>BSBN01000084.1:37538166-38873832 GCA_027924645.1 Cunninghamia lanceolata | reverse complement strand
ATCATCACATAACACTAGATGTACATAGAGAAACTCTTGTAGGAAAAAACTCCACCATCAAAGAGAGGCTGAAGTATCTATTAATCTTTGAGAATAAATGTAAATTATCAACACACTGTCTCCCTTCAATCTAATAGTATTCAAGTAGCACCTATGAAATTGAAAATAACCATGTGTACCACTATCCCAAGCATCCAATACATAAAACAATTAGAAGCAAGAAACCATAAATGTGTTGATGATTGTTTTGATGCAATCATAACAATAAGTTAAAATTCACATGAAATGAACTGAAACTATACTTGAAAGATAAGAAGGAATCATTTGAGATTCAACTAATCCCAAGTCTACAATGGTTTGGTTGGTCAAGTTCAGTTGGTCAATGTGAAGCTGTAATGTTCAAGGGGCCTTACGTAGTTTAGGTTTGTTTGGTGGTTTACTGGACTAAGAATATGCAAAAAGGTCATGAGATATGTCAATACTTTTCATTCCTTTGCATAAAAGTGATACTGTGCTGCAAGTTTTAGATGGTTTTCTTGAATTTTTGCAGCTTTCTTCTTTATCTATTTATGAAAACTGTCTACTTATAGCTCTGTTATGCATGCTTCTTCAAATTTGAGACAATTTCCTTTAGATTTCTACGTTTTCAGCTAAATATTTCAGATGGGTTGGGAAAAGTTAGAAAGATCTAATCTATACCTCATTTAATCTACCGAAGGATCTAATTGTTCTGTTATGCACTATGTAAATACCACAGTAATTTGATCAAATCCACAGTAAAAACCTTAAATGCAAGTTCTGAGCATTTTCACAAACATACATTTAAAATTGCAAGCTCTCAAAGGAAATATTTCAAAACACAAAGAAGTGCAGGAGAACACTCAGAAGATAGATGCAGAACTCCAGATTCTATTGTATTAGAAACGAATAGTCATACATGATTTACAATGTAGGAATGACTCTTAGTTTCATTAATCATACTACAGAGAACTTACAAGCTTTACAGATACAATAAGGCAGCCAGACATTCCACGCGCACCTTACTGCAGACAAACAGGTGACCTCCTTCTTCTACTTCTAAACTATGCTAGCTAACTCACTGTGTATTTCTAAAAGAAAATCTTGCTGTAGCCCCTGTTGTTTTCCTAAAATCCCTGTTGTAAAGTATTACAGTGTAGAGAGGCACAATATAAAGACATTCTGATTGTCCTCACTACAGCAAAAAACCTAACTGAACCCCTGGTTCAAACCCCTGGTTACAGCAATAAATACAGGTGAACCAGCTCTTCAAAATATCTCTGAGCAGTGTCAAATCTGGGCGAAATATTGCCCCTTCTGAGAAGTTCCGGCAGCTGGGTAATAACTCTTGTTTGTCTGTTGTAGTAATACCCTCAGCTGCAACTTTGTCCTTTATTTGAATGGCTTTGACTTCCTCGCACTTCATCTTTATCTTCCTGCTCCTGAGATCAGATTTTCTTCCTCCATGAGGTCACTGTGTTGACTTTCCAGCTGCTTCCTCAACTGCAAGCCTGCAAGACAAGACAAGCAATAAGTATTTCATTTATCACATAAACAGTAGGAAATTAAAATAATCGTTCAAATCCAGGTGACTGCGCAAAATTGTGGGAAATCGGGTCCAAAATACTCTTAAAACGCGTTCAAAACGCATTCAGACCGCTCAAAACCCATTGGGTCAACCATCGTTGACCGAAAAAATGCCACGGGCGCCAAAAAATGGTTTAAAACTCCACCGCTTCATTTCCCGCCCATCGGCGTGTCAAAAAACATGTTGGCCAATATTCTCTATTTGGCCGATGTTCACTTCATCTGCATGATATTCTGGAAATATGATGCTCTCCCTTTCGAAGGTCCAGATGACGTCATCAGGATGTTTCGCTTCTGTATATCGGGGAAAAGAATAACATCATCATCATCTTCATGTTGAAGGAAAATAGGAGGATGTGAAATATGATCCTGCTGTTGAGGAATGGAATATGATGGTGACGTCATCGTCATATTCGGCTCCATTAAAATGCAAAAGATGACGTCACCGTCATGTTTAGTTAAGATCAGGGGATAAATGTAATATCGGGTCACCTAAGGAGCATGATCAGGATGATGATTGTAATATGACCCCTTTGCAGCCAAGGTAACCCTCTCGAAAGATCAAGATGATGATGATCATCAGGATATCCG
The DNA here is from genome assembly GCA_027924645.1 of Cunninghamia lanceolata. Taxonomy (NCBI): domain Eukaryota; kingdom Viridiplantae; phylum Streptophyta; class Pinopsida; order Cupressales; family Cupressaceae; genus Cunninghamia; species Cunninghamia lanceolata. The sequence continues at coordinate 38,871,636 of BSBN01000084.1, read as the reverse complement.
GGGCTTTTGTCGAACTTAGAATAAGACGTCATCATCATATTCACGAACCGGATCGTGTTTTGGAAAATATCCTGCCGAAGGGAAATGTGATGATGATGATCATCAGGATATTTGCTTCTTCGTTTATCAGATCGGGATGACGTCATCATGATATCTGGGGCCTTTGTTAAACTTAGAACATGACGTCATCAGGATGTTTCGCTAACCGGATCATGTTTTGGAAAATATCCTGCAGAAGGGAAATGTGATGATGATGATCATCAGGATATTTGCAAAAGGTCATATTTCTCAGCAGGAGGACTTCACAAAATATCGAGTAGACAAATAAGATCATGATGATCTTGACAATATGACAGGATAAAAAATATGATGATCCTCCTCATCGAATTATCATGATGACATAACCATCATTTTCCATCTTCAAAGCATGAAGATGAGTTGAGGTCATCATCAGGTTTGCGCTAGGGTGATATTTAAAATATGATCATGCTGTGAGGAATGGAATATCACCCTCCCTTAAAAGATAGGGTGATCATCATGATCATGCAAAAGGAGATCAGGAGGATATGAAGACGTCATCATCATCTTAGCGAATTTCAGCAAATATGACCCTCTTGTGAAAGATCAGGATGATGACCCTCCTGTGAAAGATCAGGATGATGACCCTCCGATAGGATTTTGGCATGCGCATGCAAATTATGCAGATGGTGGATTTTCTAAGTCAGGGTGATATTGTAATATCAGCATGATATTATAACATCAGGTGATGTAAAAAAATATCATGATGCTCGCGATACAAAAGACCGCTCGACGGGGAAAACTTACTATGACTTAAAGTTGACGTCTGGATATTTGAACCTCAGGATATTATCGGGGGGCATTTCAAATATGATGATGATGTTCTTCATACAGCAAAACCGAGTTTATAAAATGTGACCCTCCTAAAATCATGATGCTCACGATGCGCATAAGGCCATTTGACGGGTAAAGGGCACTACCACCTAAGATTGACGTCCGAATATTGCGACTGCATGATTTTTATCGGGTGATAGACCAAGATCAGGATGATCTTGACAACATGACTGAGGATAAAAATATGATGATCCTCTTGCGATTATCAGGTTTGACCAAAACTTTGACTGCTCATAACTCCCTCATATGGACGAATTTTCAAGTAATGTAAAAGGCAAACCTGCATGGAATTTCAAGCTCTTTCTAAATATGAGGTCACAGAAACAAAATATGAACTATGAAAAACTGACCTCATGATGATGACCAACCTCATCCAATATCATGATGATGATGCACCTGACTCATTTTACCAAACGCCAGAAAGCAGAAAAACACAAGTAGAAGCAAAAAGCAAAGCGACAGCAGGGGTCCCTATTTTGCTAAGGAGCAAAATGGGGCGTGTTGTGAACATCACAACAAAATGGTTTTACAAAACAAGGGGCAAATACCATGGGCCAAAAACTAGGCACTCATATCCGCCATCCAAAAATCCAACACCCATATTCACTGGTCAACCTCTCAAAATATAACATAATTCCTCTTACATCACTTACCTAGTAGAAATTCATCATTAAGCCCAATTTCCCAATTCTAGGCACTCCACATGTGCAAATTAATGCCTTGTCATAGCCCATGATGAGAAAGATGTTCCAAAACTCCCATTTGACTTCTTTTATAACTTCTATCATTAGTGTCATTATAAATACATGTAGGAGATTAAAATAATAATAAATAATTGTCTCCATACACATACGGGCATCCACTTTCAACCTCTTCATGTTCATTGGAATACTAACATTATTTATTGTCTACAATTAAATAAAGAATTTAGAATTGCAAGGTGAATTTAGACATACACAAAAATTTGAGGACTAGGGAAATCATAGAGTGCCTCATTCAGTGGAACAATTTGTTGATCAAAGATGCAACATAAGAAAATGAAAATTCTATGTAGAAGCACCAACAGTTGATTACATTAAGGACAATACTTCTCTCAGGTGGGGGAATGTTATGCCCTTAATCCTACAGTGTGCATAGACTTATGAGTAGTCATCTTGTGGATATCTTGACTCTTAATTAAGTTATATGATCATAATTGTAATCTTATTTAGATCATTGAGTCTACTACGTGTTATATTAAGGTACCTAAGTTAGTTTGGGTGGTAGCCAGGGCATAATTAGGTATATATAGAAGCTAGTGGTTAGTTTATTATCATCACATTGTGAATTGTGTTCTTATTGGAGATATTTGGAGATTTACCCCCTTGAAGTGGTTCATTATTCTTAAGTATTATCAAGTATTTACATAGCATATTTCCTACTATACTCTTCTTTTGTGCAGGTTATTTCATTATAGTTTGACTTTGATTTGTATTTAAAAGGATTAAGATTGCAATTATGAGGACCACTCACAACCACGGACATGACCTAGGATTGTGTGCACATAAGTATAAGGAAAAGTGATAAACATAGACCTAAGAGCAAGACAAACTAGGTATGCAAGTCCACCAGTGCACAAAAATCCATTATTTGTAGATATATAAATATATTAAGACATTACACTAAATTAAATATAAAATTAAATGGGAAGATGCATCCAGAGGATCTAATATACCATTACGATTATTAATATGAAAAATCGAATTGTATATTACATTCCATAAATAATTTTCATAGAAAAATATTCAAGCTAAGTTATTTATATTAAATTGTATATTACATTTCATAAATATTTTTTTTTATTGCATTACCTTATTTTTCTAAATCTAATTACCACTTATTCATCACAGTTATAAAATAGTGGTTTTACTGCATCTGTATTCTCCCATCACGAAGAAACACACAACCTTACTAGTATAAACATTCATGAGGATGACTACCTCGTAGCATTGCTATTCTAACAGACATTAAAACACACAGAAACACAAACTGATCTGAAAGAAATCCACTGGCATGATGAGCATTATTTTTGCATGGAAAATCTTAATCTAACACTTATTAAAACACACACAAGCCCCTCTCACACCAAAAAATTCGCACCGTCCAAATTTGGAATGATCTTTATATCTGCATTCATCATTGCAATTTTGATCAAACAGGCAATACCCACCAAATGTACCGCTCCAAGTTCCGCAATACCCAGCGAAGCCGTAGTCTGTACTTATGAATAGATTATAAATCAGTAATCAGTTCAGAATGTTTTGTTCAATTTTTCAATAAACATATTCATATCAATGAATAAATAAATAGAAATATTGGTTAAAGAGAAGAAGAAGAAGAATGCATATTACCATCAGCAAAAGCAGAAGGCGCTGTGACTGCGAGTAATAAAAACACCAAACACACATATATGCCCTTCGCCATAAAAGCAACTACAGATGTTCAAAAGTATGTATTCTGTGAGAAAAAATTTGGTGATGGTACTACTTATACACATCATCTTAACATCTTAACAGCTAATCTGCTTGGTATGCACCGCCTAATTTTATTTATGATTGTTGTTATTATTAGTTTTATATTGCTGCTGTGTAATTTTGGATTCAAAGGCAATCTAGAAATTATCTGAAGCCAATCTGCTTTATCATTACGTCCAATTCAAACTTGTTCTTTTGAGTAGTCGTCTGATTTCCAAATACTATAAAATGATTTTCACTAACAACTAAAAAATCATGTACATGAGATAGTGATCTTGGTTTTTGGGTTTAAGTTTAAATTAAATTATTTATTATTCTTTTAATTTAAGATTTTTAAATTATATTTTGTTTTTAATTCTATGTTTAGATTCTCATTTCTTTTAATTTTAAATTAAATTTGATAAAAAAAAATAAAAATAAAATTAATGATTTATAAATAAATATAATTTGATTATATTTTTTAAAATAATACTTATATTTATAAAAAAATAAAGATTTGCATAATTTTGTGTATATATTTGGAATAAAATTATTATTATGACTTCTCAATAAATAAGGGTTATATATATATATATATATATATATATATATTCCTTAATACATTATGTTGTTTATTACTATTATCTCTTCATCACAAAAAATAAATATTGTACAATTTTAAGTTTTAACAAAAACCTAAAATCTAGATCCATAACTTAGTAATTATGTTAATTACTACTAGTTGTTTCTAGACATAAAATTAGAAATTCACATTTTCTCATTATCTATTTGAAGTATTTAAAGGATATATATATGAACCAATGTAAGATTATAATATTTCATTGTTGATTAGAAATGGAAATTGCTTGACCCTCAAACCACTTGATATGTAATCCAAGTATCTTTCTTGCTTTACTATTGGATTTGTTCTAATGTTAGAGTGCTAACCTTCATACATGTAATGTTAAAACTTCTAATTTTCAAGTTGAGGGCAATATGTATTCTTTCTTTAGGTACCCTATATATAATATATATATATATATATATATATATATATATATATATATATATATATATATATATATATATATATATATATATTATATATATATATATATATATATATATATATATATATATAGCACTCTAACATTAGAACAAATCCAATAGTATAGCAAGAAAGATACTTGGATTACATATCAAGTAGTTTAAGGGTGTGTGTGTGTGTGTGTGTGCACAAGTGAGAACATGATAGTGTGACTAAAGAGGGTAGCATTCCATCTTCACTCTTTGTCTTGAGGAGGACAATCTTCTACCTTATGAAGCCCCCTTCTTGCCTTTGTCTTATGGAGGCTTTTGCCTTAACTAGCTTAAGGAGGAGGGTAACTAATGTAGTCATGGATATGGTCTAATGATGTACAATATTCATGCAACCCAAACAAAGAAACAAAAACACTAATAAGGGTACAAAACAAAAGAAAGTTTAGAGGAGATATAAGATGGCCTAGATCATATTATTATCAAATGCTTTGACATGACAAGTCATTACAAAACACAACAATGAGTATGCATGCTTGTAGGATATATACCTATTAAAATAGTTGAGAGCCAAAACAATCTATTCAAATCTATCTCCTTTATGCTTTACCCCCTTCCAACGAATTGGTAATCTATTTATAGTGGATTATTTAAGAGGGTCTTTCCAACCAAAGGTATTGACCCTTCCTATAATTCCTTTAGGGACAAACATGAAATATTACTCTAGGTCTGTTACTCAAATTATGGTGGGAAAACATAAAGAATGTCTCATTAAACATAACAACATGCTCCAACTTCCACAAGAAAACATTTAATCAAGATATTATGTGGATATATGTGTCCACGTTCAACAATTATAATGCTAAAATATCATAGCAAGAAGTCTGAGTATGGTTGATTTTGGTAAATATTATTGATTTCTAGAACATGGCGTCAATTAAAATGGGATCTTAGGTAACAAGAATGCTTCTATGGAAAGACTAATATGCATGTAGACTTCCAAAACAATTTCAAACTAACTTGAAAATAGAAAGAAAATATTTTTTAATTATGCAAGATTACCTAACCCCTAAGATGTTCCTACATTAGACACCCGAGGTACTAGTAAAATTTCGAACACGATTGCTCAAAACTAAGGAAGTGAGGGAGGGTGTTGTGGCAACCCTTGTTAGTGTAGGTTTTTATTTTCCTAGTTGGTTAGCTATTTCCCTATTTCCTAGGTTGTTCCTAGGGTAAGTGCACAAAGATGAGGGACCAAAATGGGGTCTTAAGTTGCCACTTTTTTTTTTAATCAAGAAACATTGATGTTGGATGAGAAATTTAAGATAGCTACACTCAAAATTTGAAGATGGAACAAAAACAAGAGTCGTAGTGCTCTGAATCTAGTTTCTAAACTACTAATTTTTTCCAAAAATGGTTGAGATTAAGGGGTTCAAAAAGGGGGAGCACACAAATTGCTCCTATTTTTCTCAAAAAAACATAACATAGTGTCTGGTATGCTCCCCCTAAAATGTTGACTTTTTTTAGTATTTCAATAATCACTCTGGTGAGAAATTAGCTAACACTGGATGTAGTTTATCCCTAATTTTTCTAATAATTTTTTTCATGAATAATTGATTTTTTAGTAATTTTCGAAATGGACACATCCTGAAAAATAGAAATTTGAGCGTGCTCCGCCCTATAACTTTTTGAAAACTAATCAAAATCAAAAAAAAATTTGAATACATGTAGAATGGAGGCTAGTTTCTAAAAATATAACTTATTTCAAATTTTGATGAATGGTTAAAAAAAAGTCAAAAATACTAGACACTGGTTTTTGACAAAAAATGGATACACTAACAAAATAAATTCAAGATGAAACACTAAATTGTACTCAAAATGTGAAAACAATTATATGGTTAGATAGCTAACAGAGAGCTTAAGATTATGGTGGTATTTTTTTTTGAGTTTTCATTGAAAAAAAGTGCCATCCTGATGGGAGCATGCTCCAGATTATGTGGTTTTGCTACAATCTGGAAAAATATGTCTTTGGACGTCCTAAACACAGTCCAAGACTTTGGGTTGGAAGCCCAAGATAAATCCAAGCCTTAGGCTTAGAAATAACCAAGGCAATGCATAAAGCGTTCGCGTTTTGTGCATTCAATAACGCGATCGTGTTATGGTGAACTTAAACAACTCTCTCTCTCTCTGAGAGGCAGAGAGAGATAGGAGAAAGTGATATATAGGGAGAGAGAGAGAGAGAGAGATAGAAATAGAGTCATAGTTTTCTTTTTTCCATTTCCTTCATTGATAAGGGAGAGGGAGAGACAGAGAAATAGAGGAATTGTAAGGGAGAAGGAGGTAAGAGATATGGATATAGCGAGAGATAGATATGTAGAGAGAGAGGAGATAGATAGGGAGAGGTAGAGGAGAGATAGGTTGATAGAGAGTGAGTGAGATGTCCAAAGAGATAGGGAGATAAGGAAGATATAGGGAGATATAGGTTTGGAGTTGCTCAGGTTTAGGGTTTAGGGGTTAGTGGTTATGATTTAGGGGCATTATTTAGGGTTTAGGGGTTTAGAGAGAGAGACTTCTTTTGACATGCAACCCTAAACCCTTAACCCAAGCAACCCTAAACCCCTAAACCCTAAATAATGCCCCTAAACCCTAAACTTGAGAATCCCTAAGCCTCTAAAACCTAAATAATTCCCATAAACCCTAAACCCAAGAAACCCTAAATCTCTATCTCTCTATCTTTATCATCCCTCTACCTCTCAATCTCTCTCCCTACACTTGAGCAACCCTAAACAATGCCCCAAAACCCTAAACAACTCTCTCTCTCCAGATAGAGAGTGAGGGACATGTCCAGAGACATAGGGAGAGAGACTAAGAGGTAGAGGGATGATAGAGATAGGAAGATATGGGAGAGATAGGGAGATAGAGGTTTAGGGTTTCTTGGGTTTAGGGTTTGGTGTTTGGGGGTTTATGGTTGCTCAAGTTTAGGGGCTTAGTGTTTAGAACTTAGGGGCATTATTTAGGTGTTAAGGTTTGAAGGTTTAGGGTTTAGGGAGAGAGGACCGATAGGGGGATATAGAGGACACCGAGGGGAGAGATAGGGAGATAGAGAGTGGTGGACATGGCCAAAGACATAGGTAGAGATATTGAGAGGTAGTGGTACGATAGAGATAGGGAGATTAGGGAGAGATAGGGAGATAAATGTTTAGGGTTGCTTAGGTTTAGAGAGAGAGAGAGGTGTTTAGGGGCATTATTGAGAGATTGAGAGGTAGAGGGATGATAAAGATAGAGAGATAGAGATTTAGGGTTTCTTGGGTTTAGGGGAATTATTTAGGGTTTAGAGGCTTAGGGTTCTTGGGTTTAGGGGCATTATTTAGGATTTAGGGGTTTAGAGTTGCTTGGTTTAGGGTTGCATGTCAAAAGTAGTCTCTTTATCTCTAAACCCCTAAAACCTAAATAACGCCCCTAAATCATAACCCCTAACACCTAAACCTAAACCCGAGCAACCCCAAACCTCTATCTCCATATCTCTCCCTTATCTCCCTATCTCTCTGGACATCTCACTCACTCTCTATCACCCTATCTCTCCCCTCTTTCTCCTTTGTCTCTCCATATTTGTCTCCTGTCTCTTTCTACCTATCTATCTCTCATTATCTCCATATCTCTTACCTCCTTCTCCCCTATCATTCATCTATTTCCCTATCTCTCCCTCTCCCTTATCAATGAAGGAAATGGAAAAAAGAAAACCATGACTCTCTCTCTCCCTATATATCACTTTCTCCCTATCTCGCTATCTCTCTTTCTAACTCAGAGAGAGAGTGCTTTTGACATGCAACCCTAAACCTCTAAACCCTAAATAATGCCCCTAAACCATAACCCCTAAACCCTAAACCCAAGCAACCCTAAACCTCTATCTCTCTATCTCTATCATTCCTCTAACTCTCAATCTCTCTTCCTATGTCTCTGGCCATGTCCCTCACTCTCTATCAGACTACTCTCCCCTTTGTCTCCTCTATATCTCCCAATCGGTCCTCTCTCTCCAAACCCTAAACCCTATACCTCTAAACCTTAACTCCTAAAACCATAAACCCTAGACCCTAAATAATGCCCCTAAACCTTAACCCTAACCACTAAACCCTAAACTTGAGCAACCCTAAACCTCAAAACCCTAAACCTCTATCTCCCTAACTCTCCCCTATCTCCCTATCTCTATCATCCCTCTACCTCTCAATCTCTCTCCCTATGTTTCTGGCCATGTCCCTCACTCTTTATCTACTATCTCTCCCCTCAGCCTCCTCTATATCTTCGTATCGATCCGCTCTCTCTAAACCCTAATCTATAAACCTCTAAACCTTAACCCCTAACCTCTAAACCATAAACCCTAACTCCTAACCCTTAAACCCTAAACTCATAAACCCTAAATAATTCCCTAAACCCTAACCTCTATCTCCTTATCTCTCCTAATCTCCCTATCTTTATCGTCCCTCTACCTCTCAATCTCTCTCCCTATGTCTGGCCATGTCCTCACTCTCTATCTCTATATTTCTCCCATTGGTCTCCTCTATATCTCCCTATCGATCCTCTCTCTCTATCCCCTAAACCATAAACCCTAAATAATTCCACTAAACTCTAACCCCTAACCCTAAACCTCTATCTCCATATCTTTCCCCTATCTTCCTATCTCTATTGTCCCTCTACCTCTCAATCTCTCTCCTATGTCTATGGACATGTCCCTCACTCTCTATCTCCTTATCTCTCCCCTCTATCTCCTCTATCTCTCCCAATCTCTATTGGTCCCCTCTCTCTATCTCTTTCTAAACCCTAACCCCTAAACCTGAGAAACCCTAAACCCTAACCTGAGCAACCCTAATCTCTCTCTCTCTCTCTCTCTCTCTCTCTCTCTCTCTCTCTCTCTCTCTCTCTCTCTCTCTCTTCTCTCTCTCTCTCTCTCTCTCTCTCTCTCTCTCTCTCTCTCTCTCTCTCTCTCTCTCTCTCTCTCTCTCTCTCTCTCTCTCAAATGACATAGGTGATTCAAACTCCAATGCGAGAGAGAGGGAGAGAGAGAGACGGAGGGAGAGGAGAGAGAGAGAGACGGAGGGAGAGAGAGAGAGAGAGAGAGGGGAGGGAGAGAAGGAGAGGGAGAGAAGAGAGGGAGGGAGGGAGAGAGAGAGAGAGAGAGCGAGAATGAGAGAGAGCGAGAATGAGAGAGAGGGAGAGGGAGAGGGAGAGGGAGAGGGAGAGGGAGAGGGAGAGGCAGAGTGAGAGAGAGAGAGAGAGAGCGAGAGAGAGAGAGTTTTGATTTTGCAAACTGTGCTCACGTTAAATAGTCATGTGGCAACTTTTTGGTCCCTCATCTTTGTGCATATACCCCCTAGTCTTTTATTAAGCTTGCTTAGGTTAAATAAAGTGAGTTTAATTAGTGAGTGGGTGATTTGAGGTCTCGGCATCCTACAAGGGAGGTGGCATTTGTAATCTTGGGAAGATTCTCCTATTATCAAGTTAGCCCATATGGTGGCCTCTCCCTATTGGTCAGTTTTGCCACCTCTACCCTCTCCCTAGTATATATAAACTCACTACCTAACTTGTATCTCATCATCTTGAATGCATTGTCTAGTTACTCTGCTATTCTTTGTATGAAGCTTTGAGCTCTTATGCAATTATGTCACATCGACATTTGCATATCTCTCAGAACCACTAGTTTATGCATTTCTAGTTTATGTAGCTTTGATTTTCTCATACAAAGTTCCTAAGTTATCAATTTGTTTCAGATTTCTAACATGGTATCAGAGCTTTAGTTTTGAGAGTTTTGAGTTCATTTGATTCTTAATTGAGAGATTGAGTTCTATTTTACATCTTGTCAATCTTATATGCCCTTCTCTTGCATTTTTTAGCGATCTGGAGAATCAGAAAGGATTTAACAAGACTCATTAACCTCTTATTTTGCATGCAGTTTTTTGTGAGATATGGTTGGTTGTAGCATTTTGGTTATTTTGGAAGTATTTTCAGCTATTCCACAGCATCCAAAAGGTTTTAGAAATTCATATTTGGCATTCATTTTTCAAAAGTCAGAGATCAGGAATCGCAACTCCAAATGGGCTTTAGAGAGTGGTTCTAAAATACTGCTCAAACTTGGGGCATTTTGAGGCCAAACAGACCTTTCCATTGTGTTTGGATGGCCCAAAACCTCCATTTCCATATAAAATATATCCATATTGGCACACCAGAGCCTCTGAAAAAAAAAAATGTTCTGGAGGGGCATTCAACTTTTTCAACACTTAGGCCCAAAATTAAAAAATTCATAACTTTTGCTTCTGAAGTCAAAATTTTGAGGAAAAATTTCCGTTGGAAAGCTGGAGATGAGATCTAGCTAGCCAAGGCATTTTTTCATTAGTTTTGTGTTTGTTTTTTTAACCCAAAACTGCAAGTTGAAGCTAGTAGTTATTTTTTCTTCCATAGTCCATATCTTGTGTCTTGGATCTCCATTTTTTGAAAAAAAAAGCATTGGAAAGGTATTGAAGAGCACTACAAAACTACATGAGCATTTTTTTCAAATTTTGTAATAGGTCCATTATGGATCAAATGCTTGGTTTTATCCATTTTGAGACCTATGACTATTGCAATCTGGTAAAAGGCTTTGTAACCACACTAAACTATAAAATGCCAACATTGTAATTTTAGGGTGAATTTTTTATACTAGTGAAAAAGAGGGGTGTGTTGGTGTCTTGTAATCTCTATTTGAATATTTTGCATTCTTCTTTCATTTCCACACAACAACAACATTTTTTCTGCAATTAAAATAAATCAAGTAATAGTACCTATACTCATACCCTACAACTATCATGAGTGGAATTCCAAGATGACAATCTATCTTAAGAAGCTAGGGTTGTATAGAGTAACTATGGGTCTTGAAATTGAACCAACACTAATTGTAGAAAGGCCTAAATTTCACAACAAACTGGATGAAGCTTTTGGAACCTTGTGCATGCCTGTATCTTCGGCTTTGATTTTTCACATTGAGTCTTTTACTACACCAAATCAAGAATGGACCACTTTGGAAAATCTCTTTGGTAAGCAAGATGAAATAAGAGGAAATCTACTGGAGAATGAGCTCATAGGGTTAAATCCATGTAATTTTGATACAATTCAGGATTTCTTCACAAAATTAAAGGCCATAAGATTGCAGTTGAAGCAATGTGGGATAGATAAGAACTTAGATTCATAGTTGATTCTTAGCATTCTTTCCAAACTTGGTCCAAACTACTCAGTTTTTATTTCTACATTCTATGCTACTGAAAGTGCATTTAGGAACCACTTTTAAAATGCATTCTCTTAATGATTTTGCAAATAAACTCATGAAAGAACAAGATAATTTGGTTCAAATGGGCACAATTAAACCCTCTAAATCTCATGCCTTGGCTGCAAAGCAGGGCACTATAGATCAAAAAGGGTATGGTAAGAAAGATAAGAAGCAAAAGAACTAAGGAGAAAAGAAGCAAGAACATAAACAAACTGCCCCAAAAGCAGCTAACGATGCCTCTTCTTCAAAAGGTGACAAGCCTAAGAAGGAGAAAACTAAGTGTTCCTATTATAAGAAACTTGGTCATGATGAACATAAATTTCTAAAGAAGCAAATTGATCACCTGACTCATCTTCTAGAAAAGAACAACATCAAGGTGCATGATTATGTCAAACAGAGTTCATCTCAGGAATCTTCAAAGGATGCAGATAAAAGTAAGGGGAAAGGAAAGGACAAGGCCCCAGTTGCTATTTCTTCACATCTCGATACCTAGATCATTGACTTGGGTGCTTTGCACCACATGGCTTCCTCACGAGATGGTTTTGCCTCTTTGGAGCATGTTCTATGCCATCTATACTCATGGGTGATAACACTCCTGCTAAAGTGTATGGGAGAGGGTTTGTTGACATGGGCAAACAAATATTTCATGATGTTCTTTGTGTTCCATCTTTGTCAACTAATCTCCTATCTATCTATCAGATCACTCACATTGGCTCTGGAAAGCAGGTTGAGTTCACTCCAGACACAGTGCTAATTAGTGAGTTGCACAATGTGTCTATAGTTGTGGGGAAAGTTGATAATCAATCTAGATTATATCAGTTCTCTCACTTTGTTCCTGATTCTCCTTCACTTGCTTTTCTTACTCACTTCGATGAGGTGAGTTGTTTGTGGCATCAATGGTTTGGCCACTTGAACTACCGCTACTTGTAGCAACTTAGTCAATAGGACATGGTTTCAGGGTTGCCTTCTATTCAATTTTCTGATGGTATTTGCCAATGTTGCATTCTTGGTAAGCATCCTAAAGAGAAATTTGATAAAGGCAAAGCATGGAGGACCACACAGCTTCTGGAGTTAGTACATAGTGACTTGGTAGGACCATTTCCACATCCTTCTTTCAGCAAGGCTTGATATGTTCTCACATTCATTGATGATCTTTCTAGATACACATGGGTTTATTTTCTCAAACAAAATTCTAAGGTCTTTGAGTTTTTTCAAGACTTTAAAGCTTTTACAGTGAAATAGATTGGGAAGTCCATCAAGATTTTGCATATAGACAATGGGGGGAGTATGTCAACCATAGGTTTGAGATATTTTGTACCTCTAAATCCATTGATCTTCAATGCATAGTGCCCTACAGTCCATAGCAGAATGGTATCACAGAGCAAAATAATAGGTCCTTGAAATAGATGGCCAACTATATGATTCACTCCAGGTCCATGGCACCTTAGTATTGGCAGAGGCCATCAACTGTGTGTGTTACATCCAAAATCGGGTTCCTCACTGAGCTATGAAGGGGGTCACTCATTTTCAATCTTAGACCGATCAGAAACCCATAGTAAAGTACTTTTAGGTGTTTGGTTCTCCTACATGGGCCCACATTCTAGTAGAGAAATGCAAGGCTATGGATCCGTAGAGCAAGCGTTGCATATTTGCTAGGTACCTAGATGGTGTCAAAGGCTACAGGCTTCTCCACCCCACCACTCATGAGTTGTTCATCAAGAGGCGTGTTCAATTTGAGGAGGAGGTTTCCAGTTCTTCTCCTACCACTTCTCCTTCTACCATCACTTTGGAGACAATGTGACATGATGATAGTTCTTTCAAGGATCTTAATCCTCCTACTCTTGACGAGGAGTCTTCTTCCTCCACTTCAGATGGTGGCGATGATGATGGGGATTCATCTTCCTCCACTCCTAGTCATCATTCAGAAGGTGATGATTCTACTCTAGATTCTCCTATTGGGCCTCTTTGGGCTCGTCAGAAATTAGAGTCAGCAGGTGATTGGGTTGGTGATCCTTCAGATGCTAGAAGAATAAGGTCACAATTTGAGCAAGCTCCACATCTCTTCATTGCCTCAACTTTCGATCCACAGTCCTTTCGGGAAGCTTCTACTGTCCCCGAGTGGGATGCTACTATGCAGGAAGAGATCAGTTCCTTGGAGAGGAACCATAGTTGGGATTTAGTTCCCCTTCCTAAGGGAAGGAAGCTTGTTTGATGCAAGTAGATTTATCAGACAAAATTTGTTGCAGATGGGTCGGTTCATAAGCATAAGGCTCACCTGGTCATTAAGCGATTCTCTCAGGTTCCTGGGATTGACTACTCTGAGACTTTTGTGCCAGTTGCCAAAATGAACTCCATCTGACTTGTCCTTGCTATTGTTGTAGCTCATCATTGGTAAGTTCATTAGATTTATGTTTATAATTAGTCAATTTGTTTAATTTAATTGATGAATTTTAATTACTAATTTTTTTTTAAAATGACGTCGATGGGATGTCAAGAAAAATATAGCAAAATTAATTTTTGATTAAAAAATTATTTTTTTATAATTTTTAAAGTCAAATTTAATCAGAATGTTAGAGTTTTCATGGGACTTCAACTTTTGTACTTTTTTTTTATTTTTTTAAAACAAAAAATATCCTCTTGGAGAAGACCCTCTCCTCTAGTGCACCGTATGTTTTTTAAAATTTTAAAATATATTTTACCAATTTATTTGTAATTTCTAATTTATTTCATGTTTGATTATAATAACCTACCTACAATAAATTTTAAAAATAATAATAATAATAAATCAAAATTTGACAAAAAAAATATTTCTAGAATCCACACTCCGAGCACTACAATAGGTATTCAATCATTTTTGTAAAAATAGGTTTTGACAGGAGAAATTTGGAGTTGAACATGAAGTTTTATTCATTTTTTTGAAAATGGGGGGCTTGGCTGCCACATGGGATGCCACAAAGGTAGTTTCAAGTGAGACAGTATCACCTAAAAATGTTCCAGGCAAAACTCTCACCCAGAACCTTCTATGCAAATAAATACTATTTTCAAAGTCAAAATCATATTTCATAGATTTAAAAATTTCAAGCAACAAGGTTTTGGGTGAAACTCTTTATGCCACGTAGATGCTATGTGGTTCTGGGCTAAACCATTCTAGGCAGAACTATTTAGAGTGAAATGGTTCTATAGAAACTATTTAGTTGGTTGAAAGTGTGACACGGGTTTGAAATTTTACCCGGTTAAATTTTCAACCCAATTTGTGAAAGTATCATCTCAATTTGAGTCCTCTTTTGTGTCATAACTTCCCTAAACTAGGTTAAGAGCAAAATTTTTGTGTATACATTGGCCATATTGAGATTCCCAAGCCTGTAAAGTATCATGTTTGTATAAAAGGTCCCCTAAAATGGTCTAGTAAATTCAAATTTTGTTTATGTTTAAAAATAGTAACATGCTATTTCTAAAAAGTTTGCATTTGATCACTTATGGACCTAAGATTTTACCCAAAGCTCCAGAATTGTAAAATCAGCCTATGGTGAAAATATCATCTAAAGATCACTCCAAAATAATGAAATATTAAAGTTTCAAGGTCCCGAAATCCTATAAAAAAAACATAAATTTGAATTTTGGACCTTTAAATGATCAAATGAGGCTCTAAAAATTTATGAACAATTCTTGTTCTAGACCTTTTGTCAATTCGAGCTCTTCGGTTTAAAAAAATAGACTCAATTCAATACTTGGATCAAACATTATTGCTCTTAGAAGTTGAGTTATTTTTCAAATATTTCCACAAATGGGATTCAAATGCCCAAAAAGGTGAAATCAAAGGAGGGAAACAAAATTCAAAATTTGAATACCATCAAAGGTGTGAGAGGGATAGTTGGACTAATTTGGGCTCCCAATTTCTTGGGTTTGAATATAAATATGTGATTTTTTCATTTTATGAGGGAGTTGGGGAAATTGAGGTTTGTGGAGAATTTGAGAGAAGCTTTGTAATAAAAGTGTGTATCTATTCAGAAGGAGTAAAGGGTTTGAATGTGTCTTCTATATGCCTACAATAATGATTTTACTCTGTTATGATTTATATGAAGGAGGATTTGAGCTTGATTTTCTCCTTTGTAGTATTGTAATTTCTTGAAGAGAAGTAAGATTTTAATGAAATTGGAAAATGTTTTTTTGCACATTTGCTATGAGATTTACGTGTTTGGTTAGCATACTTTCAAGGAGAGTAGGAAGTATTTTCAAGTAACAAGTAGGAGTTGCAGTATTTGCAAAGGATTATTAAGGATGATCTTGTTCATATTACATTAAAGGTTTAAGTTAATGTAAGGCACTGGAATTCAATAGTTAAACTTCTAAGCTATTTTGGTTAGGGGTTTAAATCATTGTAAGGAAATGATATTCTATTATTAAACCACAAAGTTAATCTTGTTAGGGTAGGGTATTGTGACATTTTTTAGACTCTATATTCACAAGGACAGGGACTGATCTATTTTAGCATTCCTATCCCACTCGCATGAATATTAAAAATGATGAATCCCACACTTTGGTGTTTGTATTTTAGTAGTGTAGGTGTTCTTCTATTATATGCAAATCTAGTATTGTAAAATATGTTGAATCTTTGGTGAAATAGTTGTTGATGCATATCTATAAAGAGTTTGTGTATGATGTTATTGGGTGAATTATGTTGAGAGAAACTAAATGAATACATTTACAAGGAGTAATAATCAATTTCATATCTTTGTCAAATCATTCTTCAAACTACCTAATTAGAGATCTTCTTATGCATTTAGTTTGTTGTTGTCTTTTAAAAACTCTAGAAAATACCCTTCTGAGCTTGGTAGGGCTCAAAGAAGAAGATGCCTTATCCACCCTCCTATCAAGTTGGCATTTTCTCTCCCTTGGTCTGAGCATAGATCACTTCTCCATTGTTAACATTATCCTTAGGTTTGGAATTTGTGATGAATGCCTTAGGACTGAGGTTATTGTAAGAAAAATAACCAACAACCCTCCATCATTGAATTAGAATAAGAGGCACAACAACTTTAAATGGCCAAGCACAAAAAGCACATGAATCATAGAATTTGTAATATGAAACCATGTACAAAGGTACCATAAAAATAACGTGAAAGACATGCACATCTCTTAATATAATAAACCAACCATAACAAACATTAAAATTTCACACAATTGTATACAAGGAAAACCAAGAGCCATGCATTGGAATACCGCCATTCTAGTATAGTACAAGGCATGACAACATCAAAAAGCTATAAGCACAAGTGCATGAAAGCAAGAGCAACTCAAAATAGGTCTCGAAGTGTGTTCCATCTAATGGCCCAAGGCACACCAACAAGGCAAGGACAAGAAGCAAAAGGCATAAGATCTATACAAGCATGGATAGCTTTGAGATTTCATCCAAAAGCCAATCAATTTCATCCACAAAAGAAATATGCCTAAAACTTTAATCACAACAACACTAAACCTCTCTTTATCAGTATATGTTTCATGTTTAATGGATGACCTAAATACAAATTGTTGCAACATGACATTTATCAAAACCTCCTAGACCATTGCATGTTCAGGAAGTAACAATGCAATTCCATGGCAATGACATCCATCAAAACATTCTTGAATTGATCAAATGTAATCACTTGATGCATGCTACTTGTATGGTCTTGCAATTCAAGTTTCAGCATACAGTTGAAGTCACAATTAGTGAGGTCTTTGCTATATTTTGGGCAATGCCAAAGGCTATCTAATTGTTGTACAACATTTTTTTGCATTTCTTTCCATTGACAACAATAGGATAAACATCATATCTTCAATTATGGAGAGGTCTGAGCGTGAGAGGGAAGATGAACACGAGTAGCAAGTTGGGTAGGTTGCAGGTTCAAACCACATTTCTCCTTCTTCATATGAACATGATGCTTGTTCAAATGGAAATCAGTCATCTAAAAGGGAAGTAGGGGTTAAGACAGGATTAGGGCACTCTAGTCCCTCTTCAACGCCGACTAACAATGAGAAGGGTTCGTCTGAACTGGCCTAGGCATAAAACAGCTCTTCAACTCAAGTGATTGGAGGTACTAGGCCCTACACTGGAGCCTCAGGCCACCCTCAAAAGTCATTTATTGATGTTGTAAATAGATCAGGAGCTCAGGCCCGCCAACCATGGGCTAGGGTTAGGCCATTTCCATGTGCTTGTTTCTCTCCAGTGGTAGTGTGTGGCCTAGAAGTTTTAGAGAATGAGGAGTTTTATCTTAAGCATGGAGTGATCTATAGATTCAACAGTTTATGGTGCTCTCTTCCTGATCTACTCAACTAGGTCATCGAATCTTGGAAACCCTTTGTGGAGGGAAAGATTGATCATTACCCCAATGCTAGGGGATTCTCCATTGTGACTTTTGCTTCCTCAGAGGAGTGATACTTAGTGTTGGATGGTAGGTTTTGGATGTGGGGTGAGCATTCACTCTTCATCAAACCTTGGGCTCATTCCTTCAATCCACTTACTGAGCCACTTAATATTAAACCAATATGGATTCGACTCCTAAATATCCCTCTTTAGGTTTTGGAGGATTCTTACTATGAGGCCATTGGCAATGCTATTGGTCGCTTCTTAAAGGAAGACTCCATGACCTCATATATAGGGCATACAATGGTTACTCGCATATTAGTGGATATTGACATCTCCAAACCCTTCATGGAGATGTAAATTTGATGTTAGGGGAAAGGCCTTGGATGCAATAGTTAGACTATGAGGGTCTCCCTTTCAAGTGCAGAAGATGTTTCTCCATTGGTTACTTGGCCTTTGGTTGTCCTCACTCTCACCGCAAGGGTGTGGCAACTTGTTGGAAGAATGTACTCATCGATCATTTGACCGTTAACACTTCCATAGAGGATGAGCCTTCTTAGGAAAACTTGTTTGATCCCCTAAGGGCCCTGTGGTAGTGTTGGTGGTTAAGGTTACAGTTGATTCCTATTTGTCTGATCATGTCAAGTCTCCTTCTTCATTGTCTTTGTTTGTTTCTTTAGCACCTGTTCGAAGTTGGATTGCTACTTTGTCAATTCTAGTGATATCTTTGACTCTTCTTGCTTCTAGATTGGCTTCTTTGCATGAGGTTTCTATGGTTGCAGTGTCTGGTGAGGATCCCCTCATCTCGTCTCACTCTAAAGATTTAGACTCAGAGTTTTCCTAGACAATGGTCCAATATAGAAAGACAGGACTCCCCAAATCTATTGTTGATTTGCACCCTAGGGGCAAGGGAGTTAGATTTGCTAGTTCGGGATCTGGTGTTGTTTAGATCCCTTATTAGGTTTCTTTATTTTTCAACAGGTTGTACATGTTGTTTGTGTGTTGTTGTTGGCATGTTTTTGGTTTGTTTTGTTCTACCCTAGGGGCCTTTTGTAAAGGGTTCAACACCCTAGTATTCTTCTTACCTTAATCAAAAACAATAGGACTAAAAAAGTAGCAAAAGTTGTCTAGTTGTAGCTTTGTCACAATGGCATGAACAACCATAGTCTTTGTCCTTTCAAACTTTGCATGTGATCAAACATCTAAGAGGAACACGTGACTATCATGATTACAAGCATGAGCACCTCCTAATGATAAGCATGTTGAAGCATTCAATACACCTTTAGAGGCATACTAGGAATTCAATGATGCAGTCTCTTTAAGACTGAGATTCAAATGGATCTTTATGGATTGTATAGTGTCAATGGTCTTTCTATTTCACGATGCCACATGACCACCTTTAAACATAAGCACAAGAGGATGCACTTGGGAGTACAACTCATATAGTCAATTTCTCTCCATATCAGCATATGTGTCCCTGAAAGTTGCATATATGCTAAACATTGACATGTCAACAAGGTGCCCAACACATTTAGCTATCTCTGCACCATCGCACATGCAGTTGAGATGGTCTCCACAAGACCAATAACATCAACCAAAGAATTAGCAAAAACTATCTAGATGTCTTTAATCTATGTGAATTGGAAGTTATGGGTGGGTATGTTGGGCATGTCATAATCACAGACAATAATTATTGAAGAAATTTGCAAGAAGATCTCTCATGGATTTGGGGAGCAATTGTAAGTAGGGTTTTTTGCCTTGACACGGCCATTAGAGATGACATACACCATGTCAACCTTGAAAACATCATAAAAATGATTAGCTACATCATTGAAGCATGTCAAATGTGTTTCTCTTCTAGCAAAGTCAATAATGTTGAAGCCAAAATATTTCCATCACCTCTATATTTTTTAAGTTATGCAACACACCCTTAGCCAAAACCCTACCCTAGATTGACTACCATTTCTGATAAGGAGTAAGTGCACCAATTGGTATGATTGAATAAAACATACTCAATGTACTGGTAGGAGATTGCAAGCTTGACCCATAGGATGATGAACCAATTTTTGAAGAAGAAATGTCTATCGCAAAGCCACCCAAGTTCACACCAACAATCACAAAAGAAAGCAAAATAGATACACCAACAATAGGAGCATGAACAAATAAAACTTTCAATGAGCTAACAAGAATTGACTTACAAATTGGAAAGGAGAGATACAAAATGGTTATAAACTAATAAATGTAAGGTTAGAAGAGTAAATGACCATTCAAGGGGAGATTCAACCACTTTCATACATCATTTTGTTGAATACCTAACATGCATAGCCTATCAATTACAATATGGACCCCCAACAAGGCCACCTCCAAAAACAAGCTTATTATATTTGAAGGGAAAGAAAGCATCATGCATGTGCATCCCATCATAAAACTATAGTTGATAGCACAAGAAAGCACTACGCTTACAAACAATTGGACCTAATGAGATAACTTGTAGGGTTGGAAACATGCTAGAGGAGCCACCAAGCAATTTACTGATAGCACCATGGTCAAGATGATGTCTATGATGAAAGAGAAGAGAAGAGTGAGACAAGCCTACAAGAAATTCAAAACAAATATCCAATAAGTAAAGAATGAAGTATAAAAAAAGAGAACATATCTATTCCAAAAGAGGAAGCAAGCACCACACAATAATGACAATCATTAATTTAAGAGTAAACATTGTATAGACCATTTTGAGAAATGAACATGTAGGAATTAAATCGAGTAAGCAATCCCAATAGAGAACATTACAAAATGAGAAAAGCACAAAGACAACACACTTCTAAAGCATACACAACAAATGAGCATTGTATTCGCAACCACGACGGGAAAACATTATTATCATGACTATTGTAAAACATACACAATAGATGAGCATTTTATTCATAGGAGCATGTATACACAACAATAAAAACATATCAATAGTTTATTTACTATAGTTATACATACAAAAATCCATAGAACCAACAAGAACCTATATGAGTGGCATATTTACAATGGAAGTAAGTTACAAACAAGAAAAGGTCACCAAGACATTTGTAAAATAACCTAGTCAATGCTACATATTAGTTATATAGCATGCAAGTGCACACAATATCTCAGTCGATCCACTACCTCTATAGAACTAATCATAGTAGAGCCCTTTAAACTAAAAGTATAATTGATCAAGTTTTTCATACATGGTTCTAAAGTTAGCCAAGGCACCTTGGAATGCTTGCATCTCATTGTCCTCCAACAATCATCTAGTAAGAGACACATTCCTAGTATAGTCACTCATGGAACCCCAAAGATACAATCACATCATGTGTAGCATTAACCGACAACCCACCATGGACTAGTCCCATCACACTCCCATTTGTGCTACTACTCAAGACTTCTACAACCTTGAAAGGACGTCAAGGAGCTGCTATTTACCAAGCTCGTATCTAGAAACTAATTTTTAAATCTTGCAAGAACATTTTATACTCATTTCATGTACAATGGAATCTTAATTGACTAATCTAGAAAGTGGCCAGGGAAGAATCATTTTAGATGGGTGACAAAATTATTCAACATTCTATATATCAAGAATTAATAGATGATGCTTCACTTAAAAACAATAGGGCAAGTGCACCAAGTTAGTATACAAAAAAGTGGCCAAATCAATAATTGTGGCAATAACGCATTCATTTTATGTTTAAATGGCCATAATGCAATCACATTATACCAAGCCAAAATGTGAATGCATTTTGTGGAACACAAAACGCAAGTGTATTTTGTGCAACACAAAATGCGCTCACGTTTTTTTTTTCAAATTTTTATCTCGCTTTTGTAGGCTTGGAATTGGCTTGGGCAATCGAGCCTAAGGATTGGACCTCTATAGTACCTCCTAGAGATGTGTTTTTCATAGTCAATAACATTTTTGAACTTCAACATCGTCAGATTTATTCATTTTATAACAAAATGTGATGAAACCACCACCAAAATGATGAGCTAGTTCTTAGCTTTCTAACCATATAAATTTTTTAAAATTTTGAATAAGTTAAGATTTTTATTTTTATTTTCTTTTAACAATGTCCTCATATTCTTTAATCACATATGTATTGATTTTTCTTTATAACTTTTGATCCGCTTATCAAAATTTTAAAATATATATATATATAGGATTGTTCTATACTTCATTCTTTATACATTAAAAAAATTACATTTTCAATTATTTTTGTGCAAGTTATGTGATGTGCACACTCAATAATGCATTTTGTAGGATGCATCCACTTTGAAAAATCACAAAAAAAAAATTCAATAAAAATTACAAAAAATTACACAACTTCTAGTACTCACTCTTAACTATATTTTTGCCAACTAGTTTTTAAAAATACTAAATGCAACACAAAATAGGGGGCACACACTAGAAGCTATGTTATATTTTATTGAGAAAAATAGGAACACTTTTGTGTGCATGTAGTGTTTCACCCTCTTAATCTTGTCCATATTTTTAAAACTTTAGTAGTTCAGAAATTAGATTCAAAGTACTACAATTCTTGTTCTTTTCATATCTTCAAATTTTGAGTACATGCATCTCAAATTACTTATCCAAGTTCAGGTTTATCTAATTTTAGGTAAAAGGTGGCCACTTTTGACCCCCTTTTTGAATCTCATTTCCATGCACTTACCCAACAAAGAGCTCTAACAACTATGATTTAAAGTCTTTTAGTGTGTCAAAGTGAAGTTGGGTGGGTGACATCATTTTTGAAAATCTGTCTATCACAAATTTACACTCTTTAAAAAATATTTACATTCATTTTTCACTTACATATCTACAATGAAATTTATGGGAAATAAGATTACCTACAAAACATTTTTTCATGGTTCATGAAACCCTTATATTTAATAGCACAAAAATTTACTTGTTTTGAATATAAAAGTAGTTTCTCCAGGTGAGACTCTTACCATATGAAAGTTCATTGCCTCATCTATGACATGGACACTTTTTTCCATAATGGTCATTCAACTTATTTTAATTATCTTTAAGACAATTGTCACCTATTTTATTTTATCCTTACTCAAAAATTATCACCTATTTTTCATCTTGATTCAAATATTTTGATCTCCTACTCTCATCATATATGGAACCCTATAACCTCTTACTTCTAATTCATTAATGGCATAGCCTAATGGATAATAATTGTATGTACTCTTTTATGGTTTACCTTAATTTTTAAGACTTTTTTTTATAAACTTCAAAATAAGTTTAAATTTATAATATTTTATAATATAATTGTAACCAGACTTTAATGTGTTATAAACTATCATAAAGGGGGTGCATTCCAACCTTAGCCCTGCCTCCCCATCTCTGTCTCCATTATTATCATAGGGATTGCAGGTGACGTTTCATGGTTGCCCCTGTCTTCTAAAGAAATCAAGGACATGTTCCCTTTTTTAATCTTTAAAAAGGTCAATTTTTTTTAATTTTTTGCAATTACGAGAAAAAAATTTAGATGTTAAATGACTCCATGAAATCATAGAATGAAAATGTACCCCTGATAAATGGCAACATACAGATGACACTTTTTAGCACTTGTATAGGGAAGATTAATTTTATTAGATTATATTTTTGAAACTACCTCCTTTCTTTCAACTATGATTCACATTTTTATATTTGTCCTTAGTCAAGAAAATTACTTTAAAGCAATTAATGTAACATAATGTAACATAACTAACAAATCATGCAACGAGCGGGAGCAGAAGCAGGTGCCAGAGTGAAATGCAACAAGAGCAAGCTGAGGCCTCTTGCAGGCGGGTCGTCTATAGAAGGCGATTCAAATGAGGATTAAGATGAGGCAAATGAGGATGACGAGAGGGAAGATGGAGATATTGGTGTTTCTGATAATGCAGACTTCGATGAGTGGCTTTATGAGAAGGAAGATGAGTTGCTCCTTGATCTACTTATAGAGGCTCATTTGAAGGAGAAGAAGCCAGCCATTAAGGAGGTTTCTAGGAAAGATTCATCTTCTAGTGGTTTTGTCAAAGGGGCTACAAAGGGGATTTCTTCTCTCCCCTAGTTTTTCTCCTACAACCTAGATCCATTCTGGGTCTACTCAAGTTTTCCACAAAGTGAATGGATGTGCTTCGTCATTGGCTGAGGTGAGCCCTACTAGGGTTGCTTTGCCTTTGAATGTGGTGAGCCCTGTTAGGTTTTCACCACCTTGTGTGTTGCAGGTTGTTTCTGGAAAGGATATTCCTGAGACTCTAGATCCCCTTTCTACCCAAGTGTTGTAGCAAACCAACTCTGTTAATATTAAACAGATTGGGGATCCCTCTGCTCAGCTGACAGTGGGAGATTTCTCTTCCATTTTACCTTTGCATATTTCTAATGATGCTCCCTCTACATTGGATGGATCTTGCATTTTGAAGATCCCTGATGCAGATGTTGACAGTGTTATTGCATGCATGGAGAATACCCTCATTGGGAGATTCTCAAGCTTTCGTCCAAATGTTGATGTTGTTCATAACTGGGTTCAAAAAAGGTAGTGTGAGCCTAGTCAGATTCAGGTGGCTGCCATGATTAATGGATTTTTTCCTTTCTCCTTTCAATCTCTTCTCCTTTCAATCTCTTGAGGTAAGTATGAGAATTTTATAAGGAGGCCCTTGGTTCCTCAGTAAATCTACTCTTTGGTTGAAAAGATGGTTAACTAGTTTTGATGTTGCCAAGGAAAATTTTAATAGGGTTTCTATTTGGGTTAGGCTACCAGGTATTCCTTTAGAGTGCTAGCATGAAGAGATAATAAAAAGTATAGCCAATACTCTTGTTCAATTTTTATCTATTGATAATGTTACGAAATCTATGAAAGGAGTGGTTTTTGCTAGATTTTGTGAGTGTTGATACTGATAAGGTGCTGCCAAAAGTTATAAATATGTCTTCTAAATTAGGTGTTTGGAAGCAGAGAATTCATTATGAGCCATCTTCACAAATTTGTCTCCATTTCCACAAAGCTAGGCATTTTTCCCATTATTGCAAAGAGACAAAAAGTCCTTTTGATCATGGGAATGAATGTCAGAATACTGGGAAAGATTGTCAGAATGCTGGGAAAGATTGTCAATGTGTTGTTAATGAGTGCTATGCTACAAGGAGTGAAGGAAATGATATGGATATTGAAGGTCCCATGGAGGACGTGAGAGGGTATCATTTGAAGGATAACAGTTGTGTTGATGTGTTTTCCTTGCACATACAACGCAAAATAAAATACTTATGTACTCTATCCTCTCTTGAACAAAGTCTCTCAAAGGCTAAACAATGTGATCCAATGAGACAACTCCAAGGTTTGATATGTCAGGTCTTGACTTGCAATGGATAAACTCAGTAGTTGATGTGATAATGCTGGTAATCACAAAAGGACTTACGTTGAATTTACTCCTTATTCCAATCAAATATGTTATTCTTCTTGTGAAATGGAACTTCTTCTAACCGGCTATGAAAAGAAAATGCAAAAGGACAAGGGTTTAAAAAACTATTATAAGGACAATGAGATAATGGAATATGCCAAGATGGACAAACTCCTCGTGAAACCAAACTCTGCTTCACCATGAGAACCAACAACTACACGAAGTCGATGCAATCTTCTAAGGAAACTCAAGGATTTTCATGTTGCAAAACTCCATCCAAACACCCACTGGTAGCATAGCTTGAACTAGCATCCACAACCAAACTAAAGCAAACGTGGTTCAGTCTAACTTTGCAAAATGACTTTTCATCGACAAATCATAAAAAGTATGAACCATTAAGGAAATCATCGAGTATCTCCATATATAAACATTACATCAATGAACTTCTAATCTAATTCTACTCAGAAACATATCTACATCATATTCAATAATTAGAAGCCATGCTAACATCCCGTTGTATACACCTAAAAATGGCTAGGTCGAATTAAATAAATATTTTAATATTTATTTTAATTATCATTCTCCTATCAATTAAATAAATATCCTAATTTATTTAAATGATTCACATCCTTCCCAAAATTAAATAAAATCAAGTTATTTAATTAATATTACCCCAATTCTTCTAATGTCTCATCTAATTAAATAATTCTAAATTATTTAATTAATCCTAAATTCCTCTATCCTAAGTCTAAATCCCATAAATCCACCTCACCATTCCACGTCACCTTTCCACCTCACCATGTTGCACATGTAATTAAATATTTAGCTAATATTCCCTGACCCACATGTCCTATTTCTCCTCCAGTAAAATTAGTTAACTCATCAATCAAAACAGTTAACTAATTAGTCAATTGAGTTCACTGATCAATCTATTATGTTGACTCCCCAATCAACCCAGTTAACTGATCAATCATCTTAGTTAACTCCTCAATCTATTCTGCTAACTCCCATAACTCATGAAGAAGGCTTGGACACTTGTCCTCTTCTGATTCCTGCACATTCCCTCAAGCTTTCTCAACCGTACACCTCACAGGTAATTCCTCCAGTCATGGATCTGTTGACACTTGGATTTCGTCTTCCCTCAGCCTATATAAGCAAGGTCTTCACACCCATTTGCATACATTCAAGCATTCGTAATATTACTCTATAGGAATCATACCAGTGTGCCGTTGGTAAAATCACCTTCAATGCATTTGTATTACAAATCCATTATCATCACCATGTCCCCATTATCAATCACCCATCTCCATTATAGTTGCATTGTAGTTTAGTCTACATTGCACATTCCATATCATAGTCGTTTTGTTCTTGTCATCTTCAACAGCAAGGAAGTACACACTTCTGAGAGCTCCATTACCATCAAGATCAAGAAGAGATAGGTGAACAATGGAAGCATAGAGGTAAAATGGTCTTCGAAGGTATAATCTTTGTTTACTTGTATTTACATCAATTTCCATTGAGTTATTGGATACTTAGTTGCTTTAAACTGTTATTCACATTTTCTGATAACATTTATGGCACCCACTATGGGGCCTTGCCTCATTTTTAACTTCAATTTGAGTGTTTTATGAAGGTTCTGTCACGACAAGTCGTTCTTGCGCATACAACTTCCAGTTCTACGCATTCAACACTTTCTACACTGCATTCAATCTTTATGCACATCTGACTTGTTTTGCTGTACATATCACATGTTCTTTTGCGCTTTTGATCTTTCTGTGCATCCAAGGTGTAGTCCTGCGCATCCAAGGCACAGTCCTGCGCATTTAATCATTATTGTTGCACTTTTGTAAATCTACGCATATGAATCGCAATATTGGGCATATGACCTGCAAATCTACGCATATGATTTGTTAGAGAAAGTTGTAATGTTTTTATCAGATCTTCCATACTAACTCTCATTTGCAGGTGTTAGGAGCTAGACTTAGTCATTTTAGCTGCATCATTAAGCCACCTAGAACTAATTAGGAGATAGAGTAACTTAATAAGTTCATGCAAATCATCACATAGACATAACTAGGAGGAAAGTAAATCATTTTGTTGCATCACAACTTGCATCTAGTCCCAACCTAGGGGTTAAAACTGAAAAATTTCTTTATGTTTTTACTATCTTGCACTACAATCCATCACATAGATTAATAGGGGAAAGTAACACTTTGTTTATTTCTTCAAGCAACAATCTACACCTAGATTTGTTAGAAGGTTAAAATAAACAATCTTTTTCAAGTTATTGTTATCTTGTTACAAATTTCTGTGCTTGGTATAGTTAACACATTTAGTTATTTTTCTTTTAACTAGGGGGATAAAGAACCAGTGTTCTCTGTGTTTTCAAAATGATAATAAGACTATGCTCTCCCCTTTTCTGGGTGACCAAAATGCCAAACTTATTATTTTGCATGTTTAACCTTTAGAGAGGCTTGCCCTTGGAATTCCTTCCTTCCAAGTGGGTGTTAGACTTAGGGCACACAACTAAGAGGGGGGGATGAATCAGTTGTGCAAAACTTTCTCCAATTTACACACTTAAATCCACTTAGTGATTAGCAGTCTATTAAACATGAAACATAATGCATTCAAATCAAAAGCAAAAACTCATCAACACATAAGACACCAAGATTTTGATGTGGAAAACCCGATTAAGGGAAAAACCACGGGGTGATTAACCCAAGAATGTATTCTCTATTAGAAGAATAGAAAGAACAAAATGGCACATGCCAATTAGGGCTCACTGCCTGAGCACACTGCTCACAAGAGGCTCACTGCCTACAAGAGACACACTGTCTACAAAGAAATAGGTATCACATACATGAACTGGAGAATAGCATCTTCACCATGCTTGAATCAGTTCCATTAAACTCAATACTTCTGCTCTGCCTTTCGCTCTCCTCTTCGCTACCACACTCTCATCACCACATCAAAAAAGGTGAGTTCAAATTGACTTCGTAATCCCTTATTTATACAAGGCATCAACTTAGGAATGATCATCTAAGTCAGCAGACATTCATAAGATCGTCTGACAGATGCATAACTCATCCAGTCATCCTGTCTCAATAAGAACACCATCATACAAAAGGAACTCTTCAATTGTGCTACGCCCTTAATATTGGTGTACATAGGGTTATGAATAGTCGGCTTGTGGCTATCTTAACTCCTAATTAAGTCATATTATCATTATTATATTGTTATTTAGTTGTTTAGGTCAGCCTAAGGCTTCTATAGGTCTATCTAAGTCGGCCTGGGTGATATCCTAGGCATAAATAGGTATATATAGGGGTAGTGAGTCTCATTTCATATCATATTCAGTATTGTGTTCTCAGTGAAGACTGTTGGAGGTATCCCCCTCGAAGTGGATTAGGAGGTTGCCCCCTCGAAGTGGCATATTATTATAAAGTATTTTCAGCATATTTACTATTATATTCAGATATTGTGCAAGTTGTTTCATTACAAGTGGTATCAGAGCATGATCTTGGCACCGTAGAGGCAAGATTTTTTCTCAACATTGGAGGCGATTTTGGGAAGAGCATAACTTTCAGATTTTAGAGAATTTTTTAAATATTTTTAAAGGGTTTTTGAAGACCATATTAAAGAAGATACAGTCCAGATTTCAGAGGAATTGAAGCAAAAATAAGCGAGTTATTGCAAAATTAGGGTTTCCAACAAATTCGCTCTCAAGGCAGTAAATTTGCTAATTTTTTGGATTTTTTTCTGGGTAAGTGGTATCTTGGGCTTAGTAAGTTACAGTAAAAATTTCAGAAAATTTACATTTCATTTGTGTGATTTATTTCAAAAATATTGGTTTCCATCATGACGGGGCCTGCAACAAGAGGCAAAAAGAATGCTGCCACACCGGGGAAATCCTCTGATAAGGATGAGGAAATAATAGAGGATAGTAATCCCAATGAGGAAATGAGTAAGGTCAAAGAAGATGTGTCCTCAATTAAGAGGGATATGTGTGACCTAAGAGGAGATATATCAGATCTACGAAGCATGTTCAGCGCCTATATGAATGAACCAAGAAAGGAGTTCTCAAGCAACCAAGGTGAAACCTTCAAGTCAGCTAATAATGATACAAATTTTAATACTCCTATGGGATCTAGGAATTTCTTTCCTAAGGTGGATATGCGCAAGTTCGATGGTAAGGATCCTCTAACATGGATTAACCAAATGGAGAATTTTTTTGAAGTACATCAAATCCCATATGGACAAAAGGTCACGATGGCTTCCCTATATCTAGAACCAGATCAATTCATTTGGTATCATTGGCTTTGTACTCATCGGAGAAAAAAGGGTCTCACCATCTCATGGTCAATTTTTACAGAAGAACTCCAAGCACAATATAGCAATAGTGTGACAGACAACTTCTTCAGCCAGCTTGCTAAACTTCAACAAACAGGATCAGTTAAGGATTATATTCAAAAATTCTAAAATCTATCATTAAGAGTGGATACAATTATAGAAGAGAACTTGAATGATTTATTCTTGGGTGGTCTCAAGGATTACATTCAACATGAGGTACGTATGTTTAGTCCTAGCTCATTAAATGAGTCTTTTATCTTGGCACGCAGGGTAGAGGAGAAATATTTGATTCCTAGAAAGCAAGGGGCTAATATGACAAGAGAGAAAGGATATTCAACACCTTCTCTTCCTCAACCTACTAGGTTGACTCCCCAGCAAATTGAGGAGAAAAGAGCAAAAGGGTTGTGTTTCAATTGTGATAGCAAATACAGTCGAGGACATAAATGTAGTGAAAAGAAATTGTTCTATATTGAAGGTCCAAGTGAGGAAGAAGAGGAGGAACCCATATTAGAGGAGGATAGGGATTCAAGTGAGGAATCACATGATGCTCAGCCAATCATTTCTTGTCATGCACTCTCAGGTTTCAGTGCACCACAAACTCTCAAGGTAGTGGGTTTCTTAAAGAAGCAGAAAGTAACAGTATTGATCGACTCAGGTAGTACTCATAATTTCATCAACAAAAAGTTGGCAACTCGTCTAAATTGTTTTATATATCTAGCCCCAGAGTTTTAGGTTTTGATTGCAGATGGGGGTACAGTTAGTTGTTCGGGGAAGTGTCATAGCATTAAATTATCCATGGGAGATTATCAACTTGATACCCCAATGTATGCAATATCCATGGGTGCAGCAGATATTGTTTTGGGAGTACAATGGCTTACTACATTGGGAACAATTGAGATGAACTTCCAAGAACTATTCATGAGATTTCAATCAGAAGGAAAGGTAGTGGAGCTAAGGGGGTTGAAGGCAAAATCCCCACAGATGGTAAGCTCTCATCAAATGCAAAAGTTGCTTAAGAAAGGAGCAGATGGATTTGTGGCCCAGCTATGTTCATTAGAAGCCTCTCAATCTAATGCTCATACTCATCCAGATTTACAAGCAATAATTGATCGTCACTCAGTGGTTCTTGGAGATATGCCTAAAGGACTTCCTCCTAAGAGGGATCATGACCATGCCATACAACTAGTTCCAGGGAGCCAACCACCAAACATCAGGCCTTATAGGTACCCACACATACAAAAAAGTGAGATAGAAAAAATTGTTGAGGAGATGCTAGAGGCAGGAATTATCAGGCATAGCCAAAGTGCTTACTCCTCGCCTGTGGTGATGGTGCGTAATAAGGATGAAACTTGGCGCATGTGTCCAGATTATAGAGTGCTCAACATGTACACCATTAAAGATAAGTTTCCTATTCCAGTCATTGATGATTTGCTAGATGAATTGAATGGAGCTATGTATTTTACCAAGTTAGATCTTAGATCTGGTTATCATCAAATTTGGATTAAGGAGGAAGATATTTGTAAGACAGCATTCCGAACTCATGAGGGTCATTATGAATTTTTGGTGATGCCATTTGGCCTTACCAATGCACCATCTACATTCCAAAGTTTGATGAATTCCATTTTTAAGAAGTTCTTGAGAAAGTTTGTGTTAGTGTTCTTTGATGATATATTGATTTATAGCAAGACTTGGGAAGAACATTTGCAGCATGTAGATCAAGCATTACAATTACTCAAAGATCATCAACTCTATGCTAAGCCATCCAAGTGTGCTTTTGGTCTTAAGGAGGTGGAGTATTTGGGACACATAGTTTCACATGAAGGAGTAAAGGTGGACCCTAACAAAATTAAGGCTATCATGGAATGGCCTATTCCAAAAACCATTAAGAAACTGAGGGGTTTCTTGGGATTGACAGGGTACTATAGAAGATTTGTGAAGAATTATGGTCATATAGCAGCACCCCTCACCTCTCTCTTGAAGAAGGATTCTTTTCATTGGAATGAGTCTGCTAATGTAGTATTTGAGCAATTGAAGGAGGCTATGTGTACAACTCCAGTGCTTGCCACTCCGGACTTCACCAAGGAATTCATTGTGGAATGTGATGCTTCTGGAAATGGGATAGGAGCAGTTCTCATGCAAGAAGGTCGACCAATTGCTTTTGAGAGTCGTCAATTAAAGGGTAAAAATCAGCTCAAACCTATTTATGAGAAGGAAATGCTAGCAATCCTTCACGCAGTTAAACAATGGAGGCCTTATTTAATGGGTCGACACTTCAAGGTTAAGACAGATCATGATAGCCTAAAATATTTTTTGGAACAAAGACTATCCTCTGAAGAGCAACAAAAATGGGTCACTAAGATGTTGGGATATGACTTTGAGATTGTATATAAGAAAGGGAAGGAAAATATTGTGGCTGATGCACTTTCTAGGAAGGATGAGAAAGATGAAGCCTTATTGTGTGCCCTTTCAATATTACAAGCAAATTGGGTGGAAGAAGCCAAAGCAGAATGGCAAAATGATGTTGCAACAAGTAATCTCATCCAACAATTAAAAAGTGATCCTAGTAGTTCAGATAAGTTTTGTTTGAAGGGAGATATTCTTTGGTATAAAGAGCGTTTGTATCTCTGCAAGAATTCCACTCTTAAACACAAGATTCTCACAGAGCTACATGAGTCCCCAGTTGGTGGTCATTCAGGATTTTTGAAGACATATCATCGGGTCAAGCAAGATTTTTTTTGGGAAGGGTTAAAAGGTGATGTTCAAAAATTTGTGGCTGAATGTTTGGTTTGTCAAAGAAATAAGGGGGAGACAATTAAGACACCAGGTCTCTTGCAGCCCTTATCTATTCCTAGCCAGCGTTGGGAAGAGGTATCCATGGACTTCATCACAGGGCTTCCCAAATCTAAAGGTCATAATGTCATCATGGTAGTAGTTGATCGCCTCACTAAATATGCACATTTCATTGCATTATCACATCCTTTTACAGCAAGTGCAGTGGCAAAAGTTTTCTTGGAGAATATCCAAAAGCTACATGGTACACCTAAGGTTATTGTCAGTGATCGTGATCCTATCTTTACTAGTCACTTTTGGAAAGATTTATTCTCATGTTTGGGTACTCAATTGGCTCATAGTTCTTCATACCATCCTCAATCAGATGGGCAAACTGAGGTTGTTAATAAATGTTTGGAAGGATATCTACGTTGTTTCACTTCAGAAAAGCAATCTCAATGGGTAGATTGGCTACCACTGGCAGAATGGTGGTATAACACTTCTTTTCATAGCTCATCAAAAATGTCTCCATTTTTGGCACTTTATGGATATCATCCTCCTTCCATCACATCATCATTAAAGGTGTCACCAAGAGTTCAGGCAGTAGAGGACCACTTGCATCATCAACAACAGGTACTTTCAGGACTCAAGGAGAATTTAGCTATGGCACAAAATCGAATGAAACAACAAGCGGACCAACATCGTAGTGAAAGAAATTTTGAAGTTGGGGATTGGGTCTTCTTGAGATTGCAGCCTTATAAACAAATCTCAATGAAGCAACACAAAAAGACTAATAAGTTGTCTCCAAGATATTATGGGCCATACCAAATCATGCAAAAGATTGGTAGTGTTGCCTACAAGCTAGAGTTGCCACCAACAACAAAGATACATCCAGTTTTTTATGTTTCTTGTTTGAAGAAGGTAATTGGGCAGAATATTCCTACTCAAACAGTACTACCAGAACTCGATGAAGAAGGAAGAATAATTTTGGAACCAGAGGTCATTCTTCAAACTCGCACAAAGAAGCTGAGGAATAGAACCCTCACTCAGTATCTTATCCAATGGAAGAATTTACTAGTTGAAGAGGCCACATGGGAGGATGAGGAGTTCATTCAAAAGAATCCACACTTGGTTAGCATTGAGGACAATGCTTCTTTGAAGAAGGGGGGCATGCTACGCCCTTAATATTGGTGTACATAGGGTTATGAATAGTCGGCTTGTGGCTATCTTAACTCCTAATTAAGTCATATTATCATTATTATATTGTTATTTAGTTGTTTAGGTCGGCCTAAGGCTTCTATAGGTCTATCTAAGTCGGCCTGGGTGATATCCTAGGCATAAATAGGTATATATAGGGGTAGTGAGTCTCATTTCATATCATATTCAGTATTGTGTTCTCAGTGAAGACTGTTGGAGGTATCCCCCTCGAAGTGGATTAGGAGGTTGCCCCCTCGAAGTGGCATATTATTATAAAGTATTTTCAGCATATTTACTATTATATTCAGATATTGTGCAAGTTGTTTCATTACAAATTGCAAGCTCCAACTTCAATGTGGACCACCAACACAAACTGGACATGATCCAATGACCTCCACAAGCTTTCCTGAAGCATCAAGAACATCCACACTTCTTTTGCTTACTGATATCCTTCTCTCCTTCATCCAGAACCTCAAGAACACAGTCTGTCATAACTGTCACAAAGGAATAGATGCTTGCGAACCTTCAAACCACTCACCAATAGAGTTGATACACCACAAAGACTTCCTTAGCACTCCCGTAAATCCGTAGAACAGGAAACTTCATTTTCGGATCTCACCGGACCTTTCTTGTTTACACATTATCACCTCTGAACACCTACCGGAACTGGTTTTACTTGAGTGGCCACAACTTTTTCATATCTTAATGTGGACCTCTGAAATCTCTACTGGATTACCTATAGACACATATATACAAACCCTTTAATCTGTATCCTCTAATCATCATCCTATCTTGGACTTTTGCCTTACAGTCATCATTGTTCTTCACTGTTCCTAATTGAGACTAATTATCTCAATATCCTTAGCTCACGGCTCATCCAAACCTTATCATTAATGCAACAGGAGTATGTTGACATCAATAACACCACCGCTTAGGCCCATACTTGCAACAGTGGGATGACCTTAAGTGATAACAGGCTAAAGCCAAGCCACCTCCAATTCACTATAAATAAATTGTGTTTGTGGCAAAAGTTGCAAGAAACAGGTGTTGTTGTGTTACACCGACCAATGTTTCCCCCAAAACCCTATGGAGCGTAACCTCTACAGGCCAAGAAGCCTCCTTATCAGAGCAAATGGATGTACGTGTAACCACCCGAACGAATGCCTTGACTAAAATCTTTTTGTTCTAGTAAGCTAAAATCCCCTATTTGGTGACACAGGAGGAGGAACCTCTAGAGCCATCCAATGTCATACACTCATTTAGTGTGGAGACATAAAAGTTCAACTCTTCAGAGGAATTGTAACTTGGTATGCATGAGAAGTAAGTGTTGTGGAGGGGAGCCGGTGGCCTTATCGACTCTCTAAATTTACACCATAGGCATGTTGTGAAGAGTATTTTTAAACTAATTGACTATTATTAGGGTAATTATTTTCTTCCCTCCTAACAATCTTCACAACACCTTTTTATTGGCCTCTTGTATTGAAAATTTGGTGAAAAACTACACATTTTTGTTATTTTGCCCTAGGGTTTGGCCTAGTTTGCACTCCAAGTGTGTTGTGACAAATTTTATGGATTGAGGTGACTGATATCATTGCTTTTATTTGCTTCACCTCCTAAAATTCAATACAACACCCCTTTTTCTAGGTCTTGGAAGTGAAAAACTGTGAAAATAGCCTATTTTTGCTATATTTTCACTAGGGTTTGACCTTAAATGGCACTAAAGCGTGTTGTGATGGACATCTTATCATTAAGTCACTATTATTACTGATATACTTTGTTTTCCATCATCATTTTCCTCACAACACCCTTTGTCATGCTCTTTTGAATCAAGATTTGATGACAAGATTGTATATTTTGACATATTTTCACTATATTTTGACTTGTCATCATCTAAGATTCACATCAAGAGTGTGTTGTGAAGGATTTTATTGCTGTTTTGGACTAATATCATACATATAATTTTCTTCCCTTGATCAAAATCCTTACAACACCCTTTGTTTCACTTATTTGCATTGAAAAAAGTACAAAAATCAAGCATTTTTTGGCATATCGTTTTGCACTTGCCCTTGATATACTTTTGGAAAAACTTTTAAATCTGATTTGAGAATATAAACATGGCCTCTAACCACAACATCAACAATAGGTTCCCTCCTAGACCTTACATGAAAAGAAAGACCCTTGAACCTGAAATTGTGTTTACACCTCATGATAGAACAATTGGAGACACTGAAGGGCCTCTTTACATCACTGTGAAAATAATGGGAAATCCTATGGATGGAACTCTGATTGATCCTAATTGCATGACTAATGTTGCCACTGAAGAGTTCCTCTTTTCACATCAATCAATGCAAGGTTCTTGTGACCCTTCAAACATGATGATCAAAACACATAAAGGAACCTTTATCAAACCTCTAGGTAAGATATCATTGTTGGTAACACTATTTGGAAAACATGTCGAACAATGGTTTGATGTTGTCCATGCTTCTAACCTCTTCCGTATCAAATTGGGACACCCTTAGTTAAAAGAAATGAAAGCTATCCCTTCAACAATACACCATTGTCTAAAATTCCCTTTTGATGGATGAATAATTACCATCCCTTGCAACAAGTATAAACCTATGGTTGAGAAAAAGCATTACATATTGGATTATTTTGGGGATAAAACTGAAAAGGAACCGAAGTTACAAATAGATTCTACCTTTTCTAGCTATAGAAACTACAAAGCGAAACTTTTACACCCAATGCCTGGTCCTTCTATGCAAGAAATGACAAAAGATAAACAACCTACATGTGAAGAGAACCTTAGACCGAAAGGACAAGGTCCCTATGCCGAGGTTCCTCCCTTGAAATCCTTACAAGGATCGGGAGGTCATTGTCAACAACAAAATATTCCACTGCGACAAGAGATTTGATCCCAATGCTTCATCTTCTAATTTGCACAAACCTATGAAAGAGAAAAGCCCTATCTTACAAGAGATAAGTGGTCAGAGAAAATGAAATAGACAAGCAAGAGAAAGAAGAAGACAAGCTTATGCTATAAACCAGGCATCTCAACAAGAAAACATTGATCCTAACATTCAACCAAACAAAGATGATCCTAAGAATGCACAACATGATGAGAAAGACATGAATTGGGATATGGTACCTTATGTCCCACTTTCCTCTAACATTAGGGAGTGGGAGGATGACGATAATGTTAGAGTTAGCCAACAGAAGATATCAATTAAATGTAAATAAAGATTAAACAGAGGAATGAAAATACACAGAAATAATAACAGTGAGAGACAAGTTTTAATGTGGTTCACCCAAACTCAGGCTACATCCACCAAACAGAGAGTCTAATATTATTATCCAATAAATCAAACCAATTACAACCAACAATCCCTGCAACTCAATACCGCTGCAAATGCTACAATACATCAACGAAAACCCTAGCCCTTAGCCATTTTTATCACAATTTTTGTCGGTTACAAAATAGGGTTTTTTTATGTTGGCGAATAAAAAATAACTCCCGGTGTCTTTATAAAATAATAAAAAGCTGTGTGAGGTTTCAAGGGCTGGACCCCGCAAGGGGCGCTGCCCCTTGACCCTGTAGGAATTTGGGGGGAAACTGTGCCAATAAAAGTGGGGTAAATTTAACCTCCGAGTCTGATTAGGCTCCATATAACAACAATCTCCCACTTGGAGACTGATCAGACTCCACACCATATCATCTCCCATTCCGAGACTAATCATAACACCACTGACCCTATAGCTCCCACTAGAAATAAGCACCCTGGACTCTGTTGTTCTGATTTTGTTTTCAGTCTTGAAGACCAACCAAAGCTGAAGAGGAACTCAGCTTCTCCCTTGTCACTGCCTTTGTAAATATATCCACTAGATTTTCATCTGTATGTATCTTTTGCAGCCTTAACTGTCCATCATCCAACACTGACCGAATGAAGTGATACCTCAACTGTATGTGTTTGGTCTTTGAATGTAAGGCAGAATTCTTTGCAAGATGTATGTCACTCTAACTATCTGTAAACAAATAGTTGTTAGCCTGTTGTTTGCCTAATTCTTCCATGAAAGATTGTAGCCATATCATCTCATTGCTTGCCTCTATTGCAGCTACATACTCTACCTCCGTGGTGGATAAAGCAACCACCTTTTACAACTGTGAGATCCAATTCACCACTGTCCCACCTACAGTAAAGACATAACCTATAGTACTCTGCCTGGTATCAATATCCCCTGCCAAATCTGAGTCTACATAACCTGCTAAATCTATATTAGATCCCCCAAAACATAAGTGTTTATTGGATGTACTTCTCAAATATCTGAGAATTCATTTTACTACATTCCAATGCTCCAATCCAGGATGACTCATATACCTACTTACAACTCCTACAGCATGTGTAATATCTTGTCTCGTGCATACCATGGCATACATTAAACTTCCTACAGCTAAAGCATATGGTACCTTGGACATTTTTTCTTCCTCCTCTAGTGTTTTAGCACACGTCTCCTTAGGCAATTTCAAATGACTAGGCAAAGGTGTGCTGACAGATTTTGCATTCTCCATATGGAATCTCTGCAACACCTTTTCAACATAATGAGCCTGAGATAGAGTCAATTTTCTCTTCTTCCTATCTCTACAAATTTTCATACCAAGGATTTGTTTTGTTGCCCCCAAATCCTTCATAGCAAATGACTGTGCTAACTGTTGTTTTAACTCTCTTATGTGATCCATGTTAGACCCAGCTACAAGTATGTCATCAACATATAAACATAAAATAATGTAGTTGTCATTATCCAACCTCTTAAAATAAACACAATGGTCAGAATTACACCAGTTGTAGCCTTGCTCAGCCATAAAACTATCAAATTTCAAATACCATTGCTGAGGTGCTTGTTTCAAGCCATACAAACTCTTCTTCAATCTGCACACCAGTTTCTCCTTACTTGTGACCTCAAATCCTTGGGGTTGTTCCATGTATATCTCCTCCAAATCACCATGGAGAAAGGCAGTTTTCACATCTAGTTGTTCTAAATGCAAATCTTCAGCAACCACAATACTTAAAACAGTACGAATAGAAGTCATCTTGACAACCAGAGAAAATATCTCATCAAAATCAATGCCCTTTTTCTGTGCAAATCCATTTATAACTAACCTAGCTTTAAATATTTTCTTACCTCCATCTTCCTCTTTCAGCCAATAAACCCATTTGTTTGGTAAAGCCTTTTTACCTGCAGGCAACTTACATAATTCCCAAGTCTGATTTTTCAGCAAGAAGTCCATTTCTTCTTCATTGCAAGTTCCCACTAAACCTTTGTATCCACCTACATACCTTCATACCTTTTTCACTCATATGCCCAAGTTTGTTATGCCACAGTGTTGTCTCAGAACCTGCAGCAACTGTTTCAGTCTCTTCCTACGAACCTGCAGCAACTGTTCTTGAACTTGTTTGTTTTTTCTCTACAACAGCTAAAGTAGAAGGAACAGTATGACCTGTACAAAGATATAAGGTGCCTACTTTCACACCTTTTGCACCTTTTGAAACCTTCAAATTTTTATCGATAAATGTAACAATGCAACCTTCTTCAGCTAGCTGCCTTGTTGAAATTAAATTCCTACTGAGCCTTAGAACGTGCCTTACCTCTTGTAGCAGCCAATGATTCCCATTCTACAACTTAATCTTAATTCTTCCCTTTCCAACAATCTGACAGGGTTCGTTATCTCCCAAATAAACCAGCCCAAAATCCCATTAGACATAATCAAGAAAATAACTTCTATGGGGCGTAGCATGAAATGAGGCCCCTGAATCTAAAACCCATGAATCATTAGCATTATCTAGGGAAAGAATCAAAGCATCATCTTCAGACTTATTACTTACCACATTTGCCTCCTTATTGCCTTCTTGTTTGTCTCCTTCTTTATTCTTTTGAGATCAACAATCTTTCTTCAGATGACTTGGTTTCCAACAGTACCAGCAATCCTTCTATCCTCTTGACTGGGATCTCTTGTCCTTTGATTTTCCTCATGACTTCCCATGACCTCCAAAACCTTTTCCTCTCTCCTTTGATCTTCCCCTACTTTCTGCATTCAAAACACTACCTGATGTGGACCCTCTTGACATTTTCCGTCGCATTTCCTCGCTAAGGATAACACCAACAACTTCATCAAATTTTAAAATGTTTGAACCAGAGACAAATTTACTTACAGCCATTACCAAGCTATTCCAGCTTTCAGGCAAAGAACATAAAACCAAGAGAGCCCTCACCTCTTCATCAAATTTCACTTTTATAGAAGTTAACTAACTGGCAATCATATTAAACTCATTTAAATGATGTATCATAGATCCACCTTCAACCATTTTCAGATTAAACAAACACTTCATGAGAAATACCTTATTTGAGGATGAGGGTTTTTCATACAATTTAGCCAAAGCTTTCATCAGTTCACTTATTGTCTTCACTTCTGTTATATTGAATGCCATAGATGGTGTCAGGCACAACCGAATGGTCCCCAATGCCTTTCTATCCAGAAGTTCCCAATCCTCATCCATCATTCCTGTCAATTTCTTGGATACTCCTTCCAACAACCTCCATAAATCATTCTGATAGAGGTAATCCTCCATCTACATCTTCCATAACTGATAGTTCTGCCTATTAAATTTATCAACCTTCAATTTACCCTCATCCACCATTGCTCCCACTCAACCGTGAGACTCCTACTCAACCATGAGACCTTGCAAATGATAATTGAACACAACCCACTCTAATACCACTTATTAGGGTTAGCTGATAGAAGATATCAATTAAATGCAAATAAAGATTAAACAGAGGAATAAAAATACATATAAATAATAACAGCGACAGACAAGTTTCAACGTGGTTCACCCAAACTCAGGCTACATCCACCAAATAGAGAGTCCAATATTATTATCCAGTAAATCAAACCAATTACAACCAGCAATCCCTGCAACTCAATACCGCTGCAAATGCTACAATACATCAATGCAAACCCTAACCCTTAGCCATTTTTATCACGACTTTTGTCGATTACAAAATAGGGTTTTTTATGTCGATCAATAAAAAATAACTCCCGGTGCCTTTATAAAATAATAAAAAACCATGTGAGGTTTCGGGGGTGTTGCCCTCAAGCCCCCACGGAGGCGCTGCCCCTCGACCCCACCCTGTATCACAACAAGGAGCACGCCAGGGGCGCTGCCCCTTGACCCCGTAGGAATTTGGGGGGAAACTGCGCCAATAAAAGTGGGGTAAATTTAACCTCTGAGTCTAATTAGTCTCCATATAACAACAGATGATTTACTTGATGATGAGACTTAGCACAAAGATCCTACAGGTAAGTATCTCTAACCCTCTATCTCTCTCATGATGTGCTTCCCCCGTGATGTGTTATGTGTTGTTTAGGCCTCCTGGGATGACCTTGGATTCTCCTGTAAGGTCTGAGATACCAGGAGACCGCCTCTGTTGTGACCTTCTATTTGTATCATCATTCTTCTACATTGCCTCTCTCTCTGATTTCATTGTTGTGTGTTGTGTCTTACAAACATAGCATTGCGATTGGTGACTTGGGGGCACCCTCCTACGTGACTATCCCTCAGACACTTGTTTCTCCTCTCTAATTTATTGTTTCCCTTCCTCTAGTGTTTCTATTTAGTAGGCAGATGATGACAAACTTTTATATTGATGCGGACCTAGTGTCCCTTTCGAGAGCAATAAAAAAATGGACTTAGTTCCTAATATGACGATGGGGTTGTATATTTTATCTGACGCTTGGCTAGTGGAAGCACTTGTGCTTTCTGCATAGTGAATTTGATGATGTTTCTATCACATTTACAAACCTTAACAATATTGTTGCTCTGTGCACCTTTGTTTGTCTTTGAATCTAGTCTCGGTGGTGCTTGATTCAAAGAGCTTCATGATATAGCCCCATGGTTATCCTCGAACTCTAAATTCGTAGTATAACCTTGGCTCTTTGCATGATTAATCATATGCATTCATGTTGTTGTTTATGATTTTGTAGACACTAACATGTTTTTTGCAGGGATGTGTTTGTGGGAACATTTGGCGATCGTGGAGTACATGTCACCTCTAGGGGGCATGGACTTTGTGAGAGCTTGTGTTCCCTTGTGTGTTTTCTTTCTACCTTAACATGCTTGATATTGATACCTGATATCAACCACCTTAAGGTGGGGGCATATATAAGGTAAGTTGTCTGTTGTAGATGTTAGCTATGTGTTTGTCCTCGGATGCAATTTAAAGACCAGCACGATAAGTGATTCCTGCATCCTGAGTTGGTTTGCAATCAATCAATCAATCATGTAAGCCCTCTGTAGAGGAGGGATATCTCATATATCCTTTTTATCTTAAGCCCTCTGCAGAGGCGGGGATGGTGTATTTCTCGAAGCAGATTGCATCATCCTATCATTTTCAAAAGTCCTTTGTAGAGGCGAGGAGCGGTTCTGTGACTAACTCAACCCTTAAATGTGTTTTTGGTGATTGTTGTGGCAAAGCACAATCATTGGTGTGTGCCTATAATGTGCCTGAGATGGTGTTGGACCTAGAAATAGGAACACTCCATCGCTTGTCTACCGTATTTTTTCTGTGTCTTCAAGTGTGTGTGTTTGGCGTGCTTGTTTTGTTTGGTGTGTTTGTTGCCCCATATGTAGTCTAAAGACTAGCACGATGAGTGCTTCCTGCATTTTGGGAGGTTTTGCATGCCTTGCGTGTGTGTTACCCCACATATGCAGTCTAAAGACTAGCACGATGAGTGCTTGCTGCATTATGGGAGGTTTGTTTACTTTTCAATACTTGCATCTGCATTTCATATATATGAGAAAAAGAAAAGAAAAGAATCATGCATGTCTTTCATGCATTAATGTGACTTCTATGCATTTACTATCTTCTCCATGTTTTGCATGACTGTAATTGTCTTCTCCATGTTTTGTGTGCCTATTACTGTCTTCTATCTGATTGGCGTGTCTTCTTTGTGCTTGACGTGTTTGTTGTGTTTGTGACCATATTTTAATGCATGTATTGGCCTCGCGTTTATACATACATTAAAGTGGGGGCTAAATGTAACGTCAGAAAATGTCCCCTTGGGGGCTTTTTCCTCTTTAGGTTTAGCTCTCGGGTCTTTTGTGTGCATTTAGGATATATTGCATCATAATTTGGCATCCCGATGGAATGAACCCTATGTATCAGACAAATGGGGCCTAGGGGGACCCCTTGAGCTTAACCCTACCCAAAATAGGGGGGATGGTGCTTGGACGCCCATGCCCTAGTTCTGCCCCATTTTGGGTTAGGCCCAAATTTTAAGCATTGGCTTGTGATCGTTATTTGGGTCCTATGCCAACATGGTAAGTTTGAATTACGAAAATCTTGGCGGGAGTGCTTGTAGTTGCATATAAAAGCATGTTTAGGCATTTATTTAGAAACTTGATGATGTTTATGTGATTTTGACATCCTAAAGGTGATTCAAGGTTTTTATTGTGTTGCAAGAGAAGATTGGTGTTGTCTATGTGTTTGCGTTTGTAGATTTGAGCATCCATTTCCTCATGGAATGAAGAGCATCTTCCTCTCATGAGATCTTCACTACAAGGTGATATTTATTATGTTTGTGATCATTATTCATTTGGTTTTTGCCTCTGCCTCCCTAGGCACTCACTCTCTATCTGACAAAGGTGTTTGGAAGACTTAAGTGTCCTTCCAGGGCTTAACTAAGGTAAGCTCCTAAACACCACAACCCCCTCCCAAAGTTTTATGATTGCGAGTTATAGGTTGATGATGAAGACAAAGTGAAGTTGCAGGAGGGCATATTGGAGTGTTCAAATCGCAGATCAATGAAAGAAATAGCCAGTTGGACTTGGGCACTTGCTCATTAGTCCTCAAAGTTCCACAACGGAAAAATCTCTGGGACAGCAGATACAATTTGCAGACCTTGTTTCTAAATCCCAACAAAAAGTAGGGCCTTGGACTTGGGCGCCCGCTCTTTTGTCCTTGACTTTTCTACCTCAGAATCTTTAAAATAGGTGCACAGTCATTTGTGATTTGACAGCTTTCTGTAGAGGCATTTCCTATAATTCATCTG
The DNA here is from genome assembly GCA_027924645.1 of Cunninghamia lanceolata. Lineage (NCBI taxonomy): Eukaryota > Viridiplantae > Streptophyta > Pinopsida > Cupressales > Cupressaceae > Cunninghamia > Cunninghamia lanceolata. The sequence continues at coordinate 38,827,744 of BSBN01000084.1, read as the reverse complement.
TTTGTTGCCATATTTGCATAATTAGGGTTTTGATGTATAATTGAGCATAAGAGAAGGAAAATTAACAATCAAACACCCTAATCCAATGTTCCCTACATTTGTAAGTGACCAAGGACCTGATAGTGCTCTGCCACTTGATCCTAAGGTCTTTGAATGTAAAGGGTGAAAGAAGGATTTAAACACTAAACTAAACAAATCCAAATTTTACCCTAAACAGTTAGCATAGCAAGGGGCCAAACTTCTGTCAGATTTTGACACCTCCACCTTAAAAGACACCACCTCTACAAACAACATGGAAACTCCCAAGATCACACAAGAGGTTCCCAAAACAGACAAGGCTAAGGATACAATCAATCCCTTGGATATATTGACAACACAAATCCAAGCCTTACAACAACAGCTCGCAAACATTCAAACCAGAGCATCAACAAAACACTACTCTCTAGAGGATATTTCACCATATCCTTTTGACAAGATCTTGATCATGATACATTTCCCCTCAAAATTTGAGGTGTCAAAAACTGACAAACAAGGAAAGGGTGATCCAAGAGACCATATCAGCGAATTTAGTGCAGCATGTCTCGAAGTCACCCATAATGAAACCTATCTCATGCAACTATTCCCAAGGAGCTTGGGAGGACAAGCTATGGAATGGTTCTCTCACCTACCTCCCGACATTTGAACTTTCAAAGAACTAGTGGATAGGTTTGTCACTCACTTCTCCTACAATATTGAGCATGAAATCTTAATGTTAGATCTTTGTAACACTAAACAAAAGGGTGGAGAATCTTTCGCCTCTTTCTTACAAAGATGGAGACAACTAGCCAGCAAATGTCCATATCATATGCTAGAAAAACAAATGCTTGAAATGTTTGTACACAACCTAAATGTTGATCTAAGCTATCAAATATCAATCCAATGTCCTACTTCATTTAGTAAGGTCATTGAGATGGGTTTACTCATTGAAAAAGCTTTGATATCAAAGGGGCAAATAAAACTTTACAAGGACACCCCTAGTGCAAATGTTAACATGGATAAGCCGTGATTTTGGACCAAAAATAAGAACATCGTCAATGATGGGGTGGTTGGTGTTAAAAATGTGATGCCAAAGCAACCGATTTTCAACTTATCAAACCCACAAAACAACCCCCAACAAAACAAACCACAAAACACCGAATCACAGTCTACAAACTTTCCTCCCTCGAAGAAAGTTTACACCTCAAGGGGAAACACTAGAATCCACCCTACGGAAGTTAATATCCAACAATCTTATAATGCTTCCAACGGCACGGGAATATGAACCGAAAGTTAAACCTCCTTGGTGGAAATACATAGACTTCTGCGAATACCATGGAAGCAAAGGCCACAAGACAAATGACTGCCAAAAATTAAAGCACACCATTCAAGACTTGTTGGATCAAAAATGGGTATCATTTGATGGGAATGCCTCTGATGCTGATCATATAGCATTCAAGAATCCACTCCCCAATTATGAGAAAGGAGCTCCTTCGAATCAAAATAAAAGTGGGGCTAACAATGCTAATTATACCAATGTGTCATATGACTATGTTGTTAACCACATTTCAGAAAGTGATTCACATATCAATGTGATCACTATAAATAAAAACCTCTGATTGTAATGTGACCACTCGTGGTGGAAAGGTTACTCTTAAGGGAGCTCTATCCAAACCATCCTCTCCATCCAACCAGTACAACGTCCTGAATCAACTCCAAAAGACACCCGCACACATTTCCATTTTGGAGCTTTTACGCCTATCCCTGTCCCACAAAGCCATTCTTGAACAAGCTCTTTCAGAAACCACCATCCCAACCAATCTCACCGAAGAGCAGTTTTAGACCATGGTAGGTCATCTTACCACACCTCATTTCCTATCATTCACTGAAAAGGATGATATGTCAATCACCCAACCACATAATGCATCTCTCCACATTGAAGCCTTCATCCACAAGCATAAAATAAAAAGGGTTCTAATTGATGGAGGAGCGGGTTTAAATATTTGCACCTTAAAGATAATCCTCGCATTGGGGTTTTTAGAGAATGTTGTTGATCCTAAAAAGAAAATCACCATCAAATTTTATGATGAAGAGGAAAGAACTTCAAAGGGAACCGTTGTTTTGCCTATCAAAGTGGCACCTGTAGTAAAAGATGTGGTGTGTCAAGTGCTTGACATGGATCTTGCATATAATATTCTCCTAGGAAGACCTTGGATACACGTAATGAAGGCAATGCCATCAAATTATCACCAACGTATCAAGTTCCCCCATGATGGCCAAGAGATCACCATCCAAGGTGATCCCAATCCATTTCAATATTGCAACTCCATACAATCTAAACCTGATGTTGTAATTCTCAATAATCGTGCCTCTACTTCATCCTCATCTTGTGTTGACCCCACTTCACTCCCTTTCACATCCAAGGCACCCGAAATCAACCTCAAGCTCAAAGACAAGGGTGTTGGTGAATATACAATCGCACAATCGTTTTGCTTAGCATAGCTACCTATATCCCCCAGATCCTATGGAAATCTATTAATGAGAAAACCCAAGTCATTAGAAACTCCTAAAGGTCCGTTTGTAAAATGGGGAAGCCTTGAAGATGAGAGTGATGAGAAAGACATCCTACAATGGTTATATAAGGATGAAGATAGCATATCCAAGCCACAAGACCATCAATCCACATTGCAAACCAAACAGTATGGTCAAGGATTCTCAATACTACAAAGAATGGGATATGAAGGTCATGGCCTTATAGGATTGAGGAAAGAAGGTATCACAGAACCTAGCCAACCTCCATCATTAACAACCCGAGAAACTACAGGGCTAGGTTACACTAGCAAAGAAAAGACCAAGAGAAAAGACAAGCATAAAGGTAAACAACCAGAAACATCTACTACTAACCTAGTAGAGCAGATTCATCAACTACAAGGATGGAGTGAGATAGACTCCAATGAGTATGAATGGGATAGTCTCTATGAACTATCTTGTGATGAAAAAGATGTTGATGTGGTCCATGAGTATGACCCTACCCATGCAACTCATGAGAGACAAAGTTCACGGTCTAGACCTCTAGAGTTTGATCCGCATAGTAACAATAATGAGATTTGTGAGGAAAGAATGATGCCACACTTGACAAATCAACTCATGGAGAGTACCATCACAGGCATTGTCAATGCTTACAATAACCACATTAACTCCTCCATCTTGACCATCACTACCCTTGAACCAGACCACTTTGATGACCTGTTGCCACTATTGCATCTAGAACTCATAGATTGGGATTTACAAGACTCCACCCCTGAGCTAAATACCTTTCAGAACGATGAAGCCATCATAGACTATCTAGAGCTTAGAGACCATATACCCGCAGGGGATCACAGGGTTGTCTATGCCATAGAACTCAATGACAGGGCTTATTTTGGAGAGAGTGTCAAGCCTTTCAATCTTAAAAATGTAAAAATGAAAGATAGATCTAACGGTGAAAACCACTCTGCGGCAGTGTTAGATCGTGAAAATAGTAAAAATATAAAAGATGTATCCAACGGTGAAAACCTCTCTGAGGCGTTGAAGGATGAAAGGCTTGACACTCTTCCCAATCTAACACATCAAGAGAGATCCTCAATCTTGATGGAACCAGCAGAACAGATCAACGTCGGCATAGGTGAAAATCCAAGGATGATTCATATGGCACAATCTTTAACTGCACAAGAGAAACCAAAGTTCTCATAATTCTTCAAAAAGAAACAAAGCAATTTTGCTTGGTCATACACAGATATGTCGAGTCTAGATCCAAACCTTATAATGCATCACTTATAGCTAGCTTCAAGAGCTAAGCTAGTTAAACAAAAACTCAGGAATATGCACCCGGATATTGCACTCGTGGTAAAAGAAGAACTCAAGAAGTTGCTAGATGTCAGGTTTATCAGACCAATAGACTATCCATAGTGGATTTTAAATATAGTGCCTGTCGCCAAACCTGATGGAAGAGTTTGACTGTGTAATGACTCCAGGGATCTAAACAAGGCTTGTCCCAAAGATGACTTCCCCCTACCTAACATTGACATCAATGTAGATCTCACAAGAGAGCACACCATGTTGTCATTAATGGATGGATTCTCCAACTATAACCAAATCAAGATAGTGCCAGAGGAATAGCATAAAACCACATTCACATGTCCATGGGGTACCTATTGTTAGTGCGTCATGTCATTCAGGCTAAAGAATGCAAGGGCAACATATCAGTGGGCAATGACAACAATCTTTCATGACATGATGCATATCATCATGGAAGATTAAGTCGATGACATTCTAGCTAAATCAAAAACCAAAGAAGGGCATCTACAAGTCCTGGACAAAATCTTCACAAGACTAGAGCAATTCAATGTATGGTTAAATCCAAAAAAGTGTGTTTTCAGAGTCACGTATGGTAAACTCCTTGGATATATCATATCAGCTAATGGAATAGAGGTGGATCCATCCAAGGTCAAAGCAATCATGGAAATGCCGCCACCTAAGAATTTGAGTCAATTGAGGTCTCTACAAGGGAAGTTACAGTCCATCAGAAGGTTCATCTCTCAGCTGGCAAATAAGTGCCACCCATTCACGCATCTCCTACACAAAAGCATTCCTTTCAAATGGGATGACATGTATGAACAAGAATTTCAACATCTAAAGGAGTATTTGATGAATCCACCTGTCTTAATGTCGCCAATTTAGGGCAAGCCATTGCTACTCTACATTTCAGCCACACCAACAGCTCTGGGAGCTCTACTAGCACAATAGAATCACAAAGGAAAAGAACAAGCAATCTACTACATCAATCGAACATTGGTTGGATACGAGCTACAATATACACTAATTGAAAGAGCATGCCTCACTGTGGTCTTCACTTCACAAAAATGGAGACATTACATGCTATCACATTCCATCAAGCTAGTAGCTAAGATCGATCCATTAAAATGCTTGCTCAACAAAGCTACCCTAACAGGTAGAATATCAAAATGGGTCATGATACTCAGTGAATTTGACATCGAGTATGTAGATAGATGAGCAATAAAGGAGCAAGTGATTGTAGATTAGCTGGCAGATGCACCTTTAACTAATGACAACCTATTAAGTTTTAAATTTCCAAATGAGTCTATCTTTCACATAACAAAAACAACCTAGAAACTCTACTTTGACGGATCGTATACTCAGCATGTGTCCGAGGCAGGTATCTTGTTGATCACACCTAATGGAGACACCATTCCCAAATCATACAAACTACTCTTTCCATGCACTAACAATGTGGCGGAGTACAAGAACCTAGTCATTGGCATCAAACTGGCAGTAGAATGGAAAATCACAGAGCTTCATGTGTATGGAAATTCGTAACTTGTCATCAACCAAATAAATGACAACCATCAAACAAAGGATGACAATTTAATACCATACAAACATATGGTAGATGACTTCAAAGAATACTTTGTTGTGATCTCTTTTGAGCAGATACCCAGACTAGAGAACAAAGCAGCAAATGCCATGGCAACAATTGCATCTCACCTTGATATCCCTGAAAACCAATCACGTTATGAGTTCTTGGTAGAGCCAGTGTCCCATCCTGCATATGACACCCCCAAATCCTACATCATTTGCCATATCGTAGGATCCAATTCTCCCTTATACAGAAAAGTGTATACTTATTTGAAAGAGAACACCCTACCTCCTGATCTATCAAGTAACCAAAAGAGAACCTTTATCCGTCAAGACTCACATTTTACCATAATCACTAACACCCTGTATCGACGAGGACTTAATGGTACTCTCTTGAGGTGTCTCGATAGTGAGGAATATCAAACGGCCCTAAGTGAAGTTCACGACGGTATATGTGGGACCCACTCTAGTGGTCCTACCCTAGCTAAGAAACTCGTATGTATGGGATACTACTGGCCAACTGAGGAAAAAGACTCCTATCATTTTGTGAAGAGGTGCAAGAAATGCCAAATCCACGAGAACCTAATACATGCACCAGCACAGGAGCTGCAGCCTTTAATGACTCCTTGGCCTTTCTGTCAATGGGGACTTGACTTAGTGGGAAAGATACACCCTCCATCATCCAATGGCCATAAATTCATAATCACCACCACTGAGTACTTTACAAAGTGGATTGAAGTCGTACCCCTCGCCAATGTCACAGGCAAACAAATCGCCTCGTTCATCCTGAATTACATCATTTGCCGCTATGGTATCCATGTATCCATTATCATTGATAATGGAAGACCATTTAAAAACCAAGATGTCAAAGAGCTATGTGACAAATTCCACATCCAACACCACTTTTCCACCCCATATTACCCCCAAGGAAATGGCCAGGTAGAGGCATCAAATAAAACCATCTTAAAAATCCTAAAAAAGACTGTCAATGATGTCGGTCGTGATTAGCACATTAATTGAATCCTGCATTGTGGGCCTATCGCACAAGTACCTATGTACCCACAGGAGAAATGCCATACTCCCTAGTCTATGGCTCTGAAGCCATCTTGCCCATTGAAGTCGAGATCCCATCCTTGCGAGTATCGTTAAAAGGCCTCATATCTGATGAAGAGTACAAAGTTTCCAGACTTCAGGAGTTAGAGTTGCTCGAAGAAAGAAGACAATAGGCCTTTAACCATCTCAAGGCTTATCAACAAAGGATGTCCAGGAGTTACAATCACAAAGTCAAACCTCAGGTATTTCAAGTTGGTGACCTAGTCCTCAGAGAGAATCCCAGGAATCAGCAAGACAGAGAGAAGAAAGGTAAGTTTGAATCCAACTGGCTGGGTCCTTATGTCATCATTGTTGCCTATGGATTAGGTGCTTATCAATTGGCTACATCAGAAGGTGAACTATTTGATGATCCCATCAATAGCATGCATCTTCACAAGTTCTACACCTAAACCCCAATGCAAGAGAGTCAAAATAGCAAAAAAATCAAAAAAATGGAAAAAGAGCAAAAAATAACCAAAAAAAAAGGAAAAATAACCAAAAAAAATGTCCTCTAGTGAAAACTTGGTAAACAGGGGCCTTGGATAGATTCCATGATGAAAACCTGGCAAACGAGCATCATGTGTATTTTAGCTTCTGTGCAAATAAAAGCAAGTGGTGAAAACCTGGAAAACAGACACTACTTGCAATAAACCGCCTCCTCCATCTTTTATGACCTTGTTCCTCATCCATCCCTCCTAACCGCATCCACCCAATCACATTGAGATACCTACCATATTGTTGTTCGCTCATCCTTATCGCCTTCTTCCACCAGGCTGCCAATCCAAACTTGCGTCCATCTTGTCATCCATCCTCAACCAATCCATTGAACCGTTGCTGAAATACGTTGCCTCTGAGCTATCACATAGGCAAGGCCATCATTGATGCATCCCCGAGGCTCCTTTCCCATCCATTCCATCCCATGTCACCCATCCTTTTGTCCTTCCAACCCCACTTTTCCCATCGCCTAGGTCCTAGGTCCACAAAGTCCACACCCCAAACAACGTTGCCTCTGTGTCATCATGTAGGCAAGGCCATTTATCAATGAGCCCCCGAGGCACTAGGTTAGTCCCTTAGGGCCCATTTCATCACGTCTATTGTCAATTCATCCACCATAAATCAATCCTTTGCTTGACTGGGGGCAACTCCTCGACCTAGTTGGAGAATTGGATTCTTGAATGTCACGCACCTCAGAGGATAACAATAAGGATTGTGATACCATCACCAAACAGCAGACAACATTACAAACAAAATTTTTCAACAAAATGCTTGACACGAGAACTAGACCTATAAATAAGACATAATGAGCCTCAACCACCATGATGATTGTATCTATTTTCGTTGCAAGAAAACATAACTATGGCAAGAAAATTTGTGCTTATTAAAAAGTTTAAGTTACAGAGTCTTGATTTTTGTTATTATGTCTTTTTATGCTACTCGAGGATGTCAAAAAAAACTAGAGGAGCTATGATGGGGGCATAATTATCTTATTTGTTTGTGGATCAATCTTTAGTAATGTGACGACTTTGTCTAATGACATGATCTGCAAAAGATCATTGAGGACGTTCTAAGTCTAAACATGAAACAGGGCAATCCTTGTCTGTTGATACGCAAGAAATACTTAGGTCGTCTAGATTCACTTTTGACTAGATGCTTGTATTAACTTGCTAAATCAAAATCCATGTCAAAGATACTCAAGTCATCATGGTTTAATTATACCTAGATGCTTGTATTTTCTTACAACATTTTAAAAGCTTGATGATGAAACAAAGTACTTCAAATACTTGCATATACGAAGATGGCAATCCAAATATCCATACATATCACATTGTATTTCATTATAAGAATTATGTCCTTGACCAAATTCCAAGTGTCGGAAGATCCATTTATCCAAGTCATTTCTTCTAAGTCATTTATCCAGTTCTTAAAGTCCATTTGTCTCAGGTGTATTATTATTAAGATTGAACATAATTGGAACAACAAAAACAATTTATTTGCATGTCATGAATAGGTGTGTCATCATATAGTATCATCACAAACAATGCATTAATGGTAATAAACATTTAGATCATGTTTTGCATATAATGTTGTCATTTAGATGCATAAGTCACCATAACATTGCATTAACCAAAAATCTCACAAAAACATAGCTATCATCGCAATTGCATATTAGATCATCATCCATAAATAAAACAATGGCAAATGACATAAGTAAACATCTAAGTTATCACAGTGTCTGCATTAGAGCATCATAGAATGTGAACATATAGGATCATAAACATGCATGTAGGTCATCATATCCATCATAAAGCTCATAGAAACATCATGTCGCGTAAACATAAAGTGCATCATAGAATCTAATAAACATGTTAGACACATCACATACAACCATAATCATGTAAAGTCGTCATATAGATCATCATGTCCATCGCATAAACATAAACATATGCATCAGAGTCATAAACCACATATGTCATCTATAAGCATAGCATATCATAACATTATAATGTAAGTCATGTCCATCACACCAGATCAAATCATAGTCAGTCAAATCATAATATCATATAATCATCATCCAAAAGAATAAAAGTGTCCAAGTATACAATGATGTCAAAATAACAATACATCTCGAAGTGTCCAAACTGAAGTGGTGTATACATGTCCAAAATAAAGGTACTAAAACTAATACATGTCAAGGAGCAACTAGGAGTGGCTCCCTCCTAATGGGGCACACAATAACTCCAATCAGCCCTGCCACAACTGAAGGAAGTGGCTCATAATAAGCCAGCATGTCAAACCAACTGATCTCAGTGCCCTCGATCTCATCATCATCAAAAACCCGTTGGCACTCATCCAATCATGCCCCAATCTGTGGCTCATACTCCATGAGCTCTCCATCAATAGGCATGTGTAGAATCATGTGAACATCCTCTAGAGTCACTATAATCTCCCCAGTGGGAAGGTGAAAGGTCCCATCCTCACTGTGGAATCTCTCAACCAGAGCAGACAACATGCTAAATTTGCCCTAATCTCAGGCATGAAGCAAACAAATGTTAGTCCAGCAGATCCAATAACCAGAAGATCAGTCTCTGTAAGATAAGGCCTCAACATCTGGGTAACTAGAAACCGCTCCCTCGACATGAGTACATCATCTAACTCCTACAAACAAGCAAGTGCATGTTAATCAATCAAAATCAACTAAACTGCAAGTCTATTTATCCAACATCAAAAACTTAGTTATTTCAACAGGAAAGCAATCCTATCATCTCTCTGGAGATTCTATCAATCTTAGAGATGACCTTTCAGTTGACCAGCACCCATTGCACAATCAACTTCATCAAATTTTTAAGTGATTTGATAACCTAAACTTATATGCGCAGTTCTGCCTATCATATGCGCTGATTTACCCTGTATGCATAGGTTTATCTTGTGTGCACAACTTAAATTTGTATGTGCAGCTTAATTTTAAATGCGCAGGATTGTTCATCGCATGTACAGCTTCATTTTGTTTGCGCAGAAAGATTTCACATGCGTAGTAATACTCATAAGCGCAGAATCCCTCATTGCACGTGCAACAAGATTTCAAATGTGCAGGAAAACATTTCAAATGCAAAAAAATTGCATATGCATCGATTATTGCGTCATATGCGCAGAATTGCGTCATATGCGCAGAATTGCGTCATATGCGCAGAATCGTATCATATGTGCCGTATCGCGCGTCATATGTGCAGTTTTGTCTTTCGGCGCATATAAAACCTAAAACTTTGGCCTACATTTATTGCTATCATTAATGACCCTAACCTAGGAACAAAGGGGTACTTACTGATGGCCCGTAGTCTATTGGATGGTTGAATCGTCAGATCCGCTCGAATCGATGAAGCTCAAGAGGAAACTATTGCATCTTCGTTGACTACTCTGTGCTCAAATGGTTATGCTCTCCACTAGGATCTCTCTCACAGGCAAGTGTACAAATGAGTGAATTGTGAACCCAAACTCCTATATGTAGCACATGGAACCCTAATGAGAGGTGTTTGACCTTGTCCATGTTGGGGCATGATTTTCACATAATATTTCTTCTAGGTCCTCCATTTTCTTCACCCTAACCTGTCATTCAGCCTGTCTCATCGTGAGATTGTTCGTCATCCTGTCGTCACATTCTTCCTATCTAATCTCCCAAGGGGGCATCCTATCATCGTAAACCTATACCAGGGGCAAATTGGGGCATGTATCAATCGCAAAATTGTTAATTATTTGAAACAACGTGATAAAACACATTGCATCAAAGAGGGGCAAAATGTATGCACCTAAAAATGGCTAAGTCGAATTAAATAAATATTTTAATATTTATTTTAATTATCATTCTCCTATCAATTAAATAAATATCCTAATTTATTAAATGATTCACATCCCTCCCAAAATTAAATAAAATCAAGTTATTTAATTAATATTCCCCTAATTCTTCTAATGTCTTATCTAATTAAATAATTCTAAATTATTTAATTAATCCTATATTCCTCTATCTTAAGTCCAAATCCCATAAATCCACCTCACCATTCCACATCACCTTTCCACCTCACCATGTTGCACATGTAATTAAATATTTTAGCTAATATGCCCTCACTCACATGTCCTATTTCTCCTCCAGTCAAATTAGTTAACTCGTCAATCAAAATAGTTAACTAATTAGTCAATTGAGTTCACTAATCAATCTATTATGTTAACTCCCCAATCAACCCAGTTAACTGATCAATCATCTTAGTTAACTCTTCAATCTATTCTGTTAACTCCCATAACTCATGAAGAATGCTTGGACACTTGTCCTCTTCTGATTCGCGCGCATTCCCTCAAGCTTTCTCAACCGTACACCTCACAAGTAATTCCCCTAGTCATGGATCTATTGACACTTGGATTTGGTCTTCCCTCAGCCTATATAAGCAAGGTCTTCACACCCATTTGCATGCATTCAAGCATTTGTAATCTTACTCTGCAGGAATCATACCAGCGTGCCTTTGGAAAAATCCCCTTCATTGCATTTGCATTACAAATCCATTATCATCACCATGTCTCCATTATCAATCACCCATCTCCATTATAGTTGCATTGTAGTTTAGTCTCCATTGCACATTCCATATCACAGTCGTTTTGTTCTTATCATCTTTAACAACAAGGAAGTACACACTTCTAAGAGCTCCATTACCATCAAGATCAAGAAGAGATAGGCGAACAATGGAAGCATAGAGGTAAATTGGTCTTCGAAGGTATAATCTTTGTTTACTTGTATTTACATCAATTTCCATTGAGTTATTGGATACTTAGTTGCTTTAAACTATTATTCACATTTTCTGATAACACCTGCAATCACACAAAATCACCATGCGAGCCAACAACGAGCTTGTATTGATTTTGGAAATGTATTTTTACAATAGTTTCATATGTCTCTTCAATGACTTCGAAGAGTCTCCTCTAATCTACTTCTACTCCTACTCTTCTATCTTGATTCCTCTTCCTTACAAATGAGAGAAGTGGGCCCTTTTATAGAATTCAAAATTACATGAACGGCCAGGATTGATTTGAGAATAAATGGCCAAGATTGAGACAAGGCAGTTTGTTACAAAAATTACTATTTTTAGAACATTGAATGCGGACGGATGATGTGGCAGACTATGAATGGATCAATGTTGTGCACATGCCACCTCAGCATTGAGCAAACCGGTTTGATTTTCTTTCTGTTCATATTGCTCGGAATGTTTTCCCAAATTTTATCATTTTTTCCTAGAATAGTCTTCGAACTTGGATTTTCACCTCTGGAACTTGGCTGCTTCAAACTTGAAACTTGGGAAATTTAGAATTTCTTGTTGTTGTCTATGCTTTAGTGTAATTTACGAATTTATGATGTTCATGCTCATTTCTCTCCTCATGACATTCTTGATGATATTCTTGTTCTTGTGCAGGATGTTTGCATTTTGGCTCCGGATGGTGTACTAGGTTCTTGTTCCTGGAATTTCATGTGATTGATCTTCTTGTTCCAGAACTGAAATCTTTGACATGGAATTGTTCTTTCTCCTATTGTCCTTGATGTGAAACTTGAAGTGAATCTAGTTGTCCGGAACTGGAATTCCTGATGTGGAATTCTTCTTTGCATTACTTCATGTCTTGAACTTCCATGGTTTTCGTCTGAAATTTCGTGAAGTCTTCTTTGTCAGTGAAAGCAATTTCCTTCTCCAAGTTTGGAATTCTTGTATCCATCTCGTATGGCTTTGATCCTCCATTGATCATCTTCATCATGGAATATAATCCTTAGAAAGTAATCTCCTGAATTCCTACACAAACAAAGGGGAACTCGAATAATCATTGTGATCAAAACCTTTAAATGCAATAAAATGATATAACATGAATAATAAATTCCTTTCAAGGGTCTATTATAATACTTTAAACAAAATATATTTCTTTACAAACAATTTTACCCTTTCTTTTAATTCACTTCTATCAACAAGAAATTCCCTTTCATAAGAGTAATTCATCTCTCCCCACTTCAAGTGAACTTGCCTTTCACTTAGGAAATTTTGCCTTCAAAAAAAATTTGCTCTTAAAAATTGAATTACATTTGTTTTGAAAATTATAATATAAACACTCTTCCTTTATATCCTCGGGCGAATTCTACTACATTACTAGGCCGATCCCAATTTAAGAGAAATAACAATATTAAATGAATTTATGCAGGCCAACTTCACTTAGGAACGAAACAGGCTTCAATCATTTTCCTTGCAATTCATATTTTCTTTAAGATCATGTACAATAAAGTCACAATTTTAATGAAGTCTTTCACAAACCCTAGAGCGCATTTTTGAGGAAGCCTTTCACAATTTCAGCGCAATTTTCCTCATTTCATTCACAACTCTCCATCGCAACTTCCTCATGTGCATTCATAGACTGTTGGGCAGGATTTCACAGATGCCTTGCATAAAACCTGGCGCGATTTCCATAGGTACATTCACACATTTTGGTACGGATTTCAATGGTGTCTTCACAAATTCTTGGCAGTCTTTTCTATTGTTCTTTCACAGTGTTGAGTGTGAATTCCTTATGTGCTTTCACCATTTTAAGCGCACTCTCCTCATGATCATTTACAGGTTGAGCAGCGCATATCTCATAAATTTATTCACAAAATTTGGCATGAGCTTCCTTTATTCATTCATAGATTCCAACAGATGTTCCTTGAGTTCTCTTTTACCATTCCTAAGCGCATACTTCCTTATGGCCCTACACAATTTGCAGCGCGCACTTTATATGTGGTCTTTCATTATGTGAATCGCACTCTTTCATAGGAGAAATCAGGCTTTCTTTATGCCCTTTCATACTTCGTGTCAGGAATTTCATGATGTATTGCATAATGGAGGCGCATCTTTCTTGTGTTCGTTTACACTTCCTGATGAGAATTCTTGGAATATTTCACTAAGTCGGATCATACCTTCAATAAACTCTTTCACTCCCTTAATCACATCTTTTAGATGTCTATTCACAAGAAGTTGCATTTTTGCTATTCTTGTTCAAAGGTGTGGAGCGCATTTCTAAGGCTAGCTTTCAGGAATTCCTTGGCGGGATTTCCATGTTCTTGCAATTTTCTTTCATTCCTAAGACCTAGGTAGCTTTTCTAGGTGACTGTGTATAACATGCTTCATGCAAGAGGGAGCTAAAAGTGCGCCTAAGATGAGAGTAAGCACAGATTTTAGGTGTTTGTGTATAATGTGTTCAATGCAAGGTCCTCATAAATGTGTGCCTAGGATGAGGATGAGCGCTAAATTTGCCTAAGTGTGCAAGATTTTCATAATACAAAACCTTTTTCAAAGTGCGCTTGGGCGCTGAATTTGGATGAGCATGTATAAATGTTCAAAGTTTACAATATGCAAAGTCCTCCTCTAGATGCACCTTGAGCATTGATTTTATGTACATGTGCGTAACGATATTTGGAATGCTTTGTGCAAAGACATGGTGAAGGTGTGCTTAGGAGGGAAGGCGCTGATTTTAAGTGAGCTTGAACAATGTGAGTTTAATTTGTACAAAGTGCAAGGGTGAGGTAAATGTGCGCTCAACTAAGGAAAAGCGCTAGTTCTAGGCATGTGTGTATAAAATGCTCAAAATGCACAATGTAAGGACCCTCAAAATATGCACCTTGGAGAAAAAAAAATGTAGAATTTAGACATGTATGTACAAAGCGTTTATACAAGGGCAGGAGGAAAGTGCACTTTTCTAGACTTAGGCAATTTTTGGGGCTTCAAGACATGCATCAGAATGAGAGGATATGGACTCCTTAGCAAGAACTTGGTGAGACTTGGACAAAACAACACTACCAAACCTACAAGCTCAGAGAAAACCAAAACCTAAAGCAAAACCAAGGCAGAAAGCGAGAAAAAGAGTGTGTCCCCATTTGCAATGGGGCGATGTGTGATTAGGTCACAACAAGTTGTACCTTGGTTGAGCCTAGCTCATCTTTGAAAAAGGAAGGTTACCTAATTTGGGTCAAGCTTTGACTCCACCTCAGAGTTCTTTGGTGGGGTTTGGTTTTAAACCTCCTTGATTATGGTCATGGATGTCCTTTTGTTGTGGCCTTGTTGTTTTAGGCCTGTTTCTTTGTTGGTTCAGTTTCATGTTGTTATTGGTCCTTTGTAATGAAACAACTTGCACAATATCTGAATATAATAGTAAATATGCTGCAAACACTTGATAATAATATGCCACTTCTAGGGGGCAACCTCCAAAACCACTTCGAGGGGGATACCTCCAATAGTCTTCAATGAGAACACATTACTGAATATGATGAAATAAGACTCACTACCTCCTATATATATACCTATTTATGCCTAGGATATCACCTAGGCCGACTTAGATGGGCCTATATAAGCCTTAGGCCGACCTAAACAACTAAATAACAATAAAATAATGATAATATGACTTAATTAAGAGTTAAGATAGCCACAAGCCGACTATTCATAACCCTATACACACTATAGGATTAAGGGCGTAGCATGCCCCCCCTCTTCAAAGAAGCATTGTCCTTAATGCTGACCAAATGTGGATGCTTTTGCATGAATTCCTCATTCTCCCATGTAGCTTCCTCAACTGGAGAGTTCTTCCATTTAATTAGATATTCTATGATTTCCCTTATCCTCAGCTTCTTGGTGCGTGTTTGAATAATTCTCTCAGGATCCACAACTATTCTTCCCTCCTCATCAAGCTCAGGTAACTTAGTCTGTGCTACCACTTTATTCCCAATAACCTTCTTCAAGCAAGAAACATGAAAAACTGGATGAAGTTTTGTTGATATGGGAAGCTCCAATTTATATGCTGCATTTCCAATCTTCTGCAACACCTTATAAGGACCATAGTACTTGGGTGCTAGCTTGTTAGCTTTATGTGGTTGTTTTAGAGACATTTGCTTGTATGGTTGTAGTCACACAAAGACCCAATCTCCCACTTCAAAAGTTCTTTCACTACGGTGTTGATCAGCTTGTTGCTTCATTCTGTTTTGTGCCATTGCCAAGTTCTCTCGAAGACTAGCCAATACCTCTTGCTGATGGTGGATGTGTTCTTTGACTGTGTGAACCTTTGGTTGTGCCCACAATGAAGATATGATTGATGGTGGGTGGTAACCATATAGAGCTAAAAATGGAGACATCTTGGAAGAAGTATGGAAAGAAGTGTTGTACCACCATTCTGCTAGTGGTAACCATTGCACCCATCTCTCTTGTTTATCTGAAGCAAAACAACGGAGATAGCCTTCCAAGCATTTGTTGACCACTTCTGTCTGTCCATCTGACTGGGGGTGATATGATGAACTATGAGCAAGCTGAGTGCCCAAGCATGAAAACAAGTCAATCCAAAAATTACTTGTAAATATAGGGTCACGATCACTGACTATAACTTTCAGAGTCCCATGCAGTTTCTGAATAGTATTCATAAAAGCTATTGCTACAGTGCTTGCTGCCAATGGTTGTGCCAAAGCACAAAAGTGACCATATTTGGTGAGACGATCCACAACAACCATGATGACATTTTTTCCTTCAGATCTAGGCAAACCTGTGATGAAATCCATAGATACCTCCTCCCACCTTTGACTTGGGATACATAAGGGTTGTAGAAGACCCGGAGTGTTAACTGTCTCCCCTTTATGTTGTTGACATACCATGCATTCAGCTACAAATTTTTGAACATCCCCTTTCAGCCCTTCCCAAAAGAAATCTTGCTTGATTCTATGATAAGTTTTGAGGAATCCTGAGCGCCCACCTATTGGAGAAGCATGTAGTTCTTCCAACACCTTAAGCTTAAGAGTTGAATTCTTGCAAAGGTATCACCTCTCCTTGTACCATAAAATATTTCCTTTCCATGAAAATTTGTCAGACACACTTGATTCCTGCTGGAGTTTCTCAATGAGCCTTAGAGTATCTATGTCCTTCTCCCACTCTTCTCTTGCCTCCTTTACCCAGTCTGCTTGTAACATGGAAATGGCAAATAAAAATGACTGTGGGTTCATCACGCCTTGATAGAGCATCAGCCACAACATTCTCCTTGCCTTTCTTATATATGATCTCAAAGTCATATCCCAACATCTTTGTGACCCATTTTTGTTGTTCTTCAGATGATAACCTCTGTTCCAAGAAATATTTGAGACTATCATAATCTGTCTTGATCTTAAAGTGTCATCCCATTAGATAAGGTCTCCATTCTTTGACTGCATGCAAGATAGCCAACATTTCCTTCTCATAAACTGGCTTCAACAAATTCTTACGTTTGAGTTGGCAACTTTCAAATGCTATGGGTTTTCCTTCTTGCATAAGTACTGCTCCTATTCCATGTCCTGAAGCATCACATTCAATAACAAATGTTTTAGAAAAATCTAGGGTAGCTAGGACTGGAGTTGTGCACATGGCTTCCTTTAGTTTCTCAAATGCCCTTGTCGCTACTTCATTCCATTGGAAAGCATCCTTCTTTAACAAGGATGTGAGAGGAGATGCTATGCTACCATAATTCTTTACAAATCGGCGATAATACCCTGTAAGCCCTAAAAAACCTCGTAAGTTCTTAAGGGTCTTAGGAATTTTCCACTCTACAATTGCTTGGATCTTATGAGGGTCCACCTTGACTCCCTCATGTGACACAATATGACCAAGGTACTCCACTTCTTTGACACCAAAGATACACTTGGATGGTTTAGCATACAACTGATTCTGCTTCAAAATGTCCAACACTTGATTTACATGTTGCAAGTGTTCCTCCCATGTTTTACTATATATTAAGATGTCATTAAAAAATACCAAAACAAATTTCCTCAAAAATGGCCTGAAGATAGAGTTCATCAAACTTTGAAATGTCGACGGTGCATTAGTGAGACCAAAAGGCATTACCAAAAATTCATAGTGGCCCTCATGGGTTCTAAAAGTTGTATTATGTACATCCTCATCTCTAATTCTAATTTGATGATAACCAGAATGGAGATCAAGTTTTGTAAAATAAATAGCACCATTAAGCTCATCTAACAAATCATCAATTACTGGAATAGGAAACTTATCTTTTATGGTGAGCTTGTTAAGCTCCCTGTAATCTGGACACATCCTCCAAGTTTCATCCTTCTTATGCACCATTACCACAGGAGATGAGTAAGCACTTTGACTATGCCTGATAATGCCTGCTTCTAGCATCTCTTGAACTATCTTCTCAATCTCACTTTTCTGAGCATATGGATATCTGTAGGGCCTGATGTTGGGTGGTTGGCTCCCTGGTACTAGTTGAATGGCATGATCATGATCTCTCCTAGGAGGCAATCCTTTTGGCATCTCCCCAAAAACTACATAGTGCTTATCTATAATTGCTTGTAGATCCAATGGTGTAGAAGCCTTTGAGTGATATGCTTCTAATGAAAATAATTGGGCTACCATCCCATCTACCCCCTTCTTCAACATCTTTTGCATTTGGTAAGAACTTACTATCTGTGGTGACTTTGCACGCATCCCTCGTAATTCTATTGTTCTTCCCTCTGATTGAAAGCGCATGAATAGTTCTTGGAAGTTCAATTCAATTGTTTCCAAAGTGGTGAGCCACTGTACTCCCAAAATAATATCTTCTGCACCCATTGAGATAGCATACATTGGACAATTAAGATGATAATCTCCCATGGATAATTTAATGCTATGGCATTTTCCTGAACAACTAACAGTACCGCCATCTGCAATCAAGACCTAAAATTCTGGAGCTAGATATATAAAACAACTTAGACGAGTGGCCAACTTTTTGTTGATGAAGTTATGAGTGCTACCTGAGTCTATCAACACTGTTACTTTTTCTTTCTTTAAGAAACCCACTACCTTGAGAGTTTGTGGGGTACTAAAACCTGAAAGTGCATGGCAAGAAATGATTGGTTGAGTATCTCTTGACTCCTCCTCTATCTCATTGTCACTCTCTACTATTGGTACCTCTTCTTCTTCCTCACTTGGCCTTTCAATATAGAACAATTTCTTTTCAGTGCATTTCTGTCCTCTACTATATTTGCTATCACAATTAAAACATAATCCTTTTGCTCTCTTCTCTTCAATTTGTTGTGGTGTTAGCCTAGTAGGTTGTGGAAGTGACTGTGTAGGAGTGCTTTTATCTCTTATGTTTATAAAACCTTGCCTTTTATTAACCATAAATTTTTCCTCTACTTGCCTTGCCATAATCATTGCATCTGAGATGAAATTTGGATGGAACATGCATACCTCATATTTAATGTGATCCTTTAGGCCACCAATGAATAGCTCCAACAAATTTTCTGTAGACACATTTTCCACTCTTAAAGACAAAGTACGAAATTGATGAATGTAATCCTTGACCATACCTGTTTGCCTTAATTTGGTAATTTGGCTGAAGTAGCTATCCATAAGATTTTCACCATAATGAGTAATTAGTTCTTCTTGGAAAACTGACCAAGTGACAATGCATCCTTTTGCTTTCTTTTCTTCACATAGCCAACGGTACCAAATGAATTGATCAGGTTCCAAGTATAAGGAATCCATGGCCACCTTTTGTTGACATGGAACATGGTGGATATCAAAGAATTGCTCCATTTGACAAAGCCAATTGGTAGGATCTTGACCATCAAACTTTTGCATATCCAACTTTGGTGTGAAATTCCTTGCCATAAAATGAGTGGTGTGATGATCCATCTTGAGATTTGATTCAAACCCAAAAACACCCTTCCCTTTTGTAGAATCCTCTTCCTCCACATCTTGGTGTTGTGACTGCTTATGTTTGGAAAGTATCTCCAGAATTTTCTCAATATCACATGACTTAGCCAACCCTTTCATTTGTTCACCCATAATGGACAAGATTTCACCTTTCATCTTGCTATTTTTTTTATGAATAAGTTCAAGTATATTTTCATATTATTTTTTATCAACATCCTCATTTTCCACCTCCTCCTTGCCTGGAGTTTTTCCCGGTGTGGTAACATTCTTTTTGCCCCTTGTTGAAGGACCCGTCATGATTGGAAAAAATAATTTTGTAATAAATCACACAAAACAAATCAAATCAATCTAAAAATTTGACTGTAACTTACCAGGGACAAGATCTCACTTCCCTGAAAAAATTGTGAAGAAATTCAAAATTGTGCAGCCTGGAGAGAGAAATTGGTGGAAACCCTAATTTATAAATAACTCCCTTTATTCTGCTCCAATTGTTCTCAAATCTAGATTGTAGTAGCTTCACTATTATATTGAAAAACCCACAAAAAATCTTTCAAAGATTCGACAAAATAAGAGAGATATATGTTTTTCAAAAAATAAGGACAGAAACCCTAATTCTGCTATAACTTGCTTAATTTTTCTCCAAATGCTCTGAATTCTAGATTGTAGCAGCTTCAATATGTTTTGCAAAAACCCTTTTAAAATCAGAAAAAAAAAATTCACCAAAATTTGAAAGTTATGCGCTTTCCAAAATGACCTCCAAATCAGAAAAAAATCACCTAGTTTTTGTCTTCACGGTGCCAAGATCATGCTCTGATACCACTTGTAATGAAACAACTTGCACAATATCTGAATATAATAGTAAATATGCTGCAAACACTTGATAATAATATGCCACTTCGAGGGGGCAACCTCCAAAACCATTTCGAGGGGGATACCTCCAGTAGTCTTCAATGAGAACACAATACTAAATATGATGAAATAAGACTCACTACCTCCTATATATATACCTATTTATGCCTAGGATATCACCTAGGCTGACTTAGATGGGCCTATATAAGCCTTAGGCCAACCTAAACAACTAAATAACAATAAAATTATGATAATATGACTTAATTAAGAGTTAAGATAGCCACAAGCCGACTATTCATAACCCTATACACACTATAGGATTAAGGGCGTAGCATTCTTGATTATGTGTTCTTGTTTCTTGTGGTTGTTGGATATTCTTGTTGTACAAGGTTTTTGGGTCCTTTCAAAACCCTTTCCAGTTGATAGCTCTAGTTAAAAGTGCTTATCTAATCAAAAACATAATGTAACATACAGCTACTGGAAACTTTAATTTGAATTTTAAGCATGGTCATTAATCAACATCATGACATTACATGTTATCTTTTACAGCCAAGAGATGATAATAAGGAGTCACATGTGCAACGTCAAATATCAAGAGCAATACAACGTCACTGCCAAATATAGTGTATATAATCTCACCAAGTGTTCCACTCTCTTTTAAAAAGCCTACTGCACGTGCCTCAACAAGACTTGGAACCTTTCCTTAAGCCAATCTACATGCAACACCACCTTATAATTCAAGTGTAATAATTGTAATATAAACATGTTCCAATGTAAATAATAAACATGAGCCAATCTACATGCAACAGCACCTTACAATTTGACATCTCAATGTACAAAAAATCAAGTGTAATAATTGCAATATAAACATGTTCCAATGTAAATAATAAACATGAGCCAATCTACATGCAACAGCACCTTACAATTTGACATCTCAGTGTACAAAAACTCAAGTGTAATAATTGCAATATAAACATGTTTCCAATGTAAATAATAAACATGAAATGATTTACACTTGTATCCACAACCTATATTTCAATGTAATCCTACAATGGTGCAAAGTATCATGAGTTCGATGCACATAATAAGATTGGTGAAAATGGAATCTTGCGCATTTGGGACTCTTGCTCCATTTGAAGCAAAATTAAATACCTGAAATTTGCCAATTCTTATTACGTAATAAACTAATTTGTTGTTCCAAGTAACTAATAAACTAATTTGTTGTATATGAATCCAGTATAATACGTGATCTATTATAAGCACATAAATTTGGTTGCCCTCAAAGTGCTATAAAAGCCAAGCACAAAACCAAAGAGAAGATATATTTAAAGCAAGTAAACTAAAGAGGAAACATAAAACTTAATATCACCTTAACAAAGTCTTAGAGAAAACAAAGGCTACAATCATCTAAAAAAATTCTCAGAACATTGATGTTAATTTAGGTCCAAAAAGCTTTCTATCACTTCAAGAACTTGAAAATGATGAGATGTTAATAGGAATAGAGCAAGTATCAAAGAAAGTTAAAAAGGTTGAATACGAAGCAATTACAAGGACTGGTGATTTCAAAGCAACACAATTTTTTAAATCTATTTACCAGTAATTTCAAAAGCTCGTTGACCTTCTGTTAGTCTATCTACCAGTAATTTCAAATGCTCGTTAACATTCTTTTAGCCTATCTACCAATCGATTTCACAACTTTTACCCTTTTTCAATTATCACCAGCAGGGTTAAATTTGATAGTCCATCTTGTCTGTCAAGGATTTTTTTTCCTACAATTTAGTCTTTAGTATTGCCTGTGGGGACAATTAATTTTTTTAAATGCAAGTCTAAAACTTCAACTTATTCTGAAGGATAGAATCACAGATATATAAGATATTTTTAAAAAGTTCACTATTTTTGATGTGCAGCAAAAGTTTAGAAAGCTCTGTTGAAAAAGCTTAGGATAAATAAAATATTTTTATAAAAAAACAAATCTAAGGGAATTTTTTTTAAAAAAATAGAAGTTCCTATTAAAAAATTTAAAAATTAAAGTTAAAAACTAAAAATTTAGAATGGATATATTATATAAAAAACAAATCTATTTCTTAAATAATAGTTCTTATTAAAAAATTTTAAAATAAAAGCAAAAAAAATTAGAAAAAAAACCAAAAAAGCATTTATAGAAACCATGCAGTAAAAGAATTCGGGAATGAAAACCTTGCCATTAAAACATACGACAGAAGAAAACGAACAAGATGTGGAAAGCAATGACACAATGATGCAGAGCCCCTGCCCTGCCTTACAACTCTTCCTCCAAGAAATCAACAGCTGCACTTAATACAATTTAGGTCCAAGCACATTTCTACATTGAAATTTATCCACTCACTAAATAAACAGCTCTCTGCTAACTTTAAGGCACTTAAAATCTAACAAATAATTACTGTCTTTTAATCAGCCACTCCCATGGAAATAAAAATTTGATAACAAAAGTCTTTTTTCATTTTGATGGGATTATTGATATACAGAAATGTCTACATCTGTATGCCTGAAGCACACAAATAGTCTTTTTTAAGTGGGAATAAAATTCTCAAGAGTGGTATAAGACAGTGGATGGATAGACATAACTGAATAGCATAAACTGTGCCACTTTAGCCTATCATATATATATATATATATATTAGAACAGGAACGCAACACTAATCCTCTGCAAACAAAGTTGTTGGTCTTACCAAAGGCGTGCTGGGTAGATATCTATTGGCATGAGTCCACAAATCTTGAGTGCAGTAGAAAACAAAATAAAGGAATATTGAATACACAAACTGATGGCAAAAATATCACCTGAACACTCCAACGAAGCATTAACACTAGAGGAGAAATAGGCAAGCAAAAAATCTCCAATGTCAGGCAAGCTTCAGCCAATATCTATGTCATGCTATTCTCTGAAATCCTTGCTGCCTGATCTCCACCGACCTGCATGAAAGATCGCGTGAATCCCACAGCTTTGAACACCTACAAGGCACTACCCGTGAATGGACGCGATCAATTCAATGGTCGGCCTATACCTGTAGGAGAACCAAGGTTGTTCGATCGTGACCTGCCAACATACGTAGCTCAACTCACTCTGTGAGTGAACGCCTATCGGCATAAAAATAGAAAAGCACTCATACCTATCATTGAAAGGAAGAACATTGGTGATGCAGAAATTAGTTAAGACGAATAGAAGAATAGGTTCATACACCAACGAGTGACAGAGATGTGGATAAATTGGGTCAATCATCCCGTAAGGTGGATAATCTTTTTAACATGAATTGAATCCACTAGCTTCTTTCTTTGGAGTCGATAAATTTAAAGTTTAATACATTGTAGTCAATCACCTATCTTCAATTTTCTCTTCGATTCTCTCAACAGCTGTGCAAATAAGGAAGCAATCCGAAAAAATGCATCAGAATAAAGCCTTACAATTACTACTTCCTAGTGATAGCTGGATTTAGAAAAAAATTGTCGTACATCTAGTCTTCCAAATGCGCAGAAAAATAACCTGTCTAACAGAATTAGCTATTATATTATTTATTATTATGAAGACCCACACCCAGCAGAGTTCTTTCCAGTTCAACTGATGATCAAAAATAGCAGGTAAATCATTAAAAACAACCTTCTGTTGTTTTTTAACATAGAAACAGTCATTAATATTCTTAAATATGCATAAATTGATTCATTTTGAGAATAATGATAAAGCCTCACTTACAAATGCTCAAATCTCATTCATAATTACATCTTTAACTTGAAGATAGTGTTAAGCTTCTGTTTGGAAATCTTCTCTCTTTAATCACCAAATTTGTGCTTAATTCCTCACCTTTTTCAGCTATAAAAAAGATACAGTCTAGCAAAAACTTAAACAATTTTCCCAACAACAAAGCTAAACTTACAATAATCCACCCTTATATAGCAACACTTTTTATTTTTTCTCAACAATAAATATAATATTTTAAGTTTTCTAAGGGTTACAGTCAAGCTTTTGTAATGTCCCCTATTGGAACAATACTAATTTTACCCTTAAAATTCAAATCCCACAAGTTTAGGGTTAGGGTTTCCAATTCTTGGAACAAAATGGTTTGATAAGGTGCCCAAGAAACCCTCTACCCAAGGCCCAAGAGCGGGTGCTTCACCCCTCTTGGCCCCATGTGGCCTCTTGCCATCCATATGGGGCGGCGTCCTGGTGAGGCATCCTATCACCGTTCGCCTTATCAGAACCATTTTGCTTCCTCTTATGATTCAATTAATTTCCATGATGGGAGGTTGGGGTGCAACTACAACAAGGTGTCCCGGAAATCACTCCATCTAAGCCCAAGAGCAACTTCCCAATGCCCTCTTGACCCACATGTGGCAGGCCTCAACCATCCACCATGGGGTGGCATATTTAGAGGATGATCCCAATGCCATTTTCCCTCCTCGTAGGCCTTCAATTCCCTCATCATAACATTCATACAAGAATCCACATTAATACATAAACACTCATAGTTGCAAACAATTCTATTAGTCATACACTTGGATCATGAAGATGATGATCATATCTACACAAGACATTATTTTCCTATATAGATCTTACATTAGTTTACATGTATATTAGAAACAATAATGCATATGTTAAATTATGAGAATAATCATTAGGGTCCTATACATTAACAACATATTTATCATATGCTAGACCTATTAAATATACCAAATTAGTACCACAGTGATATCCCTTATCTGATGTTAATATTGGCTGATCGCTGGTATTGTATTGCTGCAAACCCACAGACAATTTTCTGATATGTAATTCTGTATTCCATCTGCTGACTGTTGACTGAGGTTGACTGTGTTTGACTTTACTTTCTGCTGTTGCATAACCCCTCCCGATTCCTTCTTTTATATTCATAATGGGAAGCGATCCCTATGGGATCGTGTCTATTTGAAGGCAGCGGTTGCCCCTTCAAGTGTCCGCTTGACCCTTTATTACAATCTACATTCACTTTTATATTAATATATTCTACATTCACTTTTATATTAATATATTCTGCATTCACGTTTATATTAAATAATAATAGAATATTTATATATTCACTCATATTTATAATAATAAAATATTAATATTAACATTAATATTGAATGTATATATATTAATATTAACATTAATTGAATGTACATATATATGTAATATATATTAGTATTAAATGGATACTAATTACTTTCCTTGAGTAACATTACCATTATCGATTTACAATTATAACATTATTTATGATAATAGAATTGCAATTTTATATTTGTTCGTTGATATTCATTGAATTCCAATAATTTGTATTATGGGGACATGACACCTTTCCAGGGTTCTCATTCTAGCAATCACTCTACCTAAGCCAGGTAGCCCTTAAACAACAAACAACCCTGAACAAAGCCTAGCAGCAAGTGACATATGGCAGACAAATTTAACCTATATAAAATCCAAAACAAAAGATGCCAACTGCAATATGTGCCAGGCTGGGTGGGAATGTCACCACACAAAAGACGCGGGCTCAAACCCTGGCAGCCTTAGAGCCTGTGTAGTGTTTAAAAGGCAAGAAGTTCGTCAAAAAACATATTTGAAGTCAATCGAGGTCAGAGAGCTCCATTGGTGAAAAACAAGGAGAGTTTCACATATTCTTAAAAAAATATGGACTGTCAAGAATAAAGCACCACCCAAATAGAAGAATTTTGTGGTCACTGGCTGTATGTGATTTAAACTAGGGTCCAAACAGGTAAAAATTGCATTTTATCCAACATTTCTGGTGCATAGCACAAAATAATTTCTGTAATCCAACTTATTTACCCTTAACCTGCAGCACTCATTTATTGTGTTTTAAAACAACATAATAATAAGCGTATTCCCATAAATTACTCTAGAATTTAACACAGCTATCCCTGAAATCTATTAAAAAAGGGATGCCTATACAATTTTAAAATAGGCATATATTAGTTTATTGCCACAAACAGTTACCTGGTGAAGGTCCAAATGCCACTCCTAATTACATCTTTTAACTCAAAGACAGTTTAAGTTTTATCTTGAAAGACATTTCCCTCTTTAAATCCCAGTGTCTAAGAATGATTCCTTGCATTTTGCAGCTATAAAAGGAATCTACCCTATTATAGCAAGAACTCTAAAAACTTTATCAACATTAAGGTTAATAATATAAGTCATAAACCCCACTACAGCAGCAGACATTCCATTTTATCCAACATTTTTTATACAATATGCAAGAACTTTCCTCTAGGGTGAAATAAAGTTAATATAATTTGTCCAGTACAAATTCTATACCCAGTACTTTTGTTTAGTGCAGTTATAAACAACAAAATAAGCATATATCCATTCACTATTGGGATAAATCATTCTCGCTTGTGAAAGTTACACTCCAACTGTTAATTACATTTTAACATAATTATATTGCTAAACATTAGATTAAAACAGTCTCAACTTTTTACCTCCTGAATTTGAGCATGACTCCTCTCAATTTTCCCCGATAATTGGAATCCACCATCATATACCAAGAATTATCAAAGTTTTCTAAATAGTAAAAGCTAATCCTTCAACTATATTAGCCATCCACCCTGAAATCCCATTTATTGTCAAAAGATTCTCAGCAGTAAAGCTACCCTTTCCATTAATTTTACTAATCCACCTAAAATAGCAATTTTTTTTTTTAAATTTGTCACCAAGAAAGCTAATACTCAACTGCAGAAGTAACTCCCCAAAACTTGGCAAGAACTTTAAAATTTTTTATCAACAATAAAGCTAATCCCTCAACTGGAATAGTAATCCAACGTACATTGGCATACAACTTTCAATATTTTCAACAGAAAAGCCAATCTGTTAAATTCAAAAAAAGTGAATATCTATAAGGAGGATACCTATTTTTCCTTCCCTTGGGAGCTTTAAGAGCAGAATAGCAAGAATATTCAACTACAATTGTAATCCACCCTATAATGGCAAGGATTTTAAAATGTTCTTAGAAGTAAAGGTAAACTTTGAAATGTTCAAAGATTTTAGCAAATGTTTTGGCGATCCCATTCTGCCAAGCTCAAATGACAAAGAGCAGAAGAGCAAGAATTTTCAAGATTTTCTCAACATTAAAGCTGTTCCTTCAACTGTAACAGCAATCCATTTTAAAAGCTAAAAGCTTAAACTTTGTCAACATTAAAACTAATCTTCTATTTATTTTCTTTAAGAGTTAAAATAAGATTTCGGTGGATCTCATTCTTGGAGGCTTTAAGATGAGAATAACCTTCAAATTTACCTCGGCATCAAAGTCAATCCTTTAATTAGAGCAGTAATCCACCCTAAAATGGCAAGAGTATTGACCTTTTTTCTTCCAAGCACAATCAACAAACCTTTTAAAGTTTTAAAGATTTAACTGACCTCTAAAATTTTAG
Organism: Cunninghamia lanceolata; assembly: GCA_027924645.1. Classification (NCBI taxonomy): domain Eukaryota; kingdom Viridiplantae; phylum Streptophyta; class Pinopsida; order Cupressales; family Cupressaceae; genus Cunninghamia; species Cunninghamia lanceolata. The sequence continues at coordinate 38,799,740 of BSBN01000084.1, read as the reverse complement.
TAAGATTTAATTTAGCTAACCTTTCATGGAATCTCATTCTTGCAAGCTTTAAGTGCAGCAGCAAGGAGCCTGAAAAGGCGATCAAATTTGGCAGCCTCCACCTGAGGCAGCCAACTCTCAGTGTTCTTATAGCAAAGAAACATGTGGCGGTCATAGACCTGCATAGATCCCACCAGAGGCTTTGTGTACGTTTCAGGCTGTGTAAAGCCATGCTCTGCATCACTGCTGTGGCCACTAGCTGTATCGCCCAGCACGCCTTCGTTCCCCAAGCTGCCTGAAGCGCTGCCTTTTGGGGGGGTTGCATCCAGTACCGACAAGGTTCCCTCGTCTTTCATGCCACCCCTGGGATTCGAACTGCCAATCACGTAGGAGCCAGACTCGTCCCACAACTACTAAAAAGAATATATAAAATTTACCATATGGGGTGTTATGTACAGTGAAGGAGGCATGGTGCCCAGAAAACCTTATTACTTTTCTGCCTGAAAACATTCCACCAGTCCAGTAAATGGGTCTGATGATTTTCCTCCAAAACAAGTCTGATCCTATGTTTGAAATCATGCTGTACTTATTAGACATGCAGAAGAAGGCCAAACAGTGTATGAAAGGGAATGTGGGATCGTACGCCTTAATCAACAGTATTTAAGATAATTTGTTTCCTAAAAGAAACATACTCCTGTGCGTAGAATACTCGACTCAAAGAAGCTCTTATGTCTCATTTAGCCTATCGGTGTAAAAATCAGGTACTGAATAGCAGTGACAGTTGAAGGATTTCAGAACATAACAACTACTTGGAGAATCACATGGCAACCTATTTCCACAGCATTTTGGGGATGTCAGTCCAAGGGGGCATGTTTTTTTGGGGACGGCTATATATATATATATATATGGAAACTAGATTTTTTATGAGTTCAGCTAGACATGACATAAAATTTCAAATTTAGAAATTCATATAATGTACAAAATTCAATATTCAATGTAACATGTCCATTGATTCGAGAATATCAGCTATGCAAAATACAATTTTCTGATTTCATTGTTCGGTGTTTTCATTGCAACTGAAGGCCCAAAGGATACAAAATCAGAAATGAAACTGTAATGACAACACACATTTCTTACAACTGTATGCTCTCATTTGACATATGCATGGTTTCACTTTAAAACTGTATGCAATCATACTTTAGTTCATTCTATACCTTTATAGTCCCATTTTATAATTCTCTGCTCTCCTACAGCTGTATGCAGTCATAGAATTGCCCATTAATGAAAACTACAACTTTATGTTGTCATTCAACAGGGGTATGTTTCCAATCCATGAATCCATAGTTGTATGCAGCCATTCAACAACTGTAAATTTTCTTTCCAAGGTTGCATGCGTTTACACAATTTCCCATTGATGATAAGAACAAGAAATAAACTGCTGGAAGACACCGAGATGCCAAAAAATTGACATTAGAAATGAAGGTTCTAAACCTCTACGAACCTGATTTCTATTCAATATGGTTTGTTGCACTTTCATTTACAGAAAAGAGGATTACAAGGAAAACAAAGTGCAATTTATCTAGGACGCTTTCCAGAGAGAGAAAATGATACTCTCTGAGAAGCAGAATCCTGATCTGTCTTATGCTCTTGAAAAGATGTCCCAGGATCAACTTTATTACTCTCTTCTTCATCAACTTCCATCTCCTCGAGAGCTTGAGAGTTTGGCTTTCTTGGAATTTCAAGCTGATAATTAGGACTAATTAGTGTGTCCTGCTCAGGAGGTAATGCTATGCCAGGGCCGCTAATGGACCTTGGTAATGGAATCCTGTTTCTACTTCTAGAGAGCTCAAGTAAAACCTGCATTCAGCAATTGAAAATACATATCAGTGAATATACTACCTTAACAGACGGCATTAGAAATATTCACAGTAGCTCCTCCAATTCATTGGAATTTCACTTCTAGAACAATGGCAAACAGATTCTTTTTGTTAACAAATACAAATCATATTACAATAAATTTAGACGAAAGAAACATAAAGTCCCAAACTGTAGGTGTTTTGTATTCATTTAAATTGTGTTTGGGAAACATTTTACTCTGACCCTTCTTTACTCCTAATCTCCCTTCATTGCTTCCAAGTTCCAACTCATGATAAATGTCATCACATTAAGGAGTGTGACTGCGGACTGTTCAATAGCAATTGTTCCAAATTGTTCAATCAGCAATTCCATAAAGATTTCACAAATACATCTCATGTTTTTGCATTGCTTAGTCATGTAGATGAATCACAATAATATAAATAAGAAATAAATGATTTCTATCTTAATGCCAAACTGCAATCATACCTGGACCATTCTGCTTCCACAAGGAGAATTCCATCTCTATTAAATGCCATTATCAGGGTGCAAAAGACTTACTTGAGACCAGTGTTAAGACTAAAAATGTTTATATTTTGGTCATCCATTATGGCATTATGTTAAATTGTGGACCTTATTCATTTTTTCAACCCTAGCCAATAATGCAATACCAGTATGGATTCAAACAAGTTAAAAATTAGAATTTACTCTTGAAATTGAAGAAATGATACTTAATGCAATACATTTATGATTTACCCCTAATTTTGCTCCATTGGTTTGGGCAAGCAGTGAGGAATCATGACTTTTACACCATTGAACAAGGTTCCGTTCCCATAGAGATGGTAAAGGGTATAAGAAGGCTGCCCCCAAGAGTGGACAAGTGATGGAATGACCTATTGAGTTGATTTGAGGGATGTATGGTGTCATGTCCCTTTTTCCAGAATGGTCATCATTTTGCACATTGCAGTGGATTTGAGGTATCGGCATGGAATGGGCACTTCACAGGATATATCACTTCACCTTCAGAGATGCTTGGTTTGGGATGGTTTGCTTTCTCTGGAGCCTTCATACAGATTCCTACGGGAGTTTGGACTTCATCATGTGGATGACTTTCATACAGGTGCCTCACCTTGGATTCATTGCACACCTTGGGAGAAGAGCCAAGAGCATCTATATGTCCTTTCTAAGTGTTCATCATATTTGTAGTGGGCAAATTGGCTTCATACTTCATTGTTCATGCACGTACTTATCTTGGAGAACTACCTTGCACTCTATCTTGGCCAAGGAATGAATGATAGTCCCTTGTACACTTTCAGCTTGACAGCCCAAGGCCGATAAGAAGAAGATTCTGGTTTCTTTGTGTTTTCTTGTTCAAATTGCATAGCTTTCTCATGGAGGCCGACCTACCTTGATAATGCTCATAATCCACCTTGGCCGACCTGTTTGGGACTGGCTTTTGTCACACATGAGCACCTCATGATGAGGCCGACCAGCTTTTAAGTGATTGTTGGAGACATGTATAAAAGGAGGACTAGGAACTGCCATTTGAAATGGAACACATCAACTTGTTTTGTCTGATTTTCGCATAATTGGCATAAGGATTTAATCCTTTGTCTTACCTTGAGGAGATGGCCCCCCAAGAATGATGGAGATGACCCCATCTATGAAGAATTAATGCAGATTTGCTTAGGAGAAGCACTCAGATCTGAACCAGGAGCTATTACAACACAAGGAAAGCATAAAACTCATCCTAAGGAGCAGCAAACCCCTCTTGGAGACCAGCGACAGTCTCCGAATGCATTTTAGGAGGCAGCAAATCAGATTAAAGGGGCAGCGACTCCCATTCTAGGTGGAGCGAATCAGATCTAGGGCAGTGGACTCCATTCCTCGGACAGCGAATCCATGAAAGAAGTCATATTTTTTTATGCAATCAGTCTTGGAGGTTCTCTCTTCCTGTGTTAGTTGATAATTTGGGCTAGTTAGCCATCTATGATATTTTGTCATATTCAGATTTCCAGTCCTATATTTGTATCAGATTTGTTTACTACGGCAGATTTTATCATTCATAATCATGCCATGATATCATTGATTTTGTGAATGAAACATTGGATATTGCTTTCCTCATTGCACTAGTTCCAAAGCATATTGTGTTACTTCTTGTGGTGCTTGATCATTGTGTGATTGGTAGTGAAATTCTGAGTTTGGGACATGACAGTGGTATCAGAGCTATGATCCTGCCAGCCTATAGGTCATGAGAGATCATAGCAGTCCTGAAGACATGGGAGACAGAAGATATAGAGGCACTCCTAGAGGACACATGGAGCAGCTATAGTGTACACCTACAGTGGACAGACCTATGCGTCCTTCCTTCTGTCCTAAAGAAGAAGATGTACCCTTTAATGAAACCTTGATGTCTATGGTTAAGGAGTATAATGCCCTACCTGAGTGAGTGCGAAACTTGCTTAGTCTTGAAGACTACATGAGACATAAGAGGAAAAGTTCGCGGCATTATGAAGAATCATTTGATAGTGATGAAGAGGACTACCAGCAACCAGCTAGCAGCTCTAGAGGAAAAGTTGACACAATTTCATCTCAGCCACATGGGATTGTCAGAAAACTTCATGAGGACTTTGAGAGACATGCTGATGACACTATAGAAGATGTAGTCACAATTTCACTACATGAAGATAAGGTTGAAGAAGAGGACATGAGGATTACAAGCAGCAACCCTGAAAGAGTGGAAGAAAACCAGTCATTATGCAGCCCTAAAGAGTATGAGGATTCAAGTACACTTCAGCCACATATTGAAGAAAAGCACATGGTAGTTGAAGACAGTTGGATAAAGGTATGGTTCTTCATGAAGAGACTAACATTGTTGATAAGGAAAATGTTGATACATATGAGAGCAAACCAGAGATTACAGTTTGTTATGAAGGGCATATTATTGATCTTCACTCTTACATGCAAGGAGAGGACATAATGTTTGTTACAACGGTCATCCATGAAGAAGGTGGTTTACATGAAGAAGACATAGGTAATGCACAGGAAGAGTCATACATGGAATCAGCATTTGAAGAAGAGTTGCAGCCTACAGAAATTCAAGAGAAGAATATAAATCAGTCCATGAATGTTGAAGAAGTCAAAGCCCTAATAGAAGATCGGCAGCCTACACAAGTCCAAGAAGAGTTGGAAGAATTCCAGCCTATGCATGTTGAAGACCAAACCCTAGAAGATGCCACCATGAAAGATAAGGGTTCGTGTGAAGAAGCTTCATTGGAGAATCACATTCACCATGATTATATGGACAAAGAACATGCCATCATGGAGGATATCATTCATCAAGGTATGAGTTCATTAGATGACATTGTTTCATTTCCTCTACATGATATTCGCATGGAATCAAATAATGGTGTAGATACCTTTGAGATGAATCTTGTTCATAAGGCGGGAAATGATCAAAGTGTATTGGATGAGGCATGGCAAGACAAAGAGGTCATAAGGATGCACTTATCTTCTTCAACCATTGAGGAGAATCATGAGATCAAAGACCTGACTTTCTACTTTGACAGAGATCCCTTGATAGAGCATCATGAAGACTTCACACTGGGACATCATGAAGAGGTCGACAAACGGAGGAGTGATCATGATATGGGCATTCCAATGGAAGAAGAAGAGGCGACACTTGTGGAGGACCAGTCACACTGGGAAGATCATATGGTAGTGGACTCTACTCACTACTTTGATGGAGATCCCTTTGGAGACTTCGCACTTGGACATCATTCATGGAGGTATAAACAAGATATGATGGGGCCCCGCCACTTGAAGATAAAAGGGAAGGATGAGCACATGGAAGACCTCTACCTCACATGGATTCCAAGGTTCCATAGGTTTGCTGATATGATGGTGGGTGACTACTTGCAGCCTCTAGAGGATTGTGATTATTTGTTCAACTTTGGCAAGATATATGTCAAAGTTTCGAGAAGGGAGGAAGACATGTCATACTCATCTTACATTCAGTCTTCTACAGCAGTTGCATGCATGAGACAACTTGTTGGAGTGAATGGTAGACATGGAGACCTAATTTGCAGCCATGGGACTGAACTGGTTACACATGATTCTTGCCTTGAACCTACCCTAGTTGATGGACACCTAGTGGAGGAGGAAAGGGAGATTCAGATCTGTGAAGACGTCTTCCAGGGATATGAAGTATGGTCTGATTTCTGGAAGTATAACAGCAGTCTTTCATCTTCACTTCACCATATTGCTTCAGCCTTTTGGATCAGCCAGGAAATATGTACTATCCGTGAAGGAAATCAGGTCGAAGTGGTAGTTCTGAGGGACGTGGACAGTTCTGATTTTCTGAGTTACAACAGCAGTCCTTTTCATCATCTCATATCAGACATGAGAATCAGTTTTGAGGCCTATGCCTTCCATGGAGGGTGTTGTATTGGATCAGCTTTGAATGGCGAAATTGGAACAGCGTTAATGACCAGGTTCAAGAAAGATGAAGACAACACAGCAAGTTCTGATAGAGAATTTGACTTTCTGATTTGGAGCAGCAGTCATTGGTTTTTGCATGATCATCTATTGGCAGCCTTCACACATGAGCATGAGTTGAAAGAGGTATCTTTGGTGGATGGCTTTTATATCAAGCTAAGGTATGACCCCGAGTTCTTTATTTGCTCACTTTATAAGGAGTTAGTATCAAACCTTACGGAGAGCCACATTAATGTCATTGATGCATTCATAGTCCCTCATGAGGAGTTTGTTGGTAGTGGTCTACATTATGTTGATACCTCTTGGATAGAATGCCTAGCTGCCTTATCCCAAAGAGATATGATACATGACATGGAGACTTTTTCTGTTGGGAAGATACAGCTGAACCATGATATGGTTATGATGTTCATTTTGGAGTTGCTAACGCATATGTTTCAGCTGAGTGTTGGCATAAGGGTCGGTATTCCAGCCCTAATTTATAAGGATCTATTCCTCACATCGATGAGAGATGGCAGCTACACTTCATGGTGCAATAACACTCGGTAGTTTGGTGGGCCTTTGGAGGCTACAGTTAGTGGATCAGCCACTTACATCATGGTTTCAATTGATGAGGGAGTTTCCATTTATGATTACTCTTTGATCTTTCATAGAGATGGCACTGGTTCGGGAGCTACTATGACTAGGTGGATAACCAAGGTTGCCCTATGTTCATCCACGGAGGCACTTGCATTAGAGTACACACTAGAGGTATGGATCGCCCTTGCATCGAGATATGATGTTGTCATTTCTACTTTGAAGGTGTTAGGGTTTGGAGTTGGAGACATGGGTGATGCCTTAGCACATGATGCTGCCTTGTACATTTGGAGGATAGACACTATTGCATGGTGCATGGGTTTCATGTTGTTGGCCATTGCTTGGGTCTTGTACTACCTCTTTATTGTTGGAGAGTGGCCTTCGAATGGTACTTCTCCATCATATGTTTTTGGAGGAATAAGTGATTGCCATCTAGAGATTTTCAGCCAGGAGTCAGCTGTCTTAGTTCACACTCGTCACCTTGGAGGAATCACTTCATACATGGAGACGCCTACATTGAGGGTTTTGCACTTTGACATGAGGCTGTTGGAAGTATGGATTGATGATCATACTATGGGACGTATTCCCCTTCTCATATCTGATAGGATGATTTGGGATCCGGGTGGTGATATGGTTGGCACACCACTTCATTGGATTGTTGATGATTATATCAGAGTGGCGCAGCAGAAGCTAGGAGACAGAAGGAGTTTGGATACAAGCACATGGCATTTGAACGGATGGAGATACATGTCATTTGACACTATCTCATATGGTGCAGGGAATCTGAGCAGATGGAGGTGCATGTCATTTGACACCACCTTATTCATTGCATGTTTGTCATTGCTTGAGGACAAGCAATTTCGAGGAAGGATAGTTTGTCATGTCCCTTTTTCCGGAATGGTCATCATTTTGCACATTCCAGTGGATTTGAGGTATCGGCATGGAATGGGCACTTCACAGGATATATCACTTCACCTTCAGATACGCTTGGTTTGGGATGGTTTGCTTTCTCCGGAGCCTTCATACGGATTCCTACGGGAGTTTGGACTTCATCATGTGGATGACTTTTATACGGGTGCCTCACCTTGGATTCATTACACACCTTGGGAGAAGAGACAAGAGCATCTATATGTCCTTTCTAAGTGTTCATCATATTTGTATTGGGCAAATTCGCTTCATACTTCATTGTTCATGCATGTACTTATCTTGGATAACTACCTTGCACTCTATCTTGGCCAAGGAATGAATGATATTCCCTTGTCCACTATCAGCCTGACGGCCCAAGGCCGATTAGAAGAAGATTCTGGTTTCTTTGTGTTTTCTTGTTCAAATTGCATAGCTTTCTCATGGAGGCCGACCTACCTTGATAATCCTCATACTCCACCTTGGCCGACCTGTTTGGGACTGGCTTTTGTCACACATGAGCGCCTCATGATGAGGCCGACCAGCTTTTAAGTGATTGTTGGAGACATGTATAAAAGGAGGACTAGGAGCTGCCATTTGAAATGGAACACATCAACTTGTTTTGTCTGATTTTCGCATAATTGGCATAAGGATTTAATCCTTTGTCTTACCTTGAGGAGATGGCCCCTCAAGAATGATGGAGATGACCCCATCTATGAAGAATTAATGCAGATTTGCTTAGGAGAAGCACTCAGATCCGAACCAGCAGCTATTACAACACAAGGAAGGCATAAAACTCATCCTAAGGAGCAGCTAACCCCTCTTGGAGACCAGCGACAGTCTCCGAATGCATTTTAGGAGGCAGCAAATCAGATTAAAGGGGCAGCGACTCCCATTCTAGGTGGAGCGAATCAGATCTAGGGCAGTGGACTCCATTCCTAGGACAGCGAATCCATGAAAGAAGTCATATTTTTTTATGCAATCAGTCTTGGAGGTTCTCTCTTCCTGTGTTAGTTGATAATTTGGGCTAGTTAGTCATCTATGATATTTTGTCATATTCAGATTTCCAGTCCTATATTTGTATCAGATTTGTTTACTACAGCAGATTTTATCATTCATAATCATGCCATGATATCAATGATTTTGTGAATGAAACATTGGATATTGCTTTCCTCATTGCACTAGTTCCAAAGCATATTGTGTTACTTCTTGTGGTGCTTGATCATTGTGTGATTGGTGGTGAAATTCTGAGTTTGGGACATGACATATGGGATGCCAAAGGCAAGCTCTTTCATTTGGTTAGCAGCAGAGGAAAATATTCTTACACAATACAGAATCAAGAGGACGGGTATCCAGGACCCCTTGGGTATCTTAGGAAAATTCAAAATACCAAAAATCTTACAGAGTAGCAATGTTTAATGGTTATGAAATCTGAAATAAATCAGCAATAGATAATCAATATGACACAGCAATCACACATAACAGTAACACCATCGATACCCTGGGAAACCCTTTCAAGAAACCCAACAAAAAACTAGTACCCACTCACTATATTATCAACAAAGAAGTGATTATAAAACAATAAGAATTCAACATGTGCCAAAATAGGCGTCTTCAACCATGTGTCTCAAATCTGATAGAATTCCAGCAGCATTCCTCACCACATGAATCACCTTACAAACTACCAACCCAAGCACTCTATATAAGGCAATAGAGAAACAAGGTACTAACAATGGTTTCCAAAACCACAAATCACAAACCATCTCCCAATGTGGCACCCACATGTGACTCTTCACATACCCCAAGAGATCAAATAAACCACCTGCACAAACTCCAGCTCAAAACTACAATTCCTTGCATTAAGGCCTGAAAGGGCCACAAAATGTAAAACTCTGACAATCCGAATACCTTTCTGCATTTTCTAAAATTTTGATTGGCTCAAGTCACCGGTGAGTGGAAACACCAACCAAAAAAACACAGCTGACTTATTTATCAGATTATCAGATCCATCAAACTATAAAAACCTGGAATGTCAACTTTTTTACACCTTTCGGAACCATCTAGAAAATCTTCAACAGAGGCAAAATGGTATAAGCAGATGGCGAGGATAGGAGCTACCCAGGCCTTGATCTGCCTTATAACCTTGGGTACATTGGCAAGCTTAAAGATAACAGATGGTCTGCCTCCCTAATGGAGTTTGTCTTCTCTTTTCTTTTCTGTGGATATTACTGGCTTTTTTAGGCAGGCCCTCATTTAGTTTGGACTATGCAATAAAGAGATTTTAGTGATTACCCAAGCATTCAATCTTAGTTATCGCTGGTTCGCAGCCTATTAGCTAAATCCAATATCATTTTTACAGATTGGAAGATTGGCAGGAAAGAGGCTGCTCAGGCATGTTATATCCATGCTTTTGAGTTTATTGGATCCTGGAGAGCTTACCCAAGAGGGTTCATGGTTGTGTAACAACAGATACAGTTGCTACTTTGCATTTGTTTCATCTAATTTTCCTCCACTCCTCCATGGTCATACCTCTCCCACATTTTTGTCTAGCAGTAAGTTGCAGTCCCCGTAAACGTATATCCAGCTTCTCAAAACAAATTCAGTGTATCAAAAGTAATAGGAAATTGAAATTATTGGTGTGAAAATATTAGAACAATAATCAAGTAGTTGCACTGTAATGGTAATGAGGAACACTCGTAACATGGTGACCCAGGTTCAAATCCCCCTTACTGCAATAAAGTGGCCTATAACTCTTAGGCAGGCATGCAACAAGCTTTTCATGTAAAAATTATGGGGTAAATTTAAGTATGAACAATGTTCACAAATCTTACGAATTTTGTCCAAGCATATACCCCCACACTGCTTAAAAGGCAGCCTATAATATCACTCAAGGCTTCCCAAGAAAAAAAAAGAACATCGGATGACAGATGGAAATTTTCTAGCCAGATCAGTAATACATTGAACAAAACTAAAAGTTTCTACTTTTCATTACTTATCTCTATCACAAATCAAAATGGTCTGTCCATAGTTTTCCAAGCCCTAAACAAAACTTTAAGCAGCAAGCAATTTGCACTGCTTATTAACATCATAGTTGAAAAACTCAGACTCAGAGAAATTTCCAAACATTAAAAAACACATAAATTTGTAAAACAATCTTAAAAAACAGGCATAAAAGTTAAAACTGAATATAGAAAAGTCATAAGTAATTTTTCCTTCATTTATAGATCAAAAAACGAGTTCAATTCACATTTCAATGTCATATGATTATAAATTACATATCTATATTAATATTTTTCAAATTCCATCCATGGAAAACATGGACCCAAAACATTTTTTATTTTTTGCTTTCTAAAACCAGGGCAGGGGTCTGGGAGCAGCAGCCCATTGCGGGGACTACGGGCAGAACCACCAAGCCCAAATTAAGCCCTTTGAGACCACACGAAACTTCATGGCAATGCTCAAATGCTTGAAAAAACAGATTCAAAAAATAATGAAAATGGGTTTTTTTTGGCAGACAGACTTATTGCAACGACGGCCAAGTTTTTCTATTGAGTTAGCAAGTTATTAGCAAGTTTCTAGCAAAAAATCGCCAATAACTCATTGGGGCAAACTATTCGTGGGCCTAATTTAACTGCAAATACTCACGAGTTGCATGAGCTTTTCACAATTTTTTCAACTATGATTAACATAAACACACAAATAACACCACATATCGAAATCGCACCACATAAAAAGTGGATTTGCAAACAAATTTTGTAGTTAATTGTTGGAGTACTTTTGTTATCAAGGTACGTTTTCCAACTTGAGATTGTTAGGAGATTGAACTAAATTCACCAAATTGGGATATTATATTCTCTTCTACTTTCATCTCCATCTTTTAGCCACTCGATCTAAAAACTTAACTGATTGAGAGAATCTCTCTCCACCTCAACTACACGTTGCACTATGAAGCAGATTGAGACAAGTGACTGTAAGTGACTTGCTTTTTATTGTTATTGTTTATAATAAAATCAATTTTGCATCCCATTCACCATGCACTTCATAATAACCTTTTCACACTCACCATGGCTTGTGAATTGTTCGGCATTCCCCTCGCTTGCTTCTCCATGCATACTAAGTTGGTCCTATCCCTCATTGGGGCATTTCCTCGAACTAAGGTATGGGTTTGATACTTAGCATCTTGCAGTTAGCAAAACTATCCTCACTGCCTATCTGCTCGCTCACAATTCATCTCATTCCATCAAAACATTTAAAAACACAAAAAAAAAATCAAATATTCCAAAAACATGAAAAAATCGCATATTCCAAAAATAAAAATAAAAAATCAAATATTCCAAAAAGATCTAAAAAAATCATATATTCCAAATACACAATAAAAAATCAAATATTCCAAAAACACAAAAAAATCAAATATTCCAAAAACACAAAAAAAAACAAATATTCCAAAAAATGTGATACTTTCAAATCACCACACAGCTCTGAACTTCAACAAAATCAAAACACGCCAAGATCAACAATCAAGCGTACATTACAACATACCTATCAAACCATCTTTCAAATCCAACCAAACACATAAATTGTGACAAAAATCAGTTCTACATTGAACCATGATGCCTATTTGTTTGTCAATCTTTGATTGCTTTATGATTTTATCTTTGGTGGCATGTCTTTTAGCTTCTCGAGGATGTCTTGGACTAGAGAGGCAAGGATGGGGCATGTTCACTTGTTTGTTGTCTGTGGATTGTTCCTTATTGTTACATCCCACTTGTGCCCTAGATATTTTGATGTGTGCCCTAGATATTTTGATGTTATTTTTCAAGCTTAGCTATGTATAGACACATATATCGTTAATCAGTTTGATGAAAACATATATGCAATATATTTATTAAGTTTGGTTTAATGTTCTAATATTCACTTGAATGTAGATGCAAAGATGTTATAAGATATCGGACTAACTACTTGTAATTGACCTAGTGATTGCAAGAAATATCACCTCCCAAGGGGGGAGGAAAAATATCATCAGGTACGAGGAGTAAAAGAAGAGAAGCCTAGTGCCATCTGAAACCTAACCTGTAAGTCGAGATTGGCATTAAAGTTAGGATGGGAACGTCTAGATACGAGTTGTCAAGTAAACCCTAGGTTGACTGTAGGTATTAGACTTCCCTAACTCACATCATTGGTTGATTAGCGTCACCTTATTATTTTCTCTCAAAAATAATTAAATAGTCAATCATATTTAAGGGAACTAAATGTATTAACTTTCGATATTTTCAAACACTCTAATTGTTAAGACTCTTTTATGCCTTATAACTTGTTAAGCAAATCAATTTATTCCCAAATACATTAACTTATTCTTATCATTGGCCTACATCATAAAGAGTATCCACTTAAAACAAAGAGGTTTATACTTTAGGTTGAGAACTTATAAAGCTCGAAGGATGAAATAAACGATAGGATAAAATACACTATGCAAGCCTATCAGCCTCACTCGAAATGAGCTCAAAATTTATTTAATGTATAACTTATAAGCTTTTGGAGATACACTTTAACGGAGCGAAACTTTGGAGACAAATTCATTTTCTATTTTTATCGTTGGCGGTGAAAGTTTTAAAAAGGATAATACTTTGTTGATCATGGGAAAAACGCTAAGTGGAAGTGGCGGACTACTCGCGGAGGCAGAGAGATGATCTTTGATCGAGATTCTTCTTTGAGCAACTGTTTCTTGGCCGACAGATATAAGGGAGAGCTCATTCGAAGATTAAAAGAGAGACAAGCGAAGGATTCAAGAAAGAGGAAAGGAAATGGCAAAAGTTTTCAGAGGTTAGAGTGACTGCTGAGCAGAGCAAGTGGGAACACCAAGTTTGGAGTCGCCTAGAGCAACGAATTTACACCAGCTACAGGAATACATTGGGAGCTTCTGCTGACATTTAACCGGAAGCTTCAATATCACCACCGCCAGGTTCAAATTTTCCTCTAAAACCTTTTATATGCATTAGAATTGTATCGAACTAGTTGCCTGAAAATACAGTGTTGTGAATGGTATGGCATGAGATAGATAAATTCTATCAGAACTGGAAACCAATCGGGTTGTGCAAACATGAATTAATGATTAAACATTGCAGAAAAAAACCTTAATAAGAATGTTGGATAAGGGTTGGAACCCCTGCATAGTTATTAGCTGACCGTGAGGTGTAAGCTAACTCAAAACAAGACTTAACGTATACAAATGATTAGTACCAAATCTCAACATAGAATCTTGAGGGTTCTATTAAATAACTTAGCTCAAAATCTTGTGACTGTAACCAACAGTTTTAAAGGTATAAGCCTTTTCGAGAGAAATTTCTACCTTGGTCAACCTACCGTCAATACTTCAATCTTTAAAAGAAAAACAATGAAAGTGTGATTCGGTCTCTAACATCAAAGATATATAGTATTCATTGAGTTGGTTAATGAAGGTAAAAGACTTTTGGATTATACAGTCATGAATAAAGGTTAGATATAGCAGAAAGAAAATAATGGAGTAACACTATTGATAGGACTGAATCTCTGTGTAGTTAACAGCTGACTGTGACAGAAAGTGTAGTCTTTTCTATTGAGCGAGGTAGCTTATAATTCTTGTGTCTTCTTGAACCGTGAACTTTAATCTCTCGTGTCGAGAAGAAATTTTACGTTGTCAAAAAACTAAAGTTGGCAAAATCCATGAACGAAATGTAACTAAACAAGCCTCCCTTCATGAGAAAGCTTCAATGACCCTGTGTCTGAAGGTTAAACATGAGAATATGGATATTACTGTGGTGTCGGTATGCAGATGCATAAGGGACAGCCATGCAAGTAAAAATCACCATTATACAACTTCATGCCAGGTAGGGTGATAAACTTGACTACATGACTTCATTGTGTCGTGTTGCACACATTCGAAAACCTTGGCCAAGGTGATGCTACTACCTAATAGTGTTAGTTAGTTTCTTGTCCCAGATACACATCCGGTCAGAGGTCATGCTAGTTAGGAGTTGCCTATAGTGTATGACCAACTAGGGAATGTGTAGGGTCAAACACCAGTCTCATATGGCATTAGATTTTTTCTTCCAATACTTCTCTGCGAAGGGCCGGGTCTTTCCAGTAGGAACGACACGGGGGACTAGTAAGTCCGTGGATGGGCAGATAAACGCCCCAATGATATTTTTCCTCCTTCCCCTTTCAACTGCGAGGGAGATTAAAGTTCCAGATGGACTAAAACGGACTTCATAGAATACTGTAATTTCAAACCCTCTCTAACAATGAAAAGGTATTCACTTAATAAGTTATTTCTTTCAATTATCATTTTTATGCATGGCAAAAGAAAAATTAGTTCATAGTTCTTGATATATATATATATTGTGGATCTTTTGTGCTAGTTTATGCTTAATGCACGTGGATTAGTTGCTTAGTTTAGATTAGTACAAAAATGTAAGTTGCATGTATTTTAATTGCATAATTTTAGTTGTAACACTTATTCGCTAGATGACTTGTCTTAGGACATGGTTGTCTAAAAACTCATCGAGGACCTATGAGTCTAATGTGGATGAGAGCATTCATTGTCTGATAGTGTCTTCCATGCAATAAGTATTCAAGTCATCTAAGGTCCTTATACCTAGATGCTTATACTTTATTGCTAAATAAAAATGCAAACAGTATTCAGGTCGTCTAGACATTCATGTTATCTAGACGCGTATACTAATTTGCAACATAATAAGCTCAATGATGATAAAGCACTATGTAATGCACAAGAATTTTCATCACCTTTATTTCCTTCATATCCCTTTTCATCTGTCATTTCTTCCATCCATTTCCTTCATCATTTCATTTTTCTTCATGCTCCTTATCTCAAGGAGTACTTAATTGCATTATCCAACTAATACCTGTCTTCTAATCCAAATGTCAAATCAATCAACTTGCTTTTAGCATGGGACTCCAATGCTCCCTGATCACTCAATCTATTAATCAATCATTGTTTTGCGCAAGCATCAATCTCAAATCAGCTTATCAACTTGGCTATACTAAGCATTTCAACCAATTGTTCAATTACGCCCATCAGTTGTGCATTTTCATCAAATGTACATCTTCGCTTATCAGTTGTGCATTTTCATCAAATGTGCATCTCCGCTTAATCACTCACACAATATCAATTATCAAATCTTCTTCCCATGATCTATCGAGAGATTAATCTTATCACAGCTTGTTCGATCAATCTCTCGAGGGGGCATATCATCATCATCCTTACCAGGATATCCCTGGAGCATGTATCAGTTAATCAATTCTTCTTTTTCTTTGAAACAACGTGACAAGCTGCATTGTCTCAAAGAGAGGCAGAATGTAGACACTAAAAAATTGCCCTAGAATCTTTCTTCTAAATTAAATAAATAATTAAATTTATTTAATTATCTCTATCCCAATCTTTCCTCCAAGATTAAATAAATATTTATATTATTTAAATTTATCCCACCTTTCATCCTATAATTAAATAAATATTTAGTATTTATTTATTATTCATTTATAACACAAATTAATTAAAATCCTATTTTAATTAATTAAATAATCCTACCATCTCTCTCTCTCTCTCTCTCTCTCTCTCTCTCTCTCTCTCTCTCTCTCCTTCACATTTCCATTTTTCATCTCCTCTCGATTTTGGAAACTTTCCCCAACCTGCATCACTTAACTTCAATCAATCTTCCGTTGCATAAATGGCAACTTTCCCAACTCCTCTTCTCCCAAAAAACTATTTAAACCCTCTCTCCTCTCACCATGAGGAGGATTTTTTTTGGATTTTTTATCACACTACCTTACATCCGTTCATCACAGCATCTTGAATGCATTCGTGCTTATGAAAATCTGAGAGCATTGAATGTGAAATTGAAGATCTTGATGATAGGAGACGATGGAGTTAATTGTCTTTTGAATGCTTATGCTTGGCTTTTCGTAGTTTAATTATTGCACTTATGCATTTGCGTTCATTTAGGAAATACTTCATTAAGGATGATGTTGAAAATAGTTTGATTCTGCTTTCATAAGATTCATTAGTTTTTCATTTTCAACGTCAACAGGTATCAGAGTAGGTTCTATTTGAATCTAGCTTCATTGTTATCGCATTCTCAATCTACTTGGACATTATCTTTGATTCTTTGATATGAAGTGATATATTGCAAAAGTTTATAAAGAAAGAATATGCATTTTAATGATTTTCCAATTAATTGGAGATTGTGTGGAGTTTGTATGGCATTTGATCGTAAAATCATGGCACGAGAATTTGTATGATGCCCTTGATCCCTCCACTCGCATTATAGAACTTCTCTATACCTTGTATGATTCGCCACATACTATGAAGGCCATTGGCCTTGTTCTACAGTGCTGCTTCATGTACATCTATCTTGGTTTCTCTCCATCAATAAACCAATAGTTATAGCCATTTCAGAAAAACTATTGTGTTCATCTACATCATGGCAGAGAAGTGTTTTGTAGTGTGCAGCAGAAACAAGGCATTGAGCTTGTTGAGGGTTGACTTGAGCATGGCCGGATCTTTAAGATACCTTATTTGTACAGAGCCATGCCCATCTTGAGAAGCAAAAGAGTGGATCTCTATGGGTACACAAGCAAGGCTAAAAGTTCGACATATCCTTCCTATGCTTTCTTTTCTGACTTCAATCAGTTGCCTCAGTAGCAGACAATAAAACACTCTTGGACTTGGAGCACAATCTGCCCATTGGTAGAGGTTTGATCAATAGTGGGCACAATCTGGTCGTAGTTTTTTGGCCTTTTTCTTTGTTACCAAGTTCACCCATCTCAACCTTTGTACTCAGCCTAAACAGGTATTTCTTCAAGTTCTTTGGCAACAGTTTTCATGAAACTTATTTGGTGATTAATTCCAATTTTATGGAGCATCTTTCAGGTTACCTGTCACCAATCGCTTCAAGAATTTCAGTTGATCCTCTTCAACACCTTTTTTTCCATGACCAGGCATCTTCATTGAATCGCCGCAGCTTCAACATTTGTCACAAATAGGTGTCTTCCAAAACCATCTAACCCAAGAAATTTTTCTGCATATCTAAAACTCTAAACAGAATTCTATGCACACTGCAATTTATATCACCTGCGAACATAATGCACAAATCATAAAACCCAGAATTCAGAAAATTTGCAAATTATGGCTTATGGCAGGTGGGCATGAATTTCATATCCTAATACCTAAATAATTTACACAATTCATGAAGATAAATGGGCAAATAACATATGAAAAATGGTTGTCTGTCAAAATCAGTTGCACTACGAAAATTTTCACATACCTGAAACAAATATCACTACCTTTCCCTCAAAAAGATTACTCCTCATCTAAAAAAAAGATCAACAATCCTTAACATCTAAAAGAACTACAATCCACAATAAATTTTGCACATCATGGTCAATGG
Source organism: Cunninghamia lanceolata (assembly GCA_027924645.1). Lineage (NCBI taxonomy): Eukaryota > Viridiplantae > Streptophyta > Pinopsida > Cupressales > Cupressaceae > Cunninghamia > Cunninghamia lanceolata. Next base: position 38,781,495 of record BSBN01000084.1, on the reverse strand, counting down.
GTGAAGTCCAAACACCAAAATTCTAAATATTTAACATGCGCTATACTCAAAACCCTCCATATATAGTCCATCCTTGGTAGCCTAAACATACATAATGCATGCATAACATAAGAAAATTGGAGCTTAGAATAAAATCTGGAAACTGTAGTACGTGGATCTCCGCCAAAATATTGTGCCCTTAGAATTTTTCAGTATATCTAGAAAAAAGTCGATAATTTTCCCAAAACAATTTCTACACATCTGAGAAATATTACTACCTATTAACAGAAAATAAAATGTGCAAATTATAGAAAATGGGTGTTCGCCAAAATCATTGAATATCTGAAAAATAAATCGATAATGTGCCCTGCATATTTCTGCGCGTCTCATAAATATTCATAGTTATTAAAACACACACACACACACACAAAAAAAGAAAAAAGTGGAATAAATTTTGCAAATTATAGCAAATGGGTATCTAGCAAATGCCCTGTGAATGTTTCTGCGAATCTGGAAAAAAAAACCAATAATTTGACCTTACTATTTTTTCTGCATATCTATAAAAAGATTCAACGATTATTAACAGAATAAAAGGGGGCAGGGAAACAATAAAATGCAAGATTTGGATACCTCTCTGGGAGGAGGCTGGTTGAAAGAGAAATTGGCCTTGGATTGAACTGCAAGCTGGAGATCATCTGCATCAATGGCAGACTTGCCTGCGTGTTCAGAGAAGGTTTGGGCGTCTGTGAGAACATCTGCAACATATCTGTACCATAATTCTAAGAACTGGTTGACCACCCTTGGCTCATACTGCTCCACTCCCATTGATTTCAGGAGTGATTTCACTATCTTGGCATCCCTCGGCTCTTCTTCCTGCTTCATCATGATTTTTTCCTTTTTATTTTCGTTTTTCGGTGCAGATCTGTGTTTTCGTTTTCGAAGGGAAATAACACCTTAATAAATAATGTAGGCTAATCAAATAATTAGCCGATAGGTTATATTATTGATAGCATTCGGTCGGAAAGTTGTCTCACACCGGCAAATCACTACGGACTTATTTTCAGTCGCCGGTTTTTTCATTTACCCTTTCATCAAAACGAAAAAGGGAAAACCCCATTGATTGCGCACACAGAGCGCAAATGACTTGTAGCTTTCTTCACAAGCTCGCTCGTATCAGTCCTGCTACTTGCGGCGGTCCTCAATCGATCCAAAACTTCTAAAATGGTGATGGCGAGAGGATTAAAAGGCTCTGAGATTTGCCATCCAAGAAAATCAGTTTTTACTGCACCTAAACAAAAAGTTCCCGCCGACCAGAGGTTAAAACCAGAATTCTGTGCAATCTCTGCCTCTTTTTCCTGCGGCGGGGAATTCGATGAGATTGGCAAGGCGAAATTTGACAATTGTCTATCCTGGATGCACATTTGACGCTATTTTTTAATTAGCAATGGTACTTTGGTGCAATGGGCATGCCAATAATTATTTGCTATAAGCACCGTATGTAAATAAATATGAAATTTGAAAGAAAAATAAACTTTTTAAAGATTTCGCAATGAAAAATAGAGAACATAGTGTTGTTAGGAAGGGCTTGGAGTACATTATTGTTTGCCGCGATAAGAGGTGGTAATCATGTTTAGATTGTCCTCCTCCCTCTTCCTAGGGGAGACATATGCATTGTCTTGCATGTGAGCATATTGTTGGTAGCTAAAGGCTAGGGAGATACATAGATTTGTCAAGTGCATTGTAGTCTCAATCCCACACCATTTCCAAGCTTGAATTGCTTTTAGAGTCTATTTTAATTCCCTACCTACATCTAAACTTATTAAAAGATCTTCAAGTTTGAGTGGTTAGTGGTCTTGAAAGTGTTGCAAGTATGGGCCTAACCGGTGTTGTCATTGATGTCAACATACTCCTGTTGCATTGATGTCAAGGATTGGATGAGTTGTGTGCTGAGGATATTGAGAAAATTAGTCCTATCAGAAATAGAGAAGAACAGTGAAAACAGTGAAGGTCTATGAAGTGAATATCCTAGCTAAGATGAAGATCAGAGGATGTGAATCAAAGGATTTGTAGATATGTGTCTAAAGGTGATCCGCATGAAGATTTGAGAGGTCCGCATGAAGATTTGAAGAAGTTATGGCCATATTAGTAAAACTGGTTCTGGGAGATGTTCAGAAGTGACAGAGCGACACAAATAGGTCCGGTGAGATCCGGAAATAAAATATCTTGTTCTATGGATTTGGTGGAGTGTTTAGGAAGTCAATGTGAATTGACAACTCAATTGGTTCGTGGTCTGGAGGCCCGCAAGCATCTATTTCAATATGACAGTGGTAACAGACTGTGTTCTTGAGGTTCCGGATGAAGAAGAGAATGATTTCAGTAAGCAGAAGTAGTGTGGATGTTCTTGGTGATTCAGGCAAGCTTGTGGGGGTCTCTAGATTGTGTCCAGTTTGTGTTGGTGGTCCGCATTGAAGATTGCGCTCGTAATTGAAGATTTACTTCTGGATGATGATGTTCTTCCTCCTTGGCCGACTGGATGATTTACACATCTTGTGGATGATTTTGAAGATGTTATGAGAAGGATGGCGTGTTCCTCAAATAAGATTTGGGTCCCAGATATATGTGGTCGATAATGTGATGATTTGCATGAAGTCTTTTGTAATATACTAAGTTGTATTTGTGTACTTGCTCTGTAAAGTTTGCCGACTTTGATGATTATCCCAAAGTCGATGTCTTGTCTAAATAAGAGTTGTGAAGTCATTTCAAAAACATCTTGGCGAAGATGAGAGTGTGGTAGAGAGGAGAAGAGTGAAAGGCAGAGCAGAAATTTTGAGCTTAAATGAAACTGACTCAAGCATGGTGAAGATGCTATTCTTCAGTTCAAGTATGTAATATTTATTATTCTGTAGACAATGTGTCTCCTATAGGTAGTGGGCCTCTTGTGAGCAATGTGCTTGGGCAGTGAGCCCTAATTGGCATGTGCCATTTTGTTCCTTTTATTCTTTTAACACAGAATACAATCTTGGGTTAGTCACCCCGTGGTTTTTCCCTTAACCGGGTTTTCCACATTAAAATCTTGGTGTCATATGTGTTAATGTGTTTCTGCTCTTGAATTATTGCATTGTGTTTCCATGGTTGATTTATTATTATGCTAAATTACAAGAAGGATTTGAGTGGTTAATAAAAGAAAAGTTTGTGACACAGCTGATTCACCCCCCCTCTCAGTTGTGTGTCCTGAAATTAACATAAAGAGCCACTTAGCCATAGTTTGCTTGCTTCGTGATGTTTGAGGATTTCAAAGTTTGAATTTTATGGAGCCCTCATGAAGTTGAGAGACTCATTTTTTTAGAATTTGTTCATGCAATGAAGTTCAGTATTTCATGTCTCATGCAGACTTGAAAGATTTGGTCAACCTTTATTAAATCACTTTCTCGTATCCAACAATGTGAAGCTTGGAGACTCATTGAGACTGTTAGACTAACCCAAAAGCATCTTAGGTCAAAGTTTTTATTAAGTCCATGCCCCAGATCTTAAATCCATGAATTTGTATATTGTAGTGATCCCAAACTCATCTAATTAATCAGATTGTATTTATTTCCTTATGTCTAAGGAAATCATAGATTTTGAAGGACCAATAAAATTTGAAAGAGCTCATCATAAGTCAACTCTTGATTCCGTCGGGCCACAATCCATGCAACATGTGAAATCCTATTCCACTTGGGTACCACCTTAAAATCATGGAGGTCTAATAGTATAAATACCACAAATCAAAGACCACTCACTAAGCTCTATTGCATAAGGTTTTGGGGGGGGCATTGGAAACACAACATGAAGCAAAACAAACTTTTGGATGCAAGGCCCCCTTTAGAATCTAACTAATGAAACTCTTGGGTCTAAAATATGCAAGCCCCATGAACTTCAACTTTATATTCTAGACTTCAAATGATTGCTCAATGTAGTTATATAGGACATTTCAAGTCTACGAGAAACAAGAACATGAAAAGGCTTATAGATTTCACTAAATAAAAGTCTAGGTCCATTAGCCATAGTTTTCTTGTTTTGTCACATTCAAGAATTTCAAAAGTTTAAACCCATGTAGTCTTTTTGGAGCCAAGAATTTCCCATTAGGTTAGAATTTGTTCACATGTTCAAGCTCGATGTTTCATTTGTTTCTAGACTTGGAAGATCCAGTCAACCTTGATTGAGTCTCTTTCTCACCACTGACATTATCAAACTTAGAGCTCCAAGGGACCATTAGATAAACTTAAGAGCTTATTAGGTCAAAGTTTATATTACGTCCAGGTCAAGGACCTTAAAGCCATGAATTCATAGACCATAGCAGACCCCAAAGTCATTCAATCAATCAAATTATATATGCTTCCTTGCATCTATGGAACTTGTAAATTGGTTGAAGAACCAATAAAACTTGACGAAGCTTGCTACATGTCCACTCTTGATTCCCTCAAGTCATACTCCATGTCACTACTAAGCAACATGTCAAACCCCAATTCATTTGAGCACCACCTTACAATCATGGACTTGGTAATATAAATACCATACATTCAAGACCACTCACTAAGCTCTATTGCATAAGGATTTTGGGGTCCATGAAGAACATGGGCATGAAGCAAAGTGAACTTTAGATGTAAGCCCCCTCTAGAATTTGATTTAATTAAATTCTCAAGTCCACCAAACACAAGCCCATTGGACTTCAAATTGATATTTCAAACTTTAAATATTTTCTCAACTTAGTTATATAGAGCCACATATTTCTACAAGAAACAAAACAAGTGAATATCAGAGGCAAAAAGCCTTGTGGATTCTACTTAATAAAAGTCTTTCAAGTTTGGAAGGATTGGATGTTTATAGACCCAAAGTTTACATCAATGAAGTCTATCAATCTTTTCATGTCCAATGATGTCTTACATGCTCTCCAACCTACTTGGCTCCCGTATATATCCTAGCTCACCAATTGTTTCAACCCTGTGGTGTTAAGATTGTTTCATGTTTGGAGGTGCTCACAAGCTTGGAATTTTATTTTGAAGGAAATTGTAGAGAAGTCGCACATTTGATGGGAATGGCATGTCTTCAAGTCGAGAGGAGTTGACGTCATATATGTGATGCTTTAGATTAATTTTTGTTGGTCCACTAGACTAATTTATAAGATCACAAGGTAGTGCTTTTGTGTACTTTGGTGATCAAGCGGGTTTCAAATAGGAATGAACGAAGTTGTATGATATATATATATATATATATGCTACATTGCATGATTCAAAAATTTGTGCAAAAATGATACAACTTTTCAAAGGGGAATGCTTATCAGTGTAATAAAAGCATAAGAAAGATCAAAGAAGCCAACATTGTTCCACTCTTTCACTCAAAATTTCTACACCATGAGGAATTGAACCTATGCCAATCCACACCTAAAATTATATTTTTTATGGATTCCACTTCAGTAAGTCCTCTAATCTATTGGAGTCTAGTCTATTTTTATATAAATCCTTCAACTAAATACTTATTTCTTAAATGTGTGCTTTGTGACTAACCAAAAATGCCTACAACACAAGTAAGGAGATCTATATATCCCTTATGTGTGTGGACACACATACACACACTTAGTTCATATAAATCTAGGCCCAACACTATAAATTTAGATCACAAGGGTTAATTCATTTCCACTCACAAGACATAATCATGTTACAATAAAGAGAGCCAATTGTGTATGGAATATAATGTATCAAGACACACCTACAATTTGATATCTTACAAGCAATTTAATATCTCAAAAACCACTTTGGCACATTAAATTACATGTTAACAAATTAAAGTGGAAAAATATCTCAACATCCAAAGAGACCCTATAGGATTTGTCAGATGACAAATATGCACGATACAATTTATTAGACTTTGCCCACTAAGTGTTGTGAATCATGATTGAATAAGTGTTCCATTCTCATGTAATTTCTCATCCTCAACTTCAAATTGTTATACTTGAAACCAAATATATCTAGTGGTACATATGGGTGAATGCCTAGTTCAACTTGTGTTCTTAAATTTATTAAAATAATTACTTATTTGTATGTACCAGAAAATACAACATCTATTCTAAAATTTACTTTGAAATTACATAGGAAAATTAATAAAATAAAACATGGATTATGAAATTTATTCTACAAATTTGTAAGAAAAATAAGCAAACAAAGCATGTTTTTTTGAAAGCTTCAACAAAAGGTTAAAAAATTGTCACTTTACAAGTGATTAAATAAGACCTTTCCAAGATACTTCCTCTATTCACTCTAAACTTTCAAGAATATTAGAAAATTAAGAAAATAGAACATCTAATTTTAAACCTATTCAAAAATTATTTAAGAAAATTAAGAAAACAAAATATCTATTTTAAAACATGTTCATAATTATTTAGGAAAATTTAGTAAATAAAAACATTAATTTCATATTTATTATGCAATTATTTAAAAAATCAAGTATACAAAACATCCATTTTCGATAAAAAATGTAATCTTTCACAATCCACAAATTAAAAGTATACGCCTTTTGGAAGAAATTGTGTTGAAAGTCTTTTGCATCAACATTTTGAATCACATTCTATAAACCATCAAGATGAGTATATATATGTTATAGATTGCAGAAGATAACTTGTTATATAATAATCAATTATACTAACAGGGTTCTCCCGAGGAAAGAGTGAGAAATAAAAATTAAATGCACCACCCATTAGTAATATTAATTGCTAATACAAAAATTCACAAAACATCTATTTTCTAATTATCCCTCTATTATTTAGGAAAACAAAAACAAAAAATCTATTTATAATTTATCTTGTAACAAAACATCCATTTTCGATAAAAATTGTAATATTTCACAATCCACAAATTAAAAGTATGCGACTTTTGGAAGAAACTATGTTGAAAGTCTTTTGCATCAACATTTTGAATCACATTCTATAAATCATCGATATGAGTAGAGATATGTTAGGATTGTAGAAGATAACTTGTTATATAATAATCAATGATGCTAACAAGGTTCTCCTAGGAAAAGAATGAAATACAAATTAAATGCACCACCCATTAGTAATATTAATTGCCAATACTAAAATTCATAGAACATATATTTTCTAATTATCCCTATATTATATAGGAAAACAAAAACAAAAAATCTATTTATAATTTATCTTGTAATTATTTAGGAATTTTTGAAAACATAACAACTTTTTAATTTTGATTCATCAATTATTTGGGAAAAATTAAGAAAATGGAGCATTTATTTTGAATTGTAATTAGGAAATATTTAAAAAACTAAGAGAACAAAACATCTATTTTGAAATTTATTTACAAATTATCTAGGAAACTTAAGAAAACAAAACTTCTATTCTAAAATTTATTGTTAAAATGACTCATGAGGTATTCCATGAACTATTTTAGCTTAATTGCATTGAAATAAACACAAATTTAGCTAAAACCTAAAATCTTCCTATATATGTTGAAGCGAGCCATGAGGTATTTCATATATCTATTTTAGCTTTGATTGCATTGAAATAAATACAATATGCCTAAGAACTCATTCTTGCATCATCAACATATCTATCTCATTCAATAGATAGATTTAAGAGTTTAAGTCATCTACAGTCGCTTAAGGGCCCACGTAATAAAGCAGAAAGACAAGTTTCTTAAGTTTCTCAATATAGTTCAAGAATTTAATCATGCAACATCAACATAGACAACATGCACAATAGATTGCTTCAAGGATTTAGGTATTTTAGAATAGGTCAAAGATCCCACATAGAATGTTTGGATGAAAATTAGTTTATAACAAGTTAGATAGGTTATTTATAAACTACGAAAGACAATTATGAACTCACTAATATTTTATAATTTATATACAGGAAAACAATCATATATACATTCGTTAACAAATGTAATAAATATTTTTTTGTTTTATATAAAATATCATAACTATCCACTATAAATGTGTGATTTATAAAATAAGGTGCTCATCTAATCAATTATTGTTGTTATGTGGACAAATATTATTCTTATATGTACAACTACTAGGGTGGTAATGTACATGCATTGGAATACTTTTTATTATATGTTTTTCCTATGACAAATATAAAAGGTGAGTACAATAAATACCTTGTATCTTGTCATGAATGTAAAAGGTTGTCAAAAAGTTTTATGATCATTTAAACTTGAATATGAGTTGTATTTTAAATAAGAATATGTTGTTTTTATAACAATAAATAGTATTTTGTGTTCAACTATTGGGTCATTTGTGTTGGATATAAAGTTTAGAGATAACAAGATTCATGGTTACCAAAAGGAATTGAGATCATTAAGGTTGCATATAAGTTATATTTTAAATAAGAATATAATGTTTCTCAAACAACAAATGTTTTTTTGTTCAACTACTAGGGATTCCATCTTAAAGTTTTGGTCAAACCTTTAAAAATTCATTTTAAGAACACTTCTCACTAGATGTGTTGATGTGGCGAGTTGTGTAATGAGTCACACCTCCAAACCTTAGTTGTAGATAGATAAGAGTCCATATCACACTTTTAAAAAAAAGGTCCTACAATATTCCATATAATCGTTACATGGTCGCAAAGTTAGCCCTAATGACTACTGGCTCCTCTCCCCTAACAAAGCCCATTTTAGCAGCCTCTCAAGGCTTGGATTTGAGTTTCTTAAAGACATGAAGGGATAAGGGCATGAGGCTCGTGATCGTCAAGCATATGCCTATTTAATTTTATGCCAGTCTTTGGCAGAGAGAGGCAAGCCACAACATTGCCAAGCGTAGTGACGAGGGTTGTAAGGAGTCTTCCCTATAATATTTCCTAAATTCATTGAAGCCAAATGGATCTCTTGGCTCTCATGGCTTTCAAGTTATCCATTGGTGAGGTGGTTGTGACATAGGTGTCTCATAGGGGTCACTTGGAGTTAGAACGAGAGTGAGGAATTTGAGAGAAGATCATCAACAATAGTGTTGTGGTTTAGAGATGACAAGATTCATGGTTACCAAAAAAGTATTGAGATCATTAGGGTTGCATATAAGTTATATTTTAAATAAGAATATGATGTTGTTCTAACAACAAATGATATTTTTTTGTTCAACTACTAGGTATTCCATGATAAAGTTTTGGTCAAACCTTTAAAAATTTATTTTAAGAACACTTCACACTAGATACATGCTAATGTGGCGAGTTGTGTGATGAGTCGCACCTCCAAACCTTAGTTGTAGATAGATAAGAGTCCATATCACATTTCTAAAAAAACAAAGGTCCTACAGTAGTCCATGTAATCATTACATGGTTGTAAAGTTATCCCTATCAACTACTGGCTCCTCTCCCCTAACAAAGCCCATTTTGGCAACGTCTCAAGGCTTGGCGTTGAGCTTCTTGAAGATTCTTGTTGACAGAAAAAACCTAGATTGGAGTCTAAGGTTTTATACTTTGTTATATGTAGTAAATCTTGGTGTGATGCAATAAAAAGGAAGAACTTAGATATGCAATAAGTATGAACCAAATTATAAGAAATTATATACATTCATATATATACACCAATATATACATAAAATCATATATTAATATATACTTTAATGGCTTATACATGTCTCATATTTAATTCCTCATGCTTTACTCTCACTTATCATCTTCATTATTCTCACACATATATAATTCATATGATCCTTGCTCCTATATCTCACTTTTCTCTTCTTTATATAGCCTCTTAATTCCTTTTCATGATGGCTTTCCATCATATCCAAGTTCATAATAACACTTAATTATCTTCTTCCCATGAATTTACTTTTTCTTTTATGATATTATACACTTTTATATCTTATTTAAGTATATTAGAGGTGTTTTAGGGCTATATAAGTGGTATATAGTGGATATATGGGTCTAGAAATGACCCAAATTACATGTGTGGTGCCTCACAACCTTCTATATCTTGCCAACATTCTCCCTGGACCTAAAACATTGTCTTGTCCACAATACAACTTCATGAAGTCACTTGTAACCTTTATGCTCAAGGGTCAATCATGATAGCCTTTCTTTCTATGGACCTTCATTTGTGTGGGTGGAAATTTGCACTACACTCTTTTTGACATGTTTCCATTTTATTTTTGTCTTTGCCCTTGTTCTTTACTTATGGGGTTATATTATATGAAACCTCTTTATTCTACTACTTATCATAAATTAAGGGAAGCATTTTCATCTATACCTTAATTTTATCAATAAATCTAAGTTTTTATGGCCTTTTCCTTTGAGGTGTTATATCTATAGTGATCAACATCCTATCTTTTTCTTCCACTTCCACCTTTATGTTTTCCTTGGTTCCTTTTCCATCCCTTTTAGACCAATTGTTTCTATGTGTAGAAGATGACAAAATGTGGGTGGTATCACTACTATTTGTTGTAGCATGAACCTGATGGGTTCCCAATTATTTGTAACCTCTTGTGGTGCCATCTTGAAGTTATTCCTCTTAATTTTCTTTTGTGTCTTTTCAATTGGGAGTGTGACAAGAGTTTGGATCCTTCTATGTACTTGATGTGTCTTCTCACCTTGATCATAAAAGTTAAAGAATATCCTTTGTTTGTCCTTTTTCTTCTTGATGTACATATCAATAATGAGGTAGCGACTCTAAAGTCCCATAAAAGAAGTGGACCCATACTAATTTTTTGTTGCTCTGGACTTATTTTTTTAAATAGGGGTAAACAATTTATTAATCAAAAAGATAACAACAAAGATCAAAGGGTACAAATATCCACATAGCCCACCAGAGGGCCAAAGAAACCCAACAAGCAAATAACCAAACTCACCATAACCAAAGAGAGTCCCGCCCCACAAAAGCCTTAAACTAGGCCTCCATTTACTTAGCCATATCTTCCAGAATCAACTTATCTAAGCATTAAGAGTGATCCAAGGTCAAATGCTCCCAGTCTCCCACATTCCAATCATCCATTTGCTCCGAAGCCCATTTAGCTAGGCTATTAGCCACCTTATTCCATTCCCTAGGAATGTGAACAAAAGAAACATACTCCAACAAATTACTCAGACGAAGAATCTACTTGACCACTAAAGCTAGTTACCAATTCACCCCATCAAATTTCTGTCCCTATAGCATATTAATCACAATCTGAGAATCTGCCTCACAGATAACCTTGTGCTAGCCAAGAGCACACCCTCATTCCAAAGCATAAATAATAGCAAGGGCTTCCATGTAATTGTTAGTCTGAAATCCCTTATAAATAGAAAAGAAGAAGGGTACATCACCAGAGCTACTTGTTGATGGTGGTTTTAGCACACAACAATGTAGATGAAATACAAGTACCTCACCTCTCTTGAAAAAGGTATCTTATGCAAGATAAGACTGCCCCAAGGATAATACAACTAGGTCTTAACTTGCAGGAATAACTTAGTTGGTATGTCTAGTTGTGCCAACAAGGGGGCCTTATATATAATGATAGGGTTTGTAAAGATAATAGCAATAGAAGTGTAGAAACCCTATGATACCCTAAACTGATTTAGAAATATGTTTTTTGTTTAAACCCTAATCTAATAACTGTTGTGAAAGAAAATGCAAAAGAGTAAAGGGTTAGAGAGGAATCCTAAGTGACATTCACGATGCAAAGCTTATTGATGATAGACAAACATTCTCAAGTTAACCACTTTCTATTTTACCAAGCTACAGGAATGCTACAGTGTTGCAGAAAATGATGATATCTTCAATGGAGGCTAAAGATTTTCAGATCACATTCATTCATTAAATACCCAAGCTATGGCATAATTTAACTTATGAAATGCAATTGAACTAAGCTCAAATCAGTGGGCCCAAGCTAACTATGCACAGCAACTCACAACCAGTAAGCAACCAATAGTATGGACCAAAATGTTCATCAGATACCTTCAACAAACCATTAACATTGCAAAAGCATGATTAACTAATTGTAGATCAAGAAGCGAACCATGAAAACCAAATAGATAACACAAATAGACAAATTCTCAGGAAAATTGTAGAAACTTGCTTTGTATTAACTTCAAATGGTAGAGTGTCAATAATTCGGCATCAATAATATGTTACAATGAGAGAAATGACAGCCTTTTATATAGAGGAGGCTCCATACCAAGTTTTTCAATGGACGGTGGAGATTAACTCAACACCAACAGTCCATATTACATGGCATTTAATTTTGGATGGTGGGTAGTTACAATCCCAAATTTGTCTTTGTCTTGTAGGAAAAAAAGATGAAAAAATAACTTTTTAGCTCATGAGAACAAGACGAAATAACAACTTTTTGAGTTGTCTAATGGGACAAATGACTTTTCTAATGTGCTGACTGGTTAAGAAGAGTATGTGGCATGTTTTTTTGTGAAGGTATATCCAGCTAGATGCTTGCTAGATCCAACTTTGCATGACTAGGTTGCTGGAACAACTATATGCACGTCTTGGACATTGGACTGGATCTACAGGAACAACAACGAAGTAGACTTGATCTTTTATGTCTTTAGCTCCTGTAGCTCATCTCCATCATATTAACTTCCTCTTGCATGTGCAGCATCAATTTGGTTGATAAAATGAAGGTTCTGCATATCTAGGTTAGCACTGCACCTCTGTGTGTTCACCTTCCAAGACAGCTCCAACAAGCTCCTATGTCCTCCAAGACCTGCAAATTCATAATGCAAAGCATCAATTTCATCATAAACAATCATTTTCAATCAATGATTTGGATCAAGATATGTCAACTTGCAGCCATAGATCAACCAGGAACAACTCAAACTTAATGTTGCTTCCTTATAGACCTCTTCACAAAAATCCAGTGATTTTCACATGATTTTTTGCATTTTTTACCATTTTCAAGTACCCATTTAGCCAATATGATGATCTGGGACGTTTTTGTAGGTATTAGGATCCATTTGGGGACATTTGTCTTGCATTTTTATAGCCTTTTTTGCAAAAAGTGGGATTTTTGGGGGGGTACTGACTTTTCAAGTGCAGTGGCATTAATTGATGTAATACATGCCCAAAATCCACACAAACTTGGTAAAAATGTTCATCATGATGTGATAGATTGATATACAATTCAAATTCATCAAGAAAATCCAAGTTTCCCCTTCAAAAAATGTGTTTTTTGGCCCAAATTGGCAAAAAGAGTTGATTTCAGGGTGTACTGACTTAGCGTTGATTTTGGCTCTAACTGACCTAGCGCCAATTTTAGGGTCTACCAACTAAAGGCAGTGCATCCCATTTTTTGCGCAAGTCAGTATCCTTAGTTTTTAGCGCTAGACCTTCTGGTGGGGATTTGGGGTGCTACTGACTTAGCGGGGTTTTTAGGACCTAGCGACAAAAGGCAGTGGAAGTGATTTTTAGCGCAAGTTGGTAAGGTCTATTTTTAGTGCTAGGCGGTAGGACTAATTTTTGGTGCTAAGTGCAGTAGGGGCTATTTTTGGCGCCAGATTTTGAAATGTCCTAGGTGACAGTATATTTAAAAATATATTTAAGTATAAGAATAATTTCTTATACTTTAAATATTTTGAAATATACTGTCAGAATGTTTGAGATAGGTTCCAGATCCATAGGATTTAATATGCAGATTCTAGATTTTTGAGGTTCCACCAGATTTCAGACTTAGCCATTTTTCAGGGTTTTCAGGATTTCAAACTTAGCCAAATCAGGGTGCCAAGAACATGCATCAAAGTGAAAGTATAAGGACCCCTTAGTGAAACCTTGTGGAATTTGACGTGATTCTGCAACTCTAAGGTCTGGAAACTAGGAATTTCAACAAGACACATCCTGCAAAAGTAGTTTTTAAGGACAATATCTAGTGACATAGGATTTTTGAGCAAAATGTAGTAACACCCAATTTCAGCGCAAAAGGCAACAAATGACTACTTCTTAAGCACAAACCTACTCAAGACACCTCCAATCAATCATGAAAGATATCAAATGACTTCAAACATGTGAAATACTCAAATTTGAAACAAATCCTGCATTCTAAGCACAAATCCACCTTCTCATTGTCATAAGGAAGAAAGGTTGAGACTCCAAACCAATTCAAAAAAGGGGGTCTCCATTTGACAAAATGGGGCGTGTGTGCAAGGCACAACACTACCCCTCCCAACTTCCCCAATCCCTGCATGCCCAGGATTCCCCCTGGAGGATCCATCAGTATTGATCTTCAAGACACCTACAGGCGGAGGAGACCAACAACCATCCCTCTAAGTCTTCTTAATAGGGTGTCAACATCCCTTTGACAAAGAAGACTTCACACTACTTCCCACTAATCTCAAACTCTGCATCACCACTAGATCACCTGGATTTGGAGGAATAGATAGATCACATAGATAGCAAATAAGGTTTCCTGAAGCATATCAATAATCCTATGCCAGAGTTGTTGGACCATCATTCTCTTACCCTGAAAAATTCTACAATTCCTTTCCAACTAGAGTTGCCATGAGATGCATGAGGGGCCAATTTCCCAAGCAACCTGAAGGAAGAAGGCCTTAGCTGGGGGTCTCCCCATATATCTCCAAAATTCAACCAATGAGGAAGCGTAAACACACGACTGTTTCCAAGCCCCCCACCAAAAGTGTCAAATCACTCTAGCAAAGGAACATTGGAAAAACAAGTGAGAAGAGTATTCCTCGTTGTTACCACAGAGGACACATATAGACAGACCCTGAAATCCTCTCTTCTACAAATTTTCCCACATGAGGCACCTATTTTGAGCCACCAACCAAAGAAAAAAGTTGCATTTAGGCCAAGCAAACTTATTCCACATATTCTCCACCAAGGAACGCCAATCCCCACATATTCTATCTATCCAACTCTTGATAACCTGAGGTAAATGAATACAATCCCTTAGGATTATGGCTCCAAGCCAGGACATCTTTCTCCATCAATGAACTGCAAGCTCTTCTAGCAAGAATCTAAGCTAGCTCTTCACAATACTTAGTCAAGCCTCCCATTGGCCACTTATGGGGGTCCTTCCATCTAAACACCTCAACTTGACCCAAGAAGTGAGCATATTTGAAGTCCTCAACCTGACTCTAGCCAACATCAAGGAAACTAGAACATAGGGAATGCAAGTGCAGATACATGGACATGATGGGAGGATAGTCGTCCCAAGAATCAAACCCAAAAAGTGCCTCTAAACCTCTATTACAAATCCAAAACAACCCCTTCTTAATAAGATTGGCACCCCTTTTAAGAGTGTCCCAGATAATAGAACCCTTACCAATAATGAAGAATATTGAAACATCTCCAGTCTCCACTCCTCCCAAGTACTTCGAGGTGAGGATCTTGGCCCAAACTTGATCCTAGTTAGTACACCATCTCTAATAGAGCTTAGTCGTTAAAGCTTGCCCATTGAGACTAGCTTATCGGAGGCCAAGCCCACCCTCCTGAATCAGTCTACAGATAGACTCCCACTTAACCATACTCCACTTTGTCTGGATAGAGCGTCAAATTCCTTAATAAAGCTAGAAGGGGCAGCCTAAACAAAGCACCTATAGATGGGAAGAGCTTGGACCATAGACTTCAATGATGCCACTCTCCCAATAGAATAAAGCCACTTGAAAGTCTAATGACTAACTCGCCTCCAAAACATATCCAACATATTTTGCCAAGTCCCTTTGGGCAGAGGGCTATTAGAAAGGGGAATGCCAAGGTAAACAAAAGGAAGAGATCCAACCTGAAATTTGAGGATCCGAGAAATCCTAAGCTAAATAAGCTGAGGAGTATTGAAGAGGAAAATGGAGGACTTTCCTTCATCTATCCTTTACCCCAAAGCCGCTAGGTAAATATCCAAAATCTATTTAAAGTTAACTGCCTCCCTGACTTTGGCTAAGCCCATCAAAGCAGTGTCATAAACAAACTATAAATGGGAGTGAGGAGGAATGCAATTACCCCAGCTCCATCCTTGGATGAATCCTTATTGCACATGAGAACTGATAGCTCTTCCTAATCCTTCCACCATCGGAATAAATAAATAGGGGGACAAAAGGTCACCTTGCCGAAGACCCCTAGAAGCACCAAACAAAGCTGAAGGCTCACTATTGACAAGCACTGAGAATGAAGTCAAAGTAACGCAACTCATGAGATAGTTAACCCAGTCAGCGCCAAACCCAAAAGATAATAGGACTTTATGAAGAAAAGCCCATTTGACATGGTCATAAGCTTTGGCCATATCCAATTTGATGAACATCACCTTCTCCTTAGAAGATGCCATGGAATGAAGGGCCTCAGCCGCAATTACAATCCCATCCAAAATTTTCCTGCCAACAACAAAACCACCCTACTCTTTAGAAACTAATCCATTAAGCCATGACTTAAGCCTCTTCGTTATCAACTTAGTGATGATCTTATAAACCACATTGAAAAGAGCTATGGGTCTAAATAGATCCAATGAATTAGCCCCCTCTTCTTTGGGGACAAGAACAAGGAATCTAATATTCATGGATCTCAGCATCTGCTTGTTCCTATACGACTCTTGAACCACCTCCAAAAGATCAGACTTGACAATCTCCTAAAATTCTTGAAAGAATTCAATTGCGAAACCATCTGACCTAGGGGCTTTCTCCTTCTTTTTCTAAAACACAATCTCCTCCAATTCTTCAAGGGATATGGGCCTAATAAGTGATTTGTTCATCTCATTAGAAACTAAAGAGGGAATACAATCCCAAATGAGATTTTCTTCATCCACTGTTATTCAAGAATCCTCTATGAATAAGGAAGAGTAGAACTGGGTAACCTCCCTTGAAATCTCCTCGAGAGAAGTTAAACACATTCCTTGGGAAGACATAAGAGAAGTAATCATGTTCCCATGCCTTCTATCCTTGATAGAGTTGTGGAAGAATGTTTTATTTCTGTCTCCTTCTTGAAGCCAATTAATACAGGCCTTTTGTTTCCAAAAGATCTACTCACGCCAACTCCCATTCCACCACTTCTTTCATAGTAATAAACTCCTCCCTAAGGTTCTTCTCAAGCCATGATCCCTAATTTGACAGGTGATAGTATCCAAGTAGGATTGGGTAGCCTTCTTAGCCATAAATACATTGTCAAAACACTGCCTATTCCACTTCTTTAGCTGAAATTTCACAAACTGTAATCTCTTGACAAAAGGATACATTGTTGTACCATAGGTAGGCTTACCTTTGCTCCACCATCTTGCCATAAGATCCTGCAGGGAGGAATCCCAAAGCCACATAAGATAAAACTTAAAGGAAGGGTTCTTTGTGAAGCCATACAAGGCAGTGGAAATTCTGATAGGCCAATGGTTTGACCCCTGCCAATCCAAGATCTCTGAATTGGTTACCCATTTATCACCAACCCAGAAGCTTGAGACTAGAAACCTATCTAATCATTTAGAAATAGAATCCTCCCCACATCTCTTGTTACTCTAGGTATACAAACCATTATTAGGCTTGATGTCCACCAAATTCATGAGAAACTTATTATCCCTAATGAGAATGGAAGAAGGCTCATGTTTTGCCACACCACGCTGCTTTTCCCAAGGTTGGTAATAGAATTAAAGTCTCTAGTCAAGATCCAAGGATAAAAAGGAGCTAAGGACAAAACATATCAAATATGTGACCAAAGCAGAGATTTGCCTACTAAATCAACTAGAGCGTAGACATTGGTGAAGAGGACAACTTCTCCAGACTCCAAATTAGAAGCAACCACTGAAATAGAACATCTACCAGAGAACCACCATAGAGGGGAGACCTTATGCAGGTCCCATAAACAAGCAACACCGCATGCACTACCCCGAGCTCCTATGCATTGGCATTGACCTCTCCTCCATAGTTTAGGAACTATGCTAGTCATGCCTTCCACTAACAACTTAGATTCTTGAATGAAAACCATATCCGATAGGTGAACCCGAATCAAATCCCGAACAACTTTTTGTCTGGGGATGCTATTCAAACCCCTTGCATTCCAAGAGAGCACAATCATTTTTGGGAAGAGGAAAAGTGTGTATCCAGTGTCTTCACCACACCAGATTCTACCAATGACTCCCATTATCTTCATCTTCTCATGATCCTTTTTCCTCCCTACCTTGGACAACTTGTTTGATCCTCCTTTCTTTAGGCTCTTCTGTTGAAGCCCCAAGCTAGGAGAAACTTTCCTCTTAGCATCCTCCTTTTCCCCAGAGTTAGTTCTTGAAGCCTTTAACCCCTCAATCTTTAGAATCCCTAGTTGTGTCTCACACAAAGGCTTGGTAATCATTTCCACATCTTGAACCCCTGCTGAATCCTGATCTTTGACATCGACCTCAACTAGATTTGAAGGGGGAACTACTTGTTCCTCTAAAACCTCATGTGTTACCTGTACTGAATTAGGAGCCAGGGGAAGTTGACTATCAGAATCCATGCCTTGCATATCCTGACCCCCCAAAAAGTGATCATGCTCCATAGCACCCAAATCCTCAAAATTATCAAGAACATTAAATTTGTTGCTAAAAGCCTCCTGGAATTGCGTCTATTCTAACAGGAAGCAGCCTTCACCTTAGAATGAGTTTTCACTAGAATAAACGCCTCTAAATCTGGCCCCTCCTTATGAGTCGGGGCCTTGCCTTTTGCTTTTGGGTTGACTGCATGCGCTTCAGTCAAAGGCTGCATGGGTTTAGCCTTCAATTTTGGATAATTTATTTGCAAGTGACCATACTCATGACATGTATGACAACGAAAAAGATAAAGCTTCATAGTCAACCTATTAGATCTAGCTCATGCTACCAAATCTAATCTCTAAAGATTTAGGTAATGGATTATTTAAATTAATTTCCACACAAAGACGTGCAAAAGAGGCTACCTTGCGATCAAGGGTTTGTTGAGACGGGCCCAAGGGTTTCCCCAAGCTTGTCGTGATGGAATGCAAGATGTCCTATTGCCAAAACTCCATTGGTAGTTGAGGAAGATGAACCCCAAAAGGAATCTTCACCGAAAACTCCTTTGCAGGATCAGACCCTAAGTGCCAAGGCTTAATAAAAAGCCTTGCTTGATTATGGAAACACGTGCCTCCTTCAAAAGCCACATTCTGGTCTACAAGCTGAAAGAACACAACAAAGAAGAAACCATTGGCGCCTAGGATAATTTCCATATCCCCCTCTAGATTCTAGTTATTTTAGGCCCAAGCCTCTAGGAAAGGTAGCGAGATACGAACCCCCATGAATTTGCATATTAATGCATGCTCTGAGAGATACATAATATCATCAGCAACATCATTCGAATTGATCACCAACACTGGATGTTCCTTATTTCTTCCCAAACAACCATTGGGTTTTGAGCGAGACCCCTAAATCTGAGAATTTTATTCTCCTTAACAAGGGTTGCTGTACCTTGGCATTTAATCATATTTTATGTGTCAAATGCAGGGCTGTGTCCTCGGCTATTTGCAATAAGAAACCTGATAATCAACAGTCCTTAACCAATCTATTGAACTGAACTATCCTAATTAATCAAATCAATGTTGCTAATTATCTTCTTGAAAGGAAAACCTAATCTAAAGATTGAAATAGTAAATTGTTGAAAATTTATCTAATCCACACAAAAGTTGAAACATGCATTAAATGGAAACAAGACTGCTTTAACAATAATTAATCTATCTTTTGAAAATAGGAAAACTACACTTAATAAAAATTGTGATAAACTAATAAAACAAAGATACTAGCCTCCTATATGTTGGTGGGAGTGGGCCCTTGCTCCACACCTTCAGAACTGAAGGCTAAACAAGAAACTCAGAACAAAAGTAGAACAACATGGCTTCCTTTAATCCAATCTATCAAAGTATATTATATTCAAAAGTATAGGTTTCTGCTATGAAATGAAATTACATAAACAACTGCTACAAAATCCTGATTAATTGTTCTGTTGTTCCCATCCAAATATATATTAGTTTGAGCGACATAATATTACTAGAGTTGACTACTTTACCTAACAATTCACGTTGAGATATAAACAATCTCTTATTCATAACTAAAACATGCAACTGTCCATCTAGAGTATAATCATGTAAAGTTTGAAAAAGAACTTTAGTGATACTAAAAGTACCACGAAATCTAGAGTTTAACTTATATCAATAATAGGCTGCAAGGCCCTGATAAAAAGGAACTTGATTTCCTAAAATAGCGGACTAAAAGAAATGCTCTAATCTCATGAAAAAACAAGTGAAAGTGTATCATGTCCCCATTGATGCAGAGGTATAGGTAGTGGTTGTAGAAGTTCACTCGATGAACTTAAGTCACTCAACTTCCTTCAAGAGGTTTACAAAGGTGTTTGTGAAGACAAAGCCTACACAAGGCTATTCCATGGAACTGACATAACCTTGGACCACCCACTATTGTTCACCCACACAGGTTATTCAACTTCCTACTAGTGAGTCACTGCTCTAACCAGTCCTTATACACAGTCCACCTCCAAGGACAGTAATCTACCTTCAAAAGTTCTTACCCACTACTAATCCACTCTACCAATAGTGTCCACTTATGACTATTTGCACATGCTTGTCAAGAAGACATGACTTCTGACCAAAAAAACTAATTCCAATAATCCCCAGGGCAATGGACAGCAACAACAATATGACTGTCCTATGACAGTGCTACAATGACAGCTTATCCTTGTAGTCTTTATGGACAACAAAACTAACATTAACTCCTATATCAATAAGGATCTTCACATCAGACACAACATGCATCTACTGAGGATAGGACCAACAAGAAATTTCTGACAAAATGACTACAATCTGTACCATACAGGACTGTGGATAGCAAGTTACATGTGACTGTCTTAAAACAGTGCCAACAAGAAGGCTACTTCCTTGTAGATCTTAAGACTGACTCACACAGCGTTAACTCCCCAGTCCTTCAAAAGACCATGTAGGCTTAATACACATTCCAAACATCCATGAAAACTTCACAACTTTCCACAAAAAGTATAGGGTCGTACTTTGTCACAGCGAATAGGGACAACAGTCTGCTTTTTATGACAGTAAACATTTTTTCTTCTAGAGAACAATCTAGATTGAGGTTAGGCAAAGGAACTATATCCAAGGCTCTAGTCCTGGACTAGTTGGATTCTTACACCGGTCTGTCTCCACATTAAACACAGAAATCATTCTTCATTTGATCAAACATCTGACTGTTTTCTTCTTCAGGCTGCTGTCCACTGTTGGCTTCTCAACTAGTCACTGTTTTTGACTAGTTAGAGGCATGCCACACCCCAAGGAGGAAGGAGAACAACCAAATACATAGAAAGAACATGAAAACTAATCTAATTTCCTCCATCTCACCAAAAATGACTGATCACCTTTAGAGGATAGAGGAAAATTGCTTCATTCTATCTCAAAACCCTAGATAAGGAGGGTTTAAACCAGTTTTTACAAAATGGAATGAAACAAACACCACAAAATGTTTCAAGAGCTAAGATTACATGCAAACGGGAGCCACTTCAAAGATCTAAAGCATTTTCCAAAACTTATTTCCTTAGCAGTCCGTACCAGGCCGTATAGGATGGTTGTTTTCACCAAAAAGCATAAAACACAGTTTTCTCCTTAATAAATTCCTCCTCTTATTCATTATATGGCATGTTTAAACAAAAATCAAGTTTATAGGAAGTTTCTAACCTTTGCACTTCCTATTTTGTCCATACAACTGCCCATGAAGGCAGTAAATCGATGGAAAATAGCTTTTCTTAAAAAACTCCAAGTTTCTAAAAGAGAAATCCTAGAAAATAGGTCTTATCAAACACTCTAGTGGACTAGTCAAATAAAATGGACTAAGTCCTTATTACAAAGTATGAAAATGGCTTTTAAAGCCTTAGGGATAACCAAAATAACATGAAGACAATTAAATAGCCAACAGAATGACTAAACTGGGGAGCTCCTGCACCACCCATGGACAATTGGAGTCATCTACTAGGACAATCAGGCCTGAATAAGCAAACTTCGTAGCTCTATAAACACCCTGGAGATCCTGGTAATCAACGGCTTTGGAGATTGTGTAGCTCCGGAGACTCCATGTTGTTGTCAACAACTCTGAAGATGCTTCAAAAACCTGCTGAGACAGAGCTCCAGAGATCACCATCCTCACTGCTCTACTGCATCACTCTAATGATCCTCCAACAATCTAGAAAATGTTGGAGTATTATGTAGTGTCCTTCATGCCTAGCTTTGGAGATAATTAGAATTACCTATGGAGTTCCTCAAAATTGCCTTCCGCCTGTGCAATAAACACCTGTGAAACCAAAAAGAGATAATTCTACACAAATTTGTTAGTTTCACTGCAGCATAAGTCTTTTCATCATAACAAAAATCTTCAACATTTCATCTCTTATTAACATAATTAAAACAGGACTTCACAGTTCCTATAGTGCAATTACTAGGACAGGCAACATGAAAAGATGGGAAAAAAGGAAGTAAAAAGGCATGTTTAGATGAGTGATACCTGACACTCATTACTCCTCCGCAACATGAAAGAGGAAATTAACCACCTTCACATGACCAAACGATGAAGCTTCTCCTCCATTAATCGCATCCTTAAAAGAGAAAAGGGGTCCCCTAGACCTGGTGCAGTCACGATAGGAGGGTTCACAGAATGAACTGTCCAGGCCATGCAGCAAGAGTAAACACAATGGAAACAACTCAAAGATATGAAACAAACACAAATTTAGTCATTCAATATATCATAGAATTCAAATACAATCGGGCCAGCATCATGCGGGCTTACAATTTGGCTCACAGGCCTGATTACAAAATATTAAAATATGCACAAGATATAGCTTTGAAGTCCCCTCGCGAAAGAGACAACTATCTATCTTCTAAATCATGAGAATTATCCTTCACTAACTACTTTCCTAAGGATATATTATATCAATATATATCATCTCCGGTACAAAAGATTCCTCCGCGTTGGCCAAGGAAGGTCACAAACTCTAATGAAGAGTTGTAACATGTCTACACGGATAGGTCAGACCTAATCACGTAGAACACCTCCGCAAATGAATGGAATGATGTGCAAATCTTAGGGAAGGTTGGGCACGAACCAAAGATCATTGAATGATGTGTCGTTAAGCTCCACAAGTCAAGGAATGCTCCTCAAGTCTTCTCCTTTAGCTGATTATCAGAAACTGTCAGGATGCTCTGTTATGAGAAAACAATTGATCTTCTGATAGTGATAACTTTCCGGTGATTGATCCAAATGCTTTGAATTTTCGATATGATGTAGATGAATGAATCTAGATGCTAAGTCTAGCTCCGTAAGATGTGAAATGCAACTGTAGTAGAATGCAGACCAAAATACAAAAACTTCTACTGACTGGACTACTTGAACTGAACTAGAAAATGAAAGGAAACAAACTGAACTGAAATACAAATGTTTTTGGTTGATGCAAGATTGCTCTTGAACCAGGGATGCTCCTGCATCAGACATCTAAGGTTATTGAAAAAGTGAGTCCCTCACTTTGCTAGGGATAGGGGAGAACCAAGATGGTCCACCTTAGCCTGAGAAATCCATGTTGAATCCTCTTCTGATCTGCCTTTCCACTTCACAAGATATTCTTTATATTGCCTTCCTCTAGTGCTGCGTCCAACTCTGCTGTCCAAAATGTCTTCAATTTGCTCTAGTGCTCGTTGTGGTAACTGCTTCTTCAAGTCTTCTTCCATGTTGTCACTGAACTCTGCTTCATGATACTGATAGAGGTCTGTAATGTTGAAAATAGGTGATATACCCAATGTCTCTGGTAACTCTACTTCATATGCATTTCCTGAATCAAATTTTATGAGTATCTTACAAGGTCCAAACTTCTTCATCTTCAACTTGTTATATGTCCCAACTAGAAATCTTTCTTTTTTCAAGTATACAATCACTTCATCTCCAACTTCAAATTTCTTATGTCTTCTCTTCTCATCTGCCTTTTCCTTATACTTACTGTTCATATCCTGCAAATGCTTCTTCACCTGATTATGCACTGTCTTCATGTGATCTGCAAATTCCTATGCTTCTGCACTTTGCTTTTCTTTTGTACCCATGTCTCTCAATTCTATAACTCCTCTAGGATTTACTCTGATAATAATCTCAAATGGTGTTCTTTCGATACTCCTATTTACTGAATTATTGTATGCAAACTTTGCTTGTGAAAGAATCAAATCCCAACTTCTAGCCTTCTCTCTAACCAAACATCGCAACAAGTTTCTCAAACTCCTATTCACTACCTCTATCTGTCCATTAATCTATGGATGAAAAGTTGAACTAAACTTTAAATCTGTCTTCATCTTCTTCCAAATTGTCTTCCAAAAGTACCCAACAAACTTTGTATCTCTGTCTGAAACTATACTCTTAGGTAATCCATGTAATCTCACAATCTCCTTGAAAAATAGGTCAGCTACATGCACTGCATCAGTTGTCTTCTTACAAGGTAGGAAATGAGCCATCTTTGAAAATCTATCAACCACTACAAATATTGAATCATGTCCTCTCTGTGTCTTCAATAATCCCATTACAAAATCCATGCTTATGTCTTCCCAAGGTCTCTTTGGTACTGTCAAAGGTCTATACAATCCAGAATTCTGACTACTCTCTTTTGCAACTTGACAAACTCTACAGTTCTGCACAAATTTCCTAACATCATATGTATCTAAGGCCAAACGTAGTTTTCACTCACTAAAGCCACTATCTTATCAATGCCAAAATGTCCTACCAATCCACCACTGTGTTTCTCCTTGATCAAATTATCTCTCATTGAACTTCTAGGTATGCACAACTTACTTCCTCTAAACAACATATCTTCCTGAATGAAATAATCCAGCCACTTACTCCTATATATCACAATAGGTTCCTTACATGCTTTCCAAGGTTCTACAAAATCAATGTCTCCCTCATACATGTTCTTTAATTCATCAAAACCCAAAACTTTAACTCTCATTTCTGTCAATAAGTTTCTTCTACTCAACGCATCAGCAACTTTGTTTGATTTTCCACTCCTATGCTTCAACACAAAAGTGTAACTCTGCATGAACTCTACTCATCTCATATTTCTCTGATTCAATTTACCTTGACTGTTCAAATACTGCAAAGCTTGATGATCTGTATATAGTACAAACTCCTTAGGCAACAAGTAGTGTCTCCACTTCTTCAAGGCTTGAATTATGTCATAGAACTCTTGGTCATAAACTGAATATCTTCTCCTTGCATCATTCAACTTTTCACTAAAATATGCTACAGGTCTACCTTCTTGACTTAATACTGCTCTAATCACATTTCCACTTGCATCACAATCAACTTGAAATATACCAACACAAGTTGCTCTGTCACTTTCTGCTTCAACAATTCAAAACTTTTATCTGCTCCAGATGTCCACTTAAAGTCTTTCCTGTCACCTCTCATTGTCTCTGTCATACGATTACATACTGAACTAAAATTTCTAATGAACTTCCAGTAGAAACTAGCCAATCCATGAAATGATCTAACCTCTTCAATGCTCTCTGGTGTAGGCCATTCAACAATTGCTTTCACTTTCTTAGGTTCCATCTTCAATCCTTCCGTAGAAATCACAAATCCCAAATATACCAACTCTTCCTTCATGAAACTACATTTCTTGATGTTTAGTAGCAATTTCTCTTCTCTCAACCTCTGCAAAATTTGTCTAACATGCCACAAATGTTCCTCTTTTGTCTTACTAAAAATCAGAATATCATCCAAGTATACAATCACAAACTTACCCAAGAATTTCTTCAAGACTTCATTCATCAATCTCATGAAAGTACTCAGTGCATTTGTCAATCCAAAAGGCATCACTAACCACCCATACAATCCTTCATTTGTCTTAAAAGCAGTCTTCCATTCATCTCCTTCTCTGATTCTGATATGATGGTATCCACTCTTTAAGTCTATCTTTGTGAAATATCTTGCTCCACTCAAACAATCCATGATATCATCCATCCTGGGTAAAGGAAATCTATATTTAACTGTGATCTTATTTATTGCTCTCGAGTCAGTACACATTCTCCATTCTCCATCTTTCTTAGGTGCTAACACTGTAGGTGTTGCACAAGGACTCAAACTTTCTCTAATCAAACCTTTCTTCAGCAACTCCTATATCTGTCTATTCAATTCTTCATTCTCTGTCGGTGTCATTCTGTGTGTTGCTTTGTTAGGCAAACTAGCTCCTGGTATAAGAACCATGTGATGACTGATACTCCTTATAGGTGGCAATCCTTCAGGTGCATTATCTGATATGATGTCTTCATACTCTGTCAGTAACTCTGTTATCTCCTTCGGTTGTGATTCTTCAATCTCCTTCTTCAATGTTTTAGGTTTCTTAGGGATCAAAGCATAACACATATTCTCATGTCTCAAACCATCAAGAAATTTTCTTCCATCTACTAAACAGATTCTAGCATTTCCACATACTTTTCTCTTAGGATCATCTTCTAAAGGAATCAAAGTAATTCTCTTTCCATTTGTTGTTATAGTGTATATATTCTTCCTCCCATCATGTATAGCTTTTCTATCATACTGCCAAGGTCTACCCAACAAGATATGATAAACATCCATAGGCATAATATCACACAAGACTTCATCATGATAAGATCCAATATGAAATTTCACCAAACATTGTTCACTCACTAGTACCTTATGATCATCCTGAATCCATGCTATCTGATAGGGCTTAGGGTGTTTCAACCTTTCCAACTTCAGCTTAGTCACCATCTCCTCTGAAACTAGGTTATCTGAACTACCACTATCAATCACAACTTTACAACACTTACCTCCTAATTTGCATCTTGTCCTGAACAAACTTTTCCTCTGTGGTGGTTCGTCATTTGTCTCTGCTTGAAATAGTGCTCTCCTCATCACCAATGATTCTCCTTTCTCCCGCTTACCAATGAATAGGGATCACCTAGTTCAATAGGTTCTTCATCCACATAGGCTGCTCTTCCACTGTTCTCTGCCCCCTTACTTGTACTACCCTGATTACATTCGAATGCTCTATGTCCTTCCCCTCCACACTTGAAACAAGTACCTCTGAAGGTTCTCTTATTAAATCCTCTTCCTTCTCTCATGTATCCTTCATTCCAGTATGCACTAGGGCTTCCTCTCTGGTAAAAATTTGTGTCATCTCTCCGATAAGCATTATTATCTCTGTCCTCCTTCTTGAATGGGTTGTCAGGCTTGTTCTACTCCACAAATGATCTATCTCCTCCATAAAATGTTCTACCTCTCTGAAATTTACCTCCTCTGCCTCTCTATCTCGGATCATGTCTTTTATTTAGCTTCTCTTCAACTTTCAAGGCAAACTAATATGCTTCTTCCAAAGATGTCATCCTTACCAAGCTCAATTCTACTTGAATGCCCAATCTCAGTCCATTGATATATCTAGCCACTTCAGTCCTTATAATCATCTTATGAAATTCCTCAGTATACTCCTTCACAGATTTCTCCTTCTGTCTTAGGTTCTGCAATCTTTTCAAAAGTTCCAACTCATATTCAACAGGTATGAATTGATTCTTCAATTTTTTCACCATCCTATCCCACTTCGTAATCTTTTCTTTCCCTCTTCTATTTCTTTCCAACTGAACTTCTTTCCACCATATAGTAGCATGTCCTTTCAATTTTGTCTTTGCAAACTTTACCTTCTCCAGATCTTCAATCTCTTCATATTCAAAGTATTCTTCCATGTCATTTATCTAGTCAATCAATTCTTCAGGATTCAAATTACTTGTATAATTCAACACATCAACTCTAGGTATTTTTCCAATCTTCGAAATAGCTCGCAACATCTTTACTTGATCTGATTCTTCTTCTTCATCACCTTCTAGGGTTTCACCAATTTGTTCAACAGATTGAAATTCTTCTTCATCATCACTTTCAACATTAGGTCTCAGTGTCAATCCTCTTCGCCTATCTTCTTCAACAACATCTAAATGAATTCACATTGTTTTCATCATTTCCATCATTTAATCCATTCTTCCAGCCATTGTTCTAATGGCAACAACTCTCCTTGGTGACATTCGCTCTGATACCACTTGGTGTAGTCACGGTAGGATGGTTCAGAATGAACTGTCCAAGCCATGCAACAAGAGTAAACACAATGGAAACAACTCAAATATATGAAACATACACAGATTCAGTCATTCAATATATCATAGAATTCAAATACAATTGGGTTGGCATCATGCGGGCTTACAATTCAGCTCACAGGCCTGATTACAAAATATCAAAATATGCACAAGTTATAGCTTTGAAGTCCCCTCATGAAAGATCTATCTAAATCCAAGATTTTAGCCTCTGGTGATGAAGGGATTAAAAGCCACATGCATCTAAGTATGGGGTTCTGGTTAAACAGTTCAGTCCAGTAAAGAACAGGCTGACTTGGTGTTTGATCATTATGCGGATTAGGAGAATTTGTTGGTTGAGTAATTTGTGAGATCAAGTGGTATTGGTAGACATGTAAGGTGACTTGGATATAGAGGTTTTGGTCCACATTGATGTTTGTGCATGGATTCAGCCGACAGATCAGTGTTCTTAAAAAGACCTTAAGTTTTTCTCAAGGCCGACTGCAGTTGGTGTTATCTCATGTAGTGGATATATATGATCGATGGATTCAAGCATTTGAGAGTGTTGTTGTTGCGAATATGAAGTGATAAGTGCAAAGTATAGTAGAATCAAGTGTGAAGGCAAGAGATCTAAGCTCTGGATCATGGCAGAGTAGTGAAGCAGAACAAAAAGAGATGAAGTGTGTAAAGTTAGTATAATGTGCATAACCGGAGATGTAATTCTGCATTGTTAGATGTTGTTTCTCAGTTCAATCATTCCAGTAAACTCTTGTAATTAATTTTGTAGGTAGTGAGCCTCCTTGAGTAGTGAGCTCTGGGTAGTGTGCCCGAAGGCATGTGTCTTCTCCATTTGTAATACTTTTAACAGAGTATGAATTCTTGTGGGTTAACCCCTACCGTGGTTTTTCCCTTAATCGGGTTTCCACGTAAAAATCCTAGTGTTATGTGTGTTGATTTTATTTCTGCTCATGTGTTATTGATTCATGCTTTCATTGTTATATCATTCGTCTGTTAATAAGTGGTAAAGAAGTTTAATTGCAACAAAGGATGAAAGTTTTTTGAGACAACTGATTCACCCCCCCTCTCAGTTATCTGCCCTAATTCCAATAGTTTTTGGTGTTTTTATTGCTCTCGACACCTTTTACATTTGCTTATGCTAACATTTATTGTGTTATTTTTTATGGACATCGAATCCCACAATAATGATTCCCACTTTTTGGCCAAGATGGGCATTGATATCAGCATTTTTAACTAAATCTTCACTTTCTGAGACCTATATCAGCTAAACCATTAAGAATTTGGAGATTATGCAAACTAGTGATTTGTGTGTAGATTCTAAATATATACATATATTTTTTGAAATAAATCATGAATCTTTCAATGTCTCCTTTAATAACTAGTTTTTAATAGTAAACAACATTTTTAGAAAGTAACGTTTATGTCATCCAACATAACTTTTTTTTTCTAGAAAGGATAAAATTCTATTTTTTAAAATATAGATTTTTAACATCAATATCTAGTGCATGTATATTTTTTCATAATTTTTTGTTACATATTTTTTTAAATTAATTTTTGAAGTTAGGGTAACTATAATTTGGACATAGGTGTATGTCGTCAAGCATAACTTGTTGTGTATATATCGAAATTCATTTTTTTTTTGGTGAAACAAAGACATCAATACCTAGTGCACAAATATTTTCATATTTTTTTCTCTATTTTTTTATTTTTCCGCATGTCTACAATAGATACATTG
The DNA here is from genome assembly GCA_027924645.1 of Cunninghamia lanceolata. Classification (NCBI taxonomy): domain Eukaryota; kingdom Viridiplantae; phylum Streptophyta; class Pinopsida; order Cupressales; family Cupressaceae; genus Cunninghamia; species Cunninghamia lanceolata. The sequence goes on along the minus strand of BSBN01000084.1, from coordinate 38,751,702 downwards.
ATGTTCGGTGAAAAACCTACGTTCACTAGAAAATAGAAAATAAATATAAAATCAAATGAAACATATTCAAAATCATACTTTTTGGAAAGCTTATACTAAGGGCTACATGTTTACAAAATAGAATTTCTAAATGACTTCATTTGATCCCCCAAAAGGTGAAGCAAAATTTGTTTTTGTCGGCATTTTGATAGGTGCGGAGGAGACTCCATCAAGGGTTTGATTTAAGACTAGGGGGGTTCTTTCCAAGGGCATTTGATCTAATGGGGTTTTATTGGACCCTTCAATTAAACCCCTTTAGATGGAACCCCTCAAGGCTTAAATTATTAATTTTTCTAAAAAATATGTGATTTCAGACAAAAATCAAGATGTCCCATAAGTGGGACACACTATTGTGACAACACCATCTGAACATCATATGCATGGCTACTCATCTATTATTTGCTATATGAAACATTTTTTTTAAATGTTCATATCATAATTCTTTAAACTTAAAATATATTAGGATTGAGAGTTTAGATTTGAAACCTTTATATGCATATTAAACTATAGTTGTTTTACTAAACGGTTCATTATAGAACTAGTGAATTTTGACATGTGCAAATAACCTGATAATAATTATTTTATCATGGTTATTTTTGAACTCATGAAACATTGTCTCAAATACTATTCTTAGTTTCAAAGCTTCAAGAAACACTAGTAGTTTTCCAATAGGCATGTGTGTCTATTTTGTATCACATAGGTATGCATTATTTATTGTAAATAGTAAACGTGATTGTTGAATTGGTATTATATAATTTGGTAACATAGGACTTGGTTAGAACCTCCTTTTAGATGAATTATGATATTTTCTCACTAATATATGTAGGTAGTAAATGAAAATTGGGAAATATTAAATACCATCTTTGAAGAAGTAAATGATTAGTTGCAATAGATTAACTTAATGGAAACTTTAGTTTTCAATACCATAGATAATGATTTGTAAAAAAATAAATCCCTAAGATAGAAGACACTATAGATTTTATGATAGTCTTTTGTAATCCATGGTGGGTATAACAAGTCAAATAGGAATGACATAGTGCTTACCTTGATTAAGGAATATGTTTAAAACTCATCTTTTGAATATTTGGAAATAAAGTTTGGGTAGATGATTTAGATGATTGGATTATGGAATAAGACTGTTGTTATGGTTAGTTTATACTTATCTATCAATTTAAATGAATGATCATTATTGTTGGCTCCAAGATTAAACTTTGGAAGATGTGTGAATACTTGCTTCTATATGTTGTTTCTTTTAAATCTATAAGATACATTCCTTATGATTTTGTATGCATCGTTGGATGTTGTGAATGTATTTTCTATTCTTGCACTTCGATATGATGAGTTAGAGAAAGAGCATGAACGTGTGCTAAATATGGAACAACAGAGAAGGGTAGGTTTCTCTTTGTAACCTATCTACCCATTAGCGGCTTAAAAAATGCTTTGGCCAAAGCTTGTCAGTCAAATTAGTAATAGTTACTATTTGATGTTTTATTTCTCTCTACCATATCATAATATTAGATCAGTATGCATTTGACACATGCTAGAGATAATAGATATATGATGCTACACTAGATTCTTTCACGCATGTCGACTTCAATTTGCTAGACCCCTTGCGAAGGGCAGGCTTCTCCATTCAGGAGTAAGATCAAGGAGGCATGAGCCTTGTGGTTGGGTGGTAAATCACCTTGATGATGTTCTCTCCACCAGGTTCAGTGTTAAAGATATGGTATGGTATCAAAGACATTATATGGTGCAATTCTCTTTTGTATGAGCCTACATGGCTAGGTGTTGTAAAGGCTTGGTCCTTTTTATTAAGCTATTTGATTAGCTGATGTAATGAATCTTATTTGATTATGTTGATGAAAGTATTTTTCATGAGTTGTAATATTTATGGGAAAATTTTTAATTCTTCCCTTTTTTTGCACTATTTTCTTAGAATAATATTAATTTATTCTAGCTATTTAAAGTGGTTCTTACATGTCGTATCAGAGCGTTCTGGGTTTAGCATTTGAGCCTTGACTCTACTATGCTTAAGGTTACACTGAAGTAATGTGAATATATGTTTGATGACCTGATGTCATAGGTGCATCGAGTGTTTAGAGAGTCCCCTAGTTTTGGGTTGAAGATTCTATAGATGAGTTTGAGTCTTGTCAATTCTTAGATGGTTCAATTTGGAACCAAGAAGAAGAATAGACGTTGTTTGATCGATCTGAGTGCCTTAGGGCTTCTTGTTTTGCTCACTTAGTTGTGTTTTTCATAGGACCCTAGTGAGAATGATGTCATGGTTAAAAACAAGGATTGGTGACCATTTTGAATTAAGAAGTGAATGATTGTCTTGGCCATAGGAGTTCTAGGATTTTCGTTCATTCTCCTCCAAAAATCTTTCATATCAATCTGCCCCAGGTCACTATCTTTTACCTCTGCCAAGTGATTTTGGATAATAGTTGAAACATCAAATCCTCGATATTTGTATTTCATCTTAAATAAAGTTAAACAAGAAACAACTTTGAATATATTTTTGTACACAGCGAGGGAAAAAAACTTTTTCTGGGGATGTGAAATGTATTGGATAAAAAGAGTTCATGAAAATCTACAACAACTAGGTAGATTTCAAACAATGATTCACAAGAAAAATGGAAATGAATTGTTACTATCCTTTAGCAAAAGCAAACTGTGTATGTGGCTCTAGCTGACCAAAAGAAGAAAGTTACTGCAGTGGAGTGTAAACTTCTCATGGATAAGAATGTTAGGAATAATTCAACAAATTTCATTTATAACCCCAAACTTAGGTTACTTTCCTTTAGATCACTAAAATAAATGCTAGATAAGTACATTCGGTGCTTTGGCGACATCTTCAACTTGCGAACTTTACTTTTGGTGAACTCTCAAGTTTATAAACCACCAAGTCTTCCGATATTTTAGCATTTCGATGAAAGTTGAAACAATCAAACTTCACTCCTATTATAAATTGTCTTTCGACAAGAGATTAACAAAACATTGGGCTCTTCTTTTCAGTACTTTGGCCTTTTGGTGAACTATTGAACTTGCAAACCATGTTTTGGTGTCTCCCTTAGTTCGCAAACTAAGAGATTCACCAAAACTCTTTGTAAAGAGTGGAGACCAAAACCTTTTTCGACGAAGAAGCAAGTTCTCAAACTAAAGAAAAGGCCAACACAATACATTAAAACACATTCATTTTGGTAGAAAAAGAAGTTTGAGAAGTTGGAAAGACGCTGAAAAGGAAGATAAACAACAAGGTCTTCGACAAGATGAGAGGTTATCAAACTTGGCAATTTACCAAAAAAGGAAGTGAAATTTGATGAGTTTGTGAAGTTGACACTTTGCTGAAAAGTAAATAACAGCGAACATAACTTGCGGCGAACCGACAGGTTTGCTAACTTGCGAACCTGCCAAAAAGGTTAACCATTTAAGGATTTTTCCAAAATGATAAAACAAATGACTTTCCCATAATCAAAGACTAAAATTTTGAAGACTTATATGAGGGAAAGGAGACTTAAACCCAAAATGACCAAAGATTTTACAGATGGCAAACAAAGACAAAATTTTGGGTAACACATACATAGATTGGAGCCACAAATCCCCATAGTATTTAGTACTAAAGATATATTATCAAGCATTCAACTAATATCTAACTTACTTTAATAATGAATTATAGATATAAATTTAGAATATCATGACTTAGTTTGGAAAGCCATCAAACAAACAAGATAAAAGCTAAAACATAATATCATTTGAATATAAATTTTCAAAATAATAGTTTCCAACCTTTATAATGTCAATTTGTTGGGTATTTATAGATTCACATTTAGGGAGAAACATAGTAAGTTTCTCTTGTTGGTTACAATTTGAAGTCATAGTTCTTAAGTTCAATTTAAATTTCTAAGATAAAAGTCTCCCAAATCATTAGTGATAAGCTTTAATTAAATTTCAAATGGCAATTGGTCTTCTTTGAGATCATCAATATGGTAGTAAGATGCAATTCTATAATCAATGATCCATAGGAAATCTTTATCTTTATTAAATTTGTTACAATAACCTCTTTCAAAAAATTTCATTTCCAAGTATCAACTCCATAATCAATGGTCTAAATAGGTCCTCATTAAATTTTGGAAAAATTTCAAGCTTCATATGATCCTACTACAAGGTATACTTTAAGACATGACCTCTAAAATTTTTTTATAAAAAACTTGGCAAATCCACTACAAAGAAGGATAATATTCTAGGTGATTTTTTTCATATTAGAAAATGAAATTTTAGAGTGGATATAATTTTATTAATATTTAACTATTATGGCGATTCAATGTCTAAATTTCCTATCATCATATAATTGTGTAAATAAAGATGTTGAAATGGAGCAAGTATAAATATAAAAAATAGCTCTTAATAAACTAGGGAGATTAGGGCCCAAATTTTTACATGCAATAGTTTGATATGTGTCTATATTAAAGAATTAGAGTTTCTAACTCAAGGCGATTTTATTTCAAGATTAGGGAAAATCTATCAGTTATGGGCGAATTAGAGACTTTTAAAGAGCCAAAAAATAACCAACTTTGGGAGGTAAATATTGAAAAAATAGCCAAGTGGGACAATAGCCACTAAAAAATTCCTTGTCCTACTATATGATCTCAAGAATATCCTAAGACATCATCATGTTAACCATATTTGTCCTAGATATTCATTAACCACATGGTGAATTGATCTAGTTCTCCAATAATATTCTTGCAATAAATAGAGCAATATCAATTTTCAATGAAACAATTAAAAATCATTTAGTTTCTTGATAATTTTTATGAAAATCATTAAATAGAATTGACATATGCAAAACATTAACTTTATTCTTAAATATACTCCTTACATGGCACTCCCATGTTTCTAGGGTTTCCGTCCTTATCCCCATCTCTATTCTATGTATGCTATGAAAATCCTATTTGATAATCAAAATTAGGTTCATAATCATGTTATAATTCAATTTCATAGTAAAGTCGCCACTTCATTGTTTGCAATTTAAATATCCATAGTCACGGAGCATTTCAATCTATCACCATAGGACATTTTTACTTAAGAGACTAGCCATCAAATTTATTCGTATTCAAACTTATGAGTCTATCTATCATTAGAGTTCCTCATTTTGACAATGTTATGAAATATCAAAGTTCACAAGGGACCATCAATGAGATTTAATCAATGGCACAATATTATCCATGTATCCACTTATTAATCCAATACCTTCCTTAATATATAGCTCTAGGCATTAAATCTTGTGATTATTGATGATAGAGATTAATTTACTATTGAGATCAATGGCATTGGAAAAATATGAATAGTTAATATATGGGGGAGTTTATTTTGCCACAAGTAAGTATTTAGCCACAATCAATTGTATGTTTCCACATTTCTTTTTATAAAATTCTCTTGGTTGGAATTTCCAGTCTATGAAATATTAGGGAATCTAACGGTCATAAAACACTTGTCTTCTAAATCAAGGGTTCCCAATTCTTACACCAATGAAGAGACAATCCATTCTTTGAGAAATAATCGATCAAATTAAACTACAGTCCCTAAACTTTACCATTTTAAATTATTGTTGAGCACATCCAATGGTTTAGACTAATCTATATAAAATCAATAGGCAGGGTTAAACAACAAAATACAAAGTTGTGGACCATCACCTTTTATCATTTAAGCTTGATTCAAACATGTGTACTCTCTCCTAATCTACATGTGTTGAGATTATTTAATTGCATCAGTCTAAACTTATACTTATTATTCATTAATCAATAGTATGGGTTTAACTAATAATATTCGATGGTGGAGGGTCACACACCCAGATACAAAGTTGTATGTTAATATGTTTTGTTGAGATGCCTCAATTAGCTGGTCCATGGATTTAGTGACATGCATTCTAATCTCAACCTTTCAATTGCTTTGTTTAAATATTTGTTCTATCAATAAGACTTAAATTTGTTAAACATCAAGCACTTATAATGGTCAAGATTTATTATTTGTAAAATCAACAACATTGGCTTTGAAATGGTTGAAGAGAAAGATGTTAGATAATTCCTTTGTTCATTCTATCAATATCATAGATATCATGCCACAAGTCTAAGTTATCTCATGGTGCACCTTAATGAATACTTGTTCAACCATATCTTTTAAACATGTTAAGTATCAAGCAGATCCTACGACATGAGTTAATTGAGACTAGATCCATAGTGCAAGGTCAAATGGGGAGATCAAAGTTATAGTCTATTATGTTTTTTCATTTTTCCCTGCATATGACATGTATAGTGTTAAATTTCTCCTTAATATTTCAAATGGACATACCACAATCAAGTCTCTTATGACAATATCTCATTTGGTTCTTATGGTATGGTTCCATATTCACACATACTTTTACCCCCTTGACCAATGGGGTCAAGACATATTGGGGTACTCTTTGCTTTCAATTAAATATAATGTGAGTACATGAAAATAAATGTATCCACCACTTAAGTAACCTTATCTCATATAACAAATTTATGACCCATAAAAAAATTGTAAAGATCTATGTCCCATTGGAAAATGGTGGAAAAGAAGATGCGAGTTATAATAATTCATTGTTTTACCTAAATGTTGACATGTGGATATCCTCCTTAGCCATGAACATATAGTGTCTTTCACACCCTTCATAATAACTTGTAAGGTATAATAATACACTAATTTATTTTAAAGCGATCTCACCATTCTATTTATTTATTCATTTTGTTGAGGTCCATTAAGTAGTGAGCAAATTTAACAACTTTCATTGGTTAAAGAAAGATCAATGGCTAGGGGTGAAATGGTTAAACTAAAGTTGTTGGTGAATATCATTAATTGTTTTGCTTAAGCTAATGGGAATTGGACACATAGCTCCATGATGTATTAAAACTATTTATTGACTTGTCAACCAACCACTTCACTTTTAAATGATGATAAAATCTTACGGTGCAAGTTAATCAAGGCGAGATCAATGGACATGGGTTAAACAGGGAAATACAAAGTTGTAAGCGATAGGCTTTAGTTGTCTGATCTTTACACATCATCCCCAATTAAGATCCAATGGTATCAAGGTAACAATGAAGAAATACAAATTGAAAGGTAAGGTCAACTGATGGATCCATGCTAGTAATCGATAACTAAAAACAAGGTGATAAGCTTAAAGTTCAACAAGGTAAAAATTTATCATAGGTCAACTTCAAAACAAAACATAATGCTTGCAATTTAAACATGTCACGTCTCAGACTTTTGTGGTTGAACATTAATTGATGATATTTGATAGGGATATATTAATTGGCTTATGATTTACTTCCTTTATGTCACTTCGACTATGATTTCTCAAAACTAACCTATTGACTGTGGGAAATGAGTGAGATTGATTGTAGGTTTGTCGAAGGCAAGATCATGTGTCAGGTAGAGGGGACCTAGCTGCTTGGCAACAATCAGATGGGTTTTGTCTGGTGTCACACACTCACGTAGAATTACATTCTTGTTTTGATGAATGTCTGTCTAACGTTCTTTGTTTGATATTGTCGTTATCTTGCAATTGCCTCTATGCTAGTTTTTTATGCCTGTTTCATCAAAAATTAAACAAGCCAGTTTTGTTATTAGATCTATATGAACGAAAGGTATTAATCTTCATTAAAAAGAAAAATATAAATACCTATATATATACAAATGTATTAATGGCTAATTTTATTCTTCCTACCTTAGTAACTATATATAAATAAGAATATTAAATTTATATGAAATTAGAGTGCTTATTTTAAGTATATATATTTTTCTTAAATAAATATTGTTGACTTTTTTTTTAAATAAATAAATCTTAAAATGACAATTTTTAAAAAAGAATAAAATACATATTTATAACTACAAACTATATATATAAATATGTATAAATATATTTAGATTTATTTAAAAATAATATTCTTGTTATTAAATTGAACAAAAGAAAAGAAGCGTGCACATCATGCAAAGGGAGATGGGATCTTTAATTCAAGAAAGATTTGCATGAGAGGAAGGCAAATAAGATTTAGGGTTTTGGAATAATAAAAAGAAAAGAAATTGAGAAGAAGGGACACACACAGAACAAGAGAGAGGGAGAAAGGGCATTGGTTAGAGATCGAAGGAGACTGGAGAGTATTCACCAGATTGTTTGATCTTAGCAGGAGAATCTCCCACGGTACTTTTATTTGTCTTCATGGACCTTACTATTGATAAATGGACATGTTTTGTTTTATATTTTATAGCTGCTTGTAGATGCTTTTCCTCAACGGTCTGTGGTTGTGCATAGATCGGCCTTAGAACTCTTCGGTTGCTGTGTAAAATGCCCTAGAAACATTATTGGCTTATAAATGCCTCCCTATCTTTAAAACAATCTGTCATCTCTCCAATCGACATCTTATTTAATTCGGCCAAGTTTTTCTTTTGTCTTTCTATGTATGGTCGTTGGCCTCATTAGCAAGAGAGATAAAGCATTGTAAGAACAACCTTTATCCAACAATTATGAGACCTAGGTTTATATCGGCCTGCATTAGCATTCGCACTGCATCATATGGGAAAAGGTATATTCTGCAGTCCTTGTGCTTTTAGCAACCTCTCAAGCATTTAATTGACTTTTACATCACCCGAACAGATTCTTTCAATGACCTGTGGTTTGATCCACGATCTGTGAACAGGTTAAACAAACGGCCTGTGAATTGGTTTCCAACGAATACTACCTCTTTATTCTTTTTTGTGATATGCAATTTCTTTTTATATGAAGTTTTGTATCATCATTGTGATATTTTACTATTGGCCCTTCGTTCTCATTTGATCTGTAACTTAAAAATTGACTTGCATCGTTAAACGACTCTCCTTCAAAACATAAGCTTATATCTCTCGGCCAACGTTTTTGATGAAGAGTTTGACCTCTTCTTTTTGTACTCAGTCAGCCCAGTAGATATCTTTGATCTGAATTCTATTATAATAGTCTCTTTTCACGCCAAAACGGCCTCACACAGCTGATCTCTCACTATTGATAAACTCCCTATGAAAATATGTTTTGAACTGCTTCCTTTTTAAAACAAACTCGAAAGCTATACGCAGTTCAGAACCTCCTAATCGGCTTTTTGTTTTCTTTTGATACTCTTTTTCTTATTTTTGACCATTCATATCATCTCTATTCGACCTCTTAATTATTTCAAATATAGTTCTAATGTTAGGTTCCCATATTTTGTTTTAAGAAAACCCTTAGCGTATAACGTACATAAATTTCATTAATTTTGCATGATAGTTTAATATGGATGTTATTCAAGTTGTTCGAACACACTTGAGTGCACTGCATCTTATAGTAGATCTTCAATAGAGTTTTATGTACCTACTATTCAATAGCATACATATTAAACTGCATATTTTATTTTTCTCTATGAACGAAAAACACTGTATCCACTCCACAACCACGAAGACACAATTTGAATTCATGAAATAAATAGATATAATGGTATAAATCACCTCGTGTTAATTGAATAGAAAATTGTCTACCTGAGAAACAAACAAATGGGAATCTCTTCATAACGAACTATCCATCCTTGTATTATTACTTGCATGAAATGAGTTTTATCTTCTTTTACTTCATATTTTTATTCTTGGGATGAGAATGGCTATTTGTATTTTCTATGTTTTTATGCTTTTTGGAAAGTTGCCTTCCGGGACGGGTGCCGAATATAGGAAAACAGGGAGGTAGGTTTTCTTTTTCAAAACCTACACACCGTTAATCAGTTAATACTTTGGCCAAAGTTATTTTGATGTTGAAACAAATGCGTGTACCATTGAAATAGATGGTTTGATTGCCTAGTTTATGCATTTATTTTTCCCTGCCATATCATGTTAATGTGATGCTGCATTCAAGTTAGGGATGCATGTAGGTTAATAGGCACACACCAGATTCCACCCTACCGCTTGTTTACAGGTTGCTAGGCCCTTCGAGCAGGGTCGGGCATCCTTCAGTTTGAAGGATACCGGGGAAGTGTAAGCTTCGTGGTTGGGCGGAAAAGTGCTTGAACCATGTTCTTGTCCTTCAATGCAGCAGATGACCAGATGGTCGATAGTGATCGAGGACTGATTGTGTTGGATTTTACTTGATATTGTTGATAGTTGTACTTCTTCATTGAACTCAAAATGTTATGTAAGGTGTAAAGCCATTATTGAAACTTGTATATATTGTACTTTCAGAAAGCTCTATAATTATACTTTAGAAAGATGACTTGTATCATGATTGTATATCAAATTTATGAATGGAATCTTGCATGGACAATAGATGTTTATTCTATCTCCTTTACTTGATGATGTAGTTGTAATTACTTTATTTTTACTTACTGTTAATTTAGCTTTACTTTAGTTTTGTATGAATGTGGAATTTTGGTACCTTTACATTTGGTATCAGAGTGATGGTTCTATGCTAGGCCTTATGGACTATTACACTAAAGTTGTAAACTTCTTGTAGACAATTCATCATGAATACTAGAAACTCTGGATGTAGGGGAGCAACCCTAGGATCTGGCAATGACCTAAATACAGGAAATAATGAAGAAGCCAATGTAGGAAACAATGTTGGAAATAATGAAGGAAACCGAATTGAGGCAAAGAACAATGTGGGACAAAATAATAATGGACAGAACAATGATGGACAAAATAACTGACTAGATCAAATCCTTTCTCTCTTGACTCAACAAGGGACCCGAATGAACAATCTGGAACAAGAAGTCAGAGGAATAAGAGGAAATCAGAATGAGGAACATAGGGAAGAAGCTTGAGGTCCTGAAGGTGAAGTGAATGTGAACAATCGAAACAGAATTGTTTAGGAGTTGGGAAAAGATCTCAAAAAGGTCACCCCTCCTAAGTTCGGTGGTAAGACTATTGGTGATGGAGCTGAGGCATGGATAATTGATATGGAAAACTATTTTGATCTCTAAAACTTGTCTGATGAAACTAAAGCAATATGGGGATCTTACCAGCTTACTGGGGAAGCAGTGACCTAGTGGGATAATGAAAAAGCAGAAAAGAAGTTATTACCTGGAGAAGTAACGTGGGACTGCTTCCTTAGACAACAATGCAACCCTAGGATCTGGCAATGACCTAAATACAGGAAATAATGAAGAAGCCAATGTAGGCAACAATGTTGGAAATAATGAAGGAAACTGAATTGAGGCAAACAACAATGCAGGACATAATAATAATGGACAGAACAATGATGGACAAAATAATCGACTAGATCAAATCCTTGCTCTCTTGACTCAACAAGGGACCTGAATGAACAATCTGGAACAAGAAGTCAAAGGAATAAGAGGAAATCAGAATGAGGAACATAGGGAAGAAGCCCAAGGTCCTGAAGGTGAAGTGAATGTGAACAATCGAAACATAATTGTTGAGGAGTTGGGAAAAGATCTCAAAAAGGTCGCCCCTCCTAAGTTCGATGGTAAGACTATTGGTGATGGAGTTGAGGCATGGATAATTGATATGGAAAAATATTTTGATCTCTGAAACTTGTCTGATGAAACTAAAGCAATATGAGGATCTTACCAGCTTACTGGGGAAGCAGTGACCTGGTGGGATAATGAAAAAGCAGAAAATAAGTTATTACCTAGAGAAGTAACGTGGGACCGCTTCCTCAAGCTCTTTAGGAAGAGGTGGTTACCATGGCTTTATTTTGATAAAAAGATGACAGATCTCAAAACCTAACTCAGGGAGGTTTGACAGTGACTCAGTATTGGGAGAGATTTTCGCACCTGTTGAAGTATGTTCCACAGTATCAACTAGACGAGATGTTTAAGATCTGTAAGTTTATCTTGGATTTAAGACCACAGATTGGGGCAGAGGTAGATATTCATAACCCCTTGACCATGGATGAAGTGTTTGAAAAAGCCACTAAACAGGAGCATAAATTGCTGTAGATTGCCAATTACTGTAAGAGTCGGGATGTGAAATATGGGAATAAAAGGTTCCAAAATGACAGTTGCAATCAGAATAGCAACAACAATCAAGGAAACAACAAGCGTTAGATAAGGAATCTTAAAAGAGGCAATAACTATTAGGAAAAGAACAATGGGAACCAAGGTGGAAATAATAAGAGAGGTAACTTTGGCAAAAATGGTAACAATAACAAAAGGGACATGCCAGCTAGACACAGAGGACCCCAAGATGGATGCTATAATTGTGGAGGAGAGCATTATGCTAGCGCGTGTCCTCGTTGAACAATGAATTCGAGAGATGGAAATTGGCAAGGAGTTCCTCAACACCAAATTCATGCGGCTATAGATCATCGTCAAGCGGATTTTCAAGCAACACCCATTTAGTTATCTGGTAAGCTCTTTGGCCTTCCAATTTCTATTTTAATTGATACTGGAACTACGAAATGTTTTGTTGATCCTAAGATTGTAGCTAAGTTATCTGTAAAACCGACACATGGGAAATTCTTGGATGGTGCAGTATGGTAACAATGTAGAGAAAAGAGTAGATTCACGTATAGTATGCAGTGAATTAGATCTTCCAACCTTCCAAATGCAAGTCAACCTTTATGTTGCACCTCTAGGATCATATGATGTGATTCTAGGAATTAATTGTCCATCTGAGCATAAGTCCTTAGTAAATTGTGAGGAGAAAGTAGTGAAATGCATTGATGACTTTGGGAATCAGGTAGAGATTTTTGGTTGTAGGACACCCCTCAAGCTAAGACAGATTTCAGCCATGCAATTAACAAAAGCAAAAAGAAAGGGTTGTTCAATCTATGCAGTCAAAATAAGACATTTAGCTAATCAGGAACCATCCTTTGATAAGTATCCTATCCTTAGAGAGTTCCAAGATGTATTCCTTGATGAGTTGACAGAACTACTACCAAAAAGGGAATTTGATTTCTTAATAGATCTAGTGCCAGGAACAGAACCGCAACTAAGGCACCCTATAGAATGACAACAACATAACTGTATGAGCTTAAAGCACAATTAGAAGAATTGTTGAAACAAGGGTTTATCAGACCTAGTGTGTCACCTTGGGGTGCACCAGTCATCTTCGTCAAGAAGAAGGATGGAACATTGCGGTTGTGCATTGATTACAGGATGCTCAACAAGGCAACTATTAAGAATACTTATCCACTCCCAAGGATAGATGAGTTATTTGACCAGATGAAGGGTGCAGAGGTATTCTCTAAAATAGACCTTAGATCTGGCTATCATCAGCTATGGATTAAGGACAAGGATATCTCTAAGACAACATTCAGAACACAATATGGTCACTACAATTTCACAGTAGTACCATTCGGGTTAACTAATGCACCAGCGGTTTTTATGAATTTGATGAACAATGTGTTCAAGGATTATTTGGACGAATTTGTGTTGGTCTTCTTAGATGACATTCTGATTTATTCTAAGTCAGTAGAAAAGCATGAAAGACACTTGAGGATAGTCTTGCAACGCTTGAGAGAGCGAAAACTTTTTGGCAAATTATCTAAGTGTACATTCTATCAGAATAAAGTGCACTATCTTGGCCACGTAATTTCAGCAGATGGGATAGCAATAGACCCAGAAAAGATCAAAGCAATAATGGAATGGCTCACACCACAAAATGTAACCGAGGTTAGAAGCTTTATGGGGCTGGCATGATATTATAGGAAATTTGTAGAAGGATTCTTGACAATTGCAGCACCCATAACTTTGTTACAAAAGAAAGGTAAGAAGTTTGAATGGACAGATAGATGTGAGCAAGCTTTCTAGCTCTTAAAGGAAAAACTCATTACAACACCTATTCTGACCATACCTGATCCAAATGGTCATTTCATAGTGATAACAGATGCTTCTAGTGAAGGTGTGGGAGGAGTGTTGATGCAGAATGGGAAAGTGGTGGCATATGAATCCAGAAAGCTAAAGCAGCATGAGTTAAACTATGCACCTCATGATCTTGAGTTGGTCGCCATTGTTCATGTACTCCAGATGTGGAGGCACTATCTCTTGGGTAAGCCCTTTGAGTTAAAGATAGATCATTTGGGGCTCAAGCACATCTTCACCCAACCTAATCTTAATGCACGACAGAGAAGGTGGTTAGAATTCCTTCGCGAGTATGGTTTTGGAATCGAGTATATAAAGGGAAAAGAGAATAGCGTCATAGATGCTCTTAGTAGGAGACGACATCTAGCTGCCATGGTGACTATTAGATCCAATCTGAGACAACAGGTAATCCAAAACTTGCAAGGGGATGAGCATTCTGACTGAGTTAAGCAAGAAATAGAAGCAGACCCCTCGGATCATTGATTTGATGGGTATGTGATAGAGTCAAATGGGCTTTTGAGATACCAAGGAAGGATGTATATTCTAGATTCAGGAGAATTGAGGAAACTAGTTCTTGAGGAGGTCCACAGTGCGCCATATTCAAGACACCCAGGAGTGACCAAGACAATGGAAGGGTTGAGAGCATTGTACTTTTGGCCTAAGCTTAAAAAGGACGTAACTGAGTTTATTGCTCGATGTTTAGAGTGTTAACGTGTCAAGGCCAAACATGTCCATCCTACAGGACTTCTTTATCCACACAGTGTTCCAAAGTATAAGTGGCAGGTAATTAGCATGGATTTTATTTAGGGATTGCCTATGTCCAAGAACTGACATGATGTCATCTTAGTGGTGGTGGACAAATTGACAAAAGTAGCTCATTTCATTCTCAGAAATCTCTCAGACAGATCGTTGACCTTAGTGAAAAAGTTTGTCCAAGAGATTTTTTGATTACATGGAGTGCCAGAGACAATCATTTTAGATCGCGACACTCGAATGACCTCTAGGTTTTGGACCACGCTTAATGTAGCTTTGGGGACTAAGTTGAACTTTAGCATGGCTTATCATCCTCAAACAGATGGTCAAACAGAGAGAGTCAACCAAGTAGTGGAGGATCTTCTAAGAATGTACTGTATGGACCGACAATATAAATGGGAGGAATATCTACCATTGGTAGAGTTCACATATAATAATTCATACCATGCATCCTTAGGGATGGCACCATTTTAGGCTATTTATGGCCGCAAGTGTTGGACACCCATCAGCTGGGACAAGGTTGACAACATAATAGTAGTTGGACTCGACATGTTAAAAGAAATGGAAGATCAGATGAGGCTAATTAAAGTGAAATTAAAGCAAGCCTCAGATAGACATAAAAGTTATGCAGACAGAAACATTACTTTCAAGTAATTCTCAGTAAGTGACAAGGTGTTTCTAAAAGTCAAACCACATAAGAGTTCGATTTCATTTGGCAAGGCATCCCAACTCACTCCCAGATTTGTAGGACCTTTCGATGTTCTTGAAGTGATCAATCCAGTTGCATAAAGACTTGCTCTGCCACTAGCTGTCACCAAAATCCATAATATTTTTCATGTGTCGTTACTCAAACCTTATCATCCTGATGTGTTGCATATTCTTGATTGGCATGCTCTATAGATACAGGATCTAGGAGTGGTGCTAGTGGAGCCCATTCGAGTCTTGGAGAAGCGCAATGTTAAATTGCGCAATAGAGACATAGTGCAGTATAAGGTCCAGTGGGACTAGTATTCAGTGGACAATGCCACTTGGGAGGATGCTACATAGATTGATAGATCTTTCCCGCATTTGAGAAATTAGAGATACTATGATACTTTGATGCATTAAGTAATATTAGTAATATACTTTATTGATTTGTTGGATGTAATAAGACATCGAGACGATGTCTCTTCCAAGTGGGGAAGGATGTCACATCTCAAACTTTTGTGGTTGAACATTAATTGATGATATTTGATAGGGATATATTAATTGGCTTATGATTTAGTTCCTTTATGTTGCTTCAACTATGATTTGTTGGAACTAACCTATTGACTGTGGGAAATGAGTGGGATTGACTACAGGTTTGTCAAAGGCAATAACATGTGTCAGGTAGAGGGGAGCTAGCCATTTGGCAACAATCGGATGGGTTTTGTCTGGTGTCAGATACTCACGTAGAATTACATTCTTGTTTTGATGAATGTCTATCTAACATTTTTTGTTTGATATTGTCGTTATCTTGCAATTGCCTCTATGCTAGTTTTCGATGCCTGTTTCATAAAAAATTAAACAACCCAGTTTTGTTATTGGATCCATATGAATGAATGATATTAATCTTCATTAAAAAGAAAATATAAATACCTATATATACACAAATGAATTAATGGCCAATTTTATTCTGCCTACCTTAGTAATTATATATAAATAAGAATATTAAATTTATATGAAATTAGAGTGCTTATTTTAAGTATATATATTTTTCTTAAATAAATATTGTTGACTTTATTTTTTAAATAAATAAATCTTAAAATGACAGTTTTTAAAAAAGAATAAAATACATATTTATAACTACAAACTATATATATATATATAATATATTTAGATTTATTTAAAAATAATATTATTGTTATTAAATTGAACAAAAGAAAAGAAGCATGCACAACATGCAAAGGGAGATGGGATCTTTAATTCAAGAAAGATTTGCATGAGAGGAAGGTGAATGGGATTTAGGGTTTTGGAATAATAAAAAGAAAATAAATTGAGAAGAAGGGACACGAACAGGATAGGAGAGAGGGAGAAAAGGCACTGAATAAAGATTGAAGGAGACCAGAGAGTATTCACCAGATTGTTTCATCTTAGCAGGAGAATCTCCCACGGTACTTTTCTTTGTCTTCATGGACCTTACTATTGATAAATGGACATGTTTTGTTTTATATTTTATAGCTGCATGTAGATGCTTTTCCTCAACGGTCTGTGGTTGTGCATAGATCGGCCTTAGAGCTCTTCAGTTGTTGTGTAAAAAGCCCTAGAAACATTATTGGCTTATAAACGCCTCCTGATCTTTAAAACAATCTGTCATCTCTCCAATCGACATCTTATTTAATTCGGCTTGATTTTTCTTGTCTTTCTATGTATGGTCGTCAGCCTCATCAGCACGAGAGCTAAAGCATTGTAAGAATGACCTTTATCAACAATTATGAGACCTAGGTTTATATCGGTCTGCATTAGCATTCACACTGCATCATATAGGAAAAGGTATATGCTGCGGTCCTTGTGCTTTTAGCGACCTCTTGAGTGTTTAATTGACCTTTTACATTGCCCAAACGGATACTTTCAATGACCTATGAATTGGTTTCCAATGAATACTGCCTCTTTATTCTTCTTTATGATCTGCAATTATATTCTATCGCCATTATTATTTTGAGGAATCGGTCTTGTTTTGCTTTGAGAACAACCCACCTATAGTTAGTCAAAAATTGCACTTAGGACAACTTATGATATTCTTTTAGATCCGTTCCTTATATCACTGCTTCATGGCCACGTGTTTTGCTGGTTTTTCAGGCCTTTAAATTTTGTGTAACTTGCTAATCTCCTTTAAAATAATCAGTCTTTTCTTTTCTTTCTGTCTCTCTGGAGAATTGACCTCCGTATTAGTCTGTAGTTCCTAAAGTCATTTTCTCTAATAAAAAGTCTCTTACAAGGTGAATCGGCCTGCCGTGCCATATTAAATTGGCCTTATCCATGCAAAATGGCCTCTGACGACCTCTCTCTCAAATTTTTTTTTGTGATATGCAATTTCTTTTTATATGCAGTTCTGTATCATCATTGTGATATTTTATTGTCGGCCCTTCATTTCCATTTGATCTGTAACTTAAAAATTGACCTGCACCTTTGAACGACTCTCCTTCAAAACATCGACTTATATCTCTCAGCCAACATTTTTGATGAAGAGTTCGACCTCTTTTTTTTGGTACTCAGTCGGCCCAGTAGATATATTTGATCTGAATTCTCTTATAATAGTCTCTTTTCATGCTGAAATGGCCTCACACAACTGATCTCTCACTACAAATAAACTCCCTATGAAAATATGTTTTGAACTACTTCCTTTTTAAAACAAACTCGAAAGCTATACGTAGATTAGAACCTCCTAACCGACTTTTTGTTTTCTTTTGATACTCTTTTTCTTATTTTCGACCATTCATATAATCTCTATTCGATCTCTTAATTATTTCAAATATAGTTCTAATGTTAGGTTCCCATATTTTGTTTTAAGAAAACCCTTATCGTATAACGTACATAAATTTCATTAATTTTACATGATAGTTTTATATGGATGTTATTAAAGTTGTTCGAACACACTTGAGTGCACTACATCTTATAGTAGATCTTCAATAGAATTTTATGCACCTACCATCTGATAACATACATATTAAACTACGTATTTATTTTGCTCTATGAACGAAAAACACTGTATCCACTCCGCAACAATGAAGACACAATTTGAATTCATGAAACGAACATATATAATGGTATAAATCACCTCGTGTTAATTGAATAGAAAACCGTCTACCTAAGAAACAAACAAATGGGAATCTCTTCATAACAAACTATCCATCCTTGTATTATTATTTGCATGAAATGCGTTTTATCTTCTTTTACTTCATATTTTTATGCTTGGGATGAGAATGGCTATTTGTATTTTCTCTGTTTTTATGCTATTTGTAAAGTTGCCTTCCAGGATGGGTGTTGAATATGGGAAAACAGGGAGGTAGGTTTTCTTTTTTCAAAACCTACACACCGTTAATCGGTTAATACTTTAGCCAAAGTTATTTTGACGTTGAAACAGATGTGTGTACCGTTGAAATAGATGGTTTGATTGCCTAGTTTATGCATTTATTTTTCCCTGCCATATCCTGTTAATGTGATGCTGCATTCAAGTTAGGGATGCATGTAGGTTAATAGGCACACACCAGATTCCACCCTGCCGCTTGTTTACAGGTTGCTAGGCCCTTCGAGCAGGGTCGAGCATCTTTTAGTTTGAAGGTTATTGGGGAAGCACAAGCTTCGTGGTTGGGCAGAAAAGTGCCTGAACCATGTTCTTGTCCTTCGACGCAGCAGATGGCCAGATGGTTGATGGCGGTCGATGATTGATTGTGTTGGATTTTACTTAATATTGTTGATAGTTGTACTTCTTCATTGAACTCAAAATGTTATGTAAGGCGTAAAGCCATTATTGAAACTTGTAAATATTGTACTTTCAGAAAGCTCTGTAATTATACTTTAGAAAGATGACTTGTATCATGATTGTATATCAAATTTATGAATGGAATCTTGCATGTACAATATATGTTTATTCTATCTCTTTTACTTGATGAAGTAGTTGTAATTACTTTATTTTTACTTACTGTTAATTTAGCTTTACTTTGGTTTTGTATGAATGTGGAATTTTGGTACTTTACAAAACAAAGACATGGATCAAATGGTCTTAGAACTTAAGACAAAGAAACCCACCACAAAAGGTAAAAGGATCAAACCAAAGGCAAATTTAACATTACAAACAAAGGCACTCGCCATAGTAATCAAAATTAGATCTAATATAAACATTGTGACCTAACTAAACTAAACTTGTACATGGGTCTACACATGCATAATTAGCCGATAGGCTTTATATGTGAGCATTATAGTGCTCGGAATTGTCTCACGCCGTGTTTTTTTCCCTGCCGGTTGTTTTTTTTTCCTGTAGGTTTGCTAATTAACACTAGAAAAGTAATAACAGGTAAGTAAAGGATTGATGCCGTTAAAAAAATTTGATGTCGGTAACAGAATGTTGTGAAAACTTAATAAATCTAATCATGCAAAGATTTTATAGGGACGTGTCAAGGACATTAATGAAGATATTACTATGAGATCTGTGGCCAGATATTGTCATCAAGATCACCTATTATGATTGTGCCCCTAATTGCTACGGTTGTCACAATAGCAGCACTCCATTATATTTGCAGCATGGACAGTATTCAAAGTTTTTTAGCCATATTTCCCAGACTATCTCCTCTTATAAGTGCAACTCAATGAGAGTTCTTGATTTTAATTGCAGGTTCTGGATTTGGTGTTTCCTCTGTTCGCTGCTCAGCTATTTAGCTTGTGGTTGACTTTCTAGACTGCTAGTCACATTCACTTGGCCTTCAAGAAATGATTTTTACAGAAAGTATTATGAGTTTAGAATGGTCTTTTCAACAGATTTTGGGGCCCTATTTTCTTCACTTCTAGCAATCTGGCTGGGATCTTCTTGAGCAGCATCTTTTTTTCATTTGTCCATGGTTGTTTCTCATTGTTTTTGTGTTTATATGTCTGGTGTATTGCTAGATTCGTGCTTAGATTTATGGCACCTCCTTATTCTCTCTCTGGCTCTAATTCCATAGTTGTTTCCAGGAGGTTGGAGTTTTTTGACAGGTCGTTGCTGTTCATCAACAGTGGTTTTCTAGTGTTCTTGGTCTGTGTGTTCTCTATATTTTTTCTGCAGTCTTTTGATTGCTTTACCTTATGTAATTTGCATTTTTTTCAATAAAAAAAAGATAGCCTCTTCTTTTGTCTATGGAGTCCGAAACTATTAAAGAATTTGATATCTCAAAATGTAGGTGATTTCTACTCCAAAATGGAGTCCAAGAAGAAGTCTAAACACAGTCCTTTCTTTGTGGAGAAAAAGTCAAAGACGTCAAAGATGGAGGGGAAGAAAATGGCAGTGTTGAGCTCAAACTGGACAGGTATGCTAGTTTTGTTTGCAATGGTTTTTCTTACAGTGGTTAAAATGAGCATAATGATTCTTATTTAAGGAAGATCAAGTAATATCTTCAGCAATCCTAGCATGAACCCTGAGCAGAGCATCCTATAAAGGGGATGACCTCTCAACGACCCCATAAAAACTAGAATGATCTCCATCCACCCGTGCAGAAATAAGTATAACTCTTTCCTCACATCCTTCCACTATCTCCTGCACACTTATGTGCGCCCCTATTTCACGTTGGATATTCAAATAGCTTTTAGAAGTCTTAACCTACAGATGCAACTAAAGCCTAACCTTTATGTTTAATTACAGCAGGGTCGTATTTTTTTT
The DNA here is from genome assembly GCA_027924645.1 of Cunninghamia lanceolata. NCBI lineage: Eukaryota > Viridiplantae > Streptophyta > Pinopsida > Cupressales > Cupressaceae > Cunninghamia > Cunninghamia lanceolata. The sequence continues at coordinate 38,730,711 of BSBN01000084.1, read as the reverse complement.
TTTCTGGGTTTGTGGTCATATGGTCTTTTTCTATTGTTTTAAATAGCTATCAAATTGTGATTTCTTTTGTAATTACCAAGTTTTAGAGATAAAATCTAAATGGAAATATAGAAAAGGAGGGAAGGTAAAATGTTCGGCAATGTGATAAATTTGTGGTTAAGGAATGATTGTATCATTTTGTCCCCTTCCATCTACAACTGAAGTTTGAAATCCTAAACTTTAGTTGCCCCCACCATCTAAGAATATTCCAGATTATGTATTGTTCTAATTATAAACTATATGGAACTACTCGCACCTTTAAAAGTTAAAACTACATGTGGCAACTACTGAGAAAAAGGAGCCCCCTTTGATTGGAGTTCTAGATGGTTTCCACTATATAATGAGTCCTAGCAGTTTGGTATGTTTGCCTTTTAAGTTTCTGTTAATGGGAAGTGCGTCTTGTTTACAATGACGATTTTAAATTGCTAGATGTTTGTCATTTTTTGTTTCATGGTTTTACAATATTTAAATTTGGAAGCATTTTGTATCTGTTTACAAGGCACTGGTACACCTTGAACTGCCGATTTGGTGAAGTATAATTTTTACTTTTTTGATTATCTGAATGCCATCCTAATTTTGAGTGAATTCTAGAGATAAAACATATTTTATGAAGTTTTGATTTTGTGATAAAAAATTCCCATATAACTTAGTTATCCAAAAAATGGTCTAGTTGCCGTCTATCTTTCTATTTTCTATTCTTTGTAATTGAAATAGGATTATTTCATGGAGACCTCTACTTCATTAGATATTTTATGGGGTCAATTATCCTACTATTTGTATATTAAAATAAAGAGTTTTACCATCCCCTGAAGAACCAGGTTAGGTTAATGGATTACTACTAGTATATTTATATTTAAAAAAATATATCTACAGTACGCCGAGAGATATCTTCCAATTTGTTGGCATTTATAAAATACTTACGCTCACATGAGTTAATTACTTATGCTCACATGAGTTAATTTAAAGAGACTATGTTGCAAGACTTTTCATATTCTTCAAACGTAATAAAGATTCATTCCATAACTGCCCAAGTTTTTCTATTTTCTATCTATTTGGCTTCCACGAATTTATTTATTTTTTGTTTAACGTGATAAAGATTTCACTTCGTAACCGCCCAAGTTTTTCTATTTTTCTATCCATTTGGCTTCCACGAATTTATTTATTTACACATTTTATGAATTTTGTTTACATGGAATCTGAATCTTAATTGTTTACGGGAATTTGAATCTTTCAGCCCTTGCTGTGAGTGTAGAATGCCTCTCGGCGTAATGAATTTAAATCAACTTTCTGATACTAACTTGTAATAGTTTTTTTTAATAACTCGGTGAATCAGTGGCCTAGTAACCAGTAGACCACCCTTGTGGTGATACCTACACAGGGGAACTACAACTATTATTGTTGTCGGCTGAAAATGATGTGGAACTTGAAGAAATTGAAGAACACATGAACAAATGATAGTAAATACCCAAAATGGTAGTAGTCTTCCTCTCAATAATTTGACTTTGGAAATATTCAGTGAACTGCTCGCTTTGTGCTACCAGAGCCTACCATTCTAAATAATAATAATTGAGGTAACACTTGTTGCAGATCTCTTCTTATATTAATTGTGTTTTTATTCCTAAAAACTTGAAGGTTTTCAAAATCTAGGGTTGAATTTGAACGAATAAGGTTTTGACATCATTCTTTAGTGTTGAGTGTTGAATTTGAATGAAAAAGCTTTTGCTATTGCCTCAAATTGAACCATAGTTAGGTTTTTTTATTATTTGTAAGGGGTATGCAAATCCGTTGTATTGATAGAAGAAATATTTATGTTAGCTGTGTTTATTTGGTTCCACTTTCCCCTAGACAGAATTTTGTAATATTAGGAAATGGCCATGATATTTTAACATTACCCATGACTGCCACTCAGTGTGTATAAAAATTTATGCACATTTTTTTTTCAATAAGAAACCACAATGACTCAAGTAGTGGATGAAGTTGGTTCAATCTTCTCCTTATTATAAAATTTGTTACATGTAAAAGAAGTCTTTTACTTTTTCTTTTTTTTTTAAGATTTTTTTGAATGTTTTTTAAAAAATTAGCAAATAAAATATCTTTTATTTGATTAAAAATAAATTTAATAAAATATAATTAAAAAATAAAATTTTAAATTAAATAAAATTGAAAATAATAAAAAATAAAAAATTTATTTATTTTAATAACAAAAATGCATTTCTCCATAATTATTAGAGAAATTTCCTCATCGAGATGAACTCACTATAAAAATCCTTAACAAACAAGTATTTTGGGTAATTCATCTTATTCTTTCAATTCCTCCCAATCTTCTTAACGTTCCCTTAAACTTCCTATGGGCTAACCCCTTGCAGCCCTGAAGTTGCAAGTGCTAGTAATAGCTCTTTAAACCATTGTTGGAGAAGTAATAAACAATATATATCATGAATTGCACATTAAAAGGCTAAAACCCTCACACATGTAAAAACAAAATCAAAGCATTTTAAGACCACTAAGGGCATGTCCCCATGTGACTGCTTAGCTTTTTTTGGCTGACTGCTCAATTTTGACCCCATGAATATTTTATTTTTCTGCTTATTTTAAACAATTATCTTAATTTGTAGTTTTTACTATATAAAAAAAATAAAAACAAATTATCTTAATTATGTTAATTTAGAAGGAAAAAAAAACAGTAGAGAAGGAAATATATGCAGTCACTTGGCATATTTGCAGTTCCTAAACAATAGCTGCTCCACAAAAATAGGGAAAGATTCTATATTATCCTTTTCCCATAATTGTAAATTTACTCCAACTCCTTAAATTTAAGCAGAAAAATAATTTTAGCAGAGATTTTTTAGGAAATAAAAACATAAATTGGAAAAATTCCCTCCAAAATTTCCCCTAAATTAAGTGGCGGGCCTGGTCAAAAATAACCTCCTAGATATTGGTTGCTCCTATTTTAGAGGAAAAGACTCTGATTTAAGCATTAGCAAACTTTTTTGAGTTCCATGGGACCTTTGCTCCACAAAAATAAATCCTCTTGCAGCTCCATGAGATAGCTTCCTAAGGCTCCCAAAAAAAATCTTTAATTTACTTAAAAAAATTTAGGACTTGTTGTGCAAACAACATGAAGATACATAGTTTGTTTGCACCTCTCCTTCCTAGACATTTCTTCTAGAGATTCTCCAATATTAAAAATTTCATTTCCTTAGCCTATGATATTTTGATTTTCCTTTATTGAACGTGTCCTCTTCTTAACGGTAAGTTTAATTAGGTTAAGTTTAAACCAAGGAAAATTGACTGGTGTCTTCTGGCCGGCTTTAACCACTCGAGTACACAACGAACTTCACTTTCCACAGATTTAGAATCCCTGTCCAACGCAACGTGTCAAAACCAGCACATCCACGTGCCTGTCCCAAAATATCTGATGTTCCATGCACATGACGTGTCACTAGACACGTTGATACCTCACCAGGTTTGCCATCCTCTTCCAACTTTCTGTTTTAACCCCAAATACATGTTGCACTACTTTTCACAGTTCCCACCGTTTACTGTTTTTTCAGACCACCATTTTTTCAGGTTTCTTTAAACTCGTTATAACAGTAGGATTCCCAGAAAATTTTCAATTTCAGTAGACAAGCACAAATCTTGGGTTTTTCCAGTATCATTAGACAGGCACAAGTCTTGGGTGTTTGATAAGGAGAATAAAAAATGTCAGGCTTAACGCTTGCAGTGGCGCCCCGGCTCGACAGCGCCACCCCAGAAGAGATGAAGAGAAAACCAGAGCAAAATAATTTGATGGGCGGTGTTATGGGCTCACTGCGAGTCATAGAGTTGCAGTTGGTAGCTTTTATATTAGTATTCTCGGCTAGCGGTTTAGTCTCCTTATTAGACATTGCTTTTCCTGTATTTGTTTCACTCTATTTGCTGGGCTTGTCTCGCTGGGCTTTTCCAAGCTACAGGTATGTGGGAATATAACTTGCCTTCTTTCCCTGTATTTGTTTCCCTCTATTCTTCTTTGCTTTTGAATCTCTCTCTCTCTTCAGAGTTCCTCTATATTTTATTGATGAAAATTTACAATTCAGGACTACATTTTTGTATTTTAGAAAGAACCTAATGGAGAATTATTAAATTATCTTTTTAAAAAGAAAGATTGAAACTGATTTTCTAAGCATGATTCTTGACAACTATGTTGTGGATATATACAGCTATGCTAGTCTTAATATCAATGATGCTCTGTTTCTTTTTGCTATAAAGCTTTTATGTTAAATTTATTTGCCTCCCCTTTGTTTTCCTTTTGAATGTTTTTATGTTTACATATTTAAACTATCTTAATATCAACTATCCTCATTTTGTTCTTATGCTGGGTTTAATTCTATTAAGGAGGTGTTTTTTCTTTGGTTTTAAGACTTTATCTCTCCATAGATGTTTTTCTCTTGATATGAAGTTTGAACTATGGCTTTTTTCTCTCATGTTTGAAGTTCCTAGGCTGTGTGGTCAGGGCAGTAGTTTGAGCATTCGGGAGGCAGTTCAGAACAGAATTATGAGATTTCTCAAAATTTAATCTTTTCACATTTTCTGCAATTTTTTCTAATGTGTTTTTCATTGTTGTTCGTAGAGGAATGTGTTTCTCAGTGCCATTTGTAGAGAAATGTTCCCTTTAGAGTCTGGCTAGATGCCCTAGGATGGCATGCTTTGGGGTTTTGAGCTACAGTCAAGGAGCTATTACCCTACAAGTGGCTCCAAGAAAATAAACCCAAACCAACGGATTGGTTGAATTGCCAAGCTATTCGTCCTAATCCAACAGTTCATTCCTCCTTCCCATGTCACCCTGGAGGGATTACGCTTCCCTTCTGAAGTAGAACACTTCATTTACTATTTTTAATAACTTTTTACTTTAGATTATAATCTGGGAATGGACTGTGATTTCAAAGCTTCGTTATTTCCCAGTGACATATATAATCTCTTTTTTAATAAAACCTCAGCAAATTCAATTCTTGTCAACTTTAGTTCAATATTATTTAGTTTCCCTTCTAGACAAATTGAGTTCGGCACCCTGGATGTTTTCCTCTAAATTCAGATAACTAAGGCAGGCCTAATATTGCCAAGAGATGACTATTAGGGATTGTCTTAGTTCTTCAGCTAGCAGGCTTAAAAACACATTAAGTGATCCACCATTGAGCAACTCATTCCTTGGGGGTTTGGAGCTTAAATTGTTCCTCCAAAACCCCTGAATTGAGCCACACATTTTGGTTTAGGCTCTTAATCTTTGCTCTGTTACCAAGTTATTTTTGATGGATCAGCTAGGACTCAAACCAAGGACTTTCAATGACTATGGTTGGCATGCTGGGCTGCTCTATCTGGGTGCGGCTTGTTTTCTTTTTTCTTCTACACTTGGTGTTACCTCTCTCGTTGAAACTAGAAATTTAGTTTCATGTTTTCAAATAACTTGATAAACCATTTTAAAAATCAGGGAAGCATTTATAACATTAGCTTTACAGGTCTCATCAAATTCAGTCCTTAAACTTTTCAAACATTATCACAACTGATGGAGCCCCATCAAATGCACTTTTGAATTTTATATCTATGCATAACTGTGCTAAACTTAGCATTAATTAGCTTTTGCTTTGAAGTTTTTGTATCTGCAGAATTATGCTTTTTTATCTTCTTTGCATTTGAAACGTACATGCTACACTAATCTTTATCATTTATTCTTAACATCTATTCCTCGTTTTCTTCTTTACATTTACGGTTGTTAGCTTTGGCATTTTCTAAATATATTGCCAATAATGTCTTCTTTTTTCCTTAGCTATTTACCTTTTTAGATATTTGCCTTGCAAGTTCTGTAAGCCCTACTCTAGTCTTGTTATCAATTGTAACATTTTTTCCTCTTGGCTTTAAAGTTAGCTCTGTCCAGCTGCTTTTTTCCGTTGCTTCTGAAGTTTGATCATATAATCCCCTGTAACAAGTGAAGACTAGTGATGAGAAATCAAAAGAAGAGATCCGACTTTGTTGGATTAACCATTGTTAACAAAAGTGGAAATCCAATTTTGTTGGATGTACCTTTTCCAAAGCTTTTTTGGATAGCCTGAGTTTAAGCTGTTATGGAACATTTGTATTAAGCTACCTCACTTGAAGCTGTTTTGAAACATTTGTATTAAACTACCTCACATATCATTGGAAAAGATTTTAATCCGATGTTCGCTGATCTGATGGGTGACGTAGCTCACTAGAAATGTCAGATAAAATTGAAACGATTCTATCCAGAAGAGCTTGGGCAAATGTTTTCCATATTTCACCATTGTTTTGATATTAATATAGGACACTAGGATTCCAACCTGATTTTGAAACTTTCTAGATTTTGTGACTTGTTATGATATTAACATAGGACATCAGGATTCCAACCTGATTCAATAAAACAACCAAAAAGCTGTACACTTAGGATAAACTAGTCCGAATATCAATCATGTCTTTTTTAACCTTAGCGTATGTTATACCACTATTGAGGTGGGCATGTGACTTCCATATGACTCAGCGAATTGGGTTACAACCCTTGCCTGTCTTCGGAGAGATTTGATCTTGGGTGGGAAGCTTGAAAGCTCTCGCTTGCATTGTTGCAACCAGCCACTCTAGTTCTAATATCACTGACACTGTTTTCTTTTTTACATGTCAAGTTATTATTTTTGCATAACCATGCTTGTCTGAAACTGAACTATGCTTGTTTTACAGAAAGCCCGGTGGGGGAGAGGCCATGGAGGTTTTTCACGGCAGCCGCATGTTTCAGCTCTATGTTATAATAGGCACAACTGTAGGGCTTTTTTTGCCATTAGCTTACATTCTGGGTGGTTTTGCCAGAGGAGATCAGGCCGCTGTAAGGTCTGCAACGCCACATCTCTTTTTGCTATCATTTCAGATTCTGAGTGAGAACATTATTTCTGGGATGTCCATATTTTCGCCTCCAGTGAGGGCTTTGGTGCCCCTCTTGTATACTGGGAGGAGGTTGTTTGCCATCATGGATTGGAACTTCGACACTTTTAACAGAAGCAAAGTACCAGAGAATCCCCGGATACAGGTAAATTCTTTCAACTTTTTTATTTAAAAGAAAAAATATAATCTTTTTCTTGGTGAATCAATGAAAATTGCATTCCTAATACATCCCTCATCATCATAATCATTTGAGTGCTCTCCTGGCTGTAAGCTCAAATGATTGACAGTCAAAGACCACTTATCTACTCCACCGGATAGGTAGAGTGCTCAAGGGAAAGGAGTTTGCTATGTTCACTCCCCAGACTCCTAAAGTGTGCCAAGTGCTTGTGCCTATAAGCCACATTACTTAGTATGATCCAAAACGTCAATATTCTATCTCTTTTGTACACAGTTATTCTAGAATACTTTCTTTTGAAATGAAGACTGTTTGGGAGTTCTGTTAAATCAAGACAGTTTAATTGAGAAGTTCTTTCGTTGAAATGAAACTACTAGGAATTTTACTAAATTAAGGAAATGAAATTATTAGTTACCTTTGTAGCTCCCTATTATCATGGGAAGCAAGCTTGCATACATAGTTTTAAATCTGAGTTGTCCCATAAGGCATATATAGGAGGGTGCAAATTGCAATGAAGGAATGTACATTAATGTCCACAAATGACCAAATAGGTCAGTAGGACCGTAAAGTACAGTTGCTTGAATTTGTCAAGAGGAGCATTCAAGACGTCTCTAGTGAGCTATAAAAGAAAAGGAAAAATAGAAAATATTCACCTCTATGTAGTGTAGGCAAATAATTCAGGTACGGGGCAAAAAATCTCTTTTGTGAAGCTGAATGTAGGATGATGTTTTGGTATCTTAATTTTTCACTGTGCTAGCTTTGTTTGCAGGCCTTTATTTTTAAAAGGCCCCTAAGTTCCTTGTGTGCTATGTGGGTTCCCCTGTTTGTAGTTGTAGTTTGTGAATGCCTTTCTAATTTCAGAAGCTACATATGGACCTTCATTTTGTGTGTCACTTAGAGGTCCATGCTTAGTACTTTGTTAGTTCCTTTTTTCTAAATGTCTGTGGATGGCTCTATAAGTTCCTGTCAATCTTCTTTGGGCTGGCTGTATAATTTTAAAACCTGCCAATCTACTCTGGGGGTCATGACATGTACTTCTTGTCTTTGGCATGCCTCCTTTTGTTTAGTGGTCCAATGGCTGTGGAATGATCGGTTGAGCTGTGGTCTAGCAGTAACTTTGTTGGATCATAGCTAGGAGACATCATCACACCTATGTATCTTAGGTTTGATTGTACTCTGCCAAGAAGTTGTTTAGCAGTAAAAAAAATGCTCTAGAAGCTGAAAGTTCATCAGTTAAGAGGTGTCCGTGTCCTTCACAGGTATATTTTGGGTCTCTTTGCTTGTTATGCTTTGGGGTATTCCTACTTCTTTATGTCCACCCCCTTGTATTTATCCACTTTACAGGTGCCAAAGTGTTTCGAGGGTCTCCTTGAGTTGCTTACAGGTTCTTGCGTGCTTTTTCATTCTTCTTGCTTGTAGGTTGTCTTTGCCAACTTTCTAGATTTCTTAAAGTTTTAACTTTAAAGCCTTCACAGTCCATAACCTAATATAAAAGACTGGAAAAGCTGTGAAAAGATGAATTTTTGCATCACTGTTTTGGATCACAGTACCTGATACTTGATAAGATAAAGACGATGCTAGCAATGGATTGTGTAATATGATCTGTTAATGCAATAAAATTCTTTTCCCAGGCGTTTCCAGAAGCTCCATTGTATTATGGATTTCTCTTAAGTTTTATATTTTCTTGAAGTTGTTTCATTTCACCCAAGCCTTTTTTTTAAATTTTACCTTGAGTGCATAGGAAGAAAAATTGGGATTCTTATTTCTTATAACTACAAGTTGATTTTATAGAAGCTACAAATATGATTGCAATTTACTAGGTTCTTTTATTGTGAGCTGATGATTAGAGGATAAACCTATTTCCCCTCTTTTACTATGGCAAGCCAGGTTAAAATTTGTTAGCCAGAAATGAAAACTTAAAAGTACTTTCAGCGAAATGTTTTGAATGCTCTTTAAAGTATAGCTCCCATCAATTTCTATTAGTAGGCATAGGCGAAGGATTGATTTTTCAAATGTTCATGCAGGGGTGTAAATAAAACTCCAATTCCTTTCTATTCCACTTATGAAAACAAAAACAAACATATTACATACAAGATGATTGATGTCAATCTATTCTGTATGACTCTATTGTACTACACTCAACGATGGCCAAATTTTAATGGAATTAGTCTATCTAAATATATAAGATAAGAGGGCTTAAGTAGGTCGAATTTTCAATGCATTGGTCTATGTAAATAAATAAGATAAGAGAACTTCACATTACTTAAATTCCTCTCTGACAATGAGGTTAGGGGAAATTGCCCCTGGAATTTAACCCTGCAATGGCATCTTGTACCTGGTCTGCCTCACCAACCTACCCTTGTGCTTTTCCATACACAATGGTTGATAAAATGCTAGCCCTCTAAAAAATTTCAGAGTAGTTCACCAGCTAAATTAACATATCAATATCATTGTTTAGAATTAGTTACAAGACTCGCCCAACACTTGCAAGACCCAGCAAGTCCCAAGGCGAAATGGTCAACTGGTCAAAATGAGGTTGCAGGACTTGAGAATCGGGGACTTGACAAGACTAGTCAGACTCACCGAGTCCTATTTGGAAAACTCAGCCATGATAGTTAAGTGGAAAATTAGAAAAAAAAAGCATAAATAAAAGAAAACCACTTAATGGTCAACTAGTCGAAACGAGGCTGCAGTTCTTGAGAATTAGATACTTGACAAGTCTAGTTGGACTCACCGAGACCTATCTGGAAATCTCAGCCATGATAGTTAGGTGGAAAATTAGAAAAAAAGAAGAAGCATAAATAAAAGAAAACCACTTAAACATTAAAACACGTAAAATGACCTTTAATGCATCAAAATAATATTCATTTCATTTGCAAGCACAAGCACAAGCAAGGAGAAAAAAGAGAATTAAAGCTCAAAATACAATCCGTTGAAGCAAAAATCAGGCAAAAATATTGGCAGCTAGCTTAATTATTGCTCTATGGCTTTGATACTTGTATTTTTCGAAGGGTTTGGAGTCTTGGACTCTCGGAGCTTGGTTAAAAGTCATAAAATTATGAAAAAAAAGTGGTTTCAAAGGATTTAGTTTGGGCTTGATGGAGGGGGCTCTGCCCCTCGACCCTGCCTTGTATCATGACAGGGAGGCACTGCCCCTAGACCCCCACTTTGGTTTTCAAAAGCAAAAAATAAAAAACCATTTTGGGCAAATGTTGTATGGAAAAACAACATTGTTTTTATTTTGTCAACTATTTTGCAATAAAATCCCAAGTAAGTTACTTACATTTATACTTTTGGTTTGCCAAGTCAATCCCAGTCCTGAGACTTGTTTTAGATACGAGTGTAGGACCCCACATAGAGCTAGCGATGCTGGGCCAATTGATACAAGCTGCTCTCTACCATAGTTCATGACTTCATGATATGATTTTTGTTTTTGATGCCATGGAGATCATAATCCATGAGTTGTGTACACCTAAAACATTGACAATATTTATATATTTAAAAATGTTGTTTCCATTAACTCAAAACTGCTTTTATACTGATGTATACTTGTGTATGTGATCAAAGTAGTATCTAATTAATAAATTTATTATGTCTTTAAAGTTTATTTATTGAACGGTGCATAATGAAAATATCTATTTCAAGGTTTTTCAATTTGCTGTCTTTGCTGAGTTTGCCGGCCGAGTCAAAAATCAGCCTGCTGAGTCCGATTCTTGTAACTATGACTCAACTTTAGATAAATAGTGTTGTTTAGCAATTGGGTAAAATGTGAATTTTCTTTTCCCACCGGGCTTGAATGTAACTATGACTCAACTTTGGATAAATAGTGGTGTTTGACAATTTGGCAAAAAAGTAAATTTCTGTTTCCCACCGGATTGGAGTGTCGATGGTATAGTTGGACATGGAACACTATGGCTAGTTTATCTACTTGTACATATAGGGTATGTGATGGTGTATCTAACCTGTTCTTGAGGCTGAAAATGAAAAGAAAATTCTTAATCAAATTGCACGAGGGAGTCTTTATACATCAAATTGATGTCTGGCTAGAAACAGTATGTAAAGTAAAATCAAGTTCGTTCTCTTGAGGAATTCCTTAAAGAGCCTTCACTTTTTTGAAGATTGTTTCTAGGGGCAGAGCCAAGACAGTATATAAAGTAAAAGGAAAGAAATTTTATTTGAGGACTTCCATAAGAGGGTCATATAAATAATACACCAAATCATAGCTTGGTCATGGCCTAAAATAATCTTTTACCTTTCATAGAAGAAAGATTATATCTATTTTGGTGTCTCATCTTGCATTTAGTTTAGGAAGTAAGTATTCGAAAAATAAATGATTTTGTCTATTGTGCTAATGTTGGGCTCAATTTTATTTTGAATGCAGGATGTGGCATGGCTGTGGTTTGGACGAGGGCTGGCTATTGCAAATCTTTTGTATTTTACCATTAATTTATTTTGCTTTCTGATTCCTAGATTCTTGCCACGTGCTTTTGAGAGGTATTTTCAAGACAGGACTGAACATAAAGCAAAAGTGGCTGAAGATAAACCACAACATAAACCTCAAGCTCCACCTCCCACTGCTCAGAAGCAGAAAAAATCAGAGTAAAGGCCTTTGACAGGCACATAAGTCAGAATAGACTGTAAGTTGCTGTAAAGTCCAAAATTATCTCTTGAACATATATTCAAATTAGAAAGACATTGATGGGAATCATGGGATGATGTGCACTTAGAATATGTGGGTTATTTGCATTTTTTTTGACATTAGAATTAGTAGCACGGTCTTCAATTCTTATGAATAAAAGAGAGGGTTCTTCTGTATTGTTCATGTTTATCCTTTGGAGTGATGGATTGGCAAGACAAGATTTACTCCACAAATTGTTATAAGATTAGAACTAAGTACCTTAAAAGTCGGTCTTCAATTTTTTGTTTGGTAAGGTTAGAGTAAATACCTCAAAATGGGTCTTATTTTTGTTTGTGAAATCCCCATGTAATTTGTCCTTCAGTTTAAGGTGTATCTTTTGTCAAAATCGTGAGGGCATACTGTAGCTTGCAAGTGTTCTATAGCTTAGATACCACGATCGAAGGGTATCCTTATCTTAAATTGGAGAGCACAATATTTTATTTTGGGGGTCCGAAAATCTTGTCAACAAAACAAACACATAGAGACACGTCACTATGCCTAGATACATAGGGACTCTGATGAATAAAGTTTATTTTTATACCCACTCCCACACAAACTTACAAATGAAGAACATCTAGGGGAAAAGACCGAATACCTCGGATGGTAGTGTTGCCTATAAGTACTAATAATTGAATGAAATGTGCTCTTTAGATCTAAAAAGCAACCAATCATGTGATGCCACATCAACGCACCAACAAAACATGACTTAATGCACACCTATTGGTCCATCCTTTTTTTTAACTATTTGACACCTCAACAAAAAAAAGCATGCTGATGTGGCATCATATTTGATGATGTGACCTTGAACCTTAGTTATAAGCAGGGGTCTTGCCAAGTAAGCTATCGTAAAAATTTTGGAGTAATTTGAGATTGCCATGTATGGTTTTGAGAGGTGTGAAGTTAGGGTGCTCAACTACTGGGTCCTCTCACCTAACACGAATGCCTTCTTGAAAGTATACAAACTTTCTCTCCTCAAAGGCTTGGTGAAGGCGGTGAAGACATATGCAAGTTGTTTATTAGTTGGTGTATAAACTAACTCAACTTATGACTTATGAATAAAGTGATGATATTTAACATGGACATGGGATTCTTGAACATCTTCAACACACTTTGATTACCACAGTACATAATTGTGGGAATGTTGTGGGTGTCAAAGATCCTAAGAAGTTGTTTAAGTCATCTAGTTTAACATGTTGCTATAACAATTGCCTTGTACTCTGTACTCCACTTTAGTGGATGATAATAAAACATTAGCTTGCTTCTTATAACCTTATGAAACAATGGTAGATCTAAGATTAAAGTAACCAAATAACCAAAAGTTGAAATATCCTAAGAAGTTGTTTAAGTCATATAGTTTAACATGCTGCTACAACAATTGTCTTGTACTTTGTACTTTGCTTTAGTGGATGACAATACAACATTAGGTTGCTTTTTCCAACCTTATGAAACAATGGTAGATCTAAGATTAAAGTAACTAAATAACCAAAAGTTGATTTTTGAATATGAAAAACTAGCAAGTTTGAAGTCTTCATTCTTTAAACATTCCAAAGTTGAAGTTCTTCATTCTTTAAACATTCCAAGTTGAAGTTCTTCAAGGTATTACTTGTCTTGTCTTTTGACTTTGGAAATTGGAGATTCAAAGATCCTTTAAATAGGAAAAATACGTAGAGACATGTCTTTACGTGTAGACACATAGGGATTGTGATGAATAAAGTGTATATTTTCACCACTCCCCCATAAATTGTATTTAATCATACAAAATAACTAGGTGATGGGGTCACCTATAACATTATTAGCTACTCATGTACAAATGAAGAACATTTAACTATCATCTGACAGGGTTACTATAACATTATTAGGTACTCGTGTACAAATGAAGAACATTTAACTATCATCTGACAAGGTTACTATAACATTATTAGGTCCTCATGTACAAATGAAGAACATTTAACATCGATGTCTTTTTGAAATTATACCTATTTATGCTCAAAGGTTTGGTGAAGACATTTGTAAGCTACTCAGTGGTTGGTTTATAAACTAGCTCAATTTCCTTGTTGAAGATATATGCTCACAAAATGAAGTGATGTACTTCAATATACTTTGTGTGAGCATGGAACATTGGATTCTTGGACATTTTCAACACACTTTGATTATTATAATACATAATCAAGGGATTAAGTTGTGGGTGCCAAAGATCCTTAAGAAGTTGTCTATAAGCATATTGCTTCACATGTTGCAATAGTTGCCTTGTACTTTGATTTAGTGGCTAATAATTTAACATTAGGTTGTTTCTTTCAACTCCATGAAATAATGGTAGGTCCAAGATTATAGTAACTAAAAGTTGATTTCCTAGAGTCCTCACTAGAATTGGGGAAAAATGGGCAAGTTTGAAAGTCTTCATTCTTTGAATATTCCAATCCAAAGTTTTGTGTTCCTTGAAAATATCTCAAAACTAGCTTTGTAGCTAACTAATACTCTATTTTGGATGAGTCATGACTTGGGACGAGATTCCAACTACATAAGATATGTTTGGATGGGTAATAGTCAACTAAATCAAATTTCCTATAAAACTCCTATAGAGTGTTCCATTGGTTGCTCCATCGATTGATTTATTATATGGGTCTTCAATTAACTTGTTGTTATCTCCATTGGTGTTGGTGAAGCTTTGCAGTCTTGCATTTCAAACCATGTGAGAATTTTTTTAGTGAAGCTTTGTAGTCTTGCATTTTAAACCATGTGAGAATTTTTTTTGTGTACTTTATTCAAGAGAAATTTTCTAGGTGTTTGCCACACTTCAGCTCCAAGAAAGTAATGAAGCAATCTAAGATTTAACATCTCAAAATTGGTCTTCATATGTTCTTTCACTTCATTGATTAGTGATGGATCATTCCCAATGATGAGCAAATCATCAACACACAATACAATAAAGAGTAACTTGTGATTAGTAATCTTAATGTACAAATTTGGATCAACATCAAGATTTTGAAATTCCCCCCAAAGAAAGCACTTATCAAATTTTGAATACTAGCCTCATGGAACCTATTTCAAACCATATAGTGCTTGAATTTTTCAAGTGTTTTTAACAAAACTAGGTGGTGTCTCATATACCTCCTTTCTCAAATCTTGATTCAAGAATGCACTTCACATTCATTTGGTGGATTTTCCAATAATGTTCGGGAGCAAGTGCTATCTATCAACATTCTAACTTTGATCATGTTTGCGACTGGAGTAAAGGTTTCCTCATAATTTCTTTAGCTACCAATCTTGCTTTGTGCTTGTCAATTGAGCCATCAAATTTGAACTTGGTTTTAAACATCCCTTTATAATTAGTGGCTTCTTTACCATTAGGTAAAGCTACCAACTCTTATATTTGGTTTTGACAAATTGAATACATCTCCTAATTCCAGTTTGCCACTTTTCTTCTTTTATTGCTTCATCAAAATTGCTTGGTTCATAAGCACCTAGAATAGTTTTCATCAATGCATAACTAACCTCATACTTGTGCAATTCGATGGGTATTCTTATTTCTCTTTCCAATCTCCTTAGAGGAATATTGGATTGTGGAGTGGATAGTGC
Source organism: Cunninghamia lanceolata (assembly GCA_027924645.1). NCBI lineage: Eukaryota > Viridiplantae > Streptophyta > Pinopsida > Cupressales > Cupressaceae > Cunninghamia > Cunninghamia lanceolata. The sequence goes on along the minus strand of BSBN01000084.1, from coordinate 38,715,325 downwards.
TTGAATTTGGATCATCAATACTTTCTCTTTCTTCTATTGATTCAATAGTGATTTCTAGTTTTTGATCAGCCTTTTTGGGTGAGTATAATGATGTATCATTTCATCTTTCTCTTATAGAAAATCAACATGATGGACATCATAAGGTGAACTCTTCCTTGAAAATAACATCTCTAGAGACATGAATTTTGTTCACATGGGGATCATATAATTAATAGGCTTTACTAGTCAATCCAACAAGAATGCATTTTTCACTCTTATCATCAAACTTAATTCTCTTATCTTTTGGAATGTCTCTATAGGAAATGCTCTCAAAGATTCTCAAATGCCTAACCATTGGTTTCCTTCTTGACACTTCTAAAGAGATGATTTCCAAGCTTTTAGTCAAACTCTAATAATTCATCATATAAGTCCTTATATGAGACTTGCTTCTCACCATACATTATCTCCAAGATTATAAGTGTTATAATCTTGAACATTGATTTAGTTTTCTCATGAAGGGTCTTGTTCATTCTTTCAACTACTCCATTTTGCTGTAGTTGCCTCTTGATTCATTTTTGTTTGCAAAAATTGACAAATTTGTCTAAGCTATACTCCCCCATTATAATTTTTTTTACATTAATTCTTGACTTGTTGTACGAACTCCTTGATAAATCAAATGCTTTAGACTTGTTTTTTAGAAAGTGAACCCATACCTTTTGAGTGTGAAGTCATAGATGAATTTCACAAAATACTAATATTTCCCTGTGGAAATTGTCTTTTTCAATCTACAAAGATTAGAATGAACCAACAACTTCTTGGAGGCTCCAAGATTTTCTAGAATCAAACTTTTCTCTATTGTTTCCCCACAACATAGTCTACACAAAAACACTTCTATGTAGTAATGGGTGGAAGACTATACACATTTCCTTCATTGACTTGAGGTTAATGTAACCAAGCCTTTCATGCCACAACTTCTGAAAGCAACACTTGAAACTAAGGCAAAGACTATACACAATATTCTAATTGAACATTTCCTTCATTGACTTGAGGTTGATATAGCCAAGCCTTTCATGCTACAACTTTTGAAAGAAACTAAGTCTTTACAAGAGTTTATCCTCAAGTAAAATAGTCCTCCTTTCATATATCCATCATATACAAATTTTCCCTTATTGTCAAACACCTTACAAGACCTCTTTTCAAAAATGACCTCCATGTTTCTGGTAATGATAGGGTCGACTAAGACAAGATTTTTCTTTAATCTTGGAACAAGTAAAAGATTATCAATACCTATTTTACCTTGAGTTGGAACATTAAGAGGAGCTCTACCAACTCCTTCAACATCTAGTTGCAAATCATCTCCCAATATAACATCTCTCGAATGCTTTGTTACTTTGTAAGTTGTTAATATCACTAGTCATGTGGTGAGTAGCACCTAATTCGATGATCTATACATGATCATTTTTGACATATTTAAAAGCATTTTTTGAAAATACTTTGAGACTTTCATCATCATCTTCACTATCTACATCAACCATCATAATCCCTTGTTTACCTTTGTTCATATCTTTCTTCTTCTTGAAGAATCTCCACTCAAAATGAATAACATGATTGCATTTAAATAGCAAACCCTTCCTTTTCTTCTATTCACCATTATCCACAATAGGATGTCTTTTCCATTAAGATATCTTGCCCTCAAACCTAGAGGCAAAATAATTTGTTGTTTCAACTTTATAATGTCTATTAAGCATTTATTCATGTTGCACTACTAGACTCTTCCTTAGATGACTAGCAAAATATTAAAGGTTATGGAGATGAGATCTTTATTAGTAATAGTATCACTTGCATTAATGAGGATTTAAAGTGGCCTTGAACTTTAAGAGTTTCTCAGTTACTGATCCATCCATTATTAGATTATACGACTAAATTTACAACATGTGTGTTTTCACATCATTTTTGTTCTCAAAGATCATGGTGATCTTGACCCAAGCTTCCTTTGGTGTGTTTGCATTCGACACATTTTCTATCAATGTACTACCAATAGACAAGTTTATCAAGGCTAATGCTTGACATGATTCCTTTTCAAATTATTCTTGTAGATGAGCATCTATGGGATTTATTGTTGTAGTTTCATCGATCAATGGCAAGATGAAAATTATTTTCATCTAATGATGTCATTCTCCAAAGTTGTCAACACTAGTCAACTTTATGGAGATTTCACCCAATATATTATTTGCCATTCTACAAAACTGTTGCAAGTATGAGGTTAACCAGTGTTGTCATTGATGTCAACATACTCATATTGCTTTGATGAGAAGGATTGGATAAGCTGTGTGCTGAGGATATTGAGAAAATTAGTCTCAATCAGGAACAGTGAAGAACAGTGATGAGAAGAAGGCCAAAATACTCAATAGGTTGAGGATCAGAGGATGCGGATTAAAGGGTTTGTAGATATGAGTCTTGAGATGCTCCAGTTAAGATTTTAGAGGTCCGCATGAAGATATGAAGAAGTTGTGATTGATCAAGTAGAACCGGTTCCGGAAGATGCTCCGAAGTGACAGAGTGTTACAAAAAGGTCCGATGAGATCCGGAAGTGCATTGTCCTATTCTGCGGATTGGAAGGAGTGTTTGGGATGTCCTTGTGATGTGTCATCTTGATTTGTACATAGTTTGGAGGTCCAGAAGTACCTTTTGCATTATGACAGTGGCGGTAGACTGTGTTCTTGAAGTTCCGAATGAAGAAGAGAAGAGATTCTGATAAGTAAAGGAAGTGCGGATGTACCTGGTCATTTAGGCAAGCTTGTGAAGGTTCTTGGATCATGTTGAGGTTGTGTTGTCGGTATGCATCAGTGGTAGAGCCCAGAATCGAAGATATTCTTCCGGATGAAGATATACTTGTTCAGTCTGGCCGACCGGATGGATTACACGTCTTGCGGTTAATCTTGTAGATGTTTGCCGACTTAGATGATTGTTCCTAAGTCAATGCCTTGTATAAATAAGGGATGGTGAATTCATTTTGAAGTGTGTGTTGGTATGATGAGTGTGTGGTAGCGAAGAGGAGCGTGAAAAGTAGGGCAGAAGTTTTGGGCGTAAATGGAATTGATCCAGGCATGGTAAAGATGTCAATCTCCAGTTCGAGTTTGTGATTCTTATCACTTTGTAGACAGTGTGTCTCTTTGTAGGCAGTGTGCCTCCCTGTGAGCAGTGTACTCGGGCAGTGAGCCCTGATTGGCATGTGCCATCTATTTTTCTTATTCTTCTAACAGAGAATAATTCTTGGGTTAATCACCCCGTGGTTTTTCCCTTAACCGGGTTTTCCACGTCAAAATCTTGGTGTCTAATGTGTTGATGTTTATCTGCTCCGGTGTTTATGCTTTATGTTTTATGCTCTCATGAATGGTTAATTAATATGCTGTTAACTAACAAAGAAGAATCAAGTGTTTGAAGTGGAAGCAAGTTTTTATACAACTAATTCACCCCCCCCTCTCAGTTGTGTGCCCTAGATCTAACAAAAACTTCTGAAAAAATTACTAGCCCATTGAAAATTATTCCTAATTCTATATCATTTTAAGGAAAAACCTTAGTAATAATCTTTTCAAGAGATCCCCTTTTCTTTAATATGGCAAGTGGGTACTATTTTAGTAAGCATTCATCAATATATTTAATTTGTAGGCCTTGCACTTCTATTTTCTTGTGGCTCCTTTAATATTTATTAATGCCAAAACTTTATATTTTAACATGTGGTTTGTCTTTATTAGAATGACAAATTTATTACCTTCAATTACAAGATCACATTAATGTTGCTTGCTTTAATACATAATTTGTTGTTAACAATTACCTTCAATTACAAGCTCACATTAATGTTGCTTGCTTTAATACGTAATGTGTTGTTAACAATGATCTCTAAAATCAACACTACAACCTTTCTTTGTTGCCAATTGTTAAAATTAGAGAGCACTCTCTATATTTTCTCTATTTTATTTAGGGACCCAAAGATCTCTAAATAAGAAAAAATATAAGCACAACCAATTTTTTGAATAGAAAGCACTACACAATGGTGACGATGACGATGGGTCATACCATCTTGTTTAGGCACTTGATTCATGTTCACTAAAGAACAACACTAGTGCATATGCATCTTGATCCCAATTGTTTCATATTGGTTATAAAAATAAATACTCACGTGACTATTCTATGTTATCTATCCATCCTTCTCCATATAATTTGTATATATTAAGGATGGATAACCATCACCTCTCACCACATTTTCAAATAGATATGAGATGGAGGATTCAACGATTGTCCTAAATAAGTAGAATTGATTCCAACATCAATCTAGGTTTGGGTATTCTAATCCCGCCACAATAGGTGTCATCACCACACGCGACTCCACTTGATACTAACAATGTGTAGAAATACATGTTGAATAACACCCATAATAAGAAGAGATAAAAGAATATGAGAATAGATAAGTGGTACACATTCCCATGTGACATACCTATTAGGATTATGTTAGAGTTTCAATGGCAGACTGGAGCAATACCAATTACCAATTATAATGCAAATTTAAATATACAAAGAAATAGAGATAAATAATAACACAAATGAACACATAGATTTAACACGGTTCACCCAAAGTGGGCTACATCCACAAACACAACTATCCAATATTATTATCCAGCAAAACTCACGATTACAATCTCAACCATGACTCATGGCTTTTCACCTTCTCTAGTTGCTTACTTATCAAGCCTTATGGTGGTTATACAAAGTGGGTTTTTACATGTCGGCCAAATAACAAACTAACTGCTGACGCCTTTATTAAATATGTTGCAAGTATGGGCCTACCCTGTGTTGTCATTGATGTCAACATACTCCTGTTGCATTAATGATAAGGATTGAATGAGTTGTGTGCTGAGGATATTGAGAAAATTAGTCTCAATCAGGAACTGTGAAGAATAGTGATATCACAAGGTAAAAAGTCCAAGAACGGTTGAGGATCAGAGGATGCAGATTAAAGGGTTTGTATATATGAGTCTTAAGATGTCCCAGTAGAGATTTCAGAGGTCCATATGAAGATATGAAGAAGTTGTGGCTAGTCAAGTTAAACCAGTTCCGGTAAGTGTTCAGAGGTGACAGTGTTACAGAAAGGTCCGGTGAGATCCGGAAATGCATTGTCCTATTCTGTAGATTTGAAGGAGTGTTTGGGAAGTCCTTATGATGTGTCAAATCGATTGGTTCGTGGTTTGAAGGTCAACAAGAATCTATTCCTTTGTGACAGTAATGACAGACTGTGTTCTTGAGGTTCCAGATAAAGGAGAGAAGGATTTCAGTAAGTAGAGCAAGTGCGGATGTTCCTGGTGATTCAGGCAAGCTTGTGGAGGTCCTTGGATTATGTTCAGTTTATGTTGACGGTCCACATTAGAGTTGGAGCTCGAAATTGAAGAAATACTTCCAGATGAAGGTGTTCTTTCTGTGACTGGCCGACTGGATGAATTATACATCTTGCAGATGTTCTTATGGATGTTTGCCGACTTAGATGTTTGTTTCTAAGTTGATGTTGTGTATAGATAAGGGATTGCGAAGTCATTTCAAGGTGTGACTTGTGGAGATGAAGTTGTGGTAGCGAGGAAGAAAGTGAAAAGTAGAGCAGAAGGTTTGGGCTTAAATGAAACTGACTCAAGCATGTTGAAGATGCTATTAACTAGTTCAAGTATGTGATACTTAATCTTTTGTAGACAGTGTGTCTCTTGTAGGCAATGAGCCTCTTGTGAGCAGTGTGCTCGGGCAGTGAGCTCTAATTGGCATGTGCCATTTTGTTGTTTCTATTTTTCTAACAGAGAATACATTCTTGGGTTAATCACCCCGTGGTTTTTCCCTTAACCAGGTTTTCCACGTTAAAAATCTTGGTGTCTCATGTGTGATGCGTTTCTGCTCTTGATTTGTTGCATTGTGCTTTCATGGTTGATCTTCTATTATGCTGCTAATTAACAATGTGGAGTTAAGTGTTTAAATTAAGAAGAAAGCTTTGTACAACTGATTCACCCCCCTCTCAGTTGTCTGCCCTAAATTTAACAATTGGTATTAGAGCCAAGTTCCTCTAAAAGGAGCTTAACCGCTTGAGGAGATCTAAGATGTCATCTTACAAGAAGGATAGTCCGAAGTTTGATGGAACCAACTTTGTTTTTTGGAAATGTCACATGAAATGTCACCTACAGTGTATGGGAATAGCGTACTGGTCCATGGTTACAAAACCGTATGTACCTCCACAGGGTGGTCTGACAACCCTAAATGAAATCACAGATGCTGAAAACAATCTGCGGACCATAGAGACTCTTCTAAGTGCATTATGTCACTTAGAGCTCTCAAATGTTATTGAACTTCCAACTGCCTTTGAGATTTAGAAAAAATTGGAACTTTTGCATGAAGGAGACCAGTATGTTAAATGTGCAAGGTTACAGAGTCTCAAAGGGAATTTTGAAAAACTAAAGATGAGAGATAATGAAAATATTACCACTTTTATGCCAAGAGTGAATGAGCTGGTTTGTGGAATTAGAAATGCAGGTGGAATCTTGAGTGAAGATGAGATTGTTGGCAAAGTTCTTAGATCCCTTCCTGCTTCCTATAAAATTAAGGCTGTTGCAATTGAAGAATTCAGAGCTCACACAACTGTCACAAGAGATCAATTGGTTGGTAAATTGGCTGCTTTTGAGATGGCCGAGTTTGGAGATGATCCCCCAAAGACTAAATCTGCATTCAAAGCCAGTGCCTCTGTAAAAGGAAAACAAAGGTTTGATCTGAGAGAAAACTCTTCAAGGAAACCATCATGGTATGAAAATGCAAGAAAAGACTTGGAAGAAGAAGAAGCTGAAACTGCTCATCTTGAAGCTCTTATTGCAAAAAGACTGCTAAGAGGATTCAGTAAGTATGAGGGGAAATTGCCCTTTAAGTGTTTTAACTGCAATAAGATTGGTCATTTTGCATCAAGGTGTCCAGAAAGATTTTCTAGGCCAAACACTAATAGACCAAGATTCCAGAAGAATTGTTACTATGCTCATGAAGGAGATGATGGAGGAGTAACAGATGATGAATTAGAGAAATGAGACAAATCTAGAAATGACTGGGTGTTCATTGCCATCAAGGAAGAAGATCCAATGCCCTCTGAATCTGTCAAGCATAAAGTTGAAGAAAAAGCCCTGGCTGCCCAAGTTGAAGAGAAGGATGATTGGGTCATTGACAGTGGTTGCTCTCACCATATGACAGGTGACAAAAATAAGTTCATAAATTTGGAAAGATATGAAGGAGGAGTGGTAAAGTTTGGTGATAACTCTGCTGGTAGAATCAGAGGTAGAGGAACTATTTCTTTTGATGGAAAGAACAAAACCAATAATGTATTATATGTTGAAGGATTGAAGCACAATCTTCTCAATGTTGGACAATTGGTGGACAAAGGCTATGATCTCAGATTCAAGAATGGAAAGTGCAAGATTTTTGAAAGTTCTGGAACTGAGATTGCATCTGGTACCCAAACTAAAGGTAACATCTTTCACTTGGCTGATACTAGTAAAAGTTGTTTATTTGTTCAAGTTGATCAGAGTTGGTTATGACATAGAAGAATGTGTCATGTGAATTTTGATAATATCATCAAGATAAGCAATACTCAGGCTGTAAGAGATCTTCCAAAATTGGTAAAACCTACAAATAGTTTGTGCAAAGAATGTCAGTTGGGAAAACAAAGAAGAATCTCATTCAAAAGCAAGGAACAATCTTCTATCAGATTATTAGACTTGGTTCATACTGACTTATGTGGTCCGGCAAGAATTAGGAGTGGGCAAGGTGATAGATACTTCATGTTGCTAATTGATGACTATTCCTGGATGATGTGGGTAACCTTTCTGAAAGAGAAATCAAAAGCTCTTGAGAAATTCAAAATATTCAAGGCTATGGTGGAAAATGAGACCGGATTGAAATTGAAATGTCTAAGGTCTGATAGAGGTGGAGAATTCACATCCGGTGAGTTTATAGATTTCTGTGAGAAACATGGAATAAAGAGACAGTTGTCTGCTCCTAGGACTCCACAGCATAATGGAGTAGTTGAGAGAAAGAACCGGACCATCCAGGAAGCATCTAGGACCATGATGATGGAAGCAAATGTTCCCCAGATCTATTAGAGGGAAGTTGTCAGCACTATAGTCTATACCCTTAATCGAGTTCAAATTAGAAGCAATACTGTTAAGACTCCTTATGAACTTTGGTTTGGTATTACACCTACTGTAAGGTATTTCAGAGTGTTTGGTAGCAAATGCTACATCAAGAGAGATGAAGATCTGGGCAAGTTTGATGCTAGAAGTGATGAAGGAATATTTTTGGGTTACTCTACTCAAAGCAAAGCATATCGGTGTTATAACAAGAGATTGAGAAAGATTATAAAAAGTACAAATGTGAAGGTTGATGAAGGAATTGAAAAACCCTCAAGGTTTTATGAGTATGATGAAGATGATCAGAATAATGCTCTGATTCAAGGTGCCCAAGTCCCTCTTGAAAAATATATTCAAGGTGATCCGGTAAGTCAGGAAGAAGAGATAAGTTTCAATGAGCCTGATCAAGAGTTAGAAGTACAAGAAACCCCCAAAGTCCCAAGGTATGTAAGACTAAACGATCGGATCGTAGGTGACAAAAGGAAAGGTGTACAAACAGGAAGAATAATTGCTCAAGATTCAGATGAGTATTGTCTGGTTTCAAAGATTGAACCCAAAACAGTAAATGAAACTTGCAAAGATGAAAACTAGACTAAGGCAATGGAAGAAGAACTGATGCAAATTGAGAAGAATCACACTTGGGATCTTGTTCCCAGACCTAGAAATAAGAATGTGATTGGAACCAAATGGGTCTTCCGGAACAAATTGAATGAAGTTGGTGAAGTAATCAGAAATAAGGCCAGATTAGTTTGCAAAGGTTACTCTCAAATAGAGGGAGTTGATTTTGAAGAAACTTTTGCTCCGGTGGCAAGAATTGAAGCAGTCAGATTATTTCTTGCATATGCTGCCTTCAAAGATTTCAAGGTATATCAGATGGATGTCAAGTCTGCCTTCCTGAATGGTGACTTGGAAGAAGAAGTGTACATTGAGCAACCGGACAGATTTCAATTATCAGATAATGGTGATATGGTCTGCAAATTGAAGAAGGCACTATATGGACTGAAGCAAGCCCCAAGAGCTTGGTATGAAAGGTTGGACAAACATCTCTTGAAGATTGGTTTCAACAAAGGTACTGCTGACAGTAATTTATATTTCAAAATTGATCATGAAAACATCTTAGGTGTTGAAGTGTTTGTTGATAATATCATTTTTAAAGGAAGAGATAGTATGTGTAAAACTTTTGCAAATCAAATGAAAAGTGAGTTTGAGATGTCCATGCTTGGTGAAATGAATTTCCTTTTGGGTCTGCAAATCACTCAAACAAAGAAATGTATCTTCATTTCTTAGACCAAATATGCAAAAGAATTATTAAAGAAATTTGGGATGGAAGATTCAAAGCCAATGAATACTCCCATGGCAACCGGATGTAAGTTGAGCAAAGATGATGACTCTCCTAGGACAGATCAGACAAAGTACAGATCAATGATTGGAGGATTATTGTATCTCACTCAAACTAGACTAGACATTATGCAAGCAGTTGGTCTTGTTGCTAGATTCCAGGCTGATCCTAGAGAATCTCATGTCATGGCAATCAAGAGGATTTTTAGATATCTAAAGGGGACGGTTGAGTATGGTCTATGGTATCCTAGAGATCATGCTTTCTTACTTCATACATATACAGATGCAGATTGGGCAGGAGATGTGGATGACCAGAAGAGTACCAGTGGTAGAGCATTCTTTTTAGGAAAGAGATTGGTTTCTTGGCTGAGCAAGAAACAAGAGGTAATATCTCTGTCAACAACTGAAGCAGAATATATAGCAGCAACAGGTAGTTGCACTTAAGTGTTGTGGATGAAGCAGATGTTAAGAGATATCAAAGTGGAGTATGAGGAGCCTATCACAATTTTATGTGATAACTCAAGTGCAATAAACATATCTAAGAATCCGGTGTTACACTCAAAAACCAAACACATATCCATCAAGTTTCACTTTTTGAGAGAGCAAGTGAACAAGAATAAAGTCAGATTGGAGTTTGTGCCTTCCAAGGATCAGATTGCGGACATCTTTACTAAACCTCTGCCTAAAGACTCTTTTGAGTATCTAAGGGAGAAGTTAGGGGTTATTGCCCCTCTGGTGATGAACTAAGGTGCACTGATGTGCATCAGTCCGGTGGATATCACAGTCACATCTTGTGGTCCGGACTGATGATGGGGAGCTGCTACTCAGGGGGAGCAGCAGATATGATTCTGTAAGTGGAAAAATAGCAAGTATGTGCCCTTTGCCATTGATATCAAAGGGGGAGAGAAGACATGTGAAAAACAAGTGGTTGTTGATCATGGGGGAGCAGTAAAAGGAGAGAAGACATGTGAATAGTTGTTGCTGGTAGGGGGAGTTGTGATAGTAAGAAGAAGTTCTTGTCTTGATGGTTAAAATAGTTTTTCATATCATATGTTGCCATCAATGACAAAGGGGGAGATTGTTGCAAATATGAGTCTAACCGATGTTGTCATTGATGTCAACATACTCCTGTTGCATTAATGATAAGGATTGAATGAGTTATGTGCTGAGGATATTGAAAAAATTAGTCTCAATCAGGAACAGTGCTATCACAAGGTAAAAAGTCCAAGAACGGTTGAGGATCAGAGGATGCAGATTAAAGGGTTTGTATATATGAGTCTTAAGATGTCCCAGTAGAGATTTCAGAGGTTCGCATAAAGATATGAAGAAGTTGTGGCTGGTCAAGTTAAACCGGTTCTGGTAAGTGTTCAGAGGTGACAAAGTGTTATAGAAAGGTCTGGTGAGATCCGGAAATGCATTGTCCTATTCTGTGGATTTGAAGGAGTGTTTGGGAAGTCCTTATGATGTGTCAACTCGATTGGTTCATGGTTTGAAGGTCATCAAGCATCTATTCCTTTGTGACAGTAATGGCAGACTGTGTTCCTGAGGTTCTGGATAAAGGAGAGAAGGATTTCAGTAAGTAGAGGAAGTGCGGATGTTCCGGGTGATTCAGGCAAGCTTGTGGAGGTCCTTGGATTATGTTTAGTTCGTGTTGACGGTCCACATTAGAGTTGGAGCCCAGAATTGAAGAAATACTTCCGGATGAAGGTGTTCTTTCTGTGACTGGCCGATCGGATGAATTATACATCTTGCGGATGTTCTTGTGGATGTTTGCTGACTTAGATGTTTGTTCCTAAGTTGATGTCATGTATAAATAAGGGATTGCGAAGTCATTTCAAGGTGTGACTTGTGGAGATGAAGTTGTGGTAGCGAGGAAGAAAGCGAAAAGCAGAGCAGAAGGTTTGGGCTTAAATGGAACTGACTCAAGCATGTTGAAAATGCTATTAACCAATTCAAGTATGTGATACTTAATCTTTTGTAGACAGTGTGTCTCTTGTAGGAAGTGAGCCTCTTGTGAGCAGTGTGCTCGGGTAGTGAGCCCTAATTGGCATGTGCCATTTTATTCTTTCTATTCTTCTAACAGAGAATACATTCTTGGGTTAATCACCCCGTGGTTTTTCCCTTAACCAGGTTTTCCATGTCAAAAATCTTGGTGTCTCATGTGTGATGTGTTTCTGCTCTTGATTTGTTGCATTGTGCTTTCATGGTTGATTTTCTATTATGCTGCTAATTAACAATGTGGAGTTAAATGTTTAAATTAAGAAGAAAACTTTGTGCAACTGATTCACCCCCCCTTCTCAGTTGTCTGCCCTAAATCTAACAAAATATAGGTCAATTTTTTCTTTGGGGGCACTGCCCTCGAGCCCCTGGTCTCCCTCTGTACTCCCCCATTAATTATTTTGGGGAGAAATCGTAGCCAACAAAGTCACCAAAATTTACCTTATTGCGTGTAGCCACAACCCCTACAGCATGATTAGTCACCACATACTAACAATACCTTATGTTACAAAAGGTAGAACCAAGAGATGGAAATATGCTAATGTTGGTGGCACTAAGGTAGTGGCACCCTCATGGTGACCACTTTGTCAAGGTACTAGATGGAAGGAAGAGGGAACAACCCTCTCAAAACCCTATAATTAGAAGGAATGTGAAAAAGTATCATCTGAAGCATAGATAGAAGTAACATCTTTCTTAAACTTGTATAATTAATTAAACAAGTCATTCACCTACTTAACCCCTTTTTATAGAGATGAGATAAGGGAAAGAGATACAATAACAAGAAAGATGATCTCATCTATATAAGTTCACCTATTAATAGTATTTAATAGGTCCACTACAAGTGTTGATAGGGTGCTACTAGTGTGCAACAAGTTGCTATAGGTGTTGATAGGCTGCTACCAATGTGCAACATGCTAGGTCTTACATGTTTTTATAGGCGTGTAACAAGCTACTATAGGTGTTCTCTAAAATTGCAAGCATAATTGTACTTGTGCTACATGTGGAGTACAATTTCTTATAGGCTTCCCATTTCTGGTCATAAACACCATGGGACCATTCTTCTTCCATTTTGGGAACAAAAGTGGAAAAGATAAATGTTTGTAAGCATGAGGAAGCATTGTGTAAGTAGTTGGAATGTCGAGGTCACCATGACCTCATTAACTATAGGACTATTGTAGGCCACAAAACAACCATAAATTGGAATCCAAATTGGAAATGTTTGCAAATTTAGATTCCTCTTGGAAAGAAGTGTGATATCAAAAAATAACACTTTGTTTTCAGTGTATGTAAAATTTATGGTCTTCACAACTTGAGGGTCTGAGATAGTGATACATTTGCTAAATCACACTTTCTACTATTTTGGCACATTTTTTTGCTTGTTGGAGTCTAAAGGTGTGATTTGTCTACTATAGGGGATATTTAATCTATAGATAATGGTTGGATCCATTAGGATTATTAAACCGATATAATCATTTTATTTTGCCTAACTCTGTTGATATGAAACTAAAACATGCAATAGACTTTGTGAATGAGTTAAAATGCTGAATTTTGGGGAAAATGTCCAAGAAAGTGTCTCTTGAACTTATTTATGTACTCCATTCCCATGGGAATGGATACTAATAATATGTCATTTTTGTAAGGAGAAGAAAGAAAGTTGGTTGTAGAAACACATTTGCACATTTTTCCTGATTGCTAAGATGAAGAGGAAGAATGAATAGGGACTGACAGATTGTAGAGAGCAGAGTGGAAAATAGATTGCTAAGATGAAGATGAAGATGTTAGAGTAATAGGTTAATTACTTAATGTTACTAATTTTTTGTTCACACTAAAATTAGTTAGGCCTAAGTGCAGTTGTTCAAAAGGAATGAAAGAAAACTTTTTAAGTTATGCATTTAATGGACAGTTGATATCTTGACAGAGCAGAAATGGACTTCAGTTGACAGGATAACCCATCAGTCTAATCAAGACTGATGAGCCATCATGTCAAGAGAATAAGGTTGCTAGGGTATCAATCATTCAAGAAATATAGTTGTTTTATTGTTTTAGCATGATGTTATCTTTTAGGAGTTATAAGTTAGATTGATTATTTAGTTAATTAGTTTTGAAATAAGAAAAGAAAGATATTTGTATTGAACTGTTATTTCATGTCATGTTTTGAACATACATTCAATGTTTGTTACTTTATCCTATGCATTGATTGAAAAAGAAATACACATACATTAAGTGCATAAGATAAATTAATTGATCATGTTTAAAAGAAGTGTTCAAATGTGTCCCACACAAGCCGTGTGAGTAACTAGACTGAGCAATTGCAGACATGCAAGCTATACATCTGATTGATAAAAGAAAAGAAATGAATACATGATAAAAGAAAACATCCATCATTGCCTGAGCAAGAAGGTTGTTTTGTTGATGCCGGTCTTCAGTCTTCATCTTCAACTCCTATCATTAGTTCAACCTACAAAAAATTGGGGATAGTCCTGTTAGAGCTTCGGATGTTTAAAGTTATCATATGCTTTTATCAAGAAGATATATCTACTTGTCACATCATGCAATTCATATGAAGGATTAGATCAGAGATGTGCTACAAATTAGAAAAAATCATGAAGAAGATCAATCAATACCATTAGGTATATTTTTATGTTGACTTGTTTGTTCATTGTGCAGGTATAGGAAAAGTAATGTTGCTGATTTGAAGACATCTAAACATGTGGATTAAATGTGGCTCCCACAAGGGTTGAGCCCAACATGTTTCTTTCATATTCATTTGAAAGAATATCAGATCGCAAAAACATGATGCACTTTTTAAAATAGTTTCTATGCATTGGAGCAATCAACTTGCAAAGCAGGTACAATCATTGAAAGGTATTCTCCTTAATTTCTGTCATAAACCATCTTTTTGCTGTCCACACGTATATCATAAGTATGATAGCCATTATAGTACACCAATAGCAATACATGTATAGTGCCAGCAAATACAGATAAAAATACAGTCATTCTCCCTACCATGAACTGGCATAAACTACCATTGCATCTAGAGAAGTTACTACCAATCTGAATAAAGGCTTCATTTTCAGTCAGAAGCAAAAGATCAAAATAAAGATCATGAGAGATGCTTGTCATATTATAACAAGAAGAAGAAACACAAAAGATAACTCTTAGGACAGTCATATTACTCGTGACTATGATAAAATCAAGGAGGAAGCAATTGATAAATCAAAAAACCAAATTCTTAAATGATAAGATACATTTTCAGACTCTTCATGACAATTATAATAGTTCATAGAATTCATCACCCTAGATATAGGGAGGAGTTAACAAGGTGATTGGAACTCTATCAGAGAATCAAGCAGTCAATGAATATGCATACACAAGAGATAAGCAGTCTAAATGTATGCAAATTGGGGGAGCAATCATATGACTACATATAGACCTATCAGAAGATATAGCATGTGATTAGGGTCTGAATTATTTACAGACCAGTCATAGTGTCGAGCATAGAAAGCACCATCAGATGCATTTTACAAAGGGTAATGTCATGATATCAACTTGTCATATCCTCACTAAACATAGAGAAGTCTAACTCTGCCAATTTACTTGGAGTCTGTCCAATAAGAAGGGCCCGCATCATCTGCAATATAGTTTTAACATGAGGAACCATAAGGAGCTAGGTTTTAGGGTGTAATCCAGAAATGAGGATAGTCATTTGAAGACTATCATACAGATAAGTCATAATGTATTCTATTATTCCTTGAAAAGGATTGTCACTATTTGAGCTTTCAAAACAAACATACACCAATCATTGTGATAGTCATCCGAAAGGGATAATAGAGGGCTCATCTCATGCAAGGTACAGTCATCTCAAAACATATGATGAAACAGTCATACCAGAAGATCAACTGACAGTCAATAGCAGAGGAACATGTATTTTTGCCATCACTGATCGAATAATGTCTTAATCATCTCATATGAATGGAAGACAATCATAAAAAGATGCATATAGCAGGCAGAGTAGGGCAACATGTTTTATGGTTTTTGAGTGTTTTGAGGACAGTTTATTGACAGTGATTAAGTTTGATCATTAACAATCATAGGTCTATCATACAAAAGAGATGCAGCCATAGCATTTTTTATGCTAGAAGGAATCAACAAGGAGGTTTCAATCATAGCTCCAATAAAGAACAACCCTCATCAAGGTACAGGCAAATGAAAGGGACATCAATGTAAAAGGTACAACTATCCTCTAAAGGAGAGAGCATCCACCATAAAGTTTCATAGTACCATTACGAGGAAGAAGACATTCACCATATGCAGAGATTTTTATCTTTCCTCCTTACCTTTTATCAAATACACAAGTGCACAAAAGAAGATGGAACAGTGGGGCAAGGAAAACAATATAATTAGAGAGATAATAAATACAGTCAAGAGATGACAAATGAAACATATTGGGTCTCAAAGGAACAAAGTCATCCTGAGGCATTAATAAGGCAAGAATGTCATAGCAAAGATAAACAATATCGAGCTCTAGTAGGGATAAGAGATGATAGTTCATGAGAAGAAAAGCAACAAAGTGTACAATCATCATGGATAAAGGCCATTCTACTGTACAATAAGAAGGATATTCACTTTGCAAGAAGTGCAGCAAAAGCCTCTAAGAGATACTCATGCAATCCAGTCCAAAGGACAAAAGCCTGTCTAAACCATGCCTGGAAAGGGCAGAAATGCATCTTCTCTCATTCATAAGCCAAGGTTTTCTCCATATTCAAGAATTTTATCAAGGAAGAAATAGAGCTACAGAGAGCTACATACCCTTCGTCAATTTTAGTGCATACAAATACATGAAAAGAGACAATGCCTCACAATTCACTATCAGAGACAACAAACACTATATTTTTTGCCCTTTTCTTGCAATAAAAACAAAGATATCAAAATGTAAGCCCAGTTTCATACTGCTGTAGGAGAGTAAAAATGCTACAACACTTGTATTGCTAAGCCATGGAGGCCGAAATGCTACAAGAAAATGAAAGATGCCCTAAACCCTTGTCATAATATATATGAAAGAAAACTCAGAAAAATACAAGAACCAGAGAGCAAAAAAGATAAGAAGATACAAGTGGCATAGAGGATTCTTCATTCATGGGTCGAATCTTTTCCCCACAAAGCTAACTAAAAAATGAGATGTTTCATATATACAGATTGACTATGGCCACGGCCTGGAGATAGTCTCTTTCCAAATAATATAAACCCATATGGTCTTTTTCAAAAGCACTCATCACATATTAAGAAATACAGTCAAGAGCTTGAATGGTGAAAGATGGAAGGAGACCTTACCTCATTTTTTGCAAAGAGAAAGAAAGACCAACAGGCCATTGGTATTTGTTCCCTTATTTGCTTTCAAGAAAGCTCAAAATCATGTTCCCATGGCAGCCATACAAGGGAGGAGTAGTGGCAAAGAGAAAAGAATCATAATATGCTCAGAAGTAACCAGGTGGCTGCAACCAAAATATCAACAAAACCAATGAAGAGAAGTTTAAAAGTAGCTCAAAACCAATACAAACATACTTACCTTCAATTTCACTGTCGAAGATGCAGAGAGAAGTGCATCAGAAAGCCAAAAGATTGCCAAGAAACAGTGAAAGAAACCTTCAAACCCTAGCCGAGCATGGTGGCGGATCAAGAGAAGAAAAAAGGAACAATGAAAATGATGAAAGATTTTTAGGTTTTCTTGCTTTTTGCTCGATAACCCTAGCCACAGCCAAGAGGTTCTTTTGCTCTTTTTTGACTGTTGTTTTAAAATAATCATTGTTATCCATTTAATACCATGGTCAAGACTTGTGATAATCTTCGAACCTAATGATTCTTCAAACTTAATGATACCATAGGAGCCCATGAGGGCATAAACTATTATACCTTTTGATTTTTTCCAAGTCAAAACAAACAATGATGAGGAGACAAGGCCGAATGCCTTATGATTTATGTTGCTAAGGTATAAAGTCAATTGAAGTGAAAAGAGAAATAATTCTAAGGCGGTGATGGGTGATGAATGTGCATGGAGTAATAAGGTAATGATAAGGCATAAGACATGATGGGAGTCATAAGGTGTATGTGATAAGATTACATGATGTTGTATGCTTTTACATGGAGCCATAGGGTTCTTGATGCATAACGTATTAAATGCAATAAATAATGCATGTATGGTGCTAAGAGTGATAAGGGCTATATATGTAAGGGTTGTGCAATGCATTATGCATAATATATGCACAAAGACAAAGGAGTTGGCAGAGTAGTAAAATGACTTATGGTTATAAAATGCATGGAGAAGAGATATGGTAGAGGGTATGCATTTTCACCTTTTGCATGATGTATATGTGGCAGTGAGATACTTTGCTATGTAATTGGAGTTATAAGACAGAGAAGAATATTTGCTTTCTTTTGAATCAAATATGGAGTTATAAGTGTAGTATGAAATGCCTTATTATTTTAAAGCATTTTGATAATGTATATGGAGAGATAAGGGTATGTTTTTCCCCTAAGGCATATTGTCATGCAAGAGGGTATATTCTCTCACAAGGAGTTATAAGGAAATTGTATTTGTCTCTAAGTCCTATTTTTTTGTTAAAATCATGCAAATTAGGCATGTGTATTTGGAGTGATAAGGAGTTAGTTTTTCATGCATGATTTTACAAATAAATCAATTGTAAATAAATAATAAAAGTAATATTTTCAATTACTTTATTATTTTTCACAAATTGTAAAGTCAAATTAGAACAAGTTGTAACCAATAATAAAGTAATTATTTCAATTACTTTATTATTTACTCACAATCAATTTTGCTAAAGAAAAATCATGCAAACTGGTTAGTTGAGTTAACTAGGCCACCTAGGAGGTTTTTGCATGATTTGGGGAGTATTTTTAGAGTTCTTGGTCAACTTTTTGTCAAGCATATGGAAAGGTCTAAATTGGAGCTATTTTTGCTCAATTTGTGACAGTTTGAGCCCCTATTTTTGAAGATTTTTGAGGTTGCTTGTGAGAGATTATTTTTAGAGGCAGTTAGCTACAACTCCATTTTTTGCATGCCTCTTAGTGAGAGCAAACCTATATATTGTAAAGCAAAAGCTTGTTTTTGCTAGTTCTTGCCTTTTTGCTCTTATACACTTTGAGAGAAGAAGGTTTTGTAGCTCACTTTTTGACAGTTTTATAGAGAAATCACAGCAGGTTACAGGTTCAATTCTTTGTGTTTTCATGCAATTTTCCTTTGTTCTTTAGAATCAAGTAATTACCTTAAATTGTATAAAGTGATTTGATGAAGTTTTACTGTGTTTAATCATTAAACCTTTAAAATTATTGTCTCACTTTTGCTTGGAGTATTAAGCATATTGTTATAGGTCTTAGGTCGTGTTAATGGAAGTTATCCTTTTTATGTTGTGAGAAAATTATTTTTCCTTCATAGAAAGTCTATTTTCAAGCCTTCCTTAGAAATACTTTTGTGATATTTGTGCCAAGATCAGATTGTGTGAGTTAGATTTCTGAGTTATATTGTGAACTAGATTGCATATTTTTATCCATATTAGGTGCATCGCCAAAATTTACAAGTTTCATTTCCATATAGTTTCCTTCTTCCCCTTTTCCAAAACAGAAAATCATACATTCCAATAGAATATTTTAAGGGAACCAGCCCACAATCTGGAGGTCTAATTTCATTATAGGGCACCCACAACCTGAAATTAGTCCCATGTTACACGGAATTGCAGAGTTTTTCTAGCCTTGCATACGGGTGCAATTCCCAGTGATAACACTTAATTAATTTAATCATATTGATTAATTAATTAGGTCACCTTTACTTTATTTCACTTAAGCTAAACTTAGGCACTTTAATAATTTATTATTAATCCTAGGGTTCTCACTTTTAGGGTTTTGATCTCCTTTCATAAGGATTGATCTTATTGTAATTATTCATTCTTTATGCATTTTGCTTGAGGTTTGCAGAACACCATTATTGTGCCTCTTGGTCTCCTTTGTGTGATAGGTTATTTGCTTGTAGGTTTTCATTGGGATTTATGAGGTTGGTTTATCAACTTCAACATGGTATCAGAGCTCCAGATCTGTCGCTTCCTGTTCGTCTTTTGAAGGATCCTACCTTAAAGTGAAGTTTTTGTGCATCTTGAGTCAATTTGGATCTCACCATCGCATCCAAAATGCTTGAAATAGTCAAGATTGACATTTGTTTCATTAAATTTAGATTCATGACGCCAAATCTGCGAGGGTTTGAAGATTTGGTAATTTTCTAGATTTAGGGGGTACCTACAATTTTGGTGTGTTTTTAGACCAAACGGACCTCACCATCATGTCCATAGCACCCCAAAACCTTAGAATCGCCTATCATTTCATAAAAAATAGAGCAGTTGACCTAGAGGCAATTTTTTTTGGCCTAGCAGTGTCGTACGACATCTGCATAGGGGCTGTACAGGTCTGTACTATGTTTTTCGTCAGAATTTTTTTTTTTTTTGATTTTTTGACCTAGTAGTTTCGAAACCTCTAGGTTTCAATTTTTTCCCTGGTCACATGCACTCCAGTCATCGCACGATCTCCATTTTTCACCGCCAGCGAGCGGGGTGCGAAGGTAGTTTTCCTAATTGTGACCACCTCTTTTAAAATGACGACCTTCTCCCTTCTAAGCTGCTAGCAGCTTTCTGTAGACTGTCACTACAATACCGACTTGCCACTTAGTTAGCACATCCACGCCACCAGGTCACCGCCACAGGGCCACCAGGGCCCCCTTGTCTTTTTTTGACCTATTTTGGGAAATCGGGTGCCATTTTTGCGTCTAATATCAGATTTTTGCCGAAAAATAGGTGTTGAGAAGTTGATTCTGGGATCGATCTAGTGGTGCAAGTTATTTTTCCTAATTTTTCTGTTTTGCTGCATTTATTTCTAGTCAAAGTCAGATCTTTGTTTCTGCGCTTCCAGAGGCATAACTTTTGCATACGGACTCCATTTTTCAAAAATGAATAGGTGTTGGAAAGGTCTTCCAGTGCTCTTTCTAGATCTGTAGAGTTTTTATCAGAAAATTTACTATTTACATAGAGAATTATCTGAAGTGAGTTTTTCTATTTTTCACTTTCCAGCTTTCAGATTTGCATTGGGGTTTGGTTTTTATGTTGTGGGGGGTGTTTTTTTCTTGCTTTTTGTATATACACATTAGAGAACAAAAAACTCTTCCCTTAAACAAATTTCAAAAACTGAAACATCATGGTGGACACCTCATCAGTTGATCATCTTACCTCACATAATTATCACATCTGGAAAGCACATATGACCAGATTGCTCATGTCAAAGGGTTTGTGGTCCTGTTTGGATGACATTCAACTTGAGTTGGCACATTAGTTTGAGATTCTATAGCATAGAAACAAAATGGATGAGGCCATGGGTTTGATATAATTGCATGTTTTAGACAGTCTTTTATTTCACTTGGAGAGTTGCCCAACTCCTCAGGCAATGTGGACCAAGTTCAATGATCTATTTGGCACCATCAATCAGTTCAGAGCACTTCAGATTGAGGTAGAATTGACTTCCTTGGTACTTGATTCCTTTCCATCTATTGAGGATTTCTTGATGAAATTCAAATCACTCAGATCACTTTTGCAGGGTTGTGGCAAGATCAAAACTAACACAGAGTGTATTTACCTAATTCTATCTAAGCTTCGAGGCTCCTTTCAGATCTTTTCTTCTACATTCTATTCCACCATGGATACTTTGGGTCCAACTTTTACCATGCCTACCTTTGAGGTTTTCTGCGATTGTTTGACTCGTGAGTAGGCCAAGCTATCATAGTTGGATACTCTCATAGGATCAAAGAACCAAGCTTTGGTAGCTCAGACATCTAAGGGGAAGCCAACGGAGAAATAAAAGCCCAAGTTAAATTCAACAGGTAGTGAGAGTTCCTCCAAGCCACCTCCTAAGTCAGATTCCAAACCACACTATAATCCTAAGCAGGATAAGTCTTCTATGTCTGGTGAGTCTTCCTCTAAGACAAAGAAGAAATCAGGCGATCCTTGCAGTTTTTGTGGCAAGGAAGGTCATCCAGTTACCAGGTGTTGGAAGAGATTAGAGGCTTTAGAGGAGGCCATGTAGCAACATCATATCTCTTCACCTCAGTCTTCTTCCCTGCACATAGGGAAAGGTCATGCTCTTTCTGCATGGGCCTTACCTTCAGCATCCACATGGATTCTAGATTTTGGTGCTTCACATCACATGACACATACTTAGGAGTTTGTTACCACACTTTCCCATTGTGGCACTTCACAGATTGTAGTTAGTGATTTTACATAGTTTTTAGTTATGGGTTCAGGTCCTGTTCTATTGGACAGTGGTTGTCTTAAGGATATTTTTGTTGTTCCTGACATTTCGATAAACCTCCTTTCCATTTACCAAATTTGCCATTTTGGCACTGGTAAGATAATTGAGTTCTCACCACATGATGTGGATATTCGAGACATCCATGATCTTGATTTAGTTGTGGCTACTTGGAGTGTTGATCCTACATCCCGCTTATATAGATTTGATGGCTTTGAGAGCTTAGATGGTTCTAGTTCATCAATTATAACACCTGCAGACATAGTGAGCAGGCTTTGGCATGAGCATTTTGGCCATGTCAGTTATAGATATCTACAACAAATGAGTACATAGGAACTTGTGATTGGGCTCCCTCAGATTTCCTATACTAATGGTGTTTGTCGAGGATGTGCACTTGGCAAACATCACCGGGATTCTTTTCCTACAGGTAGAGCCACACGTGCTAAGGCACCCTTGGAGTTGGTACATAGTGACCTCATGTCCTTTCTGACTTCTTCATTCTTAGGGGCCAAATTTGTCCTCACATTCATTGATGACTTCTCCAGGCGTACATGGGTGTACTTTCTTAAGTACAAGAGTGATGTCTTTGATACTTTTAGGATCTTCAAGACATTCATGGAGAAGCAGTTTGGACTTTCTATTAGGAGGATACACACAAACAATGGGGGGGAGTATGTCAATCAGGATTTCAGGGACTTTTGTACTAAGCATGGTTTGTAGCATTAGCTTACAGTTCCTTACACCCCCCAACAGAATGGTGTTGCTGAGAGAAAGAATAGAACTTTACGGGAGATGGCCAATCATATGATTCAGTCATGTGATATGGATTCTTCATTCTGGGCTAAGGCAGTGAATTGTGCCAATTACATTCAAAATCAGATGCCTCATAAGGCATTATGACATATGACTCCTGAGGAGGCTTGGACCCATGTCAAGCCCGATGTTTCTACATTCCAAGTTTTTGGTAGTGAGGCTTGGGCATATATTCTTGATGCTCAGAAGCTGACCACTCATATCTGTTGGCTACTGTGAGGATGTTAAGGCGTATAGGTTGTTT
The DNA here is from genome assembly GCA_027924645.1 of Cunninghamia lanceolata. Classification (NCBI taxonomy): domain Eukaryota; kingdom Viridiplantae; phylum Streptophyta; class Pinopsida; order Cupressales; family Cupressaceae; genus Cunninghamia; species Cunninghamia lanceolata. The sequence goes on along the minus strand of BSBN01000084.1, from coordinate 38,692,405 downwards.
GAGCTTAATTCTAGAGAGGTCTTGTTTCGATGAGATGTCCAGTTTGATGAGCGCTTTCCTTGGATGGATTCTCCATCACCAGCATCTCCCTCACTTCCTACTCCTCCCACTTCATCTCTTGAGGATTCCTTATCTCTTGAGGACGATGTTGATCATGATCCACCTTCACAACCACCTCCAGATATTTAGCCTTTAGCCAAGTGAGGCTGCAATACTATTGATGCAGCTGGACCTTTGGTAGGTGATCCTTCAGATTCTCATCATACTTGTGCATAGACATTAGGTGCTAGTCTTTTGAGTCATGCCATTTTAGATGATTCTCAAAAGTTTTCAAATGCAATAGGTAATGTTGAGTGGGATAGAGCTATGGAGGAGGAGTATTCTTCATTGATGAAGAATAATACTAATGAAGAATAATACTTGGGATCTTGTTTATCTTCCTAAGGGAAGAAAGTTGGTTTGGTGCAAGTGGGTGTACCGTACCAAATATGTTGCAGATGGTTTGATTTATAAGTATAAGGCTTGTCTTGTTGTGAAGGGCTTTTCTCAGGTTGAGGGTATTGATTACTTTGAGACCTTTGCTCCTGTTGCCAAGATGAATTCTATTCGCTTTGTACTTTCACTAGCAACTTCATAGGGATGGACAATTTTTTAGATGGATGTGAAGAGTGCCTTCTTGCATGGAGACCTACATGAGGAGATCTATATGGAGTAGCCTCAAGGATTTGTGCAGGACACTTCATTGGTTTGCAGACTTCGACATTCATTATATGGTCTCAAACAAGCCCCTGGGACTTGGTATGAGAAGATGGACTCTTTTCTACTTTCTTCTGCTTCCATAATGATGTACTAGATTGCAAGTGATTTATTTGATTTCAAGAGATTCATTTGATTGCAAGAGATTCATTTGATTGCAAGATACAATCTACATATATAGCAAAATTTCATTCACTTTTTGGTCTAATGTTGAGAAAAAATGAATAGTTGAGTTAAACTTGTACCTTGATAGGGTAGTGGCACAATAGAGGATGGGAGCTCAGATCTCTTGTTTCCTTATATCTAATTGTATTTAGAGGGCAATATGTAATTCTATTGAATATAAACTATAAAGCAAGTTAGTGAGCAAGGGCACCCTCAACACTCAAACTAATATTTACATATGGACTTGAATTGAAAAACTTTCCCAAAGACCTCTTGTTAATAGATTTGAATTCTTTTCCTTTTCCTGCAACTGCTTCACACATATCATGTCCCAATGTTTTGTTTCCTCCTAAATAAAAATAATCATTCAATGGCTTGGAGCATCTAATAACACAAGATGTCAACCAATAATACACAAGAAAGACTAGCAACTTCATAGGGCTAGTAGCTAGTCTCTGAAGCTTAAAGATTTGGTCCATTTGAAATGAATTTCTTCTACCTTTGCAACATAAAATATTTTACAACCATGTTTTATAAAATGATAGAATCAAGTGGATACTCATTATTCTAAAACCAACTCAAAGAATTGCATTTCAAATTGGCCGTTTAACAATAAATACAACCCAATAAAGATTGGAGACTTTATTCTTAAGTTAAACTCTCCTAATAGAAACAATGCTTTTGACAACCAAATACATTTTGCAAGCTCTGCACAACAATTTTTGTTAAAAGTACTAAATACTCATCTCCCTATTTATATTGATGCCCATAGCGATAACTTGAACAGTTGAACATCATCCTTCCATATAACATAGAGCATAATTAATAAAATCATACTGCCCACTAGTAGGATGAGAAACCACCATTGAGGGATAGGCTTGCAATATTTCATTAAGCATGCATGCACATCTAGTCTATCTGTGTTCATAGAAGATTTGTTCTGCTTGGGATATTCACTGTGCAAATGAAGTGTTAGTCAGATTTTTACTCGTGGAGGGTGTGATTTGAGGAACTTGAGCAATACAACCAAAATATTCAGAATATAAATATCAACAAGCCTAATGCTTTCCAATATAGACTTAGGGATACAGGTAATTCTTTTTGATGTGCTTGAAATTTCTTCCAAGTTCATAAAAATAGATGAAACCTATTCTTGTCATGCTAATAAAATATGGAACAAAGAAAGGTTGATGGAGAACTTACCTTCCATTATAGAGAAACACATGGGTAAGTGTTGCAGAAATCTTTGCAAAGCCAAATCCAGTAGAGAAAGCAAAAAAATCTGTTGAGATATAGTTTGTTGTATTTATTTGGGCATCAATATCCAAATCAAAATGTAGTATAAGAATAAGATTTGTATTATATTTCCAACCAATGGCTGTGAATAAATGACCTGAGAATATTATAAACATCCTTGCATTGTAAATATTAAATTTTCAATATGATAGTGGAATGAATATATAAATAAACAGGAAAAATCCAATGCCAATATTAACTATGGAAAGCTAGGGGTTAACAAGGGGGCTTCCAAGATGTGATGAAATACCAACCCAATCTAGGATTATAGCACCAATACCCAAACCCTGAGATATAGAGCCAATTTGATTTGTTGTGACACTACGTGGATGTATCCAATAAATCCATGAATAAAATGACAAGATTGTGGAGATATATCTAGGCAATGCAACCATTGTACTCGTAGCCAAGTTTCTTGGTGACATGAATTTCACTAATCATACATTTCTTTTTCAACATTTCTAATTCAAACATAGAAAAACATTGTAAGCTTGTGAATACTTGCATTCTATTGAAGAGTTATATAGTCAAAGAAGGGCAACATTCTTCTGTACAAACCTAATTATATTGTATCTTACTCATGTCCAAGATAGTCTGTGACAGTCTAGGAAATCTCTGCTCTAGACTTAACAAAAGGCTTTCAGCTATGTCTGCAAGCAATTCTCTTTTATCTACATCTCCCATCAAATATTTGAAAATACTCCATGAAGATTTCATGTCTGGCTGATTCTCCTTTCCATACATTGATTGTCTCCCATGAAGTTTCCACCACCAAACATAGATAACAACTTTAATGCTATTTGCAATTTCTAATGTATGGCGTTCAGACCACAAATCTAGGCAGTCCAGCTGATAGTTTGGAGAAAATTGTTATGCAATTATGTAGAAGTAGATGATATCCCCTAGACTGGCTCTTCCATTCTGAATTATAAACAAAATAAAATGATTAGCTACCATCCAGTCTCTTTTGGTCTTAAACCAAGTACATTTCAGAGATGATGAGCACTACACACTGTCTCATCTCATTTTATGGACTATACAATTATTCTAGATTAGTGAACATTTACTATGATTGTTTTACTTTGAGTAAATTCCACGGGTGTGAAGGTAAATATCGTGATGTTATATTTGTGTGAATTGAAAAGTTGATTAATATTGAATATTATCCATGTGATTATAATGTTTTGCTTTGGCTATGTTTTGGGGAACTAACCTATTGACGTCGAGTTGAGTGCAAATGAATGCAAGTACTTGTCAAAGACGAGAACATGGTTGAGGTAGGGATGTTCTAGCCACTTGACAAGAACTATTTAGGATGGATAACCTTGATGCACTCACACACTCACATAGTCTCATATCATATTGCATTTTATGGCTTTAATATGTGTTGTATGGATAATGAATGTGATTTATGTTTAATACATAGAAAAATAAAGAGTTTTAATTGCTATAAAAAGTCCTTTTTTGAATGTATGATTTAGTTATAAATATTAAAGTTCTTTCGATTATATTTAAAATGGTGTAATTTTATATTATTTAATAATAAATAATAATAAGTGTTTTCCTAATTATATAAATATTATTGTTTGAAAAACAATATCTAATTTAGACTTAAAGTAATTATGTTTAATTTACTATATATATAATATTATTATTATTGCAAATACTTCTATATATATATTATTGCAAATACTTTATGCTGATTTAAGTGATTATGCTTTTAAAAATTGCATTAATAATATGAATATTATATTTAGAATCTAATTAAAAGAATTAAAAGAAGTTACTGTCATGCAAATGATAGAAATATATATAGTTACTGTCATGCAAGTGACAAAAAAATAAATAAGTTAATTTATTCTATTTTTTTAAAAGAAAATTTGAAGTCTCTAGGAATGCAAATCTCATGCAAAAATGTGAGTAAACTTCAGTTATCGAAAAGCAAAGGAATCCTAAAAATATGGGATGCCAAGTTTAGGAGAGATTTTTTAATAAAAATAAAGAGGTCAACAAAGAGATTATCACCTTTGAGCATCGACAGTTTTAGTAGTAGGAAGAAGGAGGATGCCATTCTTTTCTGGGCAGTAACAAGAGAGAAGGAGGAGTAGCGACAACAATAGGAATTCAACTCCTTGGGCAAGCGATTATAACTAGTTATTTTTCCTTGATTTAAATGGCAATAATTTAAGGTTGTAAAAGGTTGTTAACATAGTTATTTGGCCCGTGAATTTCTTCTTCCTCTGGACTGCGTTTTGATCTGTGATCGACTTGCTTTCATTTTATGTTGATTTGTTCCTAGCATTGGCTCATTTTATCTCCATTATTGCTGCTTATCCCTCCGCTTCTACTTTGTGATCAACCTACTATTTTCTAGCTTGCAAAATAGATTAAATTGAACTTATATTTTATTCCTTGATCATTGAATATTACTCAGGCCTGCATTTTAACTCAACGTGGGTGCTAGGAAGTTGATCAACCTATTGTTCGATGTTTTCCTTTTGTGATCTAAAAATCTCTACCGCCTTTTCCTTTAACCCATGGCGTCTGGAGTTGGTTCAGCCTGCCAAGCGAATCAGTAAGTTGGGCTGTTGTTCCTATCTTTTTGCCGCCTGTGCTTAGTTTCTTGTTACCGTTCTTGTTTCTCCCCTACATTTCTTTGCTTTCTAGATTGCATGCTAAGTGAATCGACCCTTTCCCTGAATCTTTGAAACCGTAATTAACAAGTTTTCGGTCATTTATCATTTATTCTTTCGTAGACTTAAAATTCTTTCTTTCTCTCTAAATGCTGTTAGAAGTCAATCTTTTCCTAGAAGTCAACCTCTACTTCTTGGTCTAATTGTGTGTCTTACTTTTGAAAACAACTCTTAAATTTAGGTGATAGTAATAGGTTCTTGTTGCAGTCTAGTATTGCTGTATCAGAGGTTCTTGTAGTTGTGAATTGAATACCCAGTCACCATTTATTTAATGTTGATTTACAACTATTTGTAAGGTTATGTCACAACAAGTTTAAAAACCTTCCTATCTCAATTTTAGTTTCTGTTGTAAGCTATCTTTTTATTTATTTTAAATGTTGTTTCAGATCTATTTAGTTACTGTTATTAGTGTGATAGTAAGCCTATTTGTGAGTTCTGTTGTTTTATTTTTAACTTCCTGTCATAGTTCCTATCACAGTTGTGACAGTAAGGTTGTTGAATGATTTAGAAAACTTATTACCTTACAAATATTTGAATGAAATATGGACTAGGAAATAAAACCAATTTAATAGCCTTATAGATGCAATTGTATGATAAGATGATGAATTACTTGCTTGAAAAGTGTGTTTTCATGATTGATGCTTTGAAAAGGGAATTAGAGATGAACTATAGGTGAATATGGGTTGTTATTTAATTATTGTGAAAAGAAAGTAGATTTTTAGTTATGAGTATTTTGGTTTACTTTTGGGCTAGGATACTAAATGTGGATTATCAGAGATGACTTTTGCTCTTTTTAGGAATTGAACCTATAACTATTATTCAAATGTTTAGGCTTAAACAAGCAATCATTGAAAAAGGTGAATATTTGTCTAGTAAACTTTATTTATATATATCTCTACCACATCTTGTTGTGAGACAATCTGCATTTCATTATTTAGAATTGCACATTAGACATTAGGTTGCATCGGGTGTTCCCTCCTGCCAGTTGTTTCTAGGTAGCTAGATATTTCGTGTAGGGCTAGGTTTCCTTCATGTTATGAAGGGATCCGGGAAAGTGTAATTGCTTCATGGTTGGGTGGAAAAGTGCCTGAGCTATGTTCCTGTCTCTCGGCTCGTAGGAGAACCATGTGGGTTTGTGGTGACTGGATAGTGTGTTTGATTTATTATACTTGTTGTACATGTTTATTGTATGTTTTAATTGTATAAATTATGGCATGAAAGCCAATGGACTTTGTATATTCTTTTATAGTGCTATCACCTGAATTAAGCACATGATTTTTTTAAGATTTAATGACTTTTATTGATTCATGTTTATGAGATTTATCTTTTACTTGAGATGATGTAATTATGTGGATTATTTACTTCATGTAACTTTTGTGATGGTTTGAGTACTTTACACGCACTCACCTTGGGAAGAGTTTCCAAATAAATGTCTGGAACCTCCATCTTAGAAAAAACATTGGCATTGCTTTCCACTGCAACTTTAAGAATTTGGTTTGTTCAATCTCGTTGATGTTGCATACGTTTCCTTGCACCATCACAAAGACCACATGGAGCCGACTCGAGGAATAGGCAACCACCATTTTTCTTCTTGACATTGAGGAGGGCATCTAAGCAGACCATATCCATCTGCAAATATGGCACCAATATTCCCTGGTCCATATACTAGAATTTGCATCCTTGAAACTTTCTAAAGTGTCCTACAAATCAAAATTATATGGGGCTAGAAAAATATACAAGAGAAAATAGTCACATTATGTATGGTTGAAACCATCGTGAGTGAAAGAGGTGATTCATACATTATTTGCAAATGTGGCCAAGCAGGTTCCTCCTCTTTATTCCTCTTTATTCTTGACATCACTTTTTGCAGGGATGGCCTATTTAGGGCAAGGGTTTGTTAGGCTTGGAGCAGTTGGAGAAGAGAGTAGAGGGCTTTTGACAGATTTTTTAGAGGTTTGAAAGGAGGCATGAAAAATGTGAAAACATAGAAAAGAGATGTGAGTTGCTCTGCAAAATGCCACACAGCTTCAGAAACCTAGGATTCCCCTCCTTATCTCGCCACGTTTTCAAGCATGCAACGAAAGCCCTAGAAAAATAACCAAAATGACCTCCAGAGTATTCATCCATAAAAATTTATCAAGATTTTACAAATACAAATTAATAAATGCCAATGGGCTCAAAAACCATTGGACCAATTAGAAAATCAATCTCTGCAAATTTCTCCTTCACAAAAGTCACAGAAAAAGAAAAATATTAGGACATGGTACAATTTTTGCTTTTGCATGGCTCTCGATGGAAGATTAATACCTGTAGGTGAATACAATAGTATCCCTACTGCAGGCAAGGACTAATAATCTAACCTAAGAAATCCATTGTTGATGCAACTCTAGGGTTATAAATTCCAATTACGATATTTAATCATTTAAAATTCAAAATAGATTTGATTAAATAGGGCATTTCCAATTTTTATTTATAAAACATAAATAATTTATTTTCTTTTCTTTTCTTGAGAGAGAGATCTCTTTCATTCGTTCTAGCTCACAATTTTAGGTATAAAATAACTTGCACTCTAAGATTAATTAGATATATTCAACCCCACATCCTTTTCTCTAACAACAACATGCTTACATAATTTTATCTAACATTTTAGCTAAAATAAATGCACAAGGTACAACATGAACACCATAAGAGTACTTTAATGTTAGTATTCTATCATGAATTAGGTTAGGCAAACATTAAGGAAACACCAGGAAACAAAATTAAAAAGTGATCATTTTGAGAGATTGATTTTTCTTCTCTTTGTGATGCACTCACTACTTTAAGCAGGAAACAAATGTAGAATTACCATGGTGACTAACCATTCACTATCATTACATAGTTCAATCAACCACCCTAACAAGGGTTGTCTTTTTTCTTTCCTACTCCATCACTCTTGAGCATCAAGTTCATTATATATGTAATAAGAAGCATGTTCCTATCTTTAGATCTGTGTCATTTTGAGATTGGGTGTAGGAAAGGGTAGCCCTCCCTCCCCCTCCCCCTCCCCTCCCCCCTCCCCCTTTCTTTAGTTGATAGTAGGGTCATCAAAAGAAAGGATAGGGTCTCGTCTCCTCGACTATTATAAAGGTGGGGGTGGCCCCTACCTATGTAATTAGTCTAGTTGTCAAAAAAATAGAGGGTGGCTCAGCCCAATTATATAGGTAGGGTGAAGGTGGAGGGGGAAAGGTAACCCCATGCCCTTTATGGGGGCTTATGCCAAGGGTTTGGTTTTGTCTCAATGTAGAAAAGGTCGTTGTAACTATAGAGTAGGGGGTGGGCTAGGGTAGAGATTCAAGTTGTTATGATGAAGTGAAAACAAGAATATTAACAATGCAATGATTTAAATCTAATAAATCTTATGATTAAGTCAATAAAATTTTACAATGAAATGAGGGAGAAGCAAATAGAAATTAAAAAATTCATAAAATTGTACACATAATGCTAGATATACATGGAGAAACTCTTGAAAACAATATCTACCACCAAGAGATCCAAGATTGTATTAATTCTCAAAGAAAGAAGTACATCAATACAATCTACTTATCCCTCTAGCTTAGTAGTAATTTGATAGTGTAAGTGTACATACAAAAGACCATATAAATCTACTATCTTGTGCCTCCAATATATAAGAAAATAGAAAATAATAAACTATAAATGGTTTCCCAAAACTAAGACTCAACCATAAGCCATAGCCAAAATCAATTGACCCTATGGTCATGGTCAAGAAACCTAGAATAGTAACTCTCTTACATAGGTCTTACACATCTTAAAACCTTCTTACATGTCATATTATATCATAATAGTCAAATTAACTAAGATCCAATCTTAGGTGTGCCATGAGGGCATTGATTGCCTTTTCATAGCACCAAATATGGAATATTTTTTACAACTCCCAATTGTGACACTAATCAAGATATCGTAGAGAAAAAATAAATTATAAATAAAGTCCCTCTCTCACATGTGCATCCATATTAACCCATTCCATGATGTTTGGAGACGAGACATCATAAATATCATCTACATACTAAAATTTGCGAGACTTAGGATTTGCAAGGTGTGACACACCTAATCTTAACATTCTCCCACTTTGACATTTACATTTCAAAGTTAAATGAAAAATAAAAATAAATCAAGTGCTATAAGAGGTAAGGCCAATGGCCTCTCTACATCAACTAAATTTCTTCGTGTTCACTAGCTTAGTGAGAGAATTTGTAACATAACTAGAGTGTCAACCTTTTATATCAAAGCTTTTCCATCCTTAACCATCTTATGGAACAAAGTGATAATAAACATCAATATGTTTCATATAAGCATGGTATATAGGGTTATTTGCCTTGAACAACTAACACTTTGAATGTCACATTTGTTTTTGATATATCTATATTGAAAGCTAGTTCACCTAAACACAATCTCTATAACCACATTGCCTCCTTATAGTTATGTATCGTAGCCATGTATCCTAATTATATAATGAACAATGCAACTATATATTTCTTCTTACTCATCTAACTAATAGTTCCTTTAAACAAAGTAAACACATAACTACTCATGGACCTTCTACTACCCAAATCACCACCCCAATTTGAATCAACAAACCCCTATATATCAAGCAACTTGCCCACATAATTAGTCCCATGAAAACAAATAAAATAATCAAAATTTCTTCAAATATATTTGAAAATCCTTTTCACACGAGTTTAATGTTCTTTACTAGGGTTAAACATTAACTTGTTAAGATATCCCACTACTTGGGAAATTTCTAGTCTTATATAAACCATAGCTTACATTAGGATGCCTATGGTACTAGCATATGGGACATTAAACATATCTTCCAAATCATTATCTAACTTAAGATAGTGATCCAATGATAAATAAATGCTAATAAATGTTGATAGATAAAGGGATATTAACTAGCTTATAGTCATGCATTGTAAACCTCTACGAAATAGTGTGAACATACTTACTTTGAGTAAGTCAAAGCAAGTTCTGCCAACCCAAAATGTATTTTTCAGCCCTCAAATCCTTCATATCAAAGGCACCAAAAAGATAAAATTTTTGAGCTCCTTGATCACTCCCTTACTAATTCCAGTGAACAACAAGTCATTAACACACATGACAATAATTAGTAACTGATCATCTATTAATTTGAAATAAACACAATGATTACATTCACTCCTAGCAAACCTAAGGTCTAATGTGAAAGAATCCAACTTTTAATACTACATCTGAGGTGATTGCTTAGGCTATACAATGACTATTTCAACCTACAAACCAAGTTCTTTTCTTATACCAAAAAACTATTAGGGTGTTTCATATATGTTTCTCTTTCAAGATTCTCATGCATAAGAAAGTATTTTTAATATTCATTTTCTCTTCCTCTAAATCATAAACAACAAAATAGAAAGTAGGTATCTAATGGAAGTTATTTTTGAAATAGGAGAAAATTTTACCAAAATCAAACTCAACTTGGGAAATAACCTTTTGCCACTAGTCTTGCTTTGTACCTTTCCAACTATCCATCTATTTCAAATATCTTCTTAAATACCCACTTACAAGAAATGGGTTTCTTTCCCTTAGACAACTCAACTAGATCCCAAGTCACACCTATCTAAAGCTATCATCTCATCCCTCATGGCCTCCATCCAATTTGATTGCTCCTTTGAAAAAAGAGATTCCTTCATAGATCTATGTTTATTGTTAGTACAAGATAAAGAAAATACACAACAAGAATCTAGTGGTCTACACTTGTCAACTAGTTTTTGGTTGCTTCATGGACCTTTCAAGGGTGTAGTAAGAGATTCTTGTTCTTCTTCTAAACTCTCTGAATTTGATCTACATCCTTCTGTCCAACCTATTTTTCATCTACTTATGCATCTTCTTACTTTTCTATTTTGAAACCTAAGCACAATCTCTATAACCACATTGCATCCTTATAGACATGCATCGTATCCATGTATCCTACTTCTATAGTGGATAATGCAACTACAAGTTTCTTCTTACTCATCTACCTAACAGTTCTTTTAAACAAAGTGAACACATAACACAATCTCTATAACCACATTGCATCCTTATAGGCACATGTATCGTAGCCATGTATCCTACTTCTATAGTGGACAATGAAACTATAGGTTTCTTCTTACTCATCTAACTAATAGTTCTTTCAAACAAAGTAAACACATAACACTTGTGGACCTCCTACTATCCAAATCACTAGAACAATTTGAATCAACAAACCCCTATATATTAAGCAACTTGCCCACATCATCAGTCCTATGATAATAAATAAAATAATCAAATTTTTCTCACAAATATTTGAAAACCCTTTTCACATAAGTTTAATGCTCTTTATTAGGGTTAGACATTAACTTGTTAAGATTTCCCACTGCTTGGGGAATGTCATCTTGTACAAACCATAGGATACATTAGGCTACCTATAGTACTAGCATATGGTACATTAAACATATCCTTGAAGTCATTATCTAACTTCAGACATTGATCAAATGATAACTTAGTGATGATAGATAAATGGATACTAACTAGCTTATAGTCATGCATTGCAAACCTCTACACGCTATCCTAATGTAGAAAAATGGGCTTATGCTTTAGTCAAGGCCATGAAGAAGTTCAAGCATTATATCCTGCGGAGTAGGGTAAACGCTATGATCCCCGACATTGCTGTTAAGTCCATGTTAATGCAGGGCAAATTGGGAGAATGCAAGGGAAAATGGGTGGAGATATTGCAAGAATTTGATCTGGAGATCCAACCAATGAAGTTGGTAAGAGGACAAGCCCTCACTCAAACAATGGCAGAGGTAGGCTCAGACTTAGTTTCTCAGCAGTACAAGTTAGAGGAAATATCTACAGATGATTGGTACAGTGACATCTTTTTTTATTTTCTTAACCAATGTTGTCCTTCCCATCTAAACTCCACTTAGAGCAGAGCTTTGAGGTTAAAAGCAGTAGTTTATGATCAAAGGAACAATATTATACAAGAGGAATCATGAAGGGATTTATTTACGATGCCTTAACAAACCAGAAGTTTCACAAGTCTTAACTAGTTTCCATGAGAGATTTGGCACTGGGCATGGTTTAGGGTTATCAATCGTTAACTAAATTTTGCAAGCAACATATTATTAGCCCACTCTTTTCTAGGATGCTCATATGCACACTTGAGATTGCCATGATTGCTAGACTGCTACTTCCAAGGAGAGAAATGCCACAATACCTCTATAGCCGGTCATTGAATTACGACCTTTCACACAATGGGGCTTGGACTTTATTGGTATGATTAATCCATCTTCCTCTCTAGGCCATAGGTTATTCTAATCACTACTAATTATTGCACTAGATGGTCTGAAGCTCAGGAATGTAAACAATGATTATTAAGGTGGTGATAAAATTTGTTGAAAAGCACATAATCAGGAGGTTTGGCTGCTCATTTTCCCTCATTTGTGATAATGGCCCTGCATTCTCATCTTTATGCTTTTCTAATTAGGCATTTGTGTTAGTGTAGGTTTTTATTCCTTTTTATAAGTTTTTTCCTACACATTTATTTAAGCTTGCTTAGGTTAATAAAGCATGTTTTATTAGGTGAGAGGATTATGAGGTGTCAGCTTCCTACATGTGAGCATCTATTAGCTATTTGGGAAGATACTTTGCTATCTTTAGTCCAATAAATGGTTGCTCCTCATAGGTTGGTGTTGCCACCTCCTCCCTCTCCCTGGTCTATATAAGCATGCTACCTAGCTTGTATTTTCATTCAATATTGGAGATAGTTATCTAATTCTATTTTTTGATTTGAGCATTTCACATCAATCTCTTGGTATCATTGTTATACTGTTTCAATTGCTTTTGCATTTACAGTTTATGTTTCTAACTCTTTCAATTGATTATGGGTTATAATCTGTTTTACATATTCTAACATGGTATCAGAGCAAGTTTTGTAAGGTTAGATTCTTTGTAGAGATCTTGCAAAATCTCGTTTGAACGATTTGGAGAATGAGAAAGGATTTATGAAGATCCAATAATCTTATTTTTAAGCTCAAATATGTCAATCGGCTTGCATATTTTGTGTTTTAATCAGTATTGTAGGTTGCAGCATGCCTTTGCTTGTCTTAGGTAGCTGATTCATCCTTTGCATGTCATTTTTTGGTTGTTGGGGTCATTTTTTGTTGCTAAAGGTGTCTATTTTACATTAGATCCACATCTTCTGTACATCAGCAAGAAAAATGACTTCTGGGTTTTGTTCGTAGAATTGAAAGACCATCTAGATATCATTTATTTTTTGCATGTAGCTTATATATTATGTAGAAATGAACTTAGAAAGCTACAACAAACCCCCTCTCCGTTGGCAGTTACAAATTTGAAGAGAGTTTTCAAATGTTCCATTCTTGCTCATACGGACTCCGTTTCTCAAGATTTTTTTTTTTATTTTGGCTATTTTTTTGTATTCTATGCACTAATGTAGACAGTTTTTGATTTTGATGTAGAGAATTTCTAGAAATTACAGATTCTTAGTCGTGACACTACACTGTTCTCATTTTGGAAACTTTGAAGAAGCATAACTTTTGCATAAAACATCGGATCGAGGTGATTCTTTTTTTGAAAGTGCATGTTTTTTCATGTACCTTGTAGTGGATCTATTTATTTAATTGGGTATTATGCCAAAGTTGTGTTTTTAGCATATGCTCTTTTTGATGATTTATAATAGCATTGAGATCAAGTCCACTCAGTATTTCTTGTTGGTGGAAATTATAATCACACTAAATATAAAGTGCCAAATCATATTTTCTTGGGGGGTTCTTTGATTGAGTAAAAAGGGGGGTTTCTTATGTGCTATATTTGAGTCACATCTTTTATGGGGTTATTGTAATTATTTTAAGGTTCATCGTGTATTTTGATTATTTCCATCCTTCTGTTGTTAAGTTAACCTTAGAGAACTATTATTATTAGAAACAAGGGATAAAGAATCAATGCCTTTAGTAGGATCTATTACCCCATCTTCTTGGACTCATTCCTGAATGCATGGTTTAACAATAATGACATGGTCTATGGACTAATATGTATTACTATTTCTGAGGATATTCTACATCACATAGAGCACACTGAGTGCCCTTTCATTGCTTTGACCATCATCCAACAGTTGTATGGAGACTTTGGATCTTCATCTGATAGTGATGTTTCCTTGGATGACCAGGCTCTTGTGGATGATACTGAGAATTCTTTTGCCCTATCTTGTGTGACACACATTGATACCCCATCTTCAGATACAACACCTGTTGCTTCATCACATTCTAGAGATGCTTCTTTGAGAGCTTCTAGTGATTCTTTGTAGTAGGATCATTACAATCTTCCTAATTGGGATTCCTATCAATCAAACATTACATCTTTGTTTGTGGAGTCTCACATTTTAGATTTGGAGGACACATTTGAGGGGTTATCTCTCCTCTTTCATGATAGTTATTTTGACCTTGTACTTGCTATTACGACAGAGTTTAGAGTTGCTTCTTCAAGGGCTTCCAGTGATTCTTTGCAGGACATCTCGTGAGATTTGCTTTCTAGCCACATGGCGTGCATTGACATTCCACTTTCATACATCAATTTTGCGAATCTTGTTCTTCATAGTCTTCACATGATTTTGAGAGATCACTTATTTCAGTTAGGCCTAAGACTCCTAATTTGATTGTTACTCATTTCAACATAAGCATGATGACACTTGAGTAGAGTTTTGAGACAAGATACATCATGAGGCTTCCTTCCTCACCTTGCTTCTTTGAGTGGGAGTTACTTCGGCATTCACCATTGGAGTTGTTTCTTCCTAAGGGGAGAAATGTCATTTGCCAAATGGATCATCTTCAACATTCATATATGGGCATCCTCTTTTGGCATAGGATCTACTTTATTGTGGGGGGTTTCAATCTTTTTTCTCTATCTATTTGGGGGGGGCGTTTCTCTCTTCTAGGGGTGCTTTTCTCTCTTCTGGGGGATTCTTCTCTTTGGGAGGAATTTTATGTACATGGGTACCTCATCAGGCTTCATTTGTTAGGACCCATCTCTTTACCCACCTAAGCTATGCTTAAGGGGGGGTGCTAGTGTAGGTTTTTTATTCCTTTTTATAAGGTTTTTCCTACACATTTATTTAAGCTTGCTTAGGTTAATAAAACATGTTTTATTAGGTGAGAGGATTATAAGGTGTCACCTTCCTACATGTGAGCATCCATTAGTTATCTTGGGAAGATGCTATCTTTAGTCTGATAGATGGTTGCTCCTCATTGGTCGGTGTTGCCACCTATTCCCTCTCCCTGGTCTATATAAGCATGCTACCTATCTTGTATTTTTATTCAATATTGAAGATAGTTATCTGATGATATTTTTCCATTCGAGCATTTCACATCAATCTCTTGGTATCACTGTTATGCTATTTCAATTGTTTTTGCATTTATAGTTTATGTTTCTAACTCTTTCAATTGATTCTAAGTTATAATCTGTTTTAATAGGGATTCTAACAATTTGATTATGGTATTGTGCTAAAGTTTTCATCTAACTATTACCCTCAAGGTAATGGTGTCGCTAAGTCCACAAATAAGAATTTGTTAGAAGTTCTTAAGAAGTTGCTTGATAAAAATCCTAGAGAATAGCATACTCATCTTAGGTTTGCCTTGTGGGTTGATAGGATTAGAAGTAAAGTTGTGTTAGGAACTTTGCCCTATCACTTAGTCTATGGATTGGAGCCTGTTTTTATGATACGCTTAAAAATACCTATTTTGTAGTTTATACATGATTACTTAGAGTTAGATGAAAAAAATTCAGCTTGACTTACACAACTATTGCATCTGGAGGAAAAATAGGATGCAACCATTCAAAAATTTGCTAAACATCAAGGTATTGTAAAGCATTAGTTTGATAGAAGAGATAAGGTTAAGGATTATCATATTGCTGACTTAGTTTTATATTGGGATAAGGCACATGAGCGGAAAGGAGAACATGGTAAATTTGACAAACTCTGGCTAGGCCCTTATCAGATAGCTGAAATCCTAGGAGATATTGCATACCGATTGAAAACACTTACTAGCAAAGATCTCCCATTACCTATTAATTAGCAGTTCTTAAAGCACTATTTCTTGGCTTAGGAGGCACCTGAGGTCTCCTTTTGTGTACATAATTTTGTTTTTAGTCTCTTCTCATTTTTGGTTTAGGTTAGTTGTTTGTTTAGTTTGGTCCCCTTTCTTGCTTTCCCCTCTTTTGCTTGCTTAGGGTCTTGCATTTTCTAAATAAGGTGGCGGTTGTAGGTGCTTCAAATGGTACCCTCTAGGCATTTGCATTCAGAATTTTCATTGATAAACTTTAGTCATAAACTAGGGGTTTCTTGTGGGCTCCATTGTTAGTGTTGAATAGTGTGATGCTTGTTCTTAGAAGATGATTCGATTGTTTAGTATGAATTGAAGTGTTTTGAGATCTTATACCTCTTTACATCTTAATGATCATAAAGTTTCTAAGTCTTTGTGATCTTGCATTAAGTGAAAAATCTTAAGTTGTCACCTTTGCCACCACTATGATTCCCAACCCAACAAGTTGAACTAATGCATACAACCCATGTGGAAGAAGCATGTGCTATAGGGTAGGTGGTAGTTCTTAGTACTCCTATCAAAGTTGCAATTAATCATCAAATAAGGAAAGCAATCAAAAGACGTTACTTCTTAGTATCCTCATCATACGACTCAATTAGCTAGAGGATTTAAGTATCTCTACTGGTCTAAGGCCTAACTGTTCCCCAACAATTTCTCATGTACTTAATTATGATATTGAGATATAAGTTATAACAGAAATTAGAATTTAGTTTGTTTATTTTTAAAATTATATTTTAAAGTTGTTTTAACCTATTTTTAGTTTCAAGAAAATAAGGGACCAGATTGGTAGATGAAGAGTCAGTGGAAGACAAAGAGTCAGGTGTTGGGGTTTAAAAGATCAAGAAATCTTTGCAGGGGCATTCTTTTCTGGGTGGTTATTTTCATTGTGCAGGTGGAAGAAATGTATGTTCCTGGTAAATCTTTATGCGGGGAATTTTTTGGAAGGATGGATGGATTGTGCAGGTCTGAAAGAAGCACGAAGGGGGCAATATTTTGGGAGATCTTCTATTACAGGCATGAAATTATTTTTGTTTGTTATTCCTTGAAATGGTGGTAGAATTTGACATAACTTTTGTTATTTACATTTTCTTGGAAGTTTCAAAGCCTTCTCAATAATTCCATATAGTGCATATCCAGTAATCATTGCTTTTCATGAGATGAATTCTCCTTGAGACATTCTATCAAACAATTCCTATTCCTTGGTTTTGCTTCCACATTTAGCATATGTTGAGTAGGTATTAGATTCAAACCAGTGTTGTTATAGATACAGACACCAAGAAAATGCATCCATGCAATCACCACGGGTTTAACCGGTCAATAGGTTTTCTTCTATCAAAATCTTAGAAAGTTTCTAAAATCATATAAGTGCTTAGAAAATTGTTTCATGCCGAAATTGTTTTAAGCTTGTCCGTTGATTCTATCAGCATTTTCCTTGAACCTCCTATAGTTGCAAATGTATTTTGATAAAGTTCATTTTGTGTATATCCCGCAACCATTAAAAACCTTGAGATTATATTTGTACCGAGAACTATCAAATACTTATGCATTTTTCTCAAAGATTGCATGTATACTGTGCAAGCGTTCTCTTTCTATTTCTAACATTTTTTTTACCTTCTAATCTACCATCTATTAGAGAGTCTGCCAAAGTGTTGTAATTAAATTAGTAAGTCATGATTTGGTTAGTGAAGCAATCGGCAACAGGTAGTATTGTTGAACACTCCAACTTGGAAACTTTTTAGTAATGAATTCTTACAAGTTCCAACTTCTTTATAATATACCTTATTTTTGAAACTGGAACATTCTATCCTTGATAGTTATCTCATTTAAGACACTTTCTCATGCAAATGATATAACCTTTTAAATGCACCTTCTTTCAAAGCATTTCTGTTGTTTATCATTCTTTCTTTCAAAATGTTTTATCTATCAAAATGTTATATCTCTCAAAACACATTCACTCTAACACCGTATGTTTAATTAGTTTAAGTATTTTAATAGGAAAAAAACTTGTTTTCTCTCTTTTCTGACTGGGCAAGATATGTTGAGGCCTTATCACTCCAGTCAAGAACTTGATATGCCTTGCTGTATAGGCCTTTTGATGGCATAAAATAATTACAAGAACTTATTTTTTACCTTGATTGGAATTAATAAATCTGGCTATATTATAAACAATCCATTTATATTCTCCCAACATGTCATGTGAAATTAACTATAAGGAATGAGGTAATGTTTTGATATATATTATAATGGGAATAGTTTCTTAGCTAATGTGAATTAGAAGTGATTGGTGAATTTGTTAGTCTATGTTCCATTGTAGCAGTTCAAGTGGAAAATGCCTTGTCTTTGCTTTGCCATTTTGCATATATGTTTACCAAATGATTTTTTGATTGCTTTCACAAGAGAAAATAATATTAATAATCTTATGGTTATGAGAATAAATGTACGATTATTATACACATTACTTATGACCATGATGTAATGGATCTGTCCAGGTTAGACTACACACTTGTAAGAAGAACTTTTACATAACCAACTAGAGAAGCATGCCATATTTAATTTAGAGTGACTCATTAGTATTGAATATTTAATTCCAATTTGATGAATTATAATGATTGGTGATGGTCGTTTGTGTTTCAATCCTAAGGAAAATAAGAAAATATTTGTTTAGTGAAAGATAAGATGGTAGTCTTGAAGTTTAAATATATGTTGTTTAGATGTAACAATTCATTTTATTAGTTTAGATTTTAGTCAGTTTATAATAATATTAGATAATTGTTAAGTAGCTATGTTAATATTCCGTTAGTAGTTATGTAATTATAATTTACTTCCTTTTAAGATAATTAATGTTTATATTTGTGTAATTTATATTATTGATTTACACATTATCTGGGAAGATTAGACTCCATGACAATGGTGATAAAGGAAATGTAACATATTCCAATGTCATGGTAAGAATTGGTGAATATTTCCATGGTTAGGCTCTTTGTAAAAAGATGGATAGAATGATTGAATTAGGTAATAGTCTATGTTTTCTAAGTACTTTACATGGATTCTATTGTTTTGAAATGATTGTTTCCTCTTGATAAGAAGTTGGAATAATGTTTTATTGCTTGAGTATCTTCTTTTGTTACTTTTGTTTTGGATCAAATTCTCTAGTTTTAGACTATCATTTGAGAACTTTCAAGGTTTAGAACTTGGACACTAACTAGGTTTAATCTTATAGGCCTATCTCATTAAATTATTGAAACACCTGATCAATAGATAGTAGGATAAGCCCTAGGTCAGAACAAATAGTTGATTCAGGAATAGGAATGTCATAGATATTTACATATGATCCTTTCCATTAGTATATGTTTAAGGTTAAAGATTAAGAAAAAGGAAATTCACTTAAGTGTTTAGATCATCATTGAACGACTTTTGGAAGAAGAAATGCGAGCATTGTTTAAGGTAACTTGTTAACATATTGAACTAGTAATGATTTGTAAATTTATTGTGATAGAGTTTTGGAACTTAAGATACTTATTTGGTTAACATAATGATGCCAAGGATTATGTTGATAATCAATGCTTATAAGCTTAGTATTTCTCATATGTGTATGTTTTAATACATAGGGAAAATTATTATAGTCTGGAATAAATATAAGATAAGTAATGATGTATTAAAGTGATATAAGTACTTATTGTTTGTTAAGACTTGTATTATGAAATGATGTAGTGTTTGATTATATAATGTATAACTTCATGTATCAATATGTCCTGGTTGGATGATGCATATGTCATGAGATTAGTAAGCTTCTAATGCATATGAGTTATAATTGTATGATACCATCTTGTAATTTCAAGTTCAAGTCTCAAACAACGAAGTCTTTGCACTACGTGTACGTAGGCAAGGCCATCATGGATGAGCCCCTAAGACATTAGGTCGGCCCTTAGGGCCATAGGCTAGTGTATTGCTAACTGATTTATTTATAGATGAACGTTGTGGAACTAATATTTACATTTAGTGTGCAGATTTATATTTGACAACTGTGCAGGAATACTGAAGCTGAGAAAGTGTTTTCCATCTTGCGTAAAGATGTTCTTATGACATTTATTGTAAATATGGATAATTGTATATGAAACATTTGTATCATGGAATTTCTTAACAATGAATTATATAGTAAATTATCTCCTGTCAACATTATTCCTTCTAATTTTAATTATTTATTGTTATTTTCTGATAATTTCATGGGTAGGCATTACAACTGGGGCTATGGATGCCTAACTAATAGTAGAGCTATGTTTTGAGTGGAATCATAGAGAAAACCTCATGGGGCTATAGATGCTTGACTGACAATGAGACAATGTCTAGGTAGTTCATGAGGTGAGTATCATTCATATAGCCTAGATGATCTTAGTTTCCAAGGGATGGGAATGAATGCATTTGCACACATTTGGATCTTTGGAATGTGGATGGTTGTGCTAGCTTTGATTTTGATCCCTTGATCATGTTTTCATGATTATTTGGCCTAATGAGTGGGTGTATGTAGAAATTTTGGATTCTTGACTTGTGTTTATCTCTGGAATGCTTAGGAGCATTCTCCTGGAAGAGTCACCATTTGTTGTGCCTTGCACACATGCCCCATTTTGACTAAAATGAGTACCCCCGCCTTTGTTTTGTCTCTTGGCTTGGGTCTTGACTGAGTGTCATTTTGCTTTGAGAAATTTGTATCTTGAGGGAGTTTTCTTCAAAAGTAACTATTTTGGGTGTTCTCATCCCTTATGGTCTTGGTTTTACCTCTGTGCATGATTTTATAAGGTTTTTCTTGCATGTGATTTTGAGGGAAGTTCATGTTTTGATCTTTAGTGCTAATTTGTACCTCAACTAGATATTACGTGTGATTCCTTATCATCTGGATAATATCCAAACACCAACTTTTTTCCCACATCTCACAAGAGCAAAAAGTGTTAGTAGGATTCCCTAAAAAGTGAGTACTTTATCGTTCACCTGACATTGCACTAAAATTTAGTGAAACATGATATATCTTGTGTGCCTTAAAAGTCTTGCATGAGCATAAACCTTTGTCCTATTTTGGAAAAGTGGAGCTTTAAGTGAATACTGGATATTGTAGGTTTTTCAAGTGGTAGTGGATATTATCCACTTGGACACCTTTTTTCTGATTGTCTGGTGCAAGTCAAAAAATCCTCTTTGAGTGTGGGTGGGTGCTGGACACCCTGTCAACAGTACAAGATATTTATGGTTAATTTCCTTGCAATATTTAAGCTAGATTTCAATCCTTTTTCACTATTTGCACTCATATTTTCCAAATTTCTGGAGCTCCCAGGCAATTTCATCAAATCTAAAGCAGTTTCTTCAATCCACAAAGTCTCCCTTCACACATCATGGTTTTCCCTACATCGGCCCCCTAAAGTGTAGTTCACATTTTTCAAGGAAACCAAGTCGGCTTTTGGAATTCCATCTATCTTTTTTGCATTTGAAGCTTATTTATACTTCACATTTTGCTTGGATGAGTAAGAAGTAAAATTGGTAGCTCAAAAATAAACAAAATGATGGGTATTTCTGTAAAACCCTAGTGCATTCTCTACTTAAACTTTCATAAGGTTTGTATTATTTTGGATTTGCTGGGTTTTACTTGTGTAAAACATGCTAGGAAAATTAGGTCTTAGGGTTTGACTTCAAATTTCTTTTGGTTGAGACCTAGGTCATGTTGATCACAAAGAATATTGAGAGGGGGGTTGAATCAATATTCTATAAAACTTTTCTTTCACATACTTATTAATCCATTTACCACATTCAATAATATGAAAGCAAAACAAACATAAGAATAGCAACCACAAAGTCATAACACATAGACACCATAATTTTTACATGGAAAACCCAAAAAGGGAAAAACCATGGTGAGTGTTAGTTCACAATATATTATGATAACAATACGGAATTACATGAAGGCTCACTGGCTTAGGGCTTACTGCCCAAGGACTCACTATCCAAAGAAGTGCTCACTGCAATAGGCTCACTGCCATGAAAATTGAAGAGAAGATAGAAGAGAAATTGGCTCACTACCACGAGATGAATGTTGTAAATGCATCTACAGAATGGTAAAGTACAGTTCCAATAGTAGCTCAGTATACGACTCAAATGTCTTCATTATATCTGCCCTGCTTTTCTGCTCTACTTCACATATGCTCTATTTTTTTTTCTCTTACTATCCTTTTTTATCACAATATTGCCTTAGATCACACACACATTTTAATTCACTCAATATTCACACACATTCTTACATCCAAAGCTGAAATCTATTGAGTATATATATTTGCATCAAGAATTTCCTCAAACTAGGTCGGCATGTAAGACATAAAGCTTGTATATTCAAGTTATACTCTGTCGGCTTTTTATTGTGCCCAAACAACAATGCAAACCCAACCAATCATGAAAGACTCTTCATATGAGTCTATACCTATTGTAGAACCACTTAGATTAATGATTCCAATCATATATCTTCACCACATATCGATCTAACATAATTGCCGGCTTAACCCTTAAGTACACATCCAATTAGCTTGACTGTCATACCATAACTTTCAATGTGTATCATATGAGACTTTGAAATTCATATCCAACATTCATTATGGACCTCTTAGCATAGCTTCAAAACCATAGAATATAATATTCAACTACATACAAATGCGGATCTTAGAACTATCACTGAGTCATTGTGAAACATTGTTAGATTGTAAGCCGATAAAGAACAAGTTGTAGAATGTGATAAATAGAGCTTCAAAAGCTATAACTTTGGATTTAGGTAGTAATAATAAGTATATGGTAATGTGCACTATTCCAAATTTAGGTTTTCTCACTTGAACATAACTAAATCATAGTATGTCTTCTAGAGATGTTCAAGACTTGCAAATTTGAATATAACACCTTCAAATGAATGCAAACAACATACCTGAACCGCACAATGTGAGCTTCAATTGTAGAAGCATACCAATCCTTACTTTGCCAACTACCCTGTAAACTGTCAATACTTAGTCATAACTTGCTTGTTGACAGAATCATAACCTGCCAGACCTTGTTGCCATCAGACTTGCCATGTTGCCATCAATGACAACAATCATGATTGCAAAGCAATGTCTCTTGCTTAAATGCCAACAGGTCATTTGTTGAAATTTAAAAAATTGCTTGTATGAATTTTGAAGTTTGGTTGGGGGAGAATCGTGAGGGAAGAGAGGATGTCCTTTAAGGTTAGATTGACTTGCAAGGGGACCTCTTTGGAAATTTTGTAGTCAAACTTGCCCTAGGATGTGATATCTTGTGTTTGTGGTGTTTTCAGGGCTCATTAGATATTATCTATTGAGGGTTTGAAGGCCCACATGGCTGATGTAGTCATTTGAGCCCGCTGCGTCTTTTGAGCACCGAACCCCTTAGCCTTTGCAAGAGTTTTACGTGGAAGTGGATATTATCTATTTGAGGAATTTTTCCTACATTTCCTATGTAGTCATCTAGGCCCACAAAATTATAAGTCTTGAAACTCAATAGCTTGGTGGATGTTTTTGAAGCATGTGTATTTATTCACTTGAAATGATTTCCCCACTTATTCATTGAAGAGACTTGGACTTGCTTATCCTATGTTGCAACTTTCACTTGCTCGTGGAAGGAAAGCATATTGTGGTAGCTTCACTCGACACATGATTTATCCTATTGAACCCAAAATCTTTGCATATCCTATTGAGCCCAAACCTCCGCATATCCGGTGTAGCCCAAAAATCCCACACATCCAATCAGGGTTCTCAAACCCGCTTTGAGCATAAGAGGTTCACTTATCCTGTGTAGTCCCATTTGCCTACCCAAGATGAATAACTTTACATAATTTCATGAATTTAAAGATTTCATCCTCTTTAATTAATGTGAAGTATGAATTTAACTATGTGCAATGCTTATATCCTTAGGGTAAAAATACCTGCTTTTTATCAGATTAGTTAAATTTGGTGTCTTGAAAGAAAATCAATTGTTAGAAATTCATGCTAATATTCCGTTTAACTGATTTCAAGAAATTTCTAACTAAATTGGTAAATTGAACATGTTGAAAGTTGTTAAAGAGATATTTATTAAGGTGATGTATGTAGGGTAAATGACTTCTCAGGCTGTTAGTATGAATTACAAGTTCAAGGGAGTCCCTCCAATATCCAAGATCACCTCCAATTGGGGCAACATAGTTGACACTGACATTGGCCATGTAGATTTAGATGACTTCAAGTTGAGGGTATTTGGTGCTAACTCTCCTAATTGGGCCCGTTGGATAGGACAAAATGGCATAGCCCAAGTAGCAGGCTTTCCTGCTATAGTTCAATGTTGAGATCTCATCATGGCTTATGGAGAGAGATACCACCCACCAACTATGTCCATAGTAACCCAGATGGGAGAGTGATTGCCAACCTCACTATTGAAGCTATACTAGAGGCTTTAGACAATCTTATCTTCTCTACCATGACTATGATAACTAAAGAGGCAAATCAACACTTGTATGATCAGAATCCAAAGAAGTGTAGGAAGATGATCAATGACACCTGGATGAAGGTTAAGAGGACTTCTATGTCTAAAGTACCTCAGGTACTATATAGGAGCAATTTAAAACCTGAGGTAGGAGACATGATGACACTCCTCAACAGAGTCATGGGTCTATCTACTGCATCAACGTTTGAACCCTAGATGTTTGGGTATATCAAGGAAGTATTGAAAGGAGATAAGAAGATATATTGGGCCTGGATTATCAGTGACAACATCCATGAGAGTTTCTTGTCTCTAAAGGAGACTCAGGTTTTCCACCTATCTTATTATATCATATACATGTTGGCCATGAACTTTGTTTACCCTGGGTTAACCAAATTGGGAGCAGTTGGCAATACAACTGAGGAATTTAAAGTTTATGACTGCTACCCTCAACTGCAACACATTAGTTCATTGGTTCACTATAAGAGAGTGAACGATGCATTCACAATGAACATCACAAGGATGTCTCAAGGAGATATGTGTAGGAGGATATCACTAGAAGATACCAATGTAGTGCAAAATTATGGGTATTGGCTAACCAATTCTCAAAGTTTACCTATCTCAGAGTGCAAGGGTTCAAAGGAGCACTGTATAGACTACCAAAATAGCCCACAGACAAGGTAGTCCTATTGGAACTGACAAGTCAATTGTGCACCTGCCATCATTTTCTAAAAGACTTACATAGAGTTGTTATCAAGTTCCCAATTGTCCTAGGGAGAGGACTATTCACTTGCATCACCATTGATGTTGCTGAATCATCGGATGTAGAGCTACAACAATTACACTTGATCTTCTATAAGGCTCAGTCTCATTTTAACCCATTTTGCACCCTTGAACAACATGTTAGTAGGAAATTTTTTCATGTTGAGTAGTTGGAAGATTTTTAGGCCAACTGTACCAATGAGCATGAAGTCAGGAAGAAGTGTTCAAGGTTATCTCTTGACTTCATCAACAAGTTTTAGATAACCCTGGTGCCTAATCAAGTTGTTGATGATGGAGTTTTGGTACAAGATACTGAATGGAGAAGGGTCTTTGGAAAACTAATTCCCCCTCCAAACTGGGTTGAGGCTGAGGATAGTTCTATTGAAGAAATCATGAAAAACTCTATGAGGTATATAAATCCTGGGTAGATGCTCAAGTTGCACAACTTATTGTTGCTAGTGTGCCCTTAACACATATAGATCCTTAGGAAGAAAGGGAAAGTGATGATGAGGAAGATGAGCCTATAGAAGTGGCTAGTTCAAAGAAAGCAATAATGAACAAATTAGATGGTAACGATACTGAGGATGAAGTACCTCTAGCAGATAAGAAAGAAAAAGGAAAAGTAGTAAAGAGCCTAAGAAAAAGGCCATGAGGGGAAGTATCTCCCTAGTAAAAACAAGAACATCAAAAAGGAAGTCGAGCCAGGTTGGAGAGGTTGAAGGGTCTAAGCCTAAAAAGAGTAGAGTCACCAAGTAGACCCAAACCCGTAAGGTTTCACAAGCTCTTTCTACTACACCAACTATTTATGTTGTCCCACTACTAGCTATAACTACCTCCCTTACCTAGGATGTGCAAACCTCTCTTGCTTCTTCTCCTCTGGCTACCTCTGTTGACTTGCATTTTCAATTGTATTAGATTCAATCACTGACATGGTTTTCTCCACTTCTCCTTCTGTCTCCATACCCTCTCCTTCCACTCCATCTTTCTCCATTGACCTTACCTCTATCTCTTTCCCACTTGCCACCACCTCTTTTATCTCTCCACCATCTTCTCCACCTCTCTCTTCCATTGACGTTCTTACTTCTCTATTGACTCAAGCCTCCCTTTCCAGTTCACTTCCTATGTCTTCCATCCCATTACTCACATCCTTATCATTTTCCCCTCTACCATCTATTTCTTCTATCTTGTCACCTCCATATTTCTCCCTGTCGTAGCTTAGCCTATCCACTCCCCTCGTTATTTTATCCATCCTTGCTCTCCCATCCATTATGCCTTCCTTGGGGTTTGTAGCATTTGCAAACTTATCAAAAGTACAATTGCTTGAGGCAGTACTTGACTCATTCTTTGCAATAAACAACAATTTTTCCCGTCCATTTTGGACTACTGAAGTAATTTTTGAGCCCTCTTCGCCAAAGGTCCCCTTGTTAGAAGGAATTGAGAAAGTCTATGCTAAAATGAATATCATCAAAGAGGAGGTACACATTCAAGATGCCCATGATATCCCACCTATAGATATGAACACTATGGAGATTGTGGATCTCGATGATAGTCCTCCAAAGGATCAGCTAGAGCAACAAGATATATTTGATAAAGCAGAGTAGGACACAAGTGATCAGTTGTAGAAAATTGGGCAACCACAGTAGGCCACTACAAAATCTTTAAATAAAGAGTGAGGACAATTAGAGCCCCCTGTTGATTCTTTAACAACTCCTAACTAGTTGCAACAAAGATTACAAGGAAATCAACCTTGAGTTGAAGTTTTTGATATAGATCTAGATAGTTTCCTTGCACATCTTGAAAAGACCAAAAAGAAAAAGTAGGCAAAAGTCCACTCCAGGATATATAAGGATGCCCCTAGATCCAGAATAGCATAAGCTACAGTCCTGCCAATTCGGGTCAATAAAGAAGAGGTTAGATCTGGAGATTATAATATTTCTACCTTGAATCTCAGTCCCACCTTTGGGCTGCAAAAAATTGAGGAATTCAAGGACTTCGTTTCTATTATTATCCATAGGATGGATAAGGATTTTCTTACAAAGAAGCAACTGAAGTAGCAAAATGAGGAGTTATGTGCCTATTTCAAATATATAGTGAAGCCAATGCGCTTTAGTGATGGCACAACAATATCTACTTCCATTCTTTCAAAGGATGAACTAGAAAATTTTGACAAGATGAGGCAAATTTCCTTAGTGACCAAAGAATGGTTAACATAAATCTACACTGAAGGTTGCAAGGCCATTGATGAACTCGGTGAAATGCATAAGGATTTCTACGTTTTAAAAGAGGAATGGGACAAAATTATTGAGGACAGTGAGGAATATGATGATGATTACTTCTAGATACATCCTAAAGTTCAGGTGTTATGCAAGCTCTCCTTAGAGGTCCTTGTTGTTGAAGCTTTTGGCAGTTCCAACAAATTCAGTGAAACATGAGATTGGTCTCAAGGTGTGGGACCTTGCAGTTGAGACCAAACCTCCAGAGAAGGTTGGTTCCTCTTTCTGGACTTAAGTTCTAGAGAATAATAGCTAAATCTAATATTAATACTCATGGGGAAAATGGGATGAAGAAATTGGAATTAAAAAGAGGCGATGCACCAAATTTAGAGTGTTAGCTAGGATTGACATAACACAACAATGATCTCAAATACTGATAGAGACTCACACAGACTTACACCTTTAGTAGAGGTTCGAATTAGAAAATTGTAACTATAGAAGGGACTATTTTATCCACATAATAAGCTACAAAATTTAAGTAAACACAGAGTAAAAGCATAAAGAGAGGTAAAATATTAGTGATTGTATTGATCATAAAGGCTAAATAGCCATTACAAAAGAAAAATAATTTGTTATAGAAAAGGTAGACAAAAAATAACCAGTTACATTCATAGGTGAACAACTATTAGAGACATCAAAGGCTCAACTTCAAGCACAATGCATTAGATCCGATTGGTTCTTGTAAATGCATTACAAGGTTTGTGATTGCAACAAACTACCCAACTTGTGTAATAGCTCAGAAGAATAACTAACAACCAAGTTACATCTTTTTCCATGTATATATAGATTTTTCAA
Source organism: Cunninghamia lanceolata (assembly GCA_027924645.1). NCBI lineage: Eukaryota > Viridiplantae > Streptophyta > Pinopsida > Cupressales > Cupressaceae > Cunninghamia > Cunninghamia lanceolata. Next base: position 38,664,013 of record BSBN01000084.1, on the reverse strand, counting down.
TTGCAAAACTCCAAGCACAACTCTGGGCATTGGAAATTGGTCAATCTGTTTGGTTAGGCACCCATGCTATATTAAATTTGGCCCATGGCCATGTCAAGAAATCTGCAACTTTTAGACGATGGCCATACACTGTCAAGTCTGCAAAATTGCAAAGGAAGATCACCCACGTGCATAGGTATGGCCACATTAATGAGAGAAGGCCTGAAATACTTCTCTAGTACCTACAAATCCACTTTGTTCCTCTTTTATACAAGTGCATTAAAGATTTTGACTATTTCAGCTACTTGTATTTGACTTTGGCCTACAAAATTAAATGTTGGGTACCTGTTCATCCTATAATAATGGCATGATTTTAGGAATCGTGGCCCTTAGAATATTTTAAAAGCTTTTACAACACTTTAAAGTGTTTCATCTTTTTAATTCTGCCTTTGGTACCATTTGATCTTCTTCTATCTGCGAATTCACCCTCTGGCAAACTCCTCTTTCTTGGCTTCTTCATTTTTTCTTCTCTTATCCCCCTTTGGTCAATATAATTTTCATTTGGTGAACCATTAGGTCCTCTTGTTTTATCCTTTTGGGGCTTTAGTCAAAAAATCATGTTATCAGCAAACTTGAGAAGCCACAAACTGATAAGTGAGTTTGTGATTTTGCCGATTCACCGATTTCTCCTTTTCTATCTCTTTTCACCTTAGAGAAATCTTTTATCTCCTTCCATTGTGCCTTAGTTGATGAAATTCCTCTACTGCAAACTTCTTATTTTGCCACTTCCTTCTTCCTTCGTCTCCCTTGTCTTTTCTCCTCTCTATCCAAAAATTTCTCTACCGATGAACTATTTTTCTCTACCTTTTTCCTTTCACTACTTGGTCGCCTTATCAGCGAATTGACAAAAATAGAATCTCATAAAATTGGTCAGTAAAATTAGTAGTTTGCAAACTAGCTGATTCACTGATAAACACTTAGTTTTTTCTATTAGAAAAATTTTCTTCATTTTTGCTCCCTCCCTTTTCCTTTGCCTTGTCGGCAAATCAACAAACTAACAAAGTCACGGACTTGTGAACTCAGTTGAAAAAATTGGCAGCTCATGATTTTTCCAATTTGTTGACAAAGCCCTCAAATGGACAGATTTTTTTAAGGGAAGAAAACATATTGACCTAGGGGGAACTTTTACTTAGAAAATCTTGGACATTTAAATTGTCTCAGATTGGGTATATGTGATGGGTTTAAAATGCAAAGGCAAAAAGTGGGATTTTTGGGCTATTTTGGCTTGGGCAAAAAATATGACAATAGTCCTCATTCAAGAGAATATTTTAGCAAAGGATAAAATGAATATGCCCTTTCATTCGCTAGAAATGTTGAAATTGCGAAGGGATATTTTTGATAAGGCAAAAACTAAGGGAGCGTTAGCTAAGACTCAGCTTTTGGAAGCAATATATGGCTTTATTGATCTCATCCATGCACTAATAAGATTATATTTAGATGATACAACAACTATAGATGTGCAAGAATATAAAAGGCTACTAAATTAGTCACTGTAGGGTAATCTGACCGATGACTCCTTTTCCTTCAATGTATCAGATATGAATAAAGTCAATAATTTGAAGTCATAGATTAAGGATTTTAAGAAGAGTGCATGAACCAAGTTTGTGATTTATCACAACTTATCCAAGATAGTGGATACTCTTAAATTCTGGGCTAGTTTTGTGAAGAATCCCCCTCCAGATGAGATCAATCCAATGCTTGAAGCCTTGATGACATATAGGAAGAAGGAAGGAGAGTGAAACAAAGTGACTATCGAAGATGATGGGCCCTTGCATCCTAAGAGCCAGTGTGTGTAGCATTGGTTGTCTAGTGATCAAATGCCAAATCCAACTGGTGTGCCCTGACTAAAACATGCCACATATGCTCTTTTTACCTCATCAACTCATTGTAAAAGTGAATTTTCTCATTAGACATATCAAAAAGCTACTTTTTTGTCTTATTCTCTTATGCCAAAAAGTTGTATTTTCATCTTTTTCCTAAAGAACAAAAGTAATTTCGAGTTTGTAACTACTTGGCTGCCAAAATTAAATGATGAATGGATCTGGACCTTTGGTGTTGGATTAATCCTCACCCTGCATTGTAAAACTCAGTATGCCTACCTCTCCATATAATAGTAGTCATTTTCTTTATTTTGCAAGGCTAGGATGATGCTTTGTTGAGACTCCACCAAAATTATGAATCAATACAAATCATATTTACAATTATTGCCGCATATTGTATATTTGTGTTATTGGGTTTTGGATTTCATGGTTAATTTGTTACCTAACTTAGATAAAGTTTAGTTACAGTTTGGATGCATGCTTTAAATATTTGATAAATTCTCTAGTTCATACCATTTGTACCTTGCTGATTGTGAGTTACTTTGCATGGTTAGTCTAAACCCATTTTAATGAATCAAGTTTGATTACATAATTCTGTTAAGTTGCACCACTAATTAGATGTTTAATGAATTTATGTGATTTGAAAATCTTTATTACCTCTAAAGATTGCACTATTTCTGTAGCATTGTGGAGAACCTAGTTAAGTAGAAATTAGTTTTGGGGAATTTGTCTATCTGGAGTAATTCCATCCATTGTGATTTGTCCTTAGGATTTCATTTCTTTCCCTATCCCTTATCTTTTGAAATTTATTTGAAGCATCTGAATAGATTAGGATAAAGCACCCCATCATTGATAAATAATAAATGGAGTTCTTAGACCTCAAAGTTTGAATTGCTTAAGGTTTCTACATATCAACAAATGATCACCATTCCCAAAACCCTAAAAGTCACTTTGCATTTAATGCCCCTTGATTGGAACAACAAGACATATACACTTGAGTTATCTTGCAAGTCAAGACTTGACAGTATAAATCTTGGGGTAGTCTTTTTCTAGATTTTTTGGGACTAGATTCCTTTCAAGAGAGGTGGGATACTCTATATCTCATCTAAGTTGTGTGCAAAAACATCCATCAACATATCCCTAATTTATATATTCTAGTGAACAATTGTGTAAGTCCCTTTGTGTGAAACTGTGAAGAACATCAAACAATTGAGTTATCTTGTAAGGCCAAGACTTGGATGGGAGAGACCTTGGGGTAGTCATTTTCATTTTTTTAGAATTTGATTCCTTTGAGGATAGATAAGATACTTAGTATTTTATCTAAGTTGAGAAATGTTAAAACACACATCAACACCTCATTGTCCTATAAATATTGGGTTCACTCGATCTTGTACTAAGTTACTTCTTTGTTATACAAGTGGAGCTTATGAACCTCAAGCACTCTAAGGGGCTCTATCATTACCACCCCTGGGTCTAGAACCTATAGATAATTCTAGTCAATAACATGAGAAGAATTAGTCACATACTTTTATAGATAAGATACATGAAAAATATTATGCAATCAAGCAATACTAGGTCGTAAGGATAGTCTATAAGCAATTGGTTGATGATTTCAAGCTCTTAAAATGGGCCTACAAATATGAGATCCAACTTTATTAATTTAGTGAACTTAATCAAACTCTCTTATTAGGTTTTACTCTAAGAAGAACTTTGTCTCCCACAAAAATACCTTGTTGTCTACTTCAAATTGGCATAAAGTTTTTGCCTATCATTAGATTTAGCCAACCTTTTCCTAATTAGTTTAACTTTCTTCTCTATTTCTGCTAACATTTTCAACCCAATTCTAACCCTATCTTCTAGTTTACCCCAACTAATAAGAGTCCTGCATTTTCTTTCGTTGCCTCAAATGGAGCAATTTTTAAAGCAAAGTGATAGGAATTAGTATAAGCAAACTCAACTAGTGGAAGGTATGTTGAAATTAGGGCAGACAACTGAGAGGGGGGGTGAATCAGTTGTCACAAAACTTTTATCCTTTGCTTCAACTTAAACCTCTTTACCACTTATTAACATATGAATGATATAACCATGAAAGCATGAATCAACAACACATGAGAAGAAATAAAATCAACACACATAACACTAGGATTTTTACGTGGAAACCCGATTAAGGGAAAAACCATGGTGGGGGTTAACCCACAAGATTTATTCTTTGTTAAAAGAATAGAAAATGGGGAAGGCACATGCCTTCAGGGCGCACTGCCTAGAGCTCACTACTCCAAGAGGCTCACTACCTACAAAAATATTTATAAGTTTACCACAGAAAGATTGAACTGAAAAACAACATCTTCTTTATGCCAAGATTAGTTCCATTGATGCACACAACACTTTTTCTCCGCCCCCAAACACTTCTTCGCTATCTCTTCATCCTTTACTGCTCTTCCTCTTCTCTTCTCTACCTTTCTTCCTTTCTTAGGATCTTTTCATTTTTGTACAAGGATGCATTCCCACAATTCAACCACACATATTTATATGCTTCATCAACCTTGGAATAAACATCAAGGTCGGTATTGACTTAATGCGAATCACTATACTATTGGCCAAACATAGCTGGGATCCAAATCTTCCTCGAACACCATGCCACACTTCATAGAACCTCTCTTACATCATCCACAAGATGCACAAAGCATTTGGTCGGCCAAGACTAGAAAGAACAACAACACCCAAGGAGAAATATTTATCCACAAGCTCAATCCTCAATGTAGACAACCAACACAATAGGCACCTGATTCAGAGACCACCACAAGCACAATGAAATCAACAGGAATAACCTCACTACTTCAGATCACCAGAAACACTTGCACCTTCATCTGGGAACTCAAGAACACTAACTGTCATGACTATCACACTAGAAAGATTACTTGTGGACCTCCAAACCATGAACCAATTGAGTTGAGGATACACATTGACATCCCAAACACACCTCTAGATCTGTAGATCATAATATTCCAATGCGGATCAATCTAGACCATACTCCTGTCGCTCTATCACCTCTAAACATTGCAAAACCCCAGTTCTACTTAGATGGCTATAACTTTGCCAATTCTCCATGCAGACCTCTCAAATCTTGATTGGAACAACTTTAGACAATCCTCTATAAACCCTTTAATTCACAGACTCTAATCTTCATCTTACTAGGAATGCAGAGCAATCTACTTCACTGAACTGCACTATCTTTACTGTCTTTTACAAAGAGATATTTAACTCACTTGTCTCTTCTGGAGAGGCTAATTTTCTCAATATCCACAACATACAGGTCTTCTAAATAGGTACAGTTGACACCAATGACAACAAGGATATGTTGAGATCAATGACAACATCGATTAGGCACATATTTGCAACAATCTCCCCCTTTGTCATTGATGGAAACATATGATGTGAAAAACTAATTCCAAAATCAAGACAAGACCTTCTCCCCCTTTCTCTTATCACACCTACAACTACTTTATTCACTGCTCCCCCTTTCACCAACAACTACTCACTTCCAAGTTTTTCACATGACTTCTCTCCCCCTTTGACATCAATGGCAAAGGGCACATATTTGTAGTCATCTTTCCTCCTTTTGTTGCCAAGTTGGACTCCAGAAATAACATATTGACTACTCCCCCTAAGTAGTATCCCCTAAACACCAATCTGGATCACAAGATATGACTGTGAATTCCACCGGACTGATGCACCGTAGTTCTAAATAGGAGGGGAAATAACCCCTAACATCACTCTGAGATACTCAAAAAGTATCCTTAGGTAGATGCTTAGTGAAGATATCCGCAATCTAATCTTTTGAAGAGACAAACTCCAATCTGTCTTCATTCTCATTTACCTTCTCTCTTAAAAAGTGAAACTTGATGGATATATACTTTGTCTTTGAATGCAACACTGGATTCTTTGAAATGTTTATTGTACTTGAATTATCACAGAAGATTGTAATAGGCTCTTCAAACACAACTCTGGTATCCTTCAACATTTTCTTCATCCACAAAACTTGAGTACAATTACTTGCTACTGCTATATACTCTACCTCTATAGTAGACAGAGATATTGCCTCCTATTTTTTTCTTAGCCAAGAAACCAATCTCTTTCCCAAGAAAAATGCACCTCCACTAGTACTCTTTCTGTCATCCACATCTCCTACCCAATCAACATCTGTATATGCATGAAGAGTGAAGTCATAACCCTTAGGATACCATAAGCCATAATCAGATGTTCCCTTTAGATATCTAATTTTTTTTTTACTATTACAACATGAGATTCTCTAGGATCAACTTGAAATCTAGCAACAAGGCCAAATGCATTCATAATATCCGGTCTGGTATGAGTCAGATAAAGCAGTCCTCCAATCATTGATCTATACCTTTTCTGATTTGCCTTAGGAGAATCATCATCTTTACTCAACTTGCATCCATTTACCATAGGAGTACTCACTGGTTTTGAATCTTCCATTCCAAACTTTTTCAACAATTCTTTCACATACTTAGACTAAGATATGAAGATACCTTTTTGTGATTGAATGATTTGCAAACCTAAGAAAAAGTTAATTTCACCAAGCATGGACATCTCAAATTCACTTTGCATTTGATTAGCAAAATTTTTACACGTGCTCTCATTTCCACCAAAGATGATATCACCAACAAATACCTCAACAATCAAGATGTGTTCAAGATCAATTTTGAAATAAAGATTACTGTCAGCATTGCCTTTGCTAAAGTCTAACTTTAGCAGATACTTATCTAATCTTGCATACCAGGCTCTTGGGGCTTGTTTAAGTCCATACAGTGCTTTCTTCAATTTGCAGACCTTATCTCCTTGATCAGACAACTGGAATCCTTCTGGTTGCTCAATGTAGACGTCTTCTTCCAACTCTCCATTCAGGAATTATGACTTGACAGCCATCTGGAAAACTTTGAAATCTTTGTAAGAAGCAAAGGCAAGAAATAATCTGACTATTTCAATTCTTGCCACCGGAGCAAACGTTTCTTCAAAATTAATTCCTTCTACTTGAGAGTAACCTTTGCACACCAATCTTTCTTTGTTTCTCACAACTTCACCATCTTCATTCAATTTATTCTGGAAGACCCATTTAGTTCCAATTACATTTTTGTTTTCAGGTCAAGGAACAAGATCCCAAGTATGATTCTTTTCAATTTGCATTAGTTCTTCTTCCATTGCTTTTACCCAACTTTCATCATTACAAGTTTCATTCACTGATTTTGGTTCAATCTTTGAAATCAAACAATACTCCTCTTATTCTTCAACAATTCTTCTTCTAGTTTGAAAACCTTTATTTTTATCTGCTATGATCTAATTTTTAGAACAATTCAATCTTACATACCTGGGAGTTTTGGGATTTTCTTCAATTTCTGACTCTTGAACTTGTTCCTCAACATCTGCATTAGCTTCTTGAGTCACTGGATTCTCCAGAGAAAATTGAACTTACTCTCCTTCATTTTGTTCATTTGATTCATATCCACAAAACATTGAAGGTCTTTCCTTGCTTTCATCAACCTTGACATTAGCACTTTCAACAATGTTTTTCAATCTCTTGTTAGAGCACTGGTATGCCTTGCTTTGATCAGAATAACCCAAAAATATTCCTTCATCACATATTGCATCAAACTTGCCTAGATCTTCATCTCTTTTGATGTAACATTTACTACCAACTACCAAAAACTCAAATATTTTACAGAAGGAGCATTACGAAACCATAGTTCATAAGGTGTTTTACCAGAATTACCTTTGATCTGCACCTGGTTAAGAGTGTAGACAATAGTACTTACAGCCTCTCTCCAATAGACATGTGGAACATTTCCTTCCATCATCATGGTTCTAGCAGCCTCTTGAATAGTTCGGTTCTTCCTTTCCACAACTCCATTCTGCTGAGGAGTCCTAGGAGCAGACAATTGCCTTCTTATTCCATGTTTTTCACAAAATGCATTAAACTCACCGGAGGTAAATTCTCCACCTCTATCATATCTTAGACACTTTATCTTCACACAAATCTCATTCTCCACCCTAGCCTTGAACACTTTGAATTTATCAAGAGCCTTTGATTTCTCTCTCAAGAAAGTGACCCACATCATCTAGGAGTAATCATCAATCAACAACATAAAGTATCTCTCTCCTTGCAAACTCCTAACCCTGGCAGGACCACACAAATCAGTGTGCACAAGTTCCAACAATCCACTTAAAGATTGTTCTTTACTCTTGAATGTAGTTCTGCTCTGTTTGCCCAACTGACATTCCTTACACATGCTATTAGTAGGTTTCACAAGCTTTGGAAGATCTCTCACAGCCTGAGTAGCACTTATCTTGACAATGTTGTCAAAGTTTACATGACACATTCTCCTATGCCATAGCTAACTCTGATCAATCTGAGAAATCAAACAACTTTTACTAGTACCACTTAAATGAAAGATGTTACCTCTAGTCTATGTACCAGATGCAATCTTAGTTTTGGAGCTTTTCAAAATTCTGCATTTTCCATCCTTGAATTAGAGATCATATCACTTGTCAACCAACTATCCAGCACTAAGAAGATTATGCTTCATCCTTCTACATATAAAACATCATTAGTGTTATTCTTAAGTGATGGATCCTCTGCCATGGATTTTACCAGCTGAATTGTCTCCAAACTTCACAATTCCACCTTCATACCGTTACATACAAACTTACTCTTATCACCTGTCATATGATGAGAGCATCCACTGTCAATTACCCATTCATCCTTTTCTTCAACCTGAGAAGTCAAGGCTCTTTCCACATTCACACAGCTAGTAGATTCAATAGGCACCAGATCTTCTTCTTTGATGGCAATGAACACCCATTCATTTCTTGAGGTACTTCCCTTATCAGATTCATCATCAATGACTCCTTTTTTAGCAGCTTCTTAGACATAGTAGCATTTCTTCTGAACCCTAGGTCTGTTAGAGTTTGGCTTTGAAACCCTCTCTGGACATCTTGAGGCAAAATGACCAATCTTGCAAGCAAAACATTTGAAAGGCAATTTTCCTTCATACTTACCAGACCCTCTTGGTAATCTTTTGGAAAACAGGGCTTCAAGTTCTTCAAACTCTGATTCATCTTCTTCAAGTTCCTTCCTTTCCTTCTCAAATCTGGTTAGTCTTCTTGAAGAGCTTTCACCTGGATCAAATCTTTGCTTTCCATAAACAATGGCCTTAAATGCATATTCAAATTTAGGAAGAGAATCACCAAACTCACTTATTTCAAATGCTAAAAGCTTGCCAACCAACTGATCTCTTGTAACAGTTGTCACAGTTCTGATCTCCTCAATAATAGTGACTCTATGCTTGTATGAAGCATGTAAGGATCTAAGCACCTTGCCAACAATCTCTGATTCTTCAAGTTTTCCACCAGCATACCAGATAGCACACACAAGTTCATTCACCTTCTGCATGTAGGAAGTAATGTTTTCATCTTCACTCATCCTCAAATTTGCATATCTACTCTTTAGGCTCTACAACTTAGCACATTTTACATGTTCATCACCTTCATATAGAGTTTCTAGCTTCTTCCAGATTTCATGAGAAGTTTTCAATTCTAGGACATTTGTCAATTTTGTATCAGTCAGAGCACTCATCAAAGCTTCTTTAGCTCAAATGTTGTTTTTAGCATCCTTGAGTTCATCTGGAGTTGAAGGAACTCTCTTCGGGGGATCATACTTATCCTTTGTTATCAACCAATAGGCATCACCCATGCATTGCAAATGGCACTCCATGCGACTCTTCCAAAGAGAGTAATTTGTTCCATCAAATCTTGGACCATCCTTCTTGTAAGTTGACATCCTGGATCTCCTCAAGTGGTCAAGCTTCTTTTAGAGGAACCAGTTTTGGTACCAATTATTGAAATTAAGATAGACAACTAAGAGGGGGGGTGAATTAGTTGTCACAAAACTTTTATCCTTTGCTTCAACATAAACTTCTTTACCACTTATTAACATATGAATGATATAACCATGAAAGCATGAATCAACAACACATGAATAGAAATAAAATCAACACACATAACACCAGGGTTTTTACGTGGAAACTCGGTTAAGGGAAAAACCATGGTGGGGGTTAACCCACAAGATTTATTCTCTGTTAAAAGAATAGAAAATGGGGAAGGCACATGCCTTCAGGGCGCACTACCCAGAGCTCACTACTCCAAGAGGCTCACTGCCTACAAAAATATTTATAAGTTTACCATAGAAAGATTAAACTAGAAAACAACATATTCTTTATGCTAAGATTAGTTCCATTGATGCACACAACACTTCTTCACTATCTCTTCATCCTTTGCTTCTCTTCCTCTTCTCTACTCTACCTTTCTTCCTTTCTTAGGATCTTTTCACTTTCGCACAAGGATGCATTCCCACAAATCAACCACACATACTTATATGCTTCATCAACCTTGGAATAAACATCAAGGTCAGCACTAAATTAATGAGAATCACTATATTGTCAGCCAAAGATAGCTGGGATCCAAATCTTCCTTGAACACCATTCCACACTTCATAGAACCTCTCTTAGATCATCTGCAACATGCACAAAGCATCCGGTCGGCCAAGACTGGAAAGAACAGCAATACCCAAGGAGAAATATTTATCCATGAGCTCAATCCTCAATATAGACACCAACACAATAGGCATCTGATTCAGAGACCACCACAAGCACAATGAAATCAACAAGAACAACTGCACTGCCTCAGATCACCAGAAACACTTACACCTTCATCTGGGAACTCAAGAACACCAACTATTATGATTGTCACACTAGAAAGATTGCTTGTGGACCTCCAAACCATGAACCACTTGAGTTAAGGATACACACTGACATCCCAAACACACCTCTAGATCCACAGATCAAAATATTCCAATGCAGATCAATCTGGACCATACTCCTGTCACTCTATCACCTCTAAACACTACAAAAAACTGATTCTACTCAGATGGCTATAACTTTTCCAATTCACCATGTGGACCTCTCAAATCTTGACTAGAGCAACTTCAGACAATCCTCTATAAACCCTTTAATCCACAGACTCTGATCTTCATCTTATTGGGAATGCGGAGCAATCTACTTCACTAAACTGCACCGACTTCACTGTCTTTTACAAAGAGATATGGAACTCACTTGTCTCTTCCAAAGAGGATAATTTTCTCAATATCCTCAACATACAGGTCTTCTAAATAGGTACAGTTGACACCAATGACAACAAGGATATGTTGACATCAATGACAACACCGATTAGGCAAATATTTGCAACAAGGTATTCTTCCCATTTGTGCTACTATTTTTCCCAGTTGTACAACAAATCTTCTAACACCTAATTCACCCTTTTAGTTTGTCAATGTATCTCTAGGTGATAATATGAACTAATGTTCAACTAATTTTGTAACACTAAAAACATGGTTTGTTAAAACCTCAAAGTCATTTGCACATATCTATTTGAGATAATCTTTTGTAAAACTCCATGGAGTCTAAAGATATCCTATATGAATCTTCTTGATAGAACTAGTGCACCATTAATGAAGATCCCTAATGTAAAGTGAGAAAATTTTATAATCTCGTCAACTACCACCAAGATCATGTTATGGTGGTTCCTAGACATTAGAAGACCTTACATAAAATCCATGCCAATAACTCTCCATTTCCACTCACGTGCATCATGGGTATAAAAAAATCCTACAAGGTGCATGTGTTCAAATTTAACTTGCTATCACTCTAAGCATCTAGCCATAAAATTAGCTACATCCTTCTTGACTCCCTTCCAAAAATATAGTGGTTCTAGGCCAAGCATAAACTTAGTTACACCAAGGTGTCTAGAATAGGGTGCACAATGATCTTCTCTCAACACTAATTATTCTCAAATATCCTTGATTTGGGACATACATTCTACCTTTGTATCTTAATATCCCACTAGGCTCAAACTAGTATACATCATATCTAAAATCTTATGGATTCTCTAAGAGATCTTTCTTGATTTATTCATAGAAATCATCTCGCAAAGAGTACTTCAAAGTATATTCTTGAAATCTCGATCGAACAATATCCATTACAACAATATGTCATCTATGGCTAAGGGCATTGACCACATAGTTTTCCTGGTATTTAATATAAATGATGTTGAAATCATAATTTGACAAGAATTCTAGCCATCACCTTTGATGTGCATTAAAAATTGGCTATGTGAAAATGTACTTGAGTCCCAAGTTATCTATCTTTAGCTCAAATGGCCTGCTAGGCATCCACATGTGCAATGTGTGAACTATCACTACAAGTTCTAAATTATGTGGGGCATAATTCAACTCATATGGTTGGATTGTTTTGGACTCACAGGCCACAACTTGACCATCCTGCATAAGTATACCTCCTAAGCTATCACCTGATGCATCCATAACAACTATAAAATAATCTTCTAAGTCAAGAGCTCTAAGAATTGGTGCTATAGTTAGTCTTTCCTTCAAGATTTGAAATCTTCCTTGCACTTGTCTAACCATACAAACTATCATCCCTTCCTTTGAAGAGAAGTGACGGGGTTAGCTATCTTAGAAAATTTTAGAAAAACTTCTTGTAATAACCTACCAATCCTATAAAAAATATGTACCTCATGAAAATTCTTTGCTGCTAGCCACTCCATAATTGTCTTTATTTTTATAGGTCAATAGAAATTCCCTCAATAGAAAGGACATGTTCCAAATATTATACTTCTTTATTGAAGAATGCACACTTAGACAACTTGTCATAAAGATTATTCTCCCTTGACCATTGTATCACTAATCATAAATGATAAAATTTCTCTTCCTCATTTCTAGAGTATATCAAAATATCATCCAAAAATACAAGAACAAACTTATCTAGGTAGTCCCTAAAGATGTTCATTAAGTTCATGAATACAGTTTGACAAGGGTCATTGTACCTTGGCATTTAATCATGTTTATTTGTCAAATTTAGGGTTGTGTCCATGGTAGTCTACAATAGAACTAGCAATTAATAACCTTAACTATCTACTAAAATGAAACCTTCCTGTTTAATCAAATTCATACTTCTAACTATTTACTGTGAAGTAAATCTATTCTAGGAATTGAATTAGTACAATGATGAAATGACCTATTTGATTATAGAAGCTAAAACAAATGTTAAAACAAAAGCAAAGCTGAATTAACAAGAATTTGATTTGTTTCTATGAAGCAAGAAAAACTAAATTAAGGTATTTGCAATAACATAAGAGAACAATAACCAATACTATCCTTCCTTCTATCAGTGGGAGTGGGCCCTTGCTCCACACCTCAGAAGACACAAGTAGAAGAACAACCTTCCTTAATTCAGTATTTCCAAAATAGAGTATATTTCCAAAGTATATTTTTTCGCCACACTCTGAAACTATATAAAAAGTAACTACTTACTCTGTTGTCTCCATTCAAAATATATCAATTTGTTGTTGATATCATATCTCTAGAGTTCACCATCTTACTCTCAATTCATCTTGAGATACAAAAGATTTTTATTATAAAGATTAAACATGCAACTACCTATATAAAAATATAACCATGTAGAACTAAAAGAGACTTAAGTGACATTGGAGGTGTCCTTAAATATAGAGTTTTGACTTGTGATAAAATACGTCATGGAGGCCCTGATAAAAAGGAATTAACTTTAAAACATCAAACTACTAGAAGTCCCTAATTCATGCAGAATCAAATGGCAGGTGTACTTTGTCTCTTCCAAGCCACTACAGTTATCTTTTTCAAAAACTCTGGCCTTCATGTGCAAAACTTTGAAGCCTTCAAAAACCTTTCTTCGCTTGATAGATAGACACCTGTGATAAGGAGACATTTCTACATAATTTTATCAATTTAAATCCAAAACACGAGTCATTTCATCACAACAACTTCAACATTTCATCTTTAAACAAGATTTCACAGTTTTCATAGTGCAATCAGCAGATAAGGTGGTGTATGAAATGAGAAAAGGGAACATTAAAGGTGTGTTTGGATGAGTTCTACCTTCCACTCATCATCCCCCTTGAGTTTGAGGATTTGCAGGTCCTCCTGCACTGTTCAAAGCTTGGATTTATTAAGATTGTACAACCTATTTGAAATGTTGTATTCTTGCTCATAGGTTGCCCAAGTTCTTGTGTTAGTATCAACATTTCCTCTGAATTGGTTAATCTACTTTATCCATTCGTGAAACCTTACATCCCCAAGCTATTCAACCCACATGGCATGGGCTCAATGATTAAGGGTGACCTGAAGCGTCCCTATATCCATTCTTGTTTGTATTTATCTATCATTTTCACCACAACCCTTGCCTTACTCATGAACCATTTGAGTTTAGCTAGAGATATTATGTCCCTCATTTTCTGATCTTGAGTTAAGGTATTCCACCTTTTCTTGCAAATTGTCATAATCTAGTCATTGAGGTGTGCATGAACAAACCAAAGTCTATAACACATTCTTGTATATGCTATTGATATATGGGAAATATTTTAGCTCTAGGAGAATAGATTGATAATCTGAAATGAATTTCAAAAGGCTTTGGGTTTGGGTAGTCTCTTTAGAGGAATAGGCCCATTTCTGCCACTTTTTCTATATATGCCTCCTTTCTCTCATACCATATTTGGTGATTTTTCATTAAAGACATAAATTACCTTAAGTGGCATTCCCCTACAAAAACATTGATAAAGAATGTATGGTCTTCAATAAAAAAATTATGCAAAAATAATTTAGAGAGGAAATTTTTATCCTCATCGCTACTCTATATATACACCTTAATGAAATAATTCCATCCTTTATGGTCTCGGTGAGGTTAGAAAGAACCAATGAGAGTTTTCTCGGAAGGACCCATTCTTTTAGGAACACTGCATAATTACCACTGGGTGACCTACATGAGAGTATTTATGAGGAAAGATTGGCTACTATCATTATTTTTTCTTCTAGGATATTTAATTTGTTAGTCATCATAGTGATTTCTCTTTGTAGGTACATCATGACAATTGTTGTATGTTGTAAAATGTGCACACTAGCATTTTACACTTAATTTAGCACCTGGGTGGACCTAAAATGTTTACACTTGTTAATTAGGACCTATTTTAACACCTTTTTAAGAATTAAGCAGTAATTATTTATGTTGATGCACAAAACCTAGAAAAGTAATTATAAGGCAGGGCTAGTGACACTTTAAGTGCCTTATCTTGAGAGTTTGGGCTCAGGGACCAGGGCACCCAAGCACCCTTCTCCTATTCTAAATTGTGGCTTGTTAGCTTGGGACCTATTAAATGATTCCCAATGTCAGACTAATGTGGTTTAATTCTTTAGAAATTGTAAGGTCAGAAAATGTCCCCTTGGGGGATTTTCCCTCCAAAGGTTTAGCTCCCAGGTCTTTAATCTGCATTTAGGACATCTTGCATCATATTTTGACATCTCGATGAAATGAACTCTGGGTTTCATGGTGAATGGGACCTAGGGGGATCCCTTGAAATAGATCCTACCCAGAATAGGGGGGGACTTGGGTGCCCGTGCCCTAGTCCTACCCTATTTTGGGTCAGGCCCAAATTTTAAGTTTTAGCTTGTGACCGTTATTTAGGTCCTATGCCAACATGGTAAGTTTGCATTACAAAATTATTGGCGGGAATGTTTGTAGTTGCATATATAAGCATGTTTTATGCATTCATTTGAAACTAGATTACAACTAGAGAATTGCAAGCTAGGAAACTTGCATGAGCATTAGCATTCTAGAAGTGATTTAAGGTATTCATTATGTGGAAGAGAAGATTTTGTGTTGTTTATGTGTTTGTATTTGTAGATTTGAGCATCCATCTCCTCATGACATGAAGAGCTTCTTCCTTCCATGAGATCTTCACTACAAGGTGATATCAATTGTACTTTTGATTGTTCATCATTTGGATTTTGCCTCTGTCTCCCAAGGTAACACACTCTCTATTTAACAATAGTGTTCAAAAGACTTGAATGTCTCTTTGGGGCTTGACTGAGGCAAGCCTCTAAACACCACAACCCCCTCCTAATTTTTCTGTGATTGCAGGTTATAGGTTGAAGAAGCAAGAAAAGTGGAGTTGCAGGAGAGTGTTGTAGAGTGTCAGATTTGTAGATTAGAGTTGAAAATAGGGACCTAGACTTGGGCACCCGCTCTTTAGTCCTTTGGATTCTACAATGGAGAAATCTTTGAGACAACAGGAACAAATTACAGATCAAGTTTCCAGATCCTAAAAAAAATTAGGGCATTGGACTAGGGCACCCGCTCATTAGTCCCCGACTGTTTTGCTTCTCAAACTTCAAAATCTGATACACATTTATCTATCATTTTACATCTTTCTGTAGTAGCATTTTGAGTAATTTGTCTGCTTACTTCTATATTTACATAATTAGGGTTTTAAGCATAATTAGACATAAACAAGCAATCAAATCACACAAATCCATTCTGCCCTACATTCTATAGTGATCAAGGGCCTGATAGTGGAATTCTCACTTGACCCAAGGTCCTTGAATGTAATGGTGAAAGGAGGATAGGCATAAAACCAAACCAATCCACTTAACAAACCCTATCCTTCAAATTTTACATTACATTTTGATGAACCTGTGTTGTTGGAATTGTTTGCACCTTGCTAAGTTTTTTGCTTCAAATTTACATTTATTTCATTCATTCATATCATCATTCACCTTATTGCATTGGAAAAATTACAAAAAAATTAAAAATTTTGAAAAAAAATTACATTCTAGGGTTTACATTTTGCATCAATTAATTTCAATTTCATCAAATTTATGATTTTTGCATTAGATCTAAGATAAATTCTATAAAATTACAAAAATTCAATAGCTTGCATTGCATTTTCATCATAAAATTGCTAGGGTTTTGTTAGAAATTTTAAATTTTTCATATAACCTAGTAATTCCAAAAACTAGGGTTTGTAGGTAAAATCTTGTTTCAGATTTTTCTACTGATCTTAGGCACTCATTCAAATTTGCATTTGGATTTAGTGTTTCATTTTAGTGTAAATTTGCATTTAGATCTCAAAGATTTGCATGTTTACATAGAAAATTTCAACAAAAAACTAGCATTTTCATTGATTTTTTATTAGATTTGCACTTGCATTTTGCATATTAGGACTTGAAAATCATTTTTAGATCTGAATGGATTTAATTCTCATCATAAATTAGATTGAAAAATATTCATATAGCATTTTACATTAAGATCTCAAACCTAGGGCTTGAAAAACCTTGATTTTCACTAGATTTGGCCTTATCGACTCCCTAGATTTGCACCATAGGCATGTTGTGAACAATATTTTTGCACTAATTTTCTATTATTAGGGTTATTATCTGCTTCCCCTCCTAAAAATCTTCACAACACCTTTTTATTGGGCTCTTGTGTTGAAAATGTTGGAATTGGTCTAGACAACTGAGAGGGGGGGTGAATCAGTTATCACATAAATTAAACTTTTCTACCTTTAATCCTTTTTATAACTTCTAATCAAATTAATGATATAAACATTAAAGCATGAATCAATAACATATGAACAAAAACATAAACACACTTGACACCAAGATTTTTGACGTGGAAACCCGGTCAAGGGAAAAACCATGGTGGGGGTTAACCCACAAAGATTATACTCTGTTAAAAGTATTACAAAGGAGAATGAACATGCATTCGGGCTCACTGCCTACAGAAAAATATTACAATGAATTTTGAACTGATAATTAGCATCTATTAATGCAGGGATTCAGTTTTGATTAAGTGCAAAATACTGACTTGATACACTTCATCTTCACTTTGCCCTGTTTATTGTTCTGCTAACATCTGAACCTTAGATCTCTGCCCTTTTCGCACTTAATCGATAATCATATCACCCACACACAACAAATCATTCAAATCCATCGGCTATATATATCCGCAACCAGATCTTCAACCACTTTTTAGTTGGCTTCAAGAACACTTAGAACTTTATTGAAAATTCTGCTTTGTCAGCTAAATCCATGTACACTTGTAATGTGGACCAAAAATTGCACTCACAAATTATTAATCAGGTTGGATGCTATCACTAATCATCACAACTTGTCCAAAGAACAACTTCCATACATCCAGAACCAAGATCAATTACAAGGTTGGCCTGTTCTTATGCCTGCTCTGTCAAACTGTTAACCCAATACTTAGATGCTAATAACTATCGAATCCTTCATCACCAAAGGCTAAAACTCTAGATTTAGATTATCCTGACAATGCTTATGACTCCCTTAGATCTGTAGCAAACTCTGATCTACCCCTAGGGAGATCCGGACCAAGATAACAGACCCTGTCACACACTCTGTTCTTGACTTCCTAGACTTGACAAATCTTCAAACTGATTTCTAGTATGGAAAAATTATGCAATGCAGATGTGTAGTAGAGACTTGGTTTCCATCAATGACAACACTTATCATGCCTGTCAGTGTCTCTTGCTAACAATCTCCCCCTTTGGCATTGATGGCAACACTTAGTAAAAAATGATGAAGTGTCGAAATAACTCCCCCTTTGCTTGTGCTCCATACTATTGTTCACACTACTTTTTGGTGCACCGCCTTTGCTAGATTCCTCATTTTTCACTGCTCTTCACTCCCCCTTTGACATCAATGGAAAAGGGTGGGATCCACAATCACTAATTATGCAAAAATTTTGTATATAAGGCCGCATATGTACAAATAGTCCATATGTTATATTTACATATATTTAAGGATATCTACAAAAGTACTCTTTAACTATATAAATTCAGTGGCCGAACTTCTATTCATACCATCCAAAATTGAAATGTGTCCACTCAGCAGAAATGCATATGCTTCTGCTTTCCTTAGATCTGAGGGATCACTTGCTCGAGCAATACTTTGGGCCTCTGACAAAGTATTAAAAATTGTTTCCAACTTAGGGGTAATCAGTCCATAGAGCTCACCCATTCTTTCCATAATGTTCTTCTTTTATTTGATAATCTTCTTTATTTCATTTGTCAAGCTAATTACTTGACATTCTTGGCTCATCAGAGATAATATTAAAGGATCAAAACTTTGAGATAGGTCTAGCAACTTTTTCTCCCATACCTTTATCATTTTCTCAATATCCTCTACTATTTTAGGCCATGATAAACAAAACTTATATACATCACCACCATCCTTAAGAGAATTTTCAATACTCTTTATACCAATATCGAGTATTTTTTCAATCATTATCTATAAGGCATTTTAGTTCACTAAACCTCTTGTCCAAAAATTAATTTTGGACCTTTGCTTCGGCTGACTTCTCAAAAAACTCAAAATGTGTACTTACTAAATTTACAAGGTTCTTCAGATGTCCAGAGGGAGAGTCAGATGGATTCTTCTGGAAGGTTGGCATTATCTTCTCCAATACTCCGGTTGCAAGGTCTAGTAGCTTACTATCCTCAATGTGAGATTTCAACATTTTTTCTCTTGCCTTGGCTTGAGTGAAAGATTCCTTCTTCATTACTTGAACCGGAGAGAGAGCATCTAGATTGATAGGTCCTTGAAACAGCTTTGGTTCATCAAACTCAAGCAATTCTTTACTCAGGGGACCTTTTACTACATCTGCAGTGTCTCTTGCCATAATTCCTGAACCACCTTCCTTTCCTTGAGATTTGTCAATGCTGGTATCAGGACTAATTTGTTTAGATGCATTAACATTTGCACCATCTTCTTCTGTCTTGTCTTCCTTACCTACTTTTGTGCCATCTATAGGGGAATTCTTTCCTATGTCCTTAGCATCTTTAATTTGTTCAGATAGATTTTGTGTAGCAGCAATAATCTTAACACTATCTTCTTTTCTAGATTGGTCAGGAGGAGTTAGAGTATCTCCTACATCAATAGTTTTATCCACCATCTCTGTGTCTTCTTTGTTTATTTTCTCCTCTTCTGGAACAGAGGAGTCATCAACTTCAGTTTGTTGCTCACTGATGTTTGCCTTTTCAACATCTGGAATTGATGAATCAATTCCATCATTTGTCTCCTCATAGGTTTGCTCTGGAGGATCTAGAGTATTATCTTGGTAATCATTTTCTTTTCCAATTTCTCCTTTTGAGGTTTCTAGTTCTAGAACTATAGGGTTACCTTCCTCATCTTGTTCCTCAGAGATAACATAATATTTATCTTTATCTAGGGCCTTCCTCAAAATTTCCTTTATTTCTTTTGCAATTTCCTTAGTTTCCCCAAGCATTAGCTTGTTCATCCTTACTTTGCTTCTGAAATCATCTTTTACTTTCTTGAGTATTTTATCTACTTCCTTTAGGACATTATTAGACACAAAGTGGAGAGGATATATTCCCTGAGTTATAGATCTTTAGCTTTGGCTGCTTCCTTCCTCATCTCCAATGTTTTCCTTAAACTTTTAGGAAGTTCTTCTAAAATTTCCAATAGAGCTCTATTGAATTTATTCAAGTATATGATGATGGCATCTTCCAAAATTTTCTTATTTGCTTGATCAAAATTATCATAATAAACTTTAATATGCCTTAGATTTCCATGAATAGTAATTATTTTTACAATTTCATCAACTGTCATAGCAACCTTACCAGTTTCTTGCTTTTTACTTGCCTTTTTGCTTCTGGAAGGCTAGTCCTTAGAAGCCTTTGAAGTCTTAGCTTTCTTGGATCTTATCTCTTTAACTTCTTCATCTATCTCTGTCTCTTCATCATCTTTTGTGCTCACATACGTTCTTGCAGCCTTTGTTTTCTTTCTCTTGCTTCCTTCACCGGATGATCTATCATTTGGTTTTGTAGGTTTAGGAGGAACAGAAGTAGTAGCAGAGCTTCTAGTAGTCCTTGAAGTGGAGGATGGTTCCATTGAATCATCTTCTTGTTTCTTTTCCTGCCTTCCCTTTTCATTTTTTTCAATTCTTTCTCTATTTTGCTTCACTTCTTCCTTGGTTAGTCCAATTCTTTCAACATACTTTTCAACTTGCTTCTGTACTTTCCTTTTGGTTTCTAGTTGTCTGAGCTCCACATGCAATTTTAGACTTAGCTCCTTGTATGTTCCAAACCTTTCCACAGATGTGTCTTTTGATTTGCTTAGGAGATGTTGAGCATACATTTCCAAAACTTTCTCATCAACCTCATTGCCCATTAGCATAATCCATATGGTTCTGGGTTCCACGGCCTCCATTAGGCACTTATCAGTGTCAACCATAAAGCATATTTCATTCTTATATTTCTCCACGATTGACTTAGGGATTCTCTCTCTTGCATGCATCATACTCTGAAAGTTTTTGAAGTAGCCCTAAATGGCTGTCTTCTGAGCTTGGGAATCACTAAGGCTATGTAGATGATCTCTTATTTGCCATGCAACTGGCCTGTCATTTGTCCAGTGCACTCCTTGAACTCTAGCTACTTCATTCATAAAATAGAAGAACAAACATATAATCAGGGAGCTGTACTTGAAGGCATTTTTCTTATCTTTCTTTATTTTGCTCAGATTCTCAATCAACTAATTTTGTAGCAGCTCACATAGGTCATAATCAACATTTTCCTTCAACATTTGATAGGTTGCATATATTGTAGTTCCAGAGATAGAATTTTCCCTACTAGAATGGTAAATCTTATACCCAATCACCATGGAGGAAAATTTAACATCCGGTTCTATAATATCATTCATGGTCATTACCCTTTTGTCAAACTTGGCATCGGTAGCGTCGGTCACTGTCTGGTTTTTCAGGGCTTTTAGCATGGGTAATCCACCAGTTGAATTGAATTGAGTTATAATCTTGATAACATCCTTCAAAATCTTGAATGGTTTCAATAGCCATATGAACTCATCATGTATCTGGCTCAAGACATATCGAACCCATTCATTCTCATCAAATGTCAAAAAATCAATGACTTTCAGAAAATGTTTGCTTTCTAGGGCTTTGTATTCTGATTTCAATTTATAGCTATCATCCCTTAGGTAGTTGTTAAACAAATCCAAGAGTTTCAGATTTCCAAATTCATCAATGTTAAAATGGATGTATGCCCTAATATCCTCAACATGTAATATGCCATATGGGACTCCAGAAAATGCACCTAACGGTTTAACTTCAACTGACTTGTATGGATGCTTCTTAAATATTGGTCAAGGCCTTTCAGTTACATCAACAACTAGAGGTGTAGCCATCTCAATAGATTTTAGATTCAAAGATTTATAGAGAAGTACCTTTTTCTTCTGTGGGGTTAGGGTTGATCAATTTCTGGTTGAATTCACTCTTTGTGCTTCAATCTCTGGATTTATAGCTCAGAAGCTCTTCTTCTTGTTTCCTTCAAATGCAAAGTGATTCAAATGCATGACCAAGTGACCTTTTATCCTCCGTAAAAACCTAATTTGGTATTGCAATAAATGTGTTGCACTAACTTCATCCGGTTACTCTGTTTCTTGAACAGTTCTTCATGAATCACTCCGTAAATTTCCATATCAACATCTTTTCTTCCAGAAATCCTTCCAAAGTTTCTAAAATAATTCAAAATATCTTCTCTCATTGTGCCATATCTAGGCATTCACTTACTGGCTGGGGAAATCTGATTTTCAATGTAGCTCCCCTTGAGCCAGAGCTCCTTATTTAATTCTCAGAGGAATTATCAGCACCGGGTTCCAGTGCGGACTCATTACTATTGTTCACAATTGTTTTCTTGACCCATGTCTTTCTTATTTCATTCTGGATCTCATTCACATCAATTTTTCTTTTCCTTTGTCTTGTCTCTACTCATCTAGTTTTCTGTGTACTGGACCCCTTCTTTCATTAATCCTACTTCTGCAGAATCTTGCAATATGACCAGATTTATTGCAATTAAATCACACACCATTTCTTTGCTTATATACTTGATTCCCTCTTGATCTGCACTGATTAGCCATGTGTCTAAATCCATTACAAGAAAATAGTAGCCATTGAAAGAATTACCATTTCCTCTACTGTTAGAGTTATTTATTATCATACTTCTACATTCATTTGATCTATGACCATACCTTTTACACTTGAAGCATTGTCCAGAGAAGGATGGACTATTTTGATTTGCTCTACTTCTGCACTGAGTAGCTTTATGACCAAATTTATTGCAATTGAAACAATTACCATTGAATGATGGATATCTTTGAGCATTAGGCTATCTTACCAAAGGTCTTTTAGGTCTATTTCTCCCATTCCTTGGTTGAAAATTTGTTTGACCAAATCTAGAGTTTTCACCTTTTTCACATCCAAGACCATGCTTGTCATCAACCTTTTTCTATCCTTCAAGCAGTGCTTCAAGTTTAGCTGAGCTTATTTTGAACTTCTCCTTGTATTCATTTGCAACTTCTAGGTCATGTCTGAGAATGACACTTTGCCTCTCAAGTTCCTCCTTAATGTATTTGCATTCTTGCAAATCAAATTTGAGATGACCAATTGTTTTGTCCATTTTGCAGCATTCATCAGTTCTTTCCTTCAGAGTTTGACTCAATTCTTCTTCAGTCTTCTTCCTTTGCTCAATTTCCTTGGTTAGCCTCATTACCCCAGATTCCATCTCAAGTTTTTGAAGAGAGAGATCTTTTGACAACTTTTCACATTCCTTAGTCTTTTCTTCCAAAGCTTCATTCATGCCATTTTCTTTAGTTAAACTGGATAACTGTAGAAGTAGCTCCTTTCTCTTTCCCATAGACTTCTTTAATTTATCTTTTAACATTTCAATGATATCATCAGCATCTTTAAGCTCATCTTTCAGATTAGTTATTTTTGCTCTAGACTGATCAAGATCTTCTAGAGCCAACTGAAGTTGATCTTTGAGTGAACCCATTGAAAACTCCTTCCAAGATCTTTCCTCAAGCTGTTAGGCTTCTTTCAAGGAACCTGGCTCTGATACCAATTGTTGGAATTGGTTCGGACAACTGAGAGGGGGGGTGAATCAATTGTCACATAAATTAAACTTTTTTGCCTTTAATCATTTTTACAACTTCTAATCAAATTAATCATATAAACATTAAAGCATGAATCAATACCATATGAGCAAAAACATAAACACAATTGACACCAAGATTTTTGATGTGGAAACCCAGTCAAGGAAAAAACCACGGTGGGGGTTAACCCACAAAGATTATACTCTGTTAAAAGTATTACAAAGGAGAATGCACATGCATTTGGGGTCATTGCCCAGAGCTCACTACTCAAAAGAA
This sequence comes from Cunninghamia lanceolata, assembly GCA_027924645.1. NCBI lineage: Eukaryota > Viridiplantae > Streptophyta > Pinopsida > Cupressales > Cupressaceae > Cunninghamia > Cunninghamia lanceolata. The sequence continues at coordinate 38,639,941 of BSBN01000084.1, read as the reverse complement.
GGCTTATTGCCTACAGAAAAAGATTACAATGAATTCTGAACTGATAATTAGCATCTATCAATGTAGGGATTCAGTTCCAGTTAAGCACAAAATACTGACTTGATACACTTCATCTTCACTCTGCCCTATTTACTATTCTACTAACATCTAAACCTTAGATCTCTACCCTTTTTTCACTTAATCCATAGTCACATCACCCACACACAACAAATCATTCAAATCCATCAATTGTATATATCCGCATCTAGATCTTCAAACACTTTTTAGTCGGCTTCAAGAACACTTAGAACTTTATTGAAAATTCTGCTCTGTCAGCTAAATCCATGTACACTTGTAATGTAGACCAAAACTTACACTCACAAATCATTAATCAGGTCAGCTGCTATCAGTGATCATCATAACTTGTCCAACCAACAACTTCCATACATCCAGAACCAAGATCAATTACAAGGTCGGCCTGTTCTTCTTATGCCTGCTTTGTCAAACTGTTAACCTGATACTCAGATGCTAATAACTATTGAATCCTTCATCAACAGAGGCCAAAACTATGGATTTAGATTATCCTAACAATGCTTATGACTCTCTCAGATCCACAACAAACTTTGATCTACCCCCAGGGAGATCTGGACCAAGATACCAGACCCTATCACACACTCTGTTCTTGACTTCTCGAACTTAGACAAATCTTCAATCTGATTTCCAGTATGGGAAAATTATGTAATGTGGATGTGTGTAGAAACTTGGTTGCCATCAATGACAACACTTATCATTCCTAGCAATGTCTCTTGCCAACAAAAAAATAGGTGAAAAATTGCACATTTTTGTTATATTTTCCCTAGGGTTTGGCCTAGATTTGCACTCCAAGCGTGTTGTGATGAGTTTTATGATTTGAGGTGATTGATATCATTGCTATTATTTTCTACACCTCCTAAAATTTCTTACAACACCTCTTTCATTGGGTCTTGGGATTGAAAAACTACGAAAAATTGCATATTTTAGGGCATTTTCACTAGGTTTTGACTAGTCATCATCCTAGATTTGCATCAAAAGTGTGTTGTGAAGGATTTTATTTCTTTATTGGACTGTAAGTAGACATATAATTTTCTTCCTCTAATAAAAATAATTACAGCACCTTTTATTTCATATATTTGCATTGAAAAAGTACAAAAAATCAAGCATCTTAGGTCATTTTTGTACATAGTTTTGCATTCATGGATTCTACTAAGGACTCATCTTTGGAAAATTTATTTGAGTACATTATGAATTATGATAAAATTTTCAAATTCATTGATATCTATCCTCAAGTCTTGCATCAAATTGCATATATCTATAACATTGACTAGTCAACAACCTCTAGTTGTGATGTGTTTCGAACTATGAGAGCTTTGTCACTATTGTAAGTGTTTTTCCTTCAATATTGGAAAACCTTACTAGTTTCATCTCAATCAATAACCAAGAGGAAAGTAGTGATGAAAATGACACCCCCTCTCTTCCTTCATTTCGTGATGATATAATGAATATCCTTGCTGAAACATATGGAGATGATACTGACAATGATTATGAAAACAACGATGATTTCACAAGCTCTCTTACTTATCCTATAACCAAAGAATCAAATGAGAATACTAGGAATAGATTTAGTAATTCTATTTCTCTCCTTGGCCAAGATGAAGCATTAGTGAATGAAGAGCTCCCTTTAACAAAGAACATTCCATGGGTAGATAATGAGCATTCATTTAACAATAATCAAAATCCTACCCTAGTGCATGGAATCTCTATGGATTATTCCACCAACCTTCTTCCTTTAATTGATTGTTCACACACCTTGGATATCACTAAGGAAGAGAATACCTTTAATGTCCCTCCTTTGATTGAATATCCAAATCATTTGGAGATCACTAAGGATGTAGCACTAGTGAATGAGGAAAAGTCTCTCACATTAAATCCCTCAAGGATGGATATTGAGATCACTCAAAATAATTTACTTCTCCCACCACCTAAGAGGATAATGAATAAGTATACTAATGAAATTCAACAAGCAAACATTCCACCTAGCATTGAGTCAAACCAAGAAGCATTTAAGAATGAACAAAAGAATAATGACAAATACTTGGTAATTGTACCTTATGTTTGTGATTGTGAAGAGAATCATTTGATTGCTGATGACTTCTAGCATGGACCTCTCTATAGGTAATTATTCTAACCCTTTATCTCTCTCATGATGTGCTTCCCCCGTGATGTGTTATGTGTCATTTAGGCCTCTTGGGATGACCCCTAATTCTCTTGTAAGGTCTGGGATACCAAGAGACCGCCTCTATTTTGACCTTCTATTTGTATCATCATTCCTCTATATTGCCTCTCTCTGATTTCATCATTGTGTGTTGTGTCTTACGGACATAGCGTTGCGGTTGGTGAATTGGGGGCACCCTCCTACATGACTGTCCCTAAGACACTAGTTTCTCCTCTCTTATTTATTTTTTCCCTTCCTCTAGTGTTTCTATCTAGCAGGCAGATGAAGAAAAACATTTATACTGATGCGGACCTAGCATCCCTTTAGCAAGAAATAAAAAAATGAACTTAGTTCCTAATATGACGATGGGGTTGTAATATATTATCCAACACTCAGCTAGTAGAAGCACTCTATGCTTTCTGCGTAGTGATTTTGATGGTGTTCTAGCTCACTTACAAAACATAACAATATTGCTGCTTCGTGCACTTTGTCTATCTTGAATCTTGCATTCCTCGAATTTCATATGCATTGTTGTTTATCATGATTATGTGGACACTAACATGTTTCTTGCAGGGATGTGTTTGTGGGAACATTTGGCGATCGTAAAGTACATGTCACCTCTGGGGGGCATGGGCTTTGTGAGAGTTTGTGTTCCCTTGTGTGTTTTTCTTCCTACCTTAACATGCTTGATATTGATACCTGATATCAACCACCTTAAGGTGGGGCATATATAAGGTAAGATGTCTATTGTAGATGTTAGCTATGTGCTTGTCCTTGGGTGTAGTTTAAAGACTAGGGTGACGAGTACTTCCTACACTCTGAGTTTGTTTACAAATCAATCAATCAATCAATCAATCATCTTAAGCCCTCTATGGAGACGGGGATGGTGTATCTCTTGCGGAGAGTGCCCATCTTGTCATTTTCAAAAAGTCCTCATCGTGAGGTGGGGAGCAGTTCCGTGACTAACTCAACCCTTAAGCATGTATTCGATGATTGTTGTGGTGAAGCCCAATCGTTGGTGTGTTCCTATAATGAGCCTAGAAATAGGAACACTCCATCGCTTGTCTGTCGTATTTTCTTTGTGTCTTCCAAGTGTGTGTTTTGTATGTTTGTTCTCAAGCATAGTTTAAAGATGGGTGGCAATGAGTCCCACCTATGCTTTGGGAGTTGGTTGGCATGCTTGCTTTGTTTGGTATGTCTTGCGTGTGTGTTGCCCCATGTGTAGTTTAAAGACCAACATGATGAGTGCTTCCTACATTATGGGTGGTGTGTTTACTTTCTTGTACTTGCATCTACATTTAATATATATGAGAAAAAGAAAAGAAAAAAAAATCTTCTCTGTCTTCTATGCATTCAGTGTATTCACTATGTTTTACGTGTCTTCCATGCTATCTTCTCTGTGTTTTACATGACTGTAACTGTCTTCTCCATGTTTTACATGCATGTTACTATCTTCTCTATGATTACCCTGTCTTCTCCGTGCTTGGCGTATTTGCTATGTTTGTTGACCATACTTTAATGCATGTATAGGTCTTGCGTTTATACATACATTAAAGTGGGGGCTAAATGTAACATTGGAAAATGCCCCCTTGGGGGATTTTCCCTCCAAAGGTTTAGCTCCTAGGTATTTAATCTGCATTTAGGACATCTTGCATCATATTTTGATTCATTTCTTCTACATTGCAATAAAGAGATAAAATAATAAATGTAATATAGAGAGATTTCTATTAGACTTGAGCATGCTTGATATTAAAATTCTTAGCGGAATGCTTCCTACATACTCATTGGTTTCCAACATCCAAAAATGAACAATTTACCATTCTCAACATTTCTATGGACATGTAGTTAATGTCACAGATCCTCTTATAATAATAAAGGAGGCATTGGCATCTTTATCACAAAAAATGTCAATTTTCAATGCACAAATGACTACCAAATCTTCACCTTTTTATTCTGCATTGCAATAAAGAGATAAAATAATAATGTAATATAGAGAGAGTTCTATTAGACTTGAGTAGGCTTGATATTAAAATTCTCAGCGGAATGCTTCCTACATACTCATTGGTTTTCAACATCCAAAAATGAACAATTTACCATTCTCAACATTTCTATGGACATGTAGTTAATGTCACAAATCCTCTTATAAAAATAAAGGAGGCATTGGCATCTTTATCACATAAAATGTCAATTTTCAATGCACAGAATGACTACCAAATCTTCACCTTTTTATTTCTCCTGATGAAACAAACCCTGAGTTTCATGGTGAATGGGACGTAGGAGGATCCCTTCAAATAGATCCTACCCAAAATAGGGGGGAGGACTTGGGCGCCCACACCCTAGTCCTACCCTATTTTGGGTTAGGCCCAGATTTTAAGTGTCGACTTGTGATTGTTATTTAGGTCCTATGCTGACACGGTAAGTTTGCATTACAAAATTCTTAGTGGGTATGTTTGTAGTTGCATATATAAGCATGTTTAGGCATTCATTTAAAACTAGATTACAAATAGAGAATTAAAAGCTACGAAACTTGCATGAGCATTGGCATTCTACAAGTGATTCAATGCATTCATTGTGTGGAAGAGCAGATTTTGTGTTGTTTATGTGTTTGTATTTGCATATTTGAGCATCCATCTCCTCATGACATGAAGAGTGTCTTCCTTCCATGAGATCTTCACTACAAGGTGATATCAATTATGCTTTTGATTGTTCATCATTTGGATTTTGCCTCTGCCTCCCAAGGGCACACACTCTCTATTTGACAACAGTGTTCAGAAGACTTGAATGTCTCTCCAAGGCTTGACTGAGGCAAGCCTCTAAACACCACAAACCCCTCCCTATTTTTCTATGATTACAGGTTACAAGTTGAAGAAGCAGGAAAAGTGGAGTTGTAGGAGAGTGTTGTAGAGTGTCAGATTTGTAGATTAGAGTTGAAAATAGGGCCCTAGACTTGGGTGCCCTCTCTTTAGTCCTCTGAATTCCACAACGGAGAAATCTTTGAGACAACAGGAAAAGGTTGCAGATCAAGTTTCTAGATCCTGACAAAAATTAGGTCATTGGACTAGGGTGCTCGCTCATTAGTCCCTGACTATTTTGCTTTCTGAACTTCAAAATATGGTACACATTTATCTGTCATTTTACATCTTTTTGTAGTAGCATTTTGAGTAATTTGTCCGTTTGCTTCCATATTTACATAATTAGGATTTTAAGCATAATTGGACATAAACAAGCAATCAAATCACACAAATCCAACCTTCCCTACATTCTATAGTGATCAAGGGCCTGATAGTGGATTCTCACTCAACCCAAGGTCCTTGAATGTAGTGGTGAAAGGAGTATAGGCATAAAACCAAACCAATCCACTTAACAAACCCTATCCTTAAAATTTTACATTACAGAAATCAACAAGAATGCATATAAAAGTAAGACATTCTATTCATTTGAACATCTATAAGCTCTCTCTAACTTCTTGAAAGATTGTTCTTCTCTCTCATGCTCTCTACTCTTCTCCAAAGCTCTCTATTGTGGATTATTGTTGTGGTACTAACATATTGTAGTCTTGTGAAGATCTTTCTATTTTTTTGGGCTACACCACCTTCTTGAGTCAAGTTGTGAAACTACATCAAGCATTCTAGGGTTTCATGCTCATGGTGACTTCTTTCCTTAATGCTTTGTTGTAGCATTCCATTCTACTTTAGATTTGCCTTTGCCCTCCTAGGGCATGCACTTTTTATCTACCATCTTTGCTATTGTGGAGGTGGAAACACCATTTACAGAGCTTGAATGAGGAAAGCTCCTAAATAGCACCCAACCATATTTCTTCTAGTGTGTGTGTAGGTTATAAGAATAGGTTTTAGGAGATCTCTGAGAAGAAGGCAAAGCTTATTAGCACATACCCTACAAAGGTTACAGTTTCTATAAACCCTAATCTAGGACCATGGCACCCAAGTACCATTTTCCTAGGTAGTTTCACCTCTAGATATAGGTTTTGAACTCATTCCTAATCTCTTTTGTCTATTTGGTTTCTGGGTTTCTACTTTCTACAGTCTATTTTACTTCGATCTTTGTCAACTAGGGTTTCATGTCTTCACTCTAGCTTGATTGATTGGATTTGATTAATTACTTATATATACAATAGAAAGGTAGAACCCCTATAGTTTGTCTCTCCTTTTAAGGTAGAATCAAATCTTGGTTTGTTCCCCAATGTTTTGTAGAAGAGGTTTTGACCTAGTTTGATCCATTGAGCTAGTCTCTCTTTTCTACGAAACATTTTGGTGAACTCATCGTTTCTTGTACTTTCACATCCTTCTTGAATTAGATATAAGCTATTTTTTTGCCTTAGATCTGATTATATTACATTCATTCATCATTTTTCATACTTATATAGCTTAATTTTGCATTATTTCATTGTTAGGGTTTGAAAAAACCTTGCATTTCTAGGAAATTTAGCTAATCTTCAATCTAGGGTGTATAGATTAGTGTGTTGTTTAAGAGATTATAAAATTATTGGGTTGATTAAAGGGATTTAATTTTATATACCTTATCATCTTTATTGTTCTAGGACATTCCTGCATATTTGCATTGAAAAAAGTGAAAAATTGAGCATTTTAGGCTTAGAAAAAGGCATATTGGTGCATTATTTTCATTGCAAATGTTTTAGATCATCATAAATAGATTTGAATAACTAATTTTTTCATCAGATCTGATTGATATTACAGTAGATAATAATTTCATGGTGTTGCATCTTTCATTTAAAATTCTAATTTGCTAGGGTTTTGTTGGAAAAAGTGCATTTTTCAAGAACCTAGTCAAATTCAAAACCTAGGGTTTGTAATCAAGATCTTGTTTCAAATTTTTCTGCTATCATTTACATTTCATATTTTATCTTGCATTTTTGTATCATGTCATAAACACGACTTTTTTTTCAAAAGGAGTTCTTGCATCAAAAAATAATTTGTGGTTTAGGAAGTAAGCATCTAAAATCTAGGGTTTTGTTAGTAAACCCTAGCTAGTCTTTCATTTAGTGCATATAAAAGCAAGTTAGTTTATTCATTTGAACATCTCTAAGTTCTCTAAGCAATCTAGGCACACTTGAACTCTCTCTCTTTCTCTCTCATTCTCTCTACTCTTCACTCTATTATGGATTATTGCTGCAGCACTAACATATTGTAGGTCTTGTGACGATCTTAGGAGTCTAACATTAGGACAAGCCCTGCTAAATTATCATAGACTCCTAGGATCCTAAACTTCAACCTTGATTACCCCTAATCTTTTCACATTTTGGTGAACCCAATGTTTCTTGCACTTTCACATCCTTCTTGCATCAGATCTGAGCTAAATCATCATAGACTCCTAGTATCCTAAACTTGGGGGCTTGATTACCCTTAATATTTAGGATTCTAGGAGTATATGATGATTTAGCATGTCTTGTCCTAATGTTAGACTCCTAAGATCTTCACAAGACCTACAATATGTTAGTGCTGCAACAATAATCCACAATAAATGAGAGCTTTAGAGAAGAGTAGAGAGCATGAGAGAGAAAGAGAGAGAGAGTGCAAGTGTGCCTAGATTTCTTAGAGAACTTAAGATGTTCAAATGAATAAACTAACTTGCTTTTATATGCACTAAATGAAAGACTAGCTAGGTGATGGTCTTGTGAAAGACTAAAAGCCACCAAGTTTAGGATCCTAGGAGTCTAACATATTATAAACATTCATTCATCCTTTTACATAGTTATATAGTGTAATTTTGCATGATTTCATTGTTAGGTTTTGAAAAATCCTTGCATTTATAGGAAATCTAGCTAATCTTCAACCTAGGGTTTGTATATTAGTGTGTTTCAGATCTTTTTGCATTATTGGATTGATTAAATGGATTTAAGTTTCTGTACATTATCATCCTTGCTTTTTTAGAGCTTTTTTCCATTCATTTGCATTGAAAAAGTGAAAAATTGAGCATTTCTAGGCTTAGAAAAGGCATATTTGGGCATTGTTTTTCATTGCATATGTTGTAGATCATCATAAGAAGATTTAAATATTTTATTTGTGCATCAGATCTGATTGATATTACAATAGATAATCATTTCATGGTGTTGCATCTTGCATTTAAAACTCTCATTTGTTGGTTTTGTCAAAAAGTTACATTTTTAAAAACCTAGTCAAATTCAAAACCTAGGGTTTGTAATCAAGATCTTGTTTCAGATTATTTTGTTATCATTTACATTTCAAATATGATCTTGCATTGTTTTATCATGTCATAAATATCATTTTTTTTGAAAAAAAGTTCTTGCATTGAGAAATTGTGGTTTAGAGAGTAGGCATATAAAATCTAGAGTTTTGCTAATAAACCCTAACTAGTCTTGCATTTAGTACATCTTTATCAGAGCAAAGTTTTGTAGATAATTGTTTCTTTCAAGTGGATACATTATTCAATCACTTCTTTGGTACATACTACACATCTCACATTTGCAAGACTAAGTTGTTGAGGTTACCAAAAACACACATTTCAGAAGACCCTGCTTCTCTTGCACTTGTAGATATTTCATTACAATTGTATCTTGATCTTGGTGGTACTTGGTTAATAAATTGTGAATTTTCTATTTCATATCATATTTTCATGGATTCCTCTAGTTTTTCCTCTTTTCTATCTTTGCATGCATATACCAAAGATTTTAATTTTTTTTAGAAATTCATTAATAGGCATCCTTATGTTTTAGATCATACAACATCCATGTATTATGCTGATATCTTTAAGTGCTCTTTATATGAAATCCCTAGTTATATATCTGATTTTGATAGCTTCATAACTCTCATGGATGTATATCCTTTGATATTATTAGACCTTAATAAAATCATCTCCATGAATGGTCATGAAGAGGGTGATGGTGATAATTCTTCTCCTATACATGATATTTCTATGGATCTTCCTCCTTTGGATTAATGTTCAAGTACCATGGATATCACTAAGGATCTAAAGACCCATGATCTTCCTCCTTTGATTGAATGTTCATGTGCCTTGGATGACATCGAGGATGCAAAGATCCTAGATATCCCTCCTTTGGTGGCATGTTCAAAACCCTTGCACATCACTAAGGATACAATCATCAACAATTACCTTAACAACACTTCACCCTCCCTTCATTCCAATGCTCTCCTTTCAAAGGATGAAGCATTAGTGGATGAGGAGTGGTTTCTCACATTAAATCCCTTCGGGATGGATTTTGGGCTTACTAAAAAAGAAAACAATGTCAATTCAATCATCATTAATAAGCTTATTCCACCCACTAATGAGATAGTGAATACGTGTACTAATGTTCCTAAAATCATTGTGCATGAGGCACCTAATACACTTCCTCACTTCAAACTGGTGATTTTAGTTCAAGGTGATCCAACACCACCTCGACCCTTGGGTTACATCCTTAATTATGCAAAACAAATTACTCAAGGTGTTCAAAATGTGTCGTAACATGACATGATTGCTCAGACATACAACACCTGTAATAAAAGTAAGTGCACACCAAGTGTACCCATCTCTCTTCCACCTTCTCAACTTATCCTACCTCAAGCACCTCATCTTCCTCTGCATTTTGGTAAATAATATGATCTTGTCAAGTAGCTCTGCACTACTCTGGCTAAGATCTCTCTATGGGATTTAATACAAACATCGCCTACATACCACAGAATGCTCCATGAGGCTCTACAAAAGGTAGTTGTCTATTAGACCAGATGATGTAGCATGTCTATTATATTGTATGCATGTGACAACATTCGATATATAATTTCAACATGAGTTACCTCCCATAGATGTACAAAACTAAAATTAGTCTCTAATGATATTCGTCATGATTGGTAACATGAGGATAAGATGCACTATGATTGATGGTGGAGTAGGTCTTAATGTTTGTGTAATAGATTTGTTAAATAAACTCAATATTGATAAATTTTCAATGCAACTAGATAAACTCAACATTCATGGCTTTGATAATGTTAGTAGGACATCACTTGGTACAATCACCTTAGATATTACAGTTGGACCTAAGATAGTGCCTACTCTTATTCATGTCATGCCTAACACTCTTGCATACAATCTTCTTCTTGGTAGACCATAGATTCATGCCATGGGGGTGGTTTTGTCTACCTTTCATCGTTCAATCAAGTTCATTTTGAAAGTGAAGTACATATAACTAAAGATGATACACTTCTGGAAAGTTGCTTGAAAATAGAAGCAAGACATCAAACTCCTTTAAGTAGTTTAATCCCTTCTTTAACACTATTCTCTAGGTTTCTAACAACAGTGTTGGTCAAGATAGTGTTGGTTCTTCGAATGCATTTGTGGGTGATGATTGGGGTTTGTTAGACTTTACACCTTCCTTTGTAGGAGAGTATAAAGTCTCACCCTCACACCCTATGATATTGAAGGTAAATACAATTTCTTCAACACCTAAGAAACTTAAAATTAACAATAATCTCAATGGAACTTTTGATCTTGATGATGATCCACCCACTTCTATAGAAATGGAGACCACTTGTGGTAAAGTATCATCTCAATATAATGAATCATTTACTTCTAATGCATGCCATGGTGGTGATGAGGTCTCTTTAGATTTCAACCGTCATGGGCTTTTTGAAAAAAAGTTTGATCCTCCTCACCATGATAAAATGAATAATCCTTCTTCTTCAACATATAATCACACTTCTAAAAACAACAAAGCTCTTCATATGACCTCTCTTCTTCCTTTGGATTTAGAGAAGCATTATGGGCATGGATTCAAAATTCTTTCAAAACAAAGATACAATGGAAATGGGTTAGGGTGCAAAGAACAAGGAATTAAGGTACCTTTGGAACCAACACCGCACTTGTCTAAAGTTGGTTTGGGCTTTTGGCCTTCTACTATGTTCTCACCATCGTGTTCTCAAGAAAAAGGATTACTTCCTACTCCCCCTATATCTTCTCTTCTATCTCAACAAGAGTGTATTTTGTCGAGTCTACTCAAAGACTGCTTAATCACTCTTCCTCCTCCAAAACACATAAAGATTCAACAAGATAATAATCCAACTCATTATTGTGCATATCATCGACACTTGGCCATTCCACTAATGAATGCCGAGTCTTGAGTAGAAAAATTCAACAACTTCAAACAAGGTTTGGCTCTAGCACTTCTCATCATGCTTGATGTAGTTCCTAGAGCACCTTGCCCTCCATCCATTTCCTAATCTAGTTTGGGGAGGATAATTTGTTATAGGTAGACTAGAAAGAGTGGTCCTATCTTCTCATTTATGTTATGTTTGTGTTGGGTGAATATTTTGTCGTTAATTAACTAACGGAAAATGGTTATATCACCACAGCTATGATGAGAAATTTCTCTCCTCTTAGCAAGGGGAGGTTCCCTTTTCTTAATACTTTCAAACTTATCTACTCTAACACTAACTTCAGGGTTAATCCATATCATCCATTTCTCTTTTTTTAGAAATGATGTTTATAATTTAAAATAGTAGTTTCACAATGCCAATCAAAATAACCAAGAAACTCACGAAAGCACAAAGTCTATTGTAGCTCCTTTTATTGATTTAAAATTTAGAACCGAATAAGATAAGGTGCAACCCAAAGTCTTCACCAAATACTATGATTGAAAGCACATGATCATAAAAGAGAACAGCAGCTCAAAGTTTTTCCACTATCTTTTACTCAAAAACATAAAATCACAAACCCAAAGATAATTATTGCAGCACAAAGTCTCCAAAATCTACTTTAGAATATCTCCCAGATTACTCAAACTCACACTTCAATTTGATCAAATAGATAAGATAGTATAAGGAAAAGGACATAAGAACACTTTCCAATACACCACAAGTTCTTCCAATGAAAAGATTGAACGTTCGCTTGCTTTTCTATTCACTTGATAAAATATGATTTACAATTTGAACACAAAGTCTCAAAATGCTCTTCAATTTGACAATGTTTCGCTTCAATAACTAAAAGATCCTTATTACAAAAGAGGCCCTCTTTATTTATAGTGAGAGGCCTTGAGAAATTCTAGGAAAATCCTAACTACTTTGACTTATTCAACAAAAGAGTCCTATTTGACTTATGACTTCTTTTGTCTCACATGTAATTACATTTTTAGAAAATACATGTGAATATGTCCACAACAAAATTCAAATTAAATCTACAATATTGAAAATAAACTAAGCCATTTGAAAAGGAACTTCAGTTGCCACCATTGTTCTTCTTCAAAAATTCTTTGTACATGGCCTGTATTGCCACTATTTCGTATACATCAGGTTTAGCTATATTGTTAGAAATGGTACGGGCCTAGAGAATTGCATCTTTCACTACCTTTATCACTTTCTCATGCTTCTCAAGATTGTCCTTGAGATTTTCAAAAGTTGAATACTGATCATAAAGGTTATCCATGGAAACCACTGTAGGCATCTCATCTTTGAATCTCTTCTGAACTGTCTTTTCAAAAGAGTCTATCATTTCATCTGCTGAGAGAAACTTATGCCCTTCACCTGTCAAAGTACATGGCAGTTCTTCCAACCTATGTAGAAGAGAGACATCACTATCTTTAATGTTTTCACACACCTGGCACAAGTCATCAAGCAAACCTTTTATTACATTGATGCGATGGACAAGAGATTCCTTAGTCTTAAGGTAAGACTCAGTTTGAAATGACCTCAATGGCAATCGGGTTCTTTATTTTTATCTTCATTTCGACCCATTCCTCCAAGCTCTCCTCTTGATCTTGTAATTATTGAGAAATTGGATCAACAATGTCATCAAGCTCAGCCTTTTCTCTAGCCATTTTCTCCTTCCTCTCCACTGCAGTCTTTAATAGAACTCTTCCCTGTGCTAATAACCACTCCACAACATCTCCAACCACTCTCCCTTTGGCCTAAGTTTTATCTACCTTTTGAATCAAGGGATTCTCTACAGTTACCGCCATGGTTTCCATGATTTCAGATGATTTTACTATTTTTTGAAGAACAACAGTAAGTTGTTCTGCTTTAGCTTTATAGTTCTCTTTCTCCTTCTTGACCTCATCATATTTTTCAAGCAAGGCGCTGGTAGTAGTTTGAAAATCTGCCTTGATACCTTCATTAGTTAGCTTACCTAACTCAACTCTTGAAACAACATAATCACTCACATCAAAAGTGTCAGCAGTAGCATCTTCTAGTGGTTTGGTAATTTCTACATATCTGATTCCTTTTTCATTAATGAGCCTGGAAACAGTCTTGGGCTTCTTCATAGTTTTTGATTTAATAGGCAATAGCTTCTCAATATCAATTTCATCTAGTGAAATTGCTTGCTTATTTCTCTTTGGAGTATATGCAGACAACCATGGAGGAAGCGCAGAAGCACCAATGTTTGGGGAAGGACCAATTACCTGCTTAGTCGGATCCATGCTTACACTTGTTACTGTAACAATAGGACTGATATGAGTAAAAACAACACTAGTGTCAACAACCTTCTCTGAACCATCTAGAAAATGTTCGAAAATAGTTTGTTCACCAATGTCAAATGACGAAGAAGATAGATTGGGAATGGATCCAGAAGAATCAAACATGGTCCCAAAACTGGTTCTCATAGAAGTAGGAGTGTTATTAGAAGAAACAACCATGATAGGTGAAATAGGAACATTTGAAACTACAGGAAAACTAGCAGCAATAGGAACATGGAGTAGAGGCATAGAAACTTGGGATTCTAATGGAAGATCCTTCTATGGGGAAAGTTGTAAATCACCAAGTTGTTCCTATTCTACATTCTCATCTTGCCTTGTTCTGTATCACCTTCCTCATCAGGCTTTTCAGACATCTCTACTTGCTAGGTATCATCAAGTTTCTCAACATTTTGCTTTTCAGTTTCAACATCTTCAACCTCCATTTTCTCAACATTTGTGTCTTCAGCACCTAATTTAATGACATTAGAGGTTCCTGCAACCTCTTTCTTCTTTCTTCCTTTAGTCACAAATTTGATTTTTGGCTTATGTACCTTAGAAGAAGAGGGAGTGTCACTTTTGTTCTTCATCTGGTTTTCCACCTTTTTGCCTATTTTCTCTTGAATCATAGTCTCTGATCCAGTAAGGAATTCTTTCAAACTAATCCCTTTGCTCTCTAACCATACATTTGTATTAGCTAGAATTGGTTGAAACCTTTTCCTAATTGAAGTCTCCTCTTTGACTGACCATTTGACCTTTGGAAGAGGCGAGGCCTCAATGTTCTCAGTATTTTATTTGGGAGCCAAAACATTCCCATCATCTTCCATTCCTTTTGGAATATCTGCAAGACCTAGCTCCTCAATCTAACTTAAGTGGAGTCTGTAATAATCTAGTTTTTTGATCTCATTTTGTGTTCTGAGACCAGCCCAAATATCTTCAACCATTGGGATATGGAAAATTGACTTTCTTTTGATTTTATCTTATACCCTTCTGAAATCAAAATGATGTCTTTTCTTGAAAGTTTTCATTGTGACCAGTTGTATTTCAGATTCAACTATTTTAGCCTTTGTAGCTGACTGGACAAAGTATCTACCAATCTCTACAGGAAACTTAATTCTAGATTTTTTCAGCTCCATTTATTTATTGTGTACCACAATCAGCTGCCTACATAATTCCATAAGAACAATCCTATCACTAGGATATCGTGGAAGTATATATGGATAACCAGGATAATACCCTACTTTGAGGTATGTGAAAGTTGGAAATTGTAAGAACAAACAGCCAAAAGAATTCACCACTTCCCATGCTTCATCTGATACTCTCTTCTGCACTAGTTCATCATCCCATAAACACATGAACACTGAAAAGAAAGCATCAATAACCCTACAGAAATGATGAATGGATCCTTTTAGAGTAATTTGAGGGTAATACTCATATACTGGAGCCAATCTTCGATCACCCACCTGAGTTAGACCAGGAAAACTCCTCATGCTCGCAACAACATATCCCAGATATGAAGTCATGTAAAACTTGAAGTTGTATTAACTCTCACTAGTTGATCATGCAAAGCATTACTAATCTGTTCCCCCCAAAAGATTTTCTGTGTACCCCTAAGAATCACCTTGATATATGTGTACATCCATTCTTGAAACTTGGATGAAGAAGGGAGTCCTTTGATATGACTCAACAGTGTAATCAAGTCACAGACCTCCTCAACAAAGTTACTCTTCGAGAGATCTTTCGGCCATCTGGTCAAACTACTCTGAGGAATCTTCAACCACTTACTATTTATGTACTTCCTTGCAGCTTCAATGTCTTCATCATAATCCCTTTGCCCTTGAGCAAAATATATCTCTCCAATATTTTCAATAGGAGGACACATAAAGATCTTATCAAGAAATTCAGCATCCAATCTCATGATCACATTTGCTTGGGAATCTAACATGGTCCTAGTATCCCTGTTATAATGATTGGCTATTTGAAGAACAAACTCAGGATTGTGGGTAGCAACAGGAAAAGAGGGAACCAAGTGAATGTTACTATTAATAATCTTTTGCATGTGTCTGGAAGGATATGTCTGTTTTGTTCTATCCACAAATTCAGCCATATCCACATGACCAATCTCTGTATCTTTGATCTCGTCCACATTGGACTGCAATGAAGTCATAGGGAAAACTCCTTGGTATTTATACTTCATAATTTTTTCTTTTGACGGGGACAACTCTGACATAAACTCCGTGAGGAAAACTAGAAATGGCATCTACCACAGATGTTTGTTGAAAACTACAAAAAGCCATGATCTCACAATTAGGGAAAAAATGGGCAAGTTGGGGTTACTGCTAGTTGACGATCATGAACATGGGAGTGTGTGTTGAAGGGCTTGAGAGCACATAAATCAAGGAAAAAGGTGAAAGCAGGCCAATAGACTTTGTAAGGCAAATTTTTCCAGTGTTAGGAAGAATTCAAGAAAATATGCATGGGCGACGAAAATGACCGCTCCTGCATGTGGGGTAGATTGTATGGTGTGCAGGGTCAGTCAAAATGACCGCCTCTGTAGGTAAAGAGAAATTCAAATTTTCATGTAGGGGCGGTTGAAATGACCACCCTTACATGTGGGTAAATTGCAAGTTGTTGTCTAGGAGCGGTTGATTTTACCGCTATTGCATGTGATAGTTTATTCTTAGCAATCCTGTGTAAGGGCGGCTAAAATGGCCGCTCTTACATGTTAGCTTCTTGATAGTCTATGTCCTAGCCGTGAATTCACCCACCCATGTATGTAATGAAATACTGAAAGCAAGCCACATTTATTGTCATCAGTTTTCACCACCAATACATCTTAGAAAACAAAGAAAGAATGTGAGGGTGGTGAAAACTGCCATCCTTACATCTATAAGGGTAGAAACATGTGTTGGTGGTGAAAATGAGCACCAATACATGTGGTAACACAAGGAAAAACCTAAATTTTACAAACATCAACTAAAATTCGTAGATTGCACTAAAACTAGGGCATGACGAGATCTGTTGATGATGAACAAGAAACGGCGAAGAAAAACACATAAACATTCTACTAGGGTTTTTAGGATAATCACAAACATACATAACACACAAAATGATGACTTAATCAAAACAAAAACATTTACATAAATCACAAACAAACAGTTCTATTACAAGCAAACCCTAATAGAAGGAAGAAAAATAAAAATGACAATAGGAGAAATGTCATCCTACCTGGTAAAAACAACAAAAACCCTAGGTGTGAAATCTACTCAATCCATGAGTTTCATGGTTTGATCGACTTCACGGAGGGTTAGACGGCTTATCTCAAGAAGTTTAGAATGAAAACTTCTAAAATGTATTAATGGCGACACGAGCACCATTAATGACACTTGAGTTTGAGATTTGTAATATCATGCTACAATGGTAAAAATGGCCGACAACGCATTAGTTAGGTACCTTATGCAAGAGCGGCAATAACGACCGCCAATACATTTTAAAATATGACAAGGAACATGCATGGGCGGGTGAATTCGCCGCTTATGCATATTCATAAAGAAAAACAACTCAAACATGTTGAAGCAGAAATTTTGGCCAATATTGCACTTTTAAAATATTAATGATATGCAAGAGCAGTAAATATGACCGACATTAGACATGAATACTTAAAAATTTACTAACACCCCAAAATGATCAAAATTGATATTTTAATAAGCTTACGACCTAGTCGATTTTCACGAATCCTAAGGAACTGATCTAGGGGAATGTCAAGCTATTTTAGGGTGTCAAATGACTTCACACGAGGCCAAGAGAACTTGTCTCAATTTGCAAACTTAGAGTGTAGGCTACAAAACGGACAAGTTTCATAGGGGTTGTCTACAAAAACGAGCATAGCTAATTTTGAGAACAACAGTTTGTATGTAATGTTATCCCCGTATTGTGATGTATTGTTGATTGTTATCTCTCCCTTGGCACCCTTGTTAGCACAAAGGTACAAGGAGTAAGAAGGCATTATGTCATTCCTCTATATGTATCTTCATTCTTCTAGGTATCATGATGCACAATTTCGTTATTTTTATTGGATGATTTAGAATCCTTTCATGTTGCTTCAATTTATGTATATGTGATCTTTATTTTGTCTATGTGGCACCTTCTAGAAATGCTCGGTGTCATACCATGACTATATAAGCTATTATTTATAATGAATGTAAGCATCACCCTGGTTGGCTCGTCTTGGGGCAACCCCTTGTCATGATGTAGCTTTTGTAAACACATCTCATTTGGGCATGTGCTTTTATAAAGATCTTGTGCTTGTTCTATATTTACTCATCATTCTACCTTAAAGGCAATTGATCCTTGATGGAGTTAGCAATTAATTTAAGGTGGGGGCATATATCATGCTATTTAGCCTTACTATAATTTTTCTATCTAAAACACTTGTTGATTATCTTTGTTATTACACTCTCCTGGAAAGGACTATGTCTAACTGGGAAACAAGATCTTGAGTCTATCTTGTTCTCCTAAGTTGAAGCTCCTTGCATGTTTGGGAGAAGGGTTGCACCAAAAACTAGAGTTTGGTAGTAAGGTCGCTTCGCCTTCTTATTCTGCAAGAATTTGTAAAATCCTCTTGCTAGAGGTAGCTTGGTGTATTCCTTTGAGTGGAAACACTTTCCTTTGGAGATGGTGTGTATGATGTGTTTTTTACTTCTCCTATGTTTCTTCTTATTTATAACTAACCCCTTAGCATTCTTCTTTATTACATCTTGGGGAATGATGCATGATGATTGAGACATCACTTAGATCGAGGTCTCCTTTGTCATGCTGACTCAAGGTCTTCCATTTTATGTTTCTCTCTATGAATGTATTCCCCTTGAGTGTTTTCATCATGTATTCCATGTGTATACTTTGTGTTAAGCATGTATACTTTGTCTATGACATGTATACTTTGTGTATGACATCTATGCTTCGTGTATTGCATGTATACATTGTGATTTCTCAAGTGTATGCCTTGTCCTATCTCATGTCTTCTAAGGGCTTCATTTATGTGTTAATTATGTCATGTGTCTTATGTGTATGTAAATCATCATAGACTCTTAGGATCCTAAACTTGGGGGCTTTGTTACCCCTCAATTTTGGTAACATTCTATGGCTTCTATTATCCTACATGTTTGTAACCTTAGAATCTTAAGTTTGGGAGCTTAATCACCCCTCAATCTTGGCAGAATTCTTTGGGCTTCTATGTCTTGTGTGTTTGAATCCATCCTTTAGTATGAGTTTGAACATAAGTTTGTACCTACACTAAAGTGGGGGCTAAATGTTATGTCGTAAAATTTGCACACTAGCATTTTACACTTAATTTAGCTAGGGTGGACCTAAAATATTTACACTTGTAAATTAGGACCTATTTTAACACCTTTTTGAGAATTAAGCATGCAATTCTTGATCCCAATGAACAAAACCCAGAAAAGCAATTATAAGGTGGGGATAGTGACACTTGAAATACCTTTTCTCGAGCGTTGGGGCTAAGGGACCAGGGCTCCCAAACACCCTTGTCCCCTTTCTAGCCCTAGTCTAAATTGTGGCTTGTTAGCTTGGGACCTCTTAAATGATTCCCAATGTTGGCCTAATGTGGTTTAATTCTCTAGAAATCAATGATTCATTTGAACATTTCTATCATGCCCGCATCTCCCATGCAGACACGACACACAAATGCCCATGTCATGACCACATTCGCCATGTGGTCACGACACAGGCCATGAAATTTTTTTCTCCCTATCCCTAAGAACCACCTTGCACGCGCAAGCATGCTCGATGGCATTATGCCTAAGGCGTAAACATGACAACTTATTCGATGAGGTGTAGGCTATCTAGGGGTAAGCAGCATGAAGTGTGTCGCTTCTAGGGTTAGGTCGATTCCATCTATACCCCTAAGTTTCCTAAGTAAGGTGATTTCAATTTCGAACCTCCAACTTAACACTTAGTGAAAAGTGATAAGCAGGTTAATGGCTAGATGGCGAGTGATCGAAGTGGGAAGGTGGATTGAAAAGTATCAACGATTAAAATAAATATTGCATAATCCTAACCCTAGGAATTTGGAATAATGTCGGCAGTGAAATACGTTTCGATAAATGCAAGGATAAATAAATTTCAATTAAACACCAATAGAAAAGAAAGTAAATAAATCAATTAAAATATTTAAATAAAAATAAATAAGCGAAAATAAAACGTTTGAATATTAAATTAGTTGAGAACAAAATCAACAATAACGGTAAATAATAAATTAATTAAGATGTCAAGACGTCGGTTGAAATCAATCTAAAAGTCAAAATTCGTTATTAAACATAAATTGACATTATGTTTAATAATTTCACTTGATAACTGAAGGACGAGGGTGGAGGGTTTTAATTAACCCTCCCCGCAAAATAATAATAAGGAATCAATTATAATTAACAATGTAGAAATTAACGATAAAGCAACTCATTGATTTAAACGGTAAAAAAAATAAAATTCCTTCCCAACGAATTAAATAATCCCCAAAATTCAAATAAATACCCTAGGCAATTAATTCACTTGCAAACCCCATTGAAAAATTACAAAACCAGGTTAATTAAAGGAACTCCCTAAGGTGAGTGAAAATAAGGTAAAAAGCAAATTAAACAATTAAATAAAAGAAAAATAAAAATATTTAAATAAATAAAAATAAAAGAATTAAAACTCCTCAAATAAAAGAATATCCTCACTAACAAATGAGGAAGCCCTAATCCCATTTAAAAAATGTTCTAAAAATAAGTTGCTCCAAACTCACCTCTTATCATTTTCCTTTTTTGCCCTAATATCCAAATCCACTAAGTGATCACAAAGTAACCCTAATATCTTATTCCTTCATTTTGATGTGTTGACCTAACTCTCTATTCCATAATCTTCTCTTATTTTGTTTCTCATGTTTTGTGAGCAGGCTAGGGTTAGAACCAGTATTGGAGGCCATGGATCATCTACAACCTCTCATGGAGGTAAATACAATTTCTCTTTTTTTTTGTGTTAAATTTATTTATTTATTATTAATTTTTTTATGCTGGTGTAACTTTATTTACCAGACCTTGAGTATATGCTCTAGATTGATCTACAACTGTAAATATATGCTTGTGAGATGAACCAGGTTTTTTTTTTTTGTATTAGGGCAGGGTAAAGTCGACGGCGGCGAAGAAGTAAGGGAGGGCGGAGGCGGTGGAGGACCGACAGCGTTGTGTGAGCAGCACAGTGGAGGGGCCGTGGTGGATGCGTGGCAGAGGGCGGAGCAAATGGGAGCAGTAGAGGGCAGTGTCAACACTGGCAGTGGCGGGTGGTTCGGGCCGCGGCGGAGTGAGGGGGTGGTGGCACTTCTGGCGGGCAGTGGTCTGCTAGGTGAAGGGAGGGCAGTGGGAGGTTCACGTGGGGAGAGGGGGTATCGGGGGTTACAGGGGGGTGTGGGCGGAGGCTAAGCCTCCTCCCCCACACCCATGCTTGCTATTACACTATGGGCGCCGCCGCTGCCCACAGACCTGCAAACTTTTTTTTTTATATTTTTTTATATATTTTTTTGTTTTGTTTTGTTTTTTTTTTAACAATAAAAGGTATTCTTGTATATAAATTTATATATATATATATAATATATATATATATATATATATTTATATACATACATACATACATACATACATACATACATACATATAAAAGCATAAAGTTGTAAATACAGTTGAATATACAACCACATAATTTTTTTTTTTTTGGTTTAAAAAAAACCCTCATATCAACTCACAACTAATTTATATATATATATTTTTGACATGATATCTCTAGTCTGGGTTACAAATTAGTGCATATATATATATATATTTTCCTAAAGCAGAAATAAATAAATAGGAAAATATAAGTATTCAGCCAAAACATAAAGCCTAAAATGTTCTTCTGTAAATTCTTGTAAGTACACAATGGCAAGAAAGGAATCTAAACAACATTTTAGTTCACCTTGCATAAATTTTCAAATACACTTTTTTTTTTCAGCAATATAAGTCAATGTTATAGAGTATTCAACAAGATCCACATAGAAATTTAACTCTTATATATATATTTTTCTTCTCGTAATTAAATTGCAAAATTTAAATGATTCAGTTTGAAATAAGGAAGCATAACATTTACAAGAATAAAGAGATTGATTTATTTTTTTGAAAGTAATATGCAGAAACAGAGAATACATTTCTTTTCTTTCGTCTATCATACTCTAACAGCCATAACAACTCATGTATAAGTTTTTATTTTGTTTAAAGTTTTAAAAAATAGAAATACATTTATGTCATCACTTGCATTTCACAAAATTTAACTCACCAGAAAATAGGAAGTAGACAATATTTAAATAACATGACAGAATAACTTCCTTGCACTATTTTTTGAAAGGGTGAAGACAACAATTTATTGTATCTATCTTCACATTCCACAAATACATACTCTCCTTGTGAGAATAAACACATTGACAAAACCAAACCAACACCTCTTCCTCATTCAACATTAATAACTTAACCAAATGCTTACATTTCAAATTCTAACTAAGCCAACTCCATGGCAAGAATAATAACAGTTTTTACAAAGGGCCAAAGTAGCCATGGCTTCAAAACAACCAACACAAGGAGACTAAAAGGTCACCAACATGAGCTCCAAACACTACATCTCCTCATTACAAAACCTGCAGCTAAACACAACAACAAGACAAACCAAACCAACCACTACAACAGGAAAGCTCTCCTCCCTACCGTAGACCCGCAAAAGGGTCACCCCCGAGCTAGGGAGGTAGATAATTCACACTGGGTTTCATTCCACAACAACAATTCAATCACATTAACACAAAAATCAGAACAACCCCATACGTTTATCACATAACTATGCTCATAGGAATGAGCTTGGTGAGGGTAGGGAATAGACCTCTCAACTTAAAGGGGCTCCCAAAAGATAAAAGAAAATCTCAACACATGGCCTCAAGCCAAATCTCCAAAACACACCATCCTCCAAATCACAAGTACTTCATGGCACTCTTGCCATCAATAAATCACAACCCATGGCCTCAAGCCAAAAACCTCCATAACACCAACCTCCACAAATATCACATAACATCCCCATGGCACTCTTGCGATACAATATTCTCCTCCACAAATAAAAGCGCTCAAGGCACAAATACAACTCTGGGAGAGCCCCCAAGGATTGTTCCTCTCCCCCACCCATACAAGTTGAGCATTACCTCCATTGGAGGTGCTCTCACCATAAACACCCAACCCAACATCAAATGAAAAACATCACAATGCAAACAAATTTACAACCAAAATCCAAACATGGAACATCATATAAGCAAAGTAAAAAGCAAGTTAAGAGGCCTACCTTCAAGGCCTTGACAATGGAAGAAGAAATTGGTGAAGAGCTCCAAGCCTTCCCAAGCCTTCCAACTTCTAGAAATTCCTTCCAAACTTCTGACAACTCCCTCAAGGATAGCAAGAAAACTGAATTTTTTTCAAGGAAAAGCACCCTCCAAATTCTAAGGAAAAGAACTAGAAAAAGAAGAAGAACCCCCACTCCTCTACAAGAGGAGCTATTATAGGCCCTCCACTTGGCCTTGAGAGAATGAGGTGGTGACATTTGTCACCATCTCTTCCCTCCACCAAAGCCACTTGTAAGAGTGAGAAGGTAAGAGGATGACAAGTGTCCTCCTCTCCCTCCACCTCCAACTCCACCTCATGAAGACAATGGTCTTGAGTGGTGCTCCCACTCACTTGGGAGTTTGGGAGGACTCTTGGAGACCTCCCTAGTCCTCCTTGGGAATGATTCCCAAAACATAGGGATGGGAGATGAGCTCTTCCAAAGGCAAGGCCCATCCCCATCTTCCCTCTTCCCAAATTCGTCACTCTTACTCCACCATGGTTTAGGGTGACCTAAGGTGAGTCAAAACTAGGGTTAGGTAGTCCAAGTTGACCCTAGGCTCATGGTTGACCACCTAGGGTAACTTTTGGGACCCTAGGGGTCATGAAAGGGGTTGAAAATCCACATATAAATGGCCCAAAAAAATAATAAAAAATAACAAATGACATAAATCAAATAAAATATTACAACACTTAATATTAATCAAAAAATAAGAAAAAGAAAGGGTACTAAGGCTAAAATTAATTAAAATTAAACCGAGCACAATAAATCATCATTCAATTACACACGTGATCCTTATCCCTCTTGGGAACGGATCGGCTTCATTGGGAATAACATGGTGTGAATCCTACCTTTGATTTCCCATGGCTAGGGAACGTAAAACCTACACATCTCGATCAAGTGTCAGTCCTGTCATGATAAGTCAGCCGAAGCAACTGAAATTAACTCTACGCAATTGAAATAAACATCAATACATAACTACAAATCAAACTGCATTTTTCATCACATGTCAAATAGTTCACATCACGTAACTAATTGGAATCTCATAACCAAATAACATCTAATATAAATCCCACATATCGAACCACAACAAATCATCCAATATGACCCAATCCAATCACATGTATCAAATCAGTGAGATAAAACATCAAGTCTGTATAATCAAGCATAATTCCAAATTAACTGCACTATCCAAACAAATGTCAATTAGTCCATATCACATAATCACTAGAATGACAACACATCATCAAATATAAACTCGTAAGTCGAATCACACAATAAGCATCACTATGATCAAATCGAGTCACATATGTCAAATCAATGTCCTAACATAAACAATGGATAAAAATTAAGTCTACACAGTGAAACATAATCACCAAGGTCTGATAATGTCATCTACTGCATGGCATAATGTTCACAATATGGAAGGTAAAATAATTGGCCTCACAATTTCTAAGCTTTCTCTAACTTCTTGAAAGATTATTCTTCTCTCATGCTCTCTACTCTTCTCTAAAGCTCTCTATTGTGGATTATTGTTGCGGCACTAACATATTATAGGTCTTGTAAACATCTTTCTACTTTTTTGGGATACACAAACTTCTTGAGTCAAGTTGTGATGCTATACCAAGCATGCTAGGGTTTCCATGCTCAAGGTGACTTCTTTCCTTCATGCTTTGTTCTAGCATTTCATTGTACTTCAGATTTGCCTCTGCCCTCCTAGGGAACACACTCTTTATCTATCATCTTTGCTATTGTGGAGGTGGAAACACCATTCATGGAGCTTTATTGAGGAAAGCTCCTAAATAGAACCCAACCATCTTCCTTCTTATGTGTGTACAGGTTAGGAGAATATGTTTCAGGAGTTGATCTCTAGCAAGAAGACAAAGCTTATTGGCAGACCCAGTGAAGGTTGCAATTTTTATAAACCCTAATCTAGGACCAGGGCACCCAAGTGCCCTTGTATTGGGTAGTTTTACCTCTAGATCTAGCTTCTGACCTCATTCTTGATCTCTACTATCCATTTGGTTTATGGGTTTGTGCTTTTGACAGTCTGTTTTATTCTGATCTTCGTCAACTAGGGTTTCATGTCTTCACTCTAGCTTGATTGATTGGATTTGGTTAAATCCTTCTATATACAACAAAAAAGGTAGAACCCATGTGTAGTTTGGCTCTCCTTCTAAGGTAGAAGCCAAGCTCAGTTTTTGTCCCAATGTTTTGTAGAAGAGGGTTTGACCTAGTTTAATCTATTGAGATAGTCTCTCTTTTCTATGAAACAAGTTGTACTCGATAGCTCTTGACACCTTTTTTGCCAATTCAACAATGCATTAGGGAAATCCAACTGAAGTATCCTTAAGGATACCTTAGTTTGTGTGCCTTGATAAACTATAGGTACTAAAACAACCAATTCTTTAATCAATTCTACCTGATCAACTTTGTTGTTGGCCTTTGTCAACTTCTAGGCCTCATTGTGTAGTTTCTCAATTAGGGATGAGATTAAGGTGATACTATTATCCCTAGCTTTGACAACATCAGAGATATGAATATCTCTCTGTGTTACCTTTGCATCCTTCTTCTTAAGCTTAGTTCATTTTCCTCAATGACCTTTTCTTTCCTCTTCATTTGTTCCTTCAGGTCATTGATTTCTTGGTCTTTTGTTGATTCCTCTTCTTGCATGACCATTTTAAGGTCTATGATGATCAACTGTTTATCCCACAACTATATTTTAGAGTTATCAATTTCCTCCATTGGCTGTTGTTCTTTGGAGATCTCAATATCCTCCTGATCAAAAGGATGGGAGAAGCTTCTTGTCTCCAACTCCTCTACCATTTTTGTCTCTTGCACTCCAATCTCTCCTTGTTCTTTAAAACTTCGCTTCTCTTCTTCCCCCTCCGCCCCCTTCCATCTATGTAGATTCCCTCTTTTCTTCTATTTCTATGTCTTTAGAAAACTCTTTGGCATGTGATGTCCTAGCCTGATCCTTAGGAGGCGTCAGTGAGGTCATGAAGCCAACAAGTACGTCAGCAAGGAGTGTGATGTCTTTCTCCATGTGAGTTTGATGTCTTTTTCATTAGCTTCTCTAGGGCACTTTCTATTTTGTATGTCTGGTGCTGGTGTCTCTTTTTCTAAATCTAAAGAAATTGTTTGAGGTTCAGTAGATACAATGTCACATTCCTTGGTAGTTTGTGGAACAAGGATCTCTAGAGTGCTCTCCTCAGTTACCCTTCCTCTTTTACTCCTCCTCATAATGGGAGGAGTGTTTTCACTTGGTGGGTCCTCATTCTTTTTCTTATGTTTTTGGGGTTTGGGAGTCTTTGCAAGCTCCTCTACTTTTTCCTCATCACTTACCCCTTCTAGAATCTAGGGAAAACTTATAACACCCCTATTTTTTTGTGTCAAGGTGGATTCCTCAGTCAATGCTATTTTTCATTTTATTTTTTAGGGACTCTTCCTTGGGTATGACGTCTTCATGCCCTAGTATAGCAGATGATTCCCCCATAATTCCTTTACACTTTTTCTTCTCTGTAGATGGGGAAAAAGTGGATGGAGTTGGCCTATCCTTCTCCATTCTTTGAGTGGTGGATGGTGACTCTACTTCTGCCTTCTTCCCCTTTTTCTTGGTCCTATGAGTATCATCTAGAAAAGCTTGACATAGGGCCTTCCCTCCCCTCTTGGAGGTAAAATGATGTTTGACAATGAGGTATATGAGGCCATGGTGTTTAAGTAGACCCTTTCCCTGGTAATATTTTGCTACTTATGAAGTGATTGTAGAAAATAGGAAGTTGGGTAAATTTATCCTATATTCAAGGTGTGCGTGACCATGCCTTACAAATATTATCATTTCATAATGGGTCCTAATACTAAAGAGAACTAGCTATCATAGGTGAACTATTTCATTAGCCACATGGCCAAGGACTACCATGACTAAGGAAGAGTGTTTCTGACAATTCCTTTCACTTCTCCTTTATTGATGTATGTTTGTATTTCAAATTCATTATCTATGGAGAAAGCTTTGATTAAATTAGTATACAGGGTTTTTAGGTGATAGAACCTCTCACCTTCTTCTAGGAGTCCAAAGATCCTATTGATGATGGTTGGGGAAATAGGAATGATGATTCCTCATACCTGTGTTTTGTTGTTCTAAAGGTTGGAGAGGAGTGATTCTATAATGTCTTCTTGGTACCCCTCAAATTTCTCCAATAATTTGAGCCATATGACAACCCTTAGTATATTAGTAGATGCTTGATCTTGCAATAGTCTCTTTCCTATCTCTGACTCTAATTTCTTCTTAACCCCTATACCTCCAACAAACTACAACTTGATGGTGGTTTATCCCCATTTTTCTTGCAAACCCTCAACCTTGCCTAATTATTTTTCTGAAACCTCTTACAATAGAGCTATCCCACCTCCGGAGCTATCTAGTTCCTAAAATCTAGAGTTTGAATTTCTTTTGCTTGTCTTGATGACTACTGAGTCAGTTGTGAGGGAATTAAAGCTCATAAATTTAGAAATTATGATTTAGTATGTTTGCAGGGGTTTATGTCACTCCAGAGCTACAGAGCTGACATGTTAGGTGGACAATTTGGGGTGACATGCATCAGGTTTATTTGGGAATAATGGTAGTGTATAGGAGTCCAAGTGAATTGCACAAAATGAAAACTAAAAATACTTGCTATAATTAGTTAATTAAGACTAATACATGGATTACCATTGCAATAATTAGGCATCATGCTCAGGGTTTCATGTTGTTGCCTCCACAAGATGTGACGTAACCACTCCTCCATGTGTGTCCTTTAGAATTAGGTGTCATGATGTCCGCATGAAGTGACAAGATCCTTGTCTGAACTGGTGGTTGATGGGATAGCTGCATCATCAGCAGATGGTGTCGACAAAATGATTTGAAAACATGGGCCACTGATGGTTGAGTGTTATGAGTGCTTGTGACTTGGCCTCTTTTTGAAGGTGAGGTGTATAAAGTCATAATGACCTCATTACCTTTTTTTGAGTGTCCTTCCTTGGATGTTTTGAGAGGTAGGTTTTGGAGGTCTCAAATCCCCTTTTATTGTTGGAGCATTGGAGGTGCTCCTAATTAGCTTCGGAGGTTCTCCTAATTAGCTTTAGAGGTGCTCCTTCTTGATACCTTCATGAAAAGAGAACTGCCATTTGCTAGTTTTAAGTTCTCTTGGTGAGAAAGACTACCATTTAACTGGTTTACTGTCTACCTCTTTTTTTTTTTCTTTTTTGAGAAAGGCTACCATATTACTGGTTTTCAACCCTTCTTTTTTATTTTTTATTTTATTTTATTTTTTTCTCTTTTTTATCCTTTCAACTTGTGCAAGAGAGTGTGACCTCTATTACATAGAATAGATCCTTGATAAATTCCTCCTTTGTGGCTGGCTGTTGGTAGAGGCAAATCCTATGACCATTCACCAAAAATGTATTTTCACCTCCATCAATCAGTGCCAACTAGATTGTTTCATTTTAATAGACTTCTTTAATTTCATAAGGTCCCATCTAGTGGGTTTGTAATTTCACTTTGAATTCGTTGAACTTGGAATCATATAAGAGAACCCAGTCCCCTTGCTAAAATGTCCTCTTCTTGATGTGCTGATCATGCCACTATTTCCTTTGGTGTTGAATGAGTTCTATCTATTGTATGGCCTCCATCTTGATTTCATCCAATTCATTGAGTTGAAGAATCTGGTCTTTCTATGCTATGGATAATGGTAGTCCAATATCCAGTGATGTCCTAAGTGTTTGTAGCTCAAATTCTATTGACATTATAGGTTTCTTCCCATAGACAAGTTTATAAGGTGAGAACTTTGTTGTTGACTTCCATGTTGCATTGTAAGCCCATACTACTTCATGTAATCTACTGGCCCAATCTTTTCTATTCATTGCTACTATCCTTGTAAGGATATTTTCTAGTTCTTTGTTTGTCACTTCCACCTATCTATTTGCTTGGGGATGATAAGGTGAGGACTTCTTGTGCTTGACCTAATACAAATTTGTGAAATATTTTATCACTTGAGAGGTAAATTATGGGCCTCTATATGAAACTATTGCTCTTGGGGCTCCAAATCTTAGAAAAATTCTATTATATAGGAAATCAACAACTTATTCTTCTCTAGCAAATTGTAATGCTTGAACCTCTTCCCATTTGGTCACATAATTAGTACATATCAAGATGTATTCTTTACCTATAAATGCTAGAGATATGGGTCCAACAAAATCTAGGCCCCATTGTTCAAATGGTTCTAAAACCACTTGAGGGGGGTGTAGTGTCATCTCCTCTGTGAAAGTTAGTTGACCCATCCTTTGGCATTGATCACATTGTTTCACATATCTCTTCACATATATGTTGAGAGATGGCCAATAATAACTAGCTCCAAGAATCTTGTGGATTATCCTCTATGAGGAGTTATGTCCTCTTGTGGGTTCATCATGTGGCATCCTCTTAACACATCAAAGATTTCATCATCCATTAAACACCTGCACAACACAAAGTCAGGGCCACATTTGAACAAAAAACCATTCAACCATTTATAAGGCAAGCTTTCCTTTATTAACTCTATTTTGTTTGGAATTAAAATGAGAAGGAAACAAGACTATAGCCAAGAAATTAGCTATATCATCAAACCAAGGTGTGATAGTAGAAACAACAAAAAAACTTTCAGCTAGGAACCTTTCTTCCACTGGTTGGTTTTATCCACCTATTTGCAATCTTAATAGAAAATCAACAACCAAATTAAACTTTCCTAGGTTATCTATGATAGTAGTATCAAATTCTTGCAATAGTAACAACCATATGATGATTCTTGTACCTACTATAGGTTTATTCATTAAATATTTAATGGCTACATGATCAGTGTGTACAAAAATTTTATATCCTATAATGTAATGTCTTAATTTGTTGATGGCATGGATGACAACTAGGAATTCTTTTTAGTTGTTGTGTAGTTTTTCTCAGTAGGGGTAAGGTTATTACTTATGTAATAGATTTCATGCATACCTTCCCCTTCTTTTTGTCCTAAGACTGCTCCTGTTGATTCATTTGATGCACCTGTCTGAATGTGGAATGGTAGATTCGAATTAGGTCCTCTTAGGACATGTGTGACTATGATTTTTTCTTTGATGGTCTCAAATGTTTTTTGGCAGTCTTCTATCCAATGAAATTCAGCATCCTTGGTTAGCAAAAAAACATTGGGGCAACTATCTTGCTAAAATTTTCTATGAATGTTCTATAGTATCCTGCATGACCTAAGTATCATGATTTACACTCTTTTGTATGCACCATACAAGGACAACAGTCTTATTGCTGAATAATATTCTTATGTATTTATTCAAAAAATGGATCTAACATTCACTAGAAATTGTTAATGGGAATTAATTCATTGTATTCATTGCTTTTGTGTTCTTTGTATTAAAAAAAAGATAATTTATGGAGTAATTCAGATTTGACATTCATTTATCTCTTATTTGCTCAAATTAATAATTATGTTTTCTTAGTCTTAATGACGGGACTCATTACATTTTTCCTTTTTTTAATTGGTTTTCCTTTTGGTCCTATAATCCTATTTTTTAAGATAAAGGAAAATATTTCTAATACTTAGAGAATGTGCAATCTTCAAGGAAACACATGCTTATACCCTATCTATGGAGTTTAGAGAGTTCCCCCTCTTATATTGATTGTCTATTTTCAATCCATCTATATTTTCTTGATTTTCTAGAATTGGTGTGCTAGGAGTCATTTTAAGATTGGAAAAATCACTTTGCAATTAGTTGTTTTAGTATATATTTTTTCCTTTATGTTAAAAAATACCAAATAAAATACTTAGTATGGTCACTCTTTTGATATTTATATTAGAGGGGTTGTTCCCTTTTCTATGTGAGGTTCCCATCATTAGTAAATATTTTATGGTGGAATTGGCATTAATACCAAGAAAATAGTTTTGTGTAGTTTACATATAAACAATGTTAAGTTTTGTTGGGATGCATATCTATAGTGTAGTGAGGATAGATGTGAGATGATATGGTCCTCCATGTGTAACCATAAGGATTTTCCAATCCTCTTGCTCACATATAAAATTTTGCATTTGTCCCTCTTATCAAACTTAAAGATCTTCTACTTACATCCAATTCTCATTGCACAAGGATTAGAGTTAGGTTCACTTAACAACAAGTTTTATATTTATTTCATAGATTTCAACAATTTTGAATGCTTGGAGAGGATTCAAGAGAGATTTTATGCTTCTCCCTACTTAGCTCAAGGCCCCCTTATTTCATGGAACTCTCCTTGGAATTTCTAATATATCACTAGTCCTTTCAAATTTATCAATGGTGATGGTTCTATTTCTATGAAATATTTATGGTTTTAATAATTATCACTAGTTTCTTTATCTCATGTATTTTAGTTCTTATTTGTTTATTGAGATTCACACATATCTTTACTATATATATTTTCTAAAGTTCATGTTCACAATTTAAGTATAACCTTGTTTAAAAAGAAATATATATGATTTTAGATATTAAAAAAAGCAAAACCCAAAGCAAAATCTTATATCATTTAAAATAAAATATTAACATAAAATGAGTTGTGTTGTGTATAAGATTTATATGAAATTATAAATGTTTACTCAATGGCAAAGAAATAAGTTTTTAATCTTAAAAAAGTTAAAAGGAAAATTTGTATCAACTTGATCAATCCAACAAGCTATTGAAATACAAATATTTGAAGACAAATTTTCAACAAACTCTCCACATTTGTTCTAGCTTTCTTAGAAATAGAAATAAAGTGAATCTAATGAAATGGAAACAAAATGGAAGAATGGGAAAAAGAGGCAATCTATCACACAAATAAGAGGAATAAATTGTATTGGTATGGGCCCAACTACCCTCGATTTGAGCTTATTAGGTTCAATCTCATATTATTTGGTACACATGATGTGTACCAAGAGGAATACAATTGTTCTAATTCTCCTCAACATCTACTTGGAAATAATGATGGTTAAAACATCCACTTTAAAGTATAGTTGATAGTAACCAATTACAAGACTAGCAAATATTAATTGTTATACTTACCTTACCATGATAAAGAAGAGAACAATTTAATTCTAAATGAAACTAAAAGTTAACTAATTTATTTGGTTATGTATTAATATAATGATGTAGGAGCATCTGGGTCCATGAACAATCCTCATTAACCAAAAAGATTTCTTTTCTTTCTTGCTTGTTTATTTTCCTTCTTGTTTTGTTGTAGAAGTTGATGATCAAATTTCTAGAGAATTTCCTAAGGATTCATGGCCAAGTGTTGAATTCATCTTGAAGAAGATCCAAATCGGTGCTCAAATTTCAAATTTGGTGAAGATCTGAGCTAAATTGGACAAGTTATGAAAATGTGGAACTTTTAGTGTCAACAAGATATGCGGGACTTTCCCTACCATCGGGATATATGAAGATGGCCCTTGAAATCCTGCAAATCAAAGTGATGATGTCATCTTGATAAGGAGCCAAATAGGTGTCCAAGAATTCAAGTTTGATGAGATTCTGAGCAAAATTGAACAAGTTATGCTTAGGTGGAACTTTGAGTATTAATAGGAAATGTGGAACTTTAGCCTACAACATGATATATGTAGTAGATGCTTGAAATTTTGCAATATGTAGTAGACCCCCAAAATCTTGTAATATGCAATATACCCCCAAAATCCCATAATATGCAGTAGACCCCCAAAATCCCACAATATACAGATGACCCAGATTTTCCTGCAATATGCAGATCATGACCCAGTTTATCGTGTAATATATGAAGATGACCCAATTTTTCCCGCAATATGTAGATGACCCAGTTTCTTCTGCAATATCCTGATGGGTCGCTTTTTTCGTTGCACCGCCTGAAAGCACCCAAGAAGTGACAAAAATGGTTTTTGATGACCTGTATGGCCGATCCAAGAGCTCATTAATGACTCACACGTGTCTCATTCATGTGATGAGTGTGGTGGTCACCTCAAATGCCTATAAATAGAGCATTTTCACACTGAAAAAGGTTGATTTTTCCATAGTAAGTTTTTTTGGCTTCTGCTGTAACTTCTTCTGTAGGTTTTAGATTTGAAGGTAGATTGTTTTGGGTTTTTAAAAGAAGGCTAGGATAGTCGTATTTAACTAATAGAATGGTTGTAAGGCTTAGGCCAAGGCATGCATGAAGTCCATTGTATTCCTATTGCAATGTTTTCTATTGCATATGAATAAAGATTTTTCTATTCATTGTTGTGTTGTTCATTTCATTGCATGGTTCAATAGCTTGTCAAAGCCCCTGGACCTTGATCTACATCAAGTGGTATCAGAGCATAGGTTTAGAATTCCTTGTGATTGTGGAGGTGTTGTCAAAGAGGCCCTAAGGATATTTTTGTAGGCATAGTGAAGAGAAAAACCTGCAAGTGCAGAGGGTTTGTAGACATGGCACATGGAGCAAGAGGAAAAAGAGGAGCTACTCCAAGAGCTAGAGATGCAGCATTGGTAGAGATGCTGAGAGGCATCACAGCTAGGCTCAATGAAATGGAGAGAGTACATCACATAGGAGTACCTATAAATGATGTAAGTGATAATGAGGAGGAAGTTAATGAGGAAGAAGCAAAAGAAGGAGAGGATGGATATGAGAGGAGGTTTATGAGTGCAATGACAAAGATTGCCAGTAAACCCTGTGTAGAGTTACCCAGTTACAATGGTAGTCTGAAATCAAATGAGTTGATAGACTAGATTTCAGATATGGAAAAGTATTTTGAGTTGGAATCTATTGAAGACCCTGAGAGGGTAAAATTTGCAATTGCAAAGCTAAAGGGACATGCATCTCTGTGGTGGGATCATGTGTAAGTTGAGAGACAGAGAAAAGGAAAGGAAAAGATTAAAACTTGGGAGAGGATTTTAACTAAGTTAAAGGAAAAATTTCTACCTACAGACCATAATATCACCATGTTTAAGATGTTGTAAAATGTCAAGCAAAGGGAGAAAAGTGTGCAAGACTACATCAAAGAGTTTTACAGATTGCACATCAGGGTTGGTCATATTGAAGATGATGCTGAGAAGGTTTCTAAATATGTAAATGGTTGGTTTTATTCTATCCAAGATGAAATTAGCATGATCAGAATTACCAGCATAGAAGAAGCCTATTAATTTGTACTAAAGGTAGAAGAAAAGATCTCTAGAAGACACAATAGCTCTAGGGGAAGAGGTAAATCCTCCAAAGGAAGACGACGGTCAAATCCTATATTTGGTTATCAGGATAAGTAAGGAGAAACAAGTTCTTCTCAGACCATTACCTAAGGAGGTAGAGGAAGGGGTGATTACTCCCGAGGTAGAGGAAATTTTGGAAGAGGAGGAGGATTTAGTGGAACATGTTTCTAGTGTGGGCAGGCTAGACATAGGGCATTTGAATATCCTCAAGTACAAAAGAGCAGTGGCAAGGGAAAAGAGACTAGAGTCCTTATAGCACAAGTTGAGGAGGAGAGCGTGGAAAGTGTAGCTTCACCAAAATTTGGAGAACCTGAGCATGGGGAATCCTTGATGCTGAGGAGAGTTCTCCTAAAACTAGAGAAGGTACAAGGGGAACCAGAACAAAGAAGAAATTTGTTTAGAACTAGATGTAAGTTTGGAGGAAAATGCAGCAAAGTCATTGTGGATAGTAGAAGTACTGACAACTTAGTGTCAGAAGATATGGTGGAGAAATGGAACCTAAAAAGGTTGAAACACCCAACTCCCTACAAGGTTTCTTGGCTACAAAAGGGACATTAGTTATTGGTAAGTAAACAATGCCTTGTTAAATTTTATATTGGGAATTACAAAGATGAGATAATGTGTGATGTTATGCCAATGGATAAATGTCACATTGATGCAGGAGCATCCAGTGGTGTAAGGGCAATCTTGCATCACCCAAAAAGAAGTTAATTCAAAATCATTGTAGTTGT
Source organism: Cunninghamia lanceolata (assembly GCA_027924645.1). NCBI lineage: Eukaryota > Viridiplantae > Streptophyta > Pinopsida > Cupressales > Cupressaceae > Cunninghamia > Cunninghamia lanceolata. Next base: position 38,604,888 of record BSBN01000084.1, on the reverse strand, counting down.
TTTCATTTATTTCCATAATTAGTGTTTCTAGTACATAATATCCATAATAATGATGTAGGACTTTTAGTTTTTCCAAAACTGTTAAAAATAGCAACCTGCCTGTTTTGGAAAGTCTACTTGCTATTTTTAAAAAGTTTGCAATTGGCCACGGATTGAAGCGAAAACTTGCAGAAAGTTATTAAATGGAAATATAAGACCTTTGGCGAAGGAATCAGGCAAAGATCATTTGTGAGCTAAAAGATATTAAAGTTTTTGTTTTCTGAAAAGCCCCTAAAAATTTCTGAAATGAGATATGAGGCACTAAAACTTCCCTAAACATCCTGAAAAGTTGATGAAAATCCAATTTACAAATTTTCAGCATGATAGTTCACATCGCAAGCTTTTTGATGCCTAAAACAGTTCGTCAATCAGACACCCGGATCAAAAGTTATGCTTCTCGGAAGTTGACCTACTTTTGGAGGAAGTTGTAAATTTCAAAATTTAGCTAGAGGCCACCAAAAAGTGTTATTTATGGCTATTTTGGGAACCCTAGGCAGTAGTAGAGTTAAGGGGACAAGTGTAGAGTCAAGAATAGGTAGGAAAATAGAAACCCTAGCTAATTTGGGGGTTACAGAAGGCTGAAGATTCGAGAGCCTTGAGGTTGGGAAAGCTGTAATGTGCTGCAGCCAGTAGGGGATTCATCCTCTGATTGTAATTGGGATTCTGTAATGTAATGAGTTGCCTAGATCAATAAAAGAAAGTTCTATTTTCTGTGTTCCATTTCTTTTGTTGTGTGTTTTGTGATTTACCCCCTTCATCAAGTGGTATCAGAGTGAGGGTTCCTGAGTGTAGACAGATCGCCAACTGTGAGGTAGTTTGTGCTAGGACCTGAGGTTGTGGGTTTTCTACGAAGACCAAGATGCCTCCATGAAGAAATCATGTTGGGAGGAATGCTTTGATAGAAGAGGGTTTTAGAGCCCTGCAAAGGAAAATTGACGCATTACAAGAGGAGCTACGAAGAGGGTTTGAGCTGAGGATAAGAGACGAAAGCAAAGATGAAGCTAAAGAAGAGCTATCTGAGGAAGAACAAGAAGCTCCCAGAGATCCTGCAGAAGTTAGGTTGTTGAGGGCCATTTCAAAGATCGAAAAGAGGCCCAGGATTGAGGTTTCTACATATTTTGGGGATTTGAATCCAGAACAACTTATTGATTGGATCAATGACATGGAGTATTTCGAGTATGAAGATGTGGAGGACCTAGATCGGGTCAAGTTTGCAAAAACAAAGTTGAAGGGCCACGCCAATATTTGGTGGAAGGAGGTCCGACTAGAGAGGAATAGAAGAGCAAAAGGAAAGATCACCAGATGGGATCGGATGGTGGAGAAACTAAAGAAGCAGTTCATTCCTGTGGACTATGAGATGGAGTTACTGAAGAAGTTGCAAGGACTGAAGCAAGGTAACAAGTCTGTTAAGGAGTATACAGCAGATTTTTATAAGATCACTATTAGGACAGGCCATGGAGAGGCTAACAAGGAGAAGGTGGTCCGTTACATTAATGGGTTGAGGCCAAGTATTCAAGAAGAATTGAGCCTAGTCAGAATGACCACCATAGAAGATGCATACCAGTTTTCCCTGAAAGTGGAAAAGAAGTTGAATAAAAGATTTGACAACAAGCAAAGGGGAAGAGGTCAAGGCAGAAGGACTGGTGGAAGACCCTATGGGGGCTGAAATGAAGATGCAAAGAAAAGTGAAGAAGCTAGAACCAGCCGAAATCAGAGAGGAGATAATACCTACCACCCTCGTGACCAAAATAATGGTGAGCAAAGAGGAAGAGGAAGAGGAAGAGGTAGACCTAGGCAAGGACCTGGAAGAGGAGGTTTCAGAGGAACATGTTTCCAATGTGGAGAAGGACATTGAGCATACTAGTGTCCGCAACATCAAGGAAGGACAAATAGAAGACTTGAAGGCAATGCACGAGTTACACATGTAGATGAAGATGCACATTCTAAGCATTCTAAAGATGCTGAAAGGGGAGAAACCCTAGTTGTCAGAAGAACCTTGCTGAATGAGGAGAAAGAACCCACTTAGAGGAAGAGTTTATTCCATACAAGGTGCAAATGTGAAGGTAAGTGTTGTGATATTATTATTGACAGTGGAAGCACTGATAATCTTGTTTCAGAGGAGATGGTTGACAAGTTGAAGTTGACAAGAAGAAAACATCCACATCCATATCGGATTGCATGGTTGCAGAAGGACCACTGAACTTTGGTCAATGAGCAGTGTTTAGTGAAGTTCAAGATTGGGGACTACCATGATGAGGTGCTGTGTGATATCATACCGATGGATGCATGTCATATGCTATTGGGGAGGCCGTGGCAGTATGATAGGAGCGCTATCCATGATGGTCGTGCAAACACATATTCCCTAACAAAGGATGGAGTTCATCATAAGTTGAAGCCCTTGAAGGAGGTGGAAGAAAAGATACGTAGTACTACCAGAATTTGCTTGCTAGATGGTAGGAAATTTTTGGAAGGTATGAAGCATGAGCGTCATTGCTTTGCATTGATTCCTAAGATCAGTCAAGAGAAATGTGAAGATGTACCAGCAGAAGTTTCAGATATGTTGGAGGGATTTTAGGACATTATCTCTGATAATGTACTAGAGGGTTTACCACCAGTAAGGAAAATAAGTCATCAAATGGATTTGATACCAGGAGCCAGTTTGCCAAATAAGGTAGCCCATAGAATGACTCCAGTTGAGAGTGAAGAGTTGAATAGACAAGTTCAAAAGTTGTTGAGGAAGGGATTGATAAGAGAGAGCCTAAGTCTTGTAGGAGTTCAAGGCAACACTGAGAGGGGTGGTGAATCAGTGTTGAATTAGTTTTCAAAACTTTTACAACTTTTTGCAAACTTTCTCTTATAGGACAAATAGAGAGGAATACATTAATGATTTGTGCACAAGATTAATAATGAAGGATGTGAACAAAAAATTAATAAGCAAAGCACTAATATACACACATATAGATGAAGACACCATGAAACTTAACACATGCTTTTTACAAGTGGAAAACCCTTTTGGGGTAAAAAACCACTCAAAATTGCCTCACTGGCTTAAATGAAAAACTTCTTACAAATGTCCCATTGACATATACAGAGGTCTCACTGACCACAAGCCTCACTAGCATAGGAAGGTCTCACTGACCACAAGCCTCACTGGCATACTGTGCCTCACTGGCAAACAAATAGGTCTCACTGACCAACAAGCCTCACTGGCTAATACAAGGCCTCACTAGCAAACCAAATCACCAATAGAAGATATAAACCAGATCAGAGGGATACTCTATTTCTATTCAATTCTCAATTCCTTCACACTTGCATAACAATTCATCTGATTATCTCCGTATCACAAACCCAGTATCATCTTATCATCTTTCTTTTCTCTTCACAAGGATCTATTCGACAATGTCTTCATTTATGTATTCAATTCTACACACACCTATTAATCCTGTATCCTGATCCATTCAACAACATTGCATTCTCTGTATGTTTCATCTTTGTCTATTTATAAAGTTGCATCAATGCACTTGAAAGAATTATTGTAAAATAAAAAGACTCTTGATGTTCCTCTTCTCTGTAAAAAAAATTTCATCTTTTTATGACCTTTCATATTCTCTAACATTTCAATCAGTGTCCTATAGGAGAAAATAAAATTTCTTTCAAATTGAATATTTAGTCTTTTCATTTTCATCTTAAATATTCTTTTTGTATTCTCCAATCTGCAAAGAAAATAAATCATCTCTCTGATCCTCTTTTCAAAACCTTTCATCTTCTCTTCAATTTTCATCTTTATCAAATTGAAAGTCTTCAACAATTTATTTTTCATGCTGCCCTTGTAAGAGAAAATAAAATCTCTTTAAAAAATCTTCATTCTTTCATCTGCCCTGCATAAATAAAATAATGAAAAATCCACTATAAAATATTAACAAACATCTTCAATAAAATCTAATCAATGCTATGTAAATAAAAAATCTGTGAGAACTTTCATCTTCTCAAACCCTTCATCTTCTCCTTCACATTCTTCATTTTCTTTTCAATAGGACTTCAAAAATCATTTTGCCTTGTATAAAGTCTTAAAAAAATCTCTGCCAAAAACTTTATGTTTATCTGCAAATAACCTTTGATTTTCTATAATAAAAAAAATTCAATGAAATATTGTCAATCTTCCTCAATCTCCACAAAAAAATTGCCCTTTTTAGAAGCACTAAAAAATCTCCTTAAAATCCTTTATCATCTCCATAGAAATTAGAAAATTTCTAATTATAAAGCATTTAATGCTTTATACAAAACATGCTCTTTATAACATTCAATAGTTTTTTTATTACTTATAAATCATACCTTTTACAAAATGCATTCCATGTTTTATAAAAAACTTTCCACCAAATGGATGCCTTTTCCTTAGAAGAAAACTTTAAAACCAATATATATCCCTCTAAAGTCGTGCTCCTCTAAAAAGGCATTTAAATATGGCTTTATGACTTTTCAAACATGAATCGGCTCCCTCCTTAGAAACTTTATGAACTATGTATCATGCTCCCCATTCGATGCTCATTGAAACCAAGGCAAAGTCAAAAAACTATTACCAAATAAAACATTCTAAAGTAATTCCTCCACTTCACAAATTTTGCCGCTCACTTTTCAAAAAAAACTTTTGTCATGTTTTTCCCACTTAAGCTCCATGGAATATATTGACTATCGAATATGCAATGTTTTTAAACCATTCAAATATTTGAGTTCCCCTCTCCAAGGCATCAGGCTATATAGCATTTGAAATGCTTTTTGGCACTTTCAAAACATTTAAACAAAACCGATTGCAGCATATCTCTCGCTCGAGCTCCTCAAAGGATGATCGGTGTAGCAAGTTAACAAGTTAAAGGGGCCGGTAAGTATAACATTTAAGAGACCCTTCAAGCAGTAACATTTAAGTTGTAAACCCACTATTACAAGTCACCATATGAATATAACAAAAGTGCAAACTTGGGTGACAATCACTATATATATGTTGTATGATAAAATAAACCTTTAAGAAATATTAAGAACAACAGTTACTATACACATTTCAATATAATATAGTGAAGACCCCTCAACCATGAAGTATTGTATAGTGAAGACAATACACACTGTCACTTTAATCTGTCACTGTAACTGGGAAGCACCTTGTATGAAGTATGAAAACTTGTCAAAAAAAATTCAACACATATCTTGAACATCTTCCCTAATCATCAACTCCAAGTTTGATCACAAAACATCATAATCAACTCAAGGAAGATTTAGCTTCTTAATACATACCTCTGCCATATTTATGAGTGAATACCTGCATGAGTGATGTCTATATAAAAAGACCATTTGAAACCTATCTCCTGATGAAGATCCCTGATGATGATAACAACCTGCATCATCATTGCTTGAATATGAACATGTATGTAAACCATTTGGACTCCTATATGATCAACTTGCATGTGAAGCACATGACTATCCTCAACACATCACTGACATCTTGATGCAAATCAATCTTGAGGATCTATTCAAGAAGACTTTGCACAAACACAATTGATATCCTTAAAGCAACATTCTTTTCTTTACCAAACCAATCATACCAATCCATATGATCAGTATTTTCAAACTAACTCCACAAATCTAACATCCATAACATGAGAAACAACATCAACCCAAGATCTTTTGAACACAAATCTGAACACACATATGAAGCAAGTCCTTATCTTTTGAAGTATAACCTCTTGATTAGTGACCTTCAGATGTTTACAAGATCAACCCAAGATCCTACAAGACCTTTTTGACATCAATGACAATCTGACAGCATCAAGTCCCTGTGCGGTACCTACAGTACTAGCACCAAAGAAAGATGGAGAGTGGAGAATGTGTACAGACTCTCGAGCCATCAATAAGATCACGATCAAGTACAAATTTCCATTTCCCAGAATGAATGACATAATGGATTGTTTGAGTGGAGCCAAGTACTTCACGAAGATTGACCTGAAGAGTGGGTATCACCAAATCCGTATCAGAGAAGGAGACGAGTGGAAGACAGCCTTCAAAACCAAAGAAGGATTGTATGAGTGGTTAGTCATGCCATTTGGGCTAACCAATTCACCGAGCACATTCATGCGCCTCATGAACGAGGTACTAAAAGAATTTTTGGGGAGTTTTGTTATTGTTTATTTGGATGATATTTTGATTTTTAGTAAGACTTGGGATGAGCATCTGATGCATATCAAAAGAGTTTTGGAGAAGCTTAGGGAGGAGAAGTTGCTAATTAATCTAAAGAAATGTAGTTTTGCAAAGGAGTTGGTATACGTGGGATTTGTAGTCTCAGAAAGTCTTAAGATGGACCCAAAAAAAGTAAGGGCTATCATTGAATGGCCTAAGCCAAGGAGTGCAACAGAGGTAAGATCCTTTCATGGTTTGGCAAGTTTTTATAGAAAGTTTATCAGGAATTTTAGTAGCATTTGTGCACCCCTAATTGAGACAATGAGAAGGGATAGAAAAGAGTTTAGATGGACTAAAGGAGCAGACAAGAGCTTTGATACATTGAAGTAGAAAGTTGTAGAACAACCTGTTTTGGCACTTCCAGATTTTAATAAGGTATTTCAGGTAGATTGTGATGCGAGTGGTAGTGGTATAGGAGCTGTTTTGAGCCAAGAAGGTAAGCCCATTGCCTATTTTAGTGAGAAGCTTAATGATGCCAAGAAAAGGTATTCTGTTTATGATCAGGAGTTTTATGCAATAGTTCAGGCTTTGAAGAAATGGAGACATTATTTGTTTCCAAAGGAGTTTGTTTTATATACTGATCATTAGGCTTTGCAGTATCTTAATAGTCAAGGAAAGTTGAACCAAAGGCACTTAAAATGGGTTGAGTTTTTGCAGAGCTATACTTTTGTTTTGAAGCATAGGAGTGGGAAGTCCAACAGAGTTGCAGATGCCTTGAGCAGAAGGCAAAATTTGTTGATAGAAATAAAGATAGAGGTTGTTGGGTTCGATGAGCTCAAAAGTTTATATCCTAAAGATCCAAATTTCGCAGAGGCCTGGAAATCTTATATGGAACCTATTACTTTGGACAGGACAAAATGGTTGGATTTCATAATCCAAGATGGCATGTTATTTAGAGGAAGCCAGTTGTGCATTCCAAGGAGTTCCATGAGAGAGAACGTGATTAAGGAGAAGCATAGTGGAGGATTGGCTGGACAATTTGGTCGAGATAAGACCATTGCTATTGTTGGTGAAAATTATTATTGGCCACAGTTGCAGAAGGATGTGCAGAAATTTGTGTAGAGTTGCAGAGTATGTCAGATGGCAAAAGGAGCAAGTCAAAACACAGGTCTATATCAGCCATTACCTGTACCAGAGAAGCCATGGGATGATATCAGTATGGATTTTGTTCTTGGTTTACCAAGGACACAGAGAGGACAAGATTCCATTTTTGTGGTGGTGGACAGATTCTCGAAGATGGCACATTTTTTTCCTTGCAAGAAGACTAATGATGCTGTTCATATTGCTGAATTATTTTTCAGAGAGGTTGTGAGACTACATGGTCTACCAAAGAGCATAGTTTTGAATCGAGATACCAAGTTTGTTGGTTATTTCTGGAGCACATTATAGAAGAAGTTGAAGACAGATTTGAAGTTCAGTTCTGCACACCATCCACAGACTGATGGACAGACCGAAGTGGTGAATAGGAGTTTGGGTAACTTGCTACGTTGCTTAGTAGGAGATAAGCCCAAGGGATGGGATTTAATTTTACCACAGGTAGAATTTGCTTACAACAATTCTATCAATAGGAGTATTGGTAAATCACCATTCTAGGTTGTATATGGCAATAGCCCAAGAAATGCTTCTGAGTTAAGGAAGCTGGACAAAGGTGAAAATACAAGTGCTGAAGCTGAAGACTTTACAGAACATCTGCAGAATTTGCATGAAGAGGTGAGAAAGCACATTAATAAGATGAATATTTAGTACAAGGCTAAGACAGATCAGAAGAGGAGGTATAAGGAGTTCTAGGTAGGAGTGAAGTCATGGTTCACTTGAGAAAAGAAAGGTTTCCAATTGGAACATACAATAAGTTAAAAATGAAAAAAATTGGACCATGCAGAATCTTGAAGAAGCATGATTCAGGAAATGCATATGAGGTAGAGTTGCCGAATGGGATCAATATTTCCCTTGTTTTCAACATTGCTGATTTATCAGAATATCATGAAGGTGGAACAAAGGATGGACCAACAGAAGCGCAGTGGAGTATTCCAGCATCTACTTCAATGGACGAGATAGAAGAGATCTTGGATAGCCGTGTGGGAAGAAGTACTCAGAACAAGCAATATGAAGAATATCTGGTAAAATGGGAAGGAAGGCCTATTGAAGATTCCTCTTGGTTATCTAAGGTAGAGGTTGACCATTTGGGTTTCCCTCACACAAACATCTGAGACGTGACAGGGTCACTTTTCAAATTACCCTGGGTGTCTGATGTAGGAGCATCTAATGGTGTAAGGGCAATCTTGCATCACCCAAAAAGAAGTTAATTCAAAATCATTGTAGTTGTTTTCATTTATTTCCATAATTAGTGTCTCTGGTCCCATAATATCCATAATAATGATGTAGGAAAGCGCTCCAGTGGATAGCTGTAGAAAAAAAAGAGCTTTCATTTGTTGAAGAAGAAGGTGATAGAACAACCAGTGTTGGCATTTTCAGACTTTGGAAAAGTGTTTCAAGTGGATTGTGATGCCAGTGGTAGTGCAATTGGGGGAGTGTTAAGTCAAGAAGGTAGACCCATTACCTACTTCAATGAGAAACTAAATGAAGAAAAAAAGAAATACTCAATTTATGACCAAGAATTCTATGCTATAGTGCAGGCATTGAAAAGTGGAGGCATTACTTGCTATCAAATGAGTTTGTATTGTACACAAACCACCATGCCTTACAATATATCAACAGTCAAGGTAAGTTAAACTAAAGACATATGAAATGGGTGGAGTTTCTACAAAGTTATTCTTTTGTCTTGAAACATAGAAGTGGTAAGTCAAACAGGGTAGCATATGCACTTAGCAGAAGTTGTTTATCGATAAATGAGTTAAGGGTCAGTGTTGATGGCTTTGATGCAATGAAGGATTTATATCCTAATGATCTTGATATTAAGGAAGCATGGATAACTAGTAGAATTATAGTGGAGGGAGAGAGGATTCCATGGTTGGAGATTTCATCGAAGATGGCTTGTTGTTTACAGGACAAATTATGTATACCCAGAGGTTCAATGAGGGAGAATCTAGTAAGAGAAAAGCATAGTGGAGGCTTGATTGGAAATTTTAGAATAGATAAGACATTGGAACGGATGAGTGAAAGTTATTTTTGGCTTGGAATGAGTGCATATATGAAGAGATTGGTACAAGGCTACATAATTTGCTAGCATGCTAAACAAGCAAGATAAAACACATGACTATATCAACCATTGCCTATACCAGAGAGACCATGGGAGCACCTAATTATGGATTTTGTTTTGGGATTGCCTCAAACACAATGAGCTAATGGTTCTATTTTTGTTGTAGTGGATAGATTGTCAAAGATGGTTCATTTCATACCATGTTAGAAAACTAGTGATGCATCCAACAGAGCTGCATTATTTTTCAAAGAGGTTGTTAGGCTACATGGACTACCTAAGAGCATAGTTTCTAATAGAGACACAAAGTTTGTTGGCCAGTTTTGGCATACATTATGGATGAATATGGCCATTGAATTAGGATTCAATTCATCCTATCATACCTCAGACCGATGGACAGATCGAGGTTGCAAATAGAAGTTTGGAAAACTTGTTGAGATGTTTGGTAGGAGACAACCACATCAATGGGATCTTATTTTGGCACAAGCAATATTTTCTTACAACAATTTAGTGAACAAAAGTGTAGGAAAGAGCCCGTTTCAAATAGTTTATGGGTATAGCCCAAGAGGTGTTGATGAGCTGAGAGATAGTGTAGATTTGAACATAAAGAGTGTTGTAGTAGAAGATTTTGTAGAATACATTCATAAGGTTCACAAGGAGGTGAAGGAAAAGTTGGAGAAAAGTGTCAGCAAATACAAATAATATGATGATGGGCATAGGAGGGAACAAGATTTCTAGGTAGGGGACTTAGTTATGGCACGTTTGAGGAAAGAAAGGTTTCCACAAGGAACATACAATAAATTGAAATTTAAGAAGATAGGCCCATGCAAGGTGTTGAGGAAGTTCTCATCCAATACCTATGATATTGAGCTACCAGTAGGGGTAGACATATCTCCTGTTTTCAATGTTTCTAATCTATACAAGTTTCATGAATGAGATACAAGTTTACAAGGGGTTACACACTCATGTTTGCCTGATGCACAAGGGTGGTTAGATCAATTTCCTAAAAAGAAGATGGAAGAAGTAGATAGAATGATTAGCTCCCAAGTGGCTAAGAAGACCAAAGTAAAGGACTACATGGAATACGTAGTCTGATGGAAGAATAGAGTTACAGATGAATCTTCTTGGCTGAGTGCTGCAAGGCTAGTCAAGTATGGAATTTTGGTTCTAGAATTGCCAAAATATTCATGAGTTTCCAACTCTTGGAACATTTAGTTGCTCGATGTGTCTGATGTAGGAGAATTTGGGTCCATGAGAAATCCTCATCAACCAAAAAGATTTCTTTTCTTTCTTGCTTGTTTGTTTTCCTTCTTGTTTTGTTGTGGGAGTTGATGATCAAATTTCTAGAGAATTTTCTAAGAATTCATGGACAAGTGTTGACTTCATCTTGAAGAAGATCCAAATGGGTGCTCACATTTAAAATTTGATAAAAATCTGAGCTAAATTGGACAAGTTATGCAAATGCAAAACTTTCAGTGTCAACAGGATACACAAGACTTTCCTTGTCATTGAGATATATGCAGATGGCCCTTGAAATCCCGCAAATCCAAGTGATGATGTCATCTTGTTAAGAAGCCAAATAGGTGTCCAAAATTTCAAGTTTGGCAAGATTCTGAGAAAAATTGAGCAAGTTATGCTCAAACAGAACTTTGAGTGTCAACAGGACATGTGAAACTTTGGCTGCAATAGGATATATGCAGTAGACCCTTGATATCTTGAAATACGTAGTGGACCCCCAAAATACTGCAATATGCAATAGACCCCCAAAATCCCACAATATGTTGATGACCTAGTTTTTCCTACAATATATAGATGACCCACTTTTCTCGCAATATGTAGATGACCTAGTTTCTTTTGCAATATCTTGATGGGTCACTTTTTTCCGTTGCATCATCTGAAAGCACCTAGAAAGTGACAAAAATAGTTTTTGACTGCTTGTACAACTAATCCAAGAGCCCATGAATGACTAACACATGTCCCATTCATGTCATGAATGTGGTGGCCACCTTAAATGCCAATAAATAGAGGATTTTCACACTGAAAGAGGTTGATTTTTCCGTAGTGAGTTTTTTTGGCCTTTGCTATAACTTCCTCTGTATGTTTTAGATTTGAAGGTATATTATTTTGGGTTTTTAGAGGAAGGCTAGTATAGTTTTATTTAACCATTGGAATGGTTGTAAGGCTTAGGCCAGGGCATGTATGAAGTCCATTGTACTCCCACTATAATGTTTTTTGTTGCATATGAATAAAGAGTTTTCTGTTCATTGTTGTGTGTTGTTGATTTCGTAGTCTGGTTCAATAGCTTGTCAAATCCCCTAGACCTTGATTTGCATCATATAACAAAATTTTGTATTGTAATTCCATAAGGCTATTGTTGTTGTGCATTAGAAATAATATATTGTGATTGTTTGTATAATTTGGCCTCACCTCATGAGATGTAATTTTCTTGAAAGTAAATCTAATATAATTGCTACATAGTATCTAATCTTTATTATTGCAACACATTTGAAAATTAATTTGTGTATTGCAGCTAATTTTAGTGCTACACAAGCTTCTAAAACCACTAAGACACCTCACAAAGTTCTTGATAACCTACAATTTACTTGAGTAATTAGTATAAACACTAAAGTTAAATTACTTATTTATTAAGTGGTGTTGGTATAAACCTAAATTAATTATTTTTTCCTTGTCATAAATTGTAAAAGTGCTAGTGTATTTAATGTCATGACAATTATACACCACAATACCCACATTTTAAAGGCCTCACTTAATATTCATCTATAAAACAAAAAATTACAGGCACAAAAGAGATAAGTACATTGCTAAAGGAAATCTCTAATGACCACATTGTATATTAAGTATAATACATTATAGTTAAAGTTATAATTGGCAAACCTTTATTGTTAAATTAAACTTCGCTTGTTTCCACCATATTTATTGATTGACAAGCAGTAATAATATCACTTAATCCAACACTATGTTAAACTTGACACATCCAATAAATAGAATTAGTTTTACTTGAGATTGATAGTGATGTCATATTAGGCATAGTCAATATGTAGGGTGCTCTAGTTGTTCATTAGGCTTGGATGAGTATAGAAGTGATGTATGGCAGATTTCATTTAACATTGTTGGGCCATCAGTGAGTGCGTTTCAAACCATTAGAGCTAGTGCATGTATGGTTAGGCCATTGTCACTTTACATAAACATCACACTCTTCAAGGGTCAAATAACCAATAGAAAATTTACACCTCATCCCTACTAAAAAAGGTAAATAATTGTCCTACTTTTATTGGCTAAAATTTACCTTTGACCATTAAATTGAGTGTTGTTTAAAATACCCATTGTTATTGGACTTAAAAATACATAAGTTGTATGGCCACATCCATATTGGAGCTCTCCATTTTATATTCCTCATCAAGTTTAACTGCATTGTATGATAATTGGAAAATACTCTCTTGAAGATGGGATACCCTCCTATTAATGATAGTGATGGCCCAAAAAGGCATCATTCATGTTGCATCTCAGGAAGCTTTTTTTCACTCTTATTTTTGCATATGAATTTAAAGCAAAAGCTATGGTCCATATATTGAGTATTTTGATCAGGTTTATTTTATAAAAATAAGCCTCTTCAAACAGATTTATTGTTTTAGAGGTTAGCCTGCAAATTCATTAGAATTTATTTAATTTTGAGGATAATATTTAGTACTCTAGCCAAATTATTTAACTTCTAGTTTTTATAAATAAGAGATTGTATCCTTTGTTGAGTTTTTGAGTTATTCAATTTAAGTGTATTTATTTTATGATATCGCTGCACTTTTTTCTTGAATCTTGATATACATTTCACCTATGCATAGAATAGCTTCTCATGCTAAACAATTGAGGCGATTGTTGTACGTGTTCCTCTACGTGTGTTTTACTTTTTCAAATGCACTTTGGTTTTGGTATTCTTGTATTCGTAATTATTTTTATGAACTAAAAAATGATTTTTAGGGATAGATGTTATATTTTCCTTGTTTTCATGAGTTTTGAGTGGGTTGATGAGTTTGGAAGAGTTCTTTGTTAAAGAATAAATTAATCTAGGAACTAAATGAAATACTTAAAAAATGCTATTTATTTGCATTAAACAATGATAGTCACCGCTCCTTAGAGGTGAGAATATACTATCATATAGTGAAATAGAGAAAGTAGAGAATGAAACATATCTATATCTAGACTACAAATTTTTAATCTATATAGAGATATATCTATATAGTCTTATTAAACAAGTATGTTGTCGTAACTAAGGTTGTGTTTCCATATAGATACTTATGATGAATTAGATTGTAGGATTTCTGGATGTGTTCAATGAGGTACAATGAAGCTCAATATGCACAGGACCATCATTTTTCTAACCAATGAGGTGTTGGGTATGTACATATAGAATCTTATAAGAAACTATATAATAATCTTTAAAGTACTAAATGTACAATTTTAATTAATTAGGTTACCAAAATAGTTGATTAGACTAGAAAGGAAATTGTATTTGTTGATGCAAAAAAAGCAATACACAGTTATGCCAGAAGCTATCTACACTTTATATCATGGATTGTGGAAATATCATGTCTACAATTAATTTCTTCCTAATCTTGAGTTGTGTGGGCCCACATAAGGTGCAACAAAGGTAGAGGACAGGTGTCCCCATGTGATCGTGAGACTGATTTGTGAGGTCCACCACTATAACTTTAATATAGATATGTATATTTAACCTTATGATGTGACACTCTATCAATTTGCTTTCAAATTTCATGTGATGACCCATCATCATATAATATGCTATTCCTAATTTTTATTAAATATGTGAAAACATTTTCATCAATTGATGTGAAGGTTACAGTAAGAAATTAAAATAAATTAAACAATCAACTTTAGATAAACATAAAAAATTGAATACAAACTTTAAAAATTATAAAGTATATTGAAAAAATAATTGATTATGATTGGTTACAATAAAAATTAAATAATAAGAACAACAATTACCGAGTGCTATATTTCCTATCTTAGCAAAAACTAATAATCAAAACTTTAACTATGAGTTGTACTCTTACAACCTATTAAATACCCCTTCCAACCTTTGTAACAATATGATGATATATATTAATTAATCTTTGGAAAGTGTTTTAATTAGTTATTGATTAGAGTGTTGTTTGGTCAATCAAAACAGAATAATTTTCTCTATGAATTTGATTATTTTTTAATGCCAACATGTAAATTTTTTAACTAAATAATTTGTAAAAATCAATTATTTGAAATGCTATTAGCTAAATCATTTGGAATCTTATAACAATTATAGACATGATATTTCTATAGTCTATATAAATGAATTAAATTGTTTTTGATAAAAACTATGAGAAATTTTGTATGTGTAGACACCTTAAAATGACCATGTATTCATCTTCATTTTCGACAAATTCCTAACACCACCTTTCATCCTAACTTGTCTTCTAAATTAATTAAATAATTTTATTATTTAATTAATTATCTCACTATCATTAATCCAATTTTCCCATATTAAATAAATAAATTTTATTTATTTATTTAATTTTTCATTTCCTCTTAAATTAATTAATAAATCCCATTTATTTAATTAATTTATCATTACTAGCAACTTCCTCTCGATTAATTAATTAATTAATTCCATTATTTAATTAATTTACCGTCACACATCCTTATCCTCAACCACTTACCACAATTATTAAATGATTGGTCACAATTATTAAATAATTAGACACAGTTATTAAATAATTGGTCACAATTATTAAATAATTAATCCAAAATTAAATTCACTTTTCATCTCCACCATCCATTATCATACTACATCTTTTAATCTCAACCATTCACATAAATGAATGATCTAGAAGATTCTTATCCATAACCTTTAATCCTCTCATCTAATCTTAGCCATCCATTGCATCTTTTAATCCTAGCCCTTCATCCACCATATCCAATCTCTATAAATTGAGCCTCTCAAATCACTATCACAACACATCTTTCATATGAAAGTATATGCTATCAAAGTTCCATATCATTATTATTATCATGTGCCTTCATTATAGCCATTTCCATACCAAGGTTATGTTAATTTTCTGAGCAGTCCACTATGCTTAATATATCAAAAGAACAAATCTAGTAGAGCTAGGTTGCACTCTACTCTATTCTATCAAGAGTGAGGGCATGATTGAAGGTGAAGGTTTCGAGTTAGATTGCATTATCTTCCATTATTTACCTTGGATCATATTTCTACATATATTTTTGGCACGCCCAGTTGGACCCACATCCCTTTATTAATATTTTTCAGAAGAAATTTCATATTTTTATTGCAGGTTACAAATCTGTGCTTCTAACTATCACAGTGTACCCATGCTTCCGGTCGGCACGCTTGCGCCCATAGGCAGTGTGCCTTTGCCCTCTGTCACCATGCCTACACACCTTATCTCAGTGCCTTTTACTTTTTTTGACCTTTTGGTGTTGATTGATTTGTAACAACTATTTATTTTGGTTTTTCTAGAAGATCTTGGCTTATTTGTGTATCTAACCCTCAGATATGACCTGTTGATCATCTTATTGTCAGTTTTGTAAGGTTTTATCATAGTTTTCATGTAGGTTTTGTCAACTATTTCTTGATCTACACCTATGCTTGCAAAAGCACACCTTTGTTGTGTGTCATTTTGTGCTGTTGGGTTCATCATCTCTACTAACTGGAGATTTGTGGATCTACCTCTGCTAGCTATTTTCTATTTTTTTTCAAATCTAACTATATTTTTGGTAGGTTTTCAACTCACAGTTCCATCTTAGTGCATGTGCTCAACAAACCCATGCCTGTGATCCATATCCTCACACCTTTGCCTTGAAGATACATGCTCGTGCCTCTATATATTAGCACTTGCACTCTCTATTTCTATGCCTTTTCTTTCTGTTGGTGTGCCTGTGTATGATAGGTAAATCAGGTATAATAGTTTAGTTTTATGATTTGGTTTATCTTTGTTTCCACACTTTTGGTTGTATTTATGCACTTTTGATTGATTATCATTTTGCAGCTAACATTTTAGGTTGTGTGCGGAACACATTTATGCAGCTTGTTCATGCTTGTCAAAGATAAAATCTGAAACTACTAATTTATTTCTTATAGCTTTGTTTGGTAGAAGACTTTATTTTTCTACTAAATTAGACACTAAAGTAGATTAGTGGGTTAATGAACAATTATTTTTCATGTCTTTAAGCTGTGTTGGTGTTTTATCTCTCCTTGCACTTTGTGTGATCTTGGAGATCAAAAAACACAAATTTCTTCTCTTTGTGATCCCAAGATTTGCTTGTTTGTGTGTATGCTCTCTCCTTGTGCTTCGTGCGATCTTGGAGATCAAAACACCAAGTATAATATTTCCCTTAGGAGGCCTACCTTTAGAGACACACCCACTCTAAAGTGGCGACCTCAACCACATGTTCTAGTAGGGTATATCAAAGGAGGGAGAATATAATTTATACCTCAATCTAGTTATGTAGTCATTAGGTGATGCAGGAGCATCCTTGGTTCAAGAGCAATCTTGAATAAACCAAAAACATTTGCATTTTAGTTGTTTGCAGTTCAGTTTGTTTCTTTTCATTTTCTAGTTTAGTTAAGTCAGTAGTAGTTTCTATGTTTCGATCCGCATTTTGCCACAGCTTCATTTCAGACCTTGCAAAGCTAGACTTAGCATCTTGATTCATTCATCTACATCATATTCAGAATTTAGAGCATTAGGATCAGTTATTGGAAAGTTATCTCTATCAGAAGATCATCTATCTTCTCAGAGTAGAGCATTCTGATAAACTCAGACAATCAGCTAAAGGAGAAGACTTGCAAAACATTTCTCGACCTATGGAGCCTAATGTCACATCATTCTATGTTGCTTGGTTCGTGGTTGACATCTCTTGGGATCCACACACAATTTCATTCATTTGTAGAGGAATTCCATTCATTTAGGTTTGACCTATCCGTGTTCACACGTTACAGCTCTTCATCAGAGTTTGTGACCCTCCTTGTGGAGGAATCTTATGATCCAGTTATGATATATAAGGATGTGTTAGATCCATAGGAAAGTAGTTCAGAGGATTTAGAAAGATCTCAACAATTAGAATTTGATTTTGTGTGAAGGTGCTTCAAAGCTAGATCTTGCACATATTTTGTAATCAGGCCTATGAGCCATATTGTAAGCCCACAAGTTGCCGATTGATTTGCATTTGAATTATTTAATATACTAGATGACTGAATCTGTATTTGTTTCATATCTTTGAGTTGTTTCTGTTGTGTTTACTCCTGCTGCATGATTTGGACTATTCATTCTATGAACCCTCCTACCGTGACTGCACCAAGTGGTATCAGAGAGAAAGTTTCAATCTTTGGGAGTGAATTGAGCAAAGTTGGTGAAGGAATTCTGTAAGATCTTGTTGTGGACAGATCATCGATCTGAGATAGGTTACTTGTGTCACAACTGATCATTGATTGTGAGGCAATTGTCACCTTGTAGCCCAATCGCTGAACTTGAGGCAATTTGCACTTGATCCTAGGAGGATGCCGCCGAGGAGAGTTTCCGCTATTGGAACAATGGCTGGTAGAATGGATGAGAGGATGGAGATTGCAAATTTGTTTGGATGTCGTTGAGGAAGATAGGTGAGTGGGTTTGACACCGAGACCTAATATTGAGAGTGATGATGATGATGAATTTCAATCTGTTGAACAAATTGGTGAAACCCTAGGAGACAATGAAGAAGAAGAATCAGATCAAGTAAAGATGTTGTGAGCTATTTCAAAGATTGGAAAGAGACCTAGAGTTGATGTGCCAAACTATACTGGTAATTTGAACCCAGAAGAGTTGATTAACTGGATACATGACATGGAAGAATATTTTGACTATGAAGAAATTGAAGATCCTGAGAAGGTGAAATTTGTGAAGACAAAGTTGAAAGGACATGCTGCTATATGGTGGAAAAAAAGTTTAGTTGGTTATAAATAGAAAAGGAAAGGAAAACATTACAAAATGGGATAGGATGGTGACAAAGTTGAAGAATCAATTCATACCTTCTGACTATGAGTTGGAGTTGTTGAAGAGATTGTAGAACCTAAGGCAAAAGGAGAAATCTGTGAAGGAATATACTAAAGAATTTCATAAGATGATCATAAGAACATGACATAGTGAAGTAAGCAAAGAGAAAGTGGCTAGATACATCAATGGACTGAGATTGAACATTCAAGAAGAACTAAGCTTGGTAAGGATGACATCTTTGGAGGAAGCATACTAATTTACCCTAAAAGTTGAAAATAAGCTGAATAAGAGACATGATCAGAGACAAAGAGGAAGAGGAGGTAAATTTGAGAGAGGCAAAACATTTTTCAGAGGAGACAAATCACATCCAGAGCAGAACAAGTTTGACAGCCCATTCGAGAAGGACAGAGATAGTAATGCCTACCAGAACAATGATAGAAATTTTCATCATAGAGGCAGTTATAATTCATACCGGAATGAAGGACATAGAAGAAAAGGAAGAGGATTTGGTAAGAGAACATTTAGAGGTACTTGTTTCAAATGTGTAGGTGAAGGACATAGAGCATTTGAATGTAATCAAGGGAGTACAAGCAAAAGGACAAAGAACAGTGGAAGAGCAACCTATGTGGAAGAAGAACCTATTGGATCACCTAATTTTGTTGGAAAACCTGAGAAAAGAGAATCACTTGTGATGAGGAGAGCACTATTCCAAGAATAGACAAATGAGGAACCATCACAGAGGAAGAGTTTGTTCATAACGAAATGCAAATCAGGAGGTAAGTGTTGCAAAGTTATAATTGATAGTGGTAGTTCAGATAATCTAGTTTTAGAGGAGATGGCGACTAAGCTGAAGTTGGAAAGATTGAAACACCCTAAGCCCTATCAGATAGCATGGATTTAGGATGATCATAAGGTACTGGTGAGTGAACAATGTTTGGTGAAATTCCATATTGGATCTTATCATGATGAAGTCTTGTGTGATGTTATGCCTATGGATGTTTGTCATATCTTGTTAGGAAGACCTTGGTAGTATGATAGGAAAGCTACACATGATGGGAGAAAGAATACATACACTATAACAGCAAATGGAAAGAGAATTACCTTGATTCCTTTGGAAGATGATCCTAAGAGTGAAGTATGTTGAAATTCTAGAATCTGTTTGGTAGATGGTAGAAAATTTCTGGATGGTTTGAGACATGAAAATATGTGTTATGCCTTGATCCCTAAGAAGCTTGAAGTGTTGAAGGAGACTGAAGAAGAATAGCCAGAGGAGATAAAAGAATTGTTGATAGAGTATGAAGACATCATATCAGACAATGTACCTGAAGGATTGCCACCAATCATGAGAATTAGTCATCACATGGATCTTATACCAGGAACAAGTTTGCCTAATAAAGCAACACATAGAATGACATAGGAAGAGAATGAAGAATTGAATAGGCAGATACAATAATTGTTGAGGAAAGGTTTGATCAGAGAAATTTTGAGTCCTTGTGTAGTACCTACAGTGTTAGCACCAAAGAAAGATGGAGAATGGAGAATGTGTACTGACTCTAGAGCAATCAACAAGATCACAGTTAAGTATAGATTTCCTTTACCTAGGATGGATGATATTATGGATTGTTTGAGTGGAGCAAGATATTTTACAAAGATAGACTTGAATAGTGGATACCATTAGATCAGGATCAGAGAAGGAGATGAATGTAAAACTGCTTTCAAGACAAATGAAGGATTGTATGAGTTGTTAGTGATGCCTTTTGGATTGACAAATGCACCGAGTACTTTCATGCGGTTGATGAATGAAGTCCTAAAGAAATTCTTGGGAAAGTTTGTTATTGTGTACTTGGATGACATTTTGATTTTCAGTAAAACAAAGGAAGAACATTTGTGGCATATTAGACAAGTTTTATAGAGACTGAGAGAAGAGGAATTGTTGATAAACATCAAGAAGTGTAGTTTCATAAAGGAAGAATTGGTATACTTGGGATTTGTGATTTCTGTGGAAGGATTGAAGATGGACACTGAGAAAGTAAGAGCAATTGTTGAATGGCCTACAATGGAGAGCATTGGAGAAGTTAGATCATTTCATGGATTAGCTAGTTTCTACTAGAAGTTCATTAGAAATTTTAGTTTAGTTTGTAACCCTATGGCAAAACACAATGAGAGGTGACAGAAAAGATTTCAAGTGGACATTAGGAGTAGATAAAAGTTTTGAATTGTTGAAGCAGAAAGTGATAGAGCAACCTGTTTTAGCATTACCGGATTTCAATAAGGCATTTCAAGTTGATTGTGATGCAAGTGGAAATATAATTGGAGCAATGTTGAGTCAAGAAGGTAGACTTGTAGCATATTTTAGTGAGAATGTGAATAATGCAAGGAGAAGATATCTAGTTTATGATCAGAAGTTCTATACCATAATTCAAGCCTTGAAGAAGTGGAGACATTACTTGTTGCCTAAGGAGTTTGTATTATATACAGAACATCAAGCTTTGAAATATTTGAACAGTCAAGGTAAGTTGAATCAGAGACATATGAGATGGGTAGAGTTCTTGCAGAGTTATACTTTTGTGTTGAAGCATAGGAGTGGGAAATAAAACAAAGTTGTTGATTCCTTGAGTAGAAGAAGGAACTTGTTGACACAGATGAGAATCCAAGTGATGGGATTTGATGAATTGAAGAACTTGTATGAGGGAGACACTGATTTTGTAGAACCTTGGAAAACATGTAAGGAACCTATTGTGACAGATAGGAGTAAGTGGTTGGATTATTTCATTTAAGAAGATATGTTGTTCAAAGGAAGTCAATTGTGCATACCTAGAAGTTCAATGAGAGGTAATTTGATCAAGGAGAAACATAGTGGTGGATTGGCGAGACATTTTGACATTGATAAGACTGTAGCTTTGTTTAGTCAGAATTACTTTTGGCCGCAGATACATAAGGATGTTAAGAAATATGTGCAGAGCTGTAGAGTTTTTCAAGTTGCAAAAGGGAGTAGCCAGAATACCGGATTGTATAAACCTTTGACAGTACCAGAGAGACCTTGGGAAGACATAAGTATGGATTTTGTGATGGGATTGCTAAAGACATAGAGAGGACATGATTCAATATTTGTAGTGGTGGATAGATTTTAAAAGATGGATCATTTTATACCTTGTAAGAAGACAACTGATGCTGTGCACGTAGCTGACCTATTTTTCAAGGAGATTGTGAGATTGCATGGATTACCTAAGAGTATAATTTTAGACAGAGATACGAAGTTTGTTGGATACTTTTGGAAGATGCTTTGGAAGAAGATGAAGACAAATTTGAAGTTCAGTTTAGCAATTCACCCATAGATTGATGGACAGACAGAAGTAGTGAATAAGAGTTTGGGAAATTTGTTGAGATGTTTGGTTGGAGAGAAGGTAGGAAGTTGGGATTTGATTCTTTCACAAGCAGAGTTTGCATATAATAATTCAGTGAATAGGAGTATCGGAAGAACACCTTTTGAGATTGTTACCGAAATGAATCCTAGAGGAGCAACAAAATTGAGAGATATCATTGCAGAGGAAAAGAGAAGTGCAAAAGTAGAGGAATTTGTAGAACATATGAAGACAGTGCATGATTAGGTTTAGAAGCATTTGGAGGACATGAACAATAAGTACAAAGAAAAGGTAGATGAGAAGAGAAGATATAAAGAATTTGAAGTTGGAGATGAAGTGATGGCATACTTGTGAAAAGAAAGATTTCCAGTTGGGACATATAACAAGTTGAAGATGAAGAAGTTTGGACCTTGTAAGATTCTTAGAAAGTTTGATTCAAGAAATGCATATGAAGTGGAGTTACTAGAGACATTGGGTATATCACCTATTTTCAACATTGCAGACCTTCATTAGTATCATGAAGCAGAGTTTAGTGACAGAATTGAGGATGACTTGCAGAAACAGTTACCACAACAAGCACCGGAGTAGATTGAAGACATTTTGGACACCAAAGTTGGACGCAACACCAGAGGAAGACAATACAAAGAGTACCTTGTGAAGTGGAAAGGTAGACCAGAAAAAGATTCATCTTGGATTTCTTAGGCTGAGGTGGACCGTCTTGGTTTTCCTCTAGCCCCAGCAAAGTGAGGGACTCACTTTTTTAATAACCCCAGATGTTTGATGCAGGAGCATTCATGGTTCAAGACCAATCTTGCATCAACCAAAAATATTTGCATTTCAGTTGTTTGCAGTTCAGTTTGTTTCTTTTCATTTTTCAGTTCAGTTCAGTCAGTAGCAGTTTCTGTGTTTTGGTCTGCATTCTACTGCAGTTTCATTTCAGACCTTGCAGAGCTAGACTTAGCGTCTTTATTCATTCATCTACATCATATTTAGAATTTAGAGCATTATGATTAGTTACCAGAAAGTTATCGCTATAAGAAGATCAGTTGTTTTCTTAGAGCAGAGCATTTTGACAGTCTCAGACAATCAGCTAAAGGAGAAGACTTGTGGAGTATTTCTTGACATGTGGAGCCTAATGTGACATCATTCCATGCTTCTTGGTTTGTGGCCGACCTTTCTTGGGATTCGCACACCATTTCATTCATTTGCGAAGGAATTCCATTCATTTAGGTTTGACCTATTCGTGTTCGCACATTACATCTCTTCATCAGAGTTTGTGACCCTCCTTGGCCGACTTAGAGGAATCTTATGGTCTATATATGATATATAAAGATGTGATAGATTTGTAGGAAAATAGTGTTGGTGCCTGCATCATCAGTCAGGTTCCAGGTTATTAGCTTGCAGGCACTTTCCCAGGTTTTCATGAAATTTCTAAGTCTTAGACCCTCTCTGTGTTTTGCTGCATCATTAGGATATTTTCAAGGAAGGGGTCGTCATCATCATCATCATATTTCCATGCATCCACCTGATGTTTCTTGCGAGAGTCATTTCTCCTCATGTCCGGATATCCTATGGGGGTCATCATGCATTTGCCAACCCGACCTTTGCCGCGGGGTGATATTTTAACATCGGGTGATCTTAATCAAGATCATCCTGATGTTGGCGCTATGAAATTTCTAAGTATGACCCACTTTTCATCGGGGTCATCATATTTGAATGTCAGGTGATCTTTGTTAAGATCACCCTGATGTTATTTTGTCACCTTATGATTGTTCAACATCAGGATGCTGCTGATGTCATGTTCTTGCGGGGTTCAATCGTCAGGGTGGTATCCGCCTATCAGTTTCATCATATTCCAAGGAAGGGGGTGATATTTTCAAGTATTAGTCATATTCATACATCATCCCGATAATACAATGGAGCTACAGTGCAACATGATATTTGTGCATGGGGGGTGATATTTCTAAATATCTAGTTGTCTTCTGAATATCATCCTGATGTCGACATGATGATGATGTCATCAAGGTTCGGGGGGTCGTATTTTAACATCAGCCATCTTGTGGAGATTCCTTGATATTTGCAAATATGACGGTGACGTCATCAGGATGTTCATCAGCCAAACATTTGGTATCAGCTAAGCAAGAGGATCTTCCTCCGATGCATCAGGTTGTGCCGATGAAGGTGAATATTAGGTTGATGTTTCACGTGAAGGTGAGGCTGGTCATTAGGATGATTCTCATATCAGGGTGATATTTTATATCAGGTGATGCAGACGACATGATACTTTCCCGCAGGGTGATATTTTCTACGGGGTGATATTTCACATCGGGGTGATGTGAATTATCAGAGTGAGCTTAGTAGGTGGCCTGCTGACGTCAGGGTGATATTTTGAGCAATAGGATATCATGCTAGAGGATGATGATGATGAGGTTTATGCTAGTGCCGTCAGGAGCAAAATCACCGACACTATATATGTTAACGGCCCAGTATATAAAGTGTTAAAAAGGGTGCTGCAGGGTGAATGTGGGATAATACATTCTCATGATATTTAAAAGGAAAGTCAACATGATGTACCTGCGAGGCATGGATATCTTTGCTTGCCAACTTTGCAGCATGATCTATGCCACAAATCTCGGCGGGAAGCAAGGTGATCGATGGCGATGTTTGAAAGAAGGGTTTTTCTTGATGCATGAACATGCATTTTGGTGGGAGAAGGTTTGCAAGGCACGTAACTACTGCATCCCGAGGTTGTGAGTTGGTATGCCATTAATGGTGAGATTGCACAGAGGTATGGGTCAGAGGGACATGCCAGCTACTCAATTTAGATAGAAAATCATGACAAGGTGATGCAGGTCAAGATCTCACCTGCCCCTTCCTTCCTGTCTATGTGGCTGCATTGAATGTTTTCTGGTGCCCCCTGGTGATGTGCTGCACCTGGTAATGTCTTGGGGGACTTCCCTATGATTAATGAGGGAGTACATCATTCTGCTTTATAAGCAGATGATGCTACTCAATTCAAAGTTGTTGAAAACTGGACATATCTGGCTCTGTAATAAGATACAACTGGTTCTGGTTGCTCTGTGCAGGTGACCTTGTGGGTTTATGTATCTCTTGTTGTATGTCTCATGCATGAATTTACTGATTTCATAATTGGTTTTATATGAGTAATGCTGTATTTGCATGTGTTTTGTTATTCTGTCTCCAGTATTGCATGTATCCTTCTTCTGAATCTAGATATCTTAGGGATGTCCGGTATTCTAGAATATAGAATTCCTGTATTGAATGCTTGATCTTTCAACTTCTGCTCAAGGGGTAGATTAAATTGTTTTCTGATTAAGTGTTGGGAAAGATATACTACAATACGAATGCCATAAGTAGAGATGACTTAACACTTTGTTCTGGGAGGTATTTGTAAGGCAGATACCACAACATCCCCTTGAAATCTAGTTTTAGTGTTCATGCTAATCATTCACAGGTGTATGTCTACTGACTCCAAGCCCTGGATAGGCACCAATCTAGCTCTGCATTGAGATTACATACCAGGTCCTAGTTTTGCATCCAAACACATAAATCAAACTCATACTTCCAAATCAAACCATTAGGACCTTAGAAGTAGTTTAGGACCAAGATCCTCTGATTCACAACTAAACATAAGCCCAAAGCTAGCCCCTTTGCACTTATGTCACAGTTTTGGTCTTCATATAGGAGGATTTATCTACTTTGTATCAACACCCCAAGCCAACCCAACAAGCATATTCTCATGGGTGTTGAATAGGGAATACCCCCCTAGGTTTTGCAGAGCTTGAAGAAGAAGAGGAGATAAAAATAGAGTCTATCTCCTACACTATTGGCCCCTGGCCCAGAGATCCTGTTGATCATTGATGGCTACCTTGTAGGGAAATATGAGAATGAGCATCCAGTCAGGGAAAAAACCAACAAATAGTTTAGAGGATTTAGAAAGATCTCAGCAATTAGAATTTGATTTTGTGTGAAGGTACTTCAAAGCTAGATCTTGCACATATTTTGTAATCAAGCCTATGAGCCAAATTGTAAGCCCGCATGTTGCTGGTTGATTTGTATTTGAATTATTTAATATACTAGATGACTGAATCAGGAATATGTATTTGTTTCATATCTTTGAGTTGTTTTCGTTGTGTTTACTCTTGCTGCACGGTCTGGATAGTTCATTCTGTGAACCCTCCTACCGTGACTGCACCATTAGGATAATCTTGGGGCCCCAGGTGATTCTAGATACAAGGTGAAGTAGTTTTTTCTTGATTTCTTATGCCACATCCCTTCAATGGACTAGTGTTCATAGATTTGGGCCTCATTGTACCTGGTGTATTGGGAGGACTCCCCTAGAAGCTTGTAAAGCCTACTTAAGACCATCGACCATTTTCTATTGTGGTGCAAGGTGATGAAATCTAACCTGAAGTTACTCACCATGTTCCTCATAGTGGGATGTAGAATTTTTCCTTGGGTAAGGTGTAAAAATCTCCAAAGGAAAAGGGATCCTTGGTGCAATGTCTTTAGCTCTAGCTATTCTCCCTAAAAGGTGTTCCTAGTAGGTAGGAGCATTGAGAGGAATTAAGTGTTGGCCCACATTACAAAAATAATCCCACTTGAATAATTATAGGTTTGTTAATTTGTTTGGAGTGTTTTCATTTTGTAATACTACTATAATCCATTTTTTAGCTACGAAGTAATTCATACCAATCACCTTGATAAGTCACAAGTCAACCATTGTGTTTTTATGTTTGTAAATCTCTTGCCAAATCCTTAAAAACTTGGCTCAAAACAAAAAATTAGAACAAAACCATGCATGTGACTGTAATTCCATGCTTTTGATCTCTATCATTATGCATGTGCTATCAATCTTTGCATTTGTGTTGTCTATTGGCACACCTATGACTACAACTCAGTGCCTTTGCAAAACTCAGTCCTATCTTTCAAAATTTGAAATTTTTGGCTTGTAGATCTGACTGTAGTGTTAAACAATGACCTACAAAATACCTATTTTCCAGCACAACTAGTCCATATTTCCATCATACCATCCAATTTTTCCTTTTTTTCCACAATCACCTATCATTGCCATTCCCATCACCTTGAATTTGGACTTGTGAGTTCCCATCAATCCTTTGGCTAGCCATTTATCCTTCACACCTGAATTTTTTCATCCCAACCAATCATCCATTTTATCTACCAAATCATCCATCCTTCAATCTATTTATCAACATAATCCATTTTCTTATCCATCCCTTGGTCAACCAATTCATCTACCAATAAACTAATCCTTTGATCTATCAACCAAGACATCAATCAAAATCCAACATTTGCAAAAGTAGATCCTAGATCTTTTTATCATTTTATCTTTAAGATCTATTAAATTAGGAGCTTTGACTACTCTTAAGTTAGTGGGTATTTATAATATCTTCTTTTTTCTTGGGATCTCGTCTACCCCAAGTAGAAAGGTCATCCATATTCCTCTTCTTGCTTAGGCATTTGGCAACCCTAAGTAGTGAAAGGAATCACACCCTATCCATAACAAAAGATCTAGGTGAAGTATGGACAAATTTAGTTTTATCATCATTCATATCATATCCTTGTTATCATATCTTGATCCATATCACATCCTTGTCATCATTATCATAAATTGATCATATCCTTGTCATTACTCATATCCTTGTTGTAATCATATCTTTATCATCAACATCCACATCTTTGCCATATCTTATCCACATCATCCACATATCATCACATCCTTGTCATCTTTTAGTCCAAAATCTTGTCATTTAAGGCCTTAATCAAAACATAGCCATTTCCCAAGTCCAAAATCAAGTCATCACTATCCATTTATACCTATCATATTTTAATTTCATACCAAGGTCATCTTATTTCTGCCTGTCACAAGGTCTCAAGTTAGGAAAATCATGGAGTCCCATCAACAATCCCAACAAGAGTTTCATCAACAACCCCATCTAGAGTTTCAACAATAATCCCATCAAGAGCCTACTTTTGAAGGTAGAAGAAAAATTAAACCTAGATTTTTTCCTATGTTTGGAATGCCAACCAACTTATACATAGCCGAGGAGTATAGATACATTGTTCAACCATCATCAAATCCATTATATCCACAAGATCCTCAAAGTCCAAGCAACTCTACGCAAGAGTCCCTTGATTATGAATCTAGAGTCCAAGAATTTTTAGAGGAACATGAAAAAGTATTGCTTGTGGACCATATTATTGCCAAGAATCCCCAAGGTGATTTCCAAAAGCTACTCCAACTAGGATTCATGTTGCCTAAAGATTTTGATGTCTCTACTTTGATACACCAAGATTCTCCTCATCAAAATGATAATCCATTAGGAGGATCCAACCAACTACATGTTGATGCAACCATAAATCCCATGTAAAATCTTTACATCAACACATCCATGAATCAACCTATTGCTTCTCTGGGTGTGTCACAATCTATTCCTAGCATGGACATGTAAATCCCTCAAATTGCAACCACCATCATACCCCCATCTAGTGGTCAAACCATTTCATTTTCTAATCCTTCATTATCTATCCCTACATCATCATCTATTCCTATGACCGCATCTATTCCTCATATCAACATACCCATGAGTCAATCCATTCCTCTTATCCCCATGTCAATCCTTCAAACTGATACCATTTTCCCACCTTCTAGTGGTCAAAACATCCCATCATTCACTACTAAAGTATCCAATCCCATCTACATATCATCATCCATGCCCCAAATTCATACTCAATCCAATGTGTCCACGCCCCAAATCTCACAAGTCCAAACTCAATCTTCATCCTCATACGTTCAAAACCCCACCACATTTCTCTTTCAACAATTTATCCTCCAACAAAAACAACAACAAGAAGCCCTCCAAAATAACAAGCCCAACAACAACAATAACAAGCCCTTCTCCAACAACTCCTAGCCTCCCAACAAGCACAAGCACAAGCACAAGCACAACCTTCATCCAACACATCTGTCACATCACCACATGAGTCGTTAGACATGCAACAATGTATGAAATAAATGATAGCCGATATGCAAAATGGAACCAAAATAAATGATATAGCTTTGAATAAATTTTTCCTATTCATTTGACAAATCTCTAGTCATGAACCCTTTTCCTCCAAACTTTGAATTTCCAAAATTTGACAAATGCAAAGGAAAGGGTGATCCTAGAGACCATCTTAGAGAATTTTTCATAGATTGCATGGATGTCACATATGATGATATCTACTTGATGAGACTTTTCCCTTGTAACTTAGGGGGTCAAGCCATTGAATGGTTCACCCATCTCCTACATGGAATCAAAACTTTCAAAGAGCTTACTGACAAGTCTATAGCTCACTTTTCCTACAACATTGAACATGAAATGTCTATGAACGACCTTTACAACACCAAACAAAGGAATGGGTAATCATTCGTTTCCCTCTTGCAATGGGGAGAAATATTTTTAGTAAACTCCCATGGTCTATTCCTGAGAAACAACTTGTCAACCTTTTCATCCAAAAATTAAATCAAGAAATGGCCTTTCACCTTCAAGTCCAATTTGCCAATACTTTTGAGGAAATAATTTATAAAGACACAAATAGAGGGAAATCTTCACTAGCCAATGGACTTTTCAAGATTTTCAAAGACAACAAAGAATCCAACAACCAAAACAATGTGAAACCATGCTTTTGGTCCAAAAACAAGAACATTGTCAATGCTAGTGTCAAGGATTCTAAGCATGTACAAAATTTTAACAATCCTCCACTAGCACTTAAATCATCATCATCAGACACAAATATTACCATCCTCAAGAACAATCCTATATAAGGATTAAGACCTAGATGCAAATTTACAAACTTGGGACAACCTATGGAATCCATTTTTTGAAAACTTTTACAAGAAACTCATCAAACTTCCTGAGATTAAACCTTATGAGGAAAATTCCATTAAGCCCCATTAGTACAATGAAAATGAATATTGTGAATACCATAGGATCAAGGGTCACAAAACAAACAATTACATGAGACTTAAGAACTATATCCAACATTTTATAGATCGAGGAGATGTTACTATAGATGAACCTCCTCCAAAATCATTAAATGAGAAATTGGGAGTATATCAAGATCCATTCCCTCACTATGGTCAAGGTAGTTCCTCTAAAAATAATCCTAATACCACCAAAAAAGTCAATTCCTTCCCTTCATATGATTCCATCATGGATCATATAGAAGCTTGTCCTTCACAAGCAGCCACCATAACCATTAGAGCCAATAACCCTATTTGTGTTGTTACTACTCGCCATAGTTGAGTTACCATTCAAGGAGCACCATCTTCATCTATGCCATCTTCATCCACCTCATCTTCCAAATATAATATCCTTGATCATTTAGGAAAAATACCTATTCAAATCTCCATCCTGGAGCTACTTCGCACATCCCATATTCATAAGGAGATATTAGACAAGGCCTTGATAGAGTATCGTGTCCCTAATGAAATTAATGCCAAACAATTCGAAGCCATTGTTGGACACCTTGCATCCACTCATCACCTAGTTTTCACCAAGAAAGACATGCCTATTGTTGATTCATTCCATAACGAACCCGTCCATATAGAAGTTGTCATCCATAAGCACAAATTAAAAAGGGTCCTAGTAGATGGTGGATTGAGCTTAACCTATGCACTTTGAGATTAATAAAATAATTGGGATACTCTACTGGGGTTATTGATCAAAAAAATTCCCTTACAATCAAAGCCTATGATGAAGTTGAGAGATGATCGGAGGGAACCATTAAGTTACCCATTGAAGTAGGTCTTATACTTATGGAAATCACTTGTCAAGTATTAGACCTTGATCTCCCATACAACATCCTTCTAGGACACCCATGGATTCATGCCATGAAGGTCATTCCTTCCACCTTTCACCAATACATTAAATTCACCTATAATGGTCAAGAAATTATTGTATATGGCAACCCACAACCCTTTAATTATTGTTGCTTATTGGAATGTCCCTATCACAAATCCAACTATTGCCCTACAAATGATATCACTAAACCATCTCCATCCTACATTAATCTATCCACACTTGCTTCTTCATCCAAATCATCCACAACACATCTAGAGATCAAGGCTAAGATTAATGACAAAGGATTCAAAGAGTATACTTTACAAGGAGCCTTTTGTGTGGGTCAACTCCCACTCTCTCCTAAAATCTTTAGAAGACCTCATCCGCATGGCTCTATTTCAACTATCACCATCAATTTCAAGATAACCAAAATTTCTCATTGGGGTGTACTAGATAAAGAGACCATTAAAGGGGACATTTCATAATGGCTCTATAAAGACAAAGATGAACAAGACACCATACCACTTGACAAATATCCTAAGGGCTTTCATATCGCGCAAAACATGGGTTATAAAGGAAAAGATGGTGTTGGTTTACAAGAAAAATAAACTATTGAGCCTATTAAAGCTACACACCAACTTAGACACTTGGGACTATCATTTGATCACAAGAGCCATCATCTTCTAAGCTTGAATTTATCTTGAGTGAGGTAGCTAAGGCATTTCCCGCTATTGAGATTAGTAATGAGGATACCTACAATGACTCCCTTGAATGTATCGTTGAGCTATATGACTCTTCCATCTTTACCATTACCATGACATTTCCACCACCATCATCACATAACCTTCCACTCACCTACCCTCAACTCATTGGGTGGGACCAACAAGGGCCTCCCTGTTTAGATGTCTTTCAAAATGACGAGGCTATCTTTGAATTTTTGGGACTTAGTTTAGGTTTACCAATTGGAGACCATAAGATTGGATACACTATAGAGCTCAAAACTAATGCCTACTTTGGTGAGACAGTCAAATTCCTTAGTCACAAAAGTAAAAATATAAAAATTATATCTCCTAATGGAAACCACTTTGTGGCACTTTTGAACAAAAAAAGTAAAATTAAAGGACGTATTCAAAGGAGAAAACCTCCTTGAGGCACCTAAGGATGAGGAATTTGACGTCCCTAAATTTGAGATATACTAAGAGCGATCACCTATTCTTGTAGAGGAGTTCCACAAGAAATGAATTTGGAAACATCTAAGGAACCTAAGATCACATGTGTAGCAACATCACTTTCAGAGTGTGAACTACAAGAGTTTGTCACCTTTTTCATGGAAAGATCAAAGAATTTTTCTTGGTCCTATGCAAATCTACTTGGATTAGACCCTTCATTGGTGGCACAACATTTTCTAGTATATCTTGGTGCAAAATGGTCAAACAAAAGTTGAGAAAAATGCACCCCAAAATTGCTCTCCTAGTTAAACTAAAATTAGAAAAACTCCTAGCAATTAGCTTCATCAAACCTATAGATTATCTGGAATGGGTGTCAAACATAGTTTCAATTTCCAAAGTTACTAGGGGAATTTGAGTTTGCACAAATTTCAGAGATTTAAATAAAGAATGTCCTAAAGATGATTTTCCACTTCCAACATTGATATCATAGTCAACCTAACAGTTGGACATGAAATTTTATCCTTGATGGATGGGTTTTATGGATATAATCAAATTAAAATTGATGAAGATCGACATAAGATTGCATTTATATATCAAAGAGAAACGACTGATTTTTCATGATATGCTTCAGAAGACCATGGAAGATTATGTTGATGATATCCTTGGTAAATCAGGAATAAGAGAAGGTCATTTGTATGTCCTTGCAAATATCTTTGACCACTTAGAGGAATACAAGGTACACCTTAATCCAAAGAAGTGTGTCTTTGGTGTTACATCTAGAAAACTCTTAGGCTACATTGTCTCTCGACGAAGTATTGAAGTGGATCCTGCTAAAGTGAAAGCTATAGTTGAAATGTCTCCACAATAAAATTTGAAACAATTATGTAATCTTCAAGGAAAACTACAGTCCATTAGAAGATTCATAACACAACTTGTTGATAAGTGTCAACCTTTTCAACATCTATTGAGGAAAAATGTAGAATTTCATTAGGATGAAAAGTGCCAACAAGCATTTGAAAAATTGAAAGAATATATTGCATCACCTCTAGTTTTGGTACCACCTATCCAAGAAAAACCGCTTCTATTATACATATCAGCCACATCATCAATATTAGGAGCATTGTTAGCACAAAATGATGACACTAGAAAAGAAAGAGCCATTTACTACATTAGTCATAATGTAGTGGGCTATGAGCTAAAATAAACACCCATTGAGAAGACATGTCTTGCTGTTGTCTGTGCTTCACAAAAACTTTGACATTATATGCTTAATCACCAAACTAAGCTCATTTCAAAAATTGACCCACTAAAGTATCTCGTATCTAAGGCTACTCTAATAGGATGAATGGAAAAATAGATCATGGTCTTGAGTGAGTTTCATATCAAATATGTGGATAGAAAAGCTATAAAAGGGCAAGTAATTGCTAATCAATTGGTAGAAGCACCTCTTGAAGTAGATCATCTACTTATTTCAAAATTTCCAGATGAATCAATCTTTGTCATTGATCCTCCTACAAATTCGTAGTATACTTTGATGGATCATTCACACACCATGGTTTTGGAGCAGGGATCCTCTTCGTCACCCCATAAGGAGACTTCATACCAAAATCCTATAGCATTGCATTCACTTGTACAAATAACATTGTAGAATACGAGACACTCATCAAAGGATTAAGAATGGCTATTCAATGGAACATAAAAGTACTTGAAGTTTATGGTGATTCTCAACTTGTCATACGCCAAGTCGATGATGAGTAATAAACAAAAGATGACAAGCTTCTCCCGTATAAGAAATTGGTCGATACCTTCAAGCAATCATTTTCATAGATCCGATTTGAGAAAATTCCAAGGATAAATAATAAATTTGTTGCTGCTATGGAAACTATGGGTTCACTAATTGATAATCCTTCAAATAATCCAAAATTTGAATTCTTGGTTGAGTAACTTTACATTCCTACTTTGGATATCCAAGAATCCTAGCTTGTTTGTGAACTTGTTGGTCCTAATGCACCTTGGTACGATGAGATCAATACCTTTCTCCATGACAACATTTTACCACCTAATCTTTCACATGCCCAACACTGAACCTTCATCTGTCATTCATCCCATTATAGCCTTCTTAGAAATATACTTTATCAAAGCACATTCCATGGAATTCTCCTTAGATGTCTTAATGCGAGAGATGCCCAAACTACCTTATGTGAGGTACATGAGGGTATTTTTGGTGCACACTCTAGTGGTCCAACCTTGGTCAAAAAGTTGTTAAGGATAGGATATTATTGGATGACTATGGAACAAGATGCACAATAATTTGTCAAGAAATGTTTTCCTTATAAAAAACATAATGATTTGATTCATGCACCTGCACAAGAATTACAACCAATCACTACACCATGGCCCTTTTTGCAATGGGAACTTGATCTCATTGGTAAAATTTATCCTCTCTCATCCAATGGTCATATGTTCACTATCACCACCACTGAGTATTTTATGAAGTGGGTTGAAGCCATCCCCCTCACATACATTACTGGTAAACAAATTTCTAAGTTTATCCTTCATTACACTATTTTTCGGTATGGTATACCTCAAGCCATTATTACTAACAATGGTAATCCTTTCAAAAACTAAGAAGTTCTCCACCTTTCCCATCAATTCAATATCCAAGACCACTTTTCCTCTCCATATTAGCCCCAAAACAGTCAATGAAGATGGCCGTGATTGGCACTTACAACTCAATCCTACTTTCTAAGTATATCACACTAGCATCTGTACTCCTATAGGCCACATGATGTAGGAGCATCCCAAGTTGCAGAGTAATATTGCATCAACCAAAAATATTTGCATTCTTTCTTTTCTTCACTTTTAGTTGCAGTTCAACATTTTGTATCGTATTTTGCTGCATCTTCATATTAGAGCTCGTAGAGAAGGACTTAGCATCTACATAGTGTCATCTACATCATATTTAGATTTCAAGTGATTTGGATTTGTTTCTTGAGAGTTATCACTATCACAAGATCATCATCTTTCATAGAGCAGAGCATTCAGGTAGATAGGTGAGAGGAGAAGGTTTGCGGAGCACTTCCATAACTTGCAAAGCCAAATGAAACATCATACATAGAACATTAAAACAAAATAGACCTTCCTTGAGGTCAACACCAAGTTTCATTCATTTGTGGAGCAATACCATGTGTTGTAGGCCAATGTACATGCTTCTACACGCTTCATCAATCATTGAAGTTTGTAACCTCTTGTGGCTAATGTAGAGGATCAATTGAGCTTGAAGATGATATATATATCTTAGATGAATTAGGAAGGGGGTAGTTTGATAATGTGATTTTGGTAATTTTAGATAGATAGATTCTTTTCAGAAGACACTTCAATGCCATATCTTGCATATTTGTTGTAACCTAGAAAGTAGGCCTGTGAGCCCTTTGATTGTAGCCCACATGTTGCCAACATATGAACATTATAATTCTTTGATATATTGAGTATATGAATCTTCCATTACATTCAATATTTTAGTTGTTTCCATTGTGTTTACTTGAGCTGCATGGTTTGGACAGTCCATTCTTTGGACCCTCCTGCCATGACTGCACCACCATGCCATATTCCCTTGACTTTGGATCCAAAGCTATTTTACCACTCGAGGTTGAGCTCCCTTCCTTAAGGGTATCATTGAAGTATCTTATTGATGAGGAATACTATAGAGTATCATGGTTGCAAGTATTAGAATTGCTAGATGAAAGACATCTCAATGCTCTTAACCATCTCATGACTTATCAAAATCATCTTCGTCGTAGCTACAACAAGAAACTCAAAGAGTACAATTTGAAGTTGGTGACCTTGTAGTTAAGGAAAATCAAAGGACTTTTCAATACTGAGATAGAAATGAAAAATTTGAGCCAAATTGATTGGGACCAATCATCATTAGCAATTGTTATGGTTCTGGAGCCTATCAACTTTCTACAATTGAGGGACAACCCCTTGAGGAACCTATCAATACCATTCACCTCAAGAGGATCTATGTCTAACCCGTGGGGTATCCCAATTGTATAAAAAAATCAAAATAGTAAAGAGAAATAATCCATCCTATGGTGAGAACCACTTTGGTAGCACCTTGGATAAGTACCATGGTGAAAACTTGTTTACATGTGCCATGTGTAGTAGCCTTGCATCTATCATTTTCTAGATAACCACTTTAACTTCCACTTCCATTCATTTACCTAAGTTTTATCCACCTACCATGTCAAACATCCATCTACCCTATAGTTGTCCTATCATGGCTTGAAGTTTTCACTTAGTGTTGTTTCCTATCATACTATAATAAGTCATCCATTAAATATACCATACCACCCTATCCATCAATTCCATAATAAAATCCTATAGCTTGGGGGTACATTACTGACACCTAGTTATGATTTGGATTGTTCTCCTAGTTTCCATAAAGTATTGGAAGGTTAGTCTTTAGATTTAGTCTCATGCATTTCATCCTCACAACATTCTAAAAATACAAAAAAATCACAATACTCCAAAAACACAAAAAATTATATATCCCAAAAATTCAAGCAATAAATTCCAGATTCAAGTCAACTTTAATCCGTACCACAACCCATAATAAACAATGTCCACATCCTATCCATAATAAACTATTTCCATCCCCTTCCATAATAAACATCACATTGTCACATTTCCTCCATTCCATAATAAAACACTTGACATTCAAACAAAACAACAACCATGCAATACATTGTGCCTTAGCAAAAATCACAAGCATTATTCCACATTTTGAAACAATAACTAGTCACATTATCAATTATCACATCTTGTGATATTAAACATCATTGAATCAAGCCTCAGGCACCAATGCAAACATCATACAAATCCTTAGCAAGAGATATAATGGTTGTATGATTTGTGTCGTCATTTGGCCTTTTGTTTTTGATTTTTATCTTTTCTATCTCCTTCTCATGTGAGTGACTTGCTATACACAGGTCGTGGCCTGCTAAACATAGAAAACTCCTATCAAAAATTTTATTTTCTTATATATTTTTTTAAAACAAAAAAAGGTAACCTCTGTAATTTGATGGGCGTCAATGCCCAATTTCAAAGATCCCAATTTGGCATAGGCAGGGTTTGCACTATCAAATGTAATCTTTATGCAAATATTATTATTTTTGTTCTAGATATGGTTAATGTAAATGTTGAAATAGTATGACTGCATACAAATTTATTATAAAGAGTCGTGTGTATTCAAGATAAATTGTTTATGAGAGAAGAAAGTGTAGATTTTTCCCATTTAATAATGGAGTTTTTGAAAAACATAGGTCTATAAATTTATTGATGAAAACTGAGAAAGTTTTAGAGGCTGTGAGCATTCCTCAAACTAGCCCTATTTACATAATACTAAAAATTTGAGATGAGCAGTGTATGGCAATGGAAGATTATATTTGTAATTGGAGTGTGGAGAATGGGTAGTGAAATTCAATCTATTTTATTTGTTTATTTTTCACAAAATCATAGAGTAAAGAAAGAGAAAGAGGGTGCCTCTAAATTTTTCATATGATGCAAAACACCATTAAAAAAAGAAGAATTTTCCTTTCTATGGGAAGACAAATTTGACATATTTCATAAATAATTCTAGATTTTCTCTCTTAAATTTTTACAACATTAAACTAAAATAACAATCTACAATAAACAATTTCTAAATCTATTCACCTACTTGTTAAACTAAAATAAAATTTTACAAAATTCCTCATTCCATTTCTAAAATCAAAGGGGTAAGAAGTACCTACCTAGAATTTTCTAATCCTCTTGATGCAACTTTTCTTGAAGTAGCTGTAAAAGTTTTGAAGCAACAAGAAGTTGCCATGAAGAATCTTGTTTTTTTCTTTTATTTATAAATCTTTATTTCCTTAATTTCCTCCATCAAAATGAGAAATTAACTTCATAAACTAGGTTTATTTTCTCACTTAACAGAAAAATCAAAAGAGATAACTCACAATAAGAGGTTGTTGGAGTACTTGGTAACACTGAGAGGGGGGTGAATTAATGTTATAGAAAACAAATCAAATTTTCACACTTTATTATAGATTTGAAAATTAGACATGAATGTTGTTTTCAATACTTATTACTGCTTGAATCACTGTGATAAAAAGATAAGTGATCATTTACTATGAACATATGAATCAAGTAGAAAATAACAAAATAACACTATGAAGCAGAGAACAAATAGCATAACACAGAGATTTTTAGGAGTGGAAACCCTCTGGGGTAAAAAACCACTCAATAAAAATGCTTCACTGGCTTATGTAATAAACTTGCCTCACTGGCTGCAACCATTTTTGCCTCACTGGCTTATCAACATTGCCTCACTGGCTTAAAGAATCTCACTGATTACAGGCCTCATTGGCTTATCAAGATCATTGCCTCACTAGCTTTTTACAATCATTACAATGAAATCTGTAAGTCAAATACAGAGGGATACTCTGTTTCACTTTTGCTCAATATCTCAGATATATTGTCAACAATAATGTTATCTTACACACACATATTCTTCACATTACATCAGAAATATATATTTCACTTTCTCTCACCATACAATTTTTCAAAAATAACTGAGTCCATAAAATTCAAGAAGTTTCCAATTGTCAAAAATAGTTAAGGTTGAAAGACCTCATGAGATTTTATTTTAGATACCATAGTGCTTTAACTTCATCAACTGTATGATGAAATAAATAGGATACTTGTTAAACCCTTAACCAGGGTTACAGACCCAAAACTGTTTCATGAAACCATATGAAATTTTTTTAACTTCAATGTTCATTTCAGGATAGTTATAATTGTTCACAACAAGGTGTAACAAATCCATAACAAGTTCTTGAAACCCCATAGTTTTCAACTAATACAAACTCAGCCATCGAAAGAAATATTTATGTTTTGAAACCCTGACCACCATGGTAAAAGAACTATTCATATATTTGAAAACTCATATAAAAAAACACAAAGGTAAAATCTATAACTGTCGCTGCTCAAAGAACCGAGATCAAAAACTGAATGTAGAGATAAAAGCAATATCACCTGATGAGTCAGCCAAAAATAATCATATCAGCTAAGGATTAAATCAACAACTTTTACCAAAGCGATTGCATAGTCTAGCATTGTCTCCTTGACAAGATTCTCAGAGAACTTTCAACAATTCACGGTGATTCCTCCATTTTGTTTCATGATTGCAAACCCTAGCTTCAAACATAAACTTCAACCTTGGAAAATGAGAGAATAACCTAACTTTTGTTTTGCCCGATAATACCAAGTGACCTGTGCTCTCGGTGTGCCCTAAAGAGGGCTGGTGAAGTTCAAACAAAAAACTCTCCTTTTACCTATTGAAAAAGGCTGACAACCTGTGTAACAAGTTTATTCCATTACATGCCCGATAAGAATATTAAAAGTGTATTACAGGTTGTGCACTAGGAAATATATGTCATTTGTGACTAGTGAAGCCCCTTAACAACTTAAAGAGTGTGTAGCTTTCAAAGCATGACAAACCAACTTATAATATCATCAAAAATGTCCTCCAAAACAAAAGATGAGAAAATGCTTGTAGTGCCCCTCATTCACCTTTAAAGCAATATAATAAATGAATATTCTTTGAAGCAAACAAATGACATTGTGAAGTCTTTATGACCCTGTCATGAAGATTAAACATGATGGCCCAATACTGAGATCTGTATTCCCAAGTATGTAACATGATGACATGTATCTTGGGCATGAAGATGTGTCAAAGCAGTGCCAAAGTCAAATAACAAATGCCACTGTCCAAAAGTACAAATGCCATTAGCAATACAAGTGCATGTGTATGCCTTTATAACCCTTCTAATGCAAAGTTCATGCCAACCAAAACTTGTGCCTCATTTCAACTGTATCATAAGACAAACTGTCACAAGAATCAATGTGTTGTCATATTGCATAAACAACTGGTAATGTCATACCATCAACACATCTGTCATAGGTATGGGAAAGTGACAAAGTATATCAACATGTTATGAGCTCACAACTAAAACAAGTGATATCATGACACCATAGCAACATGAGATACCAATGTGAAGTAAAATGTAATCAAAGAACCATATCAATATCAACTAAGCAAATTTAACTGACTAAGATCATGAACCATCATATCATGTTACCGTGCCAAGTGATATGTGTCAACTACATGAGCCACCTGTAGGAATCAAAGCCAAAAACCGTTGTCGTGTAGAGTATGAATCATTAACTAATATCATAAAAATACCATACCAAGGATACCACCAAAAAGACACCACATAACTAACTTATACATAATTTCACAATGCCAACATGTCAACAATAAATGCCAACAATGATGATACCATCATAAGACCAACGCCATTCAACCAAATGCCAATTGTTCAACCAAATGCACACCATTCAACCAAATGCCAATTGTTCAACCAACATGTCAAGGTACCATATTCAACTAAGAGAGATTGTGTCTTTGACATCAAGGACAACAACTGAGGGCAACAAACTCCCCCTTTGTCCATGATGGCAAAACACAACTCTCTCTCCCTATTTTTGACATCAAAGACAAAGGGAGAAAGGAAAGTGTGCCAATGCCTCCAGGAGATAACATAAATCATAAATCAACAAATGTCTAAAATGAAAAATAGAAGATAAAGCATACCAAATATACCATGACTGTCCCATGAAGAAGAAGCATTCAGAGCATCTGAAACAAAACCTACACGGTCAACATCATAATGAGCATAAGAAACATATATCAAAGAAGGACAACAACTGAGGAAACTGTCACCATCATATCAAATTGGAAGAGAATATCACTGTCAAAGCAATATGTCTGCACATACTTATCATTGTCATATGATCCACACATGGAGATAGAGAATAGAGGACTGGAGCATTGTGTGTCTAATGCCAATATAAAAAATTCTGATACAGAGGATAGAGAGAAGAGACAAAGAACTATCAATAAAAACACCGTCATACCTAAAAACTGAAACAATCACAAAACATCAAGCCACTGTCTCAAAAGATGCAAACAAATCATTGAGAGTTAGTGCTATCAAGGCACAAATCACTGTCACTATTATCCACTGTCAAGATCACTGTCTGCATGTCTACATGGTCAATTGTCAAGATCACTATTAGTGATAGAGGATAGGCTGGGAAAGATTATACTTATCAGATGTATTTGTTTTGAAGCTCTGAATGATCACCAAATACTTTGTTCTGAAGCAATTGTCATGAAGATAAAGCAACCACAAATTCAAAACATTGTACATCAAAGACCATACTGTCCTGCATTTGTACCTAGTTGTTAAGACCAAAAAATAACAACAGAGCAGAGAATACAAATAACTGAGTCTACCTCCCCATATGACAATAATACCAAAAGAAAAACAAACAACATGCTCATCATTGTCAACAAAATGCATAGCAGCACCTGAATATACCACTTGACACAACCTAAGCAGTCACTAAGATAGATATTGAGGCATGCACAATTGCAACTACACATTGCAACACCTACATCAGGATTGACAAGTCATCCTTTATACAAAATGCAACATCCTTCATGTTATACTTTGATTAGAATATAGATATCTATTAGTCAATAACATATGTCCTTCAAAAACTAGATTAAATCAACACAAAGTGATGTCACTTTTTTATCTCTACAATGGGTACCATTTTCCACAAACCACTGATCACTGCTAGTCACTGACCTCTGTCCAAGAGTATTGCCCACATGACTGATGCTATATTGTGAGAGAATTTTCTGATATACATACTTGCAAGAACTATCTCCCCCAAAGACATATCAACATGTCAACTTGGCAATTATGATAGAAGACAAGTGTCAGTCAAAAACTGACTGCACCTACAAATTTTGACTGAAGTAGCATTGGAACATTGTCAAAGCACAATCAGCCTATCACTGAAACAAAGTATTACTGTCATTAGAGCATCATGCATATTACTGACAATATGATGTTATTCAGATCACTTGTAAGTACACTAACACTGTTACCATACCCCTGTAAGCATCTTGTATCTACAACAAGAGTCTTCTGTCTATATTTGTTGCAAATTTATCTTCACAGATTTATTTTGATAAATGCTAACAAGCCACAAGCCATATCAAAGAAAGCACTAAACTATCACCAAACAATAATATTTCCACATTTCTTAAATCTATGCATGAGTCATAACACACTATCAACTCTATCAAAGACATCAAGGTGAGCCTATGAGCAAACTCAAGCATGCATCTTTTTAAGCATGAAGTTCTAAACTATGATATCCTGATGTCCAGACACAAATCATGATGAACATATGAACATCCTGAATTAAGATGATAAGAACTTTGATTCTTTTCTTCTCCTGATCTCAACACATCCCTTTGACTTTATGAACCTTTGCAGCTCAAGGAGATATCAATACTGCAGACCATATAACATAATCAGAAGTAACAATATCTCATGTAGATCAAGTATGAAGGTCCAATGACAGAACCAGACATGAACCACCCATATTCATCTAACTTTGGTATTTATGTATCACCAAAAACCCTTTACTATGAATGAGCATCATGGATAGCACTTCATGAAATCAATAAATCACTCCTTGATCTTCTCGTTCCAACCAAAGACATTTCTTTCACTATTTCTAGCTCTATGACCATAAACATGGCACGGATAGCAGTAACCATGGAACTGAGAATAGTTATACTTGACTGAATGATATTGCTTGGTAGATGAAGGTCTTGAATGCCTATTTATACTACTTCTATTAGCAACTTTATCTTTTTCTTCCTTCTTGACTTCACTCTTAGGGGCAACATAATGAAATGTCAGGTCTATCTTCTTCCTAGGAGCATTTCTTGTCTTAGAATAGTTTCCTTTCTCATAACCCAAGCCAGTAGTATCCCTGCAAAACTTTTGCTTGCTCAACATGTCATTCAGACTGTTAGTTCTCTTTTCAAATTGAATATTCTTTTGCAGCTTTAAAGATGCTTCTTCCAAATCCTTTCTCAAAGAGACTATTTCTTTCTCTAACTTCAGACATTCTATTCTTTTTACTTCTAGATTAGAATTTGTTACATCTATTATTCTTTTGGCTTCCTCTATTTCAGTCTTTAGGCTAATAGTTAGCTTATTTGAATCTTCAACTTGACCTCTTAAATCTACAATCAAGTTTCTTGCCTCTTCAAGTTCTAAAGAGACTCATGCAAGGTCAGAAAGTACCTTTTTCTTGGAGTCTTCTTCTTGTTGAAGCCAGTCTTTTAAACTCCTATTTTATTTACTAAGTTGATTGATTGTATCTAGGGTACATAGAAGTTCTCCTTCAACATCAACTTCACAATCATCTTCATCAAACTCCTGCCCATCTTCATCCTCAAAGAAATCTTCTTCTGCATCATCAACTTCAACTACAAAATCATCAAGTTCTTGTCTACTAATATTCACATTGTCAAGACTCTTAACTTTAGGATTGATCTCTTTATGACATTTTATATCTACATTCATGATTGACTCATGTAACAACTCATTGTTGGACTTA
Organism: Cunninghamia lanceolata; assembly: GCA_027924645.1. Lineage (NCBI taxonomy): Eukaryota > Viridiplantae > Streptophyta > Pinopsida > Cupressales > Cupressaceae > Cunninghamia > Cunninghamia lanceolata. The sequence continues at coordinate 38,561,418 of BSBN01000084.1, read as the reverse complement.
ACTGAAGCTTGCTTTTCACCTTTTTGATTAGCATTCTTCTTTTCTCTATTTGAGGCCTTAATTCTTCTACCCTTTCCCATGGTACTCTACTATCAGGGCCTACCCAAGTCAGTTAGACTTCAAATAGGGAACCTATGCTCTGCTACCACTTGTTGGAGTACTTGGTAACACTAAGAAGGGGGGTGAATCAGTGTTATAGAAAACAAATCAAATTTTCACACTTTATTATAGATTTGAACATTAGACATTATTGTTGTTTTCAATACTTATTAATGCTTGAACTAGTGTGATAAAAAGATAAGTGATCATTTACTATGAACATATGAATCAAGTAGAAAATAACAAAATAACACTATGAAGCAGAGAAAAAATAGCATAACACAGAGATTTTTAGGAGTGGAAACCCTCTGGTGTAAAAAACCACTCAATGAAAATGCGTCACTGGCTTATGTAATAAACTTGCCTCACTGGCTACAACCATTTCTGCCTCATTGGCTTATCAACATTGCCTCAATGGCTTAAATAATCTCATTGATTACAGGCCTCACTGGCTTATCAAGATCATTGCCTCACTAGCTTTTTATAATCATTACAATGAAATCTGTAAGTCAAATACAGAGGGATACTCTGTTTCGCTTTTGCTCAATATCTTAGATATATTGTCAACAATAATGTTATCTTACACACACATATTCTTCACATTACATCAAAAATATATATTTCACTTTCTCTCACCATATAGTTTTTCAAAAATAACTGAGTCCGTAAAACCAATTCAAGAAGTTTCCAACTGTAAAAAAATAGTTAAGGTCGAAAGACCTCATGAGGTTTTATTTTAGATACCATAGTGTTGTAACTTCATCAATTGTATGATGAAATAAATAATATACTTGGTAAACCCTTAACCAAGGTTACAGACCCAAAACTGTTTCATGAAACCATATGAAAATTTTTTAACTTGAATGTTCATTTTAGGACAGTTATAACTATTCACAACAAGGTGTAACAAATCCATAACAAGTTCTTGAAACCCCATAGTTTTCAACTAATACAACCTTGACCATTGAAAGAAATGTTTATGTTTTGAAACCCTACCACCACGGTAAAAGAACTATTCATATATTTGAAAACTCATATAAAAAAAACACAAAGGCAAAATCTATAACTGTCGCTGCTCAAAGAACCGAGATCAAAAATTGAGTGCAAAGAAAAAATCAATATCACCTGATGAGTTGGCCAAAAACAATCATATCAGCTGAGGATTAAGTCAACAACTTTTACCAAAGCGACTGTATAGTCCAACATTGTCTCCTTGACAAGATTCTCAGAGAACTTTCAATGATTCATGGTGATTCCTCCATTTTGTTTCATGATTACAAAACCTAGCTTCAAACATAAACTTCAACCTTTCAAAATGAGAGAATAACCTAACTTTTTTTTTTGCTTGATAATACCAAGTGACCTGTGCTCTCGATGTGCCCTAAAGAGGGCCAGTGGAGTTCAAACAAAAAACTCTCCTTTTACCTGTTGAAAAAGGCTGACAACCTGCCCAATAGGTTTATTCCATTATATGCCTGATAAGAATATTCAAAGTGTATTACAGGTTGTGCACTAGGAAATATATGTCATTTGTGACTAGTGAAGCCCCTTAACAACTTAAAGAGTGTGTATCTTTCAAAGCATGATAAACCAACTTATAATATCATAAAAAATGTCCTCCAAAACAATAGATGAGAAAATGCTTGTAGTGCCTCTCATTCACCTTTAAAGAAATATAATAAATGAATATCCTTTGAAGCAAACAAATGACATTGTGAAGTCTTTATGACCTTGTCATGAAGATTAAACATGAAGACCCAATTCTGAGATTTGTATTCCCAAGTATGTAACATGATGACATGTATCATGGGCATGAAGATGTGTCAAAGCAATGCCAAAGTCAAATAACAAATGCCACTATCCAAAAGTACAAATGCCATTAGCAATACAAGTGCTTGTGTATGCCTTTATAAACCTTCTAATGCAAAGTTCATGCCAACCAAAACTTGTGCCTCATTTCAACTGTATCATAAGCCAAACTGTCACATGAATCCATGTGCTGTCATATTGCATAAATAACTGGTAATGTCATACCATCAACACATCTGTCATAGGTATGGGAAAGTGACAAAGTATATCAACATGTTATGAGTTCACAACTAAAACAACTGATATCATGACACCATAGCAACATGAGATACCAATGTGAAACAAAATGTAATCAAAGAACCATATCAATATCAACTAAGCAAATTCAACTGACTGAGATCATGAACCATCATATCATGTTACCATGCCAAGTGATATGTGTCAACTACATGAGCCACCTATAGGAATCAAAGCCAAAAACTGTTGTCCTGTAGAGTATGAATCATTAACTGATATTATAAAAATACCATACCAAGGATACCACCAAAACAACACCACATAACTAACATATACATAATGTCACAATTCCAACATGTCAACAATATATGCCAGCAATGATGATACCGTCATAAGACCAACATCATTCAACCAAATGCCAATTGTTCAATCAAATGCACACCATTCAACCAAATGCACACCATTCAACCAAATGCCAATTGTTCAACCAACATGTCAAGGTACCATATCCAACTAAGAGAGATTGTGTCTTTGACATCAAGGACAACAACTGAGGGCAATAGAGGTAGTCTAACACCTCTTTCATTTCACGTTAACAAATTAATCAAAAATTTCTCTTGTTTGTTATTAAACAATTATTTATTGATTTAATTTTATTTATTTTAATTCATTTTGTTACAATTTTATATTTTATAATTATTGGATTGATTTTAATTATTTATTTATTATTATTTTTTAAATTGGTAAGAGGAGCTAAAACTAGCTCCAAAATGGAGGTCACAAGGGGGACCTCCTCCCCCAAAACATACTCATCTTATAAACCACTAATGCAACCCATAAACCATAAAGAAAACACCTAAATAGAAGAGAATGGGAGAAACTACACAAAAGAGGAAGGAGAAACAAACCCACACAAGAGACTAAACACAACTAAGAAAGAACTAACCTTGACCAAAGGCCAAACTACCTAAACTCTTTTGCTATTCTACAAAAGGAGAGCATCCATAGTCCATTGGGAGCCCTCATACACTGCTTCCTTGCCTTCAATCCAAAGTTTTTCTACTTCTGAATTTTGCCCTTTCTTCTTCTTTGAATGGTTGTAATCTGGTTTAGATTTTTTGCTTATTGTTTGAGCAATTGAACATTTCCTCGGAGGTTCCAACACAAAATCATGACCAAAGAAATTAGGTACCACACTAGTGAGATCCTCCATTAATGGATAGGTGCCTTCCAAATCAAAACCTTCATCCTCTATCTTAGGAAAAGTCACAAGTTCTTTGATAGGATTTGAAGGGTAAGGCAAGGATTCTAAAGTCCCATCTGACACAGGCTCAGGCTGAGATTCTAGAATCTTGCCATGATTATGCCAAATAAAATCTGTATCCTAAGACCGATGCATTTAGTGCCAGGCACTCTTGGAGAGGTGCAAGCCCCAATATTGTGCCCCATCTTATTGCAATGAAAACATCTAAAGTGTTAGATTTAGAGTAGACAACTGAGAGGGGGGGTGAGTCAGTTGTCCAAAACTTACTTTACTTTGAACACTTAAATTCACTTAGCAGGATAACAATAAATCAAACAATAAACTTAATGCATTTAATCAAGAGCAAATAACACATTAACACAAGAGACACCAAGATTTTGACATGGAAAACCCAGTTAAGGGAAAAACCACGGGGTGACTAACCCAAGATTATATTCTCTGTTAGAAGAATAGGAGGAACAAAATGGCACATGCCAATTAGGGCTCACTGCCCGAGCACATTGCTCACAAGAGGCTCACTGCCTACAAGAGACACACTGTCTACAAAAGAATGATTATCACATACTTGAACTGGAAGATAGCATCTTCACCATGCTTGAGTCAGTTCCATTTAAGCCCAAATCTTCTGCTCTGTCTTTCACTCTTCTCCTTGCTACCACACACTCATCTCCACAAGTCAGCCCTTGAAATGACTTCGTAATCCCTTATTTATATATGACATCAACTTAGGAAGAAACAACTAAGTCGGCACATATCCACAAGAACATCCGCAAGATGAATAACTCATCCGATTGGCCAGCCTAAGTAAGAACACCTTCATCCGGAAGTATTTCTTCAATTCCGGGCTCCAACTCTAATGCAGACCGACAACACAAACTGAACATGATCCAAGGATCTCCACAAACTTTCCTGGATCACCAGGAACATCCGCACTTCCTCTACTTACTGAAATCTCTCTCTCTCTCCTGCTTCTGAAACCTCAAGAACATGGTCTGCCATTATTGTTACAAGGGAGTGGATGCTTCCAGACCTTCAAACCATGATCAAATAGAGATTACACATCATAAGGACTTCCCCAACACTCCTTCTGATCCGTAGAATAGGATAAATTATCTCCGGCTCCCACTGAACCTTTCTGTAACGTTCTGTTACTTCTGAACATCTCCTGGAACTGGTTCTACTTGGTCGATCACAACTTCTTCATATCTTCATGCGGACCTCTGAAATCTTAACTAGAACATCTTAAGACTCATATCCACAAACCCTTTAATCCACATCTTCTGATCCTCAACCTGTCTTGAGCTTTTGCCTTGCTGTCATCACTATTCTTCACTGTTCCTAACTGAGACTAATTTACTCAATATCCTCAGTGTTCAGCTCTTCCAATCTCTCATTATGCAACATGAGTATGTTGACATCAATGACAACACTGGTTAAACCCATACTTGCAACATAAAGGGGAGGCCTTTGAAATTTAAGAATTGCAACCAAGTGTCAAAAGAAGAATGGATCTGAATGGAGCAGGGGAGAGGTTTAGAAATATCCACATGGGCACAAACCCTAGTATACCTACACAAAGAAGCCCCCTCATCTGAGTCAAGCTTGATAAAGGACCCCACCTAGTTGATCAGATTGCTAATAAGATTTGGATCTCTCATGACCAAAGGGAGATTATAAAGCCTGATCCAGTTAGGAATCTCTGAGATCTTAGTCATGGTAGGGTTAAAGAAGGGGGTCCAAGGAGTCAGGAACATGTCAGAAAGCCTAAAGAACCAAGGAGCATTCTGCAACACAAATTTTCAATATGCAACAGAAGAGAAAATAAGTAAGAAGAAACCAAAATTCAATGAATGGATCTCAGGAGTATGCAAGTTGCTCCAAATAGACTTGGTCCATTCTAGAACTGAATCAAGGGATGACCGCTTGCATAAGAATCTGATGATCAAAGAACATCTGCCAACATTGGCTGAAATAGAGTTAATGCTCTCATCTGAAAGGTGAAAGTTCACTGGTTCTTCTTCTAAAATAACTTTTGTATCCCCAACTATAAATTTTTTTTCAAGGGGGTGAACCTCCTCAGAGGCAGAGAGATGTGGATCAGGTAGCTTGGGAGGAGGAGGATTAGGGTTTGTCCTCCAAATTTGCTCCAAATAGAAATCATTGCATTGATGGAAAGGGTTTGATGTATTCTTGTAATCCATTAGGGTTTCTAAAGCCAACTGAGGGGATACTACCCCAGACGCAGGCCCAATAGTTGTAGCCCCACCCAATGGGTCAAAGGCAAGAGAAGAAGGTTGGACCAACATTCCTTGATCCACCAACTTGCATGAGATAGAGAGAAGCGAGTATCTCTGCCACCGTTCACCCTCCACAAGCACATGGGAATTGTCATGGCCTGAGCCCTTATTATGTCCAATATTCCTGCCTTTCCTAATCACGCCTTTAGCCACTCCAGAGGCCAAAACCTTCTCTTCAGTACTGCCTGAACCTCTGCGTTTGTACGCTCCATCGACACCCTCGCATATCGTCGCTCTATTTCTTGACCAATTATTTATTTATTATTAATTCAATTATTTATTACGTACATATTTAATTATTTAATAAGTAAACTAACCATCAATAATTCTTTCCTTTTCTAATTTAATTATTAATCTATTTTTCCTACCTTAATAAATAAATGAATTTAAATGTGTCAAAAGGGGTCATGACAATTATTATAAGAGAACTCTGCCTGAGCTAATATCAAGTCCCATTGGTTGGGATTATCACCTACTAAACATCTCAACAAGCTACCAAGGCTTCTATTTACAACTTCCGTTTGACCATCAGTTTGGAGATGGTACGCTAAACTAAAACCCAACTATGTACCCATTTTCTTCCACAAGGTATGCAAAAAATGACCAACAAACTTCACATCATAATTTAAAACAACATTTTTAGGCAAACCATGTAACCTAACTACCTCCTTGAAAAATAATGTAGCAATCCCAAAATAAAGTCCATAGTTATGTGTTCGCATGGTCTCTCTGGTATTGGCAATGGTTGATACAAACTAGTATTCTACCTTACTCCTTTAGCATATTGATAAACTCTACAACCTTGTACCAACTTCTTCACATCTGCAGTCATACTAGGCCAAAAATAATATTCATTCAATTGTGACAATATTTTATCAACACCAAAGTGTCCACTCAATCCACCACTATCTTTTCTCTCATCAAATTGTCCCTCATTGATCCTTAATGCATACACAATCTTTTGCCCTTGAATAACAAATCTTCCAGAATAAAATACTCTAGCCATGGCATTCTATCCTTATTTATTGGATTCATACAAGCAGCCCATGCTTCTTTGAAATCATCATCCCCTTCATACAATTCCTGTACAGAATCAAAACCAACCACATTCACTCTCAATTCATTCAACAACAGACATGTCCTACTCAATGCATCAACTACCTGATTATGCTTTCCACTTTTATGTTTCAGAAAAAAAAAGAATAACTCTACAGAAATTCAACCTATTTCATGTATTTTTGATTCAACTTACCCTGGTTGAACTAATGAACTGCAAAGCATGATTATCAATATACAATACATACTTCTTCGGTAGCAAGTAGTGTCTCCATTTCTTGAGTGCCTGTTAAATTGCATAAAACTCTTGATCATATATAGAATATTTCTTTTCACCTCATTCAACTTCTCACCAAAGTATGCAATTGGTCTTCCTTCTTGGCTTAGGAAGCCTCCAATCACTATTCCACTTGTATCACAGTCAACTTGAAATACTTTTCCAAAATATGGAAATGTCAATACTGGTTGTTTAGTCACTTTTATTTTCAGCAATTTAAAACTTTTCTCTGCTGCAACTATCCACACAAATTCTTTCCTATTACCTTTTATCATTTTAGTAATAGGTGCACAAATCCCACTGAAATTACGAATGAACTTTTTATAGAATATCACCAAGCCATGAAAACTTCTAGCTTCAAACATACTACAGGGTGAAATCCAATCCACAATCACCTTGACCTTTTCTAGATCCATTTTCAGACCATCACTGAAAATAACAAACCCTATATACACTAATTTTATTTGCATAAAACTACATTTCTTCAAATTTACTTAAAAAAATTGTTCCTTCAACTTCTATAATACTTCACTAACATGAAGCAAATGTTCTTCCTTTGTCTTACTAAAAATCAAAATATCATCAAGAAACATAATGAAAAACTTACCAAGAAAAGGCTTCACACTTTGTTCATCAATCTCATGAAGGTGCTGGGAGTGTTTGTTAATCCAAACAACATCACCAACCATTCATACAATTTATCTTTGGTTTTGAAGGTTGTCTTCCACTCATCCCCTTCTTTGATTCTGATTTGATGACATCCACTCTTCAACTCAATCTTCATGAAATACTTGGCTCCACATAGACAATCAATCATATCATCCATTCGTGGCAATGGAAATCTATACTTAATTTTTATCTTGTTTATGGCTCTTGAATCCGTACACATATGTGACTCTCCATCCTTCTTTGGTGTTAACACTATTGGTACAACACAAGGAATGAGACTTTCTCTGATCAACCCTCTGTCCAACAACTCTTACACTTGCCTATTTATCTCCTCATTCTTCATAGGTGTCATCCCGTATGGTGCTTTGTTTGGAAAATTCACACCAGGTATTAATTCCATACAATGACTAATATCTCTCACAAGTAGCAATCCATCTAGCAACTCTTTCATCATTATATCTGCATACTCTTCCAAAAATTTTGGAATTTATATTAGCCATTTTTCTTGTTTCTCTTTTGTCATAATTGTTGCATGCTTGAGAATAAATTCAAAACATGTCCCCTCTTTCTTCAACTCTTTCAAGAATTTATTTCTAGAAATCAAACAAACTTTGGATATGTTTTCCACTTCATCTTCTTTATCCTTCAATGCATTCAAGGTGAATTCTTGTCCATCCTTCTTGATTTTATATGTATTAGTCCTTCCATCATGTATAGCCTGTCTATCAAATTGTCAAGGTCCACCCAATAAAATATGGAATGCATCCATTGGCATTACATCACACAAAATCTCATCTTTATAACTACCAATTTGAAAATTCACAAGATATTATTCTCTTACCACCAATTGATGTTATTTCTACAACCAGGAAACTTTATAAGGATCGGGATGCTTCAATCTTTTCAATCTTAGTTTGTTTACTATCTCTTCAGACACAATGTTGTTCATACTATCACTGTCCAATATCACTTTGCAACATTTATCACTTGACTTGCATCTGGCTCGAAATAAGTTCCTCCTTTGAACTGGTTTAGGTTTCTCCTTCTCCAGATTCAACAAAATCCTCCTCAACATGAATGATTCCCCATCCTTTGGATCTTCTCCACACTTCGGTGAAGCGACACTTTCATTATTAGCTTGTGCAATATTGATTCTTGTTACTTTTTCTTTCCCACTACTTTGTTGTAACTGAGGACATTCAAATTCCCTATGCCCAGTTTCTCCACATTGAAAACAAGTGCCACTAAATCCTCTTCCTCTGCCTCTTCCAAAAGATCCTCTACCTCTGGAATAATCACCTCTTCCTCGAGAGTAATCTCCTCTTCCTTTATTTTCTTGGGTATTTGCTTGTGATATATTGGTCTCTCCTTGTTTGTTCGAATAACCACGACCACTGCTAGATTGTCCTCTTCCACATGAAAATCTGCCTCTACCCTGCAGTTATTTTGTTTTCTAGCAAGTTTATCTTCTACCTTCAGGGCATATTGAAATGCTTCTTCTACACTTGTTATACGTAGTATAATTATTTCATCTTGAATAGAATAGTGCAAACCATTGATATACCTGGAAACTTTTTAGCATCATCATCAACATGGCCAACTTGAATCTTTAGTCAATAGAATTCCTTTGTGTATTCTTATACATTCTTCTCTTTTTGTTTCAATTTTTGAAACTTCTTAAAAAAACTAATTTGATAATTTTCTAGTAAAAACTTAGCCTTAAATTTAGTTACCATCCTAGGATTTAATTTTCTTCTTACCTTTTCTCTGCCTTTTTGTCTGAACATGTTCCCACCATAGAGAGGCATGACCCTTCACTTTTGTGCATGCAAATTTCACTTTCTTGGGGTCTTCAATTGATTCAAAATCAAAATACTTATCCATTTCCAAAATCCAATTGATCAATTCTTATGGATTTAAACTACCATTATAACTAGGAGGATCTAAATGAGGTTTACTACTTATTTTGGACATTGCTCTCAAAAATCACCTTTCTAGTTCATCACCTTCTTCATTTGCATCATCTTCTCTGAATTGTATTTCTTCTTCATCCTCACTCACATTTTTTACATGCACTCCCTTACGCTGCTCCACCTCCATAGCATCTAACCTTGTTGTTATTCCTCTCAAAATCTCCATAATTGCCATATCACCAGCCTATGGTGCTCCTCTTCTACCACGTCCTCTCTATGCCATGTCTTCACTGGATTCTTTGTAGTTGCAGGTCTATACTCTCTTCTCTACCCACAACAAATATCTCAAAATCCCATCCTTGACATGCCCATAGTCTCAATAGGAAATTTGCTCTGATACCACTTGGTGCAGATCAGACCTTGAGTGCCTTATCAAAGAATTAGGATGAGTATCCAATACATAAAACACACAACAAAGAACTAACAGAACAACATTGAATATTTTATTTATTTGTAGTAGATAGAATAAGATAGGAGTACAATCTTCTTCTTCTTCATCAAAATTAAATTCAATTATTCTTCACACTATCCACCAGAATGGTCGAACCCCTAACAAAGGATATTGATCCATTTTATACTTCCAGTTATGGAAGTTAAATGGTTTCTAGCCTTGAAGGATTACAATTGAATCGATGCCCAAGCAAACTTCAACCTTTTAAACAATTCCCTCATCGCACAAGCGTAACTTTAAAATCCTATGCTTTATGTAAAGCTACATTAGAGCACTATAGCACTAGAGTGCAACCTTGGAACCCTGTTCTTTTACACAAAGTTGTGCTAGAGTGCTATAGTGCTAGAGCACAAACCTTGGAATCTTGTGATTTGGTAAATCCATGTGCTAATGTGCTATAGCTCAAGTTAGCGCACAAATGCAACCTTGAGATCTGATGATTTGGTAAAGCCACGTTGATGCGCTATAGCTTGGGTTAGCGCATAGGTACAACCTTGATTCTCTGTAGGTTGAGAAATGTTGCACTGGTGTGTAGAAGTCTTTCTCAACAAAAAAGCAGTGAATGGGAACCTTTCAACATTTCCTTTGAATTCAAATATTAAATGCCTTCACCAAAATGCTCAAAACTACAAACTTATCCGAATGAACATAACCTAGTTTGTCCTAAAAATTAATCTTGAAGAAAAAGATTACCACAACAACTAAAACACAACAAAATCATTGAAAAAAAAACTTGAAATATTTTTGGGTGATATAGGATCGCACATCCACCCGAATGCTCCTACATCAGTGAGGCTACCTAGACTTATGCTTGAGTTTTGGGAAGAAGTAATTATGAGGGGGATTGCCAAGTCCTTTGGGCACTTCATTTCCTTTTATCCAATCATGAAGTCTAAGAAAAAGTTATTATATAATGTTTTATGGTTATGCTAGGGTGGACAGGGAGTTGCCAACTAAAGGGAAATTTGTAGCCATAGAGACAATTTCCACATAATCCTATGAGAGATAAATATGCAAACAAGTATTCAGAAATCCACATGCAAAAGAATAGGCAAACATACCATCAAGATGGCACAAGATGTACCCTAGGAAAACCTTTCATGAGGGAAAACCCTAGCCTCCAAAAACATCCACACTCATTGTATTATCTAGCCAAACCCAGCCAACAAGATAAATAGCCAACTATCCAACCTCAACAACTACTCATGTGCTTGCTTTTATAGAACATAAGCTTGCACAAAACCACTAAGTGGTATTACATAACCATGTCCTCCAAAACCATGAGCTCACTAAACCATGTCCCCCTTATTTAATTATTAGTACTAAGTTTTCCCAATATTAAATATTTTCCCAATGTGCAACCCACATTAAATATTTTTCCAATGTTATATACAACTTTACAAGTGGATCCAAATAAATATTTAATGTGGCTAAACACATCACATAGGATGCACAACAAACAAATATTTATTTTACATAATTTAAATAATTCATTTTTATGCAAGGTGTACAACACTCCTTTTCCAACACCAACCACAATCAAGCTTTCATCAAAATATTGGGATTGGATTCATAATTTTTCTTGGAAAGTATGAAAACACACATTAGATAGTTTATAGTGGAACGTGAAACTTGTCATTGCAACAAAGGTGAAATGGTTACCACCTTAGGAAAACTTCAACCATTTCCCATTCATATCCACATGTGGACCAACATTTCAATGGACTTCATTCAAGGACTACAAAAGTTTGCACATAAATTAGTCATTTTGGTGGTGGTAAATCACCTTTCCAAATATGTCCATTTTTGTGCCTTAGCCCACCCCTATACTTCCTCCACCATTGCCCAAACATTCATGGACCAAATATTTCACTTGAGCCATGACATTTTTCCCTCTATTGTTAGTGATCATGATCCCATTTCACTAGCCACTTTTGGTGAGAAATCTTCTAGCACCATGGTACCCAATTTAAGATGAGCTCTACATATCATCCCCACATAGATGGCCAAATTGAAATTATCAATAAGTGCCTGGTGACCTACTTACATTTCTTTGCTTTAGATCAATAACATTATTGGACCAAATGGTTATGACTTATAGAGTGGTGGTATAATACCACTTATCACACAACAACCAGGATGACACCATATGAGGTAGTATATGGTCAATCTCCACCATCTCTCCAGACATATATATTAGGCAATTCAAAGGTACATGTAATGGATTCCACCCTTCACACATGTGGCATCATTATTTAAACCCTTCTAGATAATCTACACATCACACTTTCATTGTTCGTGACATGGTCTTCCTTTGCCTACTACCCTACAAGAAGTTATTGTTGAAGATGAGGATTCATCAGAAGTTAACACCCTACTTTTATAGGGCCTATAGAGTTTTGTAGTAGATTGGTGTGGTTTCCTAGAAGTTGGAGCTTCCTCCCTCCTCCAAGATCCACCCAATCTTCCATGTTTCTCATTTGAAGAAGGCTCATGGCCAACACATTCTTGCTTAGTTTGCATTACCAAAGCTAGATACAAAGGGTTCTATCCTCTTGAAACCAAAGTCTATCCTTGATAGAAATTCATGCCAACCTTGTAATCACGCCATCATCAAAGTCCTCATTCCATGGCATGGTATGCAACTAGAAGATGCAACATGGGAACCCCTCTCCCAATTGCAACAACAATTTCCTCATCTCAAGCTTCGAGGATAATTCTTTTTTAAGGGGGGGGGGCATGTTATGACCTATAGTCCTTACTATTTTCTTAAGTAATGGCTTTTGTGTTAAGGTAGAATTAACAAAAGCATCATATGCTTATGCTTTATAAGTCATCCCTTTTGCTAAGTTACTTTATCCCACATGCTTGGGAAATAATAGTTATCTTTGGTAGAATTAGTATAAATAGAGGGTTTTGAAAGTAGAATAGATATTCATGAATTATATTGTATTGAGCGTTGCTTAAAGGAGGTTGCCCTCTCAAAGAGGCTAGTGATATTATGTAACGAAATCCTATTAATTCAATACAATAGTATTCATTATGTTTTCATTTCAACAATGATTTTCTATATTTTATGTTTGGCTAATCTATTGCAAGAAGGTTCATCACAAAGACTGAGAATGCTCACTTTGATACCAACTTGTGCAACAACTAAAAGTGGATCAAATCAACAATTGATAAATGGGTGTGCAAAGTGCACAAATGGAAGCAAACAAGGAAGAACAATGTAGATCAAACAAAAGAACAATGGATTCAATTTGCATGAATGAGAGAATTACAAATGAACCACCTTTATATGAAACCTAACACACACCATGATACTCAACCCTTTGAGAAATACTTGTAGATATTCTCTATAATACAATTGCACAAGTACACTCTAAAGCTCTACTCAAAACCCAAATCAATCTATGTCAAATCAACCAAATGACAAACTTTCATTGAATGAACCAATCCCCTCAAATGAACATGCATCCAATATACATAGTGCCAACACCAAATCTAATTTGTGCTAACATGGAGGACTTATAAAGCCATTGCAATTAATGTGTTTAGGAGGAAATCTAATCTACATGGAAAATATGTACAATCTACAAATAAGGCATTTGTCTCATACCATAATAAATTCAAACTAATGCTTCCTTGACATTCCAAAACTAATAAACCATAAAAAATCTAATTGTTGTCATCTATAAGAAATTACCATGACATTGACCAACTATTTTGACATTTTGACATCCTAGGACTTTTCCAAGGCACATACATGAACAAGCTAGGCGAGGTTGAGATATTTTCATGTAGGGTTGTGTGTATTGCATGGGGTACATAAGAGCTAGAGCAACTTTGACCAAAAGAAACTTACATAAAGGTCAAGATGTATTCAAACAGTCATGCACCCATACCAACAAGCTCTATGCAAGGACAAACAATGTTGAACTAAAAAGCATAGGGTATGTAGGGTAACCAAAACTGCCCAAACAAAATAAACAACATGCATACACAAGTTAAACTTTTCACATAGGAACTACCAAAGCAAACAATAATATTTTTGGGTGATGCAAGATTATGTCAATCCAAGGATGCTCTATGATTACATTCACATATCCTTATTAGTATAGATTCAAACTTGAGGTGGGATATGTATGTTTTTATTATTATCTTGAAGAGCAAAGACCTCAACATAATAGGTCACTTAGAATTATTTATTTCTTGTAGTAGTACATTAAAAACCAAGACTCTTTAGTTAGAAAACTTAGGAAGGTTGATCCTAGTTTGCAAGTCTTTAGCTAGAGCACATTTGACTTGACCCACAGTAGTTAGATGGCATCTTGCGATAATATATGTAGACCTAACCTACTAATCAAAGAGACTCCTACAAGAAATATGTTGAGTTGGCCCTCGATAGCTAGACTGAGTTTACTAGAGTTGTAAGAATTTGTAATTTGGTATTTGATGCAGAGTGCCAGAAGAAGCGAATGAAGATTGACTATATCTTCCCTATCAGCAAGAGATCCTCCAGTGTTTCGCCGAAGTCAAGGATGTCTTCTCTATCGGAAAGACATGAACTATCGGTCATTCCTCATTCGTTTATCCCGACGACCAAGTTCTTACCGATATCTCCGTAGTGGTTCGTTGCCTATCGGCAACACTTCATACTATCGGACCACGAGAAATTTCTTAGGCCGATATACTCCGTCACTCCGATGACTAATCTTCGTCGGCCAGACTTCCTCCTTCGGCGAAGCTCTTTTCACCTACGCTGACACCTTGTCTATCGCCGATATCGTCAGGCACATCGGCCAGACCCTCCGCTTCGGTAAGACTCCAGTTCGCAGCCCCGATGGTTCATCTCATTCCGATGAGTCTCTATCGGCGAGACTTCTTGAACTCCTCCCGATGAGCTTCTATCGGCGGGACTCTAACGGTCGTCGTGACTTCTTCAGCTTCCCCCGACGAGGTTCCTCACGCCAATACTCTTTATCGGCGATACTCCGAGGATGTCTCACCGATCGGTGAAACGGTATACTGTCGGCTAAGTATCTTTTCCTTAGCCCGATATCGTTTCTCTCACCGATGCGAACAACAATGGTATGTGTCTCCGACACTATACCAATCTTCGGTAAGACGGAGAGTATTTCACGCTGATGCCAGTTTCATCGGTTAGACATAGTCTATCGGTGGCCCTTCAAAAAGCTATTCCGACACTTGATCTCACGCCAACAGACTCCCAACTGTTAGGTGACGCCGAACTCAGATTCCTTTCGACAGAACAATGAAATTTGGCCGCTTCATATATCAACCCTCGATCACTTGTATCAGTTTGATCCCCAAATGACACCATTCGCCTTACATCAATTTCCCGACTAGCCACATGACGATGTCTAGTTGAACTTGACTGAGTTCGCTGGCTTCCTGGGTAAGAATTCAAAAACAACAAACGTGAAAAGTCTTTCCCCCATCACACTGATACTATACAGGGCTTCAGTGGACAGAGGAAAGGGCCTCCATGTATGAATCAAAACCCTACTCCTAAGTTACGAACCAACCACTGTGGAACCGTGGGTTTTACACCGTTTGCACACTACAGAGTCACTATGGATTGACAGATAGCATCCGGTTAGGGTTCTATTTACAAAATCAGGATAAAGATATCAAATCACTAAGAACAACCAAGAAAATCAACACAGATCATACCCAGAACTCTCTTTATTCAGTTATCAAAAAGAACTTGTTGTAATACACACTTCTCTCTCTGCTCTGTGTGACATACAACCTGCCTCTAAAGAAGATGTAGAGACAGCAGTTATCCCCTCCAACCGTGCAAACTGATTTTCAAAACAGTTAGCCGTTGGTTTACCCTTCATACAAGCAAAACTACATGTGTGCCTTGCACAATTACATTCATGGGACCAAATTGACCCTTATTACAAAATGAAATGGCTTAAGAGCCTTATGAGAAAACAAAAGAAAAGATAACCCTGCACTACAGAGAATGTGCTCCTGCACCATACTCCCCCTGCAGGAAAAACTCAAGTCCCTTGAGTTGCTAACTGCTGAAGTGTCTTCCCATGCTTTAGAATATCTGCTTCACTCATCCAGGTTGCCTCTGAATCAGGAAGATCCTGCCACTTGACCAAGTAGTCTTTGTATACCCCTTTTCTTGTCTTCTTGACAATTTTGGAATCCAAAATGCATTCCAATTGCAAAGGCTTACTTGGAGGTAAAGCTCTGATCCAGTCTTCATCTTCAATCACAGCATCTGAACCATCTTCATCATGTAATGGAGGTCTAAAAGGGAACAGGTCTGCAACATTGAAAATGGGAGAGATACCAAGGCCAGATGGTAATTCTATCTCATATGCATTTGGACCAAATTTATGCACTACCTTACAAGGTCCTATCTTCTTCATCAACAATTTGGTTGGTTGCCCCTTAGGTAATCTTTCCTTTCTAAGGTAGGCCATCACCAAATCTCCTACCTTGAACTGTACCTCCCTTCGCTTCAGATCTGCCCTATCCTTGTACTTGGAGACAGTTTTCTCCAACTGAAGCTTGACCTGATCATGTACTGTTTTCATGGTAGCAGCAAAGTCTTCTCCTAGAGCACTCCTTTTATCCCATCCTTGGAGGTCTTTGAGTTCAAGTGGTCCTCTTGGGTGGAAACCATAAACTATTTCAAAAGGGCTTTTCCCAGTACTTCTGTTTCTTGAATCATTATAAGCATATTCAGCTTGACTGATCACTAAATCCCATGCCAATCCATGCTGTTTGGTAAGGCATCTCAAAAGGTTTCCCAAGGACCTATTAACAACCTCAGTCTGACCATCAGTCTGGGGATGGTAGGTTGATGAGAAAGACAACTATGTGCCCAATTTTCTCCATAGGGTCCTCCAAAAATGACCAACAAATTTGGAGTCTCTATCAGTAACAATTGATAGGGGTAAACCATGAATTCTGACCACCTCTCTGAAAAAGAGACCAGCAATATGAGATGCATCATTTGTGCATTTGCATGGCACAAAATGAGCCATCTTACTGAATCTATCCACAATGACAAAAACACTGTCTACACCTCTTGCTGTCCTAGGAAGACCAAGCACAAAGTCCATACTAATGCTTTCCCAAGGTCTGGTGGGAATGGGCAGTGGTTGGTACAAACCAGCATTAGAAGACATACCCTTGGCCTTTTGATATATGGTATAGCTTGCAACATATCTCCTTACATCTGTCTGTACCGTGGGCCAATAATAGAACCTGGTGACTTGTTCCAAAGTCTTGTCCAACCCAAAATGTCCTCCTAAGGCTCCATTGTGCTTCTCCTTGATGATATTGTCCCTCATTGAACATTTAGGAACACACAACAAACTACCTTTAAATAGGAGCCCTTCTTGCAGCACAAAATCAGAATACTCACCATGAAAAGTGTTAGCCAAACTTGCACACACTTCATAGGTAGCCTTAAAATCTGCATCATCCTTGTACAACTCCTTTAGACATTCTAGACCCATATGTTCCATTTGTACTTCCTGTATGACCAGTATCCTTCTACTCAAAGCATCTGCCACTTTGTTGGCAACACCTTTCTTATGCTTAATAGTGAAGGTATAGGCCTGCAATTGTTCCATCCACTTGACGTGCCTATGATTCAACTTTTCTTGACTATTTAGGAAGCTAAGAGCATGGTTGTCAGTAAAAACAATGAACTCTTTTGGCAGTAAATAATGTCTCCATTTTTTCAGAGCTTGCACCATTGCATACAACTCTAGGTCATAGGTAGAATACCTCTGTTTGGCCTCATTCAACTTCTCTGAAAAGAATGCTACTGGATGTCCTTCCTGACTAAGAACAGCACCTATAGCCTGTTGGCTTGCATCACATTCCACAACAAATACTTTGTCAAAATCAGGGAGTACCAACGTAGGTAACTCGGCCACTTTTTGTTTCAACAGTTCAAAACTATCATCTGCTTGTTTTGTCCATTGAAATTTACACTTCACTCCACCCTTGATGGTATTGAGAATAGGAGCACTTATGTGACTGAACCCTTTAATGAACTTCCTATAAAAAGTTGCCAAACCATGAAAACTTCTTACATCTCCTACTGTCTTAGGAGTAGGCCAATTGAGAATAGCCTCAACTTTTGTAGGATCCATTTTCAAACAGCCATTGGAAATCACAAATCCAAGATACACTAGTTCAGTTTTCATAAAATCACATTTATCCAAGTTGATCATCAACTTACTCTCATGCAATTTCTTTAACACCTGTCCAAGATGCTTCACATGCTCTTCTTTGGTCCTGCTGAAAATCAATATGTCATCAAGATAAACAATAACAAATTTGCCAATAAATTCTACAAGTACCTCATTCATCAACCGCATGAATGTGCTTGGAGCATTACTGAGTCCAAATGGCATGACAAGCCACTCATAGAGACCTTCATTTGTTTTGAAAGCAGTCTTCCATTCATCTCCCTGCCTTATTCTGATCTGGTGATAACCAGATTTCAAATCAATCTTGGAATAGTAACATGAACCACCAAGATAGTCCAACAGATCCTCAATTCTTGGCATAGGAAATCTATACCTTATGGTGATCTTATTGATAGCCCTTGAATCAGTGCATAATCTCCATCTGCCATCTTTCTTAGGAGCAAGTACACTAGGGACTGCACATGGACTAAGACTTTTCCTAATCAAACCTTTCTCCAAAAGTTCTTGAATCTGTCTACCTACTTCTTCATTCTGTTGTGGTGTCAACTTGTAGGCAGCTTTGTTGGGTAATGTGGCTCCAGGAATCAAGTCAATCTGATGACTTATGTCCCTCATAGGTGGTAAGGAGTTAGGAGTATCCTCTACCACAAGGTCTTGGTACTTATCCAGTAATTGTTGCACTTCCAATGGAATCTCCTTCTGCTGTTTGCTTTGCTGATTGGATACAGGCTTCATCATCAGTGCATACCCTTGGGTATCCTCCTCCTTCATGAGTTGTAGGAACTCTTTGCCACTCACTAGCATGACACTGTTGTCATTGCTCTTCTCTCCAACCTACTCTGGTAAGGGATCCATCTGAAACTTCTTACCATTCTTGGTGATCATATATGTATTCTTTTCACCATCATGCTGTGCCTTCACATCATACTGCCAAGGTCGTCCAAGAAGAAGGTGACAAGCATCCATAGGAATAATTTCACATAGCACCTTATCCCTATAATCACCTAGTTCAAACTCTACCCAAGTTTGTTCTTCCACCAAATAGTTCTGATTCTTATTCAACCAAGATATTTTGTGAGGATTAAGATGGGGTAATCTTTTCAGTCTACACTTTTCTACCATTTCAGTAGACACTACATTTTCAGTAGAACCTGAATCAACAATGATTTTACAGAGCTTACCATATGCTATTCCTTGGGTTCTGAAGAGATTCTTCCTTTGTGGGGGCTCCTGCTTCAATGGCATCTTCACGAGGGTCCACTTAATCATCATATTCTCTCCTTCAAGCACTGGTGCAGCACTACCAATTGGTGAGTTTACACTTTGACAATCATCCTCCTGCAATAGTTGGTTCCTTCTCCCACCATCATGAGAGCTAGATGCCTTCTCAGGGCACTTACTTGCAGTGTGGCCTACTTGATTGCAGTTGTAACATCTTCCAGTGAAGACTCCATGTCCTCTGCCTACACCACCACCTCTACCTCTGCCATTAGGTCTTCTCCAACCTCCGAAACCACCACCTTTCTGTTCTGTGTCAGAACGTGATTCTTGTTGACTTGAACTTTCCCCTTTGTTTGGCTGTCCTCTGCCAAAATTACCTCTTCCTCTATTGTTCCTGCCACCTCTTCCTCTGTTATTTTGATCACCTCTCCTTTTCAGTTTATCCTCTGCCCTAGAGGCTAACTGAAAACATTCATCCACAGTCTTGGGAACCACCATACTGAACTCATCCTGTATATTGTACCTCAGACCATCCAGGTATCTGGCCACCATCTCTTTTTCTTCTTCTCTGTGATTGGCTCTCATGCTCAATCTGTGGAATTCTTCAGTGTATGTAGCCACGTCCATATCTTTCTGCCTAAGATGATTAAACTTGCTGATAATTTGCAGATCATAATCACATGGTAGAAATTTGGCTCTCAGCATGGCCACCATTCTGCTCCACTTGGTGATTGGACTCTTTCCAACCTTCTCCCTTTCACATTGAGTGTAGTTCCACCAAACCAATGCAGAACCTCTCAGTCTAGTCTTTGCAAACTTTACTTTCTTACTGTCACTATACTCTTTGAAGTCAAAGTAATTACTAATGGCTTCAATCCAGTCCACAAGAGTATCTCCATCCAGTTTCCCATTGAATGTGGGAACATCCATTTTCGGATCACCACTATCTCCATGACCCTTGAGTGCGTTCAGAAATGCCTTTTGATCAGCAGTCATACCTTCTCCTTGAGGATTCTCCCCAGTTTCTCCTTCTTCATCCTCCTCTGACTCAGAAGTGCTTCCATCCTTCTCTTTGGATCTTTCTTCCTTCAGTCTCTCTTCGAGCATTTCTTCCACCATCTTCTGGATGGCTGCTTTACTCATCGTCTTGGGAGGCATTGTGCTAGCCTCTGTTTCTATCTCCAATTCTTCGTCTGACATACACGGCTGTGATTCAAAATATTGGCTCTGATATCAATTTGATGCAGAGTGCCAGAAGAAGCGAATGAAGATTGACTATATCTTCCCTATCGGCAAGAGATCCTCCAGTGTTTCGCCGAAGTCAAGGATGTCTTCTCTATCGGAAAGACATGAACTATCGGTCGTTCCTCATTCGTTTATCTCGACGACCAAGTTCTTACCGATATCTCCGTAGTGGTTCGTTGCCTATCGGCAACACTTCATACTATCGGACCACGAGAAATTTCTTAGGCCGATATACTCCGTCACTCCGATGACTAATCTTCGTCGGCCAGACTTCCTCCTTCGGCGAAGCTCTTTTCACCTACGCCGACACCTTGTCTATCGCCGATATCGTCAGGCACATCGGCCAGACCCTCCGCTTCGGTAAGACTCCAGTTCGCAGCCCCGATGGTTCATCTCATTCTGATGAGTCTCTATCGGCGAGACTTCTTGAACTCCTCCCGATGAGCTTCTATCGGCGGGACTCTAACGGTCGCCGTGACTTCTTCGGCTTCCCCCGATGAGGTTCCTCACGCCGATACTCTTTATCGGCGATACTCCGAGGATGTCTCACCGATCGGTGAAACGGTATACTGTCGGCTAAGTATCTTTTCCTTAGCCCGATATCGTTTCTCTCACCGATGCGAACAACAATGGTATGTGTCTCCGACACTATACCAATCTTCGGTAAGACGGAGAGTATTTCACGCTGATGCCAGTTTCATCGGTTAGACATAGTCTATCGGTGGCCCTTCAAAAAGCTATTCCGACACTTGATCTCACGCCGACAGACTCCCAACTGTTAGGTGACGCCGAACTCGGATTCCTTTTGACAGAACAATGAAATTTGGCCGCTTCATATATCAACCCTCGATCACTTGTATCAGTCTGATCCCCAAATGACACCATTCGCGTTACATCAATTTCCCGACTAGCCACATGACGATGTCTAGTCGAACTTGACTGAGTTCGCTGGCTTCCTGGGTAAGAATTCAAAAACAACAAACGTGAAAAGTCTTTCCCCCATCACACTGATACTATACAGGGCTTCAGTGGACAGAGGAAAGGGCCTCCATGTATGAATCAAAACCCTACTCCTAGGTTACGAACCAGCCACTGTGGAACCGTGGGTTTTACACCGTCTGCACACTACAGAGTCACTATGGATTGACAGATAGCATCCGGTTAGGGTTCCATTTACAAAATCAGGATAAAGATATCAAATCACTAAGAACAACCAAGAAAATCAACACAGATCATACCCAGAACTCTCTTTATTCAGTTATCAAAAAGAACTTGTTGTAATACACACTTCTCTCTCTGCTCTGTGTGACATACAACCTGCCTCTAAAGAAGATGTAGAGACAGCAGTTATCCCCTCCAACCGTGCAAACTGATTTTCAAAACAGTTAGCCGTTGGTTTACCCTTCATACAAGCAAAACTACATGTGTGCCTTGCACAATTACATTCATGGGACCAAATTGACCCTTATTACAAAATGAAATGGCTTAAGAGCCTTATGAGAAAACAAAAGAAAAGATAACCCTGCACTACAGAGAATGTGCTCCTGCACCAGTATTACACACATGATTGGATGAATATTACATTAATGTATTTAGATGACAATTATTATGCTAAGTTCATTTCATCACTTTGCACAAGACATATTTATAATGGTATTCTAGTTGGATGTATGGGTTTTTGTATTATTGTATGTCTTTCATGCTCACTTGTCATGATTGAATGAATAAATATGTTCATTGTTTATTGTATTTAATTAAGTGCATATCATTAGGTTTTTTATTGAGCATGTGATCTAATATTAAATTTATTAATGTACTTATGAGACATATTGAATTTGATATTCAAGTTATGTGATGTTTTTTCTAAAAAAGTTAGAGCACACTTTGCATATTTTATGGGAAATTAATGGCCAAGTGGAACTTGGGTCATTATAGTTTTCCATAACATTGATCAATTGTACCCATATGTCATTGGATTGGATACTCACATGCTGATCTTATTACTATTTGGTTCTCATATATTCATTATATTACCTAGGGCTTCTTGTGATTGTAAGACCACTCTCTCTTCAACATTATCTCCAAATGCTAGGGCCAATTCATAGTTGGATAGCAAGGAGATTCCACTAGTTTCTTCTCTTTCTCCTTTGTCTCTATCCTCATATCTAGGGATTCACTTGTTTGGATTGAGTTAGGGTCTATTGCACTTGTTTCTTGGTAGAGTTAGCTACGAGGGTTCCTTGATTGCAAGGAGACATTTCATTTTATTTTGAACTAGAATAGATTGTATTGTTTTCATTCCATTTTACAAGCAAGATTTGTACTACTAGTTGCTAATATTGTTTCATCTCTCCTAACTTAGATTTTACTTCCAAGCATTGCAATTAAATTAAATGTAATTTTCATTGTTCAAATCTTAAAAATGGATTAGCTTAGAGAAATGATCTCAATCATTAGAGGTTTAATTTGGGAAGTCGAGTTAGGGTCTATTGCACTTGTTTCTTGGTAGAGTTAGCTATGAGGGTTCCTTGATTGCAAGGAGATACTTCATTTTAATTTGAACTAGAATAGATTGTATTGTTTTCATTCCATTTTAGAAGCAAGAATTATACTACTAGTTGCTAATTTTGTTTTATCTCTCCTAACTTAGATTTTACTTCCAAGCATTGCACTTAAATTAAATGTAATTTTCATTGTTCAAATCTTAAAAATGGATTAGCTTAGAGAAATGATCTCAATCATTAGAGGTTTAATTTGGGAATTCGACCTAGTCTCTATTGGTTATGGTCAACCCCCTCTTGATATGGCTAGCGGTTTGTCTGATATCTCTTCTTGACCTACACTATTAGCACACACCATCAATGTTTTCCATCTACAATATTGAACCTGATTTTAGAAACAATAAGACTTTTTCAATAATAGAAACGATATTTCCACAGTCCACGTAAATGATTGAGAATGCTTCTAGTAATAATTGTGTGGATGTTTTTGTCTCATTCAGATCACACTATGTGATCCATACTTTTCCCTCATCTTGATGATGGATCATGGAGTGTAAATCCAAAATGTTGATAAAAAACATCCATACAATTATTACCAGATTCTCAAGACTTTTTCAATTTACCCTGTATTTATTTTTCAAATTGTATACACTTTAGGTTTCTACCTCATGATATTGCTTGGCAGCAAATGGGAATTCGCATAGATAGGGTAATCACAAGTATAGCTCAGCAGTCCCATTGTAAACCATGAAAACCCAACATATAATCTGAAGCATAATAAAGGGTGAAGTTAAAGTTAAGCTTTGAGGTCCCAGCCAACCCAAGACATCAATTTGGCATATCAGAACCCCTAGAGGGAACAAGAACAAACATCTTGTGAATAAGTAATATCACCGTAATTGCATTCCATGGAAATTATAACATCCATTTCAATATTAAACACTGCAATTTGATATCCCATTAAAAAACATCTCCTGAATCAGTAGGACTAAAATCCCACTGAAAAATACCAGGAGTTCGAGATTCGTACAGTTTCTTTTCATTAGCCTAGAAAGAAAGCAATTCCCCCATTATTCCTTGATAACTGTCATTATAGCCTCTATAAGATCAGACTTGGACCTAATTTTGCTCACAGTAGTCACATGATTTTCCCATCATGCCAGTATATACCCATCCGAAAGTTTGAGAGTTAAACTCGTCAAGAAGACATAGACAGTAAAGTAGACATTTTGTTACTGATGCCATAAATAAATAGGACAGTTATTCCAATTTGTTTATTTGGAATTTACAATGGCTAAGTAATGTATGCAGAATAATATTAGTTGAGTTATCATGGGTGATTCTCTAGACGCACTCTGTCTGACTCTATATGAACATCTTATCTTGCTTTAGCTGATTACTATATTACAGAGTCTGTTTCGTATGCTGTACTTATCTAGAATAGAGAAGTCGATTACATAAATCACGCTGTAAAACCCATTGGACAACCATATTTTAATATCCTAAGTGCCTAACTGCCTAACAATTCATCTGAAAAACATCCAATATGAACCCCAAATCCATTCTACTAAAGAGTAAGAAAATACAACGACCAAATGCTACTTTTTCTTCACTTTGTCCTAAACAATTTCTTCCTCATTGCCAGGCACTTCTCCAATTTGTATTGGGCATAACTGGTCTTTGATGGGTAAATTTTTGCAAATAGGAAATAATTCTTTGAATCTCAATATGGTATATATTAAGTATTATGTAGGCACTCTACTTAAATATCATCCACTTTAATGGTCAAACAATCAATAGCAATTTTACTCATTCACAATAAATAGTAGTAAATATTAGTCCTATTTTTATTGGGCAAAATTGACCTTTGACTGTTGAAGTGGATGATATTTAAGAATAGCCGTATGTAAGCTTATTGATGTAAAAAAATGGATGTCCTAAACAGCTTGTTCTTGTTGGTTTTGACTCCTACATGATATGCTGCTGCTTTTATCAATCTCTAAGGGATCTTTTGGGTCCTTCTAAGCAATTTGAAAAGGCATGAGTTGTAGAACAGTCTTCAGTACTATCCTGTAAAGTGTGACCTTCTGTGGACTGCACATTTAACTACCTGCTTTAAGAGGTAGTGAGACATTAACTGAAAGCTTTCAGATATTTTTTTAATCTAAATAAACAATGGAAGTTATTAATCTATCTAGAATATCATGTCAATTCATGTTCTTCCATATCCCATTATGTCAATCCACAAATGGCAGCAAAGTTTTGTTTCCTGATATAAATATGGAATGGAAAAGGAGAAGATTTGAAGAGAAATGGAAAAAAGTGAACATTCTTGTCCAATTTCACCATGTAAAACAACTTGAACCTCTTGTGAATTTCCTGTTGACTACAACTTTGAGCTTGTAGTGTTAATAGGATATTGTGATAATATGGCAGAAGCTTGATATCTACAATTTTGCAAGTTTGAAATATAAAATTTAGAGCTCGGATATCACCTTCCAGACAGAGACGTGGAGACAGTGGCAGCATCGCTTGATGTGGCCTCTGTTGTTGAAGGGGCTTTCCACTCTGATAAATATGTAGAAATTCTGGCTCGAGTTCTTGATAAAAATGGCAGGGAAAGTGGTGGATTTTCAACTTTTATGTGTCCTTCCAGCATCAGCACCACTTGATTCATTGAAGGTCTTTCACGTTCAGTCTCTTGAATGCACCAAAATGCAATTTTGATGACTCTTTCAGTTTGTTCACACTCACTGCCAGCCAGGTCTCCCAGTTTTGGATCAATCACCTCCATGATTTTCCCTTCTTCAATCATATTAATCGCCCAGCAAGGAAAAAATTGCATTTCTTCAGGCATGGATAGGTCTAAATTTTTCCTTCCACTGATGATTTCCAACAAAACCATTCCAAAACTGTATACATCACTTCTATCTGTTGCAGATGCGTGCAGCAACCACTCAGGGGCTAAATACCCAGGAGTACCTCTGATATGAGTAAAAGCGCGACTTTGAGATCTATCCATTAACTTGGCTAATCCGAAGTCTGCAAGTTTAGCTCTAAAGTTCTCATCCAGTAGAATGTTCTGAGGCTTCACATCCAAATGAAGGATTCTGTCCCTTGATTTCTCATGCAAAAATGCCAATCCCTGAGCTGTATCATGAATTATCTTATATCTCTGTTTCCAATCTAGAACTGAAGAAGAATTATCAGAAGTTCTTTGGAACAACCAGCGATCAAGTGAAACATTGCTCATGTACTCGTATACTAATAATCTATGTGTACCTTCTGCACAGAAACCATAGAGCCTTACTAAATTTACATGGCTGATGCTTCCCAAGGCTGCAACTTCAGCGCGGAATTGCAGATGTCCCTGATCTGCGCTACCAAGTTTCTTCACTGCAACTTTTCTCCCATCTGGAAATGTCCCTTCGAATACAGCTCCAAAGCCCCCTGCTCCAAGTTGCCTGCTGAACCCATCTGTGGCCTCTTCCATTTCTCTGTATGAAAATCTTGGGGGCAAACCTGGCAAATTCTCTAGGAATTGATCTTCCTCAGACTTGGATTTCAGTGTTTTCTTCCTTTTGAATCTCCATACAAGAAAACCCAAAATTGAAAAAACAATGATTATGATGCAAGTTCCTCCTACAGCAGCGGCCAAAACTATTGGGTTTCTCTTGGGTTTGTTATCAATTTCCTTGAATGAACCAGGGCCAACCTTGATAAATGCCAGAATGCTCTGATCTGAGACACGCCTCAAGGATTTGATCTCTTGATAGTGATAACAAGCCTGGGAATTATTCCAAAAGAAGGCAGCAGCACAAGAACAATTTGACAGGCACGACTGTTTACATTGCTCAAGGCTAGATGAGCCTGGATTAGTGTATCCATTTGCAAAATAATCAACTCCCTCAAGCTTCAAAAGCTGGTTTGAAGCTCCACATACAGAAAATTTTCTTGGAATGCATCCAGTGTTGGACTGAAATTGTTTGAAGATAACATCATCATAGCATTCACAATTTCCTTTGGAGCTGCAAATGCCAAGGGACCCACAAATATTAGGTAGCTTGCACACATCTTGAAAATATACAGAGAACATATCCAAATCAGAAGTCAATGTAGCGTTCGATTGAATATATGTCCTCACATTTCCATCCCTATCCAGTCTCAAGAACCGGAAAAAATCATTCCCAATGCGATCCCCGATTTGAATTTGTCTTGAGCTGGAACTCCGGCCTTGTATTTCTTGCATGCATTCAGTACTTACAGTGCCATTTTCTTGCTCCAGGCTAATAATCTCCCCTCTAGATCCATACCGTAACACGGTGTTATTGCAGGCAGATTGCAATGCAAAGTTGGCAAAACTTGAGGGCCCAACACCCAATGGATTGTATGTCCATACTCCATAGGGAAGAGGGGTTGGGAAGCTTCCATACAGAACAACACCCCCTGGCTCCATCTTAAGCATGTAGGGTCCTCCTGATAGGTCATCAGAGGACTTATATGAGATTAGGGCTTTGCCTGGTCCCAAATACCCTCCTTGAATGATGGTATCAGTGGGGTGATCAAAACTAGCCCACAAGGTCTTATTCTCACTGTTTTGCAATACCAGATTCCCAGAGTCCTGTAGCTCTAGGTGGTGTATGTGGCTCACATTGGCAGACCAGGCTACAGACCCATTTAGGTCTTGTAGATTTAGGTCAGAGTGGGGTCCCAGCTTTAAACATGGTTTTCCATTAATGGGTATGTCCCTATTGGCTGCCCATATTATTATCTCATTGTATTGGATGTACGCTATGGCCAGGTACTGCTTTTTGTTGCTGAGTTTGGAGAACTTCAGTGCAAACCTCCCATTTTGGCTCTGCAAAATGTTATGTTCGGCATTCTCTAAACAACTAGTAGAATTTAGAAAGATGATAGAAGAGATTTGGGTTTGAGCAACAGCATTGAGAGATTGAAATATGATAGAGCAACCTATCACTAGTCCTATAGGCAGCCATATAGGGTAATAACAGGCCATGTAATTATTGCTTAGTTTGTCGACGTAGCTGCAATGAAATATTGCTTGAGAATTCGGAAGAAAAAGCCATAGAAATCACCATGGATCATGTAACTCCTTTGTGATTTTGTCAACTGACATGGTTGGTGATCTATCCGTAACCAGAGAGAGGAAGAATATTTTTATTTTTATTTTGTGGGTCAAGCTGACTTGGATTTGGATGCGCATTTGACTGACAATTTTTAGTGGAAGAAAGAAAGGCGATGGCACTCACTCATCTTGACTTGAGAAACTTGCATCCTAATGAGTCCAGATTTGACTTTCAGTTCACATATGGAATATATTGATACTGTAGTGTTTGGAGCTTTATGGTGCGTTCTCCTCCTTGGGTATTCATATTTGGAATTTTATTTTAAGTTCAAGCACAATTACATAATTTATTTTTTCAAATGAAAGGTTTTATATTAAATTGAGATTATTTTTGCAACATGTGGGTAGTAGGAGTATGAGTCTCAGAATTATATAAGGTATTTTCAAAAACTAGTATCATAATTGTTGAAATTTGATTAATAGATCATTATTATTATATGAACTTTATGGTCTTCCTTCTTTGTCATCTTTGGTGGTGAAATATAATTTTGGTCATCAAAAATAATATTTTTATTTATCTTGGCATGTAGCCAACTTAGTGGTAGACTAATTTTTCCATTCTAATAAGTTATTTATAGCAATTGTAACTAAAAAGAAAGTGTGTGAAACATATATGGCTACCACAAAATGAAAACAAATAAGTTATAATTCCAATGGAAAAGCCTCTTTGCAAATAGTGAAGCCCTGCCAAAACTGAGACTTACCAATTTTCTCATTATTTCCGATCTGTAAATTTGTTTAGGTATATTGCAAATCACCATTATTTTTCCTTAAGCCTTGCCATAAAGAGTTATTTTGAAAGATTTTGCATGGCTCTGAAACAACCACATTTTTGTCAAGAAGATGTTACAAGAGCTTGGTTTTGAAGCGGGTTTTGCATTCTTTTGTTAGCATATGGATATTATCGTGTTTTAATTGGTATTTTGGATAGCGACCAAGATTTTTGTTTTCTATATCAATAAAAACTACCATTATTACTACAAGTTATTGATAGATCTCATGTTTTCCATCTGGGTTATGTTTTCGAAGATTATATAGGGAGGTTTTGATGTGAGTTTTAAAAGAATATATTTTTTTATAAAGATATATGGTAGCATTGACATTTTTTTCTTATGGCCATGAGCAATTGTCTTGATCTAATAATTATCTTGGAGTTTGTTATTATGAGTTTTGAAAGTAGCTATGAAAATATTGTTGAGAGCTTGCCTTTTGTCATTTCTAGGTATGCACATGAAAGTTTTAATATCAGAACCCTACTTGGGGGTTTTTATTTCTTGAATGCAATTAATAACTATTATAGTTTGTTGTAGTTGATTCTTTCTCTTTTTTGTATGTTTGAAATATGCATAATCTATATAAGTAATCATGCAAAATGATTACAACCCCCTTGTTGCATACCTGGATTTTCATTTATTTGTAGACTCAACTATGGATTATGAACATAGTGTTTTTCCACTTCCCTATAATTACAATGGTAAAATGATGGTTTGTAAAGCTTTGAAAAGTGTGTTTAGCATGCTTTTGAAGGAAAGAATATTATTGGTTCTTGTTGAATATATTGTTAGAACTAGACAACTAAGAGGGGGGATGAATCAGTTGTCCCACAATACTCTTCTTGCCTTTAACCTTCTTTATTATCTTACTATCAGATTAGTGATGTAAACATTAAAGCATTAATCAATAGCATAAGAGTAGAAACATAATCAACACACTTGACACCAAGATTTTGACGTGGAACTCGGTTAAGGGAAAAACCACGGTGGGGGTTAACCCACAAAAATACATACCCTGTTAAAAGTACTTAATAAAATAGAAGGCACATGCCTTCGGGCGCACTACCCAGAGCTCACTACTCAAAAGAGAGGCTCACTGCCTACAGAATTTATTTAGAAAGAATTAACTGAGAAATAGCATCTATTTCATGCCTGATTTAGTTTCAATGAATGCTCAAGAACTTTCTCTATGCCCCAAATACTTCTTCACATTCTATATTGCTCTCGCTCCTTTTCTTCTCTGCTCTACTCCTGATCCTTTCTTCAAATTGATCTATTTTACACAAGGATAATCTTAATACCTCTTCAACAAGTATTTATATACTTCATCAACCTTGGAATGATCAACAAGGTCGGCTAAACTTGACGCGGATCATCACACTGTCGTCCAAACACAACTAAGACTTGAATCTGCTTCTACAACCACTACATGCTTCATAAAATGTTTTTAAGGCATCCGCCACTGGCTAGAAACATCTGGTTGGCCAAGACTGGGAAGAACATCAACCTCAAGAAGAAATCTTCAATCGACAAGCTCAAACCTCAATACAGACCTCTAACAGAGTAACCATATGATCTAGAGACCTCCACAAGCACATTAAATTCACCAATAACATCCATTCAAACCAAAGGATTAGAAGCAATTGAATCTTCCTCCGAAACCTCAAGAACACTCTCTTCCATGACTGTCAAACTAGAAGGATAGCTTGCGGACCTCCAAACCATGAACCACTGGTGTTGATGATACACATTGACTTCCCAAACCTGCCTTTAGATCCACAGATCACAATTTTATATTACCAAGTCAATTCGGACCTCTTTCCTATCACTTTGTCTTTCCTGAGTATTGCAGGAACCAGTTCTACTCAAACAACTATAACTCTTTCAAATCTTCATGCGGACTTCTCAAATCTTAACTGGAGCAATCTTTGACAATCCTCTTCATAGCCACATGATCTGCATGAATTGATTATCATTAATTTTTTCAATATCCTCAACAGTCTAGTCTTCTATGCAGGCAGTAAAACAGAATGCAGTTGACACCAATGGCAACAGGGATATGTTGACATCAATGACAACCCACTTAGGCACATATTTGTAACAATCTCCCCCTTTGTCATTTATGGCAACATATGATGTGAAAAACTGAATCTAACCATCAAGACAAGAACTTTTCCCCCTTTCTCTTCTCACTTCTGCAACTACTGCTCCCCCTTACATTAGCAACTAGTTTTTCACATGACTTCTCTCCCCCTTTGACATCAATGGCAAAGGGCACATATTTGTTATCTTTTATCCCCTTTTGCTTCAGATTGAACCCAAAATTTGCATATTGACTACTCCCCCTTTGAGTAGTACCTCCTTAACATCAATCCAGATCACAAGATATGAATGTGAATTCCACCAGACTGATGCACCTTAGTGCATCTTTGTTCTGCTCAGGAGGGGTAATAACCCCTAACTCCTCTTTGAGATACTCAAAAGTATCCTTTGGAAGAGGCTTAGTGAAGATGTCTGCAAGCTGATCTTTGGAAGGCACAAACTCTAACTTGACTTCATTCTCATTTACTTTCTCTCTCAATAAATGAAACTTGATAGATATATGCTTTGTCTTTGAATGCAAAACCAGATTCTTTGAGATGCTTATTGCACTAGAATTATCACAGAAAATTGTGACTGGGTCCTCAAACACAATTTTGATATCCTTCAACATTTGCTTCATCCACAAAACCTGAGTGCAATTATTTGTTGATGCTATGTACTCTGCTTCTGCAATAGACAAAGATATTGCCTCTTGCTTTTTGCTTATCCAAGAGACCAATCTTCTCCCCAAGAAGAATCCACATCTCCTACCCAATCAGCATCTGTATATGCATGAAGAGTGAAGTTATTGTCCTTTGGAGACCATAGTCCATACAAGGATTTTCTCAATCTACAAACCATATCTCCCTAATCAGACAACTGAAATCCTTCTGGTTGCTCAATGTAGACTTCTTCCTTCAAATCTCCATTCAGAAATGTTGATTTCACATCCATTTGATATACTTTAAAATCTTTGAAGGCAACAAATGCAAGAAATAATCTAACTGCCTCTATCCTTGCCACCGGAGCAAAAGTTTCTTCAAAGTCAATTCCTTCCACTTGAGAGTAGCCTTTACATACCAACCTTACCTTATTCCTTACTATCTCCCCATCTTCATTCAATTTTTTCTGAAAGACCCATTTGGTTCCAATCACATTTTTGTCCTCAGGTCTAGGAACTAGATCCTATGTGTGATTCTTTTCAATTTGCATCAATTCCTCTTCCATTGCTTTAACCCAATTTTCATCATTACAAGCTTCACTTACTGATTTAGGTTCAATCCTTGAAATCAAACAAATCTCTTCTTGATCTTTATACATTTTTCTCCTAGTTCGAACACCTTTACTCTTGTCTCCTATGATCTGATCTTCAAGATGATTTAATCTTACATACCTAGGAGTTTTGGAGATTGTTTGAGCTTCTGTTTCTTGAACTTGTTCCTCATCATCTGTGTTAATCTTTGGAGTCACCGGTTCAAACTAAATCTGGGTCTGAACTTGAACTTGCCTTCCTTGATTGTGACTTTCATCTGAATCATATCCAGAGTACCTAGAATGTCCTTCCTTGCTTTCATCAACTTTAACATTCGCACTTTCAACAATCTTCTTCAATCTTTTATTAAAGCACTAGTAGGCCTTACTTTGAGTTGAGTATCCTAAAAATATTCCTTCATCACTTCTTGCCTCAAACTTACCTAAGTCCTCATCTCTTTTGATATAACATTTACTACCAAAGACTCTGAAGTATCTCATAGTAGGAGGATGACCAAACCAAAGCTCATAAGGAGTCTTATCAGAATTTCCTTTGATCTACACCTGGTTAAGAGTGTAGATAATAGTACTCACAACTTCTCTCCAATAAACTTGAGGAACATTTGTTTCCATCCTCATGGTTCTGGCAGATTCTTGAATGGTCTAGTTCTTTCTTTCCACAACTCCATTTTGTTGAGGAGTCCTAGGAGCAGATAACTGCCTTTTTATTCCATGATTTTCACAGAAAGCATCAAACTCACTGAAGGTAAATTCTCCACCTCTGTCAGATCTCAGACACTTTAGTTTTCCACCAATCTCATTTTCAACCATCATCTTGAACACCTTAAACTTGTCAAGGGCTTCTGATTTTTCTCTTAGAAAAGTTATCCACATCATCCGGGAGTAATCATCAATTAGCAGCATGAAATATCTATCTCCTTGCACATTCCTAATTCTTGCAGGACCACAGAGATCAGTATGTACCAGTTCCAATCTCTCACTTGAACCTTGTTCCTTACTCTTGAATAAAATTTTGTTTTGTTTTCCCAATTGACACTCTCTACATATGTTATTAGGTTTCACAAGTCTTGGAAGATCTCTTACAACTTGAGTGGAACTAATTTTTACAATGTTGTCAAAATTCACATGACACATCCTCCTATGCCATAGCCAACTTTGATCTGTCTGAGCAATCAAACAACTTTTACCAGAACTACTTAAGTGAAAGATGTTACCTTTGGTTTGAGTACTAGATGCAATTTTAGTCCCAGAGCTTTCCAAGATTCTACATTTTCCATCCTTGAACTGAAGATCATAACCCTTGTCAACCAACTGTCCAACACTAAGAAGATTATGTTTTAGTCCTTCCACATACAGAACATCATTGGTGTTGTTCTTGCCATCAAAGAGATGGATCCTTTGCCATGGATTCTACCAGAGCTGAGTTGTCTCCAAATTTTACAAGTCCTCCTTCATAATTTTCAAAGGTCACAAACTTACTCTTGTCACTAGTCATGTGATGAGAACATCCACTATCAATTACCCATTCATCCCTTTCAATAACCTGAGCAGCCAAGGCACTTTCCACATTTTCACAGCTAGCAGATTCAGTAAACACCTGATCTTCTTCTTTGATAGCAATAAACACCCAATCATTTTTAGAGGAGCCTCCATGATCAGATTCATCATTTGTTACCCCTTCTTCTCCATTTTCTTGGACATAGTAACATTTCTTCTGACCTTTATACTTGTTAGGGTTAGGTTTTGAAAACCTTTCCAGACATCTTGAGGCAAAGTATTTGAGTGGTAATGTTCCTTCATACTTACCGGATCCTCTTGGCATTCTTTTGGCAATAAGAGCTTCAAGATCTGCTATTTCTATTTCAGCATCTTCAAGATCCTTTCTGGTCTTTACAAATCTATTTGATCTTGTAGAAGATCTTTCACCCGGATCATATCTTTGTTTTCCATACACACTAGCTTTAAATGCAGATTCAGACTTGGGAAGAGAATCACCAAACTCACTTAATTCAAAAGCTAAAATTTTTCCAACCAGATAATCTCTTGTAACCTCTGAGACTGTCCTGATTTCTTCTATAGTTGTAACCTTATGTTTGTATGAATCTGGTAAAGATCTGAGTACTTTTGATACAATTTCTGATTCTTCCAAAGTTCCACCAGCACACCTGATGCCACACACAAGTTCATTTATCTTTTGTATGTAGATTGTGATGTTTTCATCTTCGCTCATCCTCATAATTTCAAATTTTCCTCTCAGACTTTGCAGCTTTGCACATTTGACATATTTGTCACCTTCATACAGATACTCCAATTTTTTCTAGATTTGATAAGCAATTTTTAGACCAAAGACATTTGTCATTTCTGAATCAGTCAGGACACTCAACAAGGCTTCTTTAGCTCGAAGATTATTTTCAGCATCTTTGACTTGATCAGGAGTTGAAGGACCTTTCTTTGGAGGTTTATACTCAACACTGGTTATTGCTCAATAGGCATCGCCCATGCATTGCAAATGGCACGCCATACTATCTTTCCAAACAGAATAATTTGCTCCATCAAATCTTGGACTATCCTTCTTATAGATCGACATCCTGGATCTCCTCAAGTGGTTAGGTTTTTATGCGAGGATCTGGCTCTGATACCAATTGTTGGAACTAGACAACTGAGAGGGGGTGAATCAGTTGTTCCACAATACTTTTCTTGCCTTTAACCTTCTTTATTATCTTACTACCAGATTAGTGATGTAAACATTAAAGCATTAATCAATAGTATAAGAGCAGAAACATAATCAACACATTTAACACCAAGATTTTGATGTGGAAACCCGGTTAAGGGAAAAACCACAGTGGGGGTTAACCCACAAAAATGTGTACCTTGTTAAAAGTACTTAATAAAATAGAAGGCACATGCCTTCGGGCACACTGCCCAGAGCTCACTGCTCAAAAGAGAGGCTCACTACCTACTAAATTTATTTAGAAAGAATTAATTGAGAAATAGCATATATTTCATGCCTAATTCAGTTTCAATGAATGCTTAAGAACTTTCACTCTGCCCCAAATACTTCTTCACACTCTATACTACTCTTGCTCCTTTTCTTCTCTACTCTACTCCTGATCCTTTCTTTGGATTGATCTGTTTTACACAAGGATAATTTTAATACCTCTTCAACAAGTATTTATATACTTCATCAACCTTGGAACGATCAACAAGGTCGGCTAAACTTGACGTGGACATTGTCGATCAAACACAACTGAGACTTGAATCTACTTCTACAACCACTCCACACTTCATAAAAATATTTTTAATACATCCGCCACTGGCTAGAAACATCCAGTTGGCCAAGACTGGGAAGAACATCAACCTCAAGAAGAAATCTTCAATCAACAAGCTCAAACCTCAATGCGGACCTCTAACATAGTAGCCATACGATCCAGAGACCTCCACAAGCACATTGAATTCACCAATAACATCCATTCTAAACCAAAGGATTAGAAGCAATTAAATCTTCCTTCGAAACCTCAAGAACACTCTCTGCCATGACTGTCAAACTAGAAGGATAGCTTGTGGACCTCCAAACCATAAACCACTGGTGTTGATGATACACATTGACTTCCCAAACTTGCCTTCAGATCCGTAGATAACAATTTTATATTACCGAGTCAATCCGGACCTCTTTCCTATCACTCTGTCTTTCCTAAGTATTGCAGGAACCGGTTCTACTCAGACAGCCATAACTCCTTCAAATCTTCATGTGAACTTCTCAAATCTTAACTGGAGCAATCTCTGACAATCCTCTACACAGCCACATGATCCACATGCATTGATTATCATTAATTTTCTCAATATCCTCAACAGTCCAGTCTTCTATGCAGTTAGTAAAATAGGATGCAACTGACACCAATGGCAACAAGGATATGTTGACATCAATGACAACCCACTTAGGCACATATTTGTAACATATACAATTGTTGCTTTGATTTTCATAAACATGCAATTTATGGGCACTTGTTATTAGTAATATAAGGTATTAATTGAAGCTTTTCTCAATCAATTTATGCCCATTATTTTGTTACCCTCTTTAGTATTTTATTTTCAATGTGATCATTGTTTTGGAAAATAAGTAATGGGTTGTCTTGGTATATTTATGATAAATTTGTTAATCATATAGATTTTCAATATTTATGATGAAGTAATAGGCTATCTTTTCAATCATAGGTAAGGGATCCTTTTGATTTGGGATAGGGTGAGGGAGACCTATAAATATTTAAAAAAAATTATTTGACATGTAGAGGACCATACATGTTATTATCTTGGTCATGTTTGTTACTATTTTTTCTTTCTAATACAAGAAAATTTGGAGCCCTCTTTACATCAATATTGTTCCTTGTTTTTGTCGTATTATATTATGTCATATTTGGGAAAGTTGGTATCTACCTATTTTATATATTCTTAAATGACTCTCCCTTGTCAAAGTTCTTCCTGGCAACATATTCATAAAGTCTCTTATTTAGCCAAGATTTTGATCATTGTAACACAAATATAGTTCTCTCTTCAATACTAGTCATTTCTTTATGGGACTAATTTATTGGTTGTAATGGAAACATTTGGATTCAATTTAGGTACATAGGATCAACTAAATCACTTCCATTATCGGTAATGCCTTCAATCACCCATTTGAAGTCATATTATTTCAGTTGATCCAAGGTCATCCTCATCCAATTTTGATTTCTTACCTCAAATTCATTCTCACAATTTGCCCAATAGTCTTCTACATGTGGGACATGGAAAGATTATTCTTCACATAATTTTTGTTGTCAAATGGAAATATTTATTGCAAAAATGCATTATCAATTTGGTGAGGGTCTTTTCAACATTATGTGCATCAAAAGAAGATTTGTACAAGTAGTAGCTAAGGGGAACGAGATCTAGTGCACGAGCACCTAATCCACAGTGGCCTCCATGAAGCATTCAACTATTTGATGTACATTTTGATGTTTCCAATAAGGTCCTATAAGACCATTCATGTAATAAGGTCTGTTTGACCAATGCATGTCATTTTAGTTTATATCTAGGTTTATGTTGTAAGTCCCAAGGACACTTGTCAATTTGTAATCACAAAGGTTGTTAGGCAGTTGGAGGTTGTTAGATCTCCCAGTCACCTGAAGTCAATTCAGTACTACTGAGGGTGAGTAGATAAATGCCCAAGATCATCGAATGTAATTAGTGGAGAGGTAATAGAGATCAGAGATCAGTGTGATTTGTAATTAAGAAATAGAGCATCTGTGTGTACATTTCTAAAAGGCATAATAAACAAGTCTTGTTCTGTGTATCTTTCTGTCATTTGATTTCGTTAGGTTTTCTCTGTGCAATCAATTTACTATTTTG
The DNA here is from genome assembly GCA_027924645.1 of Cunninghamia lanceolata. Classification (NCBI taxonomy): domain Eukaryota; kingdom Viridiplantae; phylum Streptophyta; class Pinopsida; order Cupressales; family Cupressaceae; genus Cunninghamia; species Cunninghamia lanceolata. The sequence continues at coordinate 38,523,448 of BSBN01000084.1, read as the reverse complement.
TGGCCAAGATGGATTCTTAATCCATTCCACTGTTTAGATTTCTTCGAAATCAGTGGAATGGTTGTACAGTTCATTTTTGTGTTTTTTGTTTTATTCGTTTGTGTTTGCAGAATCATGTACAAGATGCATTGATAGATCCTAGAATTTGTCATGTGCTAGATTGTTGGAGAAACAGGTATGTGAAGCTACAGGGTTTGTAGAGGTTCGAATCGGCGAAGATTCATGTTGTTTCGCTGGGTATACATTCTATGTGTATATTGCTAATGTATGTCAGGGGTCATTTCATGTGTATCTCACAATTGTATGTTTGTGTGTATCTCGCAAGTGAATATTACGGTTGTATGTGGTGAATGTGCATTTCGTATGATACAAGGGAAGTCAATGGTCAATCTCACCGAATGCATATTCTAAATGCATGTTTCGAATGCAAATTCTGAATGCATGTTTCGAATGTATCTTCCAAATGTATATTGAGAATATACATTACACATATACATTGTGTTAGATGCAAGAGGTTGACCGGTAGCAGTGGTGAAGAGGACCGGTGGTCATAAGTCATGCTATGCACATACAAGATTAGTTGTATCAGTAGATCGGAGGAGGTTCATCGGCGCATCGGCAAGAAAGACTTTGGGTTGACTGATGCAAGGAGTCTTGCCGAAGGCAAAGCTTGGTATTAAGCTTATGAGAAAGAGATATAGATCGATGGAAGGGTTTTGAGTTACGCTGACGGAAGAAGTCATAGCGATAGTGGTGTCAGAGACACATCAGTATCAGGAAGGACTTCGGTGTGAAAGGTATTTAGTTAGTTGATGGCATATGGTCTTACCGATCATAAAAGAATGTATGTGGTTCGATGTTATGTGGACTTTGAGAAAGGATTTTTAAGGTTGTAATGTGGGTTAGTGGGTATTTCACCCTGTTTTGAATTGCTTCCACTGTGTGCTCTGCATCAAATTGGTATCAGAGCCTAGCAAAAGGTTTGGGTAGTTGTGTGTTCGGATCTGTCATTGAGAAGGCAAAAGTAGGGTTGAGGAAGAACTGAGAGGTTGTAGAAACAAGTTAGTAAGATGCCTCTGAAAAATGCTGGTACTACTAGAGAGTTGCAAGAGATGAAGGAAAAGCATGCTAAAGAGACGAGGGAGATGAAAGAGCTTGCAGAAGCCCTTTAGGCCAGGCTTGCAGCCTTGGAGACAAACAAAAGAAGAGAAGTGGAAGAAAGTGAACTAGAAGAAAAAGGGGACGGTGAAGAATTTGAAGATGTCGATGAAGATCTGGATCTTGAAGATCAGAGATTTGCAAAACTGTTAAGGGCAGTCAAGAATGACAAACATAAGGTAAAGATTGATGTTCCAAAGTATAGTGGAAGTTTAAATGAGGAAGAGTTGATTGGATTGCTGCATTAGATAATCATTTCGAATGTGAGGAGGTTCTTGAGGAGCAAAAAGTAAAGATTGCAAAGACCAAATTGGGAGGTCATGCCTTGGTATGGTGGGATTACTTACAATCAGAGAGGAGAAAATAGGGAAAGTCAAAGATTTCTTCATGGGACAAGATGGTAGCAAGAATCAAAGGTAAATTCCTACCCAAGGATTATGAAGTTCAAATGTTTAAAAAGCTTCAATTTTTAAGACAAGAAAATGGATGTGAAGGCATATACTGAGGAGTTTTATAAATTAAGTATGAGGTTTGGTCATCATGAGAATGAGGTTGAAAAGGTTGCTAGATACTTGGCTAGTTTGAGATTGAATATACAAGATGAGTTAGTTTTGGCTAACCCTAGGAGTGTAGAAGAATGTTATCAAATGGCAATCAAGATTGAGGAGAAGATGAAAAGGAGACAAGATAAGTCCTTGAGGGGAAGAGGTAGCAATATAAGAGGGGGAGGATCAGCCCCTACAACAAGACAAGCCAATGAGAACCGAGAAGAGACTAGTAAAGGACAAGAGTAGTTTGATTTCAGGGGTGGATGGAGAGGCACAAGAGACAGATTTGGAGGTGGTAGAGGTTCTAATGTTTTCACTGGGAGATGTTATCATTGTAATGAAATTGGTCACACAGCATTCAAATGTCCAGAAAGGCAAGGTTCACCATCAGGAGGTGATAGGAAGAATGAAAAGAGGGTTCAATATGTGCAAGAAGAGGCGGTGGATGACAGTGTTAACTTTCCAATTGGGAGTGCAGACCCAGTTCAAGATGGAGAAGCATTGATGCTAAGGAGAACACTCTTGAAGACATCCAAGGACATGATACAAAGGAGAGCACTTTTCAGGACCAATTGCAAAAGCAAAGGTAAAATATGCAAGGCAGTAATAGATTCTGGTTCAATAGATAATATGGTATCTCAGGAAATGGTGGATAAATTAAACATAGAAAGGATTCCTCATCAAACCCCTTACAAAGCATCTTGGGCTAGTGATAGTCAATCACTTTTGGTATATGAACAAGCATATGTTGATTTTCAGATTAGAGAATATCAAGATAGGGTTTTATGTGATATTTTGCCCATGGAATGGTGTCACCTACTTTTAGGTAGGCCATGGCAATTTGATAGGAGAGCATTATATGATGGATATGCTAATACCTACACCATCAAAAAGGATGGGAGAACTTTTGTGATGACACCATTGCAGGAGGATGCTGAAGCAAAGAAGGCAACCAAGATCATTTTGGTGGGTAAGAAAGAGTTTGTGAAGCTCAACGAAGAAGACACAAAGAAAGTTGAGGATACCTCAAGGAGTGGGGTTTCTAAGGAACAAAGTTTGAAAGTGATTTTAGTTTTGGATGATGGAGATCAGATGGATTAGCAAAAGGTCAAAGAGCAAGTTTGCAAGCAACCACAAGTTGATTGGAAAGACAAAGATGCTATCATAGTAGGGACAAGTGTTTGTCCTCTAGAACCAACAAGAGTTGAAAGGCAAACTTATTCTACCATAACAACAGTACAAGAAGCACTAACCAAGGTTTCCCATGCAGGTGTTCAGACAAAGATGACAGTAAGAAAGAATGACAAGCAAAGGGTAGGTCTGGTGGCAAGTAGTCACTCATGGCAAGGTGTGAGCAGAGCATACAAAGTTGGGCATGAGTCTTTGATTCCATGGAAGTAGGTTGCAGTCCAGAGATCATGAGGAAGACATGAGACAATAGAGGATAAAGGTAGTGCAAAACAAAGACTTCACTCATGGGGCATGAGTTCTTTTCTCGGTGGGGTGTATGGTCCAAGAGCACCTAATCCACAGTGGCCTCCATGAGGCATTCAACTATTTGATGTACATTTTGTTGTTTCCAATAAGGTCCTATAAGACCATTCATGTAATAAGGTATGTTTGACAAATGCATGTCATTTTAGTTTTTATCTAGGTTTATGTTGTAAGTCCCAAGGACACTTGTCGATCTGTAATCACAAAGGTTGTTAGATCTCCCAGCCACCTGGAGTCAATTCAGTACTACTGAGGGTGAGTAGATAAATGCCCAAGATCATTGAATGTAATCAGTGGAGAGGTAATAGAGATTAGAGATCAGTGTGATTTGTAATTGAGAAACAGAGGATCTGTGTGTACATTTCTGAAAGGCATAATAAACAAGTCTTGTTCTGTGTATCTTTTTGTCATTCAATTTTTTTAGGTTTTCTCTGTGTAATCGATTTACTGTTTTGTGGCCAAGATGGATTCTTAATCCATTCCACTGGTTAGATTTCTTCAAAATCAGTGGAATGGCTGTACAGTTCATTTTTGTGTTTTTCATTTTATTCATTTGTGTTTGCAGGATCGTGTACAAGATGCATTGATAGATCCTAGCATTTGTCATGTGCTAGATTGTTGGAGAAATAGGTATGTGAAGCTACAGGGTTTGCAGAGGTTCAGATCAGTGAAGATTCGTGTTGTTTCACCAGGTATACATTCTGTGTGTATATCACTAATGTATGTCGGGGGTCATTTCATGTGTATCTCATAGTTGTATATTCATGTGTATCTCGCAAGTGAATATTGTGATTGTATGTGGTGAATGTGCATTTCATATGATATAAGGGAAGTCAACGGTCAATCTCACCAAATGCATGTTTCGAATGCATATTCTAAGTGCATGTTTCAAATGTATCTTCTGAATGTATATTGAGAATATACATTGCGCATATACATTGTGTTAGATGCAAGAGGTTGACTGGTAGCAACGGTGAAGAGGACCGGTGGTCGTAATTCATGCTATGCACATACAAGATTAGTTGTACTGGTAGATCAGAGGAGGTTCATTGGTGCATCAGCAAGAAAGACTTTGGGTCGACCGATGCAAGGAATCTCACCAAAGGCAAAGCTTGGTATTAAGCTTATCGAAAAGATATATAGATTGGTGGAAGGGTTTTGAGTTACACCGACAGAAGAAGTCATAGCGATAGTGGTGTCGGAGACACATTAGTATGAGGAAGGACTTCGGTGTGAAAGGTATTTGGTTAGCCGATGGCATATGGTCTTACCGATCATAAAAGAATGTATGTGGTTCGATGTTATGTGGACTTTGAGAAAGGATTTTTAAAGCTGTAATGTGGGTTAGTGGGTATGCCACCCTGTTTTGAATTACTTCCACTGTGTGATCTGCATCAAGATCCCACCTATCTTTTTTCCTTACATCTTTTGTTAATTTCCCCACTTGTCTATCCAAACACCTGAAATTGACCATGTCACTTTCATCACCTTGTCAACACAACCTTGTAACACTTTTGTCATAAGAGTCCCCTTTACCATATCCTTTCCCAAATTAATTATATTTAGTAGGCTTGAGTTGAAGCAAAACCATACACAGTTTAATCTAGAAGCACTCTCTCAAATTATATTTATTTAATTAATCCTTTCCCTCCATCACCTAAAAATAAATAAATAAATTATATTTATTTATTTCCATTTATCCCTTTTTAGCCAAAATTAATTGAATAAATCTTATTTATTTAATTAATTTATCATCCCATCATCCTCTCTCCACTAATTAATTAAATAACCCACCTATCTTTTTTCCTTACACCTTTTGTTAATTTCCCCACTTGTCAATGCAAACACCTAAAATTGACCATGTCACTTTCATCACCTTGTCAACACAACCTTGTGACACTTCCCTTTACCATATCATCTCCCAAATTAATTAAATAAATTATATTTAGTAGGCATGAGTTGAAGCATAAACATACATAGTTTATTCTAGAAGCACTCTCTCAAATTATATTTATTTAATTAATCCTTTCCCTCCATCACCTAAAATAAATAAATAAATTATATTTATTTATTTCCATTTATCCCTTTTTAGCCAAAATTAATTGAATAAATCTTATTTATTTAATTAATTTATCATCCCATCATCCTCTCTCCACTAATTAATTAAATAATTTTATTATTGAGAGTCACATGACTAGCTTGTCCTTATCCTCAACCACTTTCCACAATCAATAAATGAGTGTCCCAAAAGTCAAACTAAGTTTTCATCCTAACCATCCATTTCATATTACATCCTAGCCATTCACATAAGGATAAACCCTAGAAGCTTCCTTTGTTGGCCTAGAAATCTTTATCCTTACCCTAATGTGCTCTCAACCAATTCTAGCCATTGATTAATCTTTTGATACTAGCCATTCATTCATCATATCCAACCTCTATAAATCAAGCCTCAACCAAGCTATATTTTACATCACATCTTCATGCAACACCATGATGTCAAAATCCTCATAGATCTCTCATTATCATATCTATTATTTTTATCTAATGCTACGTTGTCAAAATGAGCAACCAACATATCAAAATCATTATCAAGTATCATAGGATTGTTTAGTTGTTTTCATTATATTTCTTAGTCCTTTGATCATTAGATGAGGTGATGTTGAATATGGAATAGGTTCTTTGATGCATTGTTTCCTTATTTGATATCCATATTTTGGCATACAAATTTTTGGCATGCCTGGTGGGACCCACGTCCTTGATTTAACCCCTTTTGGGAAGAAATTTTTGCAATTTTCACTTGCAGGTTACAAATCCGTTCCTTTGACTATTAATCTGTGCATGTGTCCTAGATCCACGCCTTCGTTTTATGACTCTGTGCCTTTGTTTAACGACCCCGCACCCATGTTTCCTAGATCAACACCCTTGCCTCACAAAGGGGTGTCCTTGCCTCATAGAGGGGCACCTTGCTTCACAAAAGCATGCCCTTGCAAGCTAGAGGCGTGCCCTTGACTCATAGATTAGCACCTTGGATTTTGGGCCTAATTTCCTAATTCTGACTTCTAGGTTTTATGTATTTTCACTTCTAGTCTTTAGATTTGGTCTTGTTTTAGCCTAACAATGTGTTTTGTAGGGGTTGGATGTCTTTTTAGGGTTGATTTTGACCTTTGTCATAGTTTAGCACCCTTAATTCACAGAGGTGTGCCCTTGCTTCACAAATTAGTACCTTTGTTTGGGCAGGGTTTTTGACACTCTTGTTTGGTTTTCTAAAAACTAGTTTTGTTGTACATCAATTTTCAATCATTAGTTTCTGGTAGTTTTAACCTTTTATTTTGTAGATCTAAGTCCAAAACACAACTTCATGTCTTTGTTTCACATTATAGTGCCCTTTCTTTATAGTATAGCACCCTTTCTTCGCAAATCAATTCCTTTGCTTCACAGATCCACACCTTTGTCAGGAGGTATAATATTGCAGTTTTCATATTTTTGTTTATCTATGATTTCATGCCCTTGGCTGTAATTCCATGTTTTTTCTTGATTATTAGTTTTTAACTAACATTTTGGGGTTGTATTGGAGCTAACACATTTGTACAGTTTGTTTACGCTTGTCAAAGATCATATATCTAAAACTACTAACAAGTTTGTTGCAAGTTTTTGCTTGTCAAAGACCTATCATTTGAAACTTTGTGTTTGCTTTTGTGTTTGCTTTGTTTGGTGGATTTGGGTGTGACTTAGGGTGTGTATGCTCTTCCCTTGCACTTAGTGTGATATTAGGAATCAAAAGCATCCTCTAGCCACATTCATCTTCACACACACATCATTTTTATCTAAGGGTTAATGAATCTTGTTTGTGTGGATAAAGCGTATGTGTATGCTCTCCACTTGCACCATTAGGTGATCTTGAGGATCAAAAGCATCTCTTGATTCACTTTTGTAACCCAAGGTGGGTTAAGTTGTGTATGCTCTCTCCTTGTGCTTCGTGCAATCTTGGAGATCAAAAGCACTTAACATCATCTTTCCCTTAGGAGGCCTGCCTTTAGAGACACACCCACTCTAAAGGGGTGATCTCAACCACATGTCTTTGTGGGGTATATCAAAGGGGGAGAATGAAATTTGTACCTAATTCTAGTCACATAGTCATTGGGACAGCCTTGGGGCCCTAGGTGATTCCACACACAAGGTGAAGTGGTGTTTTCTTGATCACTTATGTAACATCCCTTCAACAGACTAGTGTTCACAGACTTGGATCTCACATACTTTTTGTATATAGGGGGCACCTTTAGAAGCTTGTACATCCTAGTTTAATACCTTTCGACATCTTATCTTGTGGTGCATCACTGTTGAGGAGGATAAATGCTCACATGTATCTCTGTGTGTTGAGATAGAGCTTACTTTGGGCAAGGTTAATCCTCCAAGGTAAGGGGTGTATAATGGAACATGACCATACATTCCCTAGCTATCCAATTGCATGGTAGATGGTATTAAGGGAATGGATGTCGCCATTATCAAATTAGTGGGGACAAAAGTTAGCCTTGTGAGTCCACAAGATCTGACACACCTACTTGAATAATCTAGGATGTTGTTATGTATTGCATCTATGTTCATTTGCATTAGCCAAATACTTATCATTTGCAAACCTTATGCATGTGTGTATGAACATTGTTGTTTTCCAATTTGCCCAAGTCAAGCTTTCAAAACCATTCCAAACATTTCCAACATCTTAGAGTCCATAGTTCAACATTTTGAGAGAATCCTTGTCACACTTTAGCTTAAGGTTGACTTCATTGAGATCCACATCCATAGTCCACATTGCTTACATCCTTTTTATCTACCTTATCTTCCATCCACATCAAACTTGTCTTATACTTTAAATTGATATTTTAGCCCTAGATTAAGACCATCATCTTTTTAATCCTTTTGTCAAATCTTAGCCAATCATAGATCATCTTTTCTTAAAGTCATAAGTCTATCTTAAGTAAATTTTAAATCTATCCTCATCCATAGTCAAATCAAATCCAATTTGTTCTTGTCCCATTATCTTAATCTCAGTTTTAGTCCAACTCATCATCATCCTTCTAGTCCAATCATCTAAGCATCATCCTTCTAGTCCAAATCATCTATCCATCCACATCACCCCTAATCTTGTTCTCATCCAATGATTCATTATCTTTAATCTAATCCAAGATCTCCAACACATCAACCTTTTGTCACATCATCAAGATCTCTTGTATTATGTCCCCCATAACTAGATCACAAACCACGAAAATCATGGACTATCACATTGATAACCAACCCCCTTCACCTCCACCCACAAGTGTGTATGAGGATCAAGTTAAATACTCACTTGCTTTCATGACATCTCATTATATGCAACCTTTTCCACAACATAATCCCAATGACACACATGAACATGAACATAGTGTTGACCAAGATGAGCTTTCACCTAGATTTGTTGATTTGATGAGAAACTTCCCACATTCGAACTTAGTCATGATGTTTCTAATAGACAAAGGGGTAGAGGTTCCTTCTCAACCTAAGATATCAAAGCCTAAAGATCCCAATACTCCTAGTCCTTCATCAAAATCCATCATGGAAAATCTTCAAGGCAATCCAATAGGTAGTATGGTCTTGCTTCCACCTCTTAATGATCCTAATTCTACCAATTCCTTTCAACTAGGTCCACCCACATCACTCATCCCACAAATCTCCAAGCCATCTAGAACATCTCATCACTATATTCCTACACTTTTCACTTCATTACCAACTTCATTTCCACCCATATCCATTCCTCAACAAACACTAGCAATCCCATCTGAACCAATCTCTTACCATATACTATTAAATCGTCCATAACCCACCTATTCACATGTCTATTCACATGCTTCATCTGAACCCACTACATCTTCACTCAACACATTCCATACATATTACCAACCCAGCCCTTCAAACACTCAACCCATAGTCTCATATCCATAAAACACTTATCATCACATCATCTTCAATCCCTTGATGTCACATATCACTACATAACCCTTGTCACATGGACCTATCAACTCCACCTCATCATCACCGAACCCACTTCCTTTGGATCATAGAATGTAAGAGATGGTAGAAAACGCTATTCAAAAACTTCAAATTGGAACCCAACGTAAACACTTCAAATTTGAAGACTTTTTTCCTTATCCATTAGATCACTTTATCATGACAACTCCTTTTCCTCATAATTTTGAGGTCCCCAAATTTGATAAATAAAAAGGAAAAGGAGATCCTAGAGATCATGTTAAACAATTCTTTGTCTTTTCAAGAGGTTTCCCATTATGACATTTATCTCTTGAAACATTTTCCACTAAGTTTGGTGAGACAAGCTTGTTGCAAGTATGAGGTTATCCAGTGTTGTCATTGATGTCAACATACTCATATTGCATTGACAAGAAGGATTTGATGAGCTGTGTGCTGAGGATATTGAGAAAATTAGTCTCAGTCAGGAACAATGAAGAACAGTGATGAGAAGAAGATAAATGTACTGTATAGGATGAGAACCGGAGGATGCGGATTAAAGGGTTAGTAGATATGAGTCTTGAGATGCTACAGTTAAGATTTTAGAGGTCCGCATGAAGATCTGAAGGAGTTGTGGCTGCCGGTATAGAACCGGGTCCGGCAAGTATCCGGAGGTGACAGAGGATCACAAAAAGGTCCGGTGAGGTCCGGAATTGTATTATCATAATCTGCGGATTGGAAGGAGTGTTTGAGATGTCCTTGTGATGTGTCATCCTGATTTGTGTGTGATTTGGAGGTCCGGAAGTACCTCTTGCATTATGACAGTGGCGACAGACTGTGTTCTTGAAGTTCCGGATGAGGAAGACAAGAGATCCCAGTAAGCAGAGGAAGTGCGGATGTATCCGGACATTCAGACAGGCTTGTGAAGGTTCTTGAATCATGTTTAGGTTGTGTTGTTGGTCCGCATTGATGGTAGAGCCCGGAATTGAAGTTATTCTTCCGGATGAAGTTATTGCTCTGTTTAGCCGACCGGATGAGTTGTTCATCCTGCGAATGTTCTTGTGATGGCCGACCGGATGTGTTATTCATCTTGCGGATACTCCTATGGTTGTTTGCCGACTTAGATGCTTGTTCCTAAGTCGATGTCTTGTATAAATAATGATTTGTGAATTCATTTCAGTGTGTGGTGTGAGGATGAGTATGGTATAGCGAAGAAACGTGCGGAAGGCAGAGCAGAGATTGTTGCGCTTAATTGGAACTGATCCGGACATGGTAGAGATGTCATTCTCCAGTTCAAGATTGTGATTTTCATCACTTTGTAGATAGTGTGTCTCCTTGTAGGCAGTGGGCCTCTTTGTGAGCAGTGTGCTCGGGCAGTGAGCCCTTATTGGCATGTGCCATTCATTTTTCCTTATTCTTCTAACAGAGAATAATTCTTGGGTTAATCACCCCGTGGTTTTTCCCTTAACCGGGTTTTCCACGTCAAAATCTTGGTGTTCAATGTGTTGATGCTTATCTGCCCTTGTGTTTATGTATTGTGCTTCCATGAATGATTATTTGATATGCTGCTAACTAACAACAGTGAGTTAAGTGTTTGAATGAAGAGAAGTTTTATACAACTGATTCACCCCCCCCCTCTCAGTTGTATGCCCTAGATCCAACAATTGGTATCAGAGCTAAGTTCCTCTGACAAGAGCTTAACCACTTGAGGAGATCCAGGATGTCGTCATACAAGAAGGATAGTCCGAAGTTCGATGGAACCAACTTCACTCTCTGGAAAGGTCGCATGAAGTGTCACTTGGAATGCATGGGAAAAGCATACCTAGGTATGATTTCAAAACCATATGTACCTCCACAAGGTGGTCCGACAACCCTGAATGAAATCACAGAAGCTGAAAACAATCTGCGGACCAAGGAAGCTCTTCTAAGCGCATTGAATGACTCAGATCTCTCGAATGTCATTGACCTACCCACTGCATATGAGATCCTAACTAAATTGGAACTTCTGTATGAAGGAGATGAGTTTGTCAAAAGTGCAAGGTTGCAAAGTCTGAAAGGGAAATTTGAAAGATTGAAAATGAGAGATGATGAAAACATCACTACCTTTATGCCAAGAGTAAATGAGCTAGTATGTGGAATCAGAAATGCTGGTGGAACCTTAGATGAAAATGAGATTGTCTGCAAAATCCTAAGATCCCTTCCTGCTGCCTACAAAATCAAAGTTGCTGCCATTGATGAATTCAGAGCCCACACAACTGTCACAAGAGAACAACTGGCTGGCAAACTAGCTGCATTTGAAATGACCGAGTTTGGAGATGATCCACCCAAGACTGAATCTGCTTTCAAAGCCAGTGCCTATGTGAAAGGCAAACAGAGATTTGATCCGGGTGAAAACTCATCAAGGAAAATGTCATGGTATGATCAAGCAAGAAGAGACATGGAAGAAGAAGAAGCAGAAACAGCTCAACTTGAAGCCCTCATTGCAAAGAGACTGCCAAGAGGATCCGGTAAGTATGAAGGAAAACTACCCTTTAAGTGTTTTAACTGCAATAAGATTGGTCATTTTGCCTCAAGATGTTCGGAGAGATCTGCAAGATCTAATACTCACAGACAAAGGTTTCAAAAGAATTGCTATTATGTTCATGAAGAAGATGACAATGAAGGAGTAACAGATGATGAATCAGATCCAGGAAGCAAATCCGGAAATGAGTGGGTGTTTATAGCCATCAAGGAAGAAGATTCCTTGCTCTCTGAATCTGTCAATCACAAAGTTGTTGAAAAAGCCTTGGCTGCTCAAGTGGAAGAAAAGGATGATTGGGTTATTGACAGTGGATGTTCTCACCATATGACTGGTGACAAGAATAAGTTCTTAGACTTGGAAAGATATGAAGGAGGAATGGTAAAGTTTGGTGACAATTCTGCTAGCAGAATCAGAGGTAGGGGAACTATTTCCTTTGATGGTAAGAGCAAAACAGGTAATGTACTGTATGTTGAAGGATTGAAGCACAATCTTCTCAGTGTTGGTCAGTTAGTGGACAAAGGCTATGATCTCCGGTTCAAGAATGGAAAATGCAGAATCTTTACAAGCTCCGGAACTGAAATTGCATCCGGTACTCAGACAAGAGGTAACATCTTTCATCTGGTTGGTTCAAATAAAAGTTGTTTGTTTGTTCAAATTGATCAGAGTTGGTTATGGCATAGAAGAATGTGTCATGTAAATTTTGATAACATCATCAAGATAAGCAATACTCAGGCTGTGAGAGATCTTCCAAAGTTGATAAAACCTACAAATAGTGTGTGTAAAGAATGTCAGTTAGGCAAACAAAGCAGAGTCTCTTTTAAAAGCAAAGATCAGTCTTCTACCGGATTATTGGAATTGGTACATACTGATCTATGTGGTCCAACAAGAATCAAGAGTCTGCAAGGTGATAGATATTTCATGTTGTTAATTGATGATCATTCCCGGATGATGTGGGTTACCTTTCTAAAAGAAAAATCAGAAGCCTTTGAGAAGTTCAAAATCTTCAAAGCTATGGTGGAGAATCAAACCGGATTGAAACTAAAGTGTCTAAGATCTGATAGAGGTGGTGAATTTACATCTGGTGAATTCATTGATTTTTGTGAGAAACAGGGTATAAGGAGACAGTTGTCTGCTCCTAAGACTCCACAGCAGAATGGAGTAGTTGAGAGAAAGAACCGGACCATCCAGGAAGCTGCTAGGACAATGATGTTGGAAGCAAATGTTCCTCAAATGTTTTGGAAAGAAGCTATCAGCACTGCAGTCTACACTCTCAATCGAGTTCAAATCAGAAACTACACCGGTAAGACCCCCTATGAACTTTGGTTTGGCATCACTCCTACTGTGAAATATTTCAGAGTATTTGGTAGCAAGTGTTATATTAAAAGAGATGAAGATCTAGGAAAGTTTGATGCTAGAAGTGATGAAGGAATTTTCTTGGGCTACTCCACTCAAAGCAAAGCATACCGGTGTTACAATAAGAGATTGAGGAAGATGATAGAAAGCACCAATGTAAAGGTTGATGAAGGAATTGAGAAGCCTTCAAGATTTTATGAGTTTGATGAAGATGACCAAGATAGTGTTCAAGGACCTCAATCCTCTCCGGTGAGACAGAGTCAGCCTGATCCGGTAAATCAGGAAGAAGAGTTAGGTTTGAATGAGCCTGATCAAGAAACAGCAGTACTGGATACTCCCAAAATTCCAAGGTATGTAAGACTGAATCACTCTGAAGATCAGATCATAGGTGACAGAAGCAAAGGTGTACAAACTAGAAGGAATATTGCTCAAGATCAGAATGAATGTTGTCTGATTTCAAAGATTGAACCTAAAACAATAAATGAAGCCTGCAATGATGAAAACTGGACCAAAGCAATGGAAGATGAACTGATGCAAATTGAGAAAAATCATACTTGGGATCTTGTTCCCAGACCTAGAGACAGGAATGTAATTGGAACCAAGTGGGTCTTCCGGAACAAACTAAATGAAGCTGGTGAAGTAATCAGAAACAAAGCTAGATTGGTCTGCAAAGGCTACTCTCAAATAGAAGGAATTGACTTTGAAGAGACTTTTGCTCCGGTGGCAAGAATTGAAGCAGTCAGATTACTTCTTGCATTTGCTGCCTTCAAAGACTTCAAGGTATATCAGATGGATGTCAAGTCTGCCTTCCTAAATGGTGATCTGGAAGAAGAAGTCTACATTGAACAACCGGATGGATTTCAATTGTCTGATAATAATGATATGGTCTGCAAATTGAAGAAAGCTTTGTATGGATTGAAGCAAGCCCCAAGAGCATGGTATGAAAGGTTGGATAAGCATCTTGTGCAGATTGGATTCAACAAAGGTACTGCTGACAGTAACTTATATTTCAAAATTGATCATGAAAACATTCTGATTGTTGAAGTGTTTGTGGATGATATCATTTTTGGAGGAAGAGATAGTATGTGCAAAACCTTTGCAAATCAGATGAAAAGTGAGTTTGAAATGTCTATGCTTGGTGAAATGAATTTCTTCTTGGGTCTGCAAATTACTCAAACAAAAGAAGGGATCTTCATTTCTCAGACCAAATATGTGAAAGAATTGTTAAAGAAATTTGGTATGGAAGACTCAAAGCCTATGAACACTCCTATGGCAACCGGATGTAAGTTAAGCAAAGATGATGATTCTCCAAAGGCAGATCAGACAAAGTATAGATCAATGATTGGTGGATTGTTGTATCTCACTCAAACTAGACCAGATATAATGCAGGCTGTTGGTCTTGTGGCAAGATTCCAGGCTGATCCTAGAGAATCTCATGTTATGGCAATCAAAAGAATTTTTAGATACTTGAAAGGAACAGTTGAGTATGGTCTTTGGTATCCTAGAGATCCGGATTTCTCTCTTCATGCTTACACAGATGCAGATTGGGCAGGAGATGTGGATGACCGGAAGAGCACTAGTGGTGGAGCATTCTTTTTGGGGAAGAGATTGGTTTCTTGGCTAAGCAAGAAACAAGATGCAATATCTCTGTCTACAACTGAAGCAGAATACATTGCAGCAGCAGGTAGTTGCACTCAAATCTTGTGGATGAAGCAGATGCTAAGAGACATCAAAGTTGAATATGAGGAGCCTATTACAATTTTCTGTGATAATTCAAGTGCAATTAATATTTCCAAGAATCCGGTATTGCATTCTAAGACTAAGCACATATCTATCAAATTTCACTTTTTGAGAGAACAAGTAAACAAGGAAGAAGTCAGATTGGAGTATGTTCCCTCCAAGGATCAGATTGCAGATATCTTTACAAAACCTCTTCCCAAGGATTCTTTTGAATATCTCCGGGAGAAGTTAGGGGTCATGGCCCCTCCGGTGATGAACTAAGATGCACTGATGTGCATCAGTCCGGTGGCTATGACAGTCATATCTTGTGATCCGGACTAATGGGGAGCTGCAACTAAGGGGGAGCAGCTGGTATGATTCTGATGCATGAGAATTGCAAGTATGAGCCCTTTGCCATTGATGTCAAAGGGGGAGAGAAGACATGTGAAAAACAAGTGGTTGATGATCAAAGGGGGAGCAGCAAAGGAAGACATGTGAAGAGTTGTTGTTGATAGGGGGAGCTGTGACAGAAAAGAGAAGTCCTTGTCTTGATGGTTTTTCACATCATATGTTGCCATCAATGACAAAGGGGGAGATTGTTGCAAGTATGAGGTTATCCAGTGTTGTCATTGATGTCAACATACTCATATTGCATTGACAAGAAGGATTTGATGAGCTGTGTGCTGAGGATATTGAGAAAATTAGTCTCAGTCAGGAACAGTGAAGAACAGTGATGAGAAGAAGATAAATGTACTGTATAGGATGAGAACCGGAGGATGCGGATTAAAGGGTTAGTAGATATGAGTCTTGAGATGCTACAGTTAAGATTTCAGAGGTCCGCATGAAGATCTGAAGGAGTTGTGGCTGCCGGTATAGAACCGGGTCCGGCAAGTATCCGGAGGTGACAGAGGATCACAAAAAGGTCCGGTGAGGTCCGGAATTGTATTATCATAATCTGCGGATTGGAAGGAGTGTTTGAGATGTCCTTGTGATGTGTCATCCTGATTTGTGTGTGATTTGGAGGTCCGGAAGTACCTCTTGCATTATGACAGTGGCGACAGACTGTGTTCTTGAAGTTCCGGATGAGGAAGACAAGAGATCCCAGTAAGTAGAGGAAGTGCGGATGTATCCGGACATTCAGACAGGCTTGTGAAGGTTCTTGAATCATGTTTAGGTTGTGTTGTTGGTCCGCATTGATGGTAGAGCCCGGAATTGAAGTTATTCTTCCGGATGAAGTTATTGCTCTATTTAGCCGACCGGATGAGTTGTTCATCCTGCGAATGTTCTTGTGATGGCCGACCGGATGTGTTATTCATCTTGCGGATACTCCTATGGTTGTTTGCCGACTTAGATGCTTGTTCCTAAGTCGATGTCTTGTATAAATAATGATTTGTGAATTCATTTCAGTGTGTGGTGTGAGGATGAGTATGGTATAGCGAAGAAACGTGCGGAAGGCAGAGCAGAGATTGTTGCGCTTAATTGGAACTGATCCGGACATGGTAGAGATGTCATTCTCCAGTTCAAGATTGTGATTTTCATCACTTTGTAGACAGTGTGTCTCCTTGTAGGCAGTGGGCCTCTTTGTGAGCAGTGTGCTCGGGCAGTGAGCCCTTATTGGCATGTGCCATTCATTTTTCCTTATTCTTCTAACAGAGAATAATTCTTGGGTTAATCACCCCGTGGTTTTTCCCTTAACCGGGTTTTCCACGTCAAAATCTTGGTGTTCAATGTGTTGATGCTTATCTGCCCTTGTGTTTATGTATTATGCTTCCATGAATGATTATTTGATATGCTGCTAACTAACAACAGTGAGTTAAGTGTTTGAATGAAGAGAAGTTTTATACAACTGATTCACCCCCCCCCCTCTCAGTTGTATGCCCTAGATCCAACAAAGCTTTGGATTGATTTCATCATCTTACTCCCTGCACCGTCATAACATTCACTAACCTATATGAAAAATTTGTTGCTTATTTCTCCTACAATGTTGAAAATGAAATCACAATGCCAGACCTTTGTAATGCTAAGAAACATATTACAGAAATCTTTCCTTCTTACCTACAAAGGTGGAGAGGACTTGCAATTCGAATCCCATGGGCCATCCCCAAAAAATAATTGGTCAATATCTTCATCCAAAACCTTAATCAAGAAATAATGGCCTTTCATCTTCAAATCCATTGCCTTTCTACATTTGAGGAGATCATTCAAAAAGAGATCAACATTGAAATAACCCTTATCTCTAAAGGCTTAATACAATCTCAAACCAAAGATAATAGCCCTACAAATGATAAATTCAAACCTTGGGCCAAGAATAAACATGTGGTTAGTTATGGAGTCACTGATGTTAAGCATGTCCAAAAAACTCAAGCTTCCCAACCTAATGTGCTAAAATTCCTCTTGGCTAGCACCATCTCCCTTCCTGAGCAACAATTTCAAACACCTCTGTAATGTCCCCTTTTTGGGACATTTTGAACTTTGAACTTCATGGGAAAACTCCAATTTTCTTTATAAAGTTGGGTTGTTCATGTTGAGTTTTTGACAGTAGCAGTGAGTAGGAAAGAACTCCAAACTTCTTGGAGTGCTTCAGGTTGGTTAGCAGTGATTTTGGTTCTTGGAAATGAGCTCAATAAGCATCACAGATTGGTTTGACAATTTCAGAAGTTAATTCTGACTTTTGGTGGCTTCTCCAAACTTGTTGGAAAGAATGTCTATTTATAGTAAGTCACTCAGATGACTTTGTTCTTCATCCCAAACATCATGAAAGGCAATGGTATGATTTAATTTGCAGTTCACTTAAGTTTGGGATTTTCCGTAAAGTTGGGTGGATTAATGAGCTATTTAATTATTATTTTCACTTAAGTCTCCAAAGGGTGGAAATAATTAAAAAGTACCAAAGTGTTATAGCTCATTGGAATGGTAATTAAGTGTTTCAAAAAGATACACTTAAAAAAGGGGCCTCACACATGACATATCAGTATTATTTGAAGAAAGGTCTTTTTGAGTGAAGAAATATGAAGAGGTAAAACGAAAATAATAGTTTATTCCTCTCAAAAGGTTATAAAAAGGGGATGAGAGATCATGTGGAGGGGCTTTTTTATTTGACATTGTTATTCTGTTGGATTGAACCTGAGTGTTCTTCCATTTTTTCTTCTTGAGGATGAAAACCCTCTTGGAGATGATTAGTTTCGGTGGTGAGAGATCCACTCTAGCTAGTAATGGTATTTTCAAATAGGAATCACATTGACCTTTCTTGGAGTTTGTGGTATTCTAACTAATGTTCATCAATTGAGTTTTTGATGGTATTTTTAATTGATTGTATTAAGTATTCTAAGGAATTCTTTTGGAGTTTTATGAAGATTGAAGATGTAGCTAGTTCTTATACAGGCCAAATAATTTAAAGAGGGCAATTTGATTTTGTGAAGGAATCATTGTATGCTTGATCTAATTTTGATTGGCTAATGTTTGCCAAGAGCACCCATTTCAAGCCTTTTGTCATTGATTATTATGCAGATTTAACTTGGTTATTACATGTTGTACAACTACAAGTCCGTACAACATTAGAGGGATTGAAGAGAAGGATGATGATATGTCTTTGTATGCATTGGATAAAGATTGACTCTCATTCGCCATGAATATACAACATTTTCTAAGCAAAATTTAGTGGTTCTGATGTTGTGTTTGATAACCTTGGGATCAACCGTACCTCCATGAAGCCGTACTACTTTATGTATAGGTGTTATATCCTTAGTGCCGGGCGCTTGAGATATAATTGAGATTTCTAGACTTTGTGAATCACCAAGGGGCTTAAAGTTGGATATAATGTTTGATGAGAGTTGACTGAAAAAACTACAGAATCTATGATAACATCCCTGCCTAGGCCACTATACAATAGGTTATTTCCAACACAGCATGTGAACAGCAGTAGAGTCACATTGGGACAGCAATAAGAAGGTGATTTGTTCATGCTATTTGATGTTCCTTTAATGACTATTAATGATCCATGACATGGTATGTTCAATACTGATATATGGGATTGTTGGGATAATATAGTTTTCTACAGTAGAGACATTTGATTAGTACTTATGTGCTTTATTCTTTTTGTTGCAAACACTTATAACCCATGGATGGTTCAACCACCAGTGTGGAGGAATTGTAATGTTTATCTTTCTTGTTCATTCACCCACTGAATAAGTGGAGTATCCCCACTGGATAAGTGGATGCCCGTTGGATAAGTGAATGTCTGCTATTAGTAGAAGATTATATTTGGTTTCATTGCAAAGCATTGATTTATCAACCAAAATACTATATGCTCTCACCTCGCCAATCCTAGGAAATTGGTGATCAGAAGTGTGGAGGTTCTATTTGGTTGCATTCTTGTGCTAATGTTGTTTGATAGTGATTGGAAATTTAAAAGTTTTTGGAGTAGCATATTACAGTGGTATTAGAGCTGGTGATCTTGCCAGCTTGTTTGGGTTCCTACTCACTCTTTGCAAATCTTCAGTTGTGGGACAAAATTTCAGCCTTGCATGTGGGTGATCAGTGATCAGTACTTGCATGTGTGTTTAGTGATTTGGTAGTTGAAAGTTTTTGTTCAGTGAATGTGAGATCATGGCATCTCTCATGGGAAATGATCTATTTTGATGCAGGATTGAAACTTAAATCTCTGCAATGGTTAGATGAGAGTCTTCTCAACACTTTGGAAGAAGCTAAGAAATGTTTGTCTAAAGTTCCTTAGTCACCTTCTAAGGTAATATGAGTGGCTTTGATTCCTTCAAAGACTTGTTGTGCAAGCTTGAGTTGTTGAGGCATTCAGACAAGGATGTAAAAATTTTGGTTATCACATGCATCAGTGAAGTCATAAGAATTTCAGCTTGTGAAACTCCTTATGATGATGGAAAGATGAAGGAGATATTACAGTTGTTCATGGAAATCTTCTAGGGTTTGGGTGACATCAAATGCCCTTCTTTTGATAAGAGGGTAAAAATCTTAAAAATTGTTTCCAAGGTTCAAGCTTGTGTGATGATGCTAGACTATGAATGTGAAACCCTAATACTTCAAATGTTTAGCAATTTCCTTGCTGAAATCAGGAAAGATCATGATATAGCCATTATGCTAGCAATACAAAATATCATGACATTGGTTGTTAATGACAAAAATGTTATTCCCCATCCTCTTTTAGAAGTCTTATTGAACAACGTAAGAAAGGATGATCAATATTGTCTTTCAGCTGCTAATGTGCTCGCTGAAATGGTTGCTTACCAATGTGAAGAAAAATTAAAAGTTTACATGGCAGAAAAATAGGAAGAAGAAGAAGAGCTAGCTGATTTGGGGAAGAGTACATCATAAATTTCTGAAGTTAAGCCTAGCTTTGAAGAAGACAAAGATGTATCAAAACCAGAAGTGTTGGACTTTGCAAGTCCAACATTTGATGAGGAGCCTGATGGACATGAAGATGCCACTACAATAAAAACTAAGTTGGGAATGATTAATAGATTTCTAGAAGGTGATTTATCAAGCGAGCCTGAGATCATTGTAGGAGAGTATCTTGATGAGAACATGAGGGAAGGTGCATTTGCAAAAGTTGAAGAAATTAATGTTGCTGAAATTTTTAGAAAAAAATCTCATGTGGAGTATCTTCACCATTTTAGTGAAGTCAATTCCAATTATGAGAGGGAATTTCACATGCAAAGTAAAGAACAAACTAACTTCTCAAAGATCTCGGATGAGAAGCATATTGAAGGAGAGCTTGATGAAAGCTTTCAATTAGCCTTTAGTGATGACTCAATCTTTGAGTTTGGTGCTGCCATATCATTTGATCAAAATGATTGTGAGAAGAAAGCAAATACTGATGATCATGTTGCGTTTGAAGAAGAAGAATTTTTAGAATCTTTGCTACAAGGAGAACTGAGTCATTTGGTTGAGCGAATTTCTAGGGAGTTGTGTGAATTAAAGGAACAACTCTTAGTCATAGATGAGAGAGAAATCCCAGTTCTCGTAGGATTGTAGAACTCACACCAAGTCTTAGAAGCACTTTTGAAGGGAGCCATTGAAGGGAAAGTTGCTCCTTCAAACTTGTAAATTATTAAAGACTCTTTGGAGATGGTGAAATCAGAATACTTGCAAGTGATTAAAGATTGAGATCTTGCTATCAAGTTTGTAGTATAAGCCATTAGTGCATCCAAAGAGAAGGAGAGAAAGGTTAATGAGCTCACTCTTGAGCTTGATTCAACAAAAGACTTGTTGCAAAATTCCCAAATGGTGCTTCTAGAAGTTGAAAAACAAGTAATTGTTGTTACAAACTTGAGGGAGCAAGAAAAAGGTGCATTGTCGGAAGAGATCAAGCTAGTAATTAATGATCTTGATAATCTCCAAGAAGAATTTGATTTGGAGATATTTCTAAAGAAATCAAAGCTTGCATATGCTGATTTTGATGGGGTTGAGCAAGAAGGGAGTAATGATTTTCACATTCGTGATAACCTGTCTTTGTGATAAATGCAGAAGCGACTTATGATAATCTTCTTTTCATGTGGGATGATGAAACAACTCCTAGGTGTAGCAACGCATTATGTGAAAACATCAAGATATGGGATCCAAGAATAGTTTCAAAAATTGAGTTAGAGTGTGGTTCTCCATTTGTTGGTGTAACAGAATCATATGTTAAGGAAGTGTTGAACCTTATCATTGGTAATCCTTTTGGGAGACCACCTGATGATGAGGGTGCAAGTGAAGTTGAAGATGAAGTTTCTTCATGTGATGTATGAAATCATATAGATTTCTACAATTCAAATTTTGAAAAGTTTCCAAACTTTGTTTTTGAGCTTGCTGGAATTTTCAAAACAACAACAAGAAAGGAAAGTTCAGATCCCATTTGGCATGAAGATTTGACATCTTTTACCCCTGGACCCTTAAGAGAAAAAGCTTGCATGATCGAGTTGCAAGAAGAAGACCAAGTTGTCATCTTTCACCATGAAGGACAAGAAGGTGAGATCAAAATGAGCATAATGTTTGATGTTGATCGTAGTATTTTGGAATTATAGTTTGTGGATGGCACTTGGATGTGTTGCATAAGAGGCATTTTCTTTGGAAAAGATGTCATGGGTTGTGCCAGAAGATGTTCTGATGAGGCACAAATAAATAGTAGAGTTACATTGCACAAGCATGGTGAAGCTAATTCATTGTTGAGTATCCATGCAAGAGACTTCCAACAAGGTTTGTTGGATATGAATGATGATGGAAGACATGTTCCATGGAGGATTATGGGAAAAAAATCCAATTTTTATACTATTGTCCTCATTCCAATCAGCCATTGCATGATTGTATCTGCATATATTCAGGTGGATTTGAAAGAAATTATAGTTGAAGGATGAATCATCTTTCAATTGATGACTTTGAGGAAAAGATTTTCAGCCTTAACAAGAGTATTTTTAGTCATTAGAAAGCTCATATCTCTTGTTTTTGCTAAAAGATTTCATTTTTCTAGTTGCTATTCTGTTTTCAGATCACAAATTTTGATGAAATCCTCTTACAAGTTATTAATTTTAGACTTGAGCAACAACAAGATGAATCCTTTTGGGGTCATGGATTCATTGAAGAAGGGAGAAATATGTTTACAGCTGAAGAAAATGAATACATTAACTAACCAAATTTTGATTTGGGTGGAAAATCAGGTGATTCATGTTTGTTATCAATATTTCCCAGCTTGCACACCATCTGATTTGTATTCTTTCATGAAAGGACAATTTAGATTTTTTCCCTCAACATTGATTTTGAGATAGAAAATTTGTTTTGGAAACTTGTGGAGGGTTGTAGTTTTTAGTTGTATCGGAGTAGTGCAATGAAAACATGGTGGATTGTCCTTCAGAATCGTTTGGGATCCTGGTATTGCTAAGTAGATTCAAAATTGCTTGAGGACAAGCAATTTCAAGGAGGGCAGATTTGTAATGTCTCCTTTTTGGGACATTTCAAATTTCATGGGAAAACTCTAATTTTCTCGAGAAAGTTGGGTAGTTCATGTTGAGTTTCTAACAATAGAAGTGAGTAGGGAAGAACTCCAAACTTCTTGGAGTGCTTGGGGTTGGTCAACAGTGATTTTGGTTCTTGGATATGAGCTCAGTAAGCATCATGAATTAGTTTGATACTTTCAAAAGTTAATTCTGACTTCGAGTGGCTTCTCCAAACTTCTTGGAGAGCATGTCTATTTATAGTAAGTCACCCAGATGACATCGTTCTTCATCCCAAACATCATGGAAGGCAATGGTATGATTTAATTTGTAGTTCTCTTAAGTTTGGGGTTTTCTGTAAAGTTGGGTGGATTAATGAGCTATTTAATTATTATTTTCACTTAAGTCTCCAAAGGGTGAAATAATTAAAAAGTACCAAAGTGTTATAGCTCATTGGAAAGGTAATTAAGTGTTTTAAAAAGATAGATACTTAAAAAAGGGGCCTCACACATGACATATTAATATTATTTCAAGAAATGTCTTTTTGAGAGAAGAAATATGAAGAGGTAAAAAGAAAATAATATTTTATTCCTCTCAAAAGGTTATGAAAAAGGGATGAGAGCTCATTTGGAGGGGCTTTTTGATTTGATATTGTTATTCTACTGGATTAAACCTGAGTGTTCTTCCATTTCTCCTTCTTGAGGGCAAAAACCCTTTTGGAGATGATCAGTTTTGGTGGTGGGAGATCCACCCTAGCTGGTAATGGTGGTTTCAAACAGGAATCACATTGAGCTTTCTTGGAGTTTGCAGTATTCTAATTGATGTTGATCAATTGAGTTTTTGATGGTATTTTTGATTTATTGTATTAAGTATTCTAATGAATTCTTTGGGAGTTTTATGAAGATTGAAGATGCAACCAATGCTTATACATGCCAAATAGTTTAAAGAGGGCGATTTGATTTTGTGAAGGAATCATTGTATGCTTGATCTGATTTTGATTGGCTAATATTTTCTAAGATGGAGCACCCATTTTAGGCCTTTTGTCATTGATTATTATGTAGATTTGACTTGGTTATTACATATCATACAACTGCAGGTCCGTACAACATCAGAGGGTTTGAAGAGATGGCTAATGATATGTATTTGTATACATTGGATGAAGATTGACTCGCATTAGCCATGAATAGACATCATTTCTAAGCAGATTTTAGTGGTTCTGATGCCGGGCCGTGTTTGATAACCTTAGGATTAGCCATACCTCCATGAAGTTGTACTACTCTTTATATAGGTGTGATATCCTTAGTGCCGGGCGCTTGAGATATAATTGAGATTTCTAGACTTTGTGAATCGCCAAGGGGCTTAAAGTTGGATATGATAATGTTTGATGAGATTTGACTAAAAAATGCAGAATCTATGATAACAACCCAACCCAGGCCACTGTACAATAGGTTGTTTCCAGCGCAGCATGTGAAAAATGGTAGAACTTCACATTGGGACAACAATAAGAAGGTGATTTGTTCATGTTATTTGATTTTCCTTTAACAACTATTGATGATCCATGACATGGTATGTTCAATACTGATTTATGGGATTGTTGGGATAATACATTTTTCTACAATAGAGATATATTTTATCAGTAGTTATGTGCTTTATTATTTTTGTTGCAAACATTTGTAACCCCTAGATGGTTCAACTGCGAGTGTGGAGGAATTGTAATGTTTATATTTCCTGTTCATTCACCCATTGAATAAGTGGAGTATCCCCACTGGATAAGTGGATGCTCGTTGGATAAGCGGATGCTTGCTATTAGCAAAAGATTGTATTTGGTTTCATTGCAAAGCATTGATTTATCAACCAAAACACTGTATTCTCTCACCTCATCAATCTTGGGAACTTGGTGATCAGAAGTGTGGAAGTTCTATTTGGTTGCATTCTTGTGCTAATGTTGTTTGATAGTGATTGGAAATTTGAAAATTTTTGGGGTAGCATATTACAACATCCAAATTCACAATGAAATTTCATAGATTTAGGAGAGCCCATTGAATTAGTCTTAAAATATTATGTTTCAAGACAACATGGTCACATACCCTTATACAAGACCCTATGTTGATAATGAGTCCAAGCCCGCATGGTATAATGAACAAGAATATTTTGATTATCATTGTGTCCATGGTCATCCCACACATAATTGTATGACGCTCAAACATTATATCCAAGATCTTATTGTTCAAGGACAATTGGAGGTCGATAAGCCTAGCTCCTCTTCTAATGCACAATTGGGAGTTTATAAGGATCCTTTTCCAAATCAAAATAAGTCCATTGCCTCCAATCCCAAGATAATTGTACCAATAATTGAAATGAAGCAAGGTATGTGGAAACAAATTCCTACACTGATCTACTGAGGAAAGCTTTATGCAAATTTGAACTTTTACAATTACAGATTAAGATGCACATTAACATAAAGATAATAACAACATCCAAATGAAAAA
The DNA here is from genome assembly GCA_027924645.1 of Cunninghamia lanceolata. Lineage (NCBI taxonomy): Eukaryota > Viridiplantae > Streptophyta > Pinopsida > Cupressales > Cupressaceae > Cunninghamia > Cunninghamia lanceolata. Next base: position 38,498,235 of record BSBN01000084.1, on the reverse strand, counting down.
ATCACAACATAAGATATACGTGGGGAAAACCCTTGCAGGTAAAAAACCCCACACTCCAAAACCTACACAATGTATTATCAAATCAAAAGATGATTACAACTGTAACATGTCAGCTCATATTACCCAAAGTAACATTCTCAAATTACCCTCAACTAATTCATGATGATTAACATAATCAATATTAATTTGATTTCCCAATTATCAATTTCATAATCATTATTAATAAAGCACATCTTTTATTGCATAATTTCATAAACTAAGAATTGCCAATATATTCAAAGATAACATGTTAGTGATTTCCTTCACTTTACTTGTCATAATGGTTTTGCTTAAGGCAATAATAATAAATTTACATAAAATTTGACTATCAAGTCATATAAAAGAATGTATTGCATCTGGAGTTTTGACATCCATCTTCATAAGTCTTGACTTGTCATCTACTTGGGAAGGAGATCATCACCTAAGTGCTTTTCCTCCAACCACAGACTGGCGGTCCCCTACTCAACTTCCTTCCTAGAAGTGGCCCTACCCTTCAAGAAGGGAATAGATATAAGGAACCAATTGGTTTCCATTTGAGTATCTAGTGTTACATGTCCTTCATAACTCATCATGATCATACAACTATAGATCCACTCTAACTATGTATGACACTACTGGATGGTTATGCCATTTAGATCATAGTGAACTGACTAATGCATGTAGAGACAGATGCGTTATTTTGGCCAAAGATTTATATACATAGATGTTTCGCAATGAATGTAGTTGAATGTTCACACACCTCTGACTCGACTTAGAAGCTATCTCATCCTACGTGTTTATGGTTTGACCTATTCTAGTCATGGAAAAGATTTATTATATTTACCATTAGTCCATCTACCTTGGACTTTTGACTCCGGTTTCAATAGTACATTCCAAAAATTATCTTGTTTCCTATGCAATAGGGACCCTATGACTCCACGTCACTCTATTCCCATTCTTTCTTTTTAAAGAATTAAATGTTCATGGTTTCAGTTATTAAGATCATCTTTGGTCTAAGACTCTATGTTTACCTTGTACCAAGGTATTTCATCAAATTGGTATCGATTATAATACATCCTATTATAGTTGACAATAATAAATAGACCTTTAGTCTAAAAGAATTCAAAAAGGTTTTAACACCCTATACTTCATTCCCAAAGTATTGGCATTATAATAAGGAAAATATTCCTAATACATTACAAAAAAATGAGTTATCATACTCGTTTTCACTTTTCCCTACATGGAAATTAAATGACATTCAAGGATTTACTCTCTTGATATTCAAGGCTCGACATGCACTTAGTGCAACCAAATAATGTTACCAATTATCAAGATGGTTTTTCTCCATAGATAATAAAGAGTCAAACTACTCATTCTTACATAAAGAATAAACTCGAAGGTAAAATATCAACCTTTCATAATCAATCTTAATATCATAATTCCTACTTCATGTGCCTCGAAAGCCATAGTGACTTTGGCACTGTCAAAAGTAGAAATTTTCATGAATGACTTATAATTCAACAATACATGGCTATTAGCCTATTTTAACTATGCACTGGTCTTTACTCAACATGACAATAATTATCTTTCGGTAATGTTCTAGTCTGGAGACTTAACAGTCTCAAGATAAAGAATGAAAGAAAGTGTCAGCCATTTCTAGAGACTTAACAGTCTCATTATCAAACTGTTATAACAGTTTTCTACTATCCTCAGCCTTATTGGCTTCGAGGGACATAAGTCTGCTATAGCAATACTCTCAGACATTGAACCTCAAAGGCCTCAACAGAGTTATTCAAACAAATCAAATGCTATCATATGAAATAAACATAGTCATGGATATTTCAATGTGTGGTTATCAACATTAATAACTATTTATGCATTTGTATACGTTTATAGCACATAATGGTAGCACCCTTGCCAAGTTATAGCTTGTTATAGTATGTTCCTATTGATATTTGCTATCTTCTCTTTCCTACGAGCTTACTTCCCTGTAGCTTGCTTCCCTATAGCTTGCTTCCTAGCACCATCTAAGCAATACTAATAATCATAACATGCATTCTTATCGTTCTTCAAAGACAAAATAACCACATTTGAAATGAAGGTTGGAAAAATAGTTTCTATTATACTGTACCACCTCGCGAGAATATTGACACCACTTACTACAATGCCTCCCATTCGAGAGTATCCTACATAGTGTTATACTTATGATAAACTCAAACACATCTTCCACTCACTCCACTCTTCATGGAATGTGGGTATGGCTCAATACAAGCACGAAGTGGCTTAGGATCCAAAGGATGTTTGATACCACTACAGGTGGAAAATAATTAAAAGATATACACAAAACTTAATATAGGAATAAATAATTATAAATATAGGGAAACTCTAGCACCAAACAATGGTAACTACTAAAAACTATATTGATGTTCCAGGAACATTACTTAGTCGAATCGACGTAGGTGACATCGAGAGATCTTAAATTGACATGACGACAAAAGTTGAATTAAAATCAACTAAATAAGGAGAGATGGCTAAAACTTATCCTATCTTGCATAGGTTCACGAAAGAACAACTTTGATACTCAAATGGAAATCTAGCCTTTTCCATAACATCTATTTCCTTCTCCCAAGTGATACTCTCCTTCCCTTCTTGGTATTGGAAATCTCTTTTCCTGGTTACACTCACAGTCATTCAAACCATGATCAATGTATCATCATCAAATTTTAAGCATCATATGAAAATAATCTCATTAACATGTAATCTTATGTCTAATTTAAGCATTAATCATAATCCATATAATCAATGATTTATCCTGACATTTTCCGCAAACATCAAATCATTAATCTATGATTACTTATCCAGTTAGTCACATGAAAAGTAAAAGTTAAACATGATCAAAGTTGGGGATGTAACATATCTCCCCCCATGTGAATTATTGTCCCTGATGATTTAATTTATCCAAAGTTCATAGCATAAAAAGAATTTTGTTCATCATAAATTAAACGTAAAAGAGATGAGGGAATATTTGATAGATTTCATCATAATTCTCCCAGGTGGCATTGTCTTCTGCATATTGATCCCACTGGACCTTGCATTGAGGAATCTCTTTATTATGCAAGCATAGCTTATGTGTTTTGAGCAACTTGATGGGCTCAATCATTATCACTCCTGGGTCCTTCACCTGTATGGCATTCCAATCAAGTATAGAAATATGGTTATTTCCTGGAATATACTTTTTCAAATAAGAGACATGGAAGACATTATACATCATGGCAAGAGCTAGCGGTAGAGAAATCTTGTATGCAACTGGGTTAACCTCCTTGAGAACGTCAAAGGGACCCACATATCTAGGAGCTAGTTTGGACGTCTTTCCAAACTTAATGGAGCTCTTTTGGGGTTTGACTCTTAAAAGGATCTTTTCTCCCACTAATAAATACCTTGCAATGCGTTTAGCATCTGCATAACTTTTTTGTCTATCATTCGCTTCCTCTAGTCTTTTCTTAATTAGACGGACTTGCTCTTCGATTTCTGATAGCATTTCTGGACCAAGGCTAATCCTATCTTCAAGCTTATCCTAGCTTATAGGAGTTTGACACTTTCTTCCATATAATGCTTCAAATGGAGCCATCTTGATTGTAGAATGATAGAAATTATTATAAGCAAATTCCACAAGAAGAAGATAATCCTCCCATTTGTATTGTTTATCCATGCAATAGATTCTTAGTAGATCTTCTAACACTTGGTGTAACCTTTTAGTTTGGCCATCTGTCTTGGGATGATAAGTGGAGCTTATGTTTAACTGGGTTCCAAGGGAGGAGAATAAGGTTTGCCAAAACCTTGATGTCATATGGGCATCCCTATCTGAGATAATCTTCTCAAGAATACCATGCAATCTAAAAACGCGTTGCACAAATTTGCGGGCTATGATTGGTACCCCATCCGTCAAGTTCCCAAGTATAAAATGTGCTACCTTGGTGAGTCTATCCACCACAACTACAATAGCATTATGCTTATTCTTAGACATAGGAAGTTCTTACACAAAATCCATGCTAATGATTTTCCATTTCCATTCCAGAATTTCATGAGGGTATAAAAGTCCTACCAGGTGATGGTGTTCCACCTTCACCATCTGGCATTCTAGACATCCAACCACAAATCTTGCAACATCCCTCTTAATTCCTTTCCAGAAATACAAAGGCTTCACATCAGCCAGTAACTTTGTTACTCTAGGATGTCTTGAATAAGGTGTAGAATGAACCTCCTTCCACACGATATTCCTTAAATCCTCAGAGTTCAGAACATACATCCTACCCATCTTGTTCAAGATAGAATCCATCATATTTTAGATCCTAGGGATTCTCCAAAAGGGCTTGTTTTATCTGCTTGTAATACTCATCTCCCTTAGACTTTTGTAATACCTGATTCTTAAAATTAGAATGTATGGAGATCATTGAGGAGATATGTCTTCACCTACTTAAGGCATCCACCACTCGGTTTTCTTTGCCCTGAATGTATTTAATCTCAAAATCATAATATGATATTAACTCTAACTACCTTTTTTGGCAAGCATTTAGGTGGTGTTGAGTAAATAGATATTTGAGTCCTTGATGGTCTATTTTTAGTTCAAAAGGTTTTCCAAGCAAGTAGTGTCTCCACATTTGCAATGCATGGATTACTGCTACTAATTCCAAATCATGAGAGGCATAATTTTGTTCATAAGCTTTTAGTTTCCTAGACTCATATGAAATAACCTATCCATCCTGGAAAAGTACACCACCTAAGCCTTCCTCTGAGGCATCGGTAATGACTACAAAATGACCTTTTAGGTCAGGTACCTTTAAGATAGGTGCCATAGTCAATCTTTCTTTTAGTTGGGTAAATGCCTCCTTGCATTTTTCTGACCAATCAAATCTTTTGCCCTTTCTTTGCAAAGAAGTAATAGGATAAGAAATTTTTGAAAAGTTTGCTACAAACTTTCTATAATACCCTACGAGGCCCATAAAACTTTGGACCTCATGTACATTTCTGGGTGCTGTCCATTCCAATATAGCTTTTATCTTGATCGGGTCCATAGCTATTCCCTTAGCTAAAATTATATGACCCAAATACTACACTTCCTTTTGAAAGAAAGTACACTTCAAGATCTTACCATACAATTTATGATCTCTCAATCTTTGGATAACAATCCTTAAATGTTGAAGGTGTTCCTCCTCACTCTTAGAGTAGATTAAAATGTCATTAAGAAAAACAAGGACAAACTTGTCCAATCAATCTCTAAACACACTGTTCATTAAATTCATAAATGCTGCACGTGCGTTTGTTAATCCAAAGGGTAGGACAGTAAACTCATAATGTCCATACCTTGTCCTAAAAGTTGTCTTGTGAATATCTTCATCTTTTAGCTACAATTGATGGTACCAGATCAAAGATTGATCTTAGAAAACATAGTTGCCTCTCACATTTGATCAAAGAGATCGTCAATGCGGGGCAATGGATACTTGTTCTTTATTGTTTCTTTATTTAGCATATAGTAATCTATGCATAAGCACAACATACCATCTTTCTTTTTATAAAAAATTACTGGTGCTCCCTAGGGTGAGACTAGGTCTTATCAATCCTTTATCAAGCAATTCTTGCAACTGAGCCTTTAGCTCCATTAACTCAGTTGTGATCATTCTATATGGAGCTTTAGATATAGGTTTCGAACCTAGAATTATATCTATAGAGAAATCAAAATCTCTTTTAGGGGGCAATCTTGGTAGCTCATCCGGAAATACATCCTCAAAATCTCTAAGAAAAGGGCATATATCTGTATATGATCTCTCCCGATCTATGGATTCCCTCTTCTTAACTCCTTGGAGCTTCTGAGATTCATAAAACATCAAATCATCTTCAAAATTAGTTTCCTTAAGACTATTTGTTTCCTCCATTTTAATAGCAAAAAGTTGGCAACCCTTCCTTTGAGCTCTTTTCATCTGTAGGACAGATATTTGTCTTAGTTTAACCTCTCTAGGGTTACCTTGTAGAAAGACTTTATTCCCAAGGTCATCTAGACACTCTATTGTTTTAGCAAAATAATCTACCTTAGCCTTATGGCTCCATAACTAGTTAATCCCAAGGATGACATCATATGAGCTTAATGGGCCTACATAAAGGTTCACTTCAGTGGAGAAACCTGAAAGTTCAGCCTTAGCCTCAAACAAGCATTGCTCTACCTGAGCTTTAGTTTGATTTGCATATTCAACTGATCAAGTATTTGTCATGTATCCAACTTTTCTAGAAAAATTACTCAAAACTTTAGGAGAAATAAAACATTTTGTTGCACCAGTATCTATCAAAACTAAAATTGGAAAACTAGATAAAATGCATGTGGTTTCAATAGGAGTGATTTGATATTCAGCTTGCCTATTATCCAAGGCTACATGTATGCGTTGCTGAAAAGCTGCCTACTAAGAGGGTAAAGGATTTCCTCGTGGCTAAGTTCCCTACATCTTATTAGGAAACTAGTTAGCATAATGATCACTACCACATGAATAACACCCTCACATGGGTCACTTTGCATAAGGCTTTCCAGAATTATCTCCATTTTTCTTGGAGTTATTATTGCCTTTCTTTTTATCCTTGGATTCATTTTGATTATTCTTGGACCCTTTATCACTTTTCTTAGAAAAGTCTTGCTTTTTGTCCTTTTTCTTAAATTACTGGGAGGATTGGGACCAATTATACTTTTTGCGGTTCTTTTTCCTGTATGCAGGCATGGATTTCAATTTCTGTTCCTGTTTAATAGCTTTCTCATAAACCTAGTCCATTGTAGTGGGACCATGCACATCAACTCCACCCCCAATCTATGTATTCAATCCCATGATGAACTTTTGGATGTGAAACCTCTCATCCTATTGATATTGTAGAACATATTTGAGGAGACGAGTGAACTTTTCCCAGTATTTGTTCATAGTTGAGTCACGCTATCTCAAATTTTGGAAATCTATAAGCTTTTGGTTAAAATACAACCGAGGTAACCATCTTTACTTGAAACACTCCGCAAACCTTTCCTAGGTTAGAATCATGGAGTTCAATTTTAACTCTATTTTCTTGTTCATCCACCAAGTGGATGCTTCACCTACCAATTGGTATGCTCCCCATACCGCTTTGGTGATTTTAGAATAGTTTCTTATTTCAAAGTAGGGTAAAAGCAAGAAACTCAGTCCACATGTAGGGGAAGTCGCGCAAGAAAAAAAATTCCCGATAGGAACGGGTACCTATTTTTAATGAAATAGGTACCCGAACCTAAATGGGTACCCGTTACAAGCCTAAACAAGTACCCGTTTAGCTTTGGGTGCCCATTACTAAATAGGTACCCATTTTCAAAATGTATATATTTAAAAAAAAAGCCCTGTGGGCTCATTTTCCTCCATCTCCAGCGATGGCGACAGCTACAGCGACATACAAAGAATGGGTACACATTGTTGAAGGCCCTACCAGCACAAATCCAGAGTTTTTTTACCTTGTCACCTCCTCCTGCCACCTTGTCACTACTGAGCTCCTCCAAGTTGGTTGTTTGCTAGTTTTTAACTTGTTTTTTATGTTTTTTTTTGTGATTGTAGGATTAAAATGAAAATTAGGGTTTTAGTAAAATTAGAGTTTTATGATTTTTTTGTGATTGTATGTTTTGATAAACCCTAAAACCATGTTGTACTGCAAACCCTAAAAACCTAAACTATAAACCCTAAAAAACCAAATTATAAACCCTAAAACTAAAAGTTATAAACCCTAAAAATATAATCTTTATAAACCCTAAAATTAAACTATAAACCCTAAAATTAAACTATAAACCCTAAAACTATTAACAAAAGTATTTCTAAAATGTAGACCCAAGCTTCAAGATTTAACTGTGAGTATGATTCGAAATGTTGAGGAAAAAACTCACACACAGTTAAATCTTGAAGCTTGGGTCTACATTTTAGAGATACTTTTGTTAATAGTTTTAGGGTTTATAGTTTAATTATAGGGTTTATACATATATCATGTACTGTGGCAATATGAAGTCTATCATATCTCTAAAATTGTTCATTTATATACTTGAGTTTAGTTTCTTTGAAAATTCAGCTACACCAAATTCATATAGGCATCCACCTTCTCAACTGCATAAACATGAACTATCCTCCATTATGTCACACACAATAACTTATGACATAGATCAATGTGCTTAGTTTGCATGCTAAACATGTAGGGTTCTTTACAAATGCATGATGTGCCTATCTTTTTCATAACCAACTCTATGTGCCACCAACTAGGTTAGAAACATATACATTACCTACTAGATCCTAAATACACACATGTCCACCATCAAATCTCTCATAAACCAAGAATGACTCCTAATTGGGAGTCATGAGAAAAGGCTCTATAATCGATACTTGCCATGCACCCTTGTGTGCATGCTTAAAAGGATGTACAAAAAAAGTATCACCAACATCATCATTAGAGGCCCTTTAGTCTATATCATCATCTATTTATGTTTCCTTGCCTTCTTCTCCAAGTTGTAGTCTCTAGATGCTCCTAATATTTCCTTACTTCCAACATTTGACATTCAATTTTCAATGAGACCAAGATCCCCCCATATACTTCTAGCATGCTTGTATTTTTTCATGTCCCTCTCTATATCCTTAGGATGAGTTCTCATAGACAAAAGATCGTTGATGGAATTTAATTTTTACTACTTCATCTCCTTAGAAAGTGACAAACCCACCACATCATCAAGCTTCAAGTTTGAGACATTGTTACTATTCACCATCATGAGATTACTCTAACTATTAGGGAAAGAATACAATAAATTTATGCATTGATCCTCCTCATCCATTTTCACATCTACAAATTCCAACTAGCTAAGTTGTTGAACTAATTTAGGTGCTTTGTTACTAAATCACCATCACCCATATATTTAAAGAACAAACATTATTTTGTATGAAAATCTTGTTGACAAAGGAATTTGTGTAGTACAAATTCCCTAACTTAACCCTCTTAGGCTTCTTGCAATTTGTTTGTCCTAAAATATTTATAAACATTCAATTCTCGAGGCAAAGCTGAATGAGGCTCCTTGTCCTTCTTTCATCAACTTAAATCATTCAATTTGTTTGTCCTAAGATTTCAAAGGTCAAAGATGGTTCCATTAAACCTCTCCACCTCTATTCTAAAAGCACTTATCATTTGTATCTCCTAAAAATTAAATCTATCAAAAGTAGTTACACCATGACATAACACAAGTACTTCCTTAGGTCTAATTATAATTGGAAGCATGAGACAACCAAAAGTACAAATCAATATCCCATTAATCATTTCTAATGGTATTCATGAAAATGTGCACAAGAGGTTGGTTTCAAATGATTAGCTACCAAAAAGTCTTTAGTACATATGTTGTATTGATTTATGGGAGCTTTGAGTATATCATTTAAAATGATTAGATTCTTTATGATGCCAACAAAATACAATGGACCATAATTATTATTTTGTGGAATCTCCTCATCAGAAAATGTAATCAATGTAATAGGAAGAGAAGAAGAATATGTGGCCAAGTAGTTTCTATTTCTCCCACAAAAGCATGTAAATTTGATGTATCTTTAGATTTTGTTTGCTACTAAAAATATAATCCCTCTCTTCTAGAAATATTACTCAAACTAAGAAAAGGGGAATAAAATATCTCAGGTAGAGAATATGAAACATCGACAAGGAGAGAACAACTTTGAGCCAAGTCATAGGGTATGGTATCCCCTCTTCTTTTTCAAGATTTGTAGAACCTTGGAGGGTGATCTTTGAGGTCTCTCTAATAGGATAACTAAAAAGAAATGAAGAAATATGAATAAGTTCTTAGAAACCATGAATAAACCTACAAGACCTCACATTAAGATGTACACAAGCATGCATATGCATGTTATAATGAAATTAATGTACACCCTACAAATTCCTTATTATGTTTTTGTGTCCATATCAGCCTTAACATGTTTGTGTGTGTCTTCTGTCATTTTGGCCTCTTTTTCTTAGCCTAAATCACCCCTAGCCATCCATGTTCCCCTTGCCTATGTTGTTCCCACGGTCTTACATTTAGAGTTCCTATACGTCCATTTTCATCTAATTTTTATCCCTATTCAATGTCCTAACCCTACCTTTAATTTCCCTTTAATTTATCCCCCTTTACCCCCTTGCAAAACCGTTAATATTGTGCTAACCCCATCTTATGTGAAAAAGCCACCTTTGTCCTAAATCTTTCCTTCACAAGATTATCATGGTTGTTCACATTGTGAAGGTAAAGCAATCACTTAGGAAAATGGTGGTGTGATTGAATGGAAGAGATAGAGGGTTAAACCAAGCATTAGAACTCTTACATCTCATGAAATATCAATCTCATTATTTTAATAGTAGAGTAGTTTTATTCAAGCAGTAGGTGCATGACCTTTTAATAAGTTGTTGGCTTCTTTTTGAAGTCCTTTGATTTTCAATGACAATGATAAACTGTGCATGGGAGATGTGTTTGAGAAGATAGATTAAATAAGGGTATACAAGATATATTTAGGGTTGAGGCATCATCATTTGATCATATTATATGGTTTGGGAATTGTAAGTACCCATTTTTGTGCATTCACAGATGGGTCAGATTTTGGAGTCTAGTGATGATTAACACCATCTAAAGTGGCAATATGGCATAAAATGATGATAGTTGTGATACACATACACTTCTCTTAGTCTTGTTTGTCTTGTGAAGTAATATTTATAGTTCATTGCAACAAAACTCCCACTCAAACAAAAATTAATATGAATTAGTCCTTAATTCTCCCATAAATCTAATAAGATGGCTAGGCCCTGATGAAATGAATGCAAAAAAAATCAAAATATTCCTACTGGATCTTAAAAGAAGAGAGTTAAAGTTCTAATCTACACAAATTTTAGAAGAGTAATTACATAGAAAACAACAAATTTAGAAATTTGTATGAATAAATAATAGAAGGAGAGCTATAGAAATCCAATTGGGTACAAATATACTATCTAATCAAAATCCATAAATCCCTATATATTTAATGTCCTTGTCAAATCAAGTCCCATTGGTAGAAAATATAATACATTAAATTGTGTCCATGATGAAATGTAAAGTTTCAACAACCCAATCGTTTGAGCTTATTAATTTTCCAAAGTTGTAGGGGTTTCGACATAAAGAATACATTAATAATAAAATAATCACCTATTATCTAAATTAATAATCATAATGATCTAATAAATAGTAAAAATGTATATAACTTACTAGAGATCAACAATCAGGTCCATATTTTTCTTGACTAGTTGTACTTGTGCATGTTTAATTTTCAAGTATTACTTGCTCTCTAAATTCATGGATATTTTAAACTTACATTTACAGATCTATTAGATTAAGTTTAAATTTATAGATATTTGTTTGTAATTTTTCAATATGTATATATTTGTGAAATTATACATTTGTAAGTTTTTCATATGGACGTATTTGGAAATTTGCAGGAGACATCTAATGGATGACCATAGTCTAGATGAATTTTTAATAGGTGACATTCTTTATGAAAACCCCCCACCTCGTGATCCACCTCAAAACCCCCCATCCCCTCCACCTCAAAACCCCCACCCCCTCCATCTCAAAACCCCCCACCCCCTCCACTTGATGAGGCCCAATTGCGTTAAAGCATTAATGAAAATATTAATGCAATTGAGGAAAACATTAATTTGATTAATAATCAACCTCACTTGATGCCTCCTCATGTGGTTCAGTTTGCATCTTCGATGCAAACCATTATTGATTACTTTAGGTCTATTGATACAAACCTAAATAGATTTCACCTTTGGTGGGAGGAGAGGAGGCAATTCTATGCGGATGGTCTTTCATATAAAGACATCCATGATCTTCACATAACAAAACAAACATTAGCCCCATTTTTTCGTCACCCAAAAATTGATCAACCTATACCTGCAACAAAAAAAAGAATATCAATTAAGTGGTGTAAGCATGAGGTGATTTCGAGACATTTTTGGGATCGGTGGTGGATGGTGTTTGATCACCCACCACATGCTAATTATGAGGTACCACTATATTTTTTGAGAAAATTATGGGTGGAGTTTCAATTGGGTCAAAAACCCAATTATTTTGATATGAGAGAATTTCAGGGTGTTGGTCATGGCATGCCACGACATAGACCAAGGGCACGAGTTGATCCCAATCGACCCGTTCCTTCTGCTCCTATGGTTGCTCCTGGTTTGCCCACGACTCCTGCACCTATTTAGTACCAGGCAGTGTTGTCGACATTAGGAGCATTGAGTAGACTCTCGGGCAATCTCATTGAACAAGCTGCCCACATGGTAGATGAATTCAGTGGTGGAGAGCATCATGGAGGAGTCAATGCATCTCATCATAGAGCCTTAGGCATGTCAAGGGCACATTTGTGTACAAATTGCAATCAACCGTGTTATGGTCTTGCTCCTACATCCACATCAAATGCAGTTACAACAGAAGTGGATTCATACTTGGATCTACTATATTCAGATGATAATCCTACACAGGTACATTAACCACATTTTATTAAATATTTCAAGTGCATAATTTGAATGTATCAAAATTTATATAAATAATTGAATGAATTAATATATAATTGTGAACTATTTGTTGTATAGATCTCAAGTCGCTCTAGGGCCACATCATGATTTGATACATTGAGTTTTGCATCGACAGCTGTAGAGATTGGCACACCTTACAGGGTAAACCAATATATCTTAACCCTAAAACCATATGTATCTAATTCTAGTTTAAATTTTCTTCTTGAAACTTATCAATATTATATTTTAAATTAACAAGTGTATAAATAAATAAATAACTATATGTACATGTATGTGAAATACTATTGTTGCAGCGAGGCTTAGGTCACATGGTAGTTCCCATGTCTGACCGACCACGTGGCTCAGGTGTTTCTTGCACTGATCCTCCATCGTCAGCTATTATACCTGAGTATTCCCTGGTGTGTGTTTTAAAAAATTGTACTAAATTTGTATTAAGTTTCTTTTTTGAGTTTATATAAATTTATATATGCACCCATATATGTAAGTGCAAGATGATAGGAGTGCGACCATTGGTCAGGTTACTAGTTGGGGACAATTTCATGAGCCATCCACACATTTTGAGGTCCTAAACTTTACTAAATTTTCTATGTGCAATTTCTAGGTCTTTATATGCTAAATAAATTCTAACTTATTTCAAACTTGCTTTATTTGAAATTCTAGGAATTAGCAGGTCAAACTTTTGGTCAAGAAGATGAAACAACTATACCACCTAGACAACAAAATGTGGGAGTAGATGAGCATGATTGCACGGTAAGTTAAATGCACACTTTAAATCCTACATTTAAATATTTAATTTCATATTTTTTATAAATTAAATTAAATTTGGATGGTAACCTAATTCTTGAGTGTTTTAAATATGAATATCTAGGAATTAGCACCTGATGCTTTACGATCACTTGGGCAACAGAATGTGGGAGGAGATGACCAACATCATATGGTAATTTAATCATACATTAAAGTCTAGATTTAAATATTTAATGAGTATTTTATAAATTAAATTAAATCTTCAATCAAATGAAATTCAAAATGAAATTTACATTTCAGAAGCACATGTATGTGTCATTTTTAAATTTTTTAAATCTGATTGCAAGTTTCTTTCTCTTGTGTATAGCATGAGGTAGATCCATCTATTTCATGAGGAAGAAAGAGGCCTCTTTCAGATTTGAACTTGAGTGATGATCATACCTAACATAAATATTTATTTCATAGACTGAACTGTACGATGTGCATTATTTTTTATATATGCCACCAGGACTTTGACTATATATGTCGAACTTGCTATTACATGGACTTCTAGATATATTTAAGTATTTCATGAACTATGATTTGTATTTATTTATATGCTGACTATGAGTAGATGTTTTAGTACACATTTCATCCATGGGTCCTACCTATATTTTATAGTATTTCATCTAGACTTATCTAGATAGATCTACATGTATATCTTATTGACTATATGCTTGAACATTTTAGTATGTTAGATAATATGTTGAAGATAATATGTTAAAATGCTTCATTGTTCACTTCTAGATTATAAATTATTTAATTAAGACATGTTAGAAGATTTCTCCCTACTACATTTTTAATTTAAAATGAAAAACTATATTTAATGTGTTTAAAATAGTGAACTATATCTTTGGTAGGAAAAGATATTGTTTTCACCTTGCTTTTAAAACACTCTATTAAGGGAAAAAAATGTAAGGCATTTTTTTTCAAATTTTTATATGACTATTTTATTTGACAATTTCTCCTACAATATTTCTATATAATGGTTCTCCTTGTGCATCATTAGACATCAAATATCAAGGCAACATAGGTTTTAAAGTCCACATTCTACTAGTTCAAATCCACACATCACAAATCAAATCCTTGTGGAAGGTTAGATCCGCAACACTGCCAAAATTAATTAAATGTTTTCATTTATATTTATATTCAAAATTCAAAATTCTAATACATCACCTCACAAACCTAAATTAAGTTAATTTACATAGTGGAATAGATAGGTTTGGTGTTACAATTATCTAATAGATAAGTTTGGTGTTATAATTATCTAATAGATTATGTCTTTTTGGGATATGAGAGGAGAATTTAATTATGATAATAATAATGGATTAGTTTATCTTTCAATTCAATTTTAATGGGTGACTAATTATGAAAAATTAATTATTTTCTTGAAAGTTTTTATTTTTCATTTATTTATTTTTGTTAGAAAATGTTAAAATTTAATTGTGTGATTGAATTGAATAATAATCATAAATCAATTTGCATTAGTTAAAAAGCACAAAAAGTGCCCATCCAATGGTGAAGCAACAAACTAATTTTTTATGCAAGTTTATAATGTGACAGTTGATGATCCACAAGTTTTAGATTTGTTCTTCAAACATGTTTTGAGTAGAACTTCTAGTTGCTACTCCTAATCATTCATATTGCAATTCACTCTTCTTTAGTGACATTTGGCAATCATTTTGGAAGCTTTTGGGTTGTTAGTTGTACATTTTCATTTTGTTTCCTTTGCAAACTAATTGCTAGACTATTGTAGTTAATCACATAATAGTCCATGATCTTTGCATTTCTCATAAGAGGAGTGTGCAATGGGACAATTATTTGCATGTTATTTAGCATAGCTACAAGGGTTGCAATGTATGTGCAAAAGGATTCTCTAATTTTGGAGTCTATTATATTTTCCAATATTTCATACTTTAATAGATTCCAATTGCTCTTCCAACTCCAAATACAAGTTACTACTAGTAGAAGAAAGATTAAAAAGTTGTTTTGAGCTTGTACAAAATTTGGCCAAGCTTCATAAAACTTAGGACATTCTCTAGCAAAACTTGAGCCAAAATTTAGGGCACTTTATAACAAGGTAATACCTAGGATTTAAACCTTGCATTTCCCTTCACATGTGTTAAAGTAGACTTCGTAGTTATAGTAGCAACAATGTTGGAACTAAAGATGGGGAATGTAGATGCATGCAGAATCAAAAAGTAAGGTTATTCACTCTAATAGTCTAGTGTACACAAGCATACATACTCTATAATACAAGAATTAATTTGGCAATAAAACAAGATGTGTGCAATCCAATGCAATAGCTAGAGTGATTTTCTTCAAAAGATAAGTGCACCTATTACAATTTTCTTCAAAAGTTTAAACAACCTACAAAATACAATGGTGTAAGGCTCAACCCACTATTGAGTGGGTATTAGGGATTATCTTCAAGTTCTTAATAACATCTTTGATTGGTCATGAAGGCAAGTGGCTATTAGGGATTTTTATGACAATCATATAGGTGTTCAGATGACCACATATGCATTTTACAGTCCTCTCTTGTTTCATTAGGACAATCTTATAATTGGTTTGGTAGCCTCTTATGAAAATTTCATGAAGGCCACTTGTTGCCATAAATACATGTCTATCTAACTAGCATATGACCATTTAGAATGATATAAGATCATCAATCACTATGAAAACCTCTTGACTAACATGATTACTTTATTGTTTCATGAGTGTCCTATTTGTTTCATGACTATCCTATTTGTTTTATTATTGTCATATAGATTTTTGCAATGGACTTTAGATGATATAACCTCATTATGGCTAATTTTTAGATTTGAATTGATCTTATGAGAACATCTCAATGATTTATGACAGTCTAGATTGGATATGGCAATAATCTTCATGCATGACAATAATCTTCTCTTTTCTATGACAATAAGTAACCTTTATGGTAGTCATTTAGTTTGAAATAATGACTATTTACTACCTTACCTATGCATGATAACCCTCATTATTACCTTAGCAGTTGTAAATAACTCTACAACACCAATGACTCAATCCATACCATGATACTTATGACTACACCTAGGTAATATGATAGCACAGTCCCATATTTATTGGTGATAGCATTAGACTGTTCAAGACAATTATTGAAGGATATAGAGGAGGACTATGGAATTCATAGAGGTGATATTATTTACCATTTCAAATATGCAAATTGTCCTAGGACTATTTCCCTTTAACTATCATGACACTACTACACAATCATGAATGAATGAGAGTTAGAGTGAGTAGATAGATATGTTCAATACAAGTCTTTTCAACTTTTGTGCATTTAAATAATATAAAATAAATTCTAAATCAACACATCTCAAAACATAGCTAAAGTGGGTACAAAAATGATAGGAAAAATACAAACTATATACTTATTGAACCTCTACACTAATATCATTTGTGGCAATCATAAAATAATATTCAATCCGTGAAAATTAAATACATAGATCATAAAAAGAGTCTCAAAACAAAAAATAGGTCCATTATGAAACATATGAGTATATCTATACAATTAGCTTATAGGTCCATGTTATTAGTTTGACAAGACAACAAAATTGATCTACCATTTACATTATGATGAAATCTTGTAGTGGCAATCATGGAAAACTCTACTTGTAGGATACACCTGCAAGAAATAATGAATGTAAATGAGAATGAAAGAATTTGTACCAAAAACACAAAATATTAATGCAATATGTAACTAGATAACACAAAAGAGGATGTAAGACGATGGCTTAAGGGGAGCTAAGAGGATGTCTTAAGGGGATACATAAGAGGATGGCTTTAGGGGATGTATAAGAGGATTAATTAAAAGGGGAGCTAGAAGAGGACGTCTTAAGGGGATACAAAAGAGGATAGCTTACTTGGAGAGATGTACACGAGTCAATTTACAAAGTATAAGATACAACTTGATGGCTTAATGGGATGTAAGAGGATGGCTTAAGGGGAGCTAAGAGGATAAATTAAGGGGATGTACAAGAGGGTGTCTTTAGAGGATGGATGAGAAATATATGAGTATATATATATATGTGTAATTACCTAATTTGCATTCACTTTTAGTTGAAGACTACAAAAATGACCTCACATACTTGTATGGTGAAAACTTCTATTGACAATCATGCAAATTTGACTACTTGTCTAGGGTACACCTGCAAAAAATAATGTTTAAATGTACAAGTAAATTAACTATATATTTACATGAGTCGATACAAAATTTAAGATAAGGGGAATAATATAGAAGGTGAAATGAGAATGAAAAAATTTATATACCAAAAAAACAACACATTGATTTATTATGTAACTAGATAACATGTTGAATGTAAAAGCCATAATGTAAGTATATACAATTACCTAATTTGTGTTCACATTTAGTTGAAGAGTACAAAAATGACCTCACATACCTATATGGTGAAAACTTCTATTGACAATCATGCAAATTTGACTACGTGTCTAGGGTACACCTGTACAAAGTAATGTTTAAATGTACAAGTAAATTAACTATATATTTACATGAGTCGATACAAAATTTAAGACAAGGGGAATAATATAGAAGGTGAAATGAGAATGAAAGAGTTTATATACCAAAAACACAACACATCGATGCATTATGTAACTAGATAACATGTTGAATGTGAAAGCCATAATGTAAGTATAGACAATTACCTAATTTGTGTTCACTTTTAGTTGAAGACTACAAAAATGACCTCACATACTTGTATGGTGAAAACTTCTATTGACAATCATGAAAATTTGACTACTTGTCTAAGGTACACCTACAAAAGTAATGTTCAAATGTATAAGTAAATTAACTATATATTTATATGAGTCGATACAAAATTTAAGACAAGGGGAATAATATATAAGCTGAAATGAGAATGAAAGAATTTATATACCAAAAAGACAAAACATTGATGCATTACATGTAACTAGATAACATTATAGGATACATTTAAGAGGATGGATTTAGGGGATGTAAGAGTATGGTTTACATAATTGGAAATTTATTCCATTGTACCATCTGCATCCTCATTTATTTGTAATGCATCTATAATTGACTCATGTTCTTCCATTGAAAGTGTCCATAACTATTTATTAGGAGGTTTGCCTTGATATCTGACTAGTTTTATATTTGTTGCCACAACCAAATGTGAGTAGTGTATGATCTTCTTATGTGTTTCATAATCTTCAAATGTAGGCAAACCATTCCTTCTTATTAGATATTTTCGTAGCCAAGTGCAAACAACAACCACATAACCTGTTGGATACTCCATGTTATCATCATCTACTCTAGGATGTAACAACTTTTGTTTTGTCTCAACACATCGAGCCAACCAATACTCGGTTTCCTCTTTATTTCCCTTAGGTGCAACAACAACATACACATGTCTGACAAAAAAATTATGTAATTCAATAAAGTGTGACATGTATCTAAATCACATAAATTTGTACATGCATACATATATAATTAATTATATATAGATGTACAAAAAAATGGCAATAAAAAAATATAGAAAATAAAAGTACCTTCTTGTACAAGGTCTGAAACACGGTCATAGTCATCTGATGCAAATATTTGATTATCATCTTCAATTGTTGTTTCAAGTTGATCTTGTGTTTTTGTAGGTGTCAAGGATCTTTGTTTCCATTCTTCAACCCATTATGTATTTTCACATGCTCCCCAATCACCTGTAATACAAAATTGACAAAAACATGCAAGTTCCCTAGTCCATATAGTCCATGTGCTTGCATTTGAACTCTTAAATAAATGCCATTTTGTTGATCCAATTATTGTCTCACAATCAAGTCAAGTAGAAATATTCTTTTCTTCAACTAACCAAAAGAATCGTCAAATTGTAGAGTTCTCACTTGATCCCGTAGATAATTTTTTATTACACTAATCCATAATTGCACATGCATCTCTAAATTTGGCTGCATCCTCAAATTTTAGTTGCTCTCTAGCAAGAGCTCTTTTCACACATGCTCCAGCCCATCATGTTCTCCTTTACCATGTCCAGCTTAAAAAAAACTCCACATATGTTGGATATTGTTTTCTTTGCGAGCCCTACATAGCTAATAAAGCATTCTTGCATTTTTGAATTACCCTATACAATTATCTGACCATATGAAATGTTGTGCCATCTGGACTCCTCTTTCTTTTAAACTTTCATAAAATTTTGTGAAACAATATTGCACAAACTCTGAAGAGTGTAACCGATTATCACTCAAATAGAAATGATACTCCCTCAAAAAATTTCTATTATCTTCTATACTATCATCTGCATGTCTGTATACAATATGAACAAATGTGGCCACTTGTACTGTATTATAATACTGAGATTGAATTTCCTCTTGTGGAGCAAGAGTATAGTTTTCTACAAAGTCAACCACTGATATGATAGTTCCAATTGGAAATGTGTTTTTACATGAACAAAATTGTCCATCAAGCCAGCGAGCATATTGGGAGTGTTTGACATATTTGGATACAATATTATTCTTAAAATCTTTGATGAATGCATGCACACAAATTTTTTCAGTGACTAACTAACAATGCTTTCCAATTTTTCCATCCTGTAAAGAATATTCAACATTCTTGAATCTTTTCACATCCACTAATTGTTGTCTAAATTCATGTGAAATATTTTCATGCATACATTCTCCTAACAATGAAAAGTTGCCACATCTATTGCATTGTCCAGAAATACATGCTTTTGAATAAAATAAGTATCCAGTAGATGTTTCACAAAACAAACCTGCTACAAATTCTTTAATTGTTTGAGGTGGCATATTAATACCACATTCTTGCATAATTTCATTAGTATGCAAAGTAGAACATATATATCAAAAAACATCATAATAATAACGAAATTGCACGAGTTTTACAACAATAAGAGATTTGTGGTTTATTAATTTTCACATATCAAGGTTTACATTTCTCGAAAGATCTTTGGCTTATGGTAATATTAAATGGTTCTAACACTAAATCATCTAAGAATTTTTTATATAATTCAGTTTGAGTCATGTCTAATAGATGTTTTGGATGAGGATTACGAATTTTAGACCCCACTCATAATTTTAAAACATCTCTAACATTAGATGATACCCTTGTATTATCATGCCAATATTTTTCAATTAAATATTTCACTATTTAATTTCATGTCATACCTTGGGAGTCTACCACTAAAACTCTAACATTAGTTAATTGGATCTTTTTCAATAGATTCTCTTCTCTTTGCTGCTCTTCTCAAAGTTTTAGGATTTATATTTAGAATTTCACTTGTCTTACTTATCATTCTTTTATTAGAAGATGATTGATTGACTAAAGCAGTTGTTATAGCTCTTTGTGCCGCATTGCTATCTTTATATTGACTCTTTTTACCAATAGAATCAATAGTATTAGCAACACTAGATAAAACTTGTTTGATTGATTCATCTTTTTTTTAGGTTTTACAAAGATGCCTAACTTTTTTATTACTTTTTGCAATTTCCACATCTTCATCAATTGCATCATAAATTGACATTGAAATCCAAGACTTTTTCTATAAAAAAATATTTTATATAATCTATTTGCATGAGTTCTCATTTGCCTCCAAGAAATCTTACTAGGGAGATTATCTAAGACATTTCTTTCAATCTCAAATATTTTTCGTGGGATACAAAGTAACAAACTAAGTGCCGTGCGAAAGGTACTCGTGTGTTGTCTTATTAGGTGACTCCTCGAGAGCTTTAAAAAACATATATTTGTTGTGTTGCTAATTTTATTCGGGTGTGATTTGTTTCTATAGTCATGTTTTCCATATCATTGAAATTTGGCTCCGAAGACAAACTCGGATTTGTTTCTATAGTCGTGTTTTCTATATCATTGAAAGTTGGCTCCAAAGACACACCTGGATTTGTTTCTATAGTCGTGTTTTCCATATCATTGAAAGTTGGCTCTGAAGACATACCTGGATTTGTTTGTATAGTCACATTTTCCATATCTTTGAAAGTTGGGTTTGAAGACATACATGCATTTGTTTCTATAGACACATTTTCTTCCAAATTCACTATTTCACATTTGCATCATCTACATTCATTCCATCATTCATAGTCTCTTGAATGTCTTTCTCTTCAATACTCATGGAACTAGATGCTTCAATATTTTTCATCTCTTGAATCCTTGCTGATGAGTGCCAAATTGCACTCATAATATACATCTTTTTGCCTCTCTTTTTCCTTTCTCTCAGTTCATCTTTCCTAGTGTCTACACCCAAATAAGTTAGCAAGATCGTTCTGTTTTGTGATTAATTAAGATAGATTACTTAAGATTAGAATTTCTGATTAAGTGACTAATGTGCGGGGAATTGATGAAAAAATGCAGAACTTCTCTCTTTTTCCAACAGGTGTAGATGCCAGAAACAATGATTTTGTGCATCTCCGGAGACAATACCAAAGAACCATGACACCTGAAGTTTTGAAGATATGAGGAATGCCTCTCTGGGGCTTTACGAGAGTCTGGAGTATCTCCAGAGATGAACAAGAAGCTACAAACATATTTTCGGTGCCTCCTAAGAGCAGGGCATATTTCCAGCAGAGCTGCCGACCAGACACTCTCAGCAGCAATCTTAATACCCCTCACTTCACTCAAAGCATCACCTGAGTGGTGAAGGGTCAACTATTAGTTAAACTATTGAAGTTTTATCTTTTCAAAGATTTTGCATGAGTTACAAACTGAACTAATCTAATATCCTTATTTTCAGGGCTTTGATGCCCAAGTGTATTAAGACTTAAACTTAGACTTCTAAGTGGACTTCTGTTCCACTCAAGTCTACCTTTCTCGCATGGTTATTTTTCATAAGTTAGACAGTTAAGTACAATAAAGAGATGGTGTCATCTCATAGAAAGACTGGTAGATAAGTTCAATGATATATCATCACTCATTTTTATATGCACTCTCAGAAATAGTAGAATAAATATATACAATGATAAAATTATTCTGACTCTCAGAGATCTCAGTTCTGTGTTAGCCATATTTTCATGAATGTAGAAATGAATGAATTGGATTGAATTTAGTTGTGATCATCTTTTGTGTTGATTTCCTGCTATAGCCTTCAGCCTCAAGGGTGTGGAGCAAGGGCCCACTCTCACCACTCAGGCAGGAGGCTAGTACCACTATTTTATTGTTTCAATTTTCTATTATAAAGGTGTTTCCTGTTATAATAGATAGATGCATGTTACTGTTTCTCTATTTTAAGTAAATTTCTTGTTTTATCCTGTTTTCTAGCATTTATTAAATTTATTCAACAAGCAGATAGATTAATCTCTTTTTAAATTAGGATTAGCTATAAACTGGTAACTATAGAATCCCTAGTTGCAGACAGCCGTGGACATAGCTTTGGTTTTTGACATCTAGAAACAAATTAAATGATAAGGTACAGTGACAGCTTGTCACTTGCTCTTCTATCTCTTTGCCTTTTTGCTTCCTTCTCTCTATTTGCTTCAATTTCTTGAGGTGTCATTACCCTCCTTTATTTTTTTCTTTGACGTTGATTTGATCCCATGATTACAAAACCCTCTTGATAAAATAACAATTGATACTTAATCCAATTTAATAATTGATGTACTTGTTTGAAATTTTGAAGTAGAATTAGATGTAGATCCTTTGTTCCATAGATTTTGAAGTAAAAGTAGATGTAAAAACAAAAACCTTCTTTCTTTATTCCTCTTGAAAATAGCTCATGCACTTGATTTCACTTCAGAATTGTTCATATGATTGACTCCTTTCAAAATCTAAATGCAATATGACCTGTCAAGAGATTCCACAAAACACCTGTAAGTAAAAAAAGTAGAAATTGTCGCTGTCGGGCCGTACTGATCAGACTTGCAAGCTGCAGGGATATAGTAATAGTACATTTTCCCCTGATATAGGAAATAACGGATATAATAGAAATGGGTACCCATTATAAAATAGGTACCCATTCTTAAAAAATAACAGGTACCCGTTATGTAACGCGTACCCGTTCTATGAAATTTGAAACCACCAACCGCCTTTTCCCTTCCCTTTGCTTGGGTTTTAGGGTCAAGATAGGCATGGTTGGCCGACCTTGAGCTTTGGACCTGCAAGTTTTTTTCTAAGTATAGAACAAGAAGAAACACTGAGTTTACCTATATGGCTGAGGACCTTTTTTTTGAATTTTTTTACGAAATGAAAACCCATTACAGATGACATTGTCTAGTTTTCAAATATGTAATTTTTTTGTTATTGGACATGTTCTTCTATTTATTATTTAATTTATGAGCAAACTGGTCCAAAAACTTGAAATGACAGGTGTTTGTATTTTTTTAATCACTTTTAATTTTTAATTTTTTTAAAAAAATATATATGTCATCAATCTACACATCATTCTTTACACAATAAAAAAAAATATTTAATTTTATGATTTTTTTTGCTCAAATTATGTTGGTCGTACATGAGGGGTTTTCAAAAGTAGCAATTAGGCTTAATAAAAAAATATTTAGAAAAAAATTATAAAAAAATATCCTCATCAAACTTCACTGTACTACACATCTTTTCCCAAAAGTATTTTAAAAAATAATTTTATTTAGGTCAAATTATGTTGGCCATACACGTGCATGGTATGGTTAAAAAAAGTGACTTTTAAACAGTGGTTTTTAGAAATACCTATTGAAAATCAATTTGTATCATCTGGGTATTGAAAAAATTATATATTTAGAAACTAGACTCTGAGTAATACATTTTATATTTAGTGACTTTTTTAAAGATTCCATTTCTAAGTGCTTCAAATTTTAAGGTCAAATGTGACAAATTCTGAAAATCAGGGAAAACACTTCCACTTTTTGTCCAAAAAGTGGACCCAACTTCTTGCATTGACCCAGTATTTCTCCATTTCTATAAGCCATGCCTCTGTGACATCTTTGCTTACAGTCCCATCAAACTTGGGAGGTGTAACTTTTTTCATATCTTTGGATAGTTCTAGATCCAAATGGTTTCTTTTATCCTCATCATGACTTACTTTGGAGTTATTATCTCCGCGTCCACTTTGGGTGGTGACCTCATGACGTTCCTCATCATCACCCTCGTGGTAGGCTTCATGCTTGGGTCCATGATAACCCTTGACCTCCTTCTCAAGAGTTTCAATTCTTTCTCTGGTCTCATGGAGCATAGCGAGGACCTGGTCAAGTTTGGAATTGGAGTGGCCTAAAGGTTGCCCTTCTTTCTGGCTATCTCCCATAGTGGTTCATGTCTGAACCATGCTACAATCTACTTCTTCTAAAGTTTGTAGATTAATCATTCAATTAGATTTTCATACTATTGAATCCATTCATAAATGTAAATCCATTCTCATTTATGCAATCTTACAAGGAAAGATTTGTCAAAATTCAAAATTACATTATAGTTTCCACAGATTACATATAATCCATCAATTGTTACAATTTTCTATTACATCTTGCAACTACAAGTCACTTTCAAATGGGGATATCTTCCCAAGTTAATCCTTATCCTTGAGGTTCATCAAATCAGACTTAGGAGGTGGATGTACTCGCAGGTACTCATCCATAACCTCCCGAGTAACAATAGGATCCGTACGATCACTTTCCAAGGCTGGTTTCTTAGGTGTAGAGGGTTTCACTGATTCATTTCCAGAGATAGGAGTAGTAGCCCTAACCACTTTTTCCTTCTTCTGCTTGGTGCGTTTAATAGCATCAGTGAAAGTTTCATCATTAGTCAACCATGCACCTCTCAAGCAACCAGTTTGACCAAGGCTTTTCATTCTTGAGGCTCGCTCCCTCATAGCCTTAAGGTAACGTCCATTTCCCATTACCTTCTTCCTGGGTGTCATTCTTATTCTTACCATTCTGGCATAAGAACATCCAAACATTAGCAACTGTTAATGTCGAAGGAAAATTTCATGTAGTGAGCTCATAGGTCCATGTATTGAACCTGGTAGCTCTGATACGATATGTAACATGTCAGCTCATATTACCCAAAGTAACATTCTCAAACTAACTCAAGTAATTCATGATGATTAACATAATCAACATTAATTTGATTTCACAATTATCAATTTCATAATCATTATTAATAAAGCATATCTTTTATTGCATAATTTCATAAACTGATAATTGCCAATATATTCAAAGACAACATGTTAGTGATTTCCTTCACTTTACCTATCATAATGGTTTTTCTCAAGGCAATAATAATAAATTGACATAAAATTTGACTAGCAAGTCATATTAAAGAATGTACTGCATCTAGAGTTTTGACATCCATCTTCATAAGTCTCGTCTTGTCATCTACTTGGGAAGGAGAGCATCACCTAAGTGCTTTTCCTCAAACCACAAACTGGCAATCCCCTGCTCAACTTCCTTCCTGGAAGTGGCCCTACCCTTCACAAAGGGAATAGATATAAGGAACCAATTGGTTTTCCATTTGAGTATCTAGTGTTGTGTCCTTCATAACTCATCACGGTCATACAACTATAGATCCACTCTAACTATGTATGACACTACTGAATGGTTATGCCATCTGGATCATAGTGAACCAACTAATGCATGTAGGCATTATTTTGGCCAAAGATTTATATAAATAGATGTTTCACCATGAATGTAGTCGAATGCTCACACACCTCTGACTCAACTTAGAAGCTATCTCATCCTGCAGTGTTTATGGTTTGACCTGTTCTAGTCATGGTAAAGATTTATTATATTTATGATGAAGGGGATAAATCATAAAACACACAACAACAAAATTGAACACAAAGAATAGAACTTTCTTTTATTGATTTGGGTAACTCATTACATTACAGAAGTTTAATTACAATAAGAGGAATCAGTCCTCCACAGGCTGCAACACACTACAACTACCATCACCAGGCTCTGGAATCTTTCACCTTCTGTAACTCCCAAATCAGCTAGGGTTTCTATTTTTCCATCTATTTTTGACTCTACACTTGCCCCCTTAACTCTACTACTTCCCAATGTTCCCAAAAATGGTTATTAATAGCCTTGTTGGCGGCCAACAACCTAATTTTAAAACTTGCATCTCCCTCCAAAAATAGGTCAACTTCCAGGAGCCATAACTTTTGATCCGGGTGTCTAATTGACGAACCGTTTTATGCGTCAAAAATCTCGTAGAGTTCTTTGCGTGCTAAGAATAGGCTCTGCTAGTTCTGGCCATTTTCAGGCCCGTACGAGGCCATTTAGTGCCTCAAACCTGAATTTAAATAATTTTCAGGTATTTTTTAGGAAACGAAAACTTTAATATCTTTTAGCTCGCAAATGATCTTCACGTGATTCCTTTGTCAAAGGTATTATATTTCTGTTATGTAACTTCTTGTAAATTTTGACTTCATTCCGTGCCCAAATGCAAACTTTCTAAAAATAGCAGGTTACTATTTT
Organism: Cunninghamia lanceolata; assembly: GCA_027924645.1. Classification (NCBI taxonomy): domain Eukaryota; kingdom Viridiplantae; phylum Streptophyta; class Pinopsida; order Cupressales; family Cupressaceae; genus Cunninghamia; species Cunninghamia lanceolata. The sequence continues at coordinate 38,471,370 of BSBN01000084.1, read as the reverse complement.
TAGCAATTTGGAAAAACTGAAAGTTCTACATCATTATTTAGGTGATTATGGGACCAGAACCACAAATTTTGAGAAGAAATGGGAAGAACATCAACAATTTTGAAACACATCTTTTTTTTGGGTGATGCAAGATTGCCCTTACACCACTGGATGCTCCTGCATCAATTTACCATTAGTCCATCTACCTTGGGCTTTTGACTCCGGTTTCAAGAGTACATTCCAAAAATTATCTTGTTTCCTATGCAATAGGGAACCTATGACTCCACGTCACTCTATTCACTCTATTCCCATTCTTTCTTTTTAAAGAATTAAAGGTTCATGGTTTTAGTTATTAAGATCATCTTTGGTCTAAGACTCTATGTTTACCTTGTACCAAGGCATTTCATCAAATTGGTATCGATTATAATACATCCTATTATAGTTGACAGTATTAATAAGTTGACAATAATAAATAGACCTTTAGTCTAAAAGAATTTCAAAGGGTTTTAACACCCTATACTTCATTCCCAAAGTATTGCCATTATAATAAGGAAAATATTCCTAATACATTAAAAAAATAATGAGTTATCATACTCGTTTTCACTTTTCCCTACATGGAAATTAAATGACATTCAAGGATTTACTCCCTTGATATTCAAGGCTCAACCTACACTTAGTGCAACCTAATAATTTTACCAATTATCAAGCTAGCTTTTCTCGATAGATAATAAAGAGTCAAACATTCTTACATAAAGAATAAACCCGAAGGTAAAATATCAACTTTTCATAAACAATCTTAATATCATAATTCCTACTTCATGTGCCTTGAAAGCCATAGTGACTTTGACACTGTCGAAAGCAGTAATTTTTATGAATGACTTATCATTCAATAATACATGGCTCTTGGCCTATTTTAACTATGCACCAGTCTTTACTCAACATGACAATAATTATCTTTCAATAACATTCCAGTCTGGAGACTTAACAATCTCAAGATAAAGAATGAAAGAAAGTGTCAGCCATTTCTGGAGACTTAACAGTCTCATTATCAAACTGTTATAACAATTGTCTACTATCCTCAGCCTTATCAGCTTCAAGGGACATAAGTCTGCTATAGCAGCACTCTCAGACATTTGGCCTCAAAGGCCTCAATAGAGTTATTCAAACAAATCAAATGCTATCATATGAAATAGACACAGTCGTAGATATTTCAATGTGTGGTTATCAACAATAATAACTATTTATACATCTGCATAGCTTTATATCACATGACGATATCTTACAATCGTACCTAATTGAAAGGCATCATCGCCAAGTTATAGCTTGTTATAGTATGCTCCTATTGTGTATAGGTAAAAATCGAGTTCGAATGATATCAAAACAATGAAATAAAAACTCAAATCCTATAACATAAAGAGATCGATCCAAGCAAATACCAATACCAATGAATAGTCAAATTAAAACAAGAAAGACTTCACCTAGATTGTATTATTCTTTTTGTTGGATGTGGATTGCTCAATAATGTTGTGTACCCATGGTGTTGCAACAAGCAAATTTAGGTAGTATGAATAAAGATTCAATGTAACGTTCTTAACAATACATAGTATGCTCAAAGCACAATAAGAATGCCTATAGCTCAGATGCATAAAAGATTGGGTAGATGAAGATGAAAAGTTAGATGAAAGATTGAAGATAAATAAAAGAAGAATAGAAGAATTGATATCAGATTGATCGATCTTCCTGAAAGCTATAGATTTTATTAGGATGTATGGGTGAGATGGATGGGTAGGATAGATGGGGTGAAATGATGATATCTTATGTACCTAAGTACTAGATACTTCCTTTGTATTACAAGCTGCCTACATACCCATATTCACAAGATCAAGGTACCTGAAGATTGAGATGAGATGATATGTAGTTCTAGATAGTGGGATGAGATGGGGTGATGTTGCAATGGTAATGCGAATATTTATAAAGAGCAATCCTTATTTTGATATAGCATGTGGATGTTATGCACCATGGTATAGAAGGCCAAGGTGACGATGTACCCAATGCATAGGATATTAACTCTACAAACAAACGGTTTGAATTTATATCTACTAGACATAATAGAACCTTGTTGGACCTGTGAATGGAAAATAGTCTTAGCGTAGAATGATCTTAATACACATAAGTCCTTTACAAAACCATAGATGCAAAATATATTGATATGTAAGATGCTAATTCCAACACAAACAAGATACATATCAGTCGTAGTAAGATGATAAGAACATCACTCAAACACAATATACAAAAAGCAATGACTATGCCCCATTACATACTACATCGCAACATACCAAGATATAGATAAATCAAGGTAGTTTTGAATAGGTAATTAGAAAGAGACAAAAGATAAACCAAAAAGAAAAAGATTGACTGAGAAAGTAGACACACAACCAACATATTCTCTTGCCAAAGAGGTTGCTTAGGGTAGATTGGTAGATGGGAGACTTATTGTAGGAAAGATATATCTGTTAAAGGCTATTGGTCTGATCTAGGATAGATGGATTGATCTAGCAGATGTGGCAAGTGGACATGCAGGACAACATATGGCTTCATGAGTAGTCATTTTGTTTCGGGTTTGATAAGTACTTTAGCTTTCAAAGGATGCAAAGTTTGTTTTCTGCTTGAGTTAGTCAAGTTGGGGTGGATGGATGGATTGTGATAAGGAGGGAAGTGTTAATGGATTGGGATGAAGAATGATGATTTATGATTGTTTTTGGGAATATTTTGATTTTTGAATGTTTTTGGGATTTTCGAGATACTTTTTGAATGTTTTTGGGATTTTCTAGATTTTTGAATATTTTTGGTCATCATGGGATTGCATTTGGATAACCTTAGTACTAGATACCAATGTCAAGGGAAAACCAGGTCTAGATGCAAGGATAAAGGATGGGAGATAGCAAAATGGGATGGAAGACTCATGATAGAAGGATGAATACAAGAATTTAGGATATGATTACCAAAGACTATGTTGCATAGGAATAACATGCCCCAATCTAGGTATAACACTTAAGATTTTAAATGACAAAGCTTATGACGATAGGATTGATTGGATCGGTTGGAAAGGATGAGCTATATCAAGAGATTTTCAAATCATTTTTCAACATTTTGCCTCTATCTTTATCAAGATCAAAAAAGGAGGAAAAAGGATGGGTTGGATCAAGAGGATATTTATGCGGATATAATGGATAAGGAAGATATGATAGGAAGGATAGGAAGAAGGAATGATAGGATGGGTAGATGAGACAACATGCCCCCAAGTAAGGTACTATTGTGTGGTTACACAACATGGCCCATTTTGACTTGGCAAAACAAGGACCCAATTTTTGGTTTGGCTTTTGCGTCTGCTTCTGGGCGGTTTGGTAAAAGTAAGTCGAGTGCATCATCATGCAAAACCATGATGAGATAAGTCACCATGAGGTTAGTTTGTGAAAGTTCATATTTCACCTCTGTGACCTCATATTTTGAAAGAGCATTGAAATTCAGGCAGGTTTGCCTTTTACATCACCTTGATATTCGTCAGGATATAAGAGTTATGAGCAGTCAAAGTTTCAGTCAAACCTGATATTCACAAGAGGAAGGTCATATTGTTGAAGTTCATCATCATATTTGAAACATTCCCTTTGATATGTCATGCGGTTCAAATATCCGGACGTCAACTTTAAATGGTAGCAAACTCTTCCCGTCAAACAGTTTTATCTATTGCGAGTGTCATACTTCGCATATAACGCGATGTGTCTTTATATCCTCCGGACGCAAATATCACCCTTAGCAAATATCCTCATGACATCATCCTAATACGATAAATGGAGGAACATACATCCTGATGACATCATCATCACATTTACATTGCCGCAGGATTTTCTCTAAAACATGATCATGTTAGCCTAATATGATGATGACGTCATGATGCACTTCCGATACGGAGAGTGAATATCAGGATGACGTCATCCCGATATTCCAAAAGAGAGAGAGATGTAAGTTTGTCTCGTCATCATCATATTTTGAAACATCACCCGATACACCGAAATATCCTCTTGATGTACTACGTAGAAATAAAAGTGCTTTTGTCACCCGAATCTTGTCGCGATAACAATGTCAATACGAGGAGGATGATATTGAAACTCAACTCGATATTTGTGAATATCATCTTGCCATCATGATATCCTGTCATAGGGATATTCCCCCGCTCCCTTTGCTGCCATTATCATTTAATGCGCGCAGACATGGTAGGTGGTTCCCGCCGACCCCGGAACCCAATGAAACACCTGGCGAGATCCTACATTTTTCGCACAGATAAGCAAGGAACATGATCTAATCTGTCAGAGTAGCCCTAAATGCACCCTAAATGTGAGGTTAAAAGGTAATTCAACCGCCATTTTCACATTTACCTTGTGATAAACTTGTTTACAGAGCACCAGCTTCCATATCTGCATACCAGCTACCGTTGCGTGATTTGAGCTCACGAGCAGAAAGAAGAAAGCGATCATCAGCTGAATTAAGAACGTCTCAGCAATCTACTGGTATAAAAGAAAATCTACACAACTAGGTAGGTGAATAAAACCCTCATCATATTGTTTCTATTCTAGTACGATGATGTAAGCTCTGGTTTATACACCCGTATGATTAAGTAATGTTGGAATTCATGCAGTAGGCATAATGATTTATAAATTCAACTGCAGTATGCATGCATATATGTACCTGTTGTGAGATAGAATTGTCGTTAATTGCAGGCACCCATGGTTGAGAAGTGATTGGTCAAGTGTCAGGAAGAATTCAGCAAGCCCATGTTCTCTGCTCAGAGGGGGGTCTTGTTTAAATATGGAGCAATCACCGACACTCATCAGGGAAGCACTAATTTGGAAGCCTGGTCAGCCAAGCTAAACAATGGGCATGACAAGAGTCATGTGCTGGATGCAGTGTTCATATCAGGATTGTGGAATGCCGCTGGTTTTCCATACCCCATGGAATCTCCAGAGCTCGTCATTGAGTGTGCCCAGAATTATAACCCTCAAACCAGGCAAGTAGTGAAGCATGAGAGGATATATGTAGACCTCTCCATCAAAGGTCTCTCCCAGACATTCGGATTGCCACTGGGCAGTAAGGTCAAAAGTGTAGACTTGAAGAAGTCTGAGAGGGAGTATGAGGCCAATAAGAAATCGGCCAGGAAGAACATGTATCCGTGGCGGGCTGAGAACAACACCTATAATGCAGCTGCCAAGCTTCTTGTGCACCTGTTCAAGTATGATTTCAATGAGGAGTATCAGTACATGATCGCACTCCTGAACAGAGTAACTGGCCAACCTGATACTCGTAGTTTCAGGGACTGGATGTACAGGATAATAATGATGTTGAAAAACATGATCAGGTGCCTCCGTGGTTGGCAAAAGAGGTAAGTGCTGAGGAGGAGCTTGAAATTCAGGAATTCGACGTCTCCACCCTGTTCTCTGCAGACATAATGAAGCCAAGGAGGAAGGCCAGAATGACTTCGGCCATCAAGAGAGATCCGGCAACAGGGAGAAGGACAGCGCAAATTGCCATACCTGCGGTGGAGAAGGAAAAAGGTAAAATCACCATCGATGAATTTTAGATCAGTACAGTAGATTTGGGCTTTGCCAATGAGGACCAAGAAGGTCAGGAGGGCAAAGATATCATTGACTCTCTAATTCAGAAAGTGAAAAGAGAGAAGGAGAAAAATAAGCAACATAAAGAGCACATTGCTCAGTTGCATGCCTATATCAAAGGGCTGACCAATCCTGATGATACCACAACTGAACATGCAGTCCCATTGACTACTATTTCTCAGGAGGAGGTAAATAAATTGGACCTCATGAAGCATGAGGCGTCCATAATAAGGAGATGGATGTCATCCACATTGGATGATGTTGTAGAAATAATGAAGGCCTCTTTGAAGAGGTGGAGCACCCTAAGTGACTCTAAGGCCAAAGTGGATAAATTGCAGATGCAGACCGGAAAGAGGTCTTACAAACTGGAGAGAGTCCTGACCCTGTTAGGGGAAATGAGGAACATAAATCCACAACTGCTTATCAGTAAGCAGGTACTGAATAATAATACCGCATTATTAATTGATATTTGGTATAAAGACACTCAGTTTGAGTGCGCAGTCCTCAAAAGGTGTAATAATAAGTTGAGGGATGTCAGCATGAGGCTGCGAGATTTAATGGCTGAAGAGGCGGTGATACTGGAGGCTTTGGAAGGCAAGGTGGAAGGAAAAATAGAGAATCAAGATGAAGATTCTTCCATTAAGGCTGTTCACAGCAATTTCCAAGCAGAGATAGATGGTCCACCTGTCCCTTTGACAGAGGAATTGATAGATAAAATAATGAGGATCAAGGTCCAGATGGAAAAATACAAAGAAACACTGCAGGACAGGAAAAATAAGCTTGACAACAGCAGAGACAAATATGAAGCACATAAGCACGCCATTGTCAAGGCAAAGACTCAAGATGGCGGAGGGATAGATCAAGTTGTGCATTCATACGAGCAGGTCCGCAGTAGTATGCAGCCCCATATGCAGCCGCGTCATCATCAGGATAGTGAAAGTTTGGAAAGTGAGGCACATGATGATGACCTGCATGAATCTACTGAGGAGCATGATGAAGATACATCATGAAGGGGATAATAGCATATGTAGTATAGATAGTTGCCAGCTGGCAACTTGTGCCATTTTGTAAGGATTGACAAGATCAAATGAATCAGGACCGTAGATTTGTATTGATAAATCTAGATCGTAGATCTTTTTGTAACGGATTCCTCACCTTATTCTATAAAAGGTGGTGGAATGCCTTATTGAAACATTCGAAACTTAATTGAAATCTGTTTGCTGAAATATTCAGGGCTTATTTCAAAGTTATTGCATATGTACATGTCTTTTGCATACTTAATGAAAGAGAAGAGTTTTTCGATTACAAATCTTCGTAAATCTTGAGTAATCTGTGTTTGAATTCTGGATATGTGCTTTGATTTGCTGCGTCCCTTGGAGTGCTCATCATGTTGCATGTATTGTTTTCATTCATCATCCTCTAAAGTTTGCATCAACTGTATCTAGCTGTGGAATATCCTGGTGAACATATGGTTTGATTTCTTCTCGTCATGACAGTATCGAGTATGTATGTGGATCAATAGTATGTATGTGGATCAATAGCTGAAGATTCAACTTTAAATTGTAGTATTCCTTTAATTTCTTTCAATTTCAGAACATTTCATTATCACAAGGGTGAATAATTGATAATCCTAAGTAAATAACGCAAATATGTAGACATCTCGTAGGTAATTGCAAATATTTAGCATATTTGAATGCAAAGCATGCATAATTGAAAATATCATGCAAAGATTGAGGTATTTCTACATCTTTTCATCTAATAACTGCATAATATGACTTCTCTGTAAAGAATTTCTGCAGGAATGTCATGATGATGGCACAATTTCACGTAAGGCCCCAAAATGGAAACAGCAACATACATTAACCTCTGAGTAACGTCAGATGATTAAGACCTAATCACCGGAGACTTGGGATCCCGAATTCCTTGAATTCACAGTATCTTTCAAGATGAATAAAGGTTAATGTGTACTTTTATTCTATGCTTGTTTATGACTAACATCATGACCAACATAAATTGGCGCTAGAAGGAGGGCATGATCTGGAATACTACACTCATCATCATTATTTTTAGGTTCTATGATGCAGACAGTAAGGTAACCTCAGATCGTTTGTGAATTTCAAATATTACGTAAATATTTACTGTAAGAAGCTCATATATGCTCATTTCGTGTGAAGATTTCGAGATCTTACATAAATATTTCATGCTTTACAGTAGATCATTCTGAATTCACTAATATTGGCCAAGGATCCGTAAATCTGTTCGAACTTTGAAGAGTTTAAACTGTAGATACTTGAGATCTCGTGTTAGGGTCATCATACCCCAAATATCCTGTCGTACTTGCAGTATCTTCACAAATATTTTGTAAATATCCAGTTTGATTAGCCATCTGACTGTAAATATCACCTCATCTGGTGAAATCCAGTCAATATTTGCAAAGTTTCAGCCAATTTGCCTCAAAATTGTGAAATCCTGGCTCACAGGATAAATACCAGGTCTAGATCTAGTGGAATCTTCGAGGAACTACCTGTTAGAGGTTTTAGACCTAGAACCGTAGACATTCATCATACTCCAGGGTCTAGTGCATCAGGAGCTTCACCAAAACCTCCTCCTGTAACTCCCGTTGGTTTACAAGTACCTTCCGGGATATCTGTGACACCTCCTGTTCAGCCTCAGGGAGTACCTTTGGTTCAACCCCAACCAGCTGCAACATCAGCTCAACCTCCTCTGGTTGCAATGTCTTTCTTTGCAGCAGAGTCACCTTTGACCTTTAATGCATATCATGAGCTACCAAAGAATCCGGACAAACTGTGTCCAAAATATCATCCTTATCAAGATGCTGATGATCATATCAGGACATTTAAGGAAGCTTGCTGCAGAGCCAGGATAGAACATTAAGATATGGTGTGCAGGTTATTTCCTTTTTCCTTAGGGGAAGATGCTTATAATTGGTTCATTAGTCTTGGCCAAGCCTCTGTTGGTTCATGGGATGTCTTAGAGAAAGCCTTTCTTGACAGGTTCAAAGTCCCCATTGATCCATCTATGAATTACCATATGTTTGCTATGATCAAAAGATTTGAGCATGAACCTATCGCCAATTTCAATGCTAGGTTTCAGAAATTGTTGTCCAAGTTAGTTGCCCCATATGTAGTGTCTGATGCCTCTGCCTGGAGTATCTATTATTCAGCTCTGGATCCATTAACTTCCATGTTCATCAGGAGAACACATCCTGAGATCACTACATTGACAGGAGCTTTTCAAGAAGCTATCAAAGTGAATCAGCAGTTGATACCTACTCCTACTCCAAACATAGTGTTTCCTACCTTGCCTGGCATGCATTCACAATATCCTGCATCATATCCTGCAACATATCCTCCGTAGTATCCTGCACAGTATCCTAATGGAATAGTGATACCTCCAGCAGTCATGCCTGCCCCTTTGCAAATACCTCCACTAAGCATCATGCCCCCTCCTAATGGAAATAGCCAAGTGCCACAATACCCTACACAAGCCCAGATACCTCAGGGTGCTGATCTATCCAGTAATAACCATGGATCCTCTTTCTTCAAGCCTCAGACTGAAAATGTAGTGGCCAAAGCTCAAGAAGAAAAGGAGGAAATTAAAGAAATTTCTGCTCAATTAAGAAAACTCACCACAAGAGTGACACACTTGAGAAATCAGGGTTTTTATTCCCAGTCAAGTCAGAACAGAAATTATTCCAATGACAGACCAAATTATCCTGATAGAGGATATAACAACAATAATTTCAACAATAATGGTGGAAATAACAATAATCCACCTAGACAGCCCAGAGTATGGAATTCTAGGCCAAATAATGGTTCATTGCCATCACCCCTGGACAATCAGCCTCCTGGTGAAGCCAAACAGACTACTAGAGTCAATCTTGCTGAGGCAGCTCTTACTAATTGGTGTGGGATCCACAATACTAATGCACATGCAGAATTAGACTGTCCACAATTTAGAATTGCTGCTAGCATCTTTCAGACTGAAGTGTCTAACACTTTTGGAAATCCACCTCATGCAGAAGGAAATGAGATTGTTCCTTGTGGATATGACTCAGCTTTTGTGCTAGAAGCCTACACAAATGAACCTCGTCAGAATTATAACCATGCATATGAAGAATCGGCCTTAGCTTTTGAAACAAACTATGTTTTCCTCTTTGAAGATGAAAATGAGCCTGCAAGGGAATGTGAAGAAGTACATGCATATCAGCAGCAATATCCTGGTAAGCACAATTATAACTTGAGGAGCAATGCCAACAGACCTGCTGGTCCATTGACATCATCTCTACCTCCAAACAACTTCAATACACCTCCTGATCCTAAGGCTAGCAATAACCTAGGGTTCCCTAAGGTGAATGCTTAGTACTTGTCACCTCAAAACACAGTATCAAAGATTGTGAACACCCCTCATGAATCCGACAAGTTGGTCAGCTATCTCACTGACGAAATGAAGAAAATTAAGATCAGCCTGTCCCTGTCTGAGTTACTAAAAACCCCTGCCATCAAAAGGGCATTCATGAAGTCCTTAGATGATCCTGCCCCCAAAGAGGATAGCCATTTTTCAAATCAATCCAGTGGCAAGGATCATGCTGTTAAGGATAATATTATCAAGCCTAAAGTGTCAGCTACAGTCCAAGCTGTGGAAACCTCCCACATGACCTTGTATAGGGATAAAACTGAATCACCTCTGTTCCTCCTTACCATAAGAATGTTCAGCAAGAACCTGCACAACTGTCTGGTAGATTCGGGAGCCTCAACGAATGTTATGCCCTTGTCAATATGCAACGCCTTAGGACTACATCCTGCTAAATCCTTAAAGAAAGTCACACAATTGGACAAAACAGAAGTAAGTGTAGTAGGCGAATTAACTCATATCCACATGCAGCTAGCATCTGATCCTAGGATCCAGTATTACATTGATATTCAAGTAGTTGACATACCTAATATGTATGGGATGTTGCTCAGCCGCGATTGGTCTAAAACTCTTAACGGATATACGTCTATAGATTTTAGTCACATGTGGTTACCATGGAAAGGTATACCTAATCAGATTAGGATTGATGCTGAACCAAGAATGAAACATATGATAACTGAATATAACAGAACAAATGAGATCATGTATGTAAACGTAGAACCTGGAGTTTATTGCATCAGGCCGCAGACCGTCAAAATAGAAGAGATCATGATGCTTAAGCTGCATCATCATCATCATGATGATGATCAGGAGGACATGCCAGTCATAGAAACTGATAATTATCCCAATAATGAGAATGAAATAGATCGCTTCAGAGATTTTGAGATACATCTGTCTAGACAGGTAAAACGTTGTCAATTGTTAAATATACCGGCTAATGATATTTTGATTGACGAATGGTGCAGGTTACACGATGAAACACATTCAGAGAAGACATGTGAAACATGCTTAGAGATGATGATGCTAGAACAAACATACAGCGAGGCATCATCATCATATTCCGAGGTAAATGTTACATTTGATGATGATGACAATAATAACTCTTATCTGTCTTTTGTAGGAACTGAAGAACCGATAGATCATGATGAGCATCCTATCCCAGAAACGGAGGAAATTTTAGTCTCTCTCCAAGTAAATAATGAAATGAAAGAAAGGATCACCCCAGGGAGTGATTGCTTTATGGAACCAGATTATGAATTGTCTGATGAGGACAAAGGTAGTAACCTGACGAAGTTCGAAGAATTTTTAGAAAAAAAATAGAGAAGGTGATACGGTAGCATAAATCTCCTCGGGAGGTCTTAATTAAAAATTGGTGTAGGCTGCATGAGGCACCTCACTCAGAAACAACTTGCTCACTATGTTTACACATCTTGAAAAAGCATGCAGCTGCAGATTCAGAAGATCATCCTCCCGCTGAAATGAAAGAAAGAATGGAAAAGCTATCAGGCTCACAAGAAAAGGGAAAGAAGAAACTTAAGGATGATGATGTCCCTAAGATAAAATGGATATCAGGCGGAGCAGCAGCCAGAGCTGCAAAGGGAAAAGAAAGTTTAGCTAAATGTCCTGCTGAAGATAAACCTTAGATCTTGAGGTTTGATGGGTCCAAATCTAAGCAAGGTGCTGGGGTAGGAATAGACTTGATTGATCCAACTGGGAAATCCCATCTGGCAGCCTACAGATTACAGTTCCCCTGTACTAACAATGTAGCAGAATATGAGGCTTTGATTCATGGGATGCTATTTGCTCATAAGAGGAAAGTAAAGATTCTGCATGTCTTTGGAGATTCAGAACTAGTTGTGAAGCAAGTAAGAGGAGTTTACTCCTGTAACTACAAAAAAATATCAAATTATAGACATTGTGTGTGGGACCTGATGGAAGACTTTGACGCCTTTAATATCACTCATGTACCAAGAGAACAAAACCATAGGGCAGATGCGCTAGCTCAAGCTGCCAGTACATTGGAGCCACTGTCTATATCTGGTCTAAAGAGATTTTTAGTAGAACTGGTGTCGGTACCATCAATACCTGACAATGTGACTAATCTCCAGGTGTTTGATGATGATCAACACATTCTGAACTTCATTTCAAATAGAGACATATTTGAGGCTCAGATTATAGATGAGAATGGTATGGAGGATCATGTCTGGGAAGAAGATGAGATATTAGAGTTGCCTAGCAATAGAATCCCCAAAGGTATGATTGAGTTAGAAAGAGCCTTTGATTTGGATAATATGCTTAAACATAAAGATCTACCCAAAGCAGATGGAGGTCAATATTCACAAGTGAATATTGGACAAGTTGATGACAAGAAAAACGTCTTATTGGGTAAGGTTTGCACACCAGAAGAGTTAGAAGGAATAACTCAGGCCCTCAAGGATTACATACATGTAATTGCATGGACTTATGATGAGCTGAAGACATATGACACCTCTGTCATAACTCATACTATACCTCTCAAGCCGGATGTGAAACCTTTCAGACAGAAGCAGAGACAAGTCAATGCCTTGCTCGAACCAATAATTCTTGAAGAAGTTAAGAAATTGTTAAATGCCAGGATAATATTTCCTGTCAGGCACTCCACTTGGGTGGCTAATCTTGTGCCAGTCAGAAAGAAGAATGGAGACATCAGGTTATGTGTAGATTTTAGGAACTTGAACAGAGCATCAGAAAAGGATAACTATCATTTACCCTCATTGGATGAAGTTCTGCAGATTGTAAATGGAGCCAAGATGATGTCCTTCTTGGACGGCTTTTCAGGATACAACCAAGTAATGGTTGACAAAATTGATAGATTGAAAACTGCCTTCACCACAAAGTGGGGGATATTTACATATAGACGTATGCCCTTTGGACTCATAAATGCTGGAGCTACATTCCAGCGAGCAATGGACATAGCTTTCAGAGGTTTAATAGGGAAGTGTATAGTCATCTACATGGATGACTTGACGGTTTTCTCCAAGGAAAGGAGGAATCATGTTGCTGATCTCAGAAGTGTACTGAAGAAATGTGAAGAATATGGAATATCTTTAAATCCCAAGAAGTGCATATTCGGAGTCACAACAGGAAAATTACTAGGCCACCTGATCACAGAGGATGAAATTATCATTGATCCTGATAGGGTGGAATCTATTATGAAGTTACAACTTCCAGGAAGCAAAAAGGAACTCAAGTCTTACTTTGGTAAGATAAACTTTGTGAGGAAGTTTATTACCGGCTTTGCTGAGATTGTCAGACCTTTAAATGCTATGTTGAAAAAAGATGCACAAATTGAGTGGACACCAGAAGCCAGGACTGCATTTGAAGATATAAAAAGGGCCATTTCAGATGCTCCTGTCCTCATCAGTCCAGATTACACCAAAGATTTCTACATCTATTCATTTGCTTCAGAACATACCTCTGCAGCAGTGTTAACTCAAAGAAATGAAGAGAAAGAAGAGAAACCAATTGCTTTCATGAGCTGTCCTTTCAGGGATGCTGAGTTGAGATATGTAGATGTTGAGAGACAGGCACTTGCATTAGTCAGGGCAGTAAAGAAATCCAGACATTACATACTCAGAAGCAAAGTGATTGCTGTGGTGCCTGATGCAGCGGTGAAGATGCTGCTGATGCAAAGTGAGCCTGGTGAGAAAAGAGCTAAATGGATTACTGTATTACAAGAGTATGACATGGAAATTACACCAATGAAGCTAGTAAGAGGACAAGCTCTGAGCCAGATGATATCTGAAATTGATCCCAACATCACTAGTCAGCAATATGTGATCAATGAGAAAGACAATAAAGAGTGGTATTCAGATATCAGGCACATCTTGATTACTGGAAGATGTCCATCAAGGATGCAGGCTTCACAGAGAAGAGCCTTAAAGATAAGATCCCAAAAGTATATGATGAAGGGAGGAACCTTGTTCAAGAAGAATTACGAAGGAATATACCTTAGATGCTTAGAGAAGCCAGAAGCAAGTAGAGTCCTGACAGAATTACATGATAAGTTTGGAATGGCACATGGATCAGCATTGGCCACAACACATGCAATCCTCCGAGCGGGATATTACTGGCCTACAATTTTTAAAGACACAGCTGATCATGTTAAATGTTGTCATGTTTGCCAGGTTGCTGCCAACAAAGAGAAATATGCTGTACAACCCTCGCAGCCAGTAATGGAAGAGCGCCCATTTGCACAGTGGGGCATGGACTTCATAGGACCAATCAATCCTCCGTCTTCCTCAGGGCATAGGTATGTTTTAACAATTACTGATTATTGTACTAGATGGACTGAGGCTATTAGCAGCAAAACTTGCATTGCAGATGATGTCATTAAATTCCTGGAGAACAACATTGTCACCAGGTATGGAACCCCTTATGCATTGGTAAGTGATAATGGGTCTGCCTTCATTTCCACCAAGTTATCCAGTTGGGCTTTTGACCATGGGATTATACTTAAGTTTTCATCTAACTATTATCCTCAAGGGAATGGTTTAGCAGAATCCACCAACAAGAATTTACTGAGTATCATAAGAAAACTGATAGAGAAGAACCCCAGGGAATGGAACTCATTTCTAAAGTATGCCTTATGGGTGGACAGAACTAGAATAAAAACTGCATTAGGAAACTCACGTTTCCAACTAGTATATGGAGTGGATCCAATCCTCCCTGTCAACTTAAAAATTCCTATCCTACAGTTTGCCCAAGAATACCTAGGCATAGACAATAAACAAGAAGTCAGGTTGCTTCAGTTGATGCACCTGGAAGAAAAAAGGAGTCAAGCAATTGATCAATTTGCAAAACATCAGGCTATTGTCAAATGCTGGTTTGACAAGAGAGCCAGAATTAAAGCTTTCAGGATATCCGATTTGGTCCTGATGTGGGATAAGGCCCATGAAAAGAAAGGTGACCATGGTAAGTTTGATAGATTATGGATAGGTCCCTTTCAAATTTCTGAGATACTACGAGACAGTACTTATAGGCTTAAAAACCTGACAAGTGAGGATGTCCCATTGCCAGTCAATGGACAATTCCTCAAACATTATTTCCAGGCCTGAATGACTTCATAACAGTCATGTGTATCATATTGTATATTTGTATAGTTGTTTGTACAGTGTGTCTGTTTTGCTTGTTTCGTTGTGTTGGTTGGGACCTTGTTCTGGTAAGTCAGGATTGTGCACTTCATCACCCCAGAAAATAACTAAATTGTTAAGATTCAAGTGATGAGATCACATTTAGACATAGGTTATGATTCGTTGTAAGAAGTGTTTATGATCAGGTTTGTGATATCTTTTCATCAGGATGCCTTTTCTTGATCAAAGTGAATCAATCACAATGAAACACCTAACAGCCTTGGGTTTGTTGAACATACAAGTATAGGTGTTAAGTGAAAAATCTAAAGAGACTCCTTTGCTACCAATACAATCTCCAACCTAAAGCTACAAGTGATTGTACCTTGTACAAATAAGCTAACATGATGATATCAAATCCAAATTTTAAAGAGAAAATTAGAACAGAAATAAAATTAGGCCATCTAAGTAACTCTACCGGGGCTATAGACGCCTGTTGGCAGTGGGGCTCTACTTAGGGAGATTGTATAGATAACCTTGTCGGGGCTATAGACGCCTGCTAGCAGCAAGGCTCTATCCAGGTCGGCTATGAGGGATGATCCCCAACTATGTAGTTTAACACCAGTTACTTATGTTTTCAACTTGCTTTCAAGATGAGGATAATTAATCATATGCACACACCTGATCCTTTGTTAGCATTGTTGTCATGACAAAATTTCATCATTCATAAGATCATGATACTTATGCTTATATGGAATTAGAATACTATAGATGAATGTGATCACATCACTTGAATCATTGGAATTTGTTTGTTTTCTTTGGTGGCAAGTTGTTGTGTGGTTACACAACACGCCCCATTTTGACTTGGCAAAACAGGGACCCAATTTTTGGTTTGGCTTTTGCGTCTGCTTCTGGGCGGTTTGGTAAAAGTAAGTCGAGTGCATCATCATGCAAAACCATGATGAGATAAGTCACCATGAGGTTAGTTTGTGAAAGTTCATATTTCACCTCTGTGACCTCATATTTTGAAAGAGCATTGAAATTCAGGCAGGTTTGCCTTTTACATCACCTTGATATTCGTCAAGATATAAGAGTTATGAGTAGTCAAAGTTTCGGTCAAACCTGATATTCACAAGAGGAAGGTCATATTGTTGAAGTTCATCATCATATTTGAAACATTCCCTTTGATATGTCATGCGGTTCAAATATCCGGAGGTCAACTTTAAATGGTAGCAAACTCTTCTCGTCAAACAATTTTATCTATCGCGAGCGTCATACTTCGCATATAACCCGATGTGTCTTTATATCCTCCGGACGCAAATATCACCCTTAGCAAATATCCTCATGACATCATCCTAATACGATAAATGGAGGAACATACATCCTGATGACATCATCATCACATTTACATTGCCACAGGATTTTCTCTAAAACATGATCATGTTAGCCTAATATGATGATGACGTCATGATGCACTTCCGATACGGAGAGCGAATATTAGGATGACGTCATCTTGATATTCCAAAAGAGAGAGAGATGTAAGTTTTTCTCGTCATCATCATATTTTGAAACATCACCCGATACACCGAAATATCCTCCTGATGTACTACGTAGAAATAAAAGTGCTTTTGTCACCTGAATCTTGTCGCGATAACAATGTCAATACGAGGAGGATGATATTGAAACTCAACTCGATATTTGTGAATATCATCCTGCCATCATGATATCCTGTCATAGGGATATTCCCCCACTCCCTTTTCCGCCATTATTATTTAATGCGCGCAGACATGGTAGGTGTTTCCCACCGACCCCGGAACCCAATGAAACACCTGGCGAGATCCTGCATTTTTCGCACAGATAAGCAAGGAACATGATCTAATCTGTCAGAGTTGCCCTAAATGCACCCTAAATGCGAGGTTAAAAGGTAATTCAACTGCCATTTTCACATTTACCTTGTGATAAACTTGTTTACAGAGCACCAGCTTCCATATCTGCATACCAGCTACCGTTGCGTGATTTGAGCTCACGAGCAGAAAGAAGAAAGCGATCATCAGCTGAATTGAGAATGTCTCAGCAATCTACTGGTATAAAAGGAAATCTGCACAACCAGGTAGGTGAATAAAACCCTCATCATATTGTTTCTATTCTGGTATGATGATGTAAGCTCTAGTTTATACACCCGTATGATTAAGTAATGTTGGAATTCATGTAGTAGGCATAATGATTTATAAATTCAACTGCAGTATGCATGCATATATGTACCTGTTGTGAGATAGAATTGTCGTTAATTGTAGGCACCCATGGTTGAGAAGTGATTGGTCAAGTGTCAGGAAGAATTCAGCAAGCCCATGTTCTCTGCTCAGAGGGGGGTCTTGTTTAAATATGGAGCAATCACCGACACTCATCAGGGAAGCACTAATTTGGAAGCCTGGTCAGCCAAGCTAAACAATGGGAATGACAAGAGTCCTGTGCTGGACACAGTGTTCATATCGGGATTGTGGAATGCCGCTAGTTTTCCATACTCCATGGAATCTCTGGAGCTCGTCATTGAGTGTGCCTGGAATTATAAGCCTCAAACCAGGCAAGTAGTGAAGCATGGGAGGATATATGCAGACCTCTCCATCAAAGGTCTCTCCCAGACATTCGGATTGCCACTGGGCAGTAAGGTCAAAAGTGTAGACTTGAAGAAGTCTGAGAGGGAGTACGAGGCCAATAAGAAATCGGCCAAGAAGAACATGTATCCGTGGCGGGCTGAGAACAGCACCTATAATGCAGCTACCAAGCTTCCTGTGCACCTGTTCAAGTATGATTTCAATGAGGAGTATCAGTACATGATCGCACTCCTGAACAGAGTAACTGGCCAACCTGATACTGGCAGTTTCAGGGACTGGATGTATGGGATAATAATGATGTGTCTATATTCAGATACCAAGCCACTGTGGGGCCAAATTATAAGTGATGCTCTGCATGAGCAACTGATGAACCTGGGAGGTTCGAATTGTGCATTTTTCATGTCCTCATATATTGTTTATTCTTGTGCCTATAGAGGCACTTTTGATGCCTTGGTTACAGATGGGAAGCTCACAGGCACAAATGCGGCATATATCTGGGATCATCATCCTCAGCTGCAGAGGACCAACTACCTGAAAGATTACAAACTGGTCAATGATGCATTCTCTATGCATCTGGTAAGGACCATGGAAGAAGATTGGTGCAGGAGCACATTCTCTGTAGTGCAGGGTTATCTTTTCTTTTGTTTTCTCATAAGGCTCTTAAGCCATTTCATTTTGTAATAAGGGTCAATTTGGTCCCATGAATGTAATTGTGCAAGGCACACATGTAGTTTTGCTTGTATGAAGGGTAAACCAACGACTAACTGTTTTGAAAATCAGTTTGCACGGTTGGAGGGGATAACTACTGTCTCTACATCTTCTTTAGAGGCAGGTTGTATGTCACACAGAGCAGAGAGAGAAGTGTGTATTACAACAAGTTCTTTTTGATAACTGAATAAAGAGAGTTCTGGGTATGATCTGTGTTGATTTTCTTGGTTGTTCTTAGTGATTTGATATCTTTATCCTGATTTTGTAAATGGAACCCTAACCGGATGCTATCTGTCAATCCATAGTGACTCTGTAGTGTGCAGACGGTGTAAAACCCACGGTTCCACAGTGGCTGGTTCGTAACCTAGGAGTAGGGTTTTGATTCATACATGGAGGCCCTTTCCTCTGTCCACTGAAGCCCTGTATAATATCAGTGTGATGGGGGAAAGACTTTTCACATTTGTTGTTTTTGAATTCTTACCCAGGAAGCCAGCGAACTCAGTCAAGTTCGACTAGACATCGTCATGTGGCTAGTCGGGAAATTGATGTAAGGCGAATGGTGTCATTTGGGGATCAGACTGATACAAGTGATCGAGGGTTGATATATGAAGCGGCCAAATTTCATTGTTCTGTCGAAAGGAATCCGAGTTCGGCATCACCTAACAGTTGGGAGTCTGTCGGCGTGAGATCAAGTGTCGGAATAGCTTTTTGAAGGGCCACCGATAGACTATGTCTAACCGATGAAACTGGCATCAGCATGAAATACTCTCCGTCTTACCGAAGATTGGTATAGTGTCGGAGACACATACCATTGTTGTTCGCATCGGTGAGAGAAACGATATCGGGCTAAGGAAAAGATACTTAGCCGACAGTATACCGTTTCACCGATCGGTGAGACATCCTCAGAGTATCGCCGATAAAGAGTATCGGCGTGAGGAACCTCGTCGGGGGAAGCCGAAGAAGTCACGGCGACTGTTAGAGTCCCGCCGATAGAAGCTCATCGGGAGGAGTTCAAGAAGTCTCGCTGATAGAGACTCATCGGAATGAGATGAACCATCGGGGCTGCGAACTGGAGTCTTACCGAAGCAGAGGGTCTGGCCGATGTGCCTGACGATATCGGCGATAGACAAGGTGTCGGCGTAGGTGAAAAGAGCTTCGCCGAAGGAGGAAGTCTGGCCGACAAAGATTAGTCATCGGAGTGACGGAGTATATCGGCCTAAGAAATTTCTCGTGGTTTGATAGTATGAAGTGTTGCCGATAGGCAACGAACCACTACGGATATATCGGTAAGAACTTGGCCGTCGGGATAAACGAATGAGGAACGACCGATAGTTCATGTCTTTCCGATAGAGAAGACATCCTTGACTTCGGCGAAACACTAGAGGATCTCTTACCGATAGGGAAGATATAGTCAATCTTCATTCGCTTCTTCTGGCACTCTGCATCAAATTGGTATCAGAGCCAATATTCTGAATCACAGCCGTGTATGTCAGACGAAGAATTGGAGATAGAAACAGAGGCTAGCACAATGCCTCCCAAGACGATGAGTAAAGCAGCCATCCAGAAGATGGTGGAAGAAATGCTCGAAGAGAGACTGAAGGAAGAAAGATCCAAAGAGAAGGATGGAAGCACTTCTGAGTCAGAGGAGGATGAAGAAGGAGAAACTAGGGAGAATCCTCAAGGAGAAGGTATGACTGCTGATCAAAAGGCATTTCTGAACGCACTCAAGGGTCATGGAGATAGTGGTGATCCGAAAATGGATGTTCCCACGTTCAATGGGAAACTAGATGGAGATACTCTTGTGGACTGGATTGAAGCCATAAGTAATTACTTTGACTTCAAAGAGTATAGTGACAATAAGAAAGTAAAGTTTGCAAAGACCAGACTGAGAGGTTCTGCATTGGTTTGGTGGTACTACACTCAATGTGAAAGGGAGAAGGTTGGAAAGAGTCCAATCACCAAGTGGAGCAGAATGGTGGCCATGCTGAGAGCCAAATTTCTACCATGTGATTATGATCTGCAGATTATCAGAAAGTTTAATCATCTTAGGCAGAAAGATATGGACGTGGCTACATACACTGAAGAATTCCACAGATTGAGCATGAGAGCCAATCACAGAGAAGAAGAAAAAGAGATGGTGGCCAGATACCTGGATGGTCTGAGGTACAATATACAGGATGAGTTTAGTATGGTGGTTCCCAAGACTGTGGATGAATGTTTTCAGTTAGCCTCTAGGGCAGAGGATAAACTGAAAAGGAGAGGTGATCAAAATAACAGAGGAAGAGGTGGCAGGAACAATAGAGGAAGAGGTAATTTTGGCAGAGGACAGCCAAACAAAGGGGAAAGTTCAAGTCAACAAGAATCGCGTTCTGACACAGAACAGAAAGGTGGTGGTTTCGGAGGTTGGAGAAGACCTAATGGCAGAGGTAGAGGTGGTGGTGCAGGCAGAGGACGTGGAGTCTTCATTGGAAGATGTTACAACTGCAATCAAGTAGGCCACACTGCAAGTAAGTGCCCTGAGAAGGCATCTAGCTCTCATGATGGTGGGAGAAGGAACCAACTATTGTAGGAGGATGATTGTCAAAGTGTAAACTCACCAATTGGTAGTGCTGCACCAGTGCTTGAAGGAGAGAATATGATGATTAAGAGGACCCTCGTGAAGATGCCATTGAAGCAGGAGCCCCCACAAAGGAAGAATCTCTTCAGAACCCAAGGAATAGCATATGGTAAGCTCTGTAAAATCATTGTTGATTCAGGTTCTACTGAAAATGTAGTGTCTACTGAAATGGTAGAAAAGTGTAGACTGAAAAGATTACCCCATCTTAATCCTCACAAAATATCTTGGTTGAATAAGAATCCGAACTATTTGGTGGAAGAACAAACTTGGGTAGAGTTTGAACTAGGTGATTATAGGGATAAGGTGCTATGTGAAATTATTCCTATGGATGCTTGTCACCTTCTTCTTGGATGACCTTGGCAGTATGATGTGAAGGCACAACATGATGGTGAAAAGAATACATATATGATCACCAAGAATGGTAAGAAGTTTCAGATGGATCCCTTACCAGAGCAGGTTGGAGAGAAGAGCAATGACAACAGTGTCATGCTAGTGAGTGGCAAAGAGTTCCTACAACTCATGAAGGAGGAGGATACCCAAGGGTATGCACTGATGATGAAGCCTGTATCCAATCAGCAAAGCAAACAGCAGAAGGAGATTCCATTGGAAGTGCAACAATTACTGGATAAGTACCAAGACCTTGTGGTAGAGGATACTCCTAACTCCTTACCACCTATGAGGGACATAAGTCATCAGATTGACTTGATTCCTGGAGCCACATTACCCAACAAAGCTGCCTACAAGTTGACACCACTACAAAATGAAGAAGTAGGTAGACAGATTCAAGAACTTTTGGAGAAAGGTTTGATTAGGAAAAGTCTTAGTCCATGTGCAGTCCCTAGTGTACTTGCTCCTAAGAAAGATGGCAGATGGAGATTATGCACTGATTCAAGGGCTATCAATAAGATCACCTTAAGGTATAGATTTCCTATGCCAAGAATTGAGGATCTGTTGGACTATCTTGGTGGTTCATGTTACTATTCCAAGATTGATTTGAAATCTGGTTATCACCAGATCAGAATAAGGCAGGGAGATGAATGGAAGACTGCTTTCAAAACAAATGAAGGTCTCTATGAGTGGCTTGTCATGCCATTTGGACTCAGTAATGCTCCAAGCACATTCATGCGGTTGATGAATGAGGTACTTGTAGAATTTATTGGCAAATTTGTTATTGTTTATCTTGATGACATATTGATTTTCAGCAGGACCAAAGAAGAGCATGTGAAGCATCTTGGACAGGTGTTAAAGAAATTGCATGAGAGTAAGTTGATGATCAACTTGGATAAATGTGATTTTATGAAAACTGAACTAGTGTATCTTGGATTTGTGATTTCCAATGGCTGTTTGAAAATGGATCCTACAAAAGTTGAGGCTATTCTCAATTGGCCTACTCCTAAGACAGTAGGAGATGTAAGAAGTTTTCATGGTTTGGCAACTTTTTACAGGAAGTTCATTAAAGGGTTCAGTCACATAAGTGCTCCTATTCTCAATACCATCAAGGGTGGAGTGAAGTGTAAATTTCAATGGACAAAACAAGCAGATGATAGTTTTGAACTGTTGAAACAGAAAGTGGCCGAGTTACCTACGTTGGTACTCCCTGATTTTGACAAAGTATTTGTTGTGGAATGTGATGCAAGCCAACAGGCTATAGGTGTTGTTCTTAGTCAGGAAGGACATCCAGTAGCATTCTTTTCAGAGAAGTTGAATGAGGCCAAACAGAGGTATTCTACCTATGACCTAGATTTGTATGCAATGGTGCAAGCTCTGAAAAAATGGAGACATTATTTACTGCCAAAAGAGTTCATTGTTTTTACTGACAACCATGTTCTTAGCTTCCTAAATAGTCAAGAAAAGTTGAATCATAGGCACGTCAAGTGGATGGAACAATTGCAGGCCTATACCTTCACTATTAAGCATAAGAAAGGTGTTGCCAACAAAGTGGCAGATGCTTTGAGTAGAAGGATACTGGTCATACAGGAAGTACAAATGGAACATATGGGTCTAGAATGTCTGAAGGAGTTGTACAAGGATGATGCAGATTTCAAGGCTGCCTATGAAGTGTGTGCAAGTTTGGCTAACACTTTTCATGGTGAGTATTCTGATTTTGTGCTGCAAGAAGGGCTCCTATTTAAAGGTAGTTTGTTGTGTGTTCCTAAATGTTCAATGAGGGA
This sequence comes from Cunninghamia lanceolata, assembly GCA_027924645.1. Taxonomy (NCBI): domain Eukaryota; kingdom Viridiplantae; phylum Streptophyta; class Pinopsida; order Cupressales; family Cupressaceae; genus Cunninghamia; species Cunninghamia lanceolata. The sequence goes on along the minus strand of BSBN01000084.1, from coordinate 38,448,075 downwards.
CAATATCATCAAGGAGAAGCACAATGGAGCCTTAGGAGGACATTTTGGGTTGGACAAGACTTTGGAACAAGTCACCAGGTTCTATTATTGGCCCAAGGTATAGACAGATGTAAGGAGATATGTTGCAAGCTGTACCATATGTCAAAAGGCCAAGGGTATGTCTTCTAATGCTGGTTTGTACCAACCACTGCCCATTCCCACCAGACCTTGGGAAAGCATTAGTATGGACTTTGTGCTTGGTCTTCCTAGGACAGCAAGAGGTGTAGACAGTGTTTTTGTCATTGTGGATAGATTCAGTAAGATGGCTCATTTTGTGCCATGCAAATGCACAAATGATGCATCTCATATTGTTGGTCTCTTTTTCAGAGAGGTGGTCAGAATTCATGGTTTACCCCTATCAATTGTTACTGATAGAGACTCCAAATTTGTTGGTCATTTTTGGAGGACCCTATGGAGAAAATTGGGCACACAGTTGTCTTTCTCATCAGCCTACCATCCCCAGACTGATGGTCAGACTGAGGTTGTTAATAGGTCCTTGGGAAACCTTTTGAGATGCCTTACCAAACAGCATGGATTGGCATGGGATTTAGTGATCAGTCAAGCTGAATATGCTTATAATGATTCAAGAAACAGAAGTACTGGGAAAAGCCCTTTTGAAATAGTTTATGGTTTCCACCCAAGAGGACCACTTGAACTCAAAGACCTCCAAGGATGGGATAAAAGGAGTTCTCTAGGAGAAGACTTTGCTGCTACCATGAAAATAGTACATGATCAGGTCAAGCTTCAGTTGGAGAAAACTGTCTCCAAGTACAAGGATAGGGCAGATCTGAAGTGAAGGGAGGTACAGTTCAAGGTAGGAGATTTGGTGATGGCCTACCTTAGAAAGGAAAGATTACCTAAGGGGCAACCAACCAAATTGTTGATGAAGAAGATAGGACCTTGTAAGGTAGTGCATAAATTTGGTCCAAATGCATATGAGATAGAATTACCATCTGGCCTTGGTATCTCTCCCATTTTCAATGTTGCAGACCTGTTCCCTTTTAGACCTCCATTACATGCTGAAGATGGTTCAGATGCTGTGATTGAAGATGAAGACTGGATCAGAGCTTTACCTCCAAGTAAGCCTTTGCAATTGGAATGCATTTTGGATTCCAAAATTGTCAAGAAGACAAGAAAAGGGGTATACAAAGACTACTTGGTCAAGTGGCAGGATCTTCCTGATTCAGAGGCAACCTGGATGAGTGAAGCAGATATTCTAAAGCATGGGAAGACACTTCAGCAGTTAACAACTCAAGGGACTTGAGTTTTTCCTGCAGGGGGAGTATGGTGCAGGAGCACATTCTCTGTAGTGCAGGGTTATCTTTTCTTTTGTTTTCTCATAAGGCTCTTAAGCCATTTCATTTTGTAATAAGGGTCAATTTGGTCCCATGAATGTAATTGTGCAAGGCACACATGTAGTTTTGCTTGTATGAAGGGTAAACCAACAACTAACTGTTTTGAAAATCAGTTTGCACGGTTGGAGGGGATAACTGCTGTCTCTACATCTTCTTTAGAGGCAGGTTGTATGTCACACAGAGCAGAGAGAGAAGTGTGTATTACAACAAGTTCTTTTTGATAACTGAATAAAGAGAGTTTTGGGTATGATCTGTGTTGATTTTCTTGGTTGTTCTTAGTGATTTGATATCTTTATCCTGATTTTGTAAATGGAACCCTAACCGGATGCTATCTGTCAATCCATAGTGACTCTGTAGTGTGCAAACGGTGTAAAACCCACGGTTCCACAGTGGCTGGTTCGTAACCTAGGAGTAGGGTTTTGATTCATACATGGAGGCCCTTTCCTCTGTCCACTGAAGCCCTGTATAGTATCAGTGTGATGGGGGAAAGACTTTTCACGTTTGTTGTTTTTGAATTCTTACCCAGGAAGCCAGCGAACTCAGTCAAGTTCGACTAGACATCGTCATGTGGCTAGTCGAGAAATTGATGTAAGGCGAATGGTGTCATTTAGGGATCAGACTGATCCAAGTGATCGAGGGTTGATATATGAAGCGGCCAAATTTCATTGTTCTATCGAAAGGAATCCGAGTTCGGCGTCACCTAACAGTTGGGAGTCTGTCGGCGTGAGATCAAGTGTCGGAATAGCTTTTTGAAGGGCCACCAATAGACTATGTCTAACTGATGAAACTGGCATCAGCGTGAAATACTCTCCGTCTTACCGAAGATTGGTATAGTGTCAGAGACACATACCATTGTTGTTCGCATCGGTGAGAGAAACGATATCGGGCTAAGGAAAAGATACTTAGCCGACAGTATACCGTTTCACTGATCGGTGAGACATCCTCGGAGTATCGCCGATAAAGAGTATCGGCATGAGGAACCTCGTCGGGGGAAGCCGAAGAAGTCACGGCGACCGTTAGAGTCCCGCCAATAGAAGCTCATCGGGAGGAGTTCAAGAAGTCTCACCGATAGAGACTCATCGGAATGAGATGAACCATCGGGGCTGCGAACTGGAGTCTTACCGAAGCGGAGGGTCTGGCCGATGTGCCTGACGATATCGGCGATAGACAAGGTGTCGGCGTAGGTGAAAAGAGCTTCGCTGAAGGAGGAAGTCTGGCCGACGAAGATTAGTCATCGGAGTGACGGAGTATATCGGCCTAAGAAATTTCTCGTGGTCCGATAGTATGAAGTGTTGCCGATAGGCAACGAACCACTACGGAGATATCGGTAAGAACTTGGCCGTCGGGATAAACGAATGAGGAATGACCGATAGTTCATGTCTTTCCGATAGAGAAGACATCCTTGACTTCGGCGAAACACTGGAGGGTCTCTTGCTAATAGGGAAGATATAGTCAATCTTCATTCGCTTCTTCTGGCACTCTGCATCAAAGATAGAACAAAGAGATTGAGCATGGAGGCTCAAGAGGCAGTCTACAGGCATGGGGCCTGGTACATACAATTTGTAACCTTTTCTTATATAAGGGTTGAAGGCTTCGAAGGACATCCCCTGATGCTGCCAAGGTATCCTACCGACGCTGTGGTACTAATGGAATTCATCAGGCAGGGCTCCACCATGATACAAATGTACAAGGATGCCAAGAAGCTGCCACCAATTTTGTTCCCAGTCAGCATTGGCAATTACATGTGCCCTGACTCTGATAACATCAAGAAGGTGATGGTCACCCTGAATAAGATGAACTTGCAGCCTTTTCCAATAACAAGACCATATGATCCTTACGGGAGGATACAGAAGGTGCTAGGAAAGCATGTTCACCAAAGGCACCTAGAGGATTTTTGGGCTGACTGTGAGGATGAGGCAGAAGCCAGGAGAAGGAGGTATCAGAGGTTAACTCTGAACCAAGTCAGAACTTTTGATTGCATCTCCCTTCCTCAACAATTAAAGAAGGATGATGGCAGGACCATGGCAGACGAGTATGAGGAGAAAAAGATATATAATGACACCATCTCTGCACCTGACCTCACTATGCAGGAGGATATATCCTTGGACCCGTTCATTGCTAGGACCCTACGCCTAACCCAAGCTTGGGTTGATGAACAGAAAGAGGCATTGAAGAAGAAGGGTGTTTCCATTACGGTGGACAACAAGAAGAAAGGGCAGGATATCCCCGCAGATGAATATGATGACTTCCTGTTGGAGAAGAGGAAGACCAAGGGAGATAGGGTCCCTCCACCACAACAGTAGAGCAAAAGACCCCCAAGGGGCAAGAAGGTGGAATAGGGACCAAAGGGGATTTTAATTGAAAGGGCAGTGTTTGTAGCTGAGCAGGCGACAGGGTCAGGGTCTGAATCAGCATCCCCTCCAGAGAAGGACAGGCCCAAGAAAAGTAAGACAGTAGAGGCTGGAATCACTGAGACCCAAGAAGTGGGTCAATTTTCTAAACAACCAGGAGTAGAGGGTACCCTCATAGAAGAGGAGCCTGAGGAGGAGGAGGCTCCATTAATAATAAGAAGGAAGAGGAGAGCTCCACAGGTGCTGGTGTCTTCCCCACCAAAGAAACAAAGAACCTCCATGAGAGGTGGAATAAGCCAGCCCCCTACTTCATTACAAGGGGAAGGTAGTGAAGTGCACAAGGAACTTCAACATAATGTTCCACTTCCTACCATTGTCAAGTTCAAAACTGAACTTGCTGAGGAGCAGTTGAAAGAGACCTCCCAGACACAAGCAGAAGGGCATGTCTCGCTGGACGAGACAATAAATTTGTCTGATGATGAGGTAGTGCAGGATGTGGCTACACAGGAGATGGAAACACTTGCTGCTGATGTAAGTGTGACTCCTCACAAGCCTCCAACGGTTCAAACAGTGCTTGAGGAGATGAAACAAGCAGAAGAAGAGCAAGAAAAGAGCCCAGAGCAAGTAGCTCAGGAAATAGGGCTAGACACATTGATCACAGAGGTGACCAGTCCTGTAGTGGTGGATCTGATAGAGAAATAGGATGCAAGTCCTGAACAGCCAGCAGGATCACCTGATAAGGGTCACCTAACAGAAGAGATAGAGATGGGAAAGTCAGAAGGCCATGCTCTTGAAACTGGCCAACAAAGTCCACAGGATACAATGAAGGAACCTGCTTTAGTAGAGGTTCAGGAAGCGAAGGCTGGTGAGAAAGAAACACTAGAGGACTTAGCTGCCAAAGTACAAGAAGTGGGTGGTGCAGGCTCAGAAGAAGTAGTAGCTGCAGAGCAATCGCCAGCACATCCGGCAGAGTCCCCAATATCTAGTGCAGTGGATAAACCACAAGAAGAAGAAGAAGTGGGAACAGATGAAATAATGACGGAGGCGGGTCATGATCATCATGATCAGCATGTAGCTGCGCCTCAAGGTTCCCCACAGCACATAGATGCACCTCAGGGTTCCCCATAGCATGAAGATGCTCCTCCAGAAAAGGAAATCCCTCAACAGGAGGAGGTGCCGCAAGATCAACAACAAAGGGAACATCAAGAAGAAGAAATGAGAAAGTCACCATCTCCACAACACTTGTTGACAGAAACGGGAGATATAGGTGAACATCAGGATGATTTTGAAAAACATGATCAGGTGCCTCCGTGGTTGGCAAAAGAGGTAAGTGTTGAGGAGGAGCTTGAAATTCAGGAATTTGATGTCTCCACCCTGTTCTCTGTGGACATAATGAAGCCAAGTAGGAAGGCCAGAATGACTTCGGCCATCAAGAGAGATCCGGCAACAGGGAGAAGGACCGCGCAAATTGCCATACCTGTGGTGGAGAAAGAAAAAGGTAAAATCACTGTCGATGAATTTCAGATTAGTACAGTAGATTTGGGCATTGCCAATGAGGACCAAGAAGGTCAGGAGGGCAAAGATATCATTGACTCTCTAATTCAGAAAGTGAAAAGAGAGAAGGAGAAAAATAAGCAACATAAAGAGCACATTGCTCAGTTGCATGCCTATATCAAAGGGCTGACCAATCTTGATGATACCACAACTGAACATGCAGTCCCATTGACTGCCATTTCTCAGGAGGAGATAAATAAATTAGACCTCATGAAGCATGAGGCGTCTGTAATAAGGAGATGGATGTCATCCACATTGGATGATGCTGTAGAAATAATGAAGGCCTCTTTGAAGAGGTGGAGCACCCTAAGTGACTCTAAGGCCAAAGTGGATAAATTGCAGATGCAGACCGGAAAGAGGTCTTACAAACTGGAGAGTCCTGACCCTATTAGGGGAAATGAGGAACATAAATCCACAACTGCTTATCAGTAAGCAGGTACTAAATAATAATACCGCATTATTAATTGATATTTGGTATAAAGACACTCAGTTTGAGTGCGCAGTCCTCAAAAGGTGTAATAATAAGCTGAGGGATGTCAGCATGAGGCTGCGAGATTTAATGGCTGAAGAGGCGGTGATACTGGAGGCTTTGGAAGGCAAGGTGGAAGGAAAAATAGAGAATCAAGATGAAGATTCCGCCATTAAGGCTGTTCACAGCAATTTCCAAGCAGAGACAGATGGTCCACCTGTCCCTTTGACAGAGGAATTGATAGATAAAATAATGAGGATCAAGGTCCAGATGGAAAAATACAAAGAAACACTGCAGGACAGGAAAAATAAGCTTGACAACAGCAGAGACAAATATGAAGCACATAAGCATGCCATTGTCAAGGCAAAGACTCAAGATGGCGGAGGGATAGATCAAGTTGTGCATTCATACGAGCAGGTCCGCAGTAGTATGCAGCCCCATATGCAGCCGCGTCATCATCAGGATAGTGAAAGTTCAGAAAGTGAGGCACATGATGATGACCCGCATGAATCAGCTGAGGAGCATGATGAAGATACATCATGAAGGGGATAATAGCATAAGTAGTATAGATAGTTGCCAGCTGGCAACTTGTGCCATTTTGTAAGGATTGACAAGATCAAATGAATCAGGACCATAGATTTGTATTGATAAATCTAGATCGTAGATCTTTTTGTAATGGATTCCTCACCTTATTCTATAAAAGGTGGTGGAATGCCTTGTTGAAACATTCGAAACTTAATTGAAATTTGTTTGCTGAAATATTCAGGGCTTATTTCAAAGTTATTGCATATGTACATGTCTTTTGCATACTTAATGAAAGAGAAGAGTTTTTCGATTACAAATCTTCGTAAATCTTGAGTAATCTGTGTTTGAATTCTGGATATGTGCTTTGATTTGCTACGTCCCTTGGAGTGCTCATCATGTTGCATGTATTGTTTTCATTCATCATCCTCTGAAGTTTGCATCAACTGTATCTAGCTGTGGAATATCCTGGTGAACATATGGTTTGATTTCTTCTCGTCATGACAGTATCGAGTATGTATGTGGATCAATAGTTGAAGATTCAACTTTAAATTGTAGTATTCCTTTAATTTCTTTCAATTTTAGAACATTTCATTATCACAAGGGTGAATAATTGATAATCCTAAGTAAATAACGCAAATATGTAGACATCTCGTAGGTAATTGCAAATATTTAGCATATTTGAATGCAAAGCATGCATAATTGAAAATATCATGCAAAGATTGAGGTATTTCTACATCTTTTCATCTAATAACTGCATAATATGACTTCTCTGTAAAGAATTTCTGCATGAATGTCATGATGATGGCACAATTTCACGTAAGGCCCCAAAATGGAAACAGCAACACACATTAACCTCTGAGTAACGTCAGACGATTAAGACCTAATCACCGGAGACTTGGGATCCTGAATTCCTTGAATTCACAGTATCTTTCAAGATGAATAAAGGTTAATGTGTACTTTTATTCTATGCTTGTTTATGACTAACATCATGACCAATAGGTACATAGAAAATCAATCTACACATGATGCTTGTTTGTCAGGTTTTCATCATGGTACTTATCCAAGGTGCCTGTTTGCCAAGTTTTCACCATTGGACAAAGGGATTTCTCTTTACTATTTTGATCTCTCTCCTTTTTTTTTTATTTGGATGGGATGGTAGGATGAGGACTCAAGCGTCTGTTTCCAATAGCAAGGTAGTATGTTAGCACTTTAATGTGCATGTGAACATGAACTATATCAAGTAGCATTACATGCATGGATGTTGGTAGATATGGGAATATGGAAATGGAATGGATGGTGGATAATGGATTATGATGTGGAGTATGTATGGAAGGATTATGCAATGATGGATGGGAGATATTGAATTATGGATGGAAGGATAGTGGATTATGATGGGAATGATGGATGGGTATGGAGGGATAAATGGATGATGGAGCAAAAGCATGGACCATAGAGGTATGATGGGGGAAATATGAAGGATAATGGATATAAGATGCGGGGATATAAGTATGTGAAAATGACATGGAATGGTGGGGAACCAAGACTAATGGTTGCACACATCGTGATAGATTTTGAAGCTTTTGACTAGGATGAGGATTGGGAAGTAATGGGATTCGGGATAATGGATTTGGAAATCATTGATTTAGGATTTTAGGAACCCAAATGGACTTAGGATTTGCAAGATTTTTTAATGGGGAACAAGATTTTTGGAATTTGGGGATAGATTGAGACATGGATGCTTCTTTTGGGATAATTGCTTGTTGCTTGGGGACCCACACCATTTTCATTTTTTCTTTGAGGTGTTTGGGTTTATGCAACTTTTGAGTTGGATTTGAAGTAATTTCTTGTTGCTTGGGGACCTACACCATTTTCATTTTTGCTTTGAGGTGTGTGGGTGTATGCAACTTTTGAGATGGATTTGGCTTTGCATTTGTGTATTGATGCCCTATGGCATGATATTCTTGAGGCTTTTGAGGGATATTCTACTATATATGTGGAATCATCCAAATTTTTATTTTTGAATCTCATGGGATTAGGAATAGCTTCATATGGTATTGATGTGTGCATTCATTGGCCATGATTAGGAATGATAGGGGATATAAGGGGATGAGATGTGTGGATGGAGAAATGGGTGTATTGATGGATGAAGGGATAAGGGGATGGAAGGATGGGAATATTAGGAGTTGGAAGGAGTGGAGGAAGAGTGGATGGAGGAAGATGTATGGTCACATGCTTTTGTGAATGGTATGAAGATGGAGGAGGGATGGTGACATATGATTGAGAGGTACCATAAGGTGCACCAGGATATGGAGTGGAATAAGTAGCTGGTGGAGGTGTGGAGGTGGTACCAGTATCTTTGGATTGTTTATCTTGGGATGAAAAACCAAGACCATGTGTTCGAGGATGGATTGCAACATGGAGGGGCTCTAAGATACCTTGTTCATGAAGGCCTAAACCTTTGCCATGATAGTTCATGTTTTGGAACATACAGTATGCAATGGGATGTTTGTTTTGGAAACAAGACACGAGTCCATTATGAGATGGAGAAGGTGAAGTGGTGGATAATGGTTGTTGTTCTCCTAAGGAAGAACATTCATGGATGAAGGTGGTAAGACCAAGAGGATAGGATAATGGATTTGGAATGGTATTGATGGAAGATGGTGGAGGATCATTATGAGATAATGGAAGATCCACAAGAGAGAATGTGGGATCATGCAATGGATGACTGGGATGCTTGGATCTTGACTAACATTATGCTTAGTAGAAGGTGAAACAATAGGATCCAAGTTACCATAAATTGATTATCTATGTCTCCTTGGGGATCAAGTGTCTCATCAAGGGAAATGGATTTTGTTAGATCATGGATAGGGCTAGATGGATAATGTATTTGAGTAGAGTGGATAACGTGTTCATGGATATTTGTGGGATCATGGATAGGATCAAGTTGCTCATGGATAGGTTCATGATCTTGGATAATTTATCTTGATCATAGAAAGTATAAAGGTTATGGATGGGTTGGATTGAGGTGCTTTGATCTTGATTTGGATAAAAGGTTGATGTTTCCACATGCTTTAGATTATACTATTGACATAACTCTTGATTTTATTGAATGAAAGTGGAGTTAGAAGACTCTTGGATAAGTTTTATAGGTTCTAGATGGTCAGCAACATGAGGGTAGAATGAATCTTGACTTGGACTCATGGTAGGATATTCTTCAATAGGATTGACAAGTTGTAGAATATATGATGTATTTGGAGGATCAGACATGTTGTTTGAAGGCTCTTGGATAAGCTTGATAGGCTCTTAGATAAGTGTTTGATGACATGGAGATGGTTGATTCCTTGCTAATAGCCATTGGATCACATCCTTCATAAGAGTATGGGTGGATGGGAAATATAATGGATGGATGATAATTGTGAATGGTGTTGTAGGTTTATGATTAGGATTAGGTGGAGGGATAATGTGATTGGGTGAATTAGGATTAGGATTGGAAATATCCCATGGTGCACTATGATAGGGACTACATGGTGGTGTAGGGATAGGACTAGTAGGCTCTTAGATAGGCATTTGATTGGATGATGATGGAGGGTACACATAGGATGCATAAGCTAGAGTAGTGTTCCCCTTGTTAAATGTATTATAAGCTCTTAAGGACACTTGAACTTGGTGCAAAGGAAAACTTAGACTTGCTTGTTCTTGTTGTGAAGGAACTTGATAGCCTTGCATATGGGTTTGATGATGAGTTGAAATGTTGGAATAGGGAATTGGATGCTCATGGGGTGGATGTTGTTGGATATCAATGGGATAGATTGTATGGGTAGGAGGAGCATCAAAAGTGACCTCTCCATTATCGATGAGGTTTTGAATCATGTGTTTGAGCTTCATACAAGAGGAGGTTTGGTGTCCTTTGGTTCTATGGTATTCACAATACTCATTATCTTTATACCATGGTGGTTTGAAAGTGGGTTCACCATATTGACGTGTTTCAGGTAGCATGATGAGACCATTTTGGATGATTTTCTTGAGGATTGATTCGATGGGTTTATTTAATTTGGGGTGAAGCAGCGTCTTGGGGGATAGTCTTATTGTTGTTGTTGGTTGCGTTGTTGTTTTTTTTGCGGTTGTTGTTGTTGATGTTGTTGTTGGGGTTGAATGTGTTGATGTTGATATTGGTTAACATTGGAAGAAGTGGGATAGGTTGATATAGAATTGACATGATATGTTCTTGGATTAGGTTGGTATGAAGTTGAGGGGGATGACACATAGGATTGAGTGGTAATTTGTTGAGGTTGTGGTTGGAATTCTTGTTGTTGTGGTGGTGGAGGGTTTGCATAGGAAAGTTGTTCTTGGGAAGTGGATGGAGATGAATATATAGATAGAGGATGGTATGGATGACCTTGATGTTCCTTGTCATAAGATATACAACGAGGTATAGAATTTTGACTTGTGCTAGCCAATGTTTGATTGTAAGAAGTTTGTGTGTCCAAGTATGGATTCATGATTTGATGAATTAGAGTTTGCATGGACATGTAAGATGATTGTGTTGTGGATGTGATAGCATTAAGAGGATCTCTAGTGATGAGATGGGCATAAGGGTTATCACGATTGATATTTCTAAATTTTTCCTTAGTGACAGGATCTAATCTCTCATAGTCATGTTTAAGTTGTATTTGTGCTTCAAGTGGACAAGGAGATGTGTATGATGGAGGTTGGTATGATTGTGATGTGTGTTGATTTGAAGATATAGCTTGGGGATGAGATCCATAGAGGCATTTAAGTTCCTCAATGTCTGCATCATCTGAGTATGATAGGGCTATTGGTTGATTTACTGATGGAGGGTGGTTTAACCTAGGCTTATTGATGATCAGGACCATATTGATGAGGATTTGTGATGATGTGGTGTGAGTTTGTTTTTGACAAAATTGGGAGGAAATGGATAGAAAGAGGATCGGGAGATCAAATTGGATGAATTGGGATGACAAGTTTATATTGACCAAAGGCATATCAAGATAGCCCAAAAGGTGAGATTTCTGTAATAGTGTGTTTTTTTAAGGTTAATGTTGATATATTTTGGTTGGATTTTGATAGGATTGGTTTGACAAGAGAACACACAATAAATAAAAAAGCTCAAGACTAACGCAACATATAGTGTATGTTTGAGGCTCACAAAAAGCCCAATGTTTTCATGGGTATAAGTCAATTGCAAACAATTCAAGCATTTTTATCCCTAAAGACATGGGTTCATTGCGGTAATTCAACTCACAACTTAGATCTTCATCGACCAAATGTCATCCCATGTGGTGTCATACATTTATGTCTTTCTGAGAGACGATAGGTAGGGATATCTCACCCTTTCCTCAGAAACCTACAAGTAGGCCACAAGAGCTTATGCTAGCTGAGGATTACTGTCTCTTCTCAAGGGAGGCAATGGTAAGTAATCTTGAGGGCTTATTTCGATTCCCCTTGCACTGATGATTACCGCAACATTTGGAGGTGAAACAGGTAGTCACTATCTAGATGGTTCTTAGTAGCTTTGAGGGACCAATGCCTTGCAAGCATGTGACAATCTACTAAAAGCTTTGACCAATCTTACTAAGAGTATCATATACCTCCCACAATGCAAAATCATTTTCACAAAGTGGTAGTATGTCTCTTTTCAATTTGGCGTTGTAAGGCAAGGCTGACGCTAGTTAGGACTTGGCTTTCACCTTATCTAACTTATATAGCGGCTCAAAGGAAAACTCCTCTTAAGGTTGTCCCTTTTGGACGAAGCGCAATCCAAAAGCAGGCCCTTCTAAAGGATAAAATGAAAATAAAAAGATAGATGAGTTGGTTTTTTTGATTTCCCAAGTTTTCACAAGGAAGAGCATATACCTATCACCTTCAAGCATGACATACACATGTTCATTTATCCTATTTAGAAGAAAAATAACTAGGTGCAACTAGCTTAACCACGCAAGTTTGTTGAATTGTCCCTTAAGAAAGTAGTGGTTCCTACACTTTAGATAGCAAAAAGATGATCCATATCCATTGTCCCTTAAGAAAGCAATTTGTTCCTAAGGCTAGATTTGCAAAAGATGATTGTTCAATTGTCCCTTAAGAAAGCATTTTGTTCCTAATACTTAGATTGCAAAAAATGTTTGTTCAATTGTCCCTTAAGAAAGCAATATGTTTCTAAGACTTAGATTGCAAAAGATGATTGTTCAATTGTCCCTTAAGAAAGCAATATGTTTCTAAGACTTAGCGTGATAGGTTTGCAATGCCCGTCCTACATGAATATGTTAAAAAAAACCCATTTGCTCTGTTTGAGTAATAAGAGGCTGCAAAAAGTTGATTAGTTCCACCAAAAACTCAATAGTTAGCCAAAAAACAAAATCAATTGACCAAAAGCGCTTTATTGAGATTCAAAGGCATTATGTTGTGTTATTGAAAGTGCTTCACTGTGCTACCAAAGGCACGCTAATTCTGATCAAAGGTACCTCACTGTTGTGCAAAGGCACTTCACTATGGTGCAAAAGCGTGTGACTGTGTTACCAGAGGTGCTTGACTATTCTAGATATAAAAAAGTTAATATTTTATCAAAATGCTAGATCAAAATATGATGTCATGATTGAATGTTGATCTAGAATGTTGATAAAGGATGAGATCTGTAATAATGAATGATCAATATGATAAGTTAGAAACCTTGCAACTCAGAAAAAAATAAGTTAGAAACCCTAGAAAACTAAAGGAGCTAGACTGTGTTACCAGATGCACTTTACTGCGCACTAGAGGCGTGTTACTATCACCTGAAGGTTCTTTGTTACAGATCAAAGGCATTTCACTGTGCTATAAAGACGCTTTTTTGTGTTCAATTGCACTTTTTCATACTATACTTTTAAAAAAAATCTTCTAAAAGAAAACAATGATTAGTGGTCCTACCGGGCATGCCAAAATGTGTATAGGTAAAAATTGAGATTGTGAATAATATCAAAACAATGAACAACTCAATCCTATAACATAAAGAGATCGATCTAAGAAAATACCAATATCAATGAATAATCGAATTAAAACGAGAAATCCTTCACCTAGATTGTATAGTTCTCTTTGTTAGAATGTGGATTGCTCAATAACGTTGCATACCCATGGTGTTGCAACAAGCAGATTTAGATAGTGCGCTCAAAGATTTGATGTAATGTGCTCAACTATACGTAATATACTCAAAGTGCTATAAGAATGCCTATAGATTAGATGCATAAAATATTGGAGAGTTGACTAAATTGATTGATCAGTTAAGTGAATTGATTGATCAGTGAACTGATTTGATTAATCAGTGAACTAAATTGATTGATTAGTTGACTGAGTTGATTTCTTAGTTAACTAGATTGACTAATTAGTTAACTGATTTGATTGATGAGTTAACTCTTTTGATTGACTATTAACTGATTTTGATTGATCTGTTAACTAATTTGTATTGGAGGAATTTATGGTGGGTGAGGATAAATGGGAAATTAAATAAATAATTATTTAATTTCCTGTGCACATAGGATAATTGAATTAAATTTTAATTTTAATTCAATTTGGGGGAAATAGATTATTTAAATAAATATTTTTGAATTTATTTAAAGTGGAGGGAAATTTGAATATTTAAATAAATAATTTTGATTTTATTTATTTAAATTAGACAAACAATGATTTAATTAAATAACTTAGATTATTTAATTAATTTAGAGTAATAAAAAATGATTTAATTAAATAATTAGAATTATTTAATTAACATGGAGGATAAATTGATGGTGATCAATAGATGAACTTAATCAAATAATTAAGAACTATTTAATTAAAGTGAAGTATGGTAGACGAAAGCTTGATCTGGGAACAAGTCAATTTTAGGTGTCTACACCTATCATTATTGATATGTGCTCTTTCCTACAAGATTACTTCCCTGTAGCTTGCTTCCTTGTAGCTTGCTTCCCAGCACCATCTAATCAATAATAATAATAATCATAACATATGCATTCTTACGGTTCTTCAATTACAAAACAACCACCTTTGAAATGAAGGCTGGAAAAATAGTTTCTATTATCTTGTACCACCTCCTGGGAATATTGACACCACTTACTACAATGCCTCCCATTCGAGAGTATCAGGTACGTAGTGTTATACTTATGATAAGCTCAAACACATCTTCCACTCACTTCACTCTTCATGGAATGTGGGTACGGCTCAATACGAGCATGAAATGGATTAGGATCCAAAGGATGTTTGATACCACTATAGGTGGAAAAATAATTAAATGATATACACAAAACTTATTATAGGAATAAATAATTATAAATATAGGGAAATTCTAGCACCAAACAATGGTTACTAAAAACTATATTAATGTTCTGAGAATATTACTTAGTTGAATCGACGTAGGTGATGTCGAGAGATCTTAAAGTGACATGAGGACAATAGTCAAATTAAAATTGACTAAACAAGGAGAGATGGCTAAAACCTACCTTATCTTGCATAGGTTCACGAAATAACACTTTGATACTCAGATGGCAATCCAGCCTTTTCCACATCTATTTCCTTCTCCCAGGTGATACTCTCCTTCCCTTCTTGGTATTATAAATCTCTTTTCCAAGTTACACTCACAGTCATTTAAACCATGATCAGTGTATCATCATCAAATTTTAAACATTATATGAAAATAATCTCATTAACATGTAATCTCATGTCTAATCTAAGCATTAATCATAATCAATTTAATCAATGATTTATCCTAACATTTTTCATAAACATCAAATCATTAACCTATGATTACTTATCTAGTTAGTCACATGAAAAGTAAAAGTTAAACATGATGAAAGTTGGGGATGTAACAACAACACACTTGCAATGCAGGTTCTTTCAGGAGTACACACTGTCGATTCTCATTCGCATCCCGTGACTTTTTACATTCTCTAGCTTCTTATTTATGAAGCCTCTTTGTCGGTTATCCAATGTAAATTTATCCATGTCAACCAATAACAAAATAACTGTTGACGCATTTATTAAATAGAGGGTATTATTTTTGCTTTGGGGGCATTGCCCCTAAGCCCCTGACTGGGGTGCTACCCCTTGCAACCCCCACTGGGGGCGTTGCTCCTAGAACCCTATTGTGGGCTCCCCCTAGACCCCCATCAAGGGGGTCATCCCCCCGGGCCCTGTAGGAGGGGTTTTGCCCCCTGTACTCCCCTGTTAATTACTTTGGGGGGAAACCGCGGCTGACAAAGTCACCAAAATTTACAAGTTGCCAACTATGGGATCCTACAACATAGTGCTAAATAAATAAATACAACATTAGAAACTTGTAAAGGTTTAGACACCTTAATTCCCAACAATAATATCCACTATAACAAAGCCCCTCTTGACTATGACAATACCATAGGAAGAGTCGATTATGATCCTTCACAAGTTGCCACCATCACCCTTAGAACCCCATCCCCTAGATTTGTTGTCACTACTCATCACGGAACCATTACTATCCCCCAACCTTCATCTTCCTCATCCCCTCATCCATCTTGTTATAATATCCTTGATCACCTTGGGAAGACTCTTGTACAAATCTCCATCTTATATCTCCTCAAGCTTTCCCCCATACACAAAGCCGTACTGGACCGTGTCCTTCAAGACTCCCAAGTCCCACATGTTATTGACCTAGATCAATTCCAAGATCTTGTGAGTCACCTTAATTCCACCTATCACCTTTGCTTTACCCAACAAGACATGTCATCCATTGATCCATCTCATAACAATGTCCTTCATATAGAGGTCTTGATCTCCAAAACCAAATTCAAATGTGTCCTTTTGGATAATGGAGATGGCTTGAACCTATGTAACTTTAAGTTAATAAAACAATTGGGATATTCACAAGCTGAATTTAAACCATTCCCTTATACTATCAAATGATATGATGATATTGAGAGAGAATGTGAAGGCACCATATGTATTCCCATACAAGTGGGACCTGTCCTTTTCAACACTACATCTCATGTCCATGACCTTGAGCTTCCATATAACATCTCACTTGGTCATCCTTGGATCCTTGCTATGCAAGCCATACCTTCTACCTGCCATCAATGTATAAAGTTCCCACATAATGGTGTTGAGATTGTTATCCACGCAGATCCTAGTCCCTTTGCATATTGTAGAGCCTTGGGAATTACTAGTCCTAAAGATAACCTTTGTCCTAATAATGATATTTCCACTAAAGAGAAGGTCACCTCTTCTACATCTTATGTTCATCCCAATGACCTTGCTTCTACTTCATCATCCTCTAAGAATCCCCAAGTTACTAAAGTCGAGATTATCAACAAAGGTTGTGGATAATATGAATTACATAATTCTTGCCATGTTGAATCTCTTCATGACACTTCTTTTGGTCTAGGATACATGCCCACTAGTGTGGAAAATAAGGATCCTCATGTTCCCTGCATGAGTCTTGATGAACCCTCTAACGTCATTTGAGGTACCATCGATGGGATCATCAATTCCTCTCCTAAAGACCTTGAAATTTCATCCTTATTTCATGACCATGACATCATCACCATTGAGCCCTCATTGCCATATCCAGTTTCCACTTCGTGGGAACAACAAAATCCAATCTCTCACACTACTTGTCATAATGATGACATACATATTGAACTCCTTAGTTCTTTGCCTACAAAAGCAAATAACCCTAAAAATCCTAAAGTATTGGACTTCAAATAAAGAAATCATGGGGTATCCAAAGTCAAAGAAAAATCCATTTTACCCATAGCATACAAAGAGCATTTACTTGACGAAAAGTAAATCCATTTGAGTATCAAAGAAAATCCAAAGAAGCTTCCTAAAATTGAGATTGTTGGTCCCCCATCACTTTCACTCCATAACACTTCCAACACCTTCCATAATCCCATCCCACATACACTTTTCTCCATCCATAATCGACAAGGCTACAATGGTTCCCATTTATGTTTCCTAAACACAAAAGAGGCTAATCTTGCACTTAAGGAGGTGCATGATGGTATCCTTGGTGCCCATCCTAGTGACATTATCCTTGAAACCTAACTTCCACATTTAAACCACCATCATGATCATTGTCCAATTGTTCCAAATTCCACACTTCCACCTAATATCATACCTTTCCATACCTAGCTTGTTGCAATACCCCAATATACAAAAAAATACAAGGAAAAAATAATAAATAAAAATAATAATAAAGAGAAATATCTGTCCTATGGTGAGAACCACTTTTATGGCGCCTTGGATAAGTACCATGGTGAAAACCTGCTTGCAAGTGCCATGTGTAGTAGTCATCTTTTGTTATCCTTTAGGTCACATGTCCCATGCTTCCTCATCAGTCCATTTTCATCTAATGTATTAGTCTTCCATTCCATATCTTATCTACCATCCTTTTTATTTGTTAGAGTCTTCCCTCCTCTACCTATCATATACATCCCATACATTTCATGCTATCACCCCACTTATACTTAGGAGCAATGGATTGTGTTTTATTTTGGGCATATGTTTCCTTGTCACCTCCTGATTATCCAGGGTATGGGTAAGTTCCTCCTCTTTGGACCTCATACACTTGCATGTTCCATGACCATCTACATATGTTGATATCACTTATTCTATCTTACACCCATGCCATTAAACATTTTTCATAGCATCCCCATGCTTTATCCTCCATCTCCTAATAAAATAATCACCCACTCCCATCGCAAACCATTTCAAAAAATTTAAAAAAATTAAAATATCTCCAAAACCCAAAAAAATTAAAACATTCCAAAAATCCAAAAAAATCACAAATCCAAACACTCCAAGCAATAAATCCAAATGCAAGCCATCCTTAATCCATACCAATCTAGCCACATTATCCAATCACATCCTTGGTTTTGTTCCAACCTTGCTATCAACCCAATCAATCAATCATCATCATTAAGATATACCATTCCTACATCCTTGTGTTGATATAGGGATATACCATTCCTCGCCATGATAACACTATCCTTACCCAATCAATCTATTCATCAATCATTGGTTTACAACTTGACAGGGACAACACCTTGTTTTTTTTTGAATCATTTGTGCATGCTTGTTTTCTTGCTTGTGTGTGTTATCATTTGATCTTGTATTTGTATCAAGTCCTTGCAACATATTGCTACAATGACATCATGGTCTTCCATATCATGGTGCCCAAAGGCATATGTGTGCTTGTGACCTTTTATCTTTTTTGAGTCAGTCCTTTCATGCACATGACACATCATCACCCTGGTCTTTATATCTTGGTGCATAATGTCTAGTGCTATGTCAAATTATATGGTTGTTCACTTAATGCAGCAAAACATATTTTTCATCTATTTTATCAATCCCTTATCTTTTCATCCATTTCGAGAGCCTATCTGTGTTCTTACAACTCGCCTATCCTCTTGAGGTGGCATCCCATCCTTACATTGTTTCTCCTTGTCACTCCTTCAAGTGGTTGGGGCATCCTTTTTCATCCTTTTCCCTTCATCCATACCTTATCTTCTTTGAAATGATGTTACTTCTCTTAGTCACAACATCATCTCAAAGAGGGGCAAAATGTAGACACTTGAAATTGACCATGTCACATTCATCACCTTGTCAACACCACCTTGCGAAACTTTGTGAGACTTTTGTCCTAAGAGTCCCCTTTACCATATCCTTTCCCAAATGAATTAAATAAATTATATTTACTTAATTAATCATTTCCCTCCATCACCTAAATTAAATAAATAAATTTTATTTATTTATTTCTATTTATCTCTTTTTAGCCAAAATTAATTGAATAAGTTTTATTTATTTAATTAATTTATCCTCCCATCATCTTCTCTTCAATAATTAATTAAATAATTTTATTATTTAATTTAATTATTGAGAGTCACATGACTAGCTTGTCCTTATCCTCAACCACTTGCCACAATCAATGAATGAGTGTCCCAAAAGTCAAACTAAGTTTTCATCCTAACCATCCATTACATCTCTCAATCCTAGCCATTCACACAAGGATAAACCCTAGAAGATGTCCTTTGCTGCCCTATAAATCCTTATCATTGCCCTAATGTGCTCTCAACCAATTCTAGCCATTGATATAATATTTTAATCCTAGCTCTTCATTCATCATATCCAACTTCTACAAATCAAGCCTCAACCAAGCCATTTTACATCATATTTTCATGCAACACCATGCTACCAAAATCCTCATAGATATCTCATTATCATATCTATTATTTTTATCTATTGTTATGATGTCAAAATGAGCAACCAACATATTGAAATCATTATCAAATATCATAGGATTTTTTAGTTGTTTTCATTATATTTCTTAGTCCTTTGATCATTAGATGAGATGACGTTGAATATGGAATATGTTCTTTGATGCATTGTTTCCTTCTTGATATCCATATTTATGCATACACAATCTATATACTTCTAACAAAATGATCTTGTCGTTGGAAAATCTATGAATCTTGCATGGAGCACCTTCAAAGACACCAATCTAGAGATAAGAGAATTTGGGGAACTAAATAAAATAACCCATATTTTGTTATCAAAGCAATTGCCTCTATTGATATTCTCTAGTACAAACATACCCATTTAACTACCTTATAGTTAGCATAGTGAACACATCATTAACTCTTAGGTATGTGCATGGAAATGGGAGTCCAAAAGAGGGTCAAAAGTGGTCACTTTTTTTTTTAAATCAGTAAAAATTGATCTTGGATGAGAAATTGAAGATAGCCACATTCAAAATTTGAAGATGTGACAAGAATAAGATTCATAGTGCTCAGAATCTAGTTTCTAAACTACTAATTTTTTTCTAAAAATGCTGGAGATTAAGAGATTCAAATAGGGGAGCACACAAAGTGCTAATGTTTTTGTCAGAATAATATAACATAACATCCAATTTGCTCCCTCTAAAATGTTGACTTTTTAAAAGTATTTCACAAATCACTTTGGTGGAAAATTAGTTAACATCTGTTATGGAGAAAAAAGTTTCCCTGTGCCTTTTTACTTCCTAGTTTAGCTCCTAGGTCCCCTTATTTACACTTTACAAATTAAATACTCACCCTGGAGCAATTTCCCCCAAAACCCATGTCAAATGGGATTTATGGGCCTATTTTAAGTGCTTAAACATGACCAAAAAGGGCCTTGGGACTTGTGTTCCCGTGCCCAAGTCTAGCCTAATTTGTTGAGATAAAAATAAAAGCATGTCATCTTGGGCCTTCTCAAAAGGTTTCCCTTTGTCGGCCTTCTTGATTGAATTTACAAATGTTAGCGCGAATGCATATTTAAATAGGTTTGTGTACTCATTTGTGTAATAGATGGATAACATGAACTCATGATATTGAGAAAAGAGCATTTTGAGGCCTTCTCAGAGAAGAATTGTGTTGTTATTGTGTTTGTTTGTTGTAGATTTGGCTTCATCAATCCATCTCCTCATGATTTGATAGATCTTCATCTCCATGAGGGCTCCACCTCTAAGGTGACATCTATTTGTATTTCAATCATTTCATTCCATTATTGGATTTGGCCTCTACCCTCCTTAGGCACACACTCTATCTAACAACGGTGTTGGAAGACTTGAATGTCCTTCTGGGGCTTGACCGAGGCAAGCTCCTTAACACAACCCCCAAACCATTTTCTTTGTATTTGTAGGTTACAAGTGCTGGAGATGGAAAAGTATAGGTGTAGAGAAGTAGTTTGAGGGATTAGGATTTAGGATCTAAAAGTACTTTGCAAAGATTCATCTCTCCTGGACTAGGGCGCTCGCTCTGTAGTCCTCCCGATAGGCTTGGTCTCGAACTCAGGATCAAGATAGAGTCTAACACATCTCTCTGCTATGGATCTATAGAAATATTGCCCTATTAGACTTGGGTGTCTGCCCCATAGTCCGCAAAAGTTTCATTTACAAAAATTCAACTTCTGGTATGTTTCTGATCCTTCCTGAGTGCTTTCCTATCTGATCTTTTGTAGCATTTTGTTTGTCTGTATACGATTGTATTATAAATAGGTTTTAAGGCCTACTTGACGTAGGGTTTAATAAATCTCTCAATCTAATATATCCTTCCATATCATTGTACATGTTATGACCGTTGTATGCATTGGTGGTCAACTAAGTATTCCACATCTCTTTTGTGGTGGATGTAGCTTGCTATAAAGTTGGCTCTGTCCTACCAACATCATCCCCCTTTGAAATGATGTCTTATTCTAAAGACATGCTAGCTCTATCTGTTAGTGTGAATAGGGATATTTTCTATCTAGTTTCCCTTGTTGTGAGAATAATTCATATTATTTAACTATTTATTAGTTAAACAATATTCTCACACATAATTCACATGTTAAGTTGACTTAGTGAGTCTACTAGATGTTTCTAGTTTTTTCTAGTTATGTCTAGTTGTTGCCAGTTGTTGATATAGTTGTCTTATCTTACACATGTGCTATAGTTGTCACATGTCATATGATTAAGACACTTGTCACATGACTACAACATCTTAGCTCTCATCCTTGCCTTTATAAGAAATGCTCTTCATGTACATTGTAACATAAGATGAACAATTTTTCATTCATTGATAGAATAAAATTATTCTTTCATTGTTTCTCTTGTGCTTGCATGAAGTCCTAGATCTTGGGTGGCTCCTATCTTAGCCAACTCTTACATGGTATTAGAACACTCTAGGTGGAATCTCTTCTTGTTAGCCAAATTTTAAGAGATTTGAATACAAATTCATGGTGGATCTTGATAGTTGAGTATGCTCTTCTCTTGCATCAAATGATGACTTGGAGAATTATAAAGATTTGATAGAAATATTGGTATATTTGTGAGGGTTTCCTCTTTGTGCCTGTAGACACCTGAAACTAACTTGCCCTACAAACCACTTTCCCGCATCCTCACATCACTAACTTACCCTTTCCCAATTAATCAAATAAATTCAATTTATTTAATTAATCTATCCTAAGCAATCTCTAATCATCTACCCTTAGCCATTTACCCCAAATCATCCACTTGTGATAAACTAATTCATCTAATTTATCACTAGACCTTACAATACTATCCCTCATTAAGTAAATAAATATTTTTAATATTTATTTAGTTAATTTGTCCTCCCTAATCATTATTTAATTAATCTACCCTATCATATAGCCTAAACCTAGCCTAGTTGATTAAATAACAATTATTTAATTAGTTACCCTAGCCTACATGACAGATAGACCAAAATTCATTAAATAAATCATTATTTAATTAATTTTAATCCTCCATTAGCCCACTAACTAATTTTCTCTAGCCACATTAATTAAATTAATCCCTTGATTAACTTGGTCAAATCTCACTTAACACCTTCTCCCACACCCCGCAAATAAATAATTACCTTTTAATCAAAAGGGTCACATGACCCTTCCAACTTACCTTTCCATTTCGATGTAAGAGATCTTTTTTATGCAAAGAGATCACACATGTGATTCCCAAAAGAACACATGTGTCACATGTCTCCACATCCTCCCATAAATTTGAATTTTTAATTCAACACTCCCCCATGGAAATGAATTTTTAATTCATTGATATGTCATTTTCCACCTCTTGCCAAGATGAATTTTTAATTCATCTTTAATCCTCCTCATCCTTCCCAAGGTGAATTTAAAATTCACTTTTACTATCAATCCTCCATCTTTGTTGATGAGATCTCCACCTTTGATCTCATCCTCTCATCTCAACTGTTGGATCAAGATCCTCTCCAATTTGCCTATAAATACAAGGCCAACCCAAGCCATTTGAACAACTTCTCCATAACATCAAATCCATGCCCAAATTCCTCTAAAATCTCTCCATCATGCCATCATAATGCCAAAATCTCCATAGCCAAACCATCTCTCATCTTCATCTCTATCAAATCCTTTATCAAATCCATCATCCTCATCATATTGTGTTGAAAATTAAGGAGAAATCCACATTCACACTACATCAACTTGGGTAAAGCTAGGATCTATGGGCGCAAGCTCTTGCACCTTATCAAGGAGTGAAGGAGATTTGGAGCTTGTGAAAGGTATAAATTTTATATTTTAAGTTTCCTTTCTTGTTTCTTTTCTTTCAAATTTCTCTCATCTTCATTTGGCATGCCTGGTGGGACCCCTTAGTCCTAAACTAATCTCCAATTGAATTTTGTGAAGTTTTTTTGATGACAAGTTTGGAATAGCGCCATATCTTCACGCAGTAGCACCATATCCTTGCGGATTAGTGCCTTATCACTCTATTTCAGTGTCATATCCCTCTATATTAGTGCCATTTGGATTAGCGTCATTGACGCAATCTTAAAGTTTTTTTGTCATAACAACCCTTTTTATCTAATTTTTGACTCTTGCAGGTGCTTTTGCAGTGTTCTTGCTTGTTGTCTAATAGGGTTGTTGTAGGTTTTGAAGTGTTTTGGTTACATTATCTAGCATATTTTGAAAACACTAAAAGCTTGAGTTGCCTTTGGAAAAAATCTTATGGTCTAACCTTGTTTCTTGTTAACAAACCATTCTATTTACCCTTGGATGGAGCTTAGAGGAGTTTAACATCACTATTTCATCATCTTTGGAAAGGTTTGTTTTCTATTTTTGTGTAGGTATATGATTTTCTACGGATCAACACCATCCACACCCAGAGCAGTGTCATCTGCCTCTGTGACACAGAGGCCACAGGTATAATCTTTATTTTAGTGCTATCTGCTTCTATCCTAGCACCATATCCTACTTTAGCACCATCCTGAATCTGCTTTGTCAGCCTCTATTTCACAGTCAACCTCTGTATTAGTGCCATCCATCTCTATTTTAGTGCCATATCCCTTTGTTTCAATGCTATTTAGCTTTGTTTTAGTGCCATATCCCTATGTGTCAGTGCCATCTTCCTCTATATCAGTACCATTTTTCTAACATATTTTTGAAGTTTGTTCAAGCATCTAACATCTTCTTGTAGGTATCAAAAACGCATGTCGAAGCACATTTTATCAAACTACTAACTTGTTTGTGTAGAATCACTTGCCAAAGCATATTTTTATCACTAGCTTTTAGGCACATTAAAGCTAGTTTAGTTGGGAATTAACATTTGTATGCTTTGTCTTGTTCACCCATAGATGTATGCTCTTCCCTCACACCTGAGGGTGATCTTGGGAATCAAAAGTCTATTTGTGAACTTTTATTGCTTTTATGTGTTATCCCAAAGGGGTCATATTTTGTGTATGCTCTCCCCTTGCACCTCATGCGATCTTGGGTGATCAAAAGCAAGGGTGATTTCTTCTTAAGAGGCCTACTTAGGGATTTCATCCCCCCAAGGGACAACCTCAACCACATGTACTAGTGGGGTATATCAAAGGGGGGAGAGTGATAGCTATATCTCAATCTAGTTATGTTGTGATTGTGATAGCCTTGGGGCCTTGGGTGATTCCAAACACAAGGTGAAGTGGTGCATGCTTATTCGCTTGGTTCCACATCCCTTTAATGGACTAGTGTTCACAGTTTGGGCCTCATGTACCTTGCGTATATCAAGGACTCCTTAGTAAGCTTGTTCAATCCTAGCTTGAGACCTCTTAGCTATATGAGATTGTGATGCACTAGATACCTATAGGGATCAGGAAGTTAGTCATCGCACATACCACATTGATTTTATCATCAAGTGCAAATGCCCTCTAGAAACAAACATGCATATCATGTATGCTCTCCCCTCTCAATGTAAGAGTGATCTTGGGTGATAAAAATGGTTAGCTCCTCCTCATGGGACTTGCATGTCACACCTACATAAAGGAAGCAAGATGAGCTCATAATCTTGTATACTCCCACTTGAATAATCTAGGAATGTTCATGTGAATGGTGTGTCTTCTATGTGAAAACCCGTTCATTAAAAACATCAATTTTTATGCATTAAAGTTAGGCATTGTTTTTTTCTTGCTTGCATTACCTCTTGCTAAGATCTTGGAGCCAAAAAATCATACATTCCATCAAAATCCTACAACTTTCAAACCTGCAATAGCCTTTTAGCGCCATATGCTAACTATTTAGCACTATTCTGTTCTGTTATAGTACCATCCCTTTAGCGCCATTTGTCCACCAATCAGTGCCATATTCTCATCCTTCAGCACCTTTGGTGTCTATTTTAGTGCCTTTTGTGATTGTTTTAGTGCCCTTAAATTTCTTCGTGTCCAAAAATCAAAATTTCCCATCAAAACTATTAATTTTACAAGCCCATTTTTGAAAAACTTTTCAGTTGGGTGCTACGCCCCCAAACCCCTATTAGCAGGTTGGGGTTCATCCAGCCCCCCACACGCCCCTAATGTTGGGCTAGGTCTCCTCCCAATACCACTAAACCCTCCCCCATTTATTAAATCCCATCAATTGAGCTTATCCAATCCCTTTATCTGAGCTTAATCAAATTTATCCTAATCCACTTCATCCTTAGTCATAGTCTATCTTCATCATCCTAATCACTCTTATCCACCTCATCTTAATCCAATCACCCATCTATCCTAATCATCCTAATCATCATCCTAACCATCTATCTTATCCACATCATCTTCAAACAACCTATCACTTTCATCCAAATTATTCAATCCAATCCTATCCTAATCACATCTACCTCATCCTTAATCAACCACATCATCATTCTAACCAACTATCCAATTCATCTTCTAATGAAATCAACACTATCTAAACCATTATCCAACCTCATCCAAATCCTCATCAAAACTATCCTACACCAAAAACCTCAACATCTTCCAAAGCTTCATCTAAATCCTCTCCAATAAAAAACAATATCATCTTGATCCAAATCCTTCATTCAACATAAATTCAATCCTAATCTAATCCATTCTCCACTCCTCCAACATCAATTAATCTTCATCCAAAAATCAATCTCCAAAACATCACCCAAACATCAATCCACAATCTTCTAAACCATAATCCAAATCCAAAATCAACATCATCCCCAACATCATCAACCATCTAAAATCTATCTCCAAAATCACACATCCCAACCCCTAATTTGTAGCCAATAATTATCCTTTTGTAAATCAAACCTTGGTTAAGGACTTAGTCTCCCTCACCCTCCATCAATCTTCCATCCAAAAATCCCAATCACAATCATTATCAAAATCCCCCAGCATCATTATCAAAATCTAAATCCAAATCAACCTAATCAAAAAATCAAGACCTTAATTGATCATCATCAACCTTTATCCAAACTTCCTTGAGATCAATAGTCTATCTTAAGTAAGTCATCAAAATCAACAATCAACCCAATCAACCCTCTTGCTTGAGATCATTAGTCTATCTTAAGTATAGAGAATCATCATCCTTTGAAGCAAAACAAATCATCCTAAGGTCTTGAAATTTGAGCCCCAACCTACATCACACTCATCCATTATCCTATATCATCTCATATCCTTTCAACAACATGGATCCTTATGTGGCAATGCAACATTTACAAAGACTTAAATATGCCTATGAGGATTTTGATCCTATCACTAAGAAAAAATGCAAAAATATCATTAAAGATATTCCATTAGTACACCTCATCATTGGAGATTCTCAAACTCCTATTTCATCCCCATCAACACCCTACATATCCACCCCATCAACCTCATATCAACCTTCAACCTCATATCAATCTTCATCACCTTATACATCCATGCCATCATACCATCCAACCACTCAATACCTCCAACTCATCCATCCCCCAACCTTTGTCATGTTAACTTTGATCAAGGGAACACCAACCTAGCACACCTTATAGCCTAAATCCAAAGATTACATACACAACCATTATACTATGTGAATCCCCCATCCTCTAATCCCCATCCTCCAATCCCTCCATCACAATATCCCTCTAATCCTATCAACCTTAATCCATCACCCTATCTACCTTACAATCCATCAATCTCAACCCCCCACCACAATATCCCTCCAATCCTATCAACTTGAATCCATCAACCTATCCATCTCCCAATCCATCAATCCCTATCCACCATACAACCTTCCAAAACCTAAGCCCACAACATCCAATAAATCCTTGAGGAATTTTCTCCAAAGAAAAAGCAAAGCTATGGAATCCCCCAAATCCCCCACCCCTCCAACACCACCATCTAATCCAATGACTATCCTTGAACCCATCCAAGAACCATCACTACCTAATCCCATCACCCACCTATCTAATCCCAATCCTAATCCTACACCATCCACCCTTATTATCCATCCATTATATTGTTCTTCAACCCATACACTCATGAAGGATGTCATCCATTGACTATTAGAAAGGAATCATTTGCCATAATCTTCTACCATAAGCACAAGTCAAACACCCTCATGCAATCTAACATCTATCACACCCATCCAAATCATTTCCACTTCCATGCAAACACTTGATCTATGTCTAGAGACAAATCCAAAGCATGTTGAAGCGTAAACCTCCTTTCCTAATCAAGATCTAAGCATCCCATCTAACCCCATCCCTAATCCCCTCCCATTTAGTGATCAACCTATTGATTCCACACCATCTTCTATCACCCCTTTATCACCCCCATTAATCCTTTATCTCCACCCATCAATCTCATCCCAAATTCATCCTCTTATCCCTTAGAAAAACACCTTCATCCGCGATGGCTCCCTCATAGGAGGTGAACAACTTTCATCCACCACCTATCCTTCTCCAAAAAATAATGGACTCGCGTCTTGTTTCTAAAGCACTAAACATCCCATTGCATGTCACATGCTCCAACATATGAACTATCAAGGAAAAGGCTTATGCCTTCATGAACAAGGCATCTTGGAGCCCATCCACACCACATTACATCCATCCTCGCATGGCCTTGGCTATACATCCCAAGGCAATCAATCTAAACATGTTGGTAACATCCACACATCCTCCAAAATCCATTCATCCAATCCCAAACTTGGTGCATCTCATCACACCTCAAAATCATATGTTGCCATTCCGCCTCCATCGTCATATCATTTGCAAAAAGAATGTGACCAAACACACCCCTCCATCAACTTTACCTCCACTTCTACTAACTCCTAACATCCCCATCCTCAAATCCCCTTATCCTCCTATCCTTCCAACTCCTAAAATTAAATCCCCTTATCCTCCCATCCTTCTAACTCCTAATATGCCTATCCTCAAATCCCCTCATCCATTTATCCATAAATCCACTTTTAACCCCTCTACCCATAAATCCCCTAAAATCCCAAATCAAGACCAACAAAACCACACACCATCCAAATTAGAAGTTACCAACACATCCATGAGAATCAAAAATAAAAATTTAGATGCCTCTCTACATAAAGCAAAACATCCACAAAAGCCTAAAGATGCTATCCCTCCCAAGCAAAGTCAAGAATCCAAAAGGCTACCAAAGTCCACACCATCAAAAGAAAAAGCAAAAACAAAAATGGTGTGGGTCCTTAAGCACAAAGAAAACAATCCAAATGAGGCATCCACCTCCAAATATCAAAAATCCCAAACATCCCACTCCCCATCTAAAAATCCCATAATTCCTAAGTCTATTTGGCTCCCTAAAACCCCAAATCGGCCATCCAAAAATCCTCTATCTCGATCCCCATTACTACCCACCCCACATCCAAAATATAAGCTTCAAAATACATCATGGTATGTGCAACCATTGGTCTTGGTTCCCCTCCACCCCATGGCATTCCCACATACATCCATCTCTCCATATTTTATCCACTATCCTACATATTTCCCCTATCACATCCCTATGGTCCATGCTTTTGCATAAACATTACATAATCCACATCATAATCCACCATCCATTCTATCTTCTACCAATATCCATCCATCATCATCCAACTATCCAACATGGGATCATCTTCCACTTGCTATGGAAACAAATGCTAGAGTCCCCATTCCATCCAAAAAAGCAAAAAATTAAAAAAAAATCAAAAAATCAAAAAAAAAAAAAAAGAGAAAAAATTTGTCTAATGGTGAAAACCACTCCTTGTGGTGCCTTGGACAAGTACCATGATGACAAACCCTTGTGGGAATCATGGATAATCCCTTTCCCATCCATTTGTACCCTGTACTTGGGGGCAAAATCATATCCTTCATCCTTTGCATATATTACCCATCATCCATCCTTATCCTATCATATTCCTATCCACCATCTGCCTATTTATCCTATCATTTCCTATCCATTCTATCTACTATATCTTCCCCCTTAGATCTTGATAAAGACAAGGGATAAAAGATCAAAAAAATGCTTTGGGCACCTCTCGGCATACATTCCTTTCCAAGCATATCCTCCATCCATCTATCTACTACAAAGTCCATCCATCCAAACGTGAGCCCATCATGCAAAATTCTAAGCATCATATTTGCAATGGGGCATATAATTCCTATGCAACATAGCCTTTGGAGACCATCCCCAACCCCCTCCATCCATCAATCATGAATCTCCTCTCTATCACCTTCCATCGCCAATCCCTCCATCTACTTATCATGTATCCCTACCGGATCTTTTATCCTCCATCCTATCCCTTATCCTCATGTATCTATCTATCTATCAAAAATCCCCTATCCATTATCCTTTTATCACCAATCCCCCATTCAATCTTATCACCTTATTCATGTTCACTTCTAGACTTGGTGTTCCCTCATCATTGGTATCCAACACTTAGGCTATCCAAATGTAATCCAATGCAACCATCTCATAATAAACCATTCCCTATCCAAAATTAAAAAAATCCAAAAAAATAAAAAAATCTAGAAAATCCAAAAAAAATTAAAATATCCACAAAATCCCAAAAATATCCATCCCAAAATCAACATCATCATACATCAACAATCCATCCTACCTCAACATCATCCAACCCATCCTGAACTATCCCTACATCATAACTACAAATCAGAACTACATAACATCACCACCTGCATCCTAATGTGCCTTAATCCCATGGATACAAGGTATGTAAGCAGTCTGGAATATGAAGGAAGTTTCCAGTACTCAGGTACATAAGATACACCCATCTAACCCACTTGGATGGTCCCTATCCTTTGAGCTTACACTAGATCCAAACACAATATCCAACGCATTGCATCAGCTATCAAATCATCATCCTTTAACAAAAATCATCAACTATCAAATCAACATCAACCACAACCACAACTTATAACCATCATATATTGCACCAATCTTACAACATCAACCATCAAAACCATGCCCTACGATATATCATTCCTACAATAGGCATGATCCAATCATCAATTGATTCCTGCCTTAGGATATATCATTCCTGCAATAAGCAGAATTCATCATCCTATAATCATCCATCTTGGCAAGAGATACAATGGCTATTTGTTTGGTTCGTTGATCTTTTGGTTCTTGATTTTTTATCTTTTGTCCCATTCAAAGATCATTTAAAAGCTACCTTGATCTCACTATATCATGGTATGTGGCAAAAACATCTAGAATGGGGCATAGTCATTACTTTTGTATGCTATGCTTGTGGGTTGGTCTCATTACTCCATGCTAGTATTCATATCTTGTGGATCGTAGGGTTGGTTCTAGCATATTGTTTTCCTTTTTGCATCTAAGGTTCATCATATACCTTTTGTGTATTAAGGGCTTATGCTATGAGTCCCCTTCTCTCGTCTAGACAAGGTTGTACTATCTCGGGCATGCATGGGATCATCCCTTTGTATGCGTGTCTAGTCCACGCAAATGTCAGATAAACATTATCACCCTGGTCTTCTATACCTTGGTGAAAATATCCACTTTGCTATAACAAACCTAGGATTGCTCTAAATAATTTTTAGCACAATAATTATCCATTAACCAATCTACCCAAAATCATCAATCTTTCATCTCACCCCTTATCCTCCAACCACTTCAACCAATCTATTTCATCCATTTTGAGAGCACACCCGTGTTCTTGCAACCCGCCTATCCTCTCGAGGGGGCATCACCCTTACCAATCATCCCTAAACATTACCCTATTCTTCTAAACCAAAATATTTTTCTATCCAATCCAACTCTATATTTTAAACTTCTTTGAAATAATGTTACTTAGTCGCAACATCATTTCAAAGAGGGGCAAAATGTAGACACCTGAAACTGACTTGCCCCGCAAGCCACTTTCCTGCATCCTCACATCACTAACTTATCCTTTCCAAATTAATTAAATAAATTTAATTTATTTAATTAATCTATCCTAAGCCATCTCTAATAATCTATCCTTAGCCATTTATCCCAAATCATCCACTTGTGATAAATTAATTTATCTAATTTATCACTAGACCTTACAACACTATCCCTCATTAATTGAATAAATATTTTTAATATTTATTTAGTTAATTTGTCTATCTCCCTAATCATGATTTAATTAATCTACCCTATCCTATAGCCTAAACCTAGCCTAGTTGATTAAATAACAATTATTTAATTAGCTACCCTAGCCTACATGACCCCTAGACCAAAATTAATTAAATAAATCATTATTTAATTAATTTTAATCCTCCATTAGCCCATTAACTAATTTTCTCTAGCAACATTAATTAAGTTAATCCCTTGATTAATTTGGTCAAATCTCACTTAACACCTTCTCCCACACCCCACAAATAAAAAAATTACCTTTTAATCAAAAGGGTCACATGACCCTTCCAACTCACCTTCCATTTCCATGTAAGAGCTCTTTTTTATGCAAATAGCTCACACATGTGATTCCCAAAAGAACACGTGTCACATGTCTCCACATTCTCCCATAAATTTGAATTTTTAATTCAACACTCCCCCATGGAAATGAAATTTTAATCCATTGACATGTCATTTTCCACCTCTTTCCAAGGTGAATTTAAAATTCACTTTTAATATCAACCCTCCATCTTTGTTGATGAGATCTCCACATTTGATCTCATCCTCTCATCTCAACCCTTGATTCCAAATTTGAATCCCAACCATTGGATTGAGATCCTCTCCAATTTACCTATAAATACAAGGCCAACCCAAGCCATTTGAACAACTTCTCCATAGCATCAAATCCATGCCTAAATTCCTCCAAAATCTCTCCATCATGCCATCATAATGACAAAATCTCCATAGCCAAACCATCTCTCATCTTCATCTCTATCAAATCCTTTATCAAATCCATCATTCTCATCATATTATGTTGAAAGTTAAGGAGCGATCCACATTCACACTACATCAACTTGGGTAAAGCTAGGAGCTCATGGGTGCAAGCTCCTCCACCTTATCAAGGAGTGAAGGAGATTTGGAGTTTGTGAAAGGTATAAATATTGTATTTTAAGTTTTATTTCTTGTTTCCTTGCTTTCAAATTCCTCTCATCTTCAGTGCCTTATATTACAGGTTTATTTTGGAGCATGTTGCTACAAATCTGAGCACACCATTGCATTTAGGAGGTCTGAGATAGTGAGATTGCCTTTTGTTTCATCTAGAACGGACATCGGAGGCCAAATCTATGAGGTTTTCAATTCGATGAATAGTTACCTGATCCGGGAGATAGCTGCAATCTCGAAATAGTTTGGGCAAAAATAGACCCTTCCATTGCGTCTAGAAGTTGTCAAAACCTATAGATCAACTATTAAATCATCAGAATTAGACAAAGTTGCGGGAAAAGGCAAAATTTGTTTACCCGATGTCGATGTAAGGAATCATAGGCAGAATATTCTGAAGCATATTCCTTGGGAATCTTTTGTCTATGCTATGTAGGCATTAGCGAAGCTCTATGTTGTAATATCTAGCAGGGAATTTATTTAACTACTGGTTAAAAGCATTTTCTTCATTTTTTTTAAAGGTTTCTGCGGGTTTTTTGTACGCAGGCCCTTGTGTCAACATGGTACAACCCTGCGTCAGCAGGGTACCTATAGGTAGCCTAGAAACTGCAAGGACACCACGTGGCACGGGCCCCCCACAACCCTTTTACACTAGCGAGGCCACATCCAAAACCCACCTGGTAGGCTTTTCTGTCGCCACCAGTGATGATAAATATCTCAGTGGCGGTAAATTCAAACCCACCATCGGTGGGGGTTTTACAACTAGTAGTAGTTTTTTGGGTCGAGATCTGCACTCCATGAGTCGTCTACCACTGGCAACCATCAAACCACCCGATGGCAACTGTTTACTACCGGGCAGCGGCATTTTGCCCCCACTTGACGATAGTTTCATCAGACCAGTGGGTTTAATAAAAGAAAATGACAATTTTACCTTATCAAACAATGATTTTGTTGTGAGATGGTGGCATATTCCAGGAATATTCCTGTCTAAAGCTAGCAAACAACTCATCCAAGGTGGTTTTGGCTTGTTCAAAGTGGATTTTTACTTATGTTTGGCGGTTTTCTATCCAACAGGTGGTTTTTTATTTTCTACAAGTGGTTTCGACCTACAGATCAGTAGTTTTTTATTGTTTTGCATTGCAGAAGGTGGTTTTTCTTCCATCTACAAGTGGTTTTGGCCTGAAACCAACATTTTTTCTCAAACAAACAATTTTTTGAAAACTACAGGTGGTTTTTGATTTTTAATAGAGAATATTCCATCGACATCAACTGTTGATGTTAGCACTGCGTCAGCAGTGACATTAGCATAAGGGCCCTCCTTTGGCCCCCTTCTAGCCCTAATAGGGCATTTTTTTCTGGGAGCCATAAATTTTTGCCACAATATCAAAAATTGATAAATGATATATCGTCAAAAAGATAGTTCTGAGCACTTCACAATGGTGTAGGTAGTTTTCTGATATTCTATTATAGGTGCTAGATACAACTATTTGAAGCTAGATCTTGCATTTTTCACTCTTGAGCTCACAACTTGCGCCCAATTTATTGGAATTTTAACTTTTTATAGGCATTGGAAAGGTATTTCTATACTCTACAGTTTTGTCCATGCCATTTTTCTAGATTTTGCGTTAGACATCATATTTTTAGTTTGAATCTCTTTAGGTAAATATCACTCATTGATTGGAAAAGGAGTTAAAATTGGTGGTTGTTTTGGTTTGGGGGGCTTCAATTACAATGTTGATTGAGTTTGTGCTCTTCTTTTTCTCTACATAATGGATAAATCAAGGGTTCCATTGTTTATAACTATACAACTTGGAGTCAACATGCATGGAATGCCCTAATGGATCTTGGACATTCTTTATATGCTGAAAACAAGATACCTGAATCCAAAGATGATAAGGAAAAGATAAAATGGATGATAAAGCATACAAAATCTCTTGGATGTCTTCGTAGTTTCAATTCCCTAGATCTCTTGTTTCAGATTGAGGCATGCATAAATTCACATGATGCTTGGGATAAGTTGAAAACATTGTATGGTACAACAAATGAAGTTAAAGGCTATCAAATTGATAATGAATTGATGAGCCTTGATCCTAAGAACTTTAGCAACATCCAAGATTACATAACTAAAGTTAATGATCTAAGAGAACAATGTAAAGCATGTGGTATTGAGAAAAAGGACATCTAGTTGATCTACAATGTGTTGAATAAACTTGGTCCCGATTATGCGGCTTTTATCTCTAGCTTTCACACTCATAGGTTAACTGTGGGATCTTCTTTCACTATGCCTTCATTTGCATCCTTTTCTGAGATGTTAATGCATGAGCAACATAAGATTCTTTCTATGGGTATCATTAAGCCATCACAAACTCATGCTTTGGTGGTTGGACAACCTAAGGAACAGAAAGTGTTAGGTACTTCTAACAAGAAACAAAAGAAATCTAAGAAAAATCCACAAACAAATCAAGCACAAAATTCACCTAAGAAGGAGAAGTCTACATGTGCTTATTTTTGGGCTACTCCCTAAGTTGCACTTAAGGGGTGGTGTTAGTGTGAATATGGATATTTCCTATCTAGTTGACCCTTGTGAGAATAATTCATATTATTTAACCATTTATTAGTTAAATAATATTCTCACACATAATTCACATGCTAAGTTGAATTAGTGAGCCTACTATATGTTTCTAGTTTTTTTCTAGTTGTCTAGTTGTTGCTAGTTGTTTCTAGTTGTCTTATCCTACACATGTGATATAGTTGTCACATGTCATAAGATTAAGACACTTGTCACATGACTACAACATCTTATATCTCATCCTTGCCTTTATAAGAAAGGATCTTTGCGTACATTGTAACATAAGATGAACAATTGTGCATTCATTGATAGAATAGAATTATTCTCTCATTGTCTCTCTTGTCCTTGCATGAAGTCCTAGATCTTGGGTGGTTCTTATCGTAGCCAACTCTTACACTATCCACTAAAACAATATGAAAATTTTGATCCAACAAAATTGATTGTCACAACTTCAAAATTGGGAAGGTAACTTATCTTCATGGTAGAATGTGCTTACAGATCTCCTTTAGTTGTATATATATATGTTCTCCCACTATATATTTTGCTGCTGTAATAGTTATATTTGACCATTGATGGTCAACAAAGTGTTTTTCCTATCTTCTAGGGTGTCCAAGATCTAAATTGTGATTGTCACTTTGATAGCATCTATCAACAAGCCTATCAAATGTGAAAGATGTAGGCTGAACACTTCTTTAAGATACTTAAATTGTGCCTTTAACCCCTCTCTTTGATATTGTACATGTTGATACTGTTTGTGGAGGGTCTCAATTTGAACTCTAATGCTCCCATCTAAGTCCATAACATCATAAGTAGTGGATTCCTACATTATTTAATTTTTTATGTTTTCCAATTGTACCTTTAGAGCCTTGGTCGAGGTTGGTCATACTAAACAAAATTGGTAAAGTGTGTTAATGTTTGCCTTAGTAGTTTGTATCTTTTTAACTTCCACCTCCAATTTAGTGTGTGCAGAAGCACACTTCTTTCTTATATCTTGTGTCTACTTTTTCTTGATATCTGATAGTAGTCTTTTCTTGATAATATCTTCTTGATTTTATATCTCTAGTAGAATATCATCTGTAATTTTTCTTAATTGTTGACCCAAGCGATTTGAATTATCCCTGATGACTTGTGCTATTGAATGAAGTGCAATGAGAACATAATCAATATTGTCAACAATATCCACTTGTTCTTCAAGGGATCTTCTCTTGCAGTGGTTTGTAGTATGTCTCGTAGCTGAAATTTCTATAGAGGAGAGATGTTGGAGAGGTTGGTAATGGGTAATTGGAGTGATGGAGATGATGGGATAGGTTGGAGTTGCCCTTGTTGTGCCAAGAAATTTTTAATTTCTTGCATTGGATAAAATGGTGGGGATGTGGGGGTGGATGGAAGAGGTTTCTTTGGTGATGAAATCTTGAGTTGTTGTACCTCCTATTGTGCTTCTTTCCCATCTCCTTTTTATTTTGTCACTTCCTCCTTTTGTGTTTCCTTTTTTGTTTCTAGTAGGGTAGTGTAGGCTTTCTATGTAGCCTCTAGAGTCTCTTGTCTGACCCTCTCCTTTGATTTTGTTGCCTATGAGAGAAATGTATCCACTCTATGTTTTGACCTGAGCTCCTACTTATATAATTATATTATTTTTTCTCTCTTCTCTGTTGAAAGATTCACTACAACTTCATCTAATTCCTTTGTTCTAATATGCTCTTCTAGCCTCACTGATTCTTCTTATTTCTACTTCAAAACTATGGCCAATTCTTCTAGAAAACCTTTGATTATCTCTATCAAGGTACAAGGTGTACTTGATATGTACTCTAGCAAGGCTTCTTCAATTTCTTTCTTATTATTTGAACTTGTAAATACATATGTACAGTTTGCAGTGGCATGTCTAGTGTAAAGATATATCTATATAACATGATGTGATCCATTATTTCTTTAGTTTTTTCTTCCCAGTGCTTCTTAGGATTATCTTCATTTGTACATGCCATTTTGCTTTCTTATGCAATGGAAGTTCTTCTATTCCTACCTCTTCTTATTTTTGTGTTACTTCTCCCTATTATGTTTCCTTTGTATGCTTTGTTTGTGCTTAGAATATATTTGTGTTTAGCTTTTTTCTATATCTTTAGCTAACATGTTTCCCCTTTCTTCTTCTCTACACTCATTTGTAGCAGTGGCTCTATGGCTTCCCTCATCGGTGATTTTGGGGCGTCTACTTGTGTTTGGGCTATTTGAAGTGATGGAATGGCTTGCTTCCTCCTTCTGGAGATTTATGGTGAGCATTTCTCCAACTCCTCTTCACCCAACAATGCCTTGTGTTTGTGAACCTCTTATTTTAAACCTCAAGGATTTAAATTTAAGGTGCTCAGAGTGTTGTACTTTGTTTGGCCCTACTTCTAGTGATACTAGGGAGTTGGAGATCTTTGTAACATCTGGTGGGGTGGGATCCTTTGGTATTCCCCACTTTGTAATTTCTCCTTGTTTTTCTCCATATGCTCTATAGCCTTTTGTTTTCTCTATTTGTCCATAAATTCCTTGTATATGACAAATATTTCTACTTTAGGATCCTTGGGGAGATCAAATGATGCCTTAGCATTTGCATTTACTAACTTATCACTCACTTCACAAGGTAACTATGGTACCCATGATTCATGTAGTTCCACCACCTCCATGAAAATGTGGTCTTTATCTACTGCAAATGTGATAGATCATCTGCATATGACCTTACCACATCATATGATATGTGGTCCCTTGCTTGCATTTGTGATTGATTTTTTTTCAAAGAATCCCCAATAGGCTTCGGTATAGGATGTGGCATCACTAAAGTATTTTACATGGGCGTTGATTTATGTAGCTACTACGATATCTTGGGACCAAATTTTGCTAGGAAAACCAAGAAGCCCATTCATAAAGTAAAATGCTAGGAAAATGATTAAATATCCATACCCAAACTAATACCAGTTCCTTCCTTTTTTCCTAGTTATGTTCTCCATCAGTTGCTCTTGGAGGACCTTGTACAAGTCAAATTCTTTACCGTGCATCACCATTTGATAGGCAATGAGTATCACGATGCTTGTAGAAGAGCATTCTTTGTTTATGCAGTAGATTTTATGGGTGATAGCTAGAGTGACATATCTGATAGCGAGGTTTGTAATTTTATCTATTTCCAAATTTCGTCCATCTGATGTAGCCCCCATCAATTTTGTAACTTTTTGCTTACTTCAAATTTTCTTTGAAGGTAGGTCACCTTTGTTCCATAGTCTAGTTATCACATAGATGACTTCTTTGGTCATATAGTAGGGTTTGTTTAGGTACATGTAGTCATCATGGATCTATTGAATATAATCTTAATCCAACCCACCTTTGTACAAAAATTTGGGAATTCCTTCCATATGTCAAGTTTGAATGCTCCCACTTGCTTGTACTAGTCCAAATATTCTTGTTGACCTAGTTTTAACAAGGTTCTATGAAGCAACTCAAATTTGGTATGATTTATTTTTGTTAATGCAATGCATATATACTTTCAGTCATCCTTTGCATATATTAAGTCCGCAGGCATGTTTGAGAAAGCCCCATT
Source organism: Cunninghamia lanceolata (assembly GCA_027924645.1). Lineage (NCBI taxonomy): Eukaryota > Viridiplantae > Streptophyta > Pinopsida > Cupressales > Cupressaceae > Cunninghamia > Cunninghamia lanceolata. The sequence goes on along the minus strand of BSBN01000084.1, from coordinate 38,409,360 downwards.
AGGGTCTACCTGGACATTGCTTTGAATAGGTACTTTTGGTATTTTGGGTGCAGGTAGTTTTGCACATCTACGAGAATAGGAGTTTCCATTATCCTAGTTTCTAATTCCTCTCTTCAACTTTGTAAACTTATAGTCAATACTCTCACCAGTGGCTCATTTTTGCCTAGAGGGTTTGTAGCACAAGTACTTAGCAATTTTCACAAGTGATTTCTTCCTTCATTCCAAGCTACATTTATAGATTTTCAATGGTAGTTTATTTATTTATTTCTCCTACCTATCTCTTTGCTTCCAACCAGGGCTTAAATTTAACAGTCAACCTTGCCTGTCAAGCAATTTTTTTATGACAGTTATCAATTCAATGCTGTCTTTAAATACTATGACATATTTTAGTATAAGTAGATTATATAAAAACCAAATATACATATCAGCATAATCGTATGTAAATTTTGACAGTTTGTCCAAAATCTTTCCTTTCATATGATACAGTCTTTTTAAAAATTTGATTGTATTTTACAACAAAAATGGCTAAATACAACTATACAACTATTAAATTTAAGCCCTGCTTCCAACAATTCTTCTCGATGGGATACTTTAATTCTTTTCTGGTGTGCCTTCTCTTTATAGTTATGTTATACTTCAATACAAACTATGATACATATGATACATTTTTTAGCTTTTTAGTTATTAACTTCCTTTGTGATAGTTTTTTAACTTTGCACCATTTACATGACCATTTAGTAGTTCATTCTGCAATGTTTTTAGCTTGATGGCTTCAAATTGAGATACTTTTGCAATTCTGTAAGGACCTAACCATCACATTTTTAATTTACCTTTTTTCTTGAACTTATTTTCATATAGTAGGACCTTATGATCAACATTATGTAGAGAGTGATCAAGAGAAAATTGTTCTCAAGAGTACTACATGTGTAAGTAATTAGTTAGGGATATTAAGGATTTAGCTATATAGGAATTCCCAAATAAACAAGGAGATGAAAAACAAGCACAACTCGAATGAAATTGTATGCAAAGTCTACCATGTATAACAACCAAAAGGTAAGTACATATAGGTGAGGATGAGTCAGAAGGTTGAGTCGACTTAGGAGTCGAATTCAACACTCCACTCACCAAGTGGCAAAAGTATGTCGACACATAGCTTGGAGAGTTGTGTCAAACTCTCCTAGTTGACACCTAGTCACCTAAGGTGGCTTAAAGCCATGTGCTAATTATATTACTTAGAATAGGTAATATATAATAAAGTTTAGCACTAACAAGCTATTTACAGTATATAACCTTTTGATTAACTATTCTATATTTAAAGATTAATAAGCACGTTATATGATTTTCAGATAATATAAACTATGTTTACTATACATTTCTTTCTTTGTTTTCATATGTCAAATTAATCCTCCTTCACAATAAATGCATGTGCATGCCTTTGCACAACATTGAAGACCAAAACTCTAAGCAAAACTAGATAAGCACATGTAAGTGTAGAAATAAATTCAAACCCTAATAGTGAATTATAAAATTAGAGTTATATCAGACTTGAAATCCTTATAAAGAAGTGAAGGTAAATCTCTAAGTTCAAACCTCGGGGGTATAAGCATGGACGAGTTCACCAAAAATGTAAAAGAAAATACATTTTCCTCATGGGTTGGTTGGATTAATTGATCTAATGCTACCAATAAACACATAATTGACTTAGATTACAAGGTTTGGTAAATATAAAAATAATAAATGCTATTTGAAGAATTTGAATCTCAAGGAACAATGTACCAAGTTAGCTTCCAATAGCTATAAGGAAAGGGCAAGAGTTAGTAATGTGAATTTCAGGTCAAATCTATATCATACGAGATTACACCTGCACTTGAAGAAATGACTACGAATAGGAAATGTGGAATCTGGGAATGGAGAATGGATATACAAATTTCAAAGCTATAATAATGCGAATAAATACAAATAAAGTAAGAACAAAAATATATACATATGAAAATTTGTATAAGTGACAATAAACAAGGATAAAAAAAATAGATTTAGGAACCAAACTTAATATAAAAAAAAAGTGCTATATATTAACGCTGAAAGCCTTCCTTTAGTGAGCAGTACTACTTCAAATACATAGAGAAATGACCCAGATTAAAAGAACTACTATAGAATGCATCTCAACTATTCATTTTATAAATAACAAAAGACAACAAAATTGAAAAAATATCATAAATGATAAGAACCAAAAAAATTTCACTTTTTTACTTCGACAACAAATTATTATTTTAATTAACCCACAGTTGAGATATTCCGCCATAATCTTGTTTGACGGGGGTTAAAAAGTTCACGTTTAATCCTCTACGGCAAATGTGAGGTATGAGCGGCAGTAAACATTAAATATTGTGTGTTGTTGCAATTATACTGATGAGCAGGACGGGTCTTCGGATTGGATAGGTTTAAATTAAGTCGGGCCAGGCGGGCCCCTAACATGCTGGAATGCTCTCTGATTCAGCATCCAATTCAACGTTTCCCACGCCCACTTTTTTCTTTTTTTCTCCTCTATTTTTCTCAAAACTATGCACATTTCTTTTTTCAAGTATCTCCACATTTTTGGCCCTTTGTGGTGCAAATAAAGTGGCATATTTCACTTATTATTAAATGATATTGTCTTAATGACATTAGGTAGCATAGGGCAGAGGATAGTTCTGTTTTTGTGCGGTTATAAAATTTATAAATATTTTTGAATCAAAATTGTAGATAACTATTATTAAAAAATTTGTGGAAAAACATTATTAAACACTCTTGAATCAAAATAGTAGATAACTATTTTGTAAACTCGTTGGTTGTTCTTACGCGGGGAAAAATTCGTGTTAGAAGAAGTCTCATGTCCTATGTCCTTTAAATGTCCCCCGCAGGATACTGCAATTTATTTTTTTCAAAAGGAAACGGGAAAAAGGTTGAAAGCAAATAATTCAGGCCATATCAAATTGCAAGAGAAGGGAAGCGTGAACAAAAAATTGTCAGTTTTATTGATAAAAAAAATAAATGTTGGAATTGAAAACTATAATTTGAGATTCATACAGACAAGTTTTCCATATATAGTTCTATTCATAGAATGTTTTTAAGGTTAATACATCTTGTTTAGGTTTCACATATTCTATTTCATGTATGTTAGTATATTATATTACTTGTATTATTAATTATCTTGGTAAATATATTAACAAATAATTATGTAATAAATTGATATATTAATTTATTATTTGTATAAGTATTTATTTATGGTGCTTGACATTAAATTTTGGAAGTTTGTATAAATATTTATTTCTTTATATATATGATATATTTCTATATAGAGGGTATTAAGTTATTGAAATTTATTATATTTATACCTTCATAATGAATAATCAAATTTCGTAATGATATAGAGGGTATTAAGTTATTGAAATGTATTATATTTATACCCTCATAATGTATTGCATATTAATATAATATTAATAATACATAATATATATAATAGTAATGTAATATTAAAAAAACCATAATATATAATATAGTTAGTTAGGGTAGTATTATTGATTATATATCATAAAGTAGAGTTCCATTCAATTAATCCACATTGACTGGGAACATGTTGGAAGTATTTCTTTTTTTTTAATAGATATTATAAAAGTTCATATATCAAATACATATTTATAAAAAAAATTAGTGGATGTATTATGAGTCATTTTAGTATGTATTTAATAGAAAAATATAGTTATGTCTTATGTGCATATTTTTAGATATATACTACATATATACAATATAAACAAGTTACTTGGTGAACTATAATTTTCAAAATTATATTTTTTAAATGATCTATAAGGATAAGTGATCTCCAATAGGGAGTGAATGTAAAGTAATAATAACTTAAAAAATATAAATATTTACCTAGTAAGGAATTGACATTCTAATAATTTTACCCAACTATATTTGTTCATCTCAATATGTAATGTAAAAAAATTTTACTAATATAAATAAAAGACAATAGTTAATAGTTAATGTGATGAAATTTCAATAAGAATTAATAAAATAATTTAATACACATTGACTGGGAACATGTTGGAAGTATTTCCTTTTTTTTAACGTGATAGATATTATAAAAGTTCATATATCAAATACATATTTATAAAAAAAATTAGTGGATGTATTATGAGTCATTTTAGTATGTATTTAATAAAAAAATATAGTTATGTCTTATGTGCATATTTTTAGATATATACTACATATATACAATATAGACAAGTTACTTGGTGAACTATAATTTTCAAAATTATATTTTTTAAATGATCTATAAGGATAAGTGATCTCCAATAGGGAGTGAATGTAAAGTAATAATAACTTAAAAAATATAAATATTTACCTAGTAAGGAATTGAAATTCTAATAATTTTACCCAACTATATTTGTTCATCTCAATATGTAATGTAAATTTTTTTTTACTAATATAAATAAAAGACAATAGTTAATAGTTAATGTGATGAAATTTCAATAAGAATTAATAAAACAATTTAATACACATTGACTGGGAACATGTTGGAAGTATTTTTTTTTTAACGTGATAGATATTATAAAAGTTCATATATCAAATACATATTTATAAAAAAAATTAGTGGATGTATTATGAGTCATTTTAGTATGTATTTAATAGAAAAATATAGTTATGTCTTATGTGCATATTTTTAGATATATACTACATATATACAATATAGACAAGTTACTTGGTGAACTATAATTTTCAAAATTATATTTTTTAAATGATCTATGAGGATAAGTGATCTCCCATAGGGAGTAAATGTAAAGTAATAATAACTTAAAAAATATAAATATTTACCTAATAAGGAATTGACATTCTAATAATTTTACCCAACTATATTTGTTCATCTCAATATGTAATGTAAAAAAAAATTACTAATATAAATAAAAGACAATAGTTAATAGTTAATGTGATGAAATTTCTATAAGAATTAATAAAATAATTTAATAGATTAAATAACTTATAAATTAATAAATAATAAAAAATATTTAACAAATTCTATAATTTTTTTAAAAAAATTTCAGCGTGTCCATTGAACATATGGGTCCAATTGCTAGTATTGTATAATTATATTGAAACATTTCATGAGGTACACAAAATTCACCACTACACTTAATTGTTTGTCTTTCCATGTACATCTTGACAAAAATGAGAGAATCCATTTCCTAAATTTTTTTCTGCACGACATTGAAGACCAAAGTAAAAATACATAGTCCTGGGCCGGTGGAATGTTTATTCCATTTTTTCACATGCGGGCCAGTGGAAGGTTTACTCAAAACAAAACTTCCACTTGCGTCCAAGGCGGGCGGTGGAACGTTCATTCAAAATTTCCACGTCTTCCAAACCGAAGGTGACGGGCACTTTAATGTCTTTCAAGGTAACTTCTGTCTTGTGTTGCTGGATGCAATGAATGGAGACTAAAGACATTAAAGTACGGATGAATAAATGAATTTTTTTTTAATGAGGTTCACCAAATCATACAGGTTATGGGACCCAGAAATAAAGTAGAATCCTACAAAACAAAAGTATCAACTAGCAGCCACGTAGCTATTTTTGACTGCTTTCTATTTCTTTGCTGATCTTCATTCTTGTGTGATAATAGAGAATACTTTACATACTAGATGGAATTCACTAACTAAACAGCCTGCACGTTGTGTGTTGGACTGTTTTTCAGTATTTTCGACCTGTAGTTTTTACATACTAGATGGAATTCACTAACTAAACAGCCTGCACGTTGTGTGTTGGACTGTTTTTCAGTATTTTCGACCTGTAGTTTTGTCAACTTGTTTTACACATGATTTGAATCAATGACCTGCAATGTTTTCGACCTGTTGTTTGTTGACATGATTTCAACTTGTATGTTTGTAGGCAGGATTTCGACTGCCGTGTTGGCTGTAGCCCTTCCGATGGAATGAGAGGAAACGAAAATCGCACAAAACAAAAGTACCAACTGGCAGCCACATAGCTACATCTGGCTGCTCTCTATTGCTTGGCTGATCTTCATTTTTGTGCTATGGATGATAATAGAGAATACTTTATATGTTAGATGGAATGGGATGGAATGAGGGGAGACAGAAAATGGCACAAAACAAAAGTACCAACTAGCAGCCACATAGCTACTTTTGGCTCCTCTCTATTTCTTTTAATATGAAAATTTAGTTATGTGTTAATAGTTTGATTAATTCGATTATATAATTTATTCTTGTTTTAGTTTTGCACCCAATAGATCACTTTTCCCTTCCCTTTTCAGTGCTGTTGGAGAGCTATGGAGTTATTGACATCAATGGCTTCTTTGATGGCGATTCTGGCCTTTAGGCAGACAGTCACGCAAGCACTTATGCAGGCATATGCAACCATTCCCCCTGGCCTTCGTATTGCTTTTAGCATATTCACCCATCGTATCCTCAGTTGGTTCTCAGCCTACAGTTGCTTTGAAATCCTGGACGTAGATGGTGTCAGCACCAATGAGCTTTACAGTGACGTGCAACTTCACCTGAGCAACTCTCCACCCATTTCTGCAACTAGAATTAGCAGGGCTAAGAACTCAAGCTCTTTATCCTTCAGTCTTGCCGACAACGATAACAAATACAATGGAGTTACCGTCTGGTGGGAGCACCATGTGACCCAGAGGCAGAACCAGACATTGTTAAGGTCACTGCCAGAGGAGAAGAGACGATTTGTGCTATGCATTCACAAGGAGGACAAAGACCGTGTCTGAAATCATATCTTGGACACATCATGGAGCATGCTTCAGAGATCAGAAGAAAGAATAGAGACCGTTTGTTGTACACAAATTCTAGAGGTATGGATTCCAGAGCTCAACCGTGGGATCCAGTGCCCTTCAAGCATCCAAGCACTTTTGATACTTTGGCACTAGACCCCATTAGGAAATCAGAGATCATAGCAGACCTTGATGCCTTTGCCAAAGGGAAAGAATTTTATCAGAATACTGGAAGAGCCTGGAAAAGAGGGTATTTGCTTCATGGACGTCCAGGAACAGGTAAATCTAGCATGATTGCAGCTATGGCTAATTACTTGTGCTATGATGTATATGACCTTGAACTTACAGAGGCCCATACAAATGCAGACCTAAGGAAACTACTAATCAAGACTACTAACAAGTCTATCATTGTTATTGAGGATATTGATTGCGCCCTCAATCTCTCTCACCGTGCCAAAAGGCCTTGCAGGTCAGAGGGTAGATCAGAGCCTCCAATCGATAGATCTGATGACAACAGCAATTCGATTACCCTCTCTGGATTGCTGAATTTCACAGATGGGCTATGGTCATGCTGTGGTAGTGAAAGAATATTTGTCTTCACCACTAATCATATAGAGAAACTGGACCCTGCATTGTTAAGGTCTGGTAGGATGGACATGCACATCTTAATGTCATTCTGCACATTCCCTGCCTTGAAAATTCTAGTTAAGAACCATCTTGGTATTGAAAAGCATGAACTGTTCCCAAAACTGGAGCAGATTATTGAGGATGCCCAGATGACACCTGCAGATGCCAGTGAAATCCTCATAAAGTATCGTCTCAATCCAACTAGAGCACTTGAAGAGTTGTTTGAAACATTCAAGGCTGCAAAGGAGAGACCTTCTCATAGCAGAGAAGAAAGGCCAATTGGGGAGGAATATGAGGAGCAAGAAAGGAGAGCTCTGGAGACTGCTCAGAAGATTGAAAAAGAGGAATCATTGAGTTTCGGTAAAGTGTCGTCAAAAACATGTGAGTGATACAAAGCAAGCCAAACTGCTAAGGATAAAGATGCAGATACAGAGACACTAGCATAGAGTAATTATCTATCTGAAGAGGAAAGGAAGAATGAAGATGTAAAGGTGCAGAAACCTGAATGTGTTGAATAGTTTAAGATGGTCAGACAACTTTAGTACTGCGTTTTAGTTCTACTGTAAGCACAATTTTATTAGGTCAATAATTGTTCTGGCTAGATTCTTAGCCAATGCAATTTATAGTTTTATTGTTCAATTGGTGAGATGAGGATGATAGTATGCTTTTTTAATAAAACTATCAATCAACGAGTATTGTAATGGGGTCTATATTAACAGAAATACCCAATATACAGTTGTTTCCATTAAAAAATTTTACTTCGCATGATATAAGTTTTGTGGTCATTATGTGTTCAAAGCAAAACTATTTCAAACCTTATGGAATTTCTTTTCATTTTTCACTAATGGTTGCTTTGCTGCTTGTTATTTTAACTCTCTAAATGTCTAGAACAATTATAAATTTCGATATTTATTAAATTAGTAACTCGTTTAGTTAATTAACTAATTAATTATATTTTTTTAAATAATAAAGGATGTTATTTTAATGAATAGTTTATTTAATTTATTAACTTGTTAATTAATATTGAGATATTTGGATAATTTTAAGTGGTAGATTTGTGATAATAAATAATTGTTAAATTATAATATAGTTTAATTAATATTTAGTTTTTTAGTTTTTAAATTATTTATATATAAATAAGATTTGGACAAGATTAAAATTGGTTTATAGGATTAATGAAAATAAAATGTAATAGTTTTTTTCATTTTTTTATATGGAGAAAATGCTAATTACAAGAGGAGAATGCAATTAAAGACTGCTAAGAATACTGACAAAGAGCACACCCAACAACACAATCAAAAACCATAGTACAACCGAACAACATAGCAATATTGACAAAATAGAAGCCTCACATGCAGGCAAACGGACAATACCATAATTTTAAAATTTTGGAGGAATCTAGTAATTTCTCCACTATTTTTGTTGTCTGTTACATAGGCTAAATATAGTTAATATTTATTTTGCATGTTCTTTTCTGGAGCTTTCTTGTAACCGCTTTTATGCCTATTTATTTGGGCTTTTGTAATGTTTCTATAGATCAATAAAAATAAAAAATCAGTTTTGTTTTTCTTTATGATTGCTATAGCAATCCTGTTCATCTTTGTTTTTCTTCAAATTGGTATTAGGGCCTCAAGAGAAAGAAGCTTCTACCAAACAAAGAGAAGGGAGATATATCGGTGTATAAGAAGTTTTTTTGTTTGAGACACAACCAAAGAAAAGAGGTCAGAGATAATTAAATAGACTTAGATATTGTATTTTGAAAAAGGAATCAATTTGCTCCAACAAATCGGATTGAATCATGGCATCAAGTAGCAATTTTTTGCAGCCTCCAGTTTTTATTGGTAAGAATTATGAATATTGGGCTATTAAGATGAAAATATTGTTTTGTTCACAAGGTGTTTGGAATTTGGTAGAAAATTGTTCTGTAAAACCACATGATCAAGCAACATATTAGGCATTAACCAAAAATCAAAATGATGAACTTGAAGCAAAAAAAGAGAAGGATGCAAAAGATCTATTCTTAGTTCAACAATCAAGTGATGAGTCTATCTTTCCAAGGGTTGCAGAAGCAACTAGGTCTAAGAAAGCTTGGGAGATCTTGCAGACATCCTATCAAGGTACCACTAAGGTGAAAGTAGCTAAACTACAATCTCTTAGGAGAAATTTTGAGAACTTACGAATGAATGATTCAAAATATGTAGATCATTTTATGAATCAAGTTAGAAATGTTGTGAATCAAATTAGATCTAATGGAGAAGCTATGTTAGTTAGAAGATTGTAGAAAAAATTCCCAAGAGTTTGCCTAGCAAATTTGATGCAATAGTTGTAGCAATTGAAGAATCTAAAGCTTTGGCATAAATATTAGTAGATGAACTAATGGGATCTTTGTTAACACATGAGTCTAGAATGAATAGAAGTAACAATACTTCTTTTGAGAATGCTTTCAAGTCTGAGGAATCATCTGGCAGAGGAAGAGGAAGGTCAAGTTTTAGAGGAAGAGGTTACAGTAGAGGTGGAAGGAGTAATTTAGACCAAGGTGACAGGAATAATCAAGGAGAAAGGAATAAACAATAAAATCATACTACTACAACAATAAAGCATGTGGCAACAATCAAATTTTCAACAGCATTCAAAGAGGTTTGATAAATCTAACATTCAGTGTTTTTATTGCAAAAAAATGGGTATTATGCATACGAGTGTAGAAATCTAAACAAGGAGTTGTGAGTAAACATAATGCCAATTGTTAGAGGAAAATGTGAACAATAGTGTTAAACAACTAAATATCCAATAACTCAATGGAATTGATGCAAATATAGTAAACAAAGATATTACCTTCATAGACCGATTTACCTCGTAGCTTCCATTGTTGCTTATCTCATACCGATCTTGTGTATGATTTTAGCTCTAAGAAGTTATACTTCCTTACTATTGAAGATGACAATAAGAGAATGGCTATAGATGGATAAGGCAATGAAGACTAAACTAACAATGCTATTCTAATGAAGATGGATGATGGATAATGGAGACATGGTTGGATGATTATGATGATAATGGGATTATGCAAATGCAATGGAGATACTTTGCCAAAGGCATGCTGGTAGGATTTATACATAGTAAGATTGCTAAAGCTTGAGATGATACAAAATGGGTGTGAAAATCTTGTTTATATAGGCTAAGGAGAGACCAAGTCCAAGTGTCAATAGATCCATGACTGGAGGAATTACCTGTGATGTGAATGGTTGAGAAAGCTTGAGGGAATGTACGCAAATGAGAAGAGGACAAGTGTCCAAGCTCCTTCATGAGTTATGAGAGTTAACATAATAGGCTGAGGAGTTAACTAAGATGATTGATCAATTAACTGGGTTGATTGGAGAGTTGATTGAATTAATTGACCAGTGAATTCAATTGACTAATTAGTTAACTGATTTGATTGATGAGTTAACTAATTTGACTGGAGGATAAATAGGACATGTGGGTGAGGGAAATTAGCTAATTAAATATTAAAATATTTAATTATGTGTACAACATGGTGAGGTGGAAGAATGACATGGATGAGATGATGTGGATTTATGAAATTTAGGACTTTGGAATAGAGGAATTTGGGATTAATTAAATAATTTAGAATTATTTAATTAAATGAGACTATAGAAGGATTAGGTAATTTAATTAAATAAATTGATTTTTAATTATTGGAGGTATGCGAATCATTTAAATAAATTAGGATATTTATTTAATTGATAGAGGAATGAGAATAAAATAAATATTAAAATATTTATTTAATTCGACTTAGCCATTTTTAGGTGTTAGGTTAAATCTCACTTAACACCTTCTCCCACACCCCACAAATAAAAAAATTACCTTTTAATCAAAAGGGTCACATGACCCTTCCAACTCACCTTTCCATTTCCATGTAAGAGCTCTTTTTTATGCAAAGAGCTCACACATGTGATTCCCAAAAGAACACGTGTCACATGTCTCCACATTCTCCCATAAATTTGATTTTTTAATTCAACACTCCCCCATGGAAATGAATTTTTAATCCATTGACATGTCATTTTCCACCACTTCCCAAGATGAATTTTTAATTCATCTCTAATCCTCCTCATTCTTCCCAAGGTGAATTTAAAATTTACTTTTAATATTAGCCCTCCATCTTTGTTGATGAGATCTCCACCTTTGATCTCATCCTCTCATCTCAACCCTTGATTCCAACATTGAATCCCAACCGTTGGATCAAGATCCTCTCCAATTTGCCTATAAATACAAGGCCAACCCAAGCCATTTGAACAACTTCTCCATAGCATCAAATCCATCCCCAAATTCCTCCAAAATCTCTCCATCATGCCATCATAATGCCAAAATCTCCATAGCTAAACCATCTCTCATCTTCATCTCTATCAAATCCTTTATCAAATCCATCATTCTCATCATATTGTGTTGAAAGTTAAGGAGCAATCCACATTCACACTACATCAACTTGGGTAAAGCTAGGAGCTCATGGGTGCAAGCTCCTCTACCTTATCAAGGAGTGAAGGAGATTTGGAGCTTGTGAAAGGTATACATATTATATTTTAAGTTTCATTTCTTGTTTCCTTGCTTTCAAATTCCTCTCATCTTCAGTGCCTTATATTGCAAGTTTATTTTGGAGCATGCTGCTACAAATCTGAGCACACCATTGCATTCAGGAGGTCTGAGATAGTCGAGATTACCTTTTGTTTCATCCAGAATGGACATCGGAGGCCAAATCTATGAGGTTTTCAATTCGGGGAATAGTTATCTAATCCAGGAAATAGCTACAATCTTGAAGTAGTTTGGGCAAAAATAGACCCTTCCATTGCATCTACAAGTTGTCAAAACCTATAGATCAACTATCAATTCATCAAAATTGGACAAAGTTGCGAGAAAAGACAAAATTTGTTTACCCAATTTCGATGTACGAAATCACAGGCATAATATTCTGAAGCATATTCCTTGGGAATCTTCTGCCTATGCTATGTAGGCATTAGTGAAGCTTGGTGTTGTAATATCTCATGAGTAATTTATTTAACTACTGGTTAAAAGCATTTTCTACATTTTTTTTAAAGGTTTCTACGGGCTTTTTATACGCAGGCCCCTGTGTCAACAGGGTACAACCTTGCGTCGGCAAGGTATCTATAGGTAGCCTAGAAACTGTAAGGGCACCACGTGGCGTGGCCCCCCCAAAACCCTTTTACACTAGCCAGGCCACATCCAAAACCCACCTAGCAAGCTTTTTCGTTGCCACTAGCGATGATAAATATCTCAGCGGCGGTAAATTCAAACCCACCATCGGTGGGGGTTTTACAAATAGCAGTAGTTTTTCTGGTCAAGATCTGCACTCCATGAGTTGTCTACCATTGGCAACCATCAAACCACCTGATGGCAACTATTTACTGCCTGGTGGCGGCATTTTTCCCCCACTTGATGACAGTTTCATCAGATCAGCGGGTTTAATAAAAGAAAATGACAATTTTACCTTATCAAACAATGATTTTGTTGTGAGATGGTGGCATATACCAGGAATATTCCCGTCTAAAGCTGGCAAACAACTCATCCAAGGTGGTTTTGGCCTATTCAAAGCAGCTTTTTGCTTATGTCTGGTGGTTTTCTGTCCAACAGGTGGTTTTTTATTTTCCACAGGTGGTTTCGACCTACAGATCAACAGTTTTGGGACCTTAGATCGGTGGTTTCAACCTAAAACAAGGGTTGTTTTATATTGCAAAAGGTGGTTTTCCTTACATCTACAAGTGGTTTTGGCCTGAAACCAGCATTTTTTCTCAAACAGGCAGTTTTTTGAAAACCACAGGTGATTTTTGATTTTTAACATAGAATATTCTGTCCACATCAACTATTGATGTCAACAGTGACATCAGCATAAGGGGCCTCCTTTGGCCCCCTTCTAGCCCTAATAGGGCATTTTTTTCTGGGAGCCATAATTTTTCGCCACAATATAAAAAATTGACAAACGATATATTGTTGAAAAACTGGTTCTGAGCACTTCGCAATGGTGTAGGTAGTTTTCTAAGATTCTATTATAGGTGCTAGATACAACTATTTGAAGCTACACTCTTGAGCTCACAACTTGTGCCCACTTTATTAGAATTTCAACTTTTTATAGGCATTGGAAAGGTATTTCTATACTCTACAGTTCTATCCATGCCCTTTTTCTAGATTTTGCTTTAGACATCAGATTTTTAGTTTCTCTTTGGGTAAATATCACTCATTGATTGGAAAAAGAGTTAAAATTGGTGGTTGTTTTGGTTTGGGGGGCTTCAATTACAATGTTGATTGAGTTTGTGCTCTTCTTTTCCTCTACATAATGGATAAATCAAGGGTTCCATTGTTTATAACTATACAACTTGGAGTCAACATGCATGGAATGCCCTAATGGATCTTGGACATTCTTTATATACTGAAAACAAGATACTTGAATCCAACGATTATAAGGAAAAGATAAAATGGATGATAAAACATACAAAATCTCTTGGATGTCTTCGTAGTTTCAATTCCCTATATCTCTTGTTTTGGATTGAGGCATGCACAAATTCACATGATGCTTGGGATAAGTTGAAAACATTATATGGTACAACAAATGAAGTTAAGGGCTATCAAATTGATAATGAATTGATGAGCCTTGATCCTAAGAACTTTAGCAACATCCAAGATTACATAACTAAAGTTAATGATCTAAGAGCACAATGTAAAGCATGTGGTATTGAGAAAAAGGGCATCTAGTTGATCTACAATGTGTTGAATAAACTTGGTTTTGATTATGCAGCTTTTATCTCTAGCTTTCACACTCATAGGTTAACTATGGGATCTTCTTTCACTATGCCTTCATTTTCATCCTTTTATGAGATGTTAATGCATGAGCAACATAAGCTTCTTTCTATGGGTATCATTAAGCCATCACAAACTCATGCTTTGGTGGTTGGACAACCTAAGGAGCAGAAAGTGTTAGGTACTTCTGACAAGAAACAAAAGAAATCTAAGAAAAATCTACAAACAAATCAAGCACAAAATTCACCTAAGAAGGAGAAGTCTACATGTGCTTATTTTTGGGCTACTCCCTAAGTTGCACTTAAGGGGTGGTGTTAGTGTGAATATGGATATTTCCTATCTAGTTGACCCTTGTGAAAATAATTCATATTATTTAACCATTTATTAGTTAAATAATATTCTCACACATAATTCACATGCTAAGTTGAATTAGTGAGCCTACTATATGTTTCTAGTTTGTTCTAGTTGTCTAGTTGTTGCTAGTTGTCTTGTCCTACACATGTGATAGAGTTGTCACATGTCATAGTATTAAGACACTTGTCACATGAGTACAACATCTTATCTCTCATCCTTGCTTTTATAAGAAAGGCTCTTCATGTACATTGTAACATAAGATGAACAATTGTGCATTCATTGATAGAATATAATTATTCTCTCATTGTCTCTCTTGTCCTTGCATGAAGTCCTAGATCTTGGGTGGCTCCTATCTTAGCCAACTCTTACACTATCCACTAAAACAATATGAAAATTTTGATCCAACAAAATTGATTGTCACAACTTCAAAATTGGGAAGGTATCTTATCTTCATGGTAGAATGTGCTTACAGATATCCTTTAGTTGTATATATGTGTTCTCCCACTATATGTTTTGCTACTGTAATAGTTATATTTGACCATTGAGGGTCAACAAAGTGTTTTTCCTATCTTCTAGGGTGTCCAAGATCTAAATTGTGATTGTCACTTTGATAGCCTCTATCAACAAGCCTAGCAAATGTGAAAGATGTAGGCTGAGCAATTCTTTGAGATACTTAATTTGTGCCCTTAACCCCTCTCTTTGGTATTGTACATGTTGATATTGTTGCAAGTATGGGCCTAACCAGTGTTGTCATTGATTTCAACATACTCCGGTTGCATTAATGATAAGGATTGGATGAACTATTTGCTAAGGATATTGAGAAAATTGGTCATATCAGGAATAGAGAAGAACAATGAAGACAATAAGGTAAAGATCCAAGATAAGTTAACTATCAGAGGATGCGGTTCAAAGGGTTTGTAGATATGTGTCTTAAGGTGATCCAGTAAATATTTTATAGGTCTGCATGAAGATCTAAAGAAGTTGTGGCCGCTCAAGCAAAATTGGTTCCGACAGGTGTTCAGAGGTGACAGAGTGACACAGACAGGTCCGGTGAGATCCAGAAATGCATTATCCTATTCTCTAGATTTGGTGGAGTATTTAGGAAGTCCTTGTGAAGTGTCAACTCGATTGGTTCATGGTCTAAAGGTCCGCAAGTATCTATTCCTTTGTGACAGTGATGATAGACCATGTTATTGAGGTTTCAGATGAAGGAGAGGAAGGATTTCAATAAGAAGATGTAATGTGGATGTTCTTGGTGATTCAGGCAAGCTTGTGGAGGTCTTTGGATTGTGTCCAGTTTGTGTTGATGGTCCGCATTAGAGTTTGAGCTTGCAATTAAAGAATAACTTGATGGTGTTCTTCCTGAGACTGGCCAACCAGATGAGCTACACATCCTGTGGATGTTCTTGTAGATGTTTGCTGACTTAGATGATTATTCCTAAGTCGATGTCTTATATAAATAAGGGATTGTAAAGTCATTTCAAAATGTTCTTATGGAGATAAGTGTGTGGTAGCGAGGAGGAGAGGGAAAGGTAGAGTAGAAGTATTAGGCTTAAATGGAACTGATTCAAGCATGGTGAAGATGCTATTCTCCAGTTCATGTATGTGATACTTATTATTTTATAGATAGTGTGTCTCTTGTAGGTAGTGGGCCTCTTGTGAGCAGTGTGCTCGGGCAGTGAGCCCTAATTGGCATGTGCCATTTTGTTCTTTCTATTCTTCTAACAGAGAATACAATCTTGGGTTAATCACCCCATTGTTTTTCCCTTAACTGGGTTTTCCACATCAAAATCTTGGTGTCATGTGTGTTAATGTGTTTCTGCTCTTGATTTAATGTATTATATTTCGATGATTGATTTATCATTATGCTGCTGAATTACAAAGTGGATTTAAGTGTTTAATTGGAAGAAATTTTTGTACAACTGATTCACCCCCCTCTCAATTGTCTACCCTAAATCTAACAATTGGTATCAGAGCTAAGTTCCTCTAAAAGAGCTTAACCGCTTGATGAGATCCAAGATGTCGTCCTACAAGAAAGATAGTCTGAAGTTTGGTGGAACCAATTTTAATCTTTGGAAAAGTCCCATGAAATGTCACTTGCAATGTATGGGAATGTAGTACTTGACCATGGCTTCAACGAAGTATACTCCTCCACAGGGTGGCCCGAAAGCCCCAAATGAAATCACAGATGTTGAAAACAATCTGTGGACTATAGAAGCTCTTATAAGTGCCTTGTCTGATTCAGAGCTTTCAAATGTTGTTGACCTACCAACTACTTTTGAGATTTGAGAAAAACTGGAACTTCTGCATGAAGGAGACAAGTATTTCAAATGTGCTGAAAGGAAAATTCAAAAATTTGAAGATGAGAGAAGATGAAAATATCACTACTTTTATGCCAAGAGTAAATGAGCTTGTTTGTGGAATTAGATGTGCTGGTGGAGTCTTGGATGAAGATGAGATTGTTGGCAAAATTCTCAGATCCCTTCCTACTTATAAAATCAAGGTTGCTGCCATTGAAGGATTTAGAACCCATACAACTGTCACAAGAGATCAATTAGCTGGTAAATTGGTTGCATTTGAATTGACCAAGTTTGGAGATGCCCCCCCAAGACTGAATCTGCATTCAAAGCCAATGCCTTTGTAAAAAGGAAAACAAAGGTTTGATCTGGGAGAGAACTCTTCAAGGAAATTATCATGGTATGAAAAAGTAAGAAAAGACCCGGAAGAAAAAGAAGCATAAACTACTCAACTTGAAGCCCTTATTGCAAAAAGACTGCCAAGAGGATCCAGTAAGTATGAAGGAAAATTGCCTTCTAAGTGTTTTAACTGCAATAAGATTGGTCATTTTGCTTCAAGATGTCCGGAAAGATTTTCAAGACCAAATCTGAACAGATCAAGGTTTTAAAAGAATTGTTACTATGTTCATGAAGATGATGATAATGAAGGAGTAACAGATGATGAATCAGAGACAGGAAACAATCTGGAAGTGACTGGGTGTTCATTGCCATTAAGGAAGAAGATCCAATGCCCTCTGAATCTGTCAATCATAAAGTTGTAGAAAGAGCTCTGGCTGCCCAAGTTGAAAAAAATGATGATTGGGTCATTCACAGTGGATGCTCTTACCATATGATAGGTGACAAAAATAAGTTCATAGATTTGGAAAGGTATGAAGGAGGAGTGGTAAAGTTTGGTGATAATTTTGCTGGTAGAATCAGAGGTAGAGGAACTATTTCTTTTGATGGAAGGAACAAAACTAGTAATGTACTGTATGTTGAAGGATTGAAGCACAATCTTCTCAGCATTGGACAGTTGGAGGACAAAGGCTATGTTCTCCGATTCAAGAATGGAAAATGCAAGATCTTTGAAAGTTTTAGAATAGAGATTGCATCCGGTACTCAAACAAAAGGTAATATCTTCCATTTAGTTGGTACTGGTAAAAGTTGTCTGTTTGTGCAAATTAATCAGAGTTGGTTATGGCATAGGAGAATGTGTCATGTGAATTTTGATAATATCATCAAGATAAGCAATACTCAGGCAGTAAGAGATCTTCCAAAACTGGTGAAACCTCCAAATAGTTTGTGCAAAGAATGTCAGTTGGGAAAACAAAGCAGAGTCTCATTTAAAAGCAAGGAACAATCTTCTACCAGATTATTAGAGTTAGTTCATACTGATCTATGTGGACCGACAAGAATCAAAAGTGTGCAAGGTGATAGATACTTCATGTTACTAATTGATGACTATTCCCGGATGATGTGGGTAACTTTTCTGAAAGAGAAATTTGAAGCTCTTGAGAAATTCAAAATATTCAAGGCTATGGTAGAGAATGAAACCAGATTAAAATTAAAATGTCTGAGATTTGATAGAGGTGGAGAATTCACATCCGGTGAGTTCATAGAATTCTGTGAGAAACATGGAATAAAAAGATAGTTGTCTGCTCCTAGGACTCCACAGCAGAATGGAGTAGTGGAAAGAAAGAACCAGACCATCCAGGAAGCATCTAGGACCATGATGATGGAAGCAAATGTTCCTCAAATCTATTCGAGAGAAGCTGTCAGCACTGCAGTCTATACTCTCAATCAAGTTCAAATCAGAAGAAATACCGGTAAGACTCCTTATGAACTTTGGTTTGGCATTACTCCTACTGTGAGGTATTTCAGAGTTTTTGGTAGCAAATGTTACATTAAAAGAGATGAAGATCTAGGAAAGTTTGATGCTAGAAGTGATGAAGGAATATTTTTGGGTTACTCTACTCAAAGAAAAGCATACCGGTGTTATAACAAGAGACTGAGAAAGATAATAGAAAGTACAAATGTGAAGGTTGATGAAGGAATTGAAAAACCCTCAAGGTTTTATGAATATGATGTAGATGATCAGAATGGTGTTCTAATTCAAGGAGCCCAAGCCTCTTTTAAAAGTTAGATTCAAACTGATCTGGTAAATCAGGAAGAAGAGATGAGTTTTAATGAGCCTGATCAAGAATTAGAAGTTCAAGAAACTCCCAAAGTTCCCAGGTATGTAAGACTGAACCACTTTGAAGATCAGATCATAGGTGATAAAAGTAAAGGTGTACAAACAAGAAGGAGAATTGCTCAAGATACAGATAAGTATTGTATGATTTCAAATATTGAACCTACGATAGTGAATGAAGCTTGCAATGATGAAAACTGGACCAAAGCAATGGAGGAAGAGCTGATGCAAATTGAGAAAAATAACACTTGGGATCTTGTTCCTAGACCTAGAAACATGAATGTGATTGGAACAAAATGGGTCTTCCGGAACAAACTGAATGAAGTTGGTGAAGTAATCAGAAATAAATCTAGATTGGTCTGCAAGGGTTACTCTCAAGTAGAAGGAGTTGATTTTGAAGAAACTTGTGCTCCAGTGGCAAGAATTGAAGCAGTCAGATTATTTCTTGCTTTTGCTACCTTCAAGGACTTCAAAGTATATCAGATGGATGTCAAGTCTGCCTCCTGAATGGTGACTTGGAAGAAGTATACATTGAGCAACCAGATGGATTTCAATTGTCTGATCATGGTGATATGGTCTGCAAGTTGAAGAAAGCATTGTATGGACCAAAGCAAGCCCCAAGAGCTTGGTATGAAAGATTGGATAAGCATCTTTTGAAGATTGGTTTCAACAAAGGTACTGCTAATAGTAATTTGTATTTCAAAATTGATCATAAAAATATCTTGATTGTTGAAGTGTTTGTTGATGATATCATTTTTGGAGGAAGAGATAGTATGTGTAAAACTTTTGTAAATCAAATGAAAAGTGAATTGAGATGTCCATGCTTGGGGAAATAAATTTCTTCTTGGGTCTACAAATCACTCAAACAAAGAAAGGAATCTTCATTTCTCAGATCAAATATGTGAAAGAATTGTTGAAGAAATTTGGGATGGAAGACTCAAAACTAATAAATACTCCCATGGCAACCAGATGTAAATTAAGCAAAGATGATGACTCTCCTAAGGCTAATCAGAAAAAGTATAGGTCAATGATTAGAGGATTGTTGTATCTCACTCAAACTAGACCTGACATTATGAATGTTGTTGGTCTTGTTGCTAGATTTCAAGCTGATCCTAGAGAATCTCATGTCATGGCAATCAAGAGGATTTTTAGATATCTAAAAGGGACAGTTGAGTATGGATTGTGGTATCCCAAAGATCATGATTTCTCTCTTCATGCATATACAGATGCGGATTGGGCAGGAGATGTGGATGACCGAAAGAGTACCAGTGGTGGAGCATTCTTTTTGGGGAAGAGATTGATTTCTTGGCTGAGCAAGAAACAAGAGGCAATATCTCTGGCCACTGCAGAAGCAAAATATATTGCAGCAGCAGGTAGTTGCACTCAAGTTTTGTGGATGAAGCAAATGCCAAGAGACATAAGAGTGGAGTATGAGGAACCTATCACAATCTTCTGTGATAATTCAAGTGGAATAAACATATCTAAGAATCCGGTGTTACATTCAAAAACTAAACATATATCCATCAAGTTTCACTTTTTGAGAGAGCAAGTGAACAAGAATGAAGTCAGATTAGAGTTTGTGCCTTCCAAGGATCAGATTGCAGACATCTTTACTAAACCTCTACCTAAGGACTCTTTTGAGTATCTCAGGGAGAAGTTAAGGGTTATTGCCCCTCTGGTGATGAACTAAGGTACACTGATGTGCATCAGTCTAGTGGATATCACAGTCATATCTTGTGATCTGGATTAATGATTGGGAGTTGCTACTCAGGGAGAGTAGATGGTATAATTCTGAAGAGGTGGAATTGCAAGTATGTGCCCTTTTCCATTGATGTCAAAGGGGGAGAGAAGACATGTGAAAAACAAGTGGTTGCTGATCAAAGGGGGAGCAGTAAAGGAAGAGAAGACATGTGAATGGTTGTTTGTGATAGGGGGAGTTGTGTCAGTAAAGAAAAGTTCTTGTCTTGATGGTTAAAACAGTTTTTCACATCATATGTTGCCATCAATGACAAAGGGGGAGATTGTTGCAAGTATGGGCCTAACCGGTGTTGTCATTGATGTCAACATACTCCCGTTGCATTAATGATAAGGATTGGATGAACTATTTGCTAAGGATATTGAGAGAATTGGTCATATCAGGAATAGAGAAGAACAGTGAAGACAGTAAGGTAAAGATCCAAGATAAGTTGACTATCAGAGGATGCGGTTCAAAGGGTTTGTAGATATGTGTCTTAAGGTGATCTAGTAAATATTTTAGAGGTCCGCATGAAGATCTAAAGAAGTTGTGGCCGCTCAAGTAAAACTGGTTCAAAGGGTTTGTAGATATTTGTCTTAAGGTGATCCAGTAAAGATTTTAGAGGTCCGCATGAAGATCTGAAGAAGTTGTGGCCGCTCAAGTAAAATCGGTTTCGGCAGGTGTTCAGAGGTGACAGAGTGACACAAACAGGTCCGGTGAGATCTAGAAATGCATTATCCTATTCTGCAGATTTGGTGGGGTATTTAGGAAGTCCTTGTGAAGTGTCAAATTGATTGGTTCATGGTCTGGAGGTCCACAAGCATCTATTCCTTTGTGACAGTGATGACAAACTATGTTCTTGAGGTTCCTGATGAAGGACAGAAGGATTTCAGTAAGCAGATGTAATGTGGATGTTCTTGGTGATTCAGGAAAGCTTGTGGAGGTCTTTGGATCGTGTCCAGTTTGTGTTGATGGTCTGCATTGGAGTTTGAGCTCACAATTGAAGAATAACTTCTGGTTGATGGTGTTCTTCCTGAAACTGGCCGACCGGATGAGTTACACATCCTGCGAATGTTCTTGTAGATGTTTGCCGACTTAGATGATTATTCCTAAGTCGATGTCTTGTATAAATAAGGGATTGTAAAGTCATTTCAAAATGTTCTTATGGAGATGAGTGTGTGGTAGCGAGGAGGAGAGCGAAAGGCAGAGTAGAAGTATTGGGCTTAAATGCAATTGATTCAAGCATGGTGAAGATGCTATTCTCTAGTTCATGTATGTGATACTTATCATTTTGTAGACAGTGTGTCTCTTGTAGGTAGTGGGCCAATGAGCCCTAATTGGCATGTGCCATTTTGTTCTTTCTATTCTTCTAACAGAGAATACAATCTTGGGTTAATCACCCCGTGGTTTTTCCCTTAACTAGGTTTTCCACGCCAAAATCTTGGTGTCATGTGTGTTAATGTGTTTTTGCTCTTGATTTAATGCATTATGTTTCCATGATTGATTTATCATTACGTTGCTGAATTACAAAGTGGATTTAAGTGTTTAATTGGAAGAAAGTTTTGTACAACTGATTCACCCCCACCCTCTCAGTTGTCAGCCCTAAATATAATAGATATTGTTTGTGGAGGGTCTCAATTTGAACTCTGATGCTCCCATCTAAGTCCTTCATAACATCATAAGTAGTGGATTCCTACATTATTTGATTTTTTATCTTTTCCAATTGTACCTTTAGAGCCTTGGTCGAGGTTGGTCATACTAAACAAAATTAGTAAAGTGTGTTAATGTTTGCCTTAGTAGTTTGTATCTTTTTAACTTCCACCTCCAATTTAGTGTGTGTAGAAGCACACTTCTTTCTTATATCTTGTGTCAACTTTTTCTTGATATCTGATAGTAGTCTTTGCTTGATAATATCTTCTTGATTTTATATCTCTAGTAGCATATCATCTGTAATTTTTCTTAATTCTTGACCCAAGGGAGTTGAATTATACCTGATGACTTGTGCTATTGAATGAAGTGCAATGAGAACATAATCAATATTGTCAACAATATCCATTTGTTCTTCCAGGGATCTTCTCTTGCAGTGGTTTGTAGTATGTCTCATAGATGAAATTTCTATAGAGGAGAGATGTTGGAGAGGTTGGTAATGGGTAATTGGAGTGATGGAGGTGATGGGATAGGTTGGAGTTGACCTTGTTGTGCCAAGAAAATTTTAATTTCTTGCATTGGATAAAATGGTGGGGATGTGGGGGTGGATGGAGAAGGTTTCTTTGGTGATG
The DNA here is from genome assembly GCA_027924645.1 of Cunninghamia lanceolata. Taxonomy (NCBI): domain Eukaryota; kingdom Viridiplantae; phylum Streptophyta; class Pinopsida; order Cupressales; family Cupressaceae; genus Cunninghamia; species Cunninghamia lanceolata. Next base: position 38,386,322 of record BSBN01000084.1, on the reverse strand, counting down.
AAATCTTGAGTTGTTGTACCTCCTGTTGTGCTTCTTTCCCATCTCCTTTTTATTCTGTCACTTCCTCCTTTTGTGTTTCCTTTTTTTATTTCTAGTAGGGTCGTGTAGGCTTTCTGTGTAGCTTCTAGACTCTCTTGTCTGACCCTCTCCTTTGATTTTGTTGCCTATGAGAGAAATGTATCCACCCTATGTTTTGATCTGAGCTCCTACTTATATAACTATATTATTTTTTCTCTCTTCTTTGGTGAAAGATTCACTACAATTTCATCTAATTCCTTTGTTCTAATATGCTCTTCTAGCCTCACTGATTCTTCTTATTTCTACTTCAAAACTATGGCCAATTCTTTTGGAAAACCTTTGATTATCTCTATCAAGGTACAAGGTGTACTTGATATGTACTCTAGCAAGGCTTCTTCAATTTCTTTCTTATTATTTGCACTTGTAAATACATATGTGCAGTTTGCAGTGGCATGTCTAGTGTAAAGATAGATCTATATAACATGATGTGATCCATTACTTCTTTAGTATTTTCTCCCTAGTGCTTCTTAGGATTATCTTCATTTATACATGCCATTTTGCTTTCCTATGCAATGGAAGTTCCTCTATTCCTACCTCTTCTTATTTTTGTGTTACTTCTCCCTATTATCTTTCCTTTGTATGCTTTGTTTGTGCTTAGAATATATTTGTGTTTAGCTTTTTTCTATATCTTTAGCTAACATGTTTCCCCTTTCTTCTTCTCTACACTCATTTGTAGTAGTGGCCCTATGGCTTCCCTCATCAGTGATTTTGGGGCTTCTACTTGTGTTTGGGCTATTTGAAGTGATGGAATAGCTTGCTTCCTCCTTCTGGAGATTTATGGTGAGCATTTCTCCAACTCCTCTTTACCCAACAGTGCCTTGTGTTTGTGAACCTCTTATTTTAAACCTTAAGGATTTAAATTTAAGGTGCTCAGAGTGTCGCACTTTGTTTGTCCCTACTTCTAGTGATACTAGGGAGTTGGAGATCTTTGTAACATCTAGTGGGGTGGGATCCTTTGGTATTCCCCACTTTTGTAATTTCTCCTTGTTTTTCTCCATATGCTCTATAGCCTTTTGTTTTCTCTATTTGTCAATAAATTCCTTGTATATGCCAAATATTTCTACTTTAGGATCCTTGGGGAGATTAAACGATGCCTTAGCATTTGCATATACTAACTTCTCACTCACTTCATAAGGTAACTATGGTACCCATGATTCACGCAGTTTCCACCACCTTCATGAAAATGTGGTCTTTATCTACTGCAAATGTGATAGATCATCTGCATATGACCTTACCACATCATATGATATGTGGTCCCTTGCTTGCATTTGTGATTGTTTTTTTTTTGAAGAATCCCTAGTAGGCTTCGGTATAGGATGTGGCATCACTAAAGTATTTTACATGGGCATTGATTTATGTAGCTACTACGATATCTTGGGACCAAATTTTGCTAGGAAAACCAAGAAGCCCATTCATAAAGTAAAATGCTAGGAAAATGATTAAATATCCATACCTAAACTGATACCAATTCCTTCCTTTTTTCCTAGTTATATTCTCCATCAGTTGCTCTTGGAGGACCTTGTACAAGTCAAATTCTTTACCGTGCATCACCATTTGATAGGCAATGAGTATCATGATGGTTGTAGAAGAGCATTCTTTGTTTATGTAGTAGATTTTGTGGGTGATACCCAGAGTGACATATCTGATAGTGGGGTTTGTAATTTTATCGATTTCCAAATTCTGTCCATCTGATGTAGCCCCCATCAATTTTGTAACTTTTTGGTTACTTCAATTTTTCTTTGAAGGTAGGTCACCTTTGTTCCATAGTCTAGTTATCACATAGATGACTTCTTTGGTCATATAGTAGGGTTTGTCTAGGTACATGTAGTCATCATGGATCTATTGAATATAATCTTAATCCAACCCACCTTTGTACAAAAATTTGGGAATTCCTTCCATATGTCAAGTTTGAATGCTCCCACTTGCTTGTACTAGTCCAAATATTCTTGTTGACCTAGTTTTAACAAGGTTCTATGAAGCGACTCAAATTTGGTATGATTTATTTTTGGTAATGCAATGTATATATACTTTCAGTCATCCTTTGCATATATTAAGTCTGCAGGCATGTTTGAGAAAGCCCCATTAGGGTCTACCTGGACATTGCTTTGAATAGGTACTTTTTGTATTTTGGGTGCAGGTAGTTCTGCACATCTATGAGAATAGGAGTTTCCATTATCCCAGTTTCTAATTCCTCTCTTCATCTTTCTAATTAAACTTATAGTCAATACTCTCACCAGTGGCTCATTTTTGCCTAGAGGGTTTGTAGCACAAGTACTTAGCAATTTTTAGAAGTGTCTTCTTCCTTCATTCTGAGATACATTAATAGATTTTCAATGGTAGGTTTTTCATTTATTTCTCCTACCTATCTCTTTGCTTCCAACCAGGGCTTAAATTTGACATTCAACCTTGCCTGTCAAGCAATTTTTTTATGACAGTTATTAATTCAATGTTGCCTTTAAATACTGTGACATATTTTATTATAAGTAGGTTATATAAAAACCAAATATACATATCAGCATAATCCTATGTAAATTTTGATAGTTTGTCCAAAATCTTTCCTTTCATATGATATAGTCTTTTTAAAATTTTGATTGTATTTTACAACAAAAATGGCTAAATACAACTATACAACTGTCAAATTTAAGCCCTGCTTCCAACAATTCTTCTCGATGGGATACTTTAATTATTTTCTGGTGTGCCTTCTCTTTATAGTTATGTTATACTATAATACAAACTATGATACATATGATACATTTTTGAGGTTTTTAGTTCTTAACTTCCTTTGTGATAGTGTTTTAACTTTGTACCATTTACATGACCATTTAGTAGTTCATTCTGCAGTGTTTTTTGCTTGATGGCTTCAAATTGAGATACTTTTGCAATTCTGTAAGGACCTAACCATCGCATTTTCAATTTACCTTTTTTCTTTAACTTATTATCATATAGTAGGACCTTATGATCAACATTATGTAGAGAGTGATTAAGAGAAACTTGTTCTCAAGAGTACTACATGTGTACGTAATTAGTTGGGGATATTAAGGATTTAGCTATGTAGGAATTCCCAAATAAACAAGGAGATGAAAAACAAGCACAACTTGAATGAAATTGTATGCAAAATCCACCATGTATAACAACCAAAAGGTAAGTACATATAGGCGAGGATGAGTGAGAAGGTTGAGTCGACTTAGGAGTCGAATTCAACACTCCACTCACCAAGTGGCAAAAGGATGTTGACACATAGCTTGGAGAGTTGTGTCAAACTCTCCAAGTTGACACCTACTTACCTAAGGTGGCTTAAAGCCATGTGCTAATTATATTACTTAGAATAGGTAATATATAATAAAGTTTAGCACTAACAAGCTATTTGCAATATATAACCTTTTGATTAACTATTCTATATTTAAAGATTAATAAGCACATTATATGATTTTCAAATAATATAAACTATGTTTACTATGCATTTCTTTCTTTGTTTTCATATGTCAAATTAATCCTCCTTCACAGTAAATGCATGTGCATGCCTTTGCACAACATTGAAGACCAAAACTCTAAGCAAAACTAGATAAGCACATGTAAGTGTAGAAATAAATTCAAACCCTAATAGTGAATGATAAAATTAGAGTTATATCAGACTTGAAATCCTTATAAAGAAGTGAAGGTAAATTGCTAAGGTCAAACCTTGGAGGTATAAGCATGGATGAGTTCACCAAAAATGTAAAAGAAAATAATATAAAAATATAAAAATAATAAATGCTATTTGAAGAATTTGAATCTCAAGGAACAATGTACCAAGTTAGCTTCCAATGGCTATAAGGAAAGGGCAAGAATTAGTAGTGTGAATTTCAGGTCAAATCTATATCATGCAAGATTACACCTGCACGTGAGGAAATGACTACGAATGGGAAATGTGGAATATGGGAATGGAGAATAGATATACAAATATCAAAACTATAATAATGCGAATAAATACAAATAAAGTAAGAACAAAAATATATACATATGAAAATTTGTATAAGTAAAAATAAACAAGGATAAAAAAAAATAGATAAAGGAACCAAACTCAATATAAAAAAAAGTCCTATATATTATTGTATAATTATATTGAAACATTTCATCAGTACACAAAATTCACCATTACAGTTAATTGTTTTGTCTTTCCATGTACGTCTTGACGTAAAATGAGAGAATCCATTTCCTAAATTTTTTTCTGCACGACATAAAAATACGTAGTCCTGGGCCGGTGGAATGTTTATTCCAGTTTTTTCACATGTGGGCAAGTGGAAGGTTTACTCAAAACAAAATTTCCACTTGCCTCCAAGGCGGGCGGTGGAAAGTTCATTCAAAATTTCGACGTCCTCCAAACCGAAGGTGACGGGCACTTTAATTTCTTTCAAGGTAACTTCTGTCTTGTGTCGCTAGATGCAATGAATGGAGATGAAAGACATTAAAGTACGGATGAATGAATGAAAGTTTTTAATGAAGTACACTAGATCATGCAGTCTTTGAGACCAATAAAAAAAGTAGAAAACAAAAGTATCAACTAGCAGCCATGTAGCTACTTTTGACTGCTCTCTATTTCTTTATTGATCTTCATTCTTGTGTGATAATAGAGAACACTTTACATGCTAGATGGAATGTGCCCACCATAAACAGCCTCCACGTTGTGTGCCGACTCTTTTTCAGTATTTTTGACCAGCAATTTTGTCAACTTGTTTTATAGATGATTTGAATCAATGATCTGCAATGTTTTCGACCTGTCTGTTTGTCGACATGATTTCAACCTGTATGTTTGTCGGCAGGATTTCGACTGCCGTGTCAGGCTGTTTAAGCCCTTCCAAGGGAATGAAAGGAGACAAAAACCGCACAAAACAAAAGTACCAACTGGCAGCCACATAGCTACTTCTGACTGCTCTCTATTTCTTAGCTAATCTTCATTTTTGTACTACGGTTGATAATAGAGAATACTTTATATGTTAGATGGAATGACACAAAACAAAAGTACCAACTGACAGCCACATAGCTACTTTTGGCTGCTCTTTATTTCTTTTAATATTAAATTTAGTTATGTGTTAATAGTTTGATTAATTCGATTATATAAGTTATTCTTGATCTAGTTTTGCACACAATAGATCATTTTTCCCTTCCCTTTTCAGCACTGCTGTTGGAGAGCTATGGAGTTATTGACATCAATGGCTTCTTTGATGGTGATTCTGGCCTTTAGGCAGACAGTCATGCAAGCACTTATGCAGGCATATGCAACCCTAACCCCTGGGCCCTGGCCTTCGTATTACTTTTAGCATATTCACCCATCGTATCCTCAGTTGGTTCTCAGCCTACAGTTGCTTTGAAATCCTGGATGTAGATGGTGTCAGCACCAATGAGCTTTACAGTGACGTGCAACTTCACCTGTGGTGCAGGAGCACCAAGACATTAGGGTTTTGGTTAGATTTTCTAGTAGGTTGTTTTATTTAATAAGGTCTTGGAGACCATCTTCATAAGGCTTGTAGCCATGTTGTAAATGGACTATATCCAAATGTCTAAAAGAACCTATTGTTATGTTGCAAGTCCTAGTTACTACAGTCATATTGTATAGGCAGTCTTAGGAAGTCATTAAATTTTCATGTTGTAAGCCTTTAAAGGCATGTCATGGGTTTAGAAGTTTGTGAGAACTTTATCCAAGGTTAACAAAAGATTAGAAAGACATCTTCTAAACATAACATAGTCGGTGGACAGTCAGTTCTAAAATAGTTTCAAAAAGACAGTTTCTATTTTAAAGCTGCAGTTAGAAATCAAGAAAGGAAATTGATGGTTTTGGGCAGTTTGGATTGACCCCTGCCATTCCATGCATTGTAAGAGGCTTGTATTAAGCCAAGGAAAGTTGTATTGTGGAGGGATTTTCAATAGATTTGAAAGATATAGCAAAAAGACTACTGTTTTATGCTTTTCCCGCCTTTTCTGATTTTTATATGCTGTTTTCCTGCCATACCCGCGCCTATACGGAATTTTCATGGCACAAGGGTATCATGGTTGGATAGAGTACTGAAATAGCTTTGCATTGGATCTTGTTTGGACTCCTATCATTAATCTTGCTGAGAGAAATCAATTATGTACCATAGACTGTCTTAAAACTGCTGTTACAACCATTAATTTGCTGTTTTCTGCATAAATCCGTACTTGTACGGCTGAGTAGGGGTTGGTGCCTGGGATGGTTGTTTAGAGTGTTGAGTTACCTGTTGTTTGCAATTGGTTTGGGTTCTTGACACCCTTTTTTAGCTTTGTAATCCTCCTTGATTTGAAAGCAGGTTGGAACCCTGAATTAGGGTATTGCTGAAAAGTCCGATGGATATTTCTTCACTCCACTAATCTTTTCCATTTGTGATCAGTGGAGTGGAATGTAAAATGGTTAGGTTAGAGGTTTAAGAAGGTTGCAGGGGCAGGAAAATGTGTTGGGACTGAGTTTGCCATGTTAAGAGACCCTGCAGAACCATGTGAAGGACAGCAGTCATATCAAGAGGTAATAGTTTTGTTCATCATGTTTTTGATTTGCCAATGAAGGCATTAGATGTGAGTGCCATGTTGTTGGTTTGGCTGATTGAATGAGTTTGGGTTTGTCCCAATAGAGATCATCCTAGAAGGATATTGTGACTGTCTCTCTAATGGAGCAGTGAGATTATGAAGAACATAGTGAAGATTGCTGTCCTGCTGGTATTGTATAATGATTGAATGGAATGTTAGTTGGTGTTAGGCATCCTGGAAGATGTACCCTGGAGTCCTTCATTGTGTATGTCAAGAACAAGTTGTTATGGTGTTGAAACCATTCCTTGTAAGAAGACTGATCTCAGTTAGAGACAGTGAACAGTGAGAGTTATGGCATTGGAGATTTGAAGTGTCCCCTGCAGTGATAGGTTGTTTGACACTAGTTGAAGTGCTCTGCATCAACCTGAGCAACTCTCCATCCATTTCTGCAACTAGAATTAGCAGGGCTAAGAACTCAAGCTCTTTATCCTTCAGTCTTGCCGACAATGATAAGTTTGTTGACAAATACAATGGAGTTACCGTCTGGTGGGAGCACCATGTGACCCAGAGGCAGAACCAGACATTGTTAAGGTCACTGCCAGAGGAGAAGAGACGATTTATGCTATGCATTCACAAGGAGGACAAAGACCGTGTCTTGAAATCATATCTCGGACACATCATGGAGCATGCTTCAGAGATCAGAAGAAAGAATAGAGACCGTTTGTTGTACACAAATTCTAGAGGTATGGATTCCAGAGCTCAACCGTGGGATCCAGTGCCCTTCAAGCATCCAAGCACTTTTGATACTTTGGCACTAGACCCCATTAGGAAATCAGAGATCATAGCAGACCTTGATGCCTTTGCCAAAGGGAAGGAATTTTATCAGAATACTGGAAGAGCCTGGAAAAGAGGGTATTTGCTTCATGGACGTCCAGGAACAGGTAAATCTATCATGATTGCAGCTATGGCTAATTACTTATGCTATGATGTATATGACCTTGAACTTACAGAGGCCCATACAACTGCAGACCTAAGGAAACTACTAATCAAGACTACTAACAAGTCTATCATTGTTATTGAGGATATTGATTGCTCCCTCAATCTCTCTCACCGTGCCAAAAGGCCTTGCAGGTCAGAGGGTAGATCAGAGCCTCCAATCGATAGGTCTGATGACAACAGCAATTGAATTACCCTCTCTGGATTGCTGAATTTCACAGATGGGCTATGGACATGCTGTGGTAGTGAAAGAATATTTGTCTTCACCACTAATCATATAGAGAAATTAGACCCTGCATTGTTAAGGTCTGGTAGGATGGACATGCACATCTTAATGTCATTCTGCACATTCTCCGCATTGAAAATTCTAGTTAAGAACCATATTGGTATTGAAAGGCATGAACTGTTCCCAAAACTGGAGCAGATTATTCAGGATGCCCAGATGACACCTGCAGATGCCAGTGAAATCCTCATAAAGTATCGTCTCAATCCAACTAGAGCACTGGAAGAGTTGTTTGAAGCATTCAAGGCTGCAAAGGAGAGACCTTCTCATAGCAGCGAAGAAAGGCCAATTGGGGAGAAATATGAGGAGCAAGAAAGGAGAGCTCTGGAGACTGCTCAGAAGATTGAAAAAGAGGGATCATTGAGTTTTGGTAAAGTATCGTCTAAAACATGTGAGTGATACAAAGCAAGCCAAATTGCTAAGGATAAAGGTGCGGATACAGAGACACTAGCAAAGAGTAATTATCTATCTGAAGAGGAAAGGAAGAGTGGAGACGTAAAGGTGCAGAAACCTGAATGTGTTGAATAGTTTAAGATGGTCAGACAACTTTAGTACTGCGTTTTACTTCTACTGTAAGCACAATTTTATTAGGTCAATAATTGTTCTGGCTAGATTCTTACTTAGCCAATGCAATTTATAGTTTTATTGTTCAATTGGTGATCTCCTCATGTTTTTTTAATAAAACTATCAATCAATGAGTATTGTAATGGGCTCTATATTAACAGAAATACCCAATATACAGTTGATTCCATTACAAATTTTTACTTTGCATGATATAAGTTTTGTAGTCATTATGTGTTCAAAGCAAAACGATTTCAAACCTTATGGAATTTCTTTTATTTTTCACTCAAATGGTTGCTTTGCTGCTTGTTATTTTAACTCTCTAAATGTCTCGAACAAGCATAAATCTCGATATTTATTAAATTAGTAACTCGTTTAGTTAATTAACTAATTAATTATATTTTTTAATAATAAAGGATGTTATTTTAATGAATAGTTTATTTAATTTATTAACTTGTTAATTAATATTGAGATATATGGATAATTTTAAGTGGTAGATTTGTGATAATAAATAATTATTAGATTATAATATAGTTTAACTAATATTTAAATTTTATTTAGTTTTTAAATTATTTATATATAAATAAGATTTGGACAAGATTAAAATTGGTTTATTAGATTAATGAAAATAAAATGTAATAGTTTTTTCTTTTGTTTTTTTATATCAAGAAAATGTTAATTATAAGGGGAGAATGTAGTCAAAGACTGCTAAGAACACTGATAAAGAGCACACCCAACAACACAATAAGAAACCAGAGTACAACCAAACACCATAACAATATTGACAAAATAGAAGCCCCCAAATCTTGTCAAGATGCAGACAAAGAGACGGTACCATAAAAACTCCAAAATGTTGGAGGAATCTAGTAATTTCTCCACTATTTTTGTTGTCTATTACATAGGTTAAATATAGTTAATATTTATTTTGCATGTTCTTTTCTAGAGCTTTCTTGTAATCGCTTTTATGCCTATTTATTTGGGCTTTTGTAATGTTTTTGTAGATCAATAAAAATAAAAAATTAGTTTTGTTTTTTCTTTATGATTGTTGTAGCAATCCCATTCATCTCTGTTTTTCTTCAAATTGGTATAAGAGCCTTAAGGGAAAGAAGTCGCTGGCCAAACAAAGAGAAGGGAGATAAATTGCTGCATAAGAAGCTTTTTTGTTCAAGACACAACCAAAGAAAAGAGGCTAGAGATAATTAAAAAGACACAAATATTGTATTTTGCAAAAGGAATCAATTTGCTCCAGCAAATCGGATCGAATCATGGCATCAAGTAGCATTTTTTTGTAGAATCTGACTTTTACTGGTAAGAATTATGAATATTGGGCTATTAAGATAAAAACATTGTTTTGTTCACAAGGTGTTTGGAATTTAGTAGAAAATGGTTTTGTAGAACCACATGATCAAGCAGCATATCAGGCATTAACCAGAAATCAAAAAGATGAACTTAAAGCAAAAAAAGAGAAGGATGCAAAAGATCTATTCTTAATCCAACAATCAATTGATGAGTCTATCTTTCCAAGGGTTGCAAAAGCAACTAGGTCTAAGAAAGCTTTGGAGATCTTGCAGACAGCCTATCAAGGTACCACTAAGGTGAAAGTAGCTAAACTACAATCTCTTAGGAGAAATTTTGAGAACTTACAAATGAATGATTTAGAGTTTTAGATCATTTGATGAATCAAGTTATAAATGTTGTGAATCAAATTAGATCTAATGCAGAAGCTATGTCAGATTAGAAGATTGTAGAAAAAATTCCCAGGAGTTGGCCTAGCAAATTTGATGCACTAGTTGTAGCAATTGAAGAATCTAAAGACTTGGCATAGTTATCAACATATGAATTAATGGGACCTTTGTTAATGCACGAGTTTAGAATGAATAGAAATAACAATATTTCTTTTGAGAATGCTTTCAAGTCTCAGGAATCATCTAGCAGAGGAAGAGGAAGGTCAAGTTCATAGGAAGAGGTTATGGCAGAGGTGGAAGGAGTAATTCAGACCAGTGACAGGAATAATCAAGGAGAAAGGAATAAACAAGAAAATCATACTACTACAACAATAGAGGACGTGGCAATAATCATTTTCAGTAGCATTCATAGAGGTTTGATAAACCTAACATTCAGTGTTTTTATTACAAAAAATATGGGCATTATGGATATGAGTGTAGAAAGAAACAAGGAGATGTGAGTAAACATAATGCTAATTATGTAGATGAATCTAATTCTGGAAGTTTATTTATATCACTTGCCGTGTTTCTCAAGAAAGTGCTAAGGATATTTGGTTTTTAGATAGTGGGTGCAACAATCATATGACAGGGAATAAGGAATTGTTTGTTAGTCTTGATGATTCTGTTAAATTTGAAGTAAAATTGGGGAATAATACTAAAGTACCTGTAAAGGGAAAAGGGGTAATAAATGTTTTGACAAAGAATGGTGAAAGAAGATTTATTTTTGATGTTTATTTTGTGCCTGGTTTAAAACATAATCTTATGAGTGTTGGATAGTTAATACAAAAAGGTTATAGGGTATCTTTTAAAAATAATGTTTACACTATATTGGATAGATTACAAAGTGACAGGTTGATAGCAAAAGTGGAGATGACAAGGAATCACATGTTCCACCTTTGTATTTAGTGCATCGAATGAGATGAGGAAGCAAATTTCAAGACTGTGCATCGAGACCAATCATGGTTATGGAATTTGAGGTATGGGCATTTATATTTTGGAGGTTTGAGTTTGTTACAAAAGAAGAATATGGTGAAAGGTTTGCCACCCAAAGTGTGCATATTGCAAGAAACTAGGAAATGATGAGCATAAGTGTTATGAGAGAAAAATTGATGAGTTGACTCACATTATTCAAAAGCACAATATTAACTTGCCATCATCCATGTCACCTAGTCCATCCTCTTCTTCGACACCATCATCATCTACACAGACAGGGACAACAGGCATTACTAATGGGACAAACAAGGGAAAATGACAAGCACTCTTTGCTTCTACAAGTCTTCAGTCAAAGAGATGGATTCTTGATTCTGGAGCATCTCATCATATGGCATCTTCACAAGGGATGTTCTCTTCATTTGAGTCACGTACTTCACCACCTATGATGGGTAACAATACATACATGCATGCAACTAGTAAAGGGACTATTGATATTGGTGAGGGTACTTTCAATAATGTATTGTGTGTACCTTCCTTGTCAACCAATCTCCTTTCCATCTACCAGATTACTCATTGTGGTGTAGGGAAGATAGTTGAGTTCACTCCCGATTCAGTGATCATAAGGGGCTTGGAGAGTAGAGATATCATTGTTGTTGGGATGGCTAATCATGCATCTCGCTTGTATACATTCTCCCATTTTGCTTCTTCTAATGATGTAGATCCATTGATTGATATTCACACTCATATATCAAGTGTGAATCATGTTTCTAAGGAGAAGTTTGGTTACTTGAACCTTGGTGTTCTTTCATCCACATCAGTTCATGAGACTAGTGTTGAGCTTCCATCTCCTCCACCTTGCTTCTTTAGAGATTGACATCGACATGGTTTCTTCTACTTTAGTTGAGCAGGATCATTCAGGTGTTTCAGACATAGCTTTGTGGGATACTTTCTTGGTAGGTATATTAGACTTGTTTTGTGAGTCTCATATTGCAGATTTGGAGGACACACTTGAGGGGATATCTCTCCTCTTTGATGGCAGCTCTAGCACAACTATTATCCCATTAACTTCGTCTTTGGAGGTTGTTCTTCATGGGTATACCTAGGATTTTGGATTAGTCACACCTCATTGCATTGTGTCATTCTTTGATTCTGACATGTGGACATTTTAGTAGTTTTCAAAGACACCCATCATGAGACTTCTTTCCTCATATCTCTTCTTGGAGATGGAATTTCTTCTACATCAGCCTTTAGATTGGTTTCTTCCTAAGGGGAGGAATGGTGTTTGCAGGTACATGACACTTTCCAACTTCATCTTCATGCATTCACCATCAACACATGAGCTACTTCATTGTGGGGTGACCTATAGTCTTACTCTTGCTTTGCTATGGGGGGTATTTGATTGTATCTATGTGGTAAAAGTAGTCCTTGGGGGGTCATGTTGAGTCCTACTATCAGTTCTTCTTTCACTTTCATTGTTTTATGCATTCTCACTTTTGGAGAGGAGTTTTGTCCCATAAAGTTTTCTCATTTTCTCCACTTGAGATTTATTTTTACATGGGTACCTAACATGGCCTAGTCGCTGGGACCCATCATTGCATCTTTTCTTTAGTCAGCTACTCCCTAAGTTGCACTTAAGGGAGGTGTTGGTGTGAGTATTACCTATCCAATTTACCCTTGTGTGAATAATTCAAATTATTTAACTATTTATTAATTAAATAATATTCACACCTCACACATTATTCACATGTTAAGTTGACTTAGTGAGTCTATACTAGATGTTTCTAGTTGTGTCTAGTTGTTGATAGTTGTCATCTTATCCTATAGTTGTTACATATCATAGGAATATGATGCTTGTCACATGAATACAACATCTTGTCTCTCATCCTTGTCTTTATAAGCAAGGCATATCATGTATATTGTAACAATCTTTTGCATTCATTGATAGAATAGAATTATTCTCTCATTTGGTATCTCTTGTGCTTTCATGAAGTCCTAGATCTTGGGTGGCTCCAATCATAGCCAACTCTAACAACTTTCACATGCCAAAGTTTTGGCCCTAGAAATTCTCAATTTTGAATCTCTCTCCATCCTCCATCTCTTCACAATATCACCTCAAGCTCTGATACCAATTCTAGAGTATAAAGAGAAGCAAAAGATTAAACTATGTAAATAGTGTAGACACCTAAAAATGTCTCAACCACCAAACCGACTCTCGACATCCCTAAACACATCAATCTTCCTTCTATTCAATTATTAAATTTTTATTTAATTAATTATCCTTTCATCACCCAATTTTCTACCATTTTATCCCCAAAATTGAATTAATTTCATTAATTCAATAGTCCAAGCCTTAGCCAATTGATTTAATAAATATGCAATATTTATTATTTCAATTTCCCTCTCCTCACTAAATCTAATTAATTAGCTAAATCATGTTTAACTAATTAATTCAGCCTATTAATTGGCCTATCCCTACCCTAGACAATTAAATAACTATTATTTAATTGCCTACCCTAGCCTACCTCATCCTAGCCCTAGGATTAATTAAATAAAACCTATGCTTAATTAATCCTAACCTCTCATTTGGGTGGTCAAACCTACTTTAACACCCTTCCCCACATCCTCCAAATAAAAAATTGAAATAAATCCACATAAGTCAATTTTTTATTTTAAAACATCCCACATCACAATTAATTCCCCTTACATCCCCATACCTCATTTATCTCCACTTATCCCCAAATGAATTTTTAATTCATTTTACATTCCCCATATGAATATTTAATTCAAAAATAATCTTTCACCCCCATTCTCATTTAATAACCCCCTTTCCCAAAATGAATAAAAGATTTACTTTTATTCATAGCCCTCCATTCCTCCAAGATCTAATCTAGGCCCTCCACATCACTTTTATCGTCCACCATTGATCTTCTAAATCAATCTCCACCATTGGATCAAAATCCCTTCCAAAAGTCTATAAATAGAACCTTCTTCAACCCATTTTTAGATCCAAGTCTTAAGTAATGTTACCATGTCTAAATGACTATTGAGCTAGAATTGTGAGTTGCATAATTAGAGTAGCATTTCACATTAAATCACTTATCTAGGGATTATCATGTCTTAGGAGCTCTTGGGTACAAGTTTTCTCCTCTCCCTTGATGAGATTGGGTCTACATGTGAAGGTATAACTTTATGTGTTTATTTGCATTTTGTTTGTGTTTCACTTCATTTTGTTTACCTAATCTACATTAGCATGCCCGGTGGGACCCACAAGGTCCAAATCTAATCCTTGTTTGTGAGTTTTGGTGTGAAGGACGTGATTTTATAGGTTCAGTGCCATATACCCTACGGAGTAGCGCTATCATTGGCACAGATTAGCGCTATTTACTGTTTTAGCACCATTTTGCAGAAGCATTCTCCTTTCTAACTCACTCACAAAAATATGTTCATTTCTTTTTTAGGGTCTTTCTGCTGCTTTTTTTGTCCAGATTTGCTCTCTATTTCTGCAAAAAACTTGAAAAGGGAGGGAGACGCTATGCCAAATTTTCATAAAATCTAAACATGCATATTAGTTTCTATTTTGTCTTGTTTTTCATTTGCCAATGACTAACAATGCTAACAGGACTTCTTGTATGTAAATCTTAACCTCCGTTTCCACTTGGAAGACCTTTGTTTGCAGGACAGACACTTTTTAGGCCCGTATCGATGCTATTTGTGCCCAGACTGGCGCTATCTGTAACTGGGACCAGACCGCCTGACAAGTTGCGCAGTGGCACCTTCTTAGGTCTATTTTAGCGCTATTATCTAGTTTAGCACTTTCTTTCTGTTGTATTAGTGCTATTTATTTTATTAGCGCCTTCTGTATACTTTTGTAGTGTCATACTCTGTTTTGGTGCCTTTTGGGTATGATATTAGCGCTATTCGATAAATTGGCGCTATCTGTATAGGTTGTCAGGTTTCCATTCAGTTTTCTGTCAGTGTAACCATTTTCTGTCTACAGTGGCACCATTTTATCTCTGTATTAGTGCTATTTTGTGAGACTAACTTTGTTCTCTGTGCAGGGACTGATAGTTTTCTTACAGGTCACCAACATCATCTCGAGGATACTAACAAGTTTTTGCAGGGTTCCTTCATCTTTGTTTAAAACACTTCAATTAGAAATTTAAAATGAACCCTTGCATGTTAGCTTAGACACACATTTTGATTTGGTGCAATAAAATTGAACAAACAAACAAACAAATCTTTGTGTGTGTGTGTGTCAAACATTTGAATTTGGTGTTCTAAAATTCACAACTTGTGTGCCAACAACAACTATCAAAACACTTCGATTTTGGGCTTTAAAAAGTACCACAAATTGCATCAATCGAATCATTAGATTAAAAAGAACAACAATCTGCATTCTTCACTCATATAATCAAGAAAACCAATCTAATTTGTGTGAAGTGTTTTCGTGGTTTGTGTTTGTAGTGTGAAAAGTGTATGCTCTTCCCTCGCACCATTTAATGACCTTGGGAATCAAAAACTTTTCACAACACTTGCATTAATCACTCCCAACATAATCCAAAGAATTAAAATGAACCATGTTTAGTGTGATGAAAGCACATAGAATACGTATGCTCTCCCCTCGCATCTTTATATGAACTTGGGGATCAAAAGTATTTTTCTGGTTGTGTTGCTTTTGTTAATCCTTAGAGGGCCTACCACCCCACTTCGAAAGGTGGGAATGACCCAAGCGGCAACAAGCTAAAGCCAAGCTCTTTCAAGCCGCTATATAAAATAAGGTGTTTGGGACGAAAGTCACAAGCAACAAGTGTTGTTGTGTTATACTGACAACCAACCTCCCCCAAAAGCCTCTAAGGCATAACCCTTGGAGGCTGGGAGACTCCATAACAGAGAGTAGTGCTACCGCATGTATAACCACCTGAACGAAAGCACTTACTACGAACCTTTGTTTAGCAAGCCAAAATCCTTCTATTTGTCGACGCAAAAGGGAAACCTTTGAAGCGGCGCCGATTCATGCGGTTCTTAGACAAGGTAGCAGGGATAATCCAAAGGTTTGGTGAGGGACAAGCCTTATAGGAAACCTGGATCTTGGTATGCGTGAGAAGTGTGTGCAATTGTAAGGAGGAGCTGGTGCTACCAAGATCTTGGAGCTACCTGCTTTGAATAGGTGCAGCTAGGGGATTCAACAAATACTATCATATCTTCACCTTAGGATTTGCAAAGTGCTTGTTTAAAAAATTCACACGTCTTTTTTTCACAAACAAAAATCTTGGTTATTGTGTTATTTTTCTTGAATTTGTTTACAAATAGATTGCCAAGAGACAATGAGAATCATTTGATCAAACTCCAAACAAAACAAAATCCAAATTTGCCATCAAAATCAGTCTTTTTCAGGACCTCGACCAACACTGCCCTATTTTAGTGCCATCTCTATCTGATTTTGGCACCATTTCACCTGTGGATTGGTGCTATTTTTAGACTGACTTGCCTGAAACTAAGACCCATCCAGTTGTGATCTTCACCATCTGCTCTGCCATAATCCATATTCACATTCCAAAAAAATTGTCCATACCCCATCCATTTTCTCCTCAAATTTTCCAAATCATACCTTCATCTTGACCTTAAAGGATTAATCACTATCATTGTTGGACCCTTTGCTATATCAAATCTGATCAAATTCATATCCATTTATCCTCATTAATCTTTGCATACCTTTTGGACCAAACAAAAATCCTTGTCGCAAGAAATCATTCCAAAATCCAAAAAAAAAGAAAAACACATCCAAAATCTTCCAAATCAAAACATCCATAAAAAAATCACCAATCAAAAACTCGTCATCCCTTTGAACTAAAGCTAGATCTAGATTTCATCCTTCACATCACATCTTGCTTGGAGAGTCAATAGTCTACCTTCCAAGTGAAATAATCATCCTTCTTTGTGTAAGGTCATTAGTCTACCCCAAACAAAGAGAAACATCCATTTGTGCAACATAAATCTAGATCTTACTTAAGCTCAATTTGTTGGCCATCATATCCTTTTGAAAAGCATCATCTTAATCATCCTAATCAATCAAAATCAAAGTCAAAACCCCTTCCATCAAAATCACCCTCAAAACAAACACCATCCATCACCTACCTTTTGGTCCAAAATTGTGCAAAACAATCACACTACCATCCATTATTATCACCCCTAGGTTAATATCTTTTTGAAAAAACCTATCGATCTTTCATCACACTACTATCAACCCTTCATCTTCTGCTCTACTCCATCTCACTACCACATTTCATCTTTGGGTCCAACGCAATCAATCAGATTCTCTAAGGTCTCCATCCCCACCTCATCCTACTTGTAGAAATCAAATCCATACACGTGCATGCCCATAACAAGATCACAACATAAAAAGAATCAACAAATGGCAAAATCTAGACAATATGACGGCATAAGAATGCCTAACACCAACATCAGCAACATACCCATCAATCAAACATACAACCCACCTACGTACTCTTACATCCCCACATATAATCCCAACGAAAATCCTTTCCATTTCTTACAACAATCACAACCACCACCACCACCACAAAACCTCCCCACCATATCCCAAGATGATCTAGATGTCTTGACCTTCACACAAGATGCTGATAACATGGACATGCTTGACAAAGTCCTAAGGTCGGATCCAAATAGATTTCTTGATTATCTCCTCAAAATTGGTGCCCAACCACCCCATAACACAGCCTCATCACAACCATCCACTTCTAACACCATTCCTACCACATCAAACACCCAAGCATCTGATGGTGTTAGATTGTCATTGATGTCAAAAAGGTCTTGCAGGATCTTGGGTTGATCTTGTAAACATTTGAAGGTCACTAATCAGGAGGTTATACTTCAAAAGATAAGGACTTGCATCATATGTGTGTTCAGATTTATGTTCAAAAGATCTTGGGTTGATGTTGTTGCTCATGTTATGGATGTCAGATTTGTGGAGTTAGTTTGAAAATACATGATCATATGGATTGGTATGATTGGTTTGGTAAAGAAAAGAATGTTGCTTTAAGGATATCAATTGTGTTTGTGCAAAGTCTTCTTGAATAGATCCTCAAGATTGAGTTACATTAGGATGTCAATGATGTGTTGAGGATAGTCATGTGCTTCAGATGTTGATCATATAGGAGTTCAAATGGTTTACATGCATGTTCATATTCAAGCAATGTTGACACAGGTTGATCATGTTCTTGACTTGTTAAATTAGGTTGTTTATCGTTGGTGTTACAATGTATGTTTCAATCGATCTTGGTTTGACAAAGTTCACATTCTTCATAGTAGAATTCAATGCTAAATGATCAAAATTCAAAGTTCAACTTTGAAGGTTCACAGGGTAGAAATGAGAACACTTGTTGATAAGAGAGTTCATTGATAATTGATATGGATATTCAAAGTTTGATTGAAGCTTGTTACAAAGGAAGTGAAAGAGTTGAGTTGATTAGTTGGTGTATCAGTTAATATATACTTGATAGAGATAATGATAATGGTTAAGGTATGATCTTTGCGATAGTGGCATTTAATTGACAGGAGGTCTTCATTATATCACATGTGTTTAATCAAAGGTTATTACAAATCTTCTATCCAACCGTCATCTATGTCTAATGCACTTTATGTTATGTTTGTGTGGTGACCAGTCGAACCAGTCACTATCACTTAAGTGACAAACTGAGGGTAGCTGCATCGTTATTTCAACCAGCCCCTTTAACTTATTAACCTGCTACACCGATCATCCTTTGAGGAGCTCGAGCGGGAGATATGCATCAATGGTTTTGTTTAAATAGAGTTTTGAGCGCCAAAAACAAATCAAAGCCCGATATTCAAATGACCTTCTTCTACTTGGACTATCTTCTTTGACGGGCTCGGAGACGTCAAGGTTTTATTACTGCAGTTTGTGTGCCTTTTTAAAGGCTATTTTTGGCAGATCTTAATAAGATTTTTCTTTCTATCTTTTTGAAGATTTCTTTCTTCCTTGTGGCAAAAGAATTAAAAGAGAAAGCCTTTTTGATTTTCTTTCTATTTTGTTAAGGAGAGATATTTTTTAAGATGATTTTGTTTGAGAAGTGAATTAGAATGAAAGACATTTTTTATGGCAGATTGGATACAAAACCTTGAAGACAATTTTTTTGTGGACATAATTGACTGAAAGTTTTTTTTGAGAAGATAAAGAATTTGGTGATTAAATAAAATTGCAGGAATATGCAGAGAAGAAGAATTTGAGGAGTTTTTTTTTAAGACAAAGAATGTTTATTGTTGGAGAGATGATTTATTTTCTTTGCTGATTGGAGAATACAAAAAGAATATTCAAGATGAAAATGAAGAGACTTTTTGAAGATGATCAAAGAGATTTTATTTTCTTCTACAAGGGAAGATTAAAAATATTGTTGTTGAAGACAATAAATATGAAGATTTGCAGAAGATGAATTTGAACAGGCAGATTGAAAAAGCAGAGAAGAATTGAATGTGAAAGGACATGATATTTAATGACTCTACAAGTGTTTTGATTTGAGGTTGTATGAGTGTGCAGATCAATGATGAAATAATTTGTTAATACAGGTGAATGTATAAAATATGAAAAACCAATTTGTAATGAAAGAGAGATGTTTCCCTGATCAGGTGAATTAGATGATTCAAGGATAAAATATGAGAGGATTGAAATGATGAAATATATGTTGCAGATGAGTTGATTTGAATGGTGCAAATCAGATTGAGCAGCAATCACTTCTTGCACATGATATTTTTAGTTCTGATTGATTGAGAAATGCCAGTGAGGCACAATAGTATGCCAGTGAGGCTTGTAGGTTTGTAAGACCATTTGTCAGTGAGACACTTACATCAGCCAGTGAGGCTTGTAAAGATATTTTCAAGGTTAAGCCAGTGAGGCAGTTTTGGAGTGGTTTTTCTACCCCAGGAGGGTTTTCCACTCATGCAAATTTGTGTTATGTCTCATATTGTTTTCATCTATATGTGTGTATGTTAATACTTTTCTTATAAGGTTTTTCTCTCTTTCTTCATTCTTAGTCTTGTGCATATGTGTTTGATAAATCAATGATATCTTTCTCTCCTTGTGTTTTGAAAGTTAAAGTTTGCAAAAAGATTTGAAAATTTACACAACACTGATTCACCCCCCTTCTCAGTGTTGTCCAAGACTCCTACAACATCTACATCAAACACCCAACCCATCATCTCTCAAACGTCAACACCCACCGTATCTACCACCTCCACAACCTCTACTGCTACCACATCCACGATTCCCACAAGTGCCTCCATTCTTACCACATCTGAACCGGTCACCACATCCACCATTATAACTAACGTAACCTCTTCCATCCCACAAATCACCTTAGGCATACAAGGGAACATCACGCATGCAAGTACCTCCACGTGTGTGCCTCCACCAAACCCTCAAACCATAGCTTACCTTAGACAATTATTCTCACAACCACCTTACAATACAACCAACCCATCCAACGTCCACACATCTAACGTCAATCCGTCCAATGTCACACATCTACAAAACCCCATAACATCATCAAATCAACATAATCCCAACCCCCAAATACCCCCACACATTCTCCAACAGCTCTACACTCATCAACAACATCTTGCACAACTCAATCAAAACACCACCCCACTATATCAAAACACAACCTCCCAAAATATTCAACATCAAATAGCACCCAATTTCCAACATCTCATCAACCTGCAAACCCACACATCACAACCACAAGCAACACAAGATCTCACAACCTTTATACAGGCCTTGATCCAAAAGGTAGACGACAAGCAAACTGGGGGCAAACACAAACATTACTCTTTTGAGGATATTTGTCCCTATCCATTTGATCGCACATTGTACATGCCCCCTTTCCCCAAGAACTTTGAAATGCCTAAATTTGACAAATACAAAGGAAAGGGAGACCCTAGGGATCATCTTAGGGAGTTTTATCTTGCTTGCTTAGAAGTCTCAAATAATGATACATATCTTATGAGACTATTTCCAAGAAGCCTTAGTGGTGAAGCCGCTGAGTGGTTTGCACATCTACCCCCAGGCATTAGGTCTTTTCCTAAGCTTGCAGAGAAATTTGTCAACCATTTCTCCTACAACTTTGAACATGAGATATCTATGATAGACCTTTGCAACACAAAACAAAAAGGCAGAGAATCCTTCGCTTCCTTCTTGTAGAGGTAGAGAAGCTTAGCAAGCAAACTCCCATGGCCAATTCCTGAAAAACTTGTCACCATGTTTGTGACCAACCTCAATCAGAAAATAGGGTTCCATTTACAAATCCTTTGTGCATCTACCTTTGAGGAAGTCATCGACAAAGGTACTACCATTGAACGAGCCCTCATCGCCAAGGGCTCCATCAAATTGTATGACTACAAGTCCAACAACAAAAACAACAACAACAACAACAAACCCCATATCAACACCCCCAATACAAACAACAACACCAACACGCAATCAAATGACAAGCCACGCTATTGGGGGAAGAACAAGAACACCTTGAATGACAGCATCACGGATGTAAAAGCCATCCAACATGTACAAAATCAAACACCTACACATATGTATGCAACCAATGTAAATAACCAAAGGGGGCAAACTAAACCATGCAAACCTTGAAGGCAATTTACACCCTTAGGGGAACCCATCGAGGACATCCTCGACAGATGTCTCAAGAAAAGTTTGATCACACTCCCACCTATTAGACCCTATCAAGAGAATGAGCTCAAAGACGCATGGTATAATGAAAATGACTATTGCGACTGCCACCACATTGTGGGCCACAAAACTGCTGACTGCATGCAACTAAAGCATTGCATCCAAGACCTTATAGATCAAAATCAATTTAGTCTTAATCAGACCACCCAACCATCACCAAATGCCAATCTCAGAGCTTACAAGGATCCACTGCCCAACCATAATTAAGCCTCCTCGTCTAATCAAGAATACAATGTCACCCCACCACCAGCATCCTATGACTCTATCATAGGGCGGATCGAACCATCATCGCACCATGTCAACATAATCACCATTCAGGCACCAGCACCTGATTGCGCTATCACAACCCATCGTGGCCGTGTATCAATCCGCACAGCACCTACTACTGAACAAACGCCGTCATCCACATCAGATCCCCTCCCCCCTCATCCAACCACACGTCCATCACCCACCAATCAGTACAACCTCCTAGAACATCTAGGAAAGACCCCTGCACAAATATCCATACTTGAGTTGCTTCGTACATCCCCCCTTCACAAAGACGTCCTTGACAAAGCACTCTTGGAAACGCAAGTTCCCGCCGACTTGAATGTGACACAATTCCAAGCCATGGTAGGACATATCGCCACACCTCACCATCTCACATTTTCAGAAAAGGATCTCCCCACTTTTGAACACTTACACGATGACGCCTTACACATCAAAGTCTATATCCATAAGCACATCATTAAAAGAGTCTTAATAGATGGTGGCTCCAGCCTAAACATATGCACTCTAAAACTATTAAAACACTTGGGATACTCAGATGTGGTTGTAGACACTAGCGAGTACATCACAATCAAAGGGTATGATGACACTGAATGGCTCTCTAAAGGTACCATCAAGCTCCCTATTCAAGTGGGATAGAAAATACTGGAAATGAAATGTCAGGTCCTTGATCTTGACCTCCCCTACAACATTCTTCTCAGCTGACCATGGATCCATGCCATGCAAGCCATCCCATCCACATTCCATCAATGGCTCAAGTCCCCTCATAACGGCACAGAGGTAACCATCTACACCGACCCCCGCCCCTTCCAATACTATAGTTTCTTGGAAGGCCATGACCACACCTTCTGCCCATACAACAAAGCCACCACCAAAGCCAATCCAACAGCTTCCACCACATACATCAACCCCACCAACATTGCCACCACTTCATCCCAAACACCACCACCGCCTGAGGTCAAGATCAAGCTCAACGACATGGGATGTGGGGAATATGACCTGCACGGTACCTTTTGTGTGGGCACACTACCCAATCCTAAAACATTTGGCATCCCAAAGATAGAAGCAACCAACACAATAGTCATCAAGTGTAAACCTTCACCCATCTTTGAAAAGAAACATCTCCTAGATCAAGACGTCCTCGAAGATATCTCATCCTAGCTCTATAAGGATGAAGAATCTAAGCAAGAAGCTCCCACCATACCAACATAAATCTATGGTAAAGGGTCTGAAATTGTCAAAAGCATGGGCTATAAGGGACAAGGCAGTATCAGCCTTCATGAACAGGGGATTGTGGAACCAGTCCAAGTGAAAAGAAACCCCTACACTCAAGGGTTAGGATACAGTCAACAACAACATATCCTTAATACCAGTGAATGTGTCTTAGCCGAGGTCACTACGGTCTCCCTTGAAGTCAACAACGTCAACGAAATGGGCCTTCAAGACTCCTTTGGTGACTTTGCCAATTTCTTTGACTCATCTATATGCACCATCTACACAGTCACTACCCTAGCCTCATCCTCCAATGACTTACCATTGGTATACCCCGACCTGATAGACTGGGACCAATGGGGACCTCCTATCTTTGACATAGCACCAAACGATGAGGCCATCGCAGAAATGATGGGGGTTAGAGATGACTTCCCACTGGGAGATCACAGAGCAGGATACATCATGGAACTAGATACACATGCTTATTTCAGGGAGAGAACCCCTGCTTCTAGTCATAAGAATATAAAAATCAAACAAGGATCTGATGGTGAAAACTGTTCTATGGCAGTGTCAGATCCCAAAAAAGTAAAAACAAAAGACATATCTCCTAGTGAAAACCTCCATGAGGCGCTAGGAGATGGAAGCATGGGCCTTCTCAAGATAGATAAGGTTTATCTTGATAGGTCACCCATCTTGGTAGAGCCAGCCCAAGAGATGAACCTTGGGATGAAAGAAGAGCCAAAAAACACTTTTAGGGTAGAATCTCTTAGCACACAAGAACAAGAAAACTTCTTGACATTCTTCAAATGCTGAAATCACAATTTTTCATGGACCTACAAAGACATGCCAGGGCTAGATCCCACCTTGGTTGTTCATCATCTTGTAGTACACCTTGATGCAAAACTAGTAAAGCAAAAACTCAGAAAAATGAATCCTCACGTGGCCCTCCTTGTCAAAGCAGAGCTAAAGAAACTACTGGATGTTGGGTTCATTCACCCCATTGATTATCCTGAATGGGTTTCAAACCTAGTACCAGTAGCCAAACCTGATGGCTGAATCTACTGCTGCACCGACTTCAGAGATCTCAACAAACCCTGTCCGAAGGATGACTTCCCGTTGCCTAACATTGACATGATAGTGGATCTAACGGCAGGACATGAAATGTTATCCCTCATGGATGGCTTCTCAGGATATAGCCAAATCCAGATCGCAGAAGAGGACCAGTATAAGAGAACCTTCATATGCCCATGGGGGATGTACTGCTGGGTCGTAATGCCATTTGGCCTGAAGAACGCTGGAGCCACGTATCAAAGAGCCATGACTGTCATCTTCCATGACCTTTTTCACCACATCATGGAAGACTATGTGGACAACTTATTAGGAAAATAAAAGACAAGAGAGGAACATTTGAATGTATTGGCAACAATCTTTGATCGTTTGGAGCAATACAACGTCTGCCTCAATCTAAAGAAATGTGTCTTCGGGGTCACCTCCGAAAAACTTTTGGGATACATAGTCTCTAGAAGAGGAATCAAGGTAGATCCCGCAAAGGTCAAGGCCATCATCGAAATGCCTCCTCCAAAAACATTGAAACAGTTGAGAAGTCTACAAGGAAAACTCCAGTCCATTCGTCAGTTCATTACCCAACTTGCTAATAAATGCCAACCATTCCAGCATCTACTCTGAAAAGATATAGCTTTTGTTTGGAACACTCAATGTCAGGATGCCTTTGATCAACTAAAAGAATACCTGGCTAATCCCCCTATTCTAACTCCACCAAGGCAAGGGGAACCCCTCCTGCTATACATCTCTGCAACAGAGACAGCTATCGGAGCCTTATTAGCACAACACGATGAACAAGGGAAGGAAAGAGCCATCTATTACATCAGCCGCACCCTCATCTCATATGAGCTAAACTATACACAAATTAAATGAGCATGTCTAGCCCTCATCTTTATGTCACAAAAATTAAGACACTACATGCTCAATCACAAGACCAAGCTCATCGCCAAGATCGATCCACTGAAGTATCTGCTAAACATAGCTGCTCTTACTGGCAGAATGGCAAAATGGGTCATGATCCTCACTAAATTTGACATTGAATACACTGAGAGAAAGGCCATCAAAGGATAGGTTATAGCCGATCAGCTGGCTGAAGCACCTATTCCTGCAGAGCATCCTACACTGGCAGAATTTCCTGACGAAGCTATCTTGACAATCACACCAGCCACAGAAACATGGAAGATGTACTTTGATGGATCGTACACACATAGAGGCTCGGGGGCAGGTGTCCTATTTATTACCCCTCAGGGTGACACCATCCCTAAGTCCTTCAAAATCACATTCCCATGTACCAACAACGTGGTGGAATATGAGGCCCTCATCACAAGCCTCTAAATGGCAATCAAGTGGAAAATAGAGAAGTTGACTGTGTATGGAGATTCTCAACTGGTCATTCAGTAGGTAAACAATGAATACAAGACAAAAGATGTAATCTCCTACCCTACAAAAAGATGGTCAATGACTTCAAAGACTACTTCAATGACATCCACTTTGAGCAAATCCAAAGGCTCAACAACAAAGCTGCAGACGCCATGGCTACCATCAGATCTCTAGTCGACATGAAGAAAGACAACAAGAAGTGTGAGTTCTTGATAAAAGAACTCCCCATCCTAGCATATGATGTTCCTCAATCGGAGCTAGTGTGCGAGTTCATTGGTCCCTTATCTCCATGGTATCAAGAAACCTACCTATACCTCCATGATAATATCATCCCCCCTAACCTATCCACCTCACAAAGAAAATCTTTCATCCGTCGAGCTTCCTGCTTCATCCTCATAGGCGACACCCTGTATAAAAGGAGTCTTGACGGCACACTTCTACAATGTTTAGACTCTAGGGAAGTTGAGGTGGCCTTGGAAGAGGTACACATAGGTATCTGTAGGGCACATTCAAGTGGACCTGCTCTTGCTAAAAAGATCCTGAGGACCAGTTATTATTGGCCAACCATGGAGCGAGACTCCTACCGATTTATCAAGAAATGCCTACCATGCCAACAACATGGCAATCTCATTCACGCACCAGCACAGGAGTTACAACCCATCACAACGTAGTGGCCTTTCTCACAGTGGGGACTCGACCTCATAGGGAAAATACATCCCCCATCCTCCAATGGCCATAAGTTCATAATCACTGCTACCAAGTACTTCACAAAGTGGGTGGAAGCAATACCACTCACCTTCACCACTGGCACCCAAATCTCCAAATTTATCCTCCATTACATCATCTACCGCTATGGTATCCCTCATTCCATCATCACCGACAATGGAAATCCATTCAAGAACCAATAAGTTTGCACCTTGTGTGAAAAATTTGACATCAAACACCACTTCTCCACCCCGTATTACCCTCAAGGAAACGGTCAAGCAGAGGCTTCGAATAAAACCATCCTCCACATTCTCAAGAAGACAGTCAATGAAGTTGGCTGTGACTGGCACCTCCAACTCAACCCTGCTCTACGGGCCTATTGCACAAGCATCTGCACCCCCACAGGCACCACTCCATTCTCCCTAGTCTTCGGATCCGAAGCCATTTTACCTATTGAGGTCGAGCTCCCATCCCTATGAGTATCCCTCCAAAACATAATCTTTGATGAGGAATACTAAGTCGCAAGGCTGCATCAAATAGAACTTCTAGATGAGAAATGCCTGAATGCGTTGAACCACCTACAGGCATATCAAAACCGCCTTAGAAGAAACTACAAGAAGAGGATTAGAACCCAAAAATTTGAAGTCGGTGACCTTGTCCTTATGGAAAATCAGAAGAACCTACAAGAGCATCCTAAGCAAGGAAAGTTTGAACCCAATTGGCTAGGACCTTATGTCATCACAACCAACTATAGATTAGGAGCCTACCAGCTTGCAACACCTAAGGGGCAGCCTCTGGATGAGCCGATGAACATTCTGCATTTGAAGAAATTCTATGCATAACCCATCGAGTATCCCAATCAAAAAATTAAAAAAATAGAAAAATCACAAAAAAAATCAAAAAAATAAAAAAAGTCAAGAAAAATTTGAGTGCAATAAAAAATTCCAATGGTGAAAATTACTTTGGTGACGCTTTGGATAAGTACCATGGTGAAAAACTATTTCAGGCACCATGTGTAGTGGCCGGTTCTACCATCTAATAAACCTCTCCCCGTCACAACACTCCATATCGCACACATCCCATGACTAGGAATTCTGAAACATCAAGTCCTATCATCCATTCCGTACTACCTCACCCAAGCCCAGTTCATGGAATGAGGATCCTTGTAAGCTTTCCGTTGTATAGCTCAAAATCAAAAATCCAAAAACAATACAAAATAATCAAAAATCCATAAACATCGCAAAATCAAAAATCCAAAAAAATACAAAATCATCAAAAATACAAAAACAAATGCAACATCACTCTCACACATCGATCACTCCAAATCCATCAATCCTCATCACATCACACCCATCCTAAACCATTCCCACATCATCAAGTCATACTAGAACTACATATTCATTTCGTCTGCATCTTGAAAGTACCTTGATCTCATGGATACAGGGTATGTAGGTAGTCTGGAATACGAAGGACGTTTCCAATACTCAGGTACCTGAGATGCACCCATCCAACCCGTTTGGATGGTTCCCACTCATTGAGCTTATTAGACCCATTATATGATACACACGCTAAGTATGCATTTGAACCATCATCCCTAATGCAAAAATCATCAATCAACATACCAATTATAATCCTACACCTGGCCAAACTATTCTTTTGCCCATCTTCTAAAAAATTTCCAATAAAATCCAATTGATCTGCGTCCTAGGATATATCTTTCCCGCAATGGACAAAAATTTGTCATTCTATCATCACGTCTCTTGGCAAGAGCACACAAGTGTTATTTGTATCTTTTTGGTTGGTCTTTTTGATTATTGATTTTTATCTTTTTTGTCTCACTCTCGGTCATCTCCAAAGCTACCTTGATCCCATTATATCATGGTAAGTAGAGGACAACACCTAGAGTAGACAAGGTCATTGTTTCTGTATGCTGTGCTTGTGGGTTAGTTTCATTACTCCAGGAATAGTATTCATATCTTGAAGCCTGGGTCAGTTCTAGCATGATGTGTCCCATTTGTATATATAGGCATCAAAACCTCATATGTATTATTCGCACTCATCGCTATGAGTCCCCTTCCTAGGGTAGGCAAGATTATACTACCTTGGGCACGCATGAAATCAACCTATTGTTTGTGGGTCTAGTCCATGCAATTGTGGGATATACATCATCACCTAGGTCATTTCATACCTTTGTGAACTATATCCTACATTGCTATAGTAAACTAAGAAATGCTCTCAATTAATCTTATGCAACTACTGTTACTAGCTCAAATCATCATCCTAATCCACTACACTATCTGGGCCTAGATTTCATCATTCCTTACCCCCCCACTTAACCTAGCAATCCCATTCCTCCAACGTATTCTCACTCAACACATCCCAAACCAAATCATATTTTCACGCCCCCACCCTCAATGATGTGGTGTCTGATGACCTATCAATTCCCTCATCCCCAACTTCTCGAACCACTCCCAATCCTATCTATAACCCATTCATACACCCTTGACCACTCCCCACCTATTCCCCTGATGCACAGCCTCACCACCTAGGGTCCAACTAAGAACATCATGTGTATCAGGACTTAACCACCTCACCTATCACCTACGCTACATCTCACCTATCATTTAGTCTTTGCATATCATCTCATTCAGGTTCATTTTAAGTTGCATATCATCTCATTTAGGTTCATCTTAAAATCATTTTAGATTGCATAATCATTTAGGTTCATTTTAATCCTTTAACTTTCATAATCATTTAGGTTCATTTAACTTGCATATCATCTCATTCAGATTCATTTTAATTTGCATACCATCTCATGTAGGTTCATTTAACTTGCATAATCATGTAGGTTCATTTAACTTGCATAATCATTTAGGTTCATTTTAAGTTACATATCATCTCATTTAGGTTCATTTTAATCCTTTAACTTGCATAATCATTTAGGTTCATTTTTTCATTTAGTTACACATTATACATCATTTAACATTACAAATCATATCATACTCATTTAACTTTGTCATCACATAGGTGCATTTTAAATTAGTACCATCACATTTGCATTCCATACATCATCTCATAAACATGTAGTTACATCATTACAATCATAATCATTCAACTGCATTTTATAAATAATCTAACCACAATTTTCCATACATGACATGTGTTTACTAAGATAAACATATATTTCCATTACATTGTGCATCCATAATAAATGTTTATTAATCTGAACATTTATTTGCATTATACATCATATAGTTCAAAGATCACAACCCATGCATATATCAACATAAGTAAACCATCACTGCATCCATCATAGGTACATCCATAACATCAAAAACATAATTGCATAAACAAAACAAATCCATAGCATATAAACCATACAACATAGTGCATCCATAATCATAAGTATCATCAATAAAACACATAGGCCATCAAAAAACTCCATCACATCATATATCATCACAAAAAAAATGTACATTGCTCATATGTCCATCAAAAAATAGAATGTCCTGATACAATGCCTCTAAGGGCTAACATGATATAACTATCACAAAGAAGATCCTCTCTCCGAGGGAGTGGGAGACTCTGACCCTAGTCCTGGCTGTGATCCTGTCTGCGGCAGTGGCTGCGACTGAACCTGCACCTGTGGAACCTGCTGGGGCACATGCGTGGGAGGAAGCATTGTCTGCTGAATCAACTGAACTGATCTAGATCTATGTGATCTAGCTGTCCACCATCCACTGACCTAACTATAACTCGGCGCACACTGCTCTGCAGGCATTGCCGCATGATATAAGGCCTGATAATAGTCTATCTGTCCTCTGGCCTCCAACAGCTATGCCTGCGCCTGCGACAACTGTATCTGCATTAATGTCAAAACAAGGGGCCATACCAGCACTTGAAGCCTGCAAGCTGCCCACCGTAGCCTCTGCCTGTTGTGCCCTGGCAAGCGCTGCATCTCGCTTCCTGATCAAAACTATTGTGTCACCCGTAGCCTCTGCTTGCTGTGCCTTGGCAAGCGCTGCATCCTGCTCCCCTGTCAAAGTGACAATCTCACCCTGCGCCTGGGCTAGCTGTGCCTGCAATGCAGGCACCTGCCCATCTGACCCATCTAACAAGGCCAAGGCCCCCCGTAACTGAACCAGCTCTACCTCCCAGCTCTCCAAAGCCTCCTGCAGGCTGGCCACCTGTGCTCGTAAGGTCTCCATCTCCTCCTCCTCATCTTGAGGCCACCGACGAGGTGTGAGCCTCTCAACCTCTGCCTCTCCAGCTGTCCCTGAGGGGCCTACCTCCCCCTGCCGCTGCTGCCCTACTTGTGGTGGGGGTAGATCCCCCTATCCACCCTCGACTGTCCCCCACGCCACCGAGGTCCTCTCTGCTATCGCCCCACTCTAATCTACATCTTCTCAATAGGCACCTGCTATACAGGTACCTGCTGCCCCACCTACCTCTGTCCTGATGCCACTGCCGCTAGCACATCTATTGGCTGACCATCCCTACCAACCACCCTCTCCTCTCCATCCCCTCCAACCTCCACGGGGTCGTCTCCAATAATCTCCTCCCCCTCCCCCAAGATGTCATCCCCATCTGAGTCATCTCCATCATCTGAATCATCATCCCCTGAGCCTATTATCTCCTCTACGGGTACTGCCTCGGCTGGATCCATAAACTGAGTCGGCCGCCACATCTGCCACCATATGTCGTATGTAGGGGTAGTGCCTGCATCCCTGACAGTGCTCCTCCAATCCCACGATACTGGTCATAGAGCTACAAAATCATCCCGAGCAACCTATGGATGTATGGCTGCAAGCCAGAAGGGCACATCTCAAGGGGTCCAAGCAAAAATGGCCATCTGCTGTGGAGTATCCTGCCTCAATCCAAACTGTCGCATGACTCGTGAGGGTAGATACATCTCTATGGTGTGGTCTCCTCGACCCATCAAGTAGCGCTGCTAAAATGTAAAAGGCATGTGGATATCATCATCCAGCCACAGCTCCACCCCGATGTAAGGTCGCCACGTCACACTAATAACATCATCCAATATCCGCTGCCAATAATGAACTTGTCTAGTGTAAGTATACTCTGCATCTCGATATAAAAACACAAACACCTCAAAAGGATGGTGATAGTACCTGCATGTCAGCCGTGTCACTGTGATGTGCTCCCAAATCCACACATGCAGCAGAGTCACCCCAGCTGACAACGCTGAATCATGGAGATAAGCAACTATGTGCATCTCATGATATAGCTGCCCCAGCATTGCTAGTCCCCAGGCATAGACGGTCTCATGCCTCACCATCCCCTCAATCATCTCCCCCCAACCAACTGGGAAACCCCTACCTCTCCTATTCGGCATCACCACCCCTCTGATCAAAGTGCACAAGAATAAGGCAAAGGGATCTGCACCCATCACCAGTGTCCCCTTGTAGGTCATCTCCCGACCATCTGTTGATAGCACAATGTGGTCTTCGCCAAACAATCTGATCAGGGCCCTCCACCCCCTCCTCGTGTCATATCTAACCCACTGGCCTCGAATAGGTATCTTAAGGATGCGATAACCATCCTCAAGTGTGATGGTGTTCTCACCAGTCAGCAACAAAAAGCTGCAGGTCTCTGAACGATACCACTCCACAGCCGTTGTCATCAAAGCTCTATGAGCTCGCAGCACTGGCATCGACGCCATTGTCAGAAGCCCCAACCTAGCCAGTCGAGCCCAAGTGGCATCATCAAACAGGTCAAACAGTGCCATCACAGAGGGCATGCATCGCTTCCTCGAGTACACTATAAATCGATGTGTATCCTACATCCACAACTTTCTGGTCAGATATCAACCTATCTTTTTTTGAATCAACCCCTTTTCTTCTAATGTCTAAAAAGTCAGAATCATTTGGCTCCAAAACATACAATGCTTTGCATCATTTTCAAAATGGCACTACTACTTCCTCTAAATAGTGCTATTACAAAAAAATAGTGCCACTGCGCAAACCACTTTGTGCTAATCCCAAACATGGCGCTACTGTGCACTATACATAGCACCATTTTACTAAATAGCGTCGCCCTGCAATTTCGTGCTAATATAGTGAATAGCGCCAATTCCACCAAAAGCGCTAATATCCTATATTGTGCTAATCCCCTATATGGCGCTAAAATGAAAAATAATGCTATTACCCAAAATGGTGCTATTCCAGAGTATAGTGCTATCCTAACACCAATTTGGCACTAAAACGCTAAAATCCCATTCTTCTAAAAATGGTGCCACTTCGGAAGATGGCGCTAAATTACCAGGTAAATGGCGACAAACCACCCTAATCCTACCCTGACAGATAGCGCCAATCCAGAGGATGGTGCTAATCTGCCTAACTTTTGGCGCTACGCGCACTAACCCTATTTCCTGAACCCCAAAAAAGTGACATAAATGAAAAAATGAAAAAGTTAGGGTTAGACCCTACCTATGGTCCAGCCTCCGGTGCCCAGCGAAATGATCAGAAACTCTCTGAGATGTATCGAAGTCGACGAAACTGGGGGTTGTGCTTTGCCATCTCTCCTTCGCTCCTTCTCTAAGGTCAAAGTGTGCAAATGTGGCACTCTAAGGGCCCACTTTTCCTAATATAGTGGGCCATGTCATCCTTCCACCCCCTCTTTTTCCTCCCAGGTGCAGATCTCAACCTTTTTCCTCCATTTTTCTTCTTGCCATCTTCTTTTTCTGTCCCCTATCCAACTTTCACTCCTGTCGTGTCCTTTTGAGAACTCGCCTAGAAAATTTTTATTACCCCGCCGACCTCTCGAGGGGGCATCCCTTATCCATCTTATTCCTTCCTGCCAGTTGGGGCATATTTTTCTTTGACCTGACACCACTTCTCTCCTAGGTCCTAACGCCACTTCAAAGAGGGGCAAATGTAGACACCTAAAAATGTCTCGACCACCAAACCAACTCTCGACATCCCTAAACACATCAATCTCCCTTCTATTCAATTAATTAAATTTTTATTTGATTAATTATCCCTTCATCACCCAATTTTCTACCATTTTATCCCCAAAATTGAATTAATTTCATTAATTCAATAGTCTAAACCTTAGCCAATTAATTTAATAAATATGCAATATTTATTATTTCAATTTCCTTCTCCTCACTAAATCCAATTAATTAGCTAAATCATGTTTAACTAATTAATTCAGCTTATTAATTGACCTATCCCTACCCTAGACAATTAAATAGCTATTATTCAATTGCCTACCCTAGCCTACCTCATCCTAGCCCTAGGATTAATTAAAAAAACCTATGTTTAATTAATCCTAACCTCTCATTTGGGTGGTCAAACCTAGTTTAATACCCTTCCCCACATCCTCCAAATAAAAAATTGAAATAAATCCACATAAGTCAATTTTTTATTTTAAAACATCCCACATCACAATTAATTACCCTTACATCCCCATATCTCATTTATCTCCACTTATCCCCATATGAATTTTTAATTCATTTTACATTCCCCATATGAATCTTTAATTCAAAAAAAATCTTTCATCCCCATACTCATTTAATAACCCCTTTTCCCAAAATGAATAAAAGATTTACTTTTATTCATAGCCCTCCATTCCTCCAAGATCTAATCTAGACCCTCCACATCACTTTTATCCTCCACCATTGATCTTCTAAATCAATCTCCACCATTGGATCAAAATCCCTTCCAAAAGTCTATAAATAGAACCTTCTTCAACCCATTTTTGGATCCAAGTCTTAAGTAATGTTACCATGTCCAAATGACTATTGAGCTAGAATTGTAAGTTGCATAATTAGAGTAGCATTTCACATTAAATCACTTATCTAGGGATTATCATGTCTTAGGAGCTCTTGGGTGCAAGTTTCCTCCTCTCCCTTGATGAGATTGGGTTTACATGTGAAGGTATAAATTTATGTGTTTATTTGCATTTTGTTTGTGTTTCACTTCATTTTGTTTACCTAATCTACAAATAGAACATAAAACAATTAATAGACCAGAAGTAAACATTCACATGGAGACAACAAGATTTACGTGGTTCACCATTAATGGCTACATCCATGGGAAAAGTAGGGGAAACTCTGTTTTATTGATGTTCACAACAACGTGTATAATTGTGTTTTTATCAGTGATATGCAATCATGAGAAACAAAATCTCATTACATAGATACAAGGGACAATGAATAGCAAATAAGTAGAATGTGAAGAGTCATAGGTCAATGTGACCGTTGGACTTCTTGTACTCAATAGGGTATACACGTTAGTTTGGGTTGTCCTTCAAACATATCTGTAGTTGGTAAGAGTCCTGTAGTTATCAGAATTTTGGTACCTTGGGGAAGGCCTCCCAAGTCCTACGACAAAAGCTCCTTCAAGTTTGTTGACCATAATGCATTATCAATGAAAAGAAAAATATCTTTACTATTTTGACATTTAAAAGCCTCTATCTGACCCTGACCATCTTTACAATCTCTTAACTCTATCGGTTCCCCACCTCTATTTAATCTAGGAAGCAATCTTTGAGAATTTGCTTCTGCGATCTCATAAAATCATTCTTCTCTTGCTCTTTATATATTTTTAGACTAGTGTAATTATAATTTTTGAGATCTATTTTCAAAGCCACAACTTTTGCGATTTTTGTCTTTCCAAGGCCTCCAAAACCATAAATTACTGCTGCGAGCAATGACTGGTATGTGGCTTTCAGTAAATCCACTATTTTGTTCACTTGCTTTTCAATCGCAACTGTTGAGATAGAAACAAATATGTGTTATGAGAAATTTTGTAATGCTGAACTTGTATGTAATATTTGTTGGAGAATTTACAGCAAATAAAATAAAAAATAAGTAGGCAAAAAATAACCACACAAATGCACAAAACAAAACACAAGTTTTATGTGGTTCACCAAATGGCTATGTCCACGGGAAGAAGGGAAATCTCTTTTATTTTTATCTCTATTTTGATATAGTACATCAACAACAGCTATCTTCAGCTTTTTTTCACACATAACATAATCCATATAGCAACTCTTGAATAAGCCTTCAAAAAGAATATGAAAAAGGTTAAAGAAGAAGAAGACAAAAATGAAGTGATGGTTATGTCTATTGGACTTCATATTCCAACAATATCCCACTTGAAGTCCAATCCCTACTGCAAGAAGGCTATTCAAAGATATCCCCCACTTCAAGCTTATTGTCACATCTTGACAATGCCACTCGAGAAGTCCTACAAAACTCAAACTTCTCCTTTGGTACTATCTTCGTTAATGCATCAGCCAGATTTACCTTTGTATCAATTTTCTCCACTTTTAGTTTTCCCTCTTCAATTACCATCCGGATGAAGTGGTATCGCAACTCAATATGCTTGTTCTGATTATGAAAAGCCAAGTTCTTTGCCAAACGAATAGCGTTGTTACTATCACAAAAAAGAGTGAAAACATGTTGTTTGAATCCCAACTCACCCAAAAATCGCTGCAACCAAATCATCTCCTTCGCACCTTCAATGAGAACAATTTATTCAGTCTCTCTAGTGGGGAGTGCAACCACCTATTGCAACCTTGAAACCCAACTGATCACTACCCCGACAGATGTGAAAATATAGCCTATTGTGGATCTTTGTTTGTCCAAATATCTGGCCATATTAGAATCAACATAACCTCACAGCTATGCATCTCTCCCTCCTAAACACAAAACATAATCTAAAGTGCCTTTTAAATACCTTAATATCCACTTCACTGCTTCCCAATGAGTTTTACTTGAGTTACTCATGAATCTGCTTACTACTCCCACTGCATGGGAAAAATCTAGTAAAGTACAAACCATGGCATACGTGAGATTCCCAACAGCTGATGAATAAGGAATGCCCTTCATATTTTCTTGATCTTGAGGTGTTTTTGGACACATTTTAGATGAAAAATGAAAATGATCAACAACTGGAGTACTCACCGGCTTAGCATCCTTCATGTGGAATCTATCCAAGACTTTGTCAACATACTTTTCTTGTGACAATCTGATTTCCCTCTTACGTTTGTCCCATATTATGCTCATACCAAGTATCCTCTTTGCTTCCCCTAAGTCCTTCATTGCAAACTTTTGAGCTAATTGTTGCTTCAAAACATGAATCACTCTCATGCTAGTGTCAGTAACTAACATATCATCAACATAGAGCAATGATAAAACAAACTCACCATTATCTTATACCTTGTAGTAGACATACGGATCAGATTCACAGCGTGTGAAATGTTGCTCAACCATGAAAGAGTCAAACTTGAGAACCATTTTCATGGGGCTTGTTTGAGCCCATACAAACTTCTCCTCAATCTGTAATACAAATTTTCTTGACCTTGTTGCTCAAAACCTTTAGGATGATGCATATACAACTCCTTGTCAATATCGCTACCAATCCCAAAACCGCTCTAATGGTGGTCATCTTCACAACCGGTGAGAAGATTTCTTGAAATCTATTCCTTTTTTCCGATCATATCCCTTCACCAACAATCTAGCCCGATAATGTTTTCTACCTCCTTCTTCCTATTTCAATCTATACACCCATTGACTCTTCAAGGCTCTTCGATTGGGTCGAAGCTTGACTAAATCCCATGTATGATTGACCATGAGTGAATGCATTTCATCTTGCATTGCCTCCAACTATTTCTCATGATTGACGTCATTGCAGGGTTCTTTGAAATTGGCCGGCTCTACTAAATCAGAAATCAACAACTCCTAATCCTTTAATTTTGTTGGAAGTCGACGCTCCTAGGTAGACCTCCGTAGTTGAGGGGCTTGTTCCCTCAAATTACCCCATTCCTGCACATTGCCTTGTTCCTCATTATTCAAATTCCTTGTCACCAAACTTCTTAAATTCCTGGTGCCAAACTTGGTACACTCCTAAAATTAATTATTTGTTATGTAGAATAGACCACAGGTTGCATACAGGTTTCCAAGGTCTACGTGGAACTTTCCATAGGCAACATGAATTGTAGTGTTGGAGAATTTAAAATCTGCATAAGACTTTGGAAAGATTGTTTGGGAAGAATGGATGGGTGGGATTTTGAATACCTTGTACTATGTTTAAAGGAAAAATAATGACTATGTGGCATTTTTAACAGGCAGCGTTGAAGTGTTAACAAGCTGCGTTGTATTTTGAAAAGGCAATAATAAACATTCTAAAGGCTGCATTGAAGTTTTAGACAACTATGAAGAAGTTTCTACCTCAGCAAAACCTCCCTAATTAGACCTCAGTGTAACCTCTGCATCCCAATTAGGCTACACTGAGTATGTAATAGGGGGCATGGGAGTCAAAACAAGGCGCACATGTGAAGAACTTTGAGGAGAGGGCACCAAAAAAGATTGACATTCCTATGCCAGACTTGAAATGTTTGGAATTCGATTACCTTGTCTACCTAAGATTGAAGGAAGATTTAAACCTTTTGGCTATGAGGAAGATGAGTTCTGAAACATATCACTGCTACTTCCAATGTCAATTGGCACATACTTTTTATCTTGTGTCCCATGTTTTTTGTAGACTTGGGAACACCTTTTCATTGAAGACAACATCTCTACTGCGAACTAATTTGTTTGTAACTAGATTCCACAATCTAAAGCCATATTGTTCTTCTCCATATCCAACAAAGATACACCATTCAGATTTGAAATCCAATTTCATTCGCTTCTCCTTAGGAATATGAACAAAAGCTTCGTAGCTAAAAACCTATAGATGATTGTAGGAAATTTGTCTTCCCAGCCATCTCTCTTCCAAAGTATCAAAATTCAATCGAGATGAAGGGCTTTGATTGATTAAATACACCATTGTGTTAACTGCCTCTGTCCATAAATCCTTGCCCAAACCTGCATTTGAGAGCATACTCCTAGCCCTCTCTAGAATCGGTCAATTCAACCTCTCAGCTACACCATTCTCTTGGGGTGTAAATGGTACAACCTTAATTTGCTAAATGCCATTATCTGCACAATAGTTGTCAAAATCCAAGGAACAAACCCCCCCCTATTATCCATTTTCAAACATTTAATTTTGTTCCTTGTTTGATTCTCAAAAATAGATTTAAATTTTTTGAATTTGGTAAAAACTTATGACTTCCTATTGAGCATATAAACCCACACATTTTGAGTACAATCATCAAGAAAAGTGACAAAATAATTTTCTCCTCCATAAGAGGTTACCTCGGTAGGATCAAACATGTCTGAGTGCACGAACTCCAAAGGCCTTATCTTTTTTTCATGTCTGGTCTTTGAAAAACTAATCCCCCTCTATTTTCCATAGAGACAATGCTCACATGGGTCCAAATCAATAGATGTTAAGCCCGAAAGATGATCCCTTTGGAACAAGATTTTGAGTCCCTTCTTGCTCATATGCCTGAGCCTTCTATGCCATAGTTCTGCTTCGTTGTCGACAATAGCCATCATAGCTTCCACTTTAGTGGGACTATCTAGCACATATAAAGTGCTCAATTTGCTCCCTCTTGCAACCACTAATGCCCCTTTGGTCACCTTCCAAGAGTATGAAGAAAAATGATGCTACATCCTTGAGTAGCATCAAGTTACATCCAACAGAAATTAGATTCCTTTTCAATTCAGGAACATGTCTAACATCGCGCAACAACCATTTATTTCCATTCTTCAACTTCAATATTACATCACCTTTGCCGATGATATCACATGCTTTGTTATCCCCAAGATAAACTTTGTCAAATTTGCCTTCTTGATAGTTTTGGAAAGCTTCCCGACATGAGGTTGTGTGGAATGATGCACTGGTATCCAACACCCATGAGTCTGATATAGTTTCACTCATTGACAAGACTATAACATCTTGATTTGATTCATATGCGGTGTTAAATTTGTTGTCCTTTGATTAATTCTGCACCTTTTTATATGATAAACAATTCTTTTTGGTATGACCTTCTTTGCCAAAAAACCAACAACCTTCATTTCTCCCTCTAGACATTGATCTTTTCACATATTTTGATCTCCTCCAATTATTATTTATGCCTCTTTCTTACTGTCTACCTCTATTGCTAAAAAGCAAGGCATCACCAGATGTTGTTCCTTGATTTTTTCTTCTCATATCTTCACTGAGAAGAGTTCCAGCAACATCATCAAATTTGAGTTTGGTTTTTCTAGATATCGAGGTGTTGATGGCCATTAATACTCCTTCCTAGCTATTTGGAAGAGAACACAATAATAAAATAGATTTTATTTCATTATCCAAATTAATGTTTACCGAAATCAATTGGCTGATTAGAGTGTTGAATTCATTCAAATGATTGGACACAATAACTCCTTCTTTCATTTTTAGATTGTACAACTTCTTCATGAGGTAAACTTTATTTGAAGCTGAAGTCATCTCATACATATCGTTGAGTTTGTCCCATAGTGCCTTTGAAGTCTTTTCTACTGTAACATTGAAAATGATGTTGCTGGATAGTGATAGGATAATAGTTGCTCTTGCTTTTTGTCCAATCTTTTCCACTCTTCATCATCCATCTTAGCTGGATTCTTGGCCTTTCCTTCCAGCACGAGTGAGAGATCTCCTCTAATCAATAATGACTCCATCTGCACCTTTCATAATCCAAAATTTTGCCCAAAATTTTTCTCAATCTTCCATTTATCCACTTCCACCATTTTCTCTAGAAATTATCACAATTTCCTGATCAGCTTCTTCATCGAGCTCTGATACCAATTGTTGGAGAATTTACAGTAGATAAAATAAAAAATAAGTATGCACAAAATAACCATACAAATGCACAGAATAGAACACAAGTTTTACGTGGTTCACCAAATGGCTACATCCACTGGCAGGAGAATCTCTTTTATTTTTATCTCTGTTTTGATATAGGACATCAACAACAGCTATTTTCAACTATTTTTCATACATTACATAATCCATAGCAACTCTTGAATAAGCCTTCAGAAAGAATATGAAAAGGCTAAAGAAAAAGAAGACAAAAAAGAAGTGACGGTTATGTCTATTGGATTTCATATTCCAGCAATATTATACTACCAATAAGTCAAAAATATATAAATATACTTGGTGTGATACTGTCCATCATAAAGGCCATAACATTGAAGCCCGAGTAACTTTTAGAAAATGAACTGAGAATGTGTAGATTTGCATTCCAAAAGCAAGATACCTTAATTCAGCTGGAAAGTTAGTTAAGAGAATAAACGATGAGGAACATAGGTCAATATCTTGATTGAGACAAATGTTGAAATGTTGCAATGATCTTTTTTGTTCACTTATCTCAATGTTTTTTATTGGAATAAAGATTACAAATAATAGATACACATTCACAAACCAAGATAGAGCCCACACAGTCAAACAACCATAAACTAACCAGTTGTTGACAGAAAAGAAAACAAGAGCTAGCACAGCTAAACCATACTAATAGTATATACATTCACAACCAAAAGAAGCTGAGCATTACAACCAAATCATTAGGTCAAAAACAATAGAAGAGATGGAAGATGTTGGTGTATTAATTTCTCCCATAAGGAATTAATTAAATGAAAAAGGCAAAGTTGTAAATGGAAATTTCTAGGAAGAAAGAGGAAAACTAGCAAGTTTTAGTAAGTTTCTAGATAAGTTCATATAAGGATGGTTTTAGATGAAGTCCCATAAATTTAGATGTTTTAAAAAGGATACAAACATTAAATGATGTATACTAATATCATGTTGTAAAGACCTCTATAAATTGAGACATGTTGTAACAGTTTTGATCATCAAATAGTGAATTGTTGAATGTTGTAACATTCTTATTTTGAAGAAGTTGTATTTTTAGGCTGAAAGCCTTCCCTATGTGAGCAACACATGATGAATTATATAGATCAATGATTAAGATTAAAAGGACTACCATGAAAAGCATCTTGACCATTGATTTTTTCAAAAATATCATAAATGATAAGAACCAAAAAAAATTCACTAAATTATTATTTTAATAGCTGTTGCGTATTAAAAACTATTGGAGAGCCATAGATATTACGAAATCAAAAAAAGTCAAAATTGTACAATGTACAGAAGTCAATGATTTATAGTGCGTCTAACCCACCTAGGTATTGCCGCACAAATAAATTCTAGAAGCAGACTTTTTATCTTTGTTTTCACACTAACAACGATCCATAGTAGATTTTAGGGAACCGAGAAAAGTAACATTGTAAACAAGTCAAACCCAAAGCACTGTGATATAAGATAGATCTAAGTGTAGTCTCTGTGTACACTAAGCACAAAGTGATCACCATGGCTCCTACAATGGCAACTTACGGAGCTGAAGCAGAGCCTGAGGATATTCCTGTGTTGGATCTCTCTCTCACAAGAAGGTGAATTTCTACAGGCTGTGAGAGGGGCTTGCTAGGAAATCGGCTACTTTCATATTGTAAATCATGGAATTGCTCTTGATCTTATCCACAACACAGATTTGGTATGCAGGGAAGTGTTCAAGCTTTCCATAGAGACGAAGAAGAAAAATGTGTCTCCCACTCCTTACATGGCTTATGTAGGCGAGATACCTGAGATCCCCTTTTACCAAAGCCTGGGCATAGAGCTCGTTGGGGCTCCAGATCAAGAGGCTGTCAAACA
The DNA here is from genome assembly GCA_027924645.1 of Cunninghamia lanceolata. NCBI lineage: Eukaryota > Viridiplantae > Streptophyta > Pinopsida > Cupressales > Cupressaceae > Cunninghamia > Cunninghamia lanceolata. Next base: position 38,344,259 of record BSBN01000084.1, on the reverse strand, counting down.
CTTCTCTCGCCTCATGTGGCCTTAGGGAAACCAATTTTTCTGGTAAGACCTTCACCTCTCTGCTCTTTTTACTAGGTTATTTTATTTTATTTTATTTTTTAAAATTTTTTGAGATCATCCACAAGATCTCTTTTGCTATCCAACAAGGGAGCACGAGTTTTAGGCTGAACTTCTTTGGTTGAAAACTAATGACTAAGGGGTATCCATTCAAGCTGAACTTCTTGGACTGAGAGCCAAGGACCGAAAGGTATCCATTGGACCAAATTAAACCATAATGAACTAGACTATTTTCTGTCTTCATCTCTTTTTATTTTTTTTCTAAAATTGGAATGCCTTGGGAATAATGAAACAATGGAAGAATTAACTTGGAAGATGATGGACATGTCAAAGAAAGTGTACCAGACAATTCTTGCTAGTTTAGGAGTGAGCAAGTACTATGCAACTGACTTCGACCATGGCAAGGCCCTGTTCTATATGAATATGTATGAGATGCCGTTTGAGCTGTCATCTAAATCGCTTGGTATGGGACCTCACATAGATGGGACTAGTATTTCTATTCTATATGAAGATGGGTCTGACAGCTTTCAGGTGTGTAAATATAAATTCATTCCATTAGGCCCACAGTTCTCTGGAATATTTAAGTGGATCCTTTCATGTGATTTTAATATTTTTATGATATGTATGTGAAAAAGCAGGCATGGAGTATGGAAGGATTCATAGTACAAAACATCAAGTGATGGTGAAAAACCCTCAGTTCCGTTTATCTTTTAGTTTATTCAGCACTTTTCCAAGCAAGATGGAAATAAAGGCACCTCCTGAGCTTATTAATGATGAACACCCACAACGTTACAAGCCATTCAAGTTTGAAGATATGGTTACATATAGGGTAGGGGAGGGAAGACTGATAGAAGAAACTCTGTAATCATTTGTTGGCATATCTATGTAGTAGTGAGAGAGAATATTTTAATAGCCGTCCATTTTTCCTTGGCCAGAATAGTTTTCTCACCCTGTGTAAAAATTCACGCTGGGAAATTTTGTAAACTCGTCAGTTGTTCTCACATTGGGGAAAAATTGTGTAGAAGAAGTCTCATGTCCTTTAAATGTCCCCCACCAGTGCAATTTCTATTTTTTTCAAAGGAAACAGAAAGGGAAAACGGTTGAAAGAAAATAATTTGGGTGAGCCTGTCAAATTGCAAGAGAAGGGGAGTGTGAACACAAAACAAAAGAATCATCAGTTTTATTGATAAAAAAATAAATGTTTGAATTGAAAACTGTAATTTGAGACTCACATAGACAAGTTTTCCATATACAAGAACTGCATTATATGGATAGAGTAATCTTTCTAAACATTTATCATATATAGTTCTATTCATAAAATGTTTTAAAGGTTAATACACGTTGTTTAGGTTTCACACAAGGCTAAAATTTGACAGTTGTATTGCTGTATTTAGGCATTTTAGCTGTAAAATACAACTGAAATTTTGAAAAGACCGTATCATATGGAAGGAGAGATTTTGGACAAACTATCAAAATTTATCTAAGATTATGATGATATATATATATTTGGTTTTTATATAATTTACTTATACTAAAGGATGTCATAGTATTTTAAAGGCACCATTGAATAGATAATTTATTCTATTTGCTATATGTTAGTATATTATATTACTTGTATTAAATTAATTATCTTAGTAAATATATTAACAAATAATTAAGTAATATATATTTTTATTATTATTAAAGTAATAAGTAATAAATTGATATATTAATTTATTGTTTGTATAAATATTTATTTATGGTGCTTGACATCAAATTTTGGAAGGTTGTACTACTCATTGCTTTTAGCCACTACCCACTAAGGGAGAGGGGCCAATTGCCACCCACGCCCCAATAACCATTATGTTTTTGTGCACTTGACCTCCTAATAAATTTTTTAAAAAGAACCAATACATGTAAAATACCAACCTAATAAATTAACATAAATGCAGTAATACATGTTCACAACTCCAATAAATTAACCAATGAAATTAAGACAAGTGCACAAATGTGATGGCGAGCAGTTACTGACACATCGTTGCACATCTATGGGGTGACATGTTGAAATGATACTCTTCAACCCATGTGCACATAACGTGTCCTACAGAGAAATGTATAAGTGCCCAGAAGTTGAAAGAATAGCTTTAAGCTCTTCGGTCACATACGGAGAAACTAAAAAAAAATCATCAAAATTCGATATGTCAAGCTATGTGCTTAACATGGACAAAGTTAGGGTGGGCGACAAAAGGCCCCTCTCCCTTAACCACAAGCACCATTAACTATCTTTTTTATATTTGAAACCAAAAGACAACTATACAAACTCGCTGATAGATATTATAAAAATTCATATATCAAATACATATTTATAAAAATGATTATGAGCCATCTTAGTATGTATTTAATAGAAAAATATAGTTATGCCTTATGTGCATAATATTAAATATAAGTTGTAGAACATAAATCTATTGTACCCTCACATAATTATTTTTAAAATATTTATATGATTAAATATACAATATAGACAAGTTACTTAAAAGGTGAACTATAATTTTCAAAATTAAATGTTTTAAATGATCTATAGGGATAAGTGATCTCCCATAGGGAGTGAATGTAAAGTAATGATAACTTAAAAAAATATAAATATTTACCTCATAAGGAATTGACATGATAATAATTTTATCCAACTATGTTTGTTCATCTCAATATGTAATGAAAAAAGAAATTTACTAATATAAGTGAAAGAAGAAAATAGTTAATGTGATGAAATTTCAATAAGAATTGATAAAATAATTTAGTGGATTAAATAACTTATAATTAATAAATAAGAAAAAATATCTAACAAATTCTATAATTTCTTGAGAGAGTTTTCAGCCTGCTCATTGAACCTATGGGTCTAATTGCTAGTTTATATTTTGTGTGTGATACATCCACCACCATCATAGTGGCATCAGAGTAGATCAGATCATGGGATCAAAGGTATATTAGATCCACAGGATTTGTTTGAAGGAAAAGTAAAAATGCTAGAGGTTTAAAACAAAGTATTAATGGTGACACGAGCGCCATTAATGACACCTGAGTTCAAGATTCAGGAGATCATGTTTTGTTGGTCAAAAAGACTGCTTTTACTTATGAGGGACAATATGCATGAGTGGCGAATAAGACCACTTTTACACATACGAATACAATATGCATGAGCGGTGAATAAAACTGCTCTTACACATGCGAATTTTGACAAGGGGAAAATATGTATGGGTGACGAATAAGACTGCTCTTACACTTTGGAACATCAAGGAAATGCAAGATTGGTATTTTTAACCACTTATGCATATGAAGACTCAAAAACTACTAACACCCTAAAATGATCAAGATTGATATTTTGATTGATTTGCAACCTAATCGATTTGCACAAATTTTGAGGAATCGACTTAAGGGAATGTCGTAAACTATTCTAGGATGTCGGATGACTTCACACAAGGCCAATAGTACTTGTCTCAATTTGTGAACTTAGAGTGTAGGTTACAAAATGGACAAGTTTCGTAGGGGTTGTCTACAAAAACGAGCGTAGCTGATTTTGACAACAACAGCTGGCTCTAACTTGGGAACTTTCTTCGATCAAATTTTGAAACGATCAAAGGGAGAAGAATCCAGTCTCTAAGTGCCTTCATCCATGCCATTGGACCATAGAGTCAAGCTACCAAAAAAGAAAAAGACACAAAAGACTAAACAAAAACCCAAAAACAAAAAACATGAAACTATACAAATGTACAAATGAACTTATCTGATACTTCAAGGGTTGAAGTGTTTTAGATGTTGTCCACTGTGAGGTAGCAAGAATGGTGTTCCATCTAGATACTCTAGCAAGAAGCTATTTTCACCACAAAGTTGATGAATGATGAATGGGCCTCTCCATAGGGAATCAAACTTCCCATGCATTCCTTTTGGTTCTCTCCTCTTGTCCCATAACAAGACTTGATCTCCAATTTGAAAATCACGAGCCCTTGCTTTCTTGTCAAAAAGCTTCTTCACCTGACTTTGATGTTCAGCAATACGATCTACTACCATAGCTCGTTGTTCTTCAAGTTTAGTGAGGTACATGATTCTTTTGTCAATAAAACTTTCAAAAGTTCTATCTTCTACTGCCTTTGCGAACTTCAGTGCCGGCAACTCCAAAGTAATAGGTATTTATGCATTTAGACCATACAGAAGCTGAAATAGTGACATACCTATCGCCCTTTGGGGGTAATCTTGTCTACCCATAAAGCATCAAACAATGCTTTATGCCAAGTTCTCTGATTATCTTCCACCAGTTTCTTGATAATAGTAACCAGATTTTTGTTACTAGATTCTGCCTGACCATTTCCTTACGGATAATAGTCTGAAGAGTGAGAAAGAATGATCCCATGTTCATAGCAAAAGCTAGTGATCTCATTAGAAGAGAAACAAGTAGCATTATCTGCTACAACCTTGTTTGGAACTCCAAACTAGGAAATAATATTTTCCTTAAGAAAATTACATACCACTTCAGAAGTAGCATGCTTAACTGGGATGGTCTCCACCCACTTGGTAAAATAATCAGTTGCGGTGAGAACAAAGTTGTGACCTACACTTGACGGTGGGTTCACAGCACCAACGAAGTCAATGCCCCATTGCTAAAAAGGTTCTTCAATCACAACTGGCTTAAGAGATAATGCAACCAACTTAGGCCTTCCAAAAAACTATTGACATAACTCACACCTATGTACCTAATTGTACGCATCCTGAAATAGTGTGGGCTAATAGTACCTAGCTCGTAGAATCTTATGAGCCATCACCGGTGCAGAAAAATGTCCTCCACAAGCTAAATTGTGAAAAGACTCCAGAAGTCTATTTTGTTGTGCTTTATCCACACAACGGAGAAAAACTCCATCAAGGCTTTTTTTATACAAACCATTGTCTCATAGGACATAGTTAGCAGCCTTCAATTTCATAGTCCTTTTCTCCTTATAGGATAGATGAAAAGGACACTCACCATAGGTAATAAAATGAGCAATATTTGAATACCACTCATCTGTAGTAGTGACAAAAAGAACAGTTAGCATATCCTCAACTTCTTCTTCATCCCCTGTCTCTTTTGGTACATTGTCGGCAATCAAATGACACAAACCTCTGCCATGCACAAGCTTGGTAGGTTTGATATCAAGATCAAACTCTTGAATCTTGGTAATCCAATTGCCTCTTTTGGTTTCAAAGACCTGTTGAGTCAGAATCGACTTCACTGTTGTGTCAGGCACCAAAACAACAATATGTGAATTCAAAATATAAAACTGGAAATGCTTTACCACCTTGACCATGGCATAAGCATGTTTCTCCATATTTGAATATTTCAATTCATGAGCCTTCAGAGGACAACTCATAAGTGAAATGGGAGATTCCACACCTTCTTCATTCTGCTAAACAAGAATGGCTGAAAGTGTATGCTCGAAAGCATAACTGTATACTATAAAATCCTTGGTATAATCAGGACAAACTAGAACCAGAGCATTATCTATGTCCCTCTTGATGTCCTCAAATGCTTCTTTACCTTCCACACTCCAACGTAAAGTAGTCTTACCCTTCATCATGTTGACAATGTGACGGGTTTTCTCTGCGAATTTCGGAATGAATCTCCGCAGAAAATTTACCTTTCTGAAGAGAGAGTGAACTGTAGTCTTACTAGTAGGTAGAGTAAGACTTTGGATGGACTTGACTCTTTCTAAGTCAATTTTAGTGCCTTCTCGGGACACAATGTGACTGAGAAGTTTACCTCCTGTAACCTTGAAAATGGATCTCTTAGGGTTAAGAGAAATACCATTTTGTCAACATCTTTCCAGCACCTGTCGCAAATGATACACATGATCTTGACGTTGTTTGGAGAAAATGATAAAGTCATCAAGATATACTACAATGAATTTCCCCATCTCATCTTTGAAACCAAGGTCCATTGCTCTCTGAAAAGTGGCGCTAGCATTGATCAAACCAAAAGGAATCCTGCGGTATGCAAAAGTGCCCCAAGGTGTTGTGAAAGCAGTCTTGTATTGATCTGCTTCGTTGAACTCTACTTGATTATATCCTGAAAAACCGTCTAACATAGACAGCATTTTTGAACCAGTTACAGTTTGCAACACTTGGTCCATGATGGGTAGGGGGTAGTTATCCTTTAGAGAAGACTGGTTGAGATTCCTAAAATCAACGCAAATACGAATTTCTCCATTCTTCTTTCTTACATGAACAATATTCGTGATCCAGGTGGAATGATGAATAGGAAAGATTATTCTTACATTCAACCTTTTCTGAATCTTAGAAAGAATAGTACTTGATATTTTGGGATTATATTGCCTCTGTTTCTACTTGTGAGGTAATGACCCAACCTTGAGAGGAATTTCAAGCTGAATCTCCTTAGGCATGAAGGACTTCAGATCATCATAAGACTACGCAGAACATCAATGTAATGGTGAAGAAGTGTAGTGAATTTAAATTTATCATCGACAGTGCAACACTTCCCAATGTTGACCACTTTGGGATCTGCCTCAGAACTCAAATTTACTTGTTCAAATTCCATAGATGAACTTGAATCAAGTTGTTGCTGTTGTATAATGTATCTGTCATGCTTATCAAATAGCTTTTCCAAGGAAACCAAACCTTTTGGAATCTTATTCCCTTTTAGTTGAAGAAACTCTTCACTAGTTTGTGAATCTATTTCGGAAACGCATTCCCATGGTGGAGATTCACTACCTTCAAAATAGAGCTCATCAAAGCTATCCATCTTTTCCCAGAAAGCTATGATTTGATTATCACCATTGAACACCTGCCAATGGTCAGCATTATCCGGTATACTTGGTCAGAAAACCAACTCAATTGTGTACTTGTTACCTTTGAAGTCTTTATGGGGAACCATGAGGGTTGCAGAGATAGCTAATGAATCAGCATGATCATTAAACTCTCTTGGTACTACAGAAATGTTGAAAGCATCAAAACCTTCGATGCAATCCCAAACATGGTTATGGTAGTGCCTCAACCTTTCATTTTTGGTCTGGTATAAATTTCTCACTTGGCAAACAACTAATTCAGCATCTCCTTGAGCATGAATATTTTTAACACCTTTAGCATGAGCAGCCTCCAATCCGAGTAACAATGACTCGTATTTAGCGGTGTTATTGGTATTGTCGAATTGCAGCTTGTATGAGAAAGGGAAGATATCACCTTGTGGAGATATCAAAACAATTCTGGCTCGAAAACAATTAGAGGAACAACTACCATCAAATTCTAAAACCCAAACATCATTTGAATTTCTTACTTTGATGTTTTTGTTACTAGTAGATTCTTCTTCATCAGAAAGAGAAGATTCTGGCATCACTATGTTCTCAACTGAACTTTCATCTAATTTACTAGAAATATCATCTGATTCTGCATCTGAAATGTCAGAGCTCTCATCTAATGAACTAGAAGTATCTTCAGTAGACAAGAAATAATTACCCAATCCCGAGGATTCAAACAAAATTTGGGCTTTGGGATTTGTTGTTAGGGTAACAATATACTTTGCTTCTTTCTCAGGAAGCAACTTTTGCATGATACCTTTAACAAGTATCCTTTCTTCAGACAGGTCCATGTTCAGTTCTCCATCCACATCTTTACAAAAATTAGGCCCGAGCAGAATGCCATAAGAGGCTGGGACATCAACCACTAGGACAGTCATCTTAATCCTCTTGTCTGGAAAGGCTACAAATGCAAATTGTGCATCTTTGATTTGGCCCAACAATGGCACTTGCTTATTTTTCATGGAGAAACATCTCCCAAAGGTCTTGGTTAAGGTGAGACCAAGGGCATCCACCACTTTGGCAGGCATGACATTATCGAAGGCCCCAAAATCTATTATGTAATTGCTCAACTTATGACCATTTACCAATAGAGAAACATAGAAAGGTTCTATTTTTCCTGGGACAACAAGGGGAGTAGTGACAAGATTATTTTGGGTGATTTGTTCTTTGAGGAATCATGGGTAATTTTTGGAAGGTCTTGTCTTATAGAGACAGTCTTGTTTTTGACGTATTTAGCTAACCTATCAAACTGTTTGAGATTAGCTTATAAATACTCAACATCAGACATTTAGATTTTGGTCTACCTAGCATGATCTATTATATCAAATAGCTGAAATGAACTAGGTACAGAGGAAGGAAATCCATCATTCAGAGTTTTATTAGGGGTAGTACTAGTCTGAGGGACAGAAGTAGAAGATACAGGATTGCTAGATGTACTTACTTGCTTATTGCCAATCGGGTCCTTCAACTGAAAAGGCAACGGAGTTCCCTGTTTGGTAACTCAAATCACTGGCTGAGGTTCCTCTCTTGCCTTTCCTTTATCAACTTGTTGATTTGACTGATTCTGAGACCTAGTAAAAACAACATATGCTCCATCATATACTTCTTCTTTTTTGGCATCATCTTGGTAATTCAGAAAGCCAATGGTAGAGTCGCCAGCTAATTCTTCTTCTCCTTCTATAAAATGATTACCATCATTCTCCTGGTCCAAGTCAGGTTGGAAAGAATGGTCATGTTCTGCATCATAATAGCCAACTATTGAGTTGATCAGCGCTACTTCAATGGCGAGCTTCCCCTGTGTGGGTGGAAGATGATTTTGTTGCCCTTGATTTCTGGCAGCATTGCCTGTTACAAGTATGGGCCTAACCGGTGTTGTCATTGATGTCAACATACTTCTGTTGCATTGATGATAAGGATTGGATGAATTGTATGCTGAGGATATTGAGAAAATTAGTGTTGAAGATGTTTTGTGAAGAATGGCATGTTCCTAAAGGAAGATTGAAGTCTCAGATCTGTGTGGCCGACAACGTGTTGATCCGCATGAAGTCTTTTTGTAATTAGTCATGTTGTATTTATGTATTTTCTCTATAATGTATGCCGACTTGGATGATTATCCTAAAGTCAAATATCTTGTATAAATAAGAGGTTGTGAAGTCATTTCAAAAGGGTCTTGTGGAGATGAGTGTGGTAGAGAGGAGCAGAGCGAAAGGAAGAGAAGAAGTATTGGGCTTAAATCGAACTGACTCAAGCATGGTGAAGATGCTATTCTTCAGTTCAAGTATGTAATATTTATTATTCTATAGACAATATGTCTCCTGTAGGCAGTGGGCCTCTTGTGAGTAGTGTGCTCTGGCAGTGAGCCCTAATTGGCATGTGCCATTTTGTTCTTCTTATTCTTTTAACAGAGAATACAATCTTGGGTTAGTCACCCCGTGTTTTTTCCCTTAACCAGGTTTTCCATGTTAAAATCTTGGTGTCATATATGTGTTAATGTGTTTCTGCTCTTGAATTGTTGCATTATATTTCCATGATTGATTTATTATTATGCTGCTGAATTAAAAGAAGGATTTAAGTGATTAATTGGAAGAAAGTTTTGGACAACTAATTCACCCCCCTCTTAGTTGTCTATCCTAAATCTAACAATTGGTATCAGAGCTAAGTTCCTCTAAAAGAGCTTAACCACTTGAGGAGATCCAGGATGTCATCCTACAAGAAGGATAGTCCGAGGTTTGATGGAACCAATTTTACTCTTTGGAAAAGTCACATGGAATGTCACTTGCAATGTATGGGAATGCAGTATTGGATCATAACTTCAAAGAAGTATGTTCCTCCTCAGAATGGTCTGAGAACCTTAGATGAAATCAGAGATGCTGAAAACAATCTTCGGGCTAAAGAAGCTCTTCTAAGTGCCTTATTTGATTAAAAGCTAACAAATGTTATAAATCTAACAACTGCATTTGAGATTTGGGAAAAACTAGAACTTCTGCATGAAGGAGACAAGTATGTCAAATGTGCCAAGCTACAGAGTCTGAAAGTAAATTTTGAAAACCTGAAGATGAGAGAAGATGAAAATATCACTACATTTATGTGAAGAGTGAATGAGCTTGTTTGTGGCATTTGATGTGCTCGTGGAATCATGGATGAAGATGAGATTGTAGCCAAAGTTCTCAGATCCCTACTTGCTTCTTACAAATACAAGGTCACTGCCATTGAAGAATTCAGATCTTTTTCAAATATCACAAGAGATCAATTGGTTGGTAAATTAGCTGCATTTGAATTGTTTGAGTTTGGACATGCACCCCCCAAGATTGAATCTGCATTCAAAGCTAGTGCCTCTATAAAAGGAAAATAAAGTTTGATCTCGGAGAGAACTATTCAAAGAAACTATCATGGTATGAAAAACCAAGAAAAGATCTGGAAGAAGATGAAGTAGAAGCCCTTATTGTAAAAATACTGCCAAGAGGATCCAGTAAGTATGAAGGGAAATTGCCTTTTAAATGTTTTAACTGCAATAAGATTGGTCATTTTGCCTCAAGGTGTCTGAAAAGATTTTCAAGACCAAATCCTAAAAGATCAAGATTCCAAAAGAAATGTTACTATGTTCATGAAGAAGATGATGATGATGAAGGAGTAACAGATGATGAATTAGAGATAGGAAACAAATCTGGAAGTGACTGGGTGTTTATTGCCATCAAGGAAGAAGATCCAATGCCCTCTGAATCTGTCAATCATAAAATGGTAGAAAGAGCTCTGGCTACCCAAGTTGAAGAAAAGGATGATTGGGTCATTGACAGTGGATGCTCCCACCATATGACAGGTGATAAAAATAAGTTCATAGATTTGGAAAGATATGAAGGAGGAGTTGTAAAATTTGGTGATAATTCTGCTGGCAAGATGAAAGGTAGAGGAACTATTTCTTTTGATGGAAAGAAAAAAACCAGTAATGTATTGTATGTTGAAGGCTTGAAGCACAATCTTCTCAGTGTTGGACAGTTGGTAGACAAAGGCTATGATCTCTGATTCAAAAATGGAAAATGCAAGATCTTTGAAAGTTTCAGAACAGAGATTGCATCCGGTACTCAAACAAAAGGTAATATCTTCCACTTGGTTGGTACTGGTAAAAGTTGCTTATTTGTTCAAATTGATCAAAGTTGGTTATGGCATAGGAGAATGTGTCATGTAAATTTTGATAATATCATCAAGATAAGCAACACTCAGGCTATAAGAGATCTTCCAAGACTAGTGAAACCTACTAACAGTTTGTACAAAGAATGTCAGTTGGGTAAGTAGAGAAAAGTCACATTCAAAAGTAAGGAACAATCTTATATCAGATTGTTGGACTTGGTACATACTGATCTATGTGGTCCAGCAAGAATTAGGAGTTTGAAAGGTGATAGATACTTCATGTTATTAATTGATGACCACTCCCAGATGATGTGGGTGACTTTTCTGAAAGAGAAATCTGAGGCTCTCAAGAAATTCAAAATATTCAAGGCTATGGTAGAGAATGAAACCAGATTGAACATAAAATTTCTAAGGTCTGATAGAGGTGGAGAATTCACATCTGGTGAGTTCATAGAATTCTATGAGAAACATGGGATAAAAATACAGTTGTCTACTCCAAGGACTCCACAGCAGAATGGAGTAGTGGAGAGAAAGAACCAGACCATCCATGAAGCATCTAAAACCATGATGATGGAAGCAAATGTTCCTCAGATCTACTGGAGAGAAGCTATAAGCACTGCAGTCTATACTCTTAATTGAGTACAAATCAGAAGCAATACTGGTAAGACTCCTTATGAACTCTGGTTTGGCATCATTCCCACTGTGAATTATTTCAGAGTCTTTGGTAGCAAATGTTACATTAAAAGACATGAAGATCTAGGCAAATTTGATGTTAGAAGTGATGAAGGAATATTCTTGGGTTATTCTACTCAAAGCAAAGCATACTGGTGTTATAACAAGAGATTGAGAAACATTATAGAAAGTACAAATGTGAAGGTTGATGAAGGTATTGAAAAACCCTCAAGGTTTTATGAATATGATGACGATGATCAGAATGATGTTGTGGTCCAAGAAGTCCAAGCCCCTTCTGAAATTCAGATCCAGACTGATCTAGAGAATTAGGAAGAAGAGACAAGCTTGAATGAACCTATTGAAGAAATAGAAGTGCAAGGAAGTCACAAAATTCCTAGGTATGTAAGAATGAATCACTCTGAAGACCAGATCATAGGTGATAAAAGAAAAGGTGTTCAAACAAGAAGAAAGCTTGCTCAAGACTCAAAAGAGTATTGTCTAATTTCAAAGATTGAACCAAAGACAGTGAGTGAAGCATGTAATAATGAAAGTTGGACTAAAGCAATGGAGGAAGAGTTGATGCAAATTGAGAAAAATCACACTTGGGATCTTGTTCCTAGACCTAGAAACAAGAATGTGATTGGAACCAAATGGGTCTTCTAGAATAAACTGAATGAAGATGGTGAAGTAGTCAGAAACAAAGCTAGATTGGTCTGCAAGGGTTACTTTCAAGTAAAAGGAGTTGATTTTGAAGAAACTTTTGCTCCGGTGGCAAGAATTGAAGCAGTCAGATTATTTCTTGCCTTTGCTGCCTTCAACAACTTCAAAGTATATCAGATGGATGTCAAGTCTGCCTTCCTGAATGGTGACTTAGAAGAAGAAGTTTACATTGAGCAACCAGATGGATTCCAATTATCTGATCATGGTGATATGGTCTGCAAGTTGAAGAAAGCATTGTATGGAGTCAAACAAGCCCCAAGAGCCTAGTATGAAAGACTGGATAAGCATATTTTGAAGATTGGTTTCAACAAAGGTACTGCTGACAGTAACTTGTACTTCAAAATTGATCATGAAAACATCTTAATTGTTGAAGTGTTTGTTGATTATATCATTTTTGGAGGAAGAGATAGTATGTGCAAAGCTTTTGCAAATCAAATGAAAAGTGAATTTGAGATGTCCATGTTTGGGGAAATGAATTTCTTCTTGGGTCTACAAATCATTCAAACAAAGAAAGGAATCTTTATTTCACAGACCAAATATGTGAAAGAATTGTTGAAGAAATTTGAGATGGACGACTCAAAACCAATGAGTACTCCCATGACAACCAAATGTAAATTGAGCAAAGATGATGACTCTCCTAAGGCTGATTAGAAAAAGTATAGGTTAATGATTGGAGGATTATTGTATATCACTCAAACTAGACCTGACATTATGAATGTTGTTGGTCTTGTTGCGAGATTTCAAGTTGATCCTAGAGAATCTCATGTCATGGCAATCAAGAGGATTCTTAGATATCTAAAAGGGACAGTTGAGTATGGTTTATGGTATCCTAGAGATCATGATTTCTCTCTTCATGCATATACAGATGCGGATTGGGCTGGAGATGTGGATGACTAGAAGAGTACTAGTGGTGGAGCATTCTTTTTGGGAAAGAGATTGGTTTCTTGGTTGAGCAAGAAACAAGAGGCAATATCTCTGTCCACTGCAGAAGTAGAATATATTGCAGCAGTAGGTAGTTGCACTCAAGTATTGTGGATGAAGCAAATGCTAAGAGACATCAGAGTGGAGTATGAGGAACCTATCACAATCTTTTGTGATAATTCAAGTGCAATAAATATATCAAAAAATCTAGTGTTGCATTCAAAGACAAAAGATATATCCATCAAGTTTCACTTTTTGAGAGAGCAAGTGAACAAGAATGAAGTTAGATTGGAGTTTGTGCCTTCCAAGGATCAGATTGCAGATATTTTTACTAAACCTCTACCTAAGGACTCTTTTGAGTATCTTAGGGAAAAGTTAGGGGTTATTATCCCTCTGGTTCTGAATTAAGGTGCACTAATGTGCATCAGTCCGGTAGATCTCATAGTCATATCTTGTGGCTCGGATTGATGATGGGAAGCTGCTACTTAGGGGGAGCAGCTGGTATGATTCTGAAGTGATGCAAGTATGTGCCCTTTGCCAATGATGTCAAAGGGGGAGAGAAGACATGTGAAAAACAAGTGGTTGCTGATCAAAGGGGCAGCAGTAAAGGAAGTGAAGACATGTGAATGGTTGTTGTTGATAGGGGGAGTTATGTTAGTAAGGAGAAGTTCTTGTCTTGATGGTTAAAATAGTTTTTCACATCATATGTTGCCATCAACGACAAAGGGGGAGATTGTTGCAAGTATGAGCCTAACTGATGTTGTCATTGATGTCAACATACTCCTGTTGCATTGATGATAAGGATTGGATGAGTTGTATGCTAAGGATTTTGAGAAAATTAGTCCTATCAGGAACAGAGAAGAATAGTGAAGATAGTAAGGTAAAGATCCCAGCTAAGATGAAGATCAGAGGATGCGCATTAAAGGGTTTGTAGATATGTGTCTTAAAATGATCTAGTAAAGATTTCAGAGGTCCACATGAAGATCTAAAGAAGTTATGGCCACTTAAGTAAAACCAGTTCTGGCAGATGTTCAGAGGTGACAGAGTGACACAGATAGGTCCGGTGAGATCTGGAAATGCAATATCTTGTTCTGCGGATTTGGTGGAGTGTTTAGGAAGTCAATGTGAATTGACAACTCAATTGGTTCATGGTCTGGAGGTCCACAAGCATCTATTCCAATATGACAATGATGACAGACTATGTTCTTGAGGTTCCGGATGAAGGAGAGAAAGATTTCAATAAGCAGAAGTAGTGTGGATGTTCTTGGTGATTCAGGCAAGCTTGTGGAGGTCTTTGGATTGTGTCTAGTTCATGTTGGTGGTCTGCATTGAAGATTGAGCTCGTAATTAAAGAATTACTTCCAGATGATGATGTTCTTCCTAAGTTTGGCTGACCGGATGAGCTACACATCCTACAGATGATCTAGAAGATGTTCTGTGAAGAATGGCGTGTTCCTAAAGGAAGATTGAAGTCTCAGATCTATGTGGCCGATAGCGTGTTGATCCGCATGAAGTCTTTTTGTAATTAATCATGTTGTATTTATGTATTTGCTCTGTAATGTATGCCGACTTGGATGATTATCCTAAAGTCCAATGTCTTGTATAAATAAGAGGTTGTGAAGTCATTTCGAAAGGGTCTTGTGGAGATGAGTGTGTGGTAGAGAGGAGTAGAGCGAAAGGCAGAGTAGAAGTATTGGGCTTAAATGGAACTGACTCAAGCATGGTGAAGATGCTATTCTTCAGTTCAAGTATGTAATATTTATTATTTTGTAGATAGTGTGTCTCCTGTAGGCAGTGGGCTTCTTGTGAGCAGTGTGCTTGGGCAGTGAGCCCTAATTGGCATGTGCCATTTTGTTCTTCTTATTCTTTTAACAGAGAATGCAATCTTGGGTTAGTCACCCCGTGGTTTTTTCCTTAACCAGGTTTTCCATGTTAAAAATCTTGGTATCATATGTGTTAATGTGTTTCTGCTCTTGAATTGTTGCATTATATTTCCATGATTGATTTATTATTATGCTGCTGAATTAAAAGAAGGATTTAAGTGATTAATTGGAAGAAAGTTTTGGACAACTGATTACCCCCCCTCTTAGTTGTCTGTCTTGAATCTAACATTGCCTTGATACGAATTGCTAGGAAATGTTCTCCTTGGTATATCCCTATAAGAAGGAGGGGCATACATACCTTGTGACACTTGCCTTTTCAAAGCTAGCAACTCATTCGCTAACTTTTGCACAATAGGATCTATGGTGCTTGTGGAAGGATTATCAGTAGAGGATTGACCTCTATTCCTATTGGAATCTCTTCTTATCTTACTCGCAAGGATAAGATCATCTTCAACTTTAGTAGCCAAAATTTGAGCTGCAAGAAGATCTATGGGGCCAGCCTGCCTTAGTAGAAAGCTCACCTCAAGAAGCTAAGTATAGATAAAGAAACACTTAAGATTCTCCGCTGTTGGCTAAGCGGTTGTAGGAATCCTATTTGTCAGCTTATTGAACTTAGTGATGAAGCCTCGCATGGGTTCATGTGGCTCTTTCTTCATCTGCATTAGCTATGCTAACAAGGCATGTGCATCTTCCGCAGGTTTGAACCTGGCTTCGAACTTGGTCTTGAGATTGTTCCAACTCGTTATAGTTTGAGCTTGAAGATGGTAAAACCAATTTGCAGCAACACCTTGCAGTGTTTCCACAAAAAGTCTTACTATTACATCTTCATGTTCCACACCTAATACACCGCAAGCTATGCAGAAAGCTGCAATGTGTTCATCTGGGTGGACTTTCCCATCGCCATAGAACTTAGGAAAATTCTTCCTCGAACTACGAGGTAGTTCATGCAATGGTAGCTTAGTTAAATTCAAAGGACCAAAAGTGTTACCCCAAGGGCCTTGAGCTGTCATGGTGTGCTGATTAAAGGGTGGGATAACAAACCTCTATGGAATACGAATAGACAAAAATCTGTTAGTACTAGAAATAGAAGCTTCACTTGGTATTGGAGACTTGGTGTTGGTAGGAGAAAAACTCCTGGTTTGATGAAGTTGAGGTCGTGGAGGCAAAAGACCAAAGTTATTTGCTGCATCAACTCAAATACAGGATCAATAATACCTTAAGCTCTCTTGCTTCTTGTATACTGTGAGTTTGCCAGAATGCAATGTACTCAATAAAATTTTGAAAAATCTTGAAATAATGGATAAGAACTGTAGTGCTTCAACTCAGAGCATGAGGCTTCAAGTTGAGCGTGTTAGTTGCCATTGCACCAAAAGATTGACCTATTAATGCTCGATACAACCACTTGACTTAACAAGCACGGGAGGTGGTTAAGCCCTTGTTGCAAACCACCGCAGCACTACGCTGAACAAGGAGACCAAGGGCCACACCTTGTAACAATCCCCCCCAGCGCAAGCGCAGGGTTTGAACCTGTGACTTCGGCTCTGATACCAATTGTTAGTTGCCGTTGCACCAAAAGATTGACATATTAATGCCTGATACAACCACTTGACTTAACAAGCACAGGAGGCGGTTAAGCCCTTGTCGCAAACCACCGTAGCACTGTGCTGAACAAGGAGACCAAGGGCCACACCTTGTAACAATCCCCCCTAGTGCAAGCACGGGGTTTGAACCCGTGACCTCAGCTCTGATACCAATTGTTAGCTACTGTTGCACCAAAAGATCGACCTATTAATGCCTAATACAACCACTTGACTTAACAAGCACGAGAGGCAGTTAAGCCCTTGTCGTAAACCACCGTAACACTGCGCTAAACAAGGAGACCAAGGGCCACACCTTGTAATAGAGCATTCCTTCCCCAGCAGAGTCGCCAAAAAACTGTTGGGTGAATATTTTGTCGTTTAGCTAACCAATGACAAAATGGTTATATCGCCATAGTTATGATGAGATTGAGTCTCTCCTCTCAGCAAGGGGAGGTTCCCTCTAGATAATGAGCTCTTTCTAACAAATAACTTTCAATACTTAAATAAACTAAAACTATTCTTGGGGTGTTTCCATTGCATCCTATTCTCTTTTTTTAGAATAGATGTTTCTCTCTTACAAAATAACAGCTTCAAAATAAATGATATTTGATAATTCTTGAACCGAGACAAACCATAGAATAACAAAGTCTTCTATCATTTGGCTTATTTCTCACAAACAAACTTAATTGAATTCAAATGCAGGCCAAAGTCTCCACTTTCCCCCAATATGATATAACTAACTTGAACACAAAGGTTTACAGCACAAAGTCTCTAAACAATTTCCTTCCCACTGATAAACACAAACTCCCGCAATAAGAAAAATAGCACAAAGTCTATTCAACCAAAACAAGAACACTCCTCTCAAATTTCAATAAACTCCATGATTCCAACAATGATTCAATATAATATAACACCAATGACATAAGAACACTTATATCATAAAACAATATGATTCAACTCAAAGTTTGATACTCAAATTGCCTTCTTATATTGATATTCACTTGAAAAATATGATAAACATAAAAAGCTCAAAGTCTTGAAATGTTTTCCAATTCGGCAGAGTTTCTTTGCAATAGATAAAAGATGATAATTACAATGGAGGTCCTCTTTATTTATAAGAGAAACTGAGAGCAAAAATAGGAAAAGAAAAACTAACTATGACTTATTCAACAAAGGAGTCCTTTTTGATTTAGGACTTCCTACATTTTTACATGTAATTACATATGAGAAAAGTACATGTAAATATGTCCAAAATTATTTCAAAAGTACATCTAAAAAGTAGAAAATAAACTAAGTAATGAAAAAGCTACTTCAACTTGCACTGCCTTCTTTCTTCATGTGGCAATCATACATAGTGAACGTTGCTTGCATCCCAAGACTGTTCGGACTAACTATGTTCTTGAAAATCATCCAGGATCTGACTATTACATCTCTGACCGTGGTAATTGATTTTGCATGGCTAGTTAACTTGGCCTTCAGATTATCCAAAAGTTAACTGATTGTCGAGAATATTATCCACGGAGGCTACTGAAAATGTTTTGTCCTCAAACTCCTTCTAAAACGTATTCTCAAGTTCATGGATCATCTCTTCTATAGAAAGAAATCGATTATCCTGTGACACCAAATTGCATGGTAGTTCCTCCAACTTGTGCAAGAGACTAACATCACTTTGGTCACTCAGCTTCCTTGCAGTTTCTAGGTCATTGATCAGATCTTTCAGCACACGCCTCTGATATGTCAATGCCTCCATAGTCTTAGTATATGAATCCCTATTTGGAATGACACCAATTGATATCAAAGCACTTATGTTCAGCTTCCTCATCTCTACCCACTTATCATGATTCTGTTCTAAACACTCAATATCCTGAGAAATAACATCAATCAAATCATCAAGTTCTGCCTTGATTTTCTCCATTTTGCTTGTTTTCTCAGCTAGCTCTATAAGAAGAGTGATTCCCTATGTGTGCATCCTTTCCAAATATTCTTCAAGCACTTTCCCCTTAAGATTAGTCTTTTCAGCTTTCTAGATGATAGGATCTTCTACAGAAACAGCCTCAGGAGTCACTGATTCTGAATTCAAAATAATCTTCCTTACCACTGTAGTAAATTGTTCTACCATTGCTTTATAATGATCTTTCATCTCTTTTTCTTTGTCAAACTTCTGAATCAAAATATCCATTGCTGACTACATGTCAGTCTTTGCACTTTCATGTGTTATTTTGCCCAGCTCAACCCTAGAAATAGAGTAATCATTCATACTAAAATTTTCTATGGTGGCATCCTATGGGAGCCTTGTAATCTCCACAAATGTGTGCCCTTTGTCTCACAGCATTCTTGAAAGAATTTTTGGCTTCTTTGGGGTCTTAGCCTTAGCAGGCACCAGCTTACTAAAATCAAAGTCATCTGGAGAGATGGCTTGTTTCTTTCTTTTAGGTGTATATGCTGACAACCATGGAGGAAGCACAAAAGTACTCACATTAGGGTCTATTTCCATTGTTGGTGTTACTGGAACTGCACTGGCACTGGAAGTAGAAACAATAGGTGGAGTATTAGTAAACACTGCACTTGACACATTCACATTAGAAACTTGTTCAGAACCCATTACAAAGTGATCAAATATCGAAGAATCTCCAATATCAAAAGATGAGGAGGATAGACTAGGAATAGACCTAGAAGAATGAAGAACATCATCAAAAGCAGTTTGAGGATTATCAAAAATTATTTTTGAAGGTGATGGAGATTCAGAAGAGGGGATGTCAATGGGTGAAATAGATAGAGGAACTAAAATAGGTATGTCAGACAAAGGAGAAGAGACTCCCATTTCCTGTTGTACATTCTCCTGTGGAGAGAAAACTTCATCTCCTTGTCCTTCTGTTGATCTATTTTCAACCTCCATTTCCTCGGTAGCTGGCTCATTAGTATTCTGTTTCTCAATTTCCATATCTTCTACCTTAGATTCTCATGGAGGCTACTATATACACAAGGTAAGAAGTCATATAGAATTTGAAAGTAGTGGATACCTTAGTCAATTGCTCGTGCAGAGCATTGCTGATTTGCTCACCCCAAAAGATGGCTTGTTTGCCTTGAAGTATAACCTTGATAAAAGGGTACATCCACTCATGAAAAAGTGAGGAAGAAGCTAACCCCCTTATCCTGCTAAGAAGAGTTATGAGATCACCAACTTCTTCAATAAAATCACTTCTGGGAAAGCTCCTCGGCCACCTGGATAGGTTTGACCTTGAAGTCTTAAGCCATTTAGTGTTAATTATCTTCTTAGCCTTCTCAGAATTTTTGTCATATTCTCTTTGAGCTTCAACAAAATCTAGTTTTATAACTTCTGTAATAGTAGGATACATGAAAACTTTATCAATGAAATTTGGATCCAATCTGATTATCACATTGCCATTTGTATCCACCACTGCCCTAGTGTATCTGTTGTAGAACTGAGTGCATTGAAGAACAAACTCAGTATTATGAGCTGCCATCGGGAAAGATGACACCAAATGAATGTTGCTATCAACAATCTTCTTCATTACAGAACTAGGGTTATTAGACTTGGTTCTTTCCACAAACTCAGCCATGTCTACATGGCCAATCTCTGTATCCCAAATTTCATCAACATTGGAAGTAACCGAGGTGATTGGAAAAACACCCTGATACTTATACTTCATTGCTTTTGACTTCTTTAGAGACAACTCAATCATCTAAAAAAGCTAACATCAGAAGGATGTCGACAAAGAGAGAAAATCTGCAGAAGAAACTGCAACAAAAAGCCATGATCATGCAATTAGGGGAAATACTGGTAATCTAGGAAAATTGCATGTTGACAATCACGACTACGGGGATACGCTTGAAAGGACTAGAGCACAAGCGGGTTGGAAAAATAGAGGAAAGCGGGCTTAGGAAAGTGGGCTTAGGAAAGCAAAGTTGAAAATCTCTCAGAGTTGGAAAATTGAGAAAGTAAATGCATGGGCGGCAAAATTTTCTGCCCTTGCATTAGAGGGATGTATTGCAAGTGTCAGGGCGACAAATTTTGTCGACCCTGCATGTTGGAAAAACTTCGATGTAGGTGCAAGGTCGGCGAAAGTTGCCGTCATTGCATATGTTCCAGGAAAATGTGTTTGATGTAGGGGTGGAAAAATTTGCCGCCCTTACATATGAGGGAACAAGCAAGTTTTAATGCGAAGTCAGTCAAAATAACCACTAAGGCATATGCTCTTGAAACTCCAAGTTCTGTGAAAGTGAAACTTTCTACCGCCATTACATATAAGATAATATATTGCTTGTGTAAGGGCGGCAGTTTTAACCACCCTTACATGAGGGATAGGTAAACTTGATAAGGTATATGCACAAGCGGCAAAAATGCCCACTTATGTATATAGAGGAAAAGCTTTGTGTAGAGTTGGTCAAAAAGACCACCATTTCATATGGGAAGACAAACCAAAAATACGCATCGGCAATGAAAAAGTTCATCAATACATATGGGGAAACATTGGCAAAACCTAAGTTTCATAAACGTCATGAAAAATCTATCGCTTGCGCTAAGACTAGAGCATGATGAGATCCGCCAATAACGAACAAAGAACGGCAAAGAAAAACACATGAAAGGTGACTAGGGTTTTCATAATAATGCAAAAAGATGACTCAATCTAAACACAAATATTTACATAAATGCCAAACATTTCTATTATCAACAAACCCTAATAGAAGGAAGAAAAACCAAAAATGAAAACAAGAAAAAAAATGTTACCCTACCTGGAAATAAAGACAAAAACCCTAGGTGCAAAATCTTCGCAATGCATGAGTCCCGCAGTTCAATCAACTTCACGGAGGCTTGGATAACTTATTCGATAAGTTTGAGAATAAAAACTAAAAAGAACAATGATTAAAATGCTTTAAAAGGTTTAAAACAAAGTATTAATGGTGACACAAGCACCATTAATGACACCTGAGTTCAAGATTCGCGAGATCATGTTTTGTCGGTCAGAAAGACCACTTTTACTTATGAGGGACAATATGCATGAGTGGCGAATAAGACCACTTTTACACATGCAAATACAATATGCATGAGCGGCAAATAAGACCGCTCTTACACATGCGAATTTTGACAAGGGGAAAATATGTATGGGTGGCGAATAAGACCGCTCTTACACTTTGGAACATCAAGGATATGCAAGAGTGGTATTTTTAACCACTTATGTATATGAAGACTACAAAACCTACTAACACCCTAAAATGATCAAGATTGATATTTTGATCGATTTGCAACCTAATCGATTTGCAAAAATTTCAAGGAATCGACTTAAGGGAATGTCGCAAACTATTCTAGGATGTCAGATGACTTCACACGAGGCCAAGAGTACTTGTCTTGATTTGCGAACTTAGAGTGTAGGCTATGAAACAAACAAGTTTTGTAGGGGTTGTCTACAAAAATGAGCGTAGCTGATTTTGAGAACAATAGAAAGGTATAAATATTGTATTTTAAGTTTCATTTCTTTTTTCCTTGCTTTCAAATTCCTCTCATCTCCAGTGCCTTATATTGTAGGTTTATTTTGGAGCATGCTGCTACAAATCTGAGCACACCATTGCATTCAGGACGTCTAAGATAGCAAGATTTCCTTTTGTTTCATCCAGAACAGACATCAGAGGCCAAATCTATGAGGTTTTCAATTTGGGGAATAGTTACCTGATCCGGGAGATAGCTGCAATCTCGAAGCAGTTTGGGCAAAAATAGACCCTTCCATTGCATCTAGAAGTTGTCAAAACCTATAGATCAACTATCAAATCATCGAAATTAGACAAAGTTGCGGGAAAAGGCAAAATTTGTTTACCTGATTTTGATGTACGAAATCATAGGCAGAATATTCTGAAGCATATTCCTTGGGAATCTTTTACCTACGCTATGTGGGCATTAGTGAAGCTCTGTGTCATAATATCTAGTGGGTAATTTATTTAACTACTGGTTAAAAGCATTTGCTTCATTTTTTTTAAGGGTTTCTATGGGTTTTTTGTACGCAGGCCCCTGTGTCAACAGGGTACAACCCTGCGTCGACAGGATACCTGTAGGTAGCCTAAAACTGCAAGGGAACCATGTGGCATGGCCCCCCACAACCCTTTTACACTAGCGAGGCCACATCCAAAACCCACCTAGTATGCTTTTCTGTCTCCACCAGTGATGATAAATATCTCAGCGGTGGTAAATTCAAACCCACCATCGGTGGGGGTTTTACAACTAGCGGTAGTTTTTTTGGTCGAGATCTGCACTCCATGAGTCATCTACCACCGGCAACCATCAAACCATCCAATGGTAACTGTTTACTGCCTGGCTGCGATATTTTGCCCCCATTTCATCAGACTAGTGGGTTTAATAAAAGAAAATGATAATTTTACCTTATCAAACAATGATTTTGTTGTGAGATGGTGGCATATACCAGGGATATTCCTGTCTAAAGCTGGCAAACAACTCATCCAAGGTGGTTTTGGCCTATTCAAAGTAGATTTTTACTTCTGTCTAGCAGTTTTCTGTCCAACAGGTGGTTTTTTATTTTCCACAGGTGGTTTCGACCTACAGATCAACAGTTTTGGGACCTTAGATCGGTGGTTTCAACCTAAAACAAGGGTTGTTTTGCATTGCAGAAGGTGGTTTTTCTTCCATCTACAAGTGGTTTTGGCCTGAAACCAGTATTTTTTCTCAAACAAGTAATTTTTTGAAAACCATAGGTGGGTAAGTGCAAGAAGATGGGGGCAAAAAAGGGGTCTTAAGTGGCCACTTTTTTTTCTGAAATCAGGAAATGCTGGTCTTGGCTGAGAAATTGAGCATAGTTACACTCAAAATTTGGAGATGCAACCAAAACAATGTTCGTAGTGCTCCGAGTCTACTTATAAACTACTATTTTTTAAAAAAAATGGCATAGATTAAGGGGTTCAAAAGAGGGAGCCACAGAAATTGATATTGTTTCTATTAAAAAAACATAACATAGCATGTTTTGTGTTTCCCTCAAAAGGTCAACTTTTTTTGGTATTTTTAAAATTGTTTTAGTGAGAAATTAGCTAATAGCATGTAGTTTATGCCCAATTTTTGTAATAATTTTTTTATGAATATTTGATTTTTTACTAATTTTCAAAGTGGACACATCCTAAAAAATAGAATTTTGGCCGTGCTACCCCTATAAATTTTGAAAACTAATTGAAAATCATTTTTTTCTTTTTTTTAATATTTGTAGAATGGAGTTTAGTTTCTAAATATGTAATTTTTTTGAAATTTAAATGAATAGTTAATTTACAATGAAAAAAAGACCAAATAATGGTTTTTGCCCAAAAACGGACACACAAACAAAAGAAATTAAAGATGAAAGGCTTAACATTGTTAAAATGTGAAAAAAATCACATCGTCAAATAGCTAAGAGAAAGCCTAACATTACCCAGGTGTTCAATTTGTTTGACCTTGAAACACGTGCAAATCTGAGGATTAGCACGAATGAAATTATGTGAAATCTTGAAGAATATGGAAAAAGACGTCTGTGGATGTTGAAAAGGCACTCCAAGCTGTTGGGTTGGAAATCCAAAGCAAATCCCAAGCCTAAGGTTTGGGATTCCCAAAGCAAAACATAACGCGAGCACATTATAACGCGCTCACGTTAGTTTTTGCTTTGTATTTTTCCTTTTCCGGAAAAGTTTGTGTTGTTTGTCATGTTTGAAATAACGCGAACACATTATAATGCACTCGCGTTATGTTCCCCTTAATTTTTTTTATGTTCAAGGCTATTAATCATGTATGTATGTCTGTATGCCTATATGTATGTATGTATGTATATATGTATGTATTGCTATATGTATGTATGTATCTATGTATGCCTATATGTATGTATGTATAGTGTTGAGGGTAGAGGAGGGTAGAGATGGGAGTGAGCCAGATAGGGGAGGAGAGGGGTGGATAAGGATTGAGTGATTAAGGTTTAAGGTTGAGGGTTGAGCATTTAGGGATAGGATTTAGAGTTTAGGGATAAGGGATTAGAGTTTAGGACCTTAAGAGATTAGGGTTTAGGGTTGAGGCTTTAGGGATAGTGTTTAGGGTTAAGGGTAGAGGGATTAGGGTTAAGGTAGAGTGTTGAGGGTAGAGGGATTAGGGATAGGGTTTAGGGTCGAAAGTTTAGGGTTTAAGGTATAGTTTAGTAGTTCTTGTGGATAGAGCCAGTAAACAATGGGAGATTATTTGCCCGTTTCATAACAATATACCTCCCCTAAGTGCGGGGTGGACAGAAAGAAACATAGATGTACACCAATGCAAAGATTTTCTCATAATGATCATCCTTCTGATTTCAACTGTTAATTACTCATTGTGGATGTACCATACACAAAGCTTTTCTCATAGTGTGTACACCTATTGGCATAATGAACCCTAGATGGGCTAGAAAAACATGCCATATAACATTACTAACATTAAAAAAGTTCATAGCCATTTTTCTGACATATTCTTGCAACTCAAATATCTTTAAGAGAAGAGTGTCAAAAATGATGGGTTTAACAACCTAAGATAAGGCAAAGCAGTTTTGTTGGGTTTAGGGTTTAGGGTTGAGGGATTAGGGTTTAGGGTTGAGGGATTATGGTTTAAGGTATAGTGTTGAGGGTTGAGGGTTTAGGGATAGGGTTTAGGGTTGAGGGATTAGGGTTTAGGGTTGATGGATTAGGGTTTAGGGTTGACAGATTAGGGTTTAATGTTAAGAGTTGAGGGTTGAGGGTTGAGGGTTTAGGGATAGGGTTGATGATCAAGGGATTAGGGTTAAAGTAAAGTGTTGAGGGTAGAGGGATTAGGGATAGGGTTTAGGGTTGAAGGTTTAACGATTAAGGGTTGAGGCTTTAGGGCTGAGGGTTAAGGGATTGGGGTTTAAAATATAGTGTTGAGCATTGAGGGTTTATGGATAGGTTTTAGGGTTTAATTTTTAAGGGTTAAGGGTTGAGGGATAGGGTTTAGGGTTTAGGGATAAGGGATTAGGGTTTAAGGTATAGTGTCGAGGGTTGAGGGTTTAGGAATAGGGATAGCGTTTAGGGTTTAGGGATGAGGGATTAGGGTTAAGGGTTGAGGGATTAGGGTTGAGGGTTGAGGGATTAGGGTTTAAGGTATAGTGTCGAGGGTTGAGGGTTTATTGATAGTGTTTAGGGTTGAGGGATTAGGTTTTAGGGTTGATGGATTAGGGTTTAAGGTATAGTGTTGAGGGTTGAGGGTTTAGAGATAGGGTTTAAGGTTGACGGATTAGGGTTTAGGGTTGACGGATTAGCATTTAATGTCGAGGTTAGGGTTAGAGTGTCGAGGGTAGAGGGATTAGGGATAGGGTTTAGGGTTGAAGGTTTAAGGATTGAGGGTTGAGGCTTTAGGGATGACGGTTTAAGGCTTAAGATATAGTGTCAAGTGTTGAGGGTGTAGGGATAGGGTTTAAGTTTTAAGGGTTAAGGGTTGAGGGATAGGGATTAGGGTTTAAGGTATAGTGTTAAGGGTTGATGGTTTACGGATAGGGTTTAGGTTTGAGGGATTAGGGTTTAGGGTTGATGAATTAGGGTTTAATGTTGAGAGTTGAGGGTTGAGGGTTGAGGGATAGGGTTAATGGTCAAGGGGATTAGGGTTAAATAAGAGTGTCGAGGGTAGAGGGATTAGGGATAGGGTTTAGGGTTGAAGGTTTAAGGATTTAGGGTTGAGGTTTTAGGGATGAGGGTTAAGGGAGTAGGGTTTAAGATATAGTGTTGAGTGTCGAGCATGTAGGGATAGGTTTTAGGGTTCAAGTTTTAAGGGTTAAGGGTCGAGGGATTAGAGTTAAGGGTTGAGGGATTAGGGTTTGACGTTGAGGGTTGAGTACATTGAGGTTTGAGGGTTAAGGGTTTTGGGATAGGGTTGAGGGTTGAGGGATTAGGGTTAAAGTAGAGTGTCGAGGCTATAAGGATTAGGGATAGGGTTGGAGGGTTTAGGGATAAGGGATTAGGGTTTAAGGTATAGTATCGAGCCTATTGAGGGTCTAGGAATAGGGATAGCGTTTAGGGTTTAGGGTCTAGGGATGAGGGATTAGAGTTGAGGGATGACGGATTAGGGTTGAGGGTTGAGGGATTACGGTTTAGGGTTGAGAGTTGAGGGATTAGGGTTTAAGGTATAGTGTTGAGGGTTTAGGGATAGGGTTTAGGGTTGAGGGATTAGAGTGAAGGGTTGAGGGATTAGGATTTGATGTTGAGGGTTGAGGGTTGAGGCTTTAGGGTTTAGGGTTTAGGGATCAGGTTGAGGGTTAAGGGATCAGAGTTAAGGGTTGAGGGATTAGGGTTTGATGTTGAGGCTTGAGTACATTGAAGTTCGAGGGTTAAGGGTTTCAGGATAGGGTTGAGGGTTGAAGGATTAGGGTTAAAGTAGAGTGTCAAGGGTATAAGGATTAGGGATAGGGTTGGAGGGTTTAGGGATAAGGGATTAGGGTTTAAGGTATAGTATCGAGCATGTTGAGGGTTTAGGAATAGGGATAGCATTTAGGGTTTAGGGATGAGGGATTAGAGTTGAGGGATGACAGATTAGGGTTGAGGGTTGAGGGATTAGGGTTTAGGGTTTAGGGTTGAGGGATTAGGGTTTAAGGTATAGTGTTGAGGGTTTAGGGTTGAGGGATTAGAGTGAAGGGTTGAGGGATTAGGATTTGACGTTGAGGGTTGAGGCTTTAGCGTTTAGGGTTTAGGGATAGGGTTGAGGGTCGAGGGATCAGAGTTAAGGGTGGACGGATTAGGGTTTAACATTAAGGGTTGAGTACATTGAGGTTCGAGGGTTAAGGGTTTTGGGATAGGGTTGAGGGTCGAGGGATTAGGGTTAAAGTAGAGTGTCGAGCGTATAAGGATTAGGGATAGGGTTGGAGGGTTTACGGATAAGGGATTAGGGTTTAAGGTATAGTATCAAGCCCATTAAGGGTTTAGGAATAGGGATAACATTTAGGGTTTAGGGATGAGGGATTAGAGTTGAGGGACGACGGATTAGGATTGAGGGTTGAGGGATTAGGGTTTAGGGATAAGGTTTAGGGTTGAGGGTTGAGGGATTAGGGTTTAAGGTATACTGTTGAGGGTTTAGGGATAGGGTTCAGGGTTGAGGGATTAGAGTGAAGGGTTGAGGGATTAGGATTTGATGTTGAGGGTTAAGGGTTGAGGCTTTAGGGTTTAGGGATAGGGTTGAGGGTCAAGGATCAGAGTTAAGGGTTGAGGGATTAGGGTTTGACGTTGAGGGTTGAGTACATTAAGGTTCAAGGGTTAAGGGTTTTAGGATAGGGTTGAGGGTCGAGGGATTAGGGTTAAAGTAGAGTGTTGAGGGTATAAGGATTAGGGATAGGGTTGGAAGGTTTAGGGATAAGGGATTATGGTTTAAGGTATAGTATCGAGCCTGTTGAGGGTTTAGGAATAGGGATAGCATTTAGGGTTTAGGGATGACAGATTAGAGTTGAGGGATGACGGATTAGGGTTGAGGGTTGAGGGATTAGGGTTTAGGGATAAGGTTTAGGGTTGAGGGTTGAGGGATTAGGATTTAAGGTATAGTGTTGAGGGTTTAGGGTTTAGGGATTAGGATTTGACGTTGAGGGTTGAGGGTTGAGGCTTTAGGGTTTAGGGTTTAGGGATAGGGTTGAGGGTCAAGGGATTAGGGTTTGACGTTGAGGGTTGAGGTTCGAGGGTCGAGGGTTTAGGGATAGGTTGAGGGTCAAGAGATTAGGGTTAAAGTAAAGTGTGGAGGGTATAAAGATTAGGGATAGGGTTGGAGGGTTTAGGGATAAGGGATTAGGGTTTAAGATATAGTATCGAGCCCATTGAGGGTTTAGGAATAGGGATAGCATTTAGGGTTTAGGGATGAGGGATTAGAGTTGAGGGATGATGGATTCGGGTTGAGGGTTGAGGGATTAGGGTTTAGGGATAAGGTTTAGGGGTGAGGGTTGAGGGATTAGGTTTCGAAGTTGAGGGTTGAGGTTCGAGGGTTGAGGGTTTAGGGATAGGGTTGAGGGTCGAGGGATTTGGGTTAAGGTAGACAAGGAGCGACTGAGAGACATAGAGAGGGGAGAGGTAGAGAGGTGAGGGGGAGAAATAAGTGAGATATAAAACATGAGCTAATAGAACTAGAGATGAGATATTGTAAAGGTGCTATTAAAGGTGAGATAGGTAAAATATTTATGGATCAATCTGTAGCAGGACAAAACGTGAGCACTTTATAACACGTTCACATTTTTTCCTGCTATAGAAATAATAAAAAAGTGTTGACCCCTGTGATCCAGGCCCACATGCTCTATTTTCATACTGATTCTGCACGTGCTCTGATAAAAAAGAAGTGCTTTCATGTTGTTGGGAAGTTCACATGCACATTTTACAAATTCTACCACCTTTGCATGATCTTTCCACCACCTTTTCTTCTTTGCCAACTTGAGAAGGAGGAAATAACATAGTTTTCACACCAAGTTTGATATATATCTATTCAAGTTTCAATTTTTGTAGTGTTGCAATGTTAATTGTGGTTCAATTTTAGGAATTTAACATTATAAATTGGTTAATAGTATTGTTGTTAGTAATTATATTTGAGTGTTATTCAATTTAACATTGAAAAGGAAGCAAGTGGTGAAAAACTCAAATTGTTGAGGAGTTTGATACAAGAAGAAAAAAACACTACATAATTAGGTACTCTCTCCATTCGAATCTTCATTTTTTAGGTATGTCAAGTCCTTACATGCATGTTCTTTACATTTTCCTTAATTCTATTTGAATTACTTTATCATGCTTTATCATACATGTTTAAAATAGACACATTCCCAATCAAGAAAGTAGCCTACAATCTCACATGATGCCATGTATATTTTCTACACTTGGGCTCTTTAATAATTATGTGTAATAAACAAACCTTAACATACCAAGATGTCAAACTATACAAGAATAAATCCTTACAACATAATAAAAATACAATCCCACTATTATCTTGTATTCATTTCTTAGGAACTAATATTGGTGTCTTTATCATGCTATAGACAAATTCTCCGTCATGCCGAGGAAACAATCAAGAATTAAACCAACACAGGAAGAGAAAGAAGCTAAGAATGCAAAGAAAGCAGTGGCTATGAGGGAACTTCGTGAGAAGAGGAAATTGGACACAATAAATGAAGGCATGCCAATTGAAGAGGAACCACAACCATCATAAAGAGATATGGTATTGGTGGCACAAAGAGAACGAATGCAAAAACTTCGTGCTATGAGAGATTTGAATAGCATAGTTGGAGACACATCCTCTATCGTAAGTCAACATGTAGGGACACCATCTACCACATCTCAAGTTGAGAGTACATCATCACTCACATGTGATGAAGGAGGTACGCCATCGTTCCCACCTAAACCTCAAGGTATGTCATCTATTCCATCTTCGATCGAAGGTATGCCATCTAGCCCATCTCATTTAAATATTGATGAAATTCCTAATGTTGAGATGAATTTACCTAACTTAACACCACCTAGAATTTTGCATAGAAAGCCAAAGTATTTGATTGATATTGATGAGAATATTTTGCAGCCAATGGAAGGTAAGATTCCAAAACACACTTGTAGAAGATATGCTCATAAGATTTGGAGATTGTTCTTTGAAAACTTAAATGAGACTGCAAGATGTCAACTATTCATTAAAATGATGCGAAGTATAAAGTATAGGTCCATCATGAAGATTCTTGGGTTGAGAACATTAGAGGCTTCAAGTAAAAAATCTATTGTCAAGAATCTAATGAGTGCATATGAGAGTGTGGGTAACACCTCACGCACAAAAAATAGTAATGCAACACGACATGTGATTACATCGACTATAGTAAGTAGTCGAACAAGGAAAGCTCGTCTCATTAGAAAGACGAGTCAAGAATTGAGAATTAATAGGAAAACTTTATCAAGAGTCGTTGGAAGATGCCAAAGAATTGAGGACACTAATGCCAACGAATTATGGGCGTTCTTGGAGAGACTACCATGAAAAGATAAACCAATTGTTGAAGCATTAAGATCACTAATTGAAGACTTTTGGAAGAATTACACAAGGGTATCTCTGAATCAAAGGGATGTGGTAAGAAGGAGAATCAGTAGTCAGAACCATGAGCCACATCCAAAGCATTTTTTGGATGAGACTCAAACATAGTTTTATGGTAAATTTCTAGAGAAGTATCCTCAAATTAAAATTTGTCAAAGATATTTTAAAATGCTAAAACCTTTCTATGTCAAGATAAATCACACACGCACTACTTGTTGTTATAGATTACATATTGAATTTTCTAACCATTTTGATGTTTATAGGTCTATATGTTTAGATATGCATACTAACAATGTTTTGCAGGGTTGTGCCATACGTGCCCCACCAACATCTTCAAGAGACTTCATATCAAGAATTTTATGTGAAAGAGAGGAAGGTCAAATATTCTACATGAAATTATGCTTGGATGGCACATGTCATCATTGCAGTGGCTTGCAACATTTGCCAATATGTGAACATATGGAAAGAACAAATGCGGTTGGAAACGAACTAGTAGAGTTTGGAAGTATAAAACAATGGCATACAATACAAAAGATGGTAAAGAAGCAAAGAGGTGTGAATTAGTTATTAAAAAGAATCCAGTGTATCAGTTTATGCCTATATTTCGTGACATCATAGTGTATGAGTATGCAAGACATGCCCATAGAGCTCGATGGTTGGACTTGCTATTCAAGTTATGCAAGGACACATTTCTGGTTGGTAGCATTGTTTCAGTCGTCGACTTTCTAGAGAACTATAGTCTACAGCCACATCGTGAGGTGCAATCACAATATTATAACTCCACACAAGTTTTTATATTTGTGCACATCGCATTCATTCCTGCCAATGATAGTATAGAGGATGATAGAAAGATCATAAGGGAGTATAATTTCTATATTAGTGATGATCGTACGCATTCTACGGAGTTCGTGCAAGGTTGCTTTCAGGTGTTCTACAATGATTTGGCTAGAAGGGGCATATCATTCAGTCAGCATATCATATGGTCAGATAATTGTGCATCACAATTCAAGAACTCATAGAATTTCTATTGGCTGAGTAGGAGACTTAATTTTACAAGTATTCAGCATATGTGGAACTTTTGTGAGGTCAGGCATGGAAAGGGGGAGCATGATGGTGCATGAGCATGTATCAAAAGAGCCATAGCACGAGAAGAGTTAAAGTATAAAGACAATGCAAAGTTGACAGATGCAAAATTGATTGTCGAGTGGTGTAATGCTTCCTTGGGTCCAGGTAGTGAAGGTAAGTCTTCAGTTCATAGATTTTTTTGGTTGATAGATGATACTAACATTGCACCATATGAGGATTGTTGTACACTAACAGGATCAAATGAGATGCACTCTTTCAAAAGCTCAATTGTAGGTTCATGGAGTATACATATGCAAAAGATGTCATGCTTTTGTTCTTCCTGTACAATTCAAGTCTGAAATGAGTGCGAGTCAAAGGAGTGCATTGACGAATGACAGTTAAGTTATCTTAGCCCACTTAACACGTATCGACCCCCAACGGCATTGGAACTAACACAGATGGAATCATCAGTTGACTTTGACCACATATCAGATTTAGTTCAACCAGGTAATATAGGGCACGTATATGCATCTAATTTCATCTAGTTCAACCAGGTAATGCCATCTTACTTTGTAGTGTTTTTGTAATGTTGACTAATTTGATCTAATTTGCTACACATCAATGTAGGGCACGTATATGTAGTTATTACAGATGAAGATAATGAAGAGGGAACGGATTATTACTTATGTCGTTGTGTTGATGCCAAAAAGAAATTGGAGGCCCCTGTTACAGATGGAGAAAACATCAAATATCCTTTAGGCTCAGTGGTTATTACTGGAACATGGCTTAGAAGGTACCCACATAAGAGTGTTAATGTTTGGCTATTTTAGGACTTTGACACGCATTGGAAGATTCTTCATTACTCGAACCTTGTTGTGGCATCTAATGTTCATTTGATAAAGTATCAGGGTAGACCTTTGAACAAAATCTTGTGGAAGGTGCATGAGTCTGACCATGAAGCAATACTTGACACAATAAAGAGTAGAGCAGACCTGCATGGTTCATTGGATTAATTTGTAAGTATTCACATTGATTTTGTAAAGTCATGTTACATTGAGTTGTAAGTATGAACATTAATTTGTAAGGTTTGTCTTTTTTTTAATTTCTTGCTACATTTTTATACATATACACATTTTTACATCATCATGTTATGTATTTTTGGTGTCCTCCTCTTGATGCGACCAAACTGATAGTTTCAATGCGTCTAGATGGGTACGTTTAGGCTAGGCATTTTTCTTTTTTTCATCCAAACATGTCGAAACAGTCTGAGCTACATTGTACCAATGATATCCCTGAAGAGTCCAAAGTGTAAAAAGGCAGCAATCTTTGACAAGATGTTACTTGAAAACCATGTCACTCACAAACATTTTGTCTAAGGTAACACGATCACATAGAGTGCCTCTACAATAACCTCTCTTGGTTTTTTATATCTCTGAGGCATTTACCTATGGTGAAAGGTTTTCTGTTGCCCCAAAAATCATCAGAAGAAGGCAGTGTAAAGTTGCAAAGGGGTGTAACTTTCATCCTGCTCCTGATGTGACCAAACTGACTGTTCCAATGCATCCGTATGAGTACATTTATGCTAGGCATGGTCCTATTTTTCACCCAAACATGTCGAAACAGTCCGTGCTACATTGTACCGACGATATCCCTGAAGAGTCCAAAGTGCAAAAAGACAGCCATCTTTGACGAGATGTTACTCGAAAATTGTGTCACTAAGAAACATTCCGTCTGAGGAAACTCAATCACGTAGAGTGCCTCTATAATAACCTCTCAGTTTTTTATATCTCTGAGGAATTTGCCCGTGGTGAAAGGTTTTTTGCTGCCCCAAAAATCATCACAAGGAGGCAGTGTAAAGTTATGGGGTGTAACTTTCGTCCTACTCCTGATGCGACCAAACTGACTATTCCAACGCATCCAGATGGGTACATTTATGCTAGGAATGGTCCTATTTTTCACCCAAACATGTCAAAACAGTCTGAGCTACATTGTACCAACGATATCCCTGAAGAGTCCAAAGTGCAAAAAGGTAGTAATCTTTGACAAGATGTTACTCGAAAATTGTGTCACTTAGAAATATTCCTTTTGAGGAAACACGATCACGTAGAGTGCCTCTACAATAAGCTGTTAGTTTTTTATATCTTTGAAGCATTTGCCTATGGTGAAAGGTTTTCTGCTACCCCAAAAATTGTCAGAAGGCAATGTAAAATTGCAAAGGGGTGTAACTTTTGTCCTGCTCCTGATGTGACCAAACTGACTGTTCCAACGCATCTGGACGGGTACATTTACGCTAGGCATGTTCCTGTTTTTCACCCAAACATGTTGAAATAGTTCGAGCTACATTGTACCAACCCGTGAAGAGTCCAAAGTGCAAAAAGGCAGCAATCTTTGACGAGATGTTACTCAAAAACCATGTCACTTAGAAATATTCCTTCTGAGGCAATACAATAACATAGAGTGCCTCTACAATAACCTCTCTTAGTTTTTTATATCTTTGAGGCATTTGCCCGTGGTGAAAGGTTTTTTGTTGCCCCCAAAATCATCAGAAGGAGGCAGTGTAAAGTTGCAAAGGGGTGTAACTTTCGTTCTTCTCCTCGCGTGGCCAAACTGATCTTTGTATGATATCTTCAATATGATTACTTTGACAATGAACAATTGAGATGTATTTTGTTGATCTTGCCTTGTTCATTGTAAGTAGGATATGTATGATGCTTGTAGCTTCATTTGACTAACTCTATGATATTTCTTCTTCTTGTAGGTAGGTTGATGACCTTCCTTGATGCTCTTTCATGTAGAGTAGATGAGGATAATAATGCTCCTTCATGACTCAGAGTAGATGATGAAACTTCATTGATGACATGGAGTAGAAGACTCTTCTCAAAGACTTGAAGATTGGGAGAACTTGAAGTATGATGGATGAAGTGACTTGCTTGATGATATGATGAAGATGAAGTAGTGCACTTGGCATGTTGACCTTGAAGCAATGATTGATGAAGAAGCTAATTGATACTTGAAGATGAATGGAACTTGAAGTGATTGAAGATCTCCGGACATGATGCAACTTGATGAAGTATGTCGAACTTGATGTGATCTAACATGATGTCATTGATGAAGAAGACATGAGATGTATCTTGTTGTGACTTCTTGGAACATCTACCTCTTGAAGTGGTGTCTCTTTGGTAGTGATTACCTCCCATCTTAACTCTCTGGCATGAATGAATGTGAATGACTCCTTTGAAATAGCTACATGATGACTCCTCCTTGAAAGTGACTCCAAGCTCTTGCTCCTACCTCTGTGATACTTCTTTTCCTTCAATCTTCCTGCAATACAAACCAAGAAACACATCAATCCTTATGATAAACACTTTATAGCACAAAGGAACATGCAATAATCTTATTTCAAATTTAGGCGCATATATAGGTGAAAAGAGGAGCAAAAGGAGCCTAAGTCCAATTTGACTTTGTATTGCTATTTCAAATATTTGAGGATGACTTATAATAATTCTTGCTTGCCAGGCGCACTTGGAGGTTATACAAGTTGAAGAACTCACCTAGAATTCCTTAATAATATTGATCTCTCCTAAGGCACATTTTGATGATGATTGGGGTGTAAATTTGCGCCTTAACTCTGGTAAATACCTTCTTCAACTTCAAAGGGGTTCAAAGCATTGCTAAGAAATCCTCAATACTTAAACACTCCAATAAACTGAAGCAACTTCTTCTTAGGCGCAAATGTAAGGGTACATAAGGGGAAAATGGTGCCTAGATGACTTAGTGCATTTCTATGACTTCATTCACATGTTTAAATGTTTGAGAAACTGTCCTTTACTAAGTGCTTGTCCTCATGTCAATGTTAAGCTTTATACCTCCTAGGCGCTCAATTAGGTGATGTCATTAGATACAACTTACCCTTAGGTGCCAATGTAGCTTCTTCAATCCATCACACTTCTAGGCACTCAAATTTGAGGTCTTGGACTTGTATCTTATTCCTAGGTGCAATTGGATGATCTTCCTAGATCTAGGCGCTCATGATGGTGGGAAATTACATGAAGGGGCGCCTAAGTCCAATTTGACTTTGCAATTGATATTTTATGACTCCAATTGACTAGGAATGGCTCAATTTCTAAAGTGCTGACTCAATAATGTAAGTTTAAGGTCTTTTCCTCCTAGGCACCAATTAATGAGTTTACTAGATGCAATTTCTCCTTAGGCGCCAAAACTAGATAGTAGAGACAAGAGGAGGTGCCTAGCATCAATTTAGGCTCTATTCGTTATTTGTAAGACCTTGAATGATTAAACATGCTTGAAGTAAGCCTTTCTCTCTTGGAACTTACTCAATGATATAGATTTGTGATAGTTTATCTAAGGCACCAATCTAGATCTATATGAAGGTGAAAGAGTGCCCAACATCATGAAGCTTTATACTTGGCATTTTTTATGCTTTAAATAATTATGAAGGTCTTAGGATGACTTTTCCCCTCTAGGCACCTAATCTTAGATGTCCTTGGATGCAATTTCAATCTAGGCGCTCATGGAGGTATTGAATGACAAGCAAAGGCGCCTTAGCTTACTTAGCCCATTTCTTTGGATTTTGATGATCTTGACTTTTAAATGCCATCTATTCTCATCCTCTCAAGCTCTCCTCTTACAAGGTGCCATATTGAATGGATTTAAACTCTCTTGTTATGCTTAGGCACCAATTCAAGGCCATTCTGAAGGCAAAGAGCGCCTAGAATCCATTTGACTTAGCTTTTAACATTTCAACAAGTTTAAGCAATGGGAGAGATCTCATCAAGGAGTCCACTCAAAGGATTGTTTCATGTCAGCTCTTCCTAGGTGCCAATGTGTGATTAGATGACAAGGAAAGTGTGCCTAAAATCCAAACATTCAATCAATCTTCATATACATACTTCTCTCCTTCAAGGTGCTCAAAGTGGTTAACTCATTCTTTAATTCATTATTCTAATTGGTTCTAAGACCTTTAGGTGCTATCATTCACCAATTCAAACCTTCAAACACTTTTAAGGTGCTCAAAGTGATGTCCATCACCAATCCACTCCTTAGGCGCTCAAATTTGATTGTAGAAGCAAGAAATTTTGCCTAAAGTTTATGTTGCTCAAGACCTCCTTTGCAAGGCATATTAGATGATGATCAAGGTGTGAAAATGTGCCTTACTTGAATTTGGATTATTCCTTGATATTTTAAGGCTTTTAACACTTGTTTGCACCCTTGTATGACTACATCACCCTTAGGTGGTCATTTTGAGGTGTTATTCATCTACTATGTTGCCAAGGTGCCAAAATTGGTGATATGAAGCATGAAGGGCGCCTAAACTCATAATGTGTTTTCCTTGTCAAAATTTCAATGCTTAAGGTCATTTGTATCAATTCCATTCAAGGTGCCATAACTTGGGATGATCAAAGGTTTGTTTTCTTCTCTAGGTGCACTTTGAGGTCTCAATCTTAGGCGCTGATTTGAGTTTGTAGAGGTGGGAAAGCGCGCCTAACTCCCTAGAGCAATTTTGTGCCTAGAAGTGTAAGTCCCAGAGGATAAGGTATATTGAATATACTTCAAATATTTTTCAATATACCTTTCAGGATGTTTGAGATAGATCTCAAATCCACCGGATTTAACATGTAGATTATAGAATTTGGAGGATCCACCAGATTTTAGACTTAGTCAATTTTTAGTGTTTCAGGATATCAGGCTACTAGACTTAGTCATTTTCAGGATTTCAAACATCAAGATCAGGTCATCAGAGGACTATAGGACTCAAACACCACTGACTTCATCATGCAATAAACTAAAGACATCATCAAAACTTCATGCAAAGCATCAGAGCTAAAAAAAATGGGGTCCCCATTTGCAATGGGGCGATGTGTGATTTGGTCACAACAGTATGACTTATGGAAGCCTATAGCCCCAATGTTATGTTGCATACTAAAATTAGGTAAGACTCAATGTAATCTCATAACCTCACCTTATATGCAAGAGGAATTACATTTAATAACCACAATGGTCATCAGGTGCTCATAAGCATATGATTTTGACTATCTTATTCAAAACAACAAACATACTCTTTGCATCCCAATATGGTATAATAATAAGAAATTAAGAAATATTTTCAATTGACCAACTCATAAAGAATATGGATCAGCATACTCATTTGAATATTTTCAATTGAGCAACTCATAAAGAATATTAATATTTTGTGTTCAACATGATGATTCATTTTTTTTTAAAACACAACTTTTATCTTTTAGTTCCAAAATGAGGTTTAGGTGATACTTGAATAACAATAGCTAGCTTAATAGATCAACAAACATCCTATGTAATACAATTGGACTTTAAATATTTGAAGTAGCCATCTACAAATATCCATTCAAACGTAGATTTATAATGCAAGTATGGATGTCATCAATAAAATTTTTTTGTATTAACCAAATATCCATATAGGCATACATCAATATCTGTCGACATAAGTATAACATATATACAAAATAGCCATATAGGCTTACAAGAATGCCATATAGGCATACAATGTCAACTATATACAATACAAAATATATGTCCACAAATGCCATATAGGCATACAACAAAGGAACACAATAAAAAGTCATTCCCCTCCAACTGGTGAAGAGAATAGATCACGGGTAGCCTTTGATCTTCTAGGGGATGGAGGCGCGCATGTGGGTGGTCTACTACGAACCCGAGGGTTGCTCCTCCTATTTAGTTCTTCCTGCATCTTTAGTTGTTACAATAAAAAGTATAGACATTAATATATAGAAATTACATGTTATAAAAAATGAAACATTTAACAAAATAATCACTTACCGCTACCATATAATCTATCTCCTCACTTGCCTCAGTGGCAGGAATAGGCCGTGGTGATGTCATGTCCTATAGAAACCATCCAGATAGAAATTAAACTTCAAATCAATAATCTTTTGATTTTTCAAAAATAAACAACTATAACAATGAATGTAAATTGAAATTTACTAATCTGCCTCATACCCCTGTCAATGCCATGGAGCTATGAATCGCAGAGGTCACACCATTCTCCATTTCCCTATGAACATCAGGAGGTGTCTCCGTAGCCTGCATCATCTGGAAATAAAACAACATTATTCAATTACAAAAACTATAATAGTGATGCAAATCATGGCTCCTAACATACACACACGTTCATCTAAACATGGAAGTACACACAATAAAGCACACAAGTCACATACAAAAATCTAGTAAGTACAATTCATTCATTAAACTATTTATTTTATTACCTCCGTGAAGCTTTGAAGTCCACCACCGCTGGCAGGTGTTACCGTGAAATCTCCAATATTAACCTATTCAACATCCAAAATTAGATATTAGAATACCATTCATATAACGATGCTATTCACATGTAATATTTATAATTGTTTACTAGTTACATACCCCGACAGTAGATGATCTAGTGTAATATGCAGGTGGAGAACCACTGAAAACTGCATCAACGCTATGACCCTGAAATTTCATTAAAATCATCAAACTAAATTAGTTAATCTTGCATTTCAAAATGAAATTTAATAAATTAAATTCAATAAACTTGCTAATATTTACCTGAGTATCAAGGCCGAAAGTCTCACTCAAGAGGGTATCTGTCATCACTATCTGCTCAGTGCAGATGTAGCCTGTGCACCTGCGTCCTAACTATCCATGGGGTCATAACCGCAGGCTGACCCGCAAGTCTGACAAGTATGGGGTAGGACCCTACTCCTCGTACTATCTCCCAACCCACTTTGTGCTGTAGGACTGTCATGCTTTATGATGCTCTGGGTCAAGGCACTAATGGATTGAAGTGTATTGACCTTAACACTCTCCTTCACAATGGAAGGGATAGAAACATGCTCATGGGCTGGTCTGCTGATTACTCATCTCACTGCCCGCTGTGGGTCAACATGTGCCCCTGGTCTATCTTGTGTTGACCCCCCACCTCTACCCTGGAAGTCCCACATATCAAAATAGTTTGGCACTTTATTGAGGACAAACTCACAGTAGAGTTTCCTAAAAAAGTATTGCAGGACCTCATTATTATTGGATGGAGGATGGTAAAAAACCATCCACCACCTCTACCCAAAATTGTCCCTTATTGCTTGGTTGTTGCACTAATGGATAGAGAACCTCTTGCATGTAATGGGTGGAGGTTGATTTGTTTGTGGGTTTGTGAAAATCGAACACAAGTCTAATTTTGTAATTTGTAATTTTTTCATATCTTGGTATGACAACTTGTCTGCATAATAGTTTCTAAATTCTCTCCTTTTATCCGTCCAACTAGATATTTGCTTGCTAATTGAATCTACATTTGATAACATAGATTCAAAAGTTTCAGCAAGCATGGACCTATGCAAGGTTGAAGTGGAAGGATCTTTCAACCTTGTGATTATATCTTCAATTTCTTTTTTGTTGTTTTCAATTTGCCCCATTATATTTTTTTGTGTTCTAGGGGCATGTCGAGGAATGGACAGAGGAGGTTGTTGTTCCGCAGGTATTTCCACCTCAAGATTTTGTGGATTTTGAGGAGGAGGAGAAGGAGGAGGTGCATTAACATTTCCTGACAATTAACGAAATATACATCAAAAATCAACTCAAACCTACCTATTTAGAAATAAATTCAAACAAAAAAACAAATAAAACTCACTCCTGTGGTGTGCTCGATGTCGTGGCAGCATTTTGGTGTTGAATTGTCTTTTGTAAAACGCGAGCGCGCTTCCTAGGGTTTGCAGGCCACAGGTATAGAGGAGAAAAATAGAAATGAAATGAGATAAGCTTTTTTTTTAATTTATAATAGTTCATAACGCGCGCTCGCGTTATAACGCTCTTGCATTATAATGCAAGCACGTTATGGTTTGGTTTTGACGAGCCTTAGGCTCGTCATTACCAAACCATAATGCGAGCACATTTTGTATTAAATTTTTTTGAAAACAATTTGGCCACTTTTTGGCCCCCCATCTTTTTGCACGCACTTAGGTGGTTTTTGATTTTTAACAAAGAATATTCCATTGACATTAATTGTTGACGTTAGCACTGCGTCAGCAGTGACATCAGCATAAGGGGCCTCCTTTGGCCCCCTTCTAGCCCTAATAGGGTATTTTTTTTTCTGGGAGCCATAACTTTTCGCCACAAAATAAAAAATTGACAAATGATATATCGTCAAAAAGCTGGTTCTGAGCACTTCGTAATGGTGTAGGTAGTTTTCTGAGATTCTATTATAGGTGCTAGATACAACTGTTTGAAGCTAGAGCTTGCATTTTTCACTCTTGAGCTCACAACTTGCACCCAATTTATTGGAATTTTAACTTTTTATAGGCATTGGAAAGGTATTTCTATACTCTATAGTTCTGTCCATGCCATTTTTCTAGATTTTGCTTTAGACATCAAATTTTTAGTTTGAATCTCTTTGGGTAAATATCACTCATTGATTAGAAAGAGTTAAAATTGGTGGTTGTTTTGGTTTGGGGGGCTTCAATTATAATGTTGATTGAGTTTGTACTCTTCTTTTCCTCTACATAATGGATAAATCAAGGGTTCCATTGTTTATAACTATACAACTTGGAGTCAACATGCATGGAATGCCCTAATGGATCTTGGACATTCTTTATATGCTGAAAACAAGATACCTGAATCCAAAGATGATAAGGAAAAGATAAAATGGATGATAAAGCATACAAAATCTCTTGGATGTCTTCATAGTTTCCATTCCCTAGATCTCTTGTTTCGGATTGAGGCATGCACAAATTCACATGATGCTTGGGATAAGTTGAAAACATTGTATGGTACAACAAATGAAGTTAAAGGCTATCAAATTGATAATGAATTGATGAACCTTGATCCTAAGAACTTTAGCAACATCTAAGATTACATAACTAAAGTTAATGATCTAAGAACACAATGTAAAACATGTGGTATTGAGAAAAAAGACATCTAGTTGATCTACAATGTGTTGAATAAACTTGGTCCTGATTATGCAGCTTTTATCTCTAGCTTTCACACTCATAGGTTAACTGTGGGATCTTCTTTCACTATGCCTTCATTTGCATCCTTTTCTGAGATGTTAATGCATGAGCAACATAAGCATCTTTCTATGGGTATCATTAAGCCATCACAAACTCATGCTTTGGTGGTTGGACAACCTAAGGAACAGAAAGTGTTAGGTACTTCTGACAAGAAACAAAAGAAATCTAAGAAAAATCCACAAACAAATCAAGCACAAAATTCACCTAAGAAGGAGAAGTCTACATGTGCTTATTTTTGGGCTACTCCCTAAGTTGCACTTAAGGGGTGGTGTTAGTGTGAATACGGATATTTCCTATCTAGTTGACCCTTGTTGTGAGAATAATTCATATTATTTAACCATTTATTAGTTAAATAATATTCTCACACATACTTCACATGCTAAGTTGAATTAGTGAGCCTAATATATGTTTCTAGTTTTTTCTAATTGTCTAGTTGTTTCTAGTTGTCTTATCCTACACATGTGATATAGTTGTCACATGTCATAGGAATAAGACACTTGTCACATGACTACAACATCTTATCTCTCATCCTTGCCTTTATAAGAAAGGCTCTTCGTGTACATTGTAACATAAGATGAACAATTGTGCATTCATTGATAGAATAGAATTATTCTTTCATTGTCTCTCTTGTCCTTGCATGAAGTCCTAGATCTTGGGTGGCTCCTATCTTAGTGAACTCTTACACTATCCACTAAAACAATATGAAAATTTTGATCCA
This sequence comes from Cunninghamia lanceolata, assembly GCA_027924645.1. Classification (NCBI taxonomy): domain Eukaryota; kingdom Viridiplantae; phylum Streptophyta; class Pinopsida; order Cupressales; family Cupressaceae; genus Cunninghamia; species Cunninghamia lanceolata. Next base: position 38,301,619 of record BSBN01000084.1, on the reverse strand, counting down.
ACAAAATTAATTGTCACAACTTCAAAATTGGGAAGGTATCTTATCTTCATGGTAGAATGTGCTTACAGATCTCCTTTAGTTGTATATATGTGTTCTCCCACTATATATTTTGTTGTTCTAATAGTTATATTTGACCATTGATGGTCAACAAAGTGTTTTTCCTATCTTCTAAGGTGTCCAAGATCTAAATTATGATTGTCACTTTGATAGCCTCTATCAACAAGCCTATCAAATGTGAAAGATGTAGGCTGAGCACTTCTTTGAGATACTTAATTTTTGCCCTTAACCCCTCTCTTTGGTATTGTACATGTTGATATTGTTTGTGGAGGGTCTCAATTTGAACTCTGATGCTCCCATCTAAGTCCTTCATAACATCATAAGTAGTGGATTCCTACATTATTTGATTTTTTATCTTTTCCAATTGTACCTTTAGAGCCTTGGTTGAGGTTGGTCATACTAAATAAAATTGGTAAAGTGTGTTAATGTTTGCCTTAGTAGTTTGTATCTTTTTAACTTCCACCTCCAATTTAGTGTGTGCAGAAGCACACTTCTTTCTTATATCTTGTGTCTACTTTTTCTTGATATCTGATAGTAGTCTTTGCTTGATAATATCTTCTTGATTTTATATCTCTAGTAGAATATCATCTATAATTTTTCTTAATTGTTGACCCAAGCGAGTTGAATTATCCCTGATGACTTGTGCTATTGAATGAAGTGCAATGAGAACATAATTAATATCGTCAACAATATCCACTTGTTCTTCAAGGGATCTTCTCTTGCAGTGGTTTGTAGTATGTCTCGTAGCTGAAATTTCTATAGAGGAGAGATGTTGGAGAGGTTGGTAATGGGTAATTGGAGTGATGGAGGTGATGGGATAGGTTGGAGTTGCCCTTGTTGTGCTAAGAAATTTTTAATTTCTTGCATTGGATAAAATGGTGGGGATGTGGGGGTGGATGGAGGAGGTTTCTTTGGTGATGAAATCTTGAGTTGTTGTACCTCCTTTTGCGCTTCTTTCCCATCTCCTTTTTATTTTGTCACTTCCTCCTTTTGTGTTTCCTTTTTTGTTTCTAGTAGGGTAGTGTAGGCTTTCTTTGTAGCCTCTAGAGTCTCTTGTCTGACCCTCTCCTTTGATTTTGTTGCCTATGAGAGAAATGTATCCACCCTATGTTTTGACCTAAGCTCCTACTTATATAACTATATTATTTTTTCTCTCTTCTCTGGTGAAAGATTCACTACAACTTCATCTAATTCCTTTGTTCTAATATGCTCTTCTAGCCTCACTGATTGTTCTTATTTTTGTTCGCAAGAGACACTATATGGATTCATGAATGTTGTCATTGATGGCAACAAAGGTTATTCCACACATCCGCAAGACATGATGAGCCTCCACTGGAAGTCAGATTGAAGAAGTGTTATGATCCGGTAAGCAAGAACAGAGCAGTTAGCAAGGTCCGACAGTTAGGTTCGGATCTCTCAGAGGAAGTATTTCAGTGAAGTGTGGTTTTGGTGAAGTCAAGAGGAGTACCTTGACTAATAGATTCCAAGGATTTAGCCTCCGGTGATGGAAGGGTGAAGAGATATGAGCACTTGAGTGTTGGGTTCCTGTTTGATAGAGTAGACAGAGGAAGAACTGTACCGGCAGCGTGTCAGACCCAAATCCAGAAGAGATATTGCTAATGACTAAGTTTCTTGAGGTATCATTCATGATTGGCTGACATGGTTGAAGACTTCTACAAGCATATTCTTGATCTGCATTACTTGGTATGCAAGGATTCAACCGACAAACCAGAGTTTGAGATAATATTGACTATTCTGGATGCCGACTAGAAAAGTGTTGAAATTACTTGTGCGGATATATATACAAGATGGATTTAGATGTGAAGTGGTGAGTGTGTGTATTGAAGTGTGAATAAAAGCAGAAGAATAGTATAAAAGGCAGAAAAATAGGTTCAGAATGTAGGAGGACAGCAGCACTTAAGGAGAGTAAGAATGAAGTGCAACAGATCAGTCTATTGAGCTTAACCGGAACTAAACTTCAGCATGTGTGGATGCTTCTCATCAGTTCAAGTTGTCTTCTTGTATACAGTAAGTCTTTTGTAGGCAGTGAGCCTCTTGTGAGCAGTGTGCTCGAGCAGTGAGCCCTAATTGGCAAGTGCCATTTTTGTATCTTCTATTCTTCTAACAAAGAATAATCTGGGTTAATCACCTCGTAGTTTTTTCCCTTAATAGGGTTTCCATGTCAAAATCATTGTGTCATGTGTATTGGTGTTATTTCCATTTCATGATTATGCTTGCTTATTTGATCTGATGTTGCATTAACTGTTAAGAAAGCACAAAAAGTTGAGATATTAGGATAACTGATTCACTCCCCTCTCAGTTATCAATAATTGGTATCAGAGCTAAGTTCCTCCCAGCAGAGCCTAACAGCTTGAGGAAGATCTGGGAATTCAAATGGATGTGTATGGTATGAGGGAGCAACTTAAGTCTGCCCTTGTTGATCTTGAGCAGTCAATTTCTGAAGTCAATGAATGAAAGGAAAGACTCAAATAGGCTGATGATTTCATAAAAGAACTAAAAGAGAAACTGAGTCTCTCTATGAAAAAGAGAAAGGAGCTACTTCAGCAATTGGCAAGTCAAGGTGAAGCTAATGATACAAATGAAGATCTGAAAGAGAAAACCAAGTTATGTGAAAAATTATCAAAAGAAATCATCATGGTAAGACATGAAATGGAATCAGGAGTTATGAAGTTTACCCAAGAAATTGAAGAGAAGAAAATCTGAAGATGATCTAAGACAATGTCTCAAGGAAAAATCAGAAGACTGCCACAAGATGGATATAATATTCAGACATCTTGAATCTAATCTTGAAGATGCTAAAGACAATGAAGAAAAACTTGAGGATCATATTGTCTCTCTTAAAAGGGATCTTTAAACAGCAAATGAATATAAAGAGAAATTCAAGATAAGCTCTGCTCAACTTGAAGTTCTCCTTGAAAGCCAAAAGAGGGTAGATGACAAGTGTAGCCTGGGATATGAAAAAGGTGAAAGCTCCAGATCCGGTCAAAAGAATTTTGGATAAGAAAATCCAAGGAACAGGCCTAGAAGACCTCCAGTAAGGCAGCCTAATGCTCAAAGATATCCGTCCTTCAATGGATATTGCCACAACTGCAATAACTTTGGTCATAAAGCTAATCAGTGTAGAAAGAGAATGAATCAGACTAATACATCCTTCTCCAGACAGTGTTTCAATTGCAAAAGGTATGGTCACAAATCTCATAAATGCAGTAATATGCAAATGAACAATTCATTCAATGGTAGATGCTTTGCATGCAATAGAATGGGTCATATGGATAATCAATGCAGATCAAGAGGATATCAATCAAATATGCAAAGAAATGTTGTTTGCCAAATTTGTAATAGATCCAGTCATATTGCCAAATTATGTAGAAGCAAGAATTAGGACAAAAGAGGTTCGGTACATCATAATCAGAATTAAGACAAGGGAAAACAAAAAGTGAATGCGGATGAAGTTTAAAGTGAGATGAACAAGATTTGGGTGAAGAAAAGTACAGAGAACATAGGGGATGGATCTGCACCAGACTCTGGTGTTGATATTCCTTCCGAAAATTAAAAAGTGAGCTCTGGCTCAGGGGGAGACACAAAGAAAACCATTTTCTCCCAACCAGTCAATTGGTGCCAGAACTAGCACAATGAGAGTTGCGGATTAAAGGGTTCATAAGAGAAACATCTAAATAAACTATGGTTAAGATTTGGAAGATTCGCAAGATGTTTAGATCAAGATTGATCCGGTTCTTGAAGTCATCTGAATAAGGGAAACCAGAATGACTTAGGTCGAGCATTTATTGCAACTTGGTATTAGGGTTTGCGGAGTAATATAAGGGTTCTTGTTATTAAACATTTGCTCATTCTACATTTAAGAAGAATAAAAGAGGAGCTCTACAACAAATTTTCTCAAGTCCATCAAAGTTCATTTGCAGAAGTCGATTCATCCAGAAATCAATCCGGCTCACTCTGTGAAACCTAAAGGCGCAAAAGGTATTTTCCATTCTTAAATATCTCTCTGCAAATTTTTTTTAAAGATGTCTACTCTGAATATTGTGAAGATCACTGATAGGCCTCGTCCCAAATTCAAGAAACATCCCTACAAATCCTTGGAAGTGGATCCCCTAGGAGTATTTTCCCGTGTTTCGCATGGTGTCTTGCATACAGAAGATATTAGGGTTTACATTCACGCAAACATTGAAAAATTTGAAGAGTTCAAATTGAGGGATATCTACCACAAACAACTAATAGATGATTCATTTGAGCTCAAACCCTAATACACGGCCCTCCGGGAGAAGCACTTTGCACAGTGTATACATTTCCCCTGCTTTGCTGAGGATGAATGGGTCCGGTATGTCTTGAGAAGAATACATGACAACTTCATGTGGTTGAATGGACTATTCAAGATCACAAAAGATGCCATTAGGGCAATTACTGATTTACACTCATCCTGTGGGATACCAACTCTCAAGTCTATCAAGAATCAGACTGTAAGTGAGGCTACCGGATCTAGGTTTGACAAAAGAGCAATGACAATAGAAGATATCACTGATCCGGATATCAAGTTTGCCTCCATGATCAACGGATACAAGATATATCATTCTAGCAGGGTGAATTTAGTACCTGGAACTGCTATCTACACTGCCTATGAAATGTTGAGGAAAAATGCAGACTACGACCTTTGCGAGCTCCTTCTAAAACAACTCTTGGAGAACCTGCAGAAGATAAAGAAGGACAAGAAGAATTCCTTCAAATTTGGTGGCCTAATACTCTGTCTATTCTTCTACTTTATGAATGAGCTACCCGGATCTAGTGGATGGGTATGGCAGAATGACAGACCAGTTGCCATACAAATCAGGGATCATTTGCATGGACTTGGTGATGACAAAGCACAAAACTCATCTCTTTGGGGTTTCTTCAAAAACTTTCAGAACATGATGCAAGCTAGAGAGAGAATTCCCCAATCTCTAGTTGAGAAATACAAAGACACAGTATGCTTTATGGTAGAGACTGATCAGTGTCCAATGGAGGCAGTGGAACCAAGAACAATATGGATCATGCCAATGGGGTATGAGGTGGATGAGAACATCGTGGAGTTGCATGTTCAGCACATGTTGAGTCAACTGAAGGATCCCAAGGCAGAAAGGTTTGGAACCTTTGAAGAATTGAGTGTAAAGATCCATGTAGAACTTTGACAGCCTGAAATCAAGAGGAAAGTAAGAAGGGAAGTTGAAGAAGTTGCCAAGAGGCATGGAATCTCAAAAGAGGCACTTGATGCCCACAGAGAAAAGACAAAAGAAAAAGAAGTAGAAGAGGAAAGAAGTGCTTTGGTAGAATCTTCCACCCAGACCAGATCATCAAAGAAATCTACACCTGCCACTGCTAAAAGCTCAAGGGCATCAAAATCAGAAGCAAAAACATTCGGCAAAGGAGAGAAGAGAACTAAGACAAAAGCCACAAGATATTATGCTAGTCAAAAGGATGAAGAAGAAATTGAATCTAATGAAGAAGTCAAGAAAATGAAGAAAAAGAAGAAAACATCTTATAAATCCTCAACCAGTCAAGGCGAAGAAGAAAAGGCAGAGGAATTTGTTGAAAACCCCACTCTTCGCATAGATGACATCATCAAATCAGTCACTGTGGATGGAAATTTTTAGCCAATGGTTGAATTCTATGATGATTATGGTGAAGCTGATGAGAAGATATTGTAAGATGCCACAGTCAGGTATCTAAACATCTACAACAAAGCATTCATTGAAATTATATCTCTGATCCCCAAAAGCTTAGAGAAGGAACTTGAAATAAGGAAGAACAATGCCCAAGCCAAAGATCTAGAAATTCGGGAGTAGATAGCTATTCAGATCTATCCTTCAATCACTCAGAAAGAAATGAATATGATCTTCAAAGATTGCAAGGATGAGTTTCGGAGCAAAGCTAGAATGAATCAGCTCATGCTTGGAGAAACTGATAAAGTGGCAAACGAAACAAAATCGATCCTCCTGAATGCCTTCAAAAGATTCAATCTTCCTGTTATAGAGGACTTAGATGTTGATCCCTCAGCCATAGGTGTTGAAGAAGGATCTACTGAGACAACGACAGAAGAAGTAATGGACACCGGTAAAGATAAGGGCTTGGAATCCTCTACTCCGGAAGAGGTGGCCCATGAACAAACAAACATTACTCCTCTGGTTTCCCCTGCTAACTCCGGATCCAAAGGAGAAGAAAGAATAGAGGAGAAAGAAAAAGAAGTGAAGGGAAAAAAAGATGACAGCTCTAAGACTACAGAAGAAAAGAAAACTCTGTCTCTGGCAAGAGACACTGCAGAAATTGTCAAAGAATTCTTAAACAAAGAGACAATGGAGATTGATGAATCGGAGCTTCTACTAGGACCATTTGATTTTGATTCTCTTTTCCCGGTACAAACAATGAAGATAGCTTCATTTGCTAATGCAAAGGCAAAAGAAAAACTCCTGAAGTCTCACATGGAAGACTGTGACCTAATAGAAGCTGCATCCAATGTGCTTGAAAAGATCATGCCATCCTTTCTGAAGGATTCATCAGCTTCCTCATCAGGTAATCTTAAGTCTCTTGTTAGTTCAGTCAACACTCATTTTGAGACCTTAGAGAAATCAGCGGAGGAAAAGGTTCGGAAAGAGTTTTTGGATAAAATATTCTCTAAAGTACTAAGTCTAATATCAAATGATAGAAGAAATACGGATATAGGGATAAAGAGCTTAGAAAATGCTCTTAAAGATGGCGGGGAAATACATAAATTTTGTCTATCATGGTCCAAAGCAACAATGGAGATTGAGAAGAAAATGAAAGAATAGGAGATCAAACTAACACAACTTTCTCAAAATTTTGATCCACTTACCTCATCCATAGTAAATCAAGAATGTCAAACTATTGCAGTCTTGGATGAAATTAAGAAGCTAGAGAAAGAAAAGAAAAATAGAATTAGTAGGTTAAATGATCTTAGAAGAATAATCATTCATAAGTTGGAGGCCATGCATGAGGCCCTAAGTGATGCTCAAACCACAGCCAAGACAAATGATCTGACAGATCTGAAGAAGGCAGAAGCTTTTGCATTCCTGTTGAGTGGTCACATATCAATTTTGGACAGGATGAAGCTGAGTTAGGCAACCAAAGTTGTACAATTGAAAAACACTTTTGCAGATATACTAACATATATGTAGAGTACAATCGGATGATATACTTATGCGACTAAGTATAGATTAATTTTTGAAAATTTTGGTATGTGGACCCCACCCTTTTCCATTGATGTCAAAGGGGGAGTGATGAGTAGTGAAAAATGAGGAATCTAGCTAAGGGGGAGCTCTGGAAAATGTACATAGAGATAGAGCATCAACCAAGGGGGAGTATTGTGTGACACTTAGTCATTTTTCACTAAGTGTTGCCATCAATGCCAAAGGGGGAGATTGTTGGCAAGAGACACTATATGGATTCATGAATGTTGTCATTGATGGCAACAAAGGTTATCCCACACATCCGCAAGACATGATGAGTCTCTACCGGAAGTCAGATTGAAGAAGTGTTGTGATCCGGTAAGCAAGAACAGAGCAGTCAGCAAGGTCCGACAGTCAGGTCCAGATCTCTCAGAGGAAGTATTTCAGTGAAGTGCGGTTTTGGTGAAGTCAAGAGGAGTACCTTGTCTAATAGATTCCAAGGATTTAACCTCTGGTGATGGAAGGGTGAAGAGATATGAGCACTTGAGTGTTGGGTTCCTGTTTGTCAGAGTCGACAGAGGAAGAACTGTACCGGCAGAGTGTCAGACCCAAATCCGGAAGAGATATTGCTAATGACTAAGTTTCTTGAGGTATCATTCATGATTGGCCGACATGATTGAAGACTTCTACAAGCATATTCTTGATCTGCATTACTTGGTATGCAAGGATTCAGCCGACAGACCAAAGTTTGAGATAATATTGACTATTCCAGATGCCGACTAGAAAAGTGTTGAAATCACTTGTGCAGATATATATACAAGATGGATTTAGATGTGAAGTGGTGAGTGTGTGTATTGAAGTATGAATAAAAGAAGAAGAATAATATAAAAGGCAGAAAAATAGGTTCGAAATGTAGGAGGACAATAGCACTTAAGGAGAGTAAGAATGAAGTGCAGCAGATCAGCCTATTGAGCTTAACCAGAACTGAACTTCAGCATGTGTGGATGCTTCTCATCAGTTCAAGTTTTCTTCTTGTATACAGTAAGTCTTTTGTAGGCAGTGAGCCTCATGTGAGCAGTGTGCTCGGGCAGTGAGCCCTAATTGGCAAGTGCCATTTTTGTATCTTCTATTCTTCTAACAGAGAATAATATCTTGGGTTAATCACCCCGTGGTTTTTTCCCTTAACAGGGTTTCCACGTCAAAATCATTGTGTCATGTGTATTGGTGTTATTTCCATTTCATGATTATGCTTGTTTATTTGATCTGATGTTGCATTAACTATTAAGAAAGCACAGAAAGTTGAAATATTAGGATAACTGATTCACCCCCCCTCTCAGTTATCAACAATTTCTACTTCAAAACTATGGCCAATTCTTCTGGAAAACCTTTGATTATCTCTATCAAGGTACAAGGTGTACTTGATATGTACTCTAGCAAGGCTTCTTCAATTTCTTTCTTATTATTTGCACTTGTAAATACATATGTACAGTTTGCAGTGGCATGTCTAATGTAAAGATAGATCTATATAACACGATGTGATCCATTATTTCTTTAGTTTTTTCTCCCCAGTGCTTCTTAGGATTATCTTCATTTCTACATGCCATTTTCCTTCCTTATGTAGTCGCAGTTCTTCTATTCCTACCTCTTCTTATTTTTGTGTTACTTCTCCCTATTATGTTTCCTTTGTATGCTTTGTTTGTGCTTAAAATATATTTGTGTTTATCTTTTTTCTATATCTTTAGCTAACATGTTTTCCCTTTCTTCTTCTCTACACTCATTTGTAGCAATGGCTCTATGGCTTCCCTCATCGGTGATTTTGGGGCTTCTACTTGTGTTTGGGCTATTTGAAGTGATGGAATAGCTTGCTTCCTCCTTCTAGAGATTTATGTTGAGCATTTCTCCAACTCCTCTTTACCCAATAGTGCCTTGTGTTTGTGAACCTCTTATTTTGAACCTCAAGGATTTAAATTTAAGGTGCTTAGAGTGTCATACTTTGTTTGGCCCTACTTCTAGTGATACTAGGGAGTTGGAGATCTTTGTAACATCTGGTGGGGTGGGATCCTTTGGTATTCCCCACTTTTGTAATTTCTCCTTATTTTTCTCCATATGCTCTATAGCCTTTTGTTTTCTCTATTTGTCCAAAAATTCCTTGTATATGCCAAATATTTCTACTTTAGGATCCTTCGGGAGATCAAACGATGCCTTAGCATTTGCACATACTAACTTATCACTCACTTCATAAGGTAACTATGGTAGCCATGATTCACGCAGTTCCACCACCTCCATGAAAACGTGGTCTTTATCTACTGCAAATGTGATAGATCATCTGCATATGACCTTACCACATCATATGATATGTGGTCCCTTGTTTACATTTGTGATTGATTTTTTTCGAAGAATCCCTAGTAGGCTTCAGTATAGGATGTGGCATCACTAAAGTATTTTACATGGGCATTGATTTATGTAGCTACTATGATATCTTGGGACCAAATTTTTCTAGGAAAACCAAGAAGCTCATTCATAAAGTAAAATGCTAGGAAAATGATTAAATATCCATACCTAAATTGATACCAGTTCCTTCCTTTTTTCCTAGTTATGTTCTCCATCAGTTGCTCTTGGAGGACCTCGTACAAGTCAAATTCTTTACCGTGCATCACCATTTGATAGGCAATGAGTATCACTATGCTTGTAGAAGAGCATTCTTTATTTATGTAGTAGATTTTGTGGGTGATACCGAGAGTGGCATGTCTGATAGCGGGGTTTATAATTTTATCTATTTCTAAATTCCGTCCATCTGATGTAGCCCCCATCAATTTTGTAACTTTTTGGTTACTTCATTTTTTCTTTGAAGGTAGCTCACCTTTGTTCCATAGTCTAGTTACCACATAGATGACTTCTTTGGTCATATAGTAGGGTTTGTCTAGGTACATGTAGTCATCACGGATCTATTGAATATAATCTTAATCCAACCCACCTTTGTACAAAAATTTGGGAATTCATTCCATATGTCAAGTTTGAATGCTCCCACTTGCTTGTACTAGTCCAAATATTCTTTTTGACCTAGTTTTAACAAGGTTCTCTGAAGCGACTCAAATTTGGTATGATTTATTTTTGTTAATGCAATGCATATATACTTTCAGTCTTCCTTTGCATATATTAAGTCTACAGGCATGTTTGAGAAAGCCCCATTACGGTCTACCTGGACATTGCTTTGAATAGGTACTTTTTGTATTTTGGGTGCAGGTAGTTCTGCACATCTATGAGAATAGGAGTTTCCATTATCCCAGTTTCTAATTCCTCTCTTCAGCTTTGTAATTAAACTTATAGTCAATACTCTCACCAGTGGCTCATTTTTGCCTAGAGGGTTTGTAGCACAAGTACTTAGCAATTTTTACAAGTGATTTCTTCCTTCATTCTGAGCTACATTTATAGATTTTCAATGGTAGGTTTTTCATTTATTTCTCCTACCTATCTCTTTGCTTCCAACCAGGGCTTAAATTTGACAGTCGACCTTGCCTGTCAAGCAATTTTTTTATGACAGTTATCAATTCAACGCTGCCTTTAAATACTATGACATATTTTAGTATAAGTAGATTATATAAAAACCAAATATACATATCAGCATAATCGTATGTAAATTTTGACAGTTTGTCCAAAATCTTTCCTTTCATAAGATACAGTCTTTTTAAAAATTTGATTGTATTTTACAACAAAAATGGCTAAATACAACTATACAACTGTCAAATTTAAGCCCTGCTTCCAACAATTCTTCTCGATGGGATACTTTAATTCTTTTCTGGTGTGCCTTCTCTTTATAGTTATGTTATACTATAATACAAACTATGATACATTTTTGAGGTTTTTAGTTCTGAACTTCCTTTGTGATAGTGTTTTAACTTTGCACCATTTACATGACCATTTAGTAGTTCATTCTGTAGTGTTTTTAGCTTGATGGCTTCAAATTGAGATACTTTTGCAATTCTGTAAGGACCTAACCATCGCATTTTCAATTTACCTTTTTTCTTGAACTTATTATCATATAGTAGGACCTTATGATCAACATTATGTAGAGAGTGATCAAGAGAAAATTGTTCTCAAGAGTACTACATGTGTAAGTAATTAGTTGGGGATATTAAGGATTTAGCTATGTAGGAATTCTCAAATAAACAAGGAGATGAAACATAAGCACACAATCACCATGGACTGTGGAAAACTAATGATCTCCAAGGAGATGAAAAACAAGCATAACTTGAATGAAATTGTATGCAAAATCCACCATTTATAACAACCAAAAGGTAAGTACATATAGGTGAGGATGAGTGAGAAGGTTGAGGTGACTTAGGAGTCGAATTCAACACTCCACTCACCAAGTGGCAAAAGGATGTCGACACATAGCTTGGAGAGTTGTGTCAAACTCTCCAAGTTGACACCTAGTCACCTAAGGTGGCTTAAAACCATGTGCTAATTATATTACTTAGAATAGGTAATATATAATAAAGTTTAGCACTAACAAGTTATTTACAGTATAATACCTTTTGATTAACTATTCTATATTTAAAGATTAATAAGCACGTTATATGATTTTCAAATAATAGAAACTATGTTTACTATACATTTCTTTCTTTGTTTTCATATGTCAAATGAATCCTCCTTCACAATAAATGCATGTGCATGCCTTTGCACAACATTGAAGACCAAAACTCTACGCAAAACTAGATAAGCACATGTAACTGTAGAAATAAATTCAAACCCAAATAGTGAATGATAAAATTAGAGTTATATCAGACTTGAAATCCTTATAAAGAAGTGAAGGTAAATCGCTAAGGTCAAACCTCGGGGGTATAAGCATGGATGAGTTCACCAAAAATGTAAAAGAAAATACATTTTCCTAATGGGTTGGTTGGATTAATTGATCTGATGCTACCAATAAACACATAATTGACCTAGATTACAAGGTTTGGTAAATATAAAAATAATAAATGCTTTTTGAAGAATTTGAATCTCAAGGAACAATGTACCAAGTTAGCTTCCAATGGCTATAAGGAAAGGACAAGAGTTAGTAATGTGAATTTCAGGTTAAATCTATATCATGCAAGATTACACATGCACTTGAAGAAATGACTACGAATGGGAAATATGAAATCTGGGAATGGAGAATAGATATACAAATATCAAAGCTATAGTAATGCAAATAAATACAAATAAAATAAGAACAAAAATATATACGTATGAAAATTTGTATAAGTGAAAATAAACAAGGATAAAAAAAATAGATAAAGGAACCAAACTTAATATAAAAAAAAAGTCCTATATATTATTGTATAATTATATTGAAACATTTTATGAGGTACACAAAATTCACCATTACACTTAATTGTTTTGTCTTTCCATGTACGTCTTGACAAAAATGAGAGAATCCATTTCCTAAATTTTTTTTCTGCACGACATTGAAGATCAAAGTAAAAATACATAGTCCTGGGCCGGTGGAATGTCTATTCCATTTTTTCACATGTGGGCCAGTGGAAGATTTACTCAAAACAAAATTTCCACTTGCGTCCAAGGCGGGCGGTGGAAAGTTCATTCAAAATTTCCACGTCCTCCAAACCGAAGGTGACGGGCACTTTAATGTCTTTCAAGGTAACTTCTGTCTAGTGTTGCTAGATGCAATGAATCGAGACGAAAGACGGATGAATGAATGAAAGTTTTTAATGATGTACACCAGATCATGCAGTCTGTGGGACCAATAAAAAAAGTAGAATAGCACAAAACAAAAGTATCAACTAGCAGCCATGTAGCTACTTTTGACTGCTCTCTATTTCTTTGTTGATCTTCATTCTTGTGTGATAATAGAGAACACTTTACATGCTAGATGGAATGTGCCCACCATAAACAGCCGCCACTTTGTGTGCCGACTCTTTTTCAGTATTTTTGACCAGCAATTTTGTCAACTTGTTTTATAGATGATTTGAATCAATGATCCGCAATGTTTTCGACCTGTCTGTTTGTCGACATGATTTCAACCTGTATGTTTGTCGGCAGGATTTCGACTGCCGTGTCAGGCTGTTTAAGCCCTTCCAATGGAATGAAAGGAGACGAAAACCGCACAAAACAAAAGTACCAACTGGCAGCCACATAGCTACTTCTGACTGCTCTCTATTTCTTAGCTGATCTTCATTTTTGTACTACAGTTGATAATAGAGAATACTTTATATGTTAGATGGAATGACACAAAACAAAAGTATCAACTGACAGCCACATAGCTACTTTTGGCTGCTCTCTATTTCTTTTAATATTAAATTTAGTTATGTGTTAATAGTTTGATTAATTCGATTATATAAGTTATTCTTGATCTAGTTTTGCACCCAATAGATCATTTTTCCCTTCCCTTTTCAGCACTGCTGTTGGAGAGCTATGGAGTTATTGACATCAATGGCTTCTTTGATGGCGATTCTGGCCTTTAGGCAGACAGTCATGCAAGCACTTATGCAGGCATATGCAACCCTACCCCCTGGCCTTCGTATTGCTTTTAGCATATTCACCCATCGTATCCTCAGTTGGTTCTCAGCCTACAGTTGCTTTGAAATTCTGGATGTAGATGGTGTCAACACCAATGAGCTTTACAGTGACGTGCAACTTCACCTGAGCAACTCTCCATCCATTTCTGCAACTAGAATTAGCAGGGCTAAGAACTCAAGCTCTTTATCCTTCAGTCTTGCCGACAATGATAAGTTTGTTGACAAATACAATGGAATTACCGTCTGGTGGGAGCACCATGTGACCCAGAGGCAGAACCAGACATTGTTAAGGTCACTGCCAGAGGAGAAGAGACGATTTATGCTATGCATTCACAAGGAGGACAAAGACCGTGTCTTGAAACCATATCTCGGACACATCATGGAGCATGCTTCAGAGATCAGAAGAAAGAATAGAGACCGTTTGTTGTACACAAATTCTAGAGGTATGGATTCCAGAGCTCAACCGTGGGATCCAGTGCCCTTCAAGCATCCAAGCACTTTTGATACTTTGGCACTAGACCCCATTAGGAAATCAGAGATCATAGCAGACCTTGATGCCTTTGCCAAAGGGAAGGAATTTTATCAGAATACTGGAAGAGCCTGGAAAAGAGGGTATTTGCTTCATGGACCTCCAGGAACAGGTAAATCTAGCATGATTGCAGCTATGGCTAATTACTTGTGCTATGATGTATATGACCTTGAACTTACAGAGGCCCATACAAATGCAGACCTAAGGAAACTACTAATCAAGACTACTAACAAGTCTATCATTGTTATTGAGGATATTGATTGCTCCCTCAATCTCTCTCACCGTGCCAAAAAGCCTTGCAGGTCAGAGGGTAGATCAGAGCCTCCAACCGATAGATCTGATGACAATAGCAATTCAATTACCCTCTCTGGATTGCTGAATTTCACAGATGGGCTATGGTCATGCTGTGGTAGTGAAAGAATATTTGTCTTCACCACTAATCATATAGAGAAACTGGACCCTGCATTGTTAAGGTCTGGTAGGATGGATATGCACATCTTAATGTCATTCTGCACATTCCCTGCCTTGAAAATTCTAGTTAAGAACCATCTTGGTATTGAAAGGCATGAACTGTTCCCAAAACTGGATCAGATTATTGAGGATGCCCAGATGACACCTGCAGATGCCAGTGAAATCCTCATAAAGTATCGTCTCAATCCAACAAGAGCACTGGAAGAGTTGTTTGAAGCATTCAAGGCTGCAAAGGAGAGACCACCTTATAGCAGAGAAGAAAGGCCAATTGGGGAGGAATATGAGGAGCAAGAAAGGAGAGCTCTGGAGACTGCTCAGAAGATTGAAAAAGAGGAATCATTGAGTTTTGGTGAAGTATCGTCTAAAACATGTGAGTGATACAAAGCAAGCCAAATTGCTAAGGATAGAGATGCAGATACAGAGACACTAGCAAAGAGTAATTATCTATCTGAAGAGGAAAGGAAGAGTGGAGATGTAAAGGTGCAGAAACCTGAATGTGTTGAATAGTTTAAGATGGTCAGACAACTTTAGTACTGCGTTTTAGTTCTACTGTAAGCACAATTTTATTAGGTCAATAATTGTTCTGGCTAGATTCTTACTTAGCAATTTATAGTTTTATTGTTCAATTGGATTTATAGTTTTATTGTTCAATTGGTGATCTCGATGAGGATGATAGTATGTTTTTTTAATAAAACTATCAATCAATGAGTATTGTAATGCGCTCTATATTAACAGAAATACCCAATATACAGTTGTTTCCATTAAAATTTTTTAATTTGCATGATATAAGTTTTGTAGTCATTATGTGTTCAAAGCAAAACGATTTCAAACCTTATGGAATTTCTTTTATTTTTTACTCAAATGGTTGCTTTGCTGCTTGTTATTTTAACTCTCTAAATGTCTAGAACAAGCATAAATCTCGATATTTATTAAATTAGTAACTCGTTTAGTTAATTAAGTAATTAATTATATTTTTTTAATAATAAAGGATGTTATTTTAATGAATAGTTTATTTAATTTATTAACTTGCTAATTAATATTGAGATATTTGGATAATTTTAAGTGGTAGATTTGTGATAATAAATAATTATTAGATTATAATATAGTTTAACTAATATTTAAGTTTTATTTAGTTTTTAAATTATTTATATATAAATAAGATTTGGACCAGATTAAAATTGATTTATAGGATTAATGAAAATAAAATGTAATAGTTTTTTTTTGTTTTTTTATACCAAGAAAATGCTAATTATAAGAGGAGAATGCAGTCAAAGACTGCTAAGAACACTGATAAAGAGCACACCCAACAACACAATAAAAAAACTAGAGTACAACCAAACACCATAACAATATTGACAAAATAGAAGCCCCAGAATCTTGTCAAGATGCAGACAAAGAGACTGTACCATAAAAACTCTAAAATGTTGGAGGAATCTAGTAATTTCTCCACTATTTTTGTTGTCCATTACATAGGTTAAATATAGTTAATATTTATTTTGCATGTTCTTTTCTGGAGCTTTCTTGTAATTGCTTTATGCCTATTTATTTGGGCTTTTGTAATGTTTTTGTAGATCAATAAAAATAAAAAATCAGTTTTGTTTTTCTTTATGATTGTTGTAGAAATCCCGTTCATCTCTGTTTTTCTTCAAATTGGTATCAGAGCCTTAAGGGAAAGAAGTCCCTGGCCAAACAAAGAGAAGGGAGATAAATCGTTGCATAAGAAGCTTTTTTGTTCGAGACACAACCAAAAAAAAGAGGCCAGAGATAATTAAAAAAACACAAATATTGTATTTTGCAAAAGGAACCAATTTGCTCCAGCAAATCGGATCGAATCATGGCATCAAGTAACAATTTTTTGTAGCCTCTGACTTTTACTGGTAAGAATTATGAATATTGGGCTATTAAGATAAAAACATTGTTTTGTTCACAAGGTGTTTGGAATTTAGTAGAAAATGGTTTTGTAGAACCACATGATCAAGCAGCATATCAGGCATTAACCAGAAATCAAAAAGATGAACTTGAAGCAAAAAAAGAGGATGCAAAAGATCTATTCTTAATCCAACAATCAATTGAGGAGTCTATCTTTCCAAGGGTTGCAAAAGCAACTAGGTCTAAGAAAGCTTTGGAGATCTTACAGACAACCTATCAAGGTACCACTAAGGTGAAAGTAGCTAAACTACAATCTCTTAGGAGAAATTTTGAGAACTTACAAATGAATGATTCAGAGTTTTAGATCATTTGATGAACCGAGTTATAAATGTTGTGAATCAAATTATATCTAATGCAGAAGCTATGTCAAATCAGAAGATTGTAGACAAAATTCCCAGGAGTTTGCCTAGCAAATTTGATGCAATAGCTGTAGCAATTGAAGAATCTAAAGATTTGACGTAGTTATCAATAGATGAATTAATGGGATCTTTGTTAATGCATGAGTCTAGAATGAATAGAATAACAATACTTATTTTGAGAATGCTTTCAAGTCTCAGGAATCATCTAGTAGAGGAAGAGGAAGGTCAAGTTCATAGGAAGAGGTTATGGCAGAGGTGGAATGACAAATTCAGACCAGTGACAGGAATAATCAAGGAGAAAGGAATAAACAAGAAAATCATACTACTACAACAATAGAGAACGTGGCAATAATCATTTTCAGTAGCATTCATAGAGGTTTGATAAATCTAACATTCAGTGTTTTTATTACAAAAAATATGGGCATTATGCATACGAGTGTAGAAACAAACAAGGAGATGTGAGTAAACATAATGCTAATTACATAGATGAATCTAATTCTGGAAGTTTATTTATATCACTTTCCATGTTGCTCAAGAAAGTGCTAAGGATATTTAGTTTTTAGATAGTGGGTGCAGCAATCATATGACAGGGAATAAGGAATTGTTTGTTAGTCTTGATGATTCTGTTAAATCTGAAGTGAAATTGGGGAATAATACTAAAGTACCTGTAAAGGGAAAAGGGGTAATAAATGTTTTGACAAAGAATGGTGAAAGAAGATTTATTTTTTATGTTTGTTTTGTGCCTAGCTTAAAACATAATCTTATGAGTGTTGGATAGTTAATACAAAAAGGTTACATGGTATCTTTTAAAAATAATGTTTGCACTATATTGGATAGATTACAAAGTGACAGGTTGATAGCAAAAGTGGAGATGACAAGGAATCAGATGTTCCACCTTTGTATTTAGTGCATCGAAGGAGATGAGGAAGCAAATTTCAAGACTGTGCATCTAGACCAATCATGGTTATGGAATTTGAGGTATGGACATTTATATTTTAGAGGTTTGAGTTTGTTACAAAAGAAGAATATGGTGAAAGGTTTTCCACCCAAAGTGTGCATATTGCAGGAAACTAGGACATGATGAGCATAAGTGTTATGAGAGAAAAATTGATGAGTTGACTCACATTAATCAAAAGCACAATATCAACTTGCCATCATCCATATCACCTAGTCCATCCTCTTCTTCGATACCATCATCATCTACACAGACAAGGACAACAAGCATTACTAATGGGACAAATAAGGGAAAAGGACAAGCACTCTTTTCTTCTATAAGCCTTCAGTCAAAGAGATGGATTCTTGATTCTAGAGCTTCTCATCATATGACATCTTCACAAGGGATGTTCTCTTCATTTGAGTCATGTACTTCACCACCTATGATGGGTAGCAATACATGCATGCATGCAACTGGTAAATGGACTATTGATATTGGTGAGGATACTTTCAATAATGTATTGTGTGTACCTTCCTTGTCAACCAATCTTCTTTCCATCTACCAAATTACTCATTGTGGTGCAGGGAAGACAATTGAGTTCACTCCCAATTCAGTGATCATAAGGGGCTTGGAGAGTAGAGATATCATTGTTGTTGGGATGGCTAATCATGCATCTTGCTTGTATACATTCTCCCATTTTACTTCTTCTAATGATGTAGATCCATTGCTTGATATTCACAATCATGCATCAAGTGTGAATCATGTTTCTGAGGAGAAGTTTGGTTACTTGAACCTTGGTGTTCTTTCATCCACATCAGTTCATGAGATTAGTGTTGAGCTTCCATCTCCTCCACCTTCTGCTTCTTCAGAGATTGACATCGACATGGTTTCTTCTACTTTAGTTGAGCAGGATCATTCAGGTGTTTCAGACATAGCTTTGTGGGGTACTTTCTTGGTAGGTATATTAGACTTGTTTTGTGAGTCTCATATTATAGATTTGGAGGACACACTTGAGGGGATATCTCTACTCTTTGATGATAGTTCTGATACAACTCTTATCCCATCTACTTCATCTTTGGAGGTTATTTTTCATGAGTCTACCCAAGATTTTGGATTAGTCACACCTCATTGCATTGTGTCATTCTTTCATTCTGACATGTGGATATTTTAGCAGTTTTTAGAGACACCCATCATGAGACTTCTTCCCTGATATCTCTTTTTGGAGATGGAGTTTCTTCTACATCAACCTTTGGATTGGTTTCTTCCTAAGGGGAGGAATGTTGTTTGCAGGTACATGACACTTTCCAACTTCATCTTCATGCATTCACCATCAACACATGAGCTACTTCATTGTGGGGAGACCTATAGTCTCACTCTTGCTCTCCTATGGGGGTTATTTGATTATATATGTGATAAAAGTAGTCCTTGGGGGATCATGTTGAGTCCTCCTACTATCACTTCTTTCACTTTCATTGTTTTATGCATTCTCACTTTTGGAGAGGAGTTTTGTCCCATGAGGTTTTCTCCTTTTTTCCACTTGAGATTTGTTTGTACATGGGTACCTAACATGGTCTAGTAGATGGGACCCATAATTGCATCTATGCTTTAGTTAGCTACTCCCTAAGTTGCACTTAAGGGGGGTGTTGGTGTGAGTATTACCTATTCGGTTTACCCTTGTGTGAATAATTCAAATTATTTAACTATTTATTAGTTAAATAATATTCACACCTCACACATAATTCACATGTTAAGTTGACTTAGTGAGTCTATACTAGATGTTTCTAGTTGTTGATAGTTGTCATCTTATCCTATATAGTTATCACATGTCATAGGAATATGACACTTGTCACATAAATACAACATCTTGTCTCTCATTCTTGTCTTTATAAGCAAGGCATATCATGTACATTGTAACAATCTTTTGCATTCATTGATAGAATAGAATTATTCTCTCATTTGATCTCTCTTGTGCTTTCATGAAGTCCTAGATCTTAGGTGGCTCCAATCATAGCCAACTTTAATAGCTTCCACATGCCAAAGTTCTGGCCCTAGAACTTCTCAATTTGAATCTATCTCCATCCTCCATCTCTTCACAATATCACCTCAAGCTCTGATACCAATTGTAGAGTATAAAGAGAAGCAAAAGATTAAACTACATAAATAGAACATAAAATAATTAATAGACCAGAAGTAAACATTCACATGGAGAAAACAAGATTTATGTGGTTCACCTTTAATGGCTACATCCATGAGAAAAGTAGGGGAAACTTTGTTTTATTGATGTTCACAATAACATGTACAATTGTGTTTTTATCAGTCATATACAATCATGAGAAACAAAATCTCATTACATAGATACAAGGGACAATGAATAGCAAAGAAGTAGAATGTGAAGAGTCATAGGTCAATGTGACTCTTGGACTTCACATACTCAATAGGGTATACACCTTAGTTTGGGTTGTCCTTCAAACATATCCGTACCTGGTAAGAGTCCTGTAGTTATCAAAATTTTGCTACCTTGGGGAAGGCCTCCCAAGTCCTATGACAGAAGCTCCTTTAGGTTTGCTGACCGTAATGCATTATCAATGAAAAGAAAAATAGCTTTACTATTTTTACATTTAAAAGCCTCTATCTAACCCCGACCATCTTTACAATCTCTTAATTCTATCGGTTCCCCACCTCTATTTAATCTAGGAAGAAATCTTTGAGAATCTGCTTATGCAATCTCATAAAACCATTCTTCTCTTGCTCTTTATATATTTTTAGACTAGTGTAATTATTATTTTTGAGATCCATTTTTTAAGCCACAACTTTTGCGATTTTTGTCTTTCCAAGGCCTCCAAAACCATAAATTACTGCTGCGAGCGATGACTGGTATGTGGCTTTCAATAAATCCACTATTTCATTCACTTGCTTTTCAATCCCAACTGTTGAGATAGAAACAAATATGTGTTATGAGAAATTTTGCAATTCTGAACTTGTATGTAATATTTGTTGGAGAATTGACAGCAGATAAAATGAAAAATAAGTATGCAAAAAATAACCACACAAATGCATGCACAAAACAAAACACAAGTTTTACGTGGTTCACCAAATGGCTATGTCCACGAGAAGCGGAATCTCTTTTATTTTTATCTCTATTTTGATACAGTACGTCAGAAGTAGCTATCTTTAGTTATTTTTCACACATAACATAATCCATAGCAACTCTTGAATAAGCCTTCGAAAAGAATATGAAAAGGCTAAAGAAAAAGAAGACAAAAATGAAGTGATGGTTATGTCTATTGGACTTCATATTCCAACAATCTCCCACTTGAAGTCCAATCCCTGTTGCAAGAAGGCTATTCAAAGATACCTCCCACTTCAGGCTTATTGTCACATCTTGACAATGCTGAGAGAAGTCCTACAAAACTCAAACTTCTCCCTTGGTACTATCTTCGTTAATGCATTAGCAAGATTTACGTTTGTATCAATTTTCTCCACTTTCAGTTTTCCCTCTTCAATTACCATTTGGATGAAGTGGTATCGCAACTCAATATGCTTGGTTCGATTATGAAAAGTTGAGTTCTTTGCCAAATGAATAGCATTGTTACTATCACAAAAAAGAGTGAAAACATGTTGTTTGAATCCCAACTCACCCAACAGTTGCTGCAACCAAATCATCTTCTTTGCACCTTCAATGAGAGCAATATATTCAGTCTCGGTAGTGGAGAGTGCAACCACCTGTTGCAACCTTTAAACCCAACTAATCGTTGCCCCGACGAATGTGAAAACATAGCCTATTGTGGATCTTCGTTTATCCAAATATCCCGCCATATTAGAATCAACATAACCTCACAGCTATGCATCTCTCCCTCCTAAACACAACACATAATCTGAAGTGCCTTTTACATACCTTAATATCCACTTCACTACTTCCCAATGAGTTTTACTTGAATTACTCATGAATCTGCTTACTACTCCCACTGCATGGGAAATATTTGGTTGAGTACAAACCATATCATACATGAGATTCCCAATAGCTAATGAATAAGGAATTCCCTTCATATTTTCTTGATCTTGAGGTTTTTTTGGACACATTTTAGATGACAAATGAAAATGATCAACAAATGTAGTACTCATCGACTTAGCATCCTTCATGTGGAATCTGTCAAAGACTTTGTCAACATACTTTTCTTGTGACAATATGATTTCCCTCTTACATCTGTCCCAGATTATGGTCATACCAAGTATCATCTTTGCTACCCCTAAGTTTTTCATTGCAAACTTTTGAGCTAATTGTTGCTTCAAAACATGAACCACTCTCATGCTAGTGTTGGTAACTAGCATATCATCAACATAGAGAAACAATAAAACAAACTCACCATTATCCAATACCTTGTAGTAGACATACGGATCAGATTCGTAGCGTGTGAAATGTTGCTCAACCATGAAAGAGTCAAACTTGATATACCACTATCGTGGGGCTTCTTTGAGCCCATACAAACCTCTCCTCAACTTGCAATACAAATTTTCTTGACCTTGTTGCTCAAAACCTTTAGGCTGATGCATATACAACTCCTTGTCAATGTCACCATGAAGAAATGTAGTCTTCACATCAAGTTGTTCTAACTCAAGGTCATACATCGCTACCAAGATCCCAAAACCATTCTAATGGTGGTCAGCTTCATAACCAGTGAGAAGATTTCATTGAAATTTATTCCTTTTTTTCGATCATATCGCTTCACCACCAATCTAGCCCAATAAGGTTTTCTACCTTCTTCTTCCTATTTTGATCTATACACCCATCGATTCCAAAAGGCTCTTCAATTGGGTGGAAGCTTGACTAAATCCCATGTATGATCGACCATGAGTGAATGCATTTCATCTTGCATTGCCTCCAACTATTTCTCACGATTGACATCGTTGTAGGCTTCTTTGAAAGTGGCTAGCTCTGCTAAATTAGAAATCAACAACTCATAATCCTTTAATTTTGTTGGAAGTTGATGCTCCCAGGAAGACCTCCGCAGCTGAGGGGCTTGTTCTCTCAAATTACCCTGTTCCTGCACATTGCCTTGTTCCTTATTATTCAAATTCCTTATCACCAAACTTCTTAAATTTATTGGTGCCAAACTTGGCACACTCCTAAAATTAATTACTTGCTATGTAGAAGAGACCATAGGTTGCATACAGGTTTCCAAGGTCTACGTGGAACTTTCCACATGCAACATGGATTGCAGCGTTGGAGAATTTAAAATCTGCATTGGACTTTGGAAAGATTGTGTGGGACTATAGAATGGATGCGTGGGATTTTGAATACCTTGCACTGTGTTTAAAGGAAAAATAATAACTCTGTGGCATTTTTAACAGGTAGCATTGTAGTGTTAACAAGCTGTGTTGTATTTTACAAAGGTAGTGATAAACATTCTAAAGGCTGCATTGAAGTTTTAGACAGCTGTGAAGAAGTTTCTACCTCAGTGGAACCTCCCTGATTAGACCTCAGTGTAACCTCTGCATCCCAATTAGGCTACACTGAGTATGTAATAGGGGGCGTGGGAGTCAAAATAGGATGCACATGTGAAGAACTTTGAGGAGAGGGCACCAAAAAAGATTGACATTCCTATGCCAGACTTGAAATGTTTGGAATTCGATTACCTTGTATACTTGAGATTGAATGAAGATTTAAACCTTTTGGCTACATGGAAGATGAGTTCTGAAACATATCACTGCTACTTCCAATGTCAACTGGCACATACTCTTTAGCTTGTGTCCCATGTTTTTGTAGACTTGGGAACATCTTTTCATTGAAGACAACATCTCTGTTGCGAACGAATTTGTTTGTAACCAGATTCCACAATCTAAAGCCATATTGTTCTTCTCCATATCCAACAAAGATACACCATTCAAATTTGAAATCCAATTTCATTCGCTTCTCCTTAGGAATATGAATGAAAGCTTCGTAGCCAAAAACCCATAGATGATTGTAGGAAATTCGTCTTCCCAGCCATGTCTCTTCCAAAGTATCAAAATCTAATCGAGATGAAGGGCATTGATTGATTAAATACATCGTTGTGTTAACCGCCTCTATCTAGAAATCCTTGCCCAAACCTGCATTTGAGAGCATACTCCTAGCCCTCTCTAGAATCGTTTGATTCAACCTCTCAGCTACACCATTCTCTTGGGGTGTAAATGGTACAACCTTAATTTGCTGAATGCCATTATCTGCACAATAGTTGTCAAAATCCGAGGAAGAAACCCCCCATTATACATTTTCAATCATTTAATTTTGTTCCCTGTTTGATTCTCAAAATAGATTTAAAAATCTTGAATTTGGTAAAAAGTTATGACTTCCTATTGAGCATATAAACCCACACATTTTGAGTACAATCATCAAGAAAAGTGACAAAATAATTTGCTACTCCATAGGAAGTTACCTCGGTAGGATCGAACACGTCTGAGTGCATGAACTCCAAAGGCCTTGTCTTTTTGTCATGTCTGGTCTTCAAAAAACTAATCCCCCTCTATTTTCCATAGAGATAATGCTAACATGGGTCCAAACCAATAGATTTTAAGCCTATAAGATGATCCCTTTGGAGCAAGATTTCGAGTCCCTTCTTGCTCATATGCTTGAGCTTTCTATGCCATAGTTCTGCCTCATTGTCCACAACAGCCATCGTAGCTCCCTGATGCAGAGCATCTGCTCAAAATGTATGTCTATGCATTTCTAAATATGCATACAAACTTCATTTTATATGATTTCCCTTCTCTCATCTATCGCAACACCTAATACCACCAACTTACCAAAATACTTGATTTTGACCTTTAGAATGCTTGTATCTATTACAAGATACACTCTCCCCTGTATATACAAACCTTTACCTGCTGCGCCCGCGACCCTTTGCATCTGCCACTTCTTCTACATTGAACATACAACACATGACCTGCGATCGCCGGTTACTTCCACCCACGCTGCCGGTCATCTTTGCATCTAATATTTGTATCTGCGGAATGTATATTTTAATATACATTCAAACATATACAACTCGAAACATGCATTCACCGAATATGCTTTCAGAATACGCCCTCGATGAAAGTTGACCGCTGACTTCCCTTGTATCAACCCAATGTATATTTGAAATATACATTTTCAACATACAACCTTTAACATCCAAATGTAGGATACACATGAGATGTCTCTACATACATATGTAGTATATTCACAGACTATCTTTGACATACAAAAGACATATACTCATAAATTGTATAACCCGATATACTTTTGCAACATGTAGACCTGACAGACAATAACAATATACCTCTACATTGTCTGTGATATGCAATTGATAGATACACAGGAAATGTATTTCCTCAGACAAATTTGACATACACAAGAAATGGACCTTCATACAATTGCAATGTATATACAGGAATTGTATATCCAGCCATCAACACTAACTTAACTCAAAAGGACTTTTATACATACCTTTCTTCATGGAATTTACACAGGATGGTACTCGCATACAAATGCAATATACTTCACAAACTATTCCTGACATGAAATTTGACATATATACATAACTGTGTATCTGAATCACACGCCGATAATCTCCTCTGTAGCAAATCTCACAATTTCTAATCTGCCATAACCACGAACAAAAGGAAAACAAAACAGAAAACTATCTTACAAGTCCATTCCACTGATTTCACAGAAATCCACCAGTGGAATGGCTTTAATCATACATCTTGACAACAGAAAGCCTAAATTAATTCAAAACAATTCTATACAGATAATATACACAGGATGATTCAATACACAGGGAATTTACAAAGAATCCAAAATTTGTAAAACACAACTGACAGAAGTTCTATTTCTTCATTCTTATAGGGATTTGTACATTTGATAATTTCAGAGCATGAAAAAAACCAACAACCTTTTTTTTAACACCCCCTCCTCATTTTGCTTAAAACAAGATTATAAACAAAAACCCTAACTAGTCTCACGACACCTGTTTGGCTTTAGATAGCAAGACTCCAAATAGTTCGACACATTGATTTAATCATCCACATATCCCAATATCTAATAATGTCCAAATTGGCTTATTGGAATGCCCAATTTGAGACCTCGATTCATATGGTGGATGGTGGGGTCGGTTCTTACAAACATGAAATGTTAACACAAAATGCTACATGATAACATAAAATGTTTCAAACATATTAAAACCTTATTCTTTTCCCTCTTATGCATATTTTATCTTGTTGAAGGGGTGCTCCTGCACCATACTCCCCATCTTGAAAAGAACTCATGTCCCATGAGTTAAGTCTTTGACTAAATCCACCTTTATCTCCTGCTATCTCATTTCTGCCCCATGATCTCTGGACTGCAACCTGCTGCCATGGAACCAAATACTCATTCCTAGTACTGTAGGCTCTTCTCACACTTTGCTGGTCATCCTTTCTCACTATCATCTCTGTCTGAACATCTGCATTGGAAACCCCCGGTACTGCTATGGTAGAATGTGTTTGTCTTTCAACTCTTAGAGTACAAACAATAGTCCCTACTATGATGGCATCCTTGTCTTTCCAATCAGCCTGTGGCTGTGTACAAACCTGCTTCGTAACCTGCTGCTAACCCACCTGATCCCTGTCAGTCAGAACTGAAATTGTCTTCAAACTGTGATCTCCTCTCCTTGAGTTATCCTCAACTTCCTTTGACTCTGTTGTAGGCATCTCCACAAACTCTTTCTTTCCCACTAAAATGATTTTGGCTGCCTTCTGTGCTGCAACATCCTCCTGCAATGGTATCAACACAATAGTTCTCCCATTCTTCTTGATGGTGTATGTGTTAGCATATCCATCATACAATACTCTCCTATCAAATTGCCATGGCCTACCCAAAAGGAAGTGACAACATTCCATGGGCAATATGTCACATAAATCTCTATCCTGATAATCTCCAATCTAAAAATCAACATATGCCTATTCATATACCAAAAGTGATTGACTGTCACTTACCTAAGATGCCTTGTAAGGATTTTGATGTGGAATCTTTTCTAGTTTTAACTTATCCACCATTTCTTGAGATACCATATTATCTGTTGAACCAGAATCTATTACTACCTTGCATATTTTACCTTTGCTTTTACAATTGGTCCTGAAAAGTGCCCCTCTTTGTATCATCTCCTTGGATGTCCTCAAGAGCGTTCTCCTAAGCATCAATGATTCTCCCTTCTTAGGATATCCATAACTATCAGGAGCATCCACACTTTGATAAGTGTTTGAGCTTTGCACACTTTGGCAGTCAGACTCTTGGATCAGATTTGTCCTTCTTTCCCCCATTGAACTTGTTGCTTTTTGGGGGCATCTACTGGCTATGTGGCCTTCTTGATTGCAATTGTAACATCTGAGAGGTCCTCTGCCCCTAAAGTTTCCTTTTTGACTGTAACTTCCCCTTTGAGTTTGACTATTGTCTCCTTTGTTGTTCTCTTGATTGGATTCGCCTTGGTGTCCAAATTCATTTCCTCTGCCTCTGAAAGGACTTCTTCCTCCAAAACTACCTCTAAAATTTCTGCCACCCCTACCTCTGTTCTGCTATTCTCCTTTTCTTTTCAATTTCTCTTCTACTCTCAGTGCCACCTGGAAACATTTGTCCACTATTTCTGGTGTCAAGATGGTAATCTCATCTTGTATACTATACTTCAGGCCATTAATATACCTGGCAACTCTTCCTTTCTCATCCTCAGCATGCCCACACCTTAGAGACAATTTATGAAATTCCTTTGTATAGGTGGATACATCCATATCTTTCTGCCTGAGGTTCTACATTTTTCTATATATCTGCACTTCATAATCTGCTGGTAAGAACTAAGCCTTGATCCTCTCTACCATCTGACTCCAGGATGAGATCATGCTCTTGCCACTCTTCACCCTTTCTCCTTGGGTGTAGTTCCACCATGTGAGTGCAGTGCCTTTCAATTTTGTTTTTGCAAACTTGACTCTTCTATTCTCTGGTACCTCCTTGTACTCGAAGTAGTTGTTCAAAGCCTCGATCCATTCGATGACTTCTTCTGCATCCATCTTTCCGTTGAACATCAGAATCTCCATTCTTGATTCAGACGACTCCTTACCAAGTGATTTCATGGCCTCTAGAAATTGTTTCTGATTTGCAGATATATCTGCCTGTCCTAAGGTTGTTTCCTCTTCCCCGTCTTCTTTTTCTCCATCAGACTCCTCGTCTGGTTTCTTGCCTTTTCCTAAGGTTTTCAACTTAGCCTGGAGTGCTTTCTTGACTCTAGTTTTTATCATTTACTCCATCTCCTTGAATTTCTTGGCCACTTCAGTGGTCATCCCCTTTGGAGGCATCTCGCTAGCCCCTCCTTCGCTTTCTTTGTCAGACATAAACATTCATAGATAGCACTCAAATGCCAATACACTTGCAGCTCCTCAATTCTACCTGCCACCCAAATCTTTTGCTGAGCTCTGATACCACTTGATGCAGAGCATCTGCTCAAAATGTATGTCTATGCATTTCTAAATATGCATACAAACTTCATTGTATATGATTTCCCTTCTCTCGTCTATCGCAACACTTAATACCACCGGCTTACCAAAATACCTGATTTTGACCTTCAGAATGCTTGTATCTATCGCGAGATACACTCTCCCCTGTATATACAAACCTTTACCTACTGCGCTCGTGACCCTTTGCATTTGCCGCTTCTTCTACACTGAACATAC
Organism: Cunninghamia lanceolata; assembly: GCA_027924645.1. Classification (NCBI taxonomy): domain Eukaryota; kingdom Viridiplantae; phylum Streptophyta; class Pinopsida; order Cupressales; family Cupressaceae; genus Cunninghamia; species Cunninghamia lanceolata. The sequence continues at coordinate 38,272,919 of BSBN01000084.1, read as the reverse complement.
AACACATGACTTGCGATCGCCGGTTACTTCCACCCACGCTGCCGGTCATCTTTGCATCTAATATTTGTATCTACAGAATGTATATTTTAATATACATTCAAACATATACAACTCAAAACATGCATTCGCCGAATATGCTTTTGGAATATACCCTCGATGAAAGTTGACTGCTGACTTCCCTTATATCAACCCGATGTATATTTGAAATATACATTTTCAACATACAACCTTTAACATCCAAATGTAGGATACACATGAAATGTCTCTGCATACATATGCAGTATATTCACAAACTATCTTCGACATACAAAAGACATATACTCATAAATTGTATAACCCGATATACTTTTGCAACATGCAGACCTGACATACAATAACAGTATACCTCTACACTGTTTGTGATATGCAATTGATGGATACACAGGAAATGTATTTCCTCAGACAATTTTGACATACACAAGAAATGGACCTTCATACAATTGCGATGTATATACAGGAATTGTATATCCAACCATCAACACTAACTTAACTCAAAAGGACTTTTATACATACCTTTCTTCACAGAATTTACACAGGATGGTACTTGCATACAAATGCGATATACTTCACAAACTATTCTTGACATGAAATTGACATATATACATAACTGTGTATCTGAATCACATGTCGATAATCTCCTATGTAGCAAATCTCACAATTTCTAATCTGCCATAACCACAAACAAAAGGAAAACAAAACAAAAAACTATCTTACAAGTCCATTCCACTGATTTCACAAAAATCCACTAGTGGAATGGCTTTAATCATACATCTCGACAATAGAAAGACTAAATTAATTCAAAACGATTCTATACAGATAATATACATAGGACAATTCAATACACAAGGAATTTACAAAGAATCCAGAATTTGTAAAACACAACTGACAAAAGTTCTATTTCTTCATTCTTACAGGGATTCGTACATTTGATAATTTCAGAGCATGAAAAAAAACCAACAACCTATTTTTTTTAACACCCCCTAAATAAAGATTATAAACAAAAACCCTAACTAGTCTCACGACACCTTTTTGGCTTTAGACAGCAAGACTCCAAACAGTTCGACACATTGATTTAATCATCCACATATCCCAATATCTAATAATGTCCAAATTGGCTTATTGGAATGTCCAAATTGGCTTATTGGAATGCCCAATTTGAGACCTCGATTCATATGGTGGATGGTGGGGTCGGTTCTTACAAATATGAAATGTTAACACAAAATGCTACATGATAACATAAAATGTTTCAAACATATTAAAACCTTATTCTTTTCCCTCTTATGCATATTTTATCTTGTGGAAGGGGTGCTCCTGCACCACTCCCACTTCAGCGGGACTATCCAGCACATATAAAGTGCTCAATTTGCTCCGTCTTGCAACCACTAATGCCCCTTTGGTCACCTTCCAAGAGTATGAAGAAAAAATGATGCTACATCCTTCAGTAGCATCAAGTTGTCCAACAAAAATCAGATTCCTTTTCAATTCAGGAACATGTCTAACATCGTGCAACAACCATTTATTTCCATTCTTCAACTTCAACATTACATCACCTTTGCCAATGATATCACATGCTTTGTTTTCTCCAAGATAAACTTTGTCAAATTTGCCTTCTTGATAGTTTTGGAAAGCTTGTCGACATGAGGTTGCGTGGAATGATGCATTGGTATCCAACACCCATGAATCTGTTATAGTTTCACTCGTTGACAAGACTAGAACTTCTTGATTTGATTAATATGTGGTGTTAACTTCACTGTCATTTGATTGATTCTGCACCTTTTTATATGACCAACAATTCTTTTTGGTATGACCTTCTTTGCGAAAAAACCAGCAACCTCCATTTCTCCCTCTAGACATTGATCTCCTCCAATTGTTATTTATGCCTCTTTCTTACTGTCTACCTCTATTGCTAAAAATCAAGGCATCACCAGATGTTGTTCCTTGATTTTTCCTTCTCATATCTTCACTAAGAAGAGTTCCGGCAACATCATCAAATTTGAGTTTGGTTTTTCCAGATACCAAGGTGTTGATGGCCATTACTACTCCTTCCTAGCTATTTGGAAGAGAACACAATAATAAAATAGATTTTATTTCATTTTCTAAATTAATGCTTACCGAAATCAATTGGCTGATTAGAGTGTTGATTTTGTTCAAATGATTGGACACAATACCTCCTTTCATTTTCAGATTGTACAACTTCTTCATGAGGTAAACTTTATTCGAAGTTGAAGCCATCTCATACATATCGTTGTGTTTGTCCCATAGTGCCTTTGAAGTCTTTTCCACTATAACATTGAAAATGACGTTGCTGAATAGTGTTAGGATAATAGTTGCTCTTGCTTTTTGTCCAATCTTTCCCACTCTTCATCATCCATCCTAGCTAGCTTCTTGGCCTTTCCTTCTAGCGCGAGTGAGAGATCTTCTCTAATTAGTAATGACTCCATCTGCACCTTCCATAATCCAAAATTCTTCCCAAAAAAATTCTCAATCTTCCATTTATCCGCTTCTTCCATTTTCTCCTGAAATTATCACAATTTCCTAATCAACTTCTTCGCCGAGCTCTGATACCAATTGTTGGAGAATTTATAGTAGATAAAATAAAAAATAAATATGCACAAAATAACCACATAAATGCACAGAATAGAACACAAGTTTTATGTGGTTCACCAAATGACTACATCCACGAGCAGGGGAATCTCTTTTATTTTTATCTCTATTTTGATACAGTACATCAGTAGCAGCTATTTTCAACTATTTTTCACACATTACATAATCCATAGCAACTCTTTAATAAGCCTTCATAAGCCTTCAATTTGTGTGTTTATATTTCATATCTTTAAATTTAGGTTCTTTTTAATATACTGTTGAATTAAAAAAAATAAAGACTATTGTATATACTTTTCTTTTGTTATGTTTTATTATAAAATAAATTGTGTCTTGTTGTGTATATATATATATATATATATATATATTATAAATAAAACTTAATATAAATAAAAAAAATGAATGTTGAGTATATGAGGAGGGACTGTGTTTTTTGCAGTCGCTGATTGTTTTTTTTGACAGAGAAAAAAAAAGGATATTTTGGTGGGGGGTCGAACCCCCCACCGCTGTAGTTTTTATATGGGTGTTGGGAGGGGGGTAGAACCCCCACCCACACCCCACTGTATGGGATGTGGGTGGGGGCTCCACCCCCCTCCTCACACTCCCCCTTCACCGTTCAGCCTCGAGGGCCTCTCCAACCCCGCTACCGTAACCTCCACAGACCACGCCTCCTCCGCTATCCCAACAATCTCCCCCCCATGGCACTGCCAGAACAGTCCCCTTCCGCAGTCATCCCCTCTGTCGACGCTGCCGCTGTCTTCACACAGCGCCGCTCCTTATGCTTGCCACGAAACCCTTAGGGTTTCAACAAAAATAAATAAATTTATAAATATAAATTCTCTGCTATATATATATATATATATATATATATATATATATATATATATATATATATATATATATATATATATATATATATATATATATATATATATATATATATATATATATATATATATATATATATAACAAAAAAATCAAGCACAGGTATATTAAATTAGTATGCCTCTTAGTTGAAACTCCCATCCATGAATGGCCTCCATTAAACCTACAAACACAACCCAAAACAAAATTAGAGAAGAGAAAAAAAGGAGAAGAGAGGAGAAGAAAAACAAAAGGAAAAGAAGATGAGACTTAAAAAAAAATAGGGTTAGGGCTTTTTGCCCTTAAGGAAATTATATTTTATTGATGGAGAATTTTAGGGCAAGGTAAATTTAAAATTCATTGTTTTTATATGACTTCCACTCCCTTTATTATGTTATTCATTGTTTTGTGTTTTTATTTTAAATTGGGGTTTTGAGATAAATAATGAATGGATAATTTTTTGGGGAGTGTTGTGTTTAATTGTAGTGGTATGGTAATATTCAGAATAGTTTATGACTAGAGGGAATTGATCGTTAATTAATTTTAATTCGACTATTGAAGGGTGATTTTTAATTGTTTTATTTAATGATTACACCAATTTAAATATTGAGATGTATTTATTTTAAACAATTGGATTAAACCTTTAATTATAAAACCAAATTCGACAAGGTTAATATATAACTAGAATGTTATTAATTTAATATTCCTTTTTAATTATATCTAGAGAGATTTTATTAATTTAATACAGACGCAGTTCAAACCAACTTGGAAACCTAGTAAACTATTTAAATGATGTTAGTATAACATGTTTCCGTAATCTGGTCTACCAAGAAATTAGGAATAATTTAAAGGATGCAGTGATAACAATGATTGATAGAAAACGTGAAGAAGAACAAATTGATTGAGCTTTGTTGAAAAATGTTTTAAATTATAGAAAATGTGAAGAAGAACAAATTGATCAAGATTTGTTGAAAAAAAATGTTTTAAATTATAGAAAATGTGAAGAACAAATTGATCGAGTTTTGTTGAAAAATGTTTTAAATTATAGAAAATGTGAAGAAGAACAAATTGATCAAGCTTTGTTGAAAAATGTACAATTAATCTATTTGACTGATATACCAATCTAACTGATGTTATGTAGGTAATTTAAAACAAACTAGTAAACTTTCAATCAAAATTAGTTTTAGTATAATAAACCCTAATCACGCCCGTGAGGCGTTATGCTACCGAATTTTTCCAGAATTTAGGGTTTAGCTAGGGTAGTGAAATTTAACCTTGTTTAGGATTATATTATTGTCTTTACTGATTATCGACATTAGATTTTTGTATTAAATTATATCTTTCTCATGCACTTGAATTTAGCTTTTGATTTTGACTTACGTCAAAATCCCATCATTCACATAGGTTAACTTAGGGTTTCGATCATTGATCCTAACCCCATTGGTGATGTTAACCGCATCGCATCGACGCCCTAGTTGGCCTTCATTGTGAATGGTATGTGAGAGTGAATGCATTACCCTGCATTCAACTGCCATGTTTACGCCTTATGCGTAACGCCACTGAGCACGCTTACGCATATGAGGGGGTTTCTAGGGAAGCGTGGTAAAAGTTTTGATATTTCGTATCATGACCACATGACAAATGTGGAAATGACACATGTGATGCGTGTCGTGACCGCATGGGAAATGTGGACATGACACATCTAAGGAAAATGTCTTCTTGCTTTGTCCTACCACTTTGTTAATCATTTGTTGAACATCTGCTAGAGATAATTTTTGTTGTTGCAAGGGGGGTGGTTGGTTCGGAGGTTAAGTGTAATATGATGTATATTGTGGTTGTTGTTGTGGGATATATGGATCCATGACCATTTGTTGAGGTTGCGTACTCATAATGTATGTCAAAGGATTAGTATGTGACACATATGTGTTTGAGGATTGCTGTCCTTGAGACACAAGCGGTGGTTGGGTATATTGCGATGAATTAGCACGAAGGTTTTGCATCACATGGGAAGTAGAAGATGGATTGGTATTGGTCAATGGTTGTAAGTTCGAAGTTGGATTTGCAATATGGTAAGTGATTGAAGGATTGGTGGATGTGGAAGAAGGATGGACATTTAGGTTTGTATTTTGGACAACATGAGGATTGGTATATGTCATGTGTTGGGTGATGATGGGTAATCCTTGAGTAGTATAAGACGGATTGATGGTTTGCAAAGGAATATAGGAAGATGGCAGAATTGATGTAAGATGATCAACATAAGAGACTGCAGTGCTAGGATTAGCTTGTGAAACAATAGGCGGGTCACTCATGTCAATGAGACTAACATTGGGATTCTATGATGTGTTGGATGGATCCATGGAAATCATGGAGGCCAAATTAGCAGTGGTAGGAATATGGGATGTGGTGTCCACATGTGATGCAATGGGAGTAGTGGATTGTGATGGTTGTGAAGCTTAGACAGTTTGTGGTGTTTGGATAGCTCAGGAAGCTTGCGAAATATGGGATATGGGGATAGCTTGTGATGTTTGAGGAGTTTGCACTTGGGCAACATGGATAGCTTGTGCTACTTGAGGCACAGATACAGTCATGGTAGGAGAAGGAGTATGTTGGGAAACATGGAAAGGAGGGATGTTCAGATTTTGTGAAAGGAAAGGGAGTACATTGTTTGGAGTTATCAAAGGTTCTAAAGTGTACTCCGAGTGTGGTGGGTCAAATGAAGTAACAATAGGCAATGAAAGAGATGGGTTAGAAGATGGATTTTGTAATATGGTATGCGATGGTGTGGCTATAGTGGATTGTAGTGCCCCTCCATTCTCACCTTGGATGTATAGGTGAACTGATCAAGGCGCATGAGGATGAAGGTAAAATAACAGGAATAATTATTGGTAAGGTATACAATTGATGTTGTACAATACAGATAGATGTTTCATCCATGTGAGGTTTCATATGATAGTTAATGTGTTTTATTGACAACCTCTATTGCGACACTCATAATGCAGGCTTTGACATTATTTTGCATTCCAATGATCAAGATGTCGATCTTACTACTATGGTTATATGTTAGAATGGATCTCATGGACTGATTCTATTAGATTTATTTGTTATGATGATGCTTCTAGGACTTATTCAATGTCATGCACCTATATGTTTAGTGTATGGTTCTGTTCAGATAATGAGGTAGATTTGAGTGGTTATGATCACGTGTTATCTAATCTAGATTGATATGATGTGGAGAGGACGATGTCACATCACTTGCTTGCGAGTGTCCTATGATATTGTGATTCCTTTTTCACCTAGTGATAGCTTTGTGCATTTATATATATGCTTAACTGTGTCATTTGCTGCAGGATGCAGGTATTTGGCATCGACTCCACCTGAAATAACAGGTCTGAGCGTGCCTTGAACCCAATGGATAAGTTGTTTCGGAGATAACTTAAGGTCCCACATCCCAAGTCATCATCCTCAATCAGGATGCATGACATGTCTAGTTAAATTGTCAGTTCTGTCAGTATGTCAGGTCTTGCAATTGAGGTATATTTGATGGAGCTTGTTTGGTTAAGTGTGTTTTGGCCTGGCTTGTGAACATGTTTGATTCAGTTTTTAATGGCGGTCCTACTCAGTGGGTTATGTTGTATGCCTAGATTGCGTTTTATAGTCGTGCTATTATTTGATCCACTATAATACTTAACAGGATTACATCAATTATCATTATTAATATTAAATAAGGTTAAAATGATAACTGATAATTACCTAGCTCAAGGTAATTATCCTAAGTTGTTTGAATGTGAATTACTGTTATTAAATTGAGTTATTTGGGGGTAATTATAGATGTAAATAAGTTTTAGTATCTTAATATTTTATTATGATTTCGCAATATTTATTTTAGTTTGGGGAACAATATTTCTCATAGTTATGTTTGTAAAAAGGTTCAGATTATTACTCGGGCTATACTAAATAAAATACATAAATTAATATGTGTCTTGGTTCAAAAGTTATACAAATAAGGTATAAATAATTATAACATATATGATAAATATATATCTATAGTATAATACTAAAATAAAACATTATAGTGTTTAGTTGAAAATTAAACTATGAGCTGTAAGGAGATAAAATTTAATTAATAGTTGTTATAGTTGGCATTGGATCATGTGCCAAGCCTTCTACAAAGGTGGGAAAAATCTGGAAATAAGGGAGACCTCTCTCTCTCTCACTCTCGGGTGGAGGAATGGGGGAGAAGGAACAACAAGCAGGAGAGATTGGTTTAGGTTGCAGCCGGAGAGGTTTCGACATCAAATCCAGGTTGCATCTTTTCTATTTTGGCCGCAGTAAAGGAAGCACATTTTCCCCATTGTTTGCAAGCAAATCAGCAATCTTATAAATTCAAACATCAGTGTTCGCTTCTCATCGATTGCTATATCCGTGTGATTGTTTCAGAGGGTTTGGCAATCGCAGGAAGAGGACTAATATCAAACCAGGTATACATTATGATTATTTATTGCAGTAGAATACAGATTTATATTTATTTGTTCCCAATTTTACTCTTGTTTTGGTTTTGTGATAACTGTTTTTAGAGCTCTTGGCATTGCAACCGTGCGATTAAAATATGATTTGATCGCCCGTGTCCCCAAGATTTTGAAGATTTATTTACATTAAATTCGATAAGGGCAAGGGCGCGGGGTTTTCGTTATCTATATGTGTGTGCGCTAATCTCTTGTTATGCAATTCTGTTTCTCAATTACCAATTCTGTTTACTGCATTTTTATATTGACTTCGCTTTAACAGAAATTTGACTGGACAATGAGGAAGCTATTTTAGATCTGGTCTTTATTAACCCAAGTGCTGGGCAACCTCTGGGATTGGCTGCTAAGGAAAATGTTCAGCAGTTAACCAATCCAGGCAGAGTAAACATTCCATTACCCTCCAGGATAAAGGCTATATTCGGAAAAATAGATAATACCCACAAAGTTATCCGTGCTGTAGGCAGATATTATAGCTTTAGTTGCTTGTGAGTCCAGCGCTTAGTTAATGTTTCAGCTTTTGTTTTAGCCTGTAATCCCATTCTTATATTAGGGGGCTTGTGGTGCCCTTGCTTATGTTAGGGTTAAAATCTTAGAGTTGGTCAAGCGGGGTAGTTCTCTGACCCCTACTCCAAGAGCCTAAAGACTTCATTCCTTAAACTGCTTTTGACAGGGCAGTTTTCTCCCTTTCCCCTCCCCGATTTATGGAGTGGGAGTCTAAAGGTTCTTAGTGCCTCAAACCATTGTATTTTTTTGGTGAAGTCGTATCTTATTCTTCCCATGTCCGGTCTATCAATCAGATTCTCATGTATAAAGACCTTACGGTCAAGTTCCTTGGCCGAAATGCCAAGTCCCCATGCTTAGATTAGCTTTTATTTTCTGTGGGGAAGTGGTGTGGGCCTGTTATCCCAACGCTTATCATTTCAGCTGAGGAAGTGGCGTGTTTGGAGCTTGTCTCCTACAAGGCTATCTCAAATTTATAGAAAGACTAGAAAATACAAACTCTCATTTACTGCATGGAGTTCTTTCTAGTCATGAGTGTGGATTGTTAACAAACTCCAAATTGGGATCAGACTTATCCATCGAACTCTCAGTGAAGGAACCAAATGCCAGTTTTGATCCTTATAAACCCCATGCATTCTCGTGACAATGGTGGGAGAATTTGGCAGAATTGATAATCTGCCATGGTGTTTTCTAAGCTGAAAATGAGTACAACCCTTGTGATCTGTGAGCTACTGCATTCAAGAAATAAACGACCCTCTTAATAAGATGGAAAGAAAGGAAACAGAAATACAATAAAGATTCAGTGAATCAGTAAATAAACCTATTTATGTTTGTTAAATAAATTGGTAAATAATATATATATTTTTCCCGTCACCAGTTTTGGGGATAATAGTAGACTGTTCTAGGGTTCCAAAATTAGCGAAGGAAGACGGTTAAAGATGAAGTTTATCGTATGAAATTAAATTAGCATCTAATATGTATTCGAGTGTGTAATAGTAGATAGTTCACACAATTTCAATTGAATTGGAATCATATGTTTCCTAGTCCCATCTGGCTGAGCTTAACAAACGATTTGTCATCATCATAGTTCAGTGTTTAATCATTTTACATACCTGCTGTAAAAGTTGACAGGTGGCTCTCAACCGTAGGTTTGTTCTAAACATTTGTTTTAGCTGCAATTATAGACCTTGACATCCTTTTTAGTTGTAGTAGAAATGCCTATTAACGATGCACTGAAAGCTGTTCTAACAATTATCACACAGCTTATATGAATGCCTGTAAATGGTGAACAAAAAAAAACTGTTCTATCAATTATCGCTCGGCTTATCTTTCTATACTAAGCTTCTCCATGTAACCATCACAGGTGTAGTTGGCCTCTTAATAATTAAGTTAAGGGTGTTTCCATAATAGCCTCCATTGTTATGATTGTCAACCATGTATCCATATGAATCGATTTAAAGCTGAAGAGCAATAGGGATGCTCAGGTGAATGTCCAGCTCTTTTTGTCTGTAAACCATCTTCTTTACCCTCGGTGGATGTCCATACGATGTTCCAAATCTCCCATTTTGACGCATGTGGAATGGACGCAAGCGTGGGGCAGGGAATAGGATTCACATTGCTATTTCTAAAGCCTTCAAAATCTTTTTCTTTCCTCAGCATAGTTTTCGGGTGCCTAGATATTTGTAAGTCTGCTGTAAAAGACGCTTAGGGCAGGCCAAGCTGGTAATTGATCTTCATTAAGATTTAGGGTTGCATCTTCCCATAAATTAGAATTAGATCTGCATATATTTCTATGTCTGTCATATATTGGCAATAGGTATTTATTATAAATATATCTTAATGCTTATGTCTGCTATATATTGGCGATAGATATTCCTGTATCCGTGAACTAATGCATGCCATATAATGGCGATATTTATTCTCAAACCCTAAGTTTTGTCAGCCATAAATCGGCATTAGTTATTCTCTTAACTGAATGTTTGTGTCTACCATATTTATATTAATTTCCATTTGCCTTTGATAAGTATTATACCCTGAGATGCCAGAAACTATAACCTCTTTTCTGATTAATTTATCTCAACATGTTAGTCTGAGTATATCGAGTTTTGCATGAGTAATTCTTTAATCTATATCTAGATTTAGAACAGTTTGATGTATATAAGTTTAATATTGTTTTTATGATTGTATTATAGTCATTGGTGATTTGACTTCAAGGCATAGCCATATGGTTATATTGTGGATCTGAAGTCTATTACGTAATGTGCATTTTTTCATTTAGGAAGAACAAAAATTGCCTTAGGTTATACTGTGATACGTAAGGAAGAGAAGTAGGTTGCTGAAGGGACGTCATTGATGATCATTAGTATCTTCAACACATTTCTATAGTCGATTTTTTTGCTAAATCATTCACATGACTTACAGTTCAATTCTGTGCACCAAGTTCAGTGTCACACTGTGGGAAATTAGTTTTGCACGCATGTAGGTATGCCAAAACCTTGTGTCCCATCAGTTTAGGGTTTGATATCATGATCTTTCCAATTAAAGAGCTATATAATGATTGTTTTTATTACATTGGAATAATTTATTAAGTTAAATGCATATGCTCGAGATAGATAAATTATGTATGATGCATGTAATATTCAGTTGTTAATAAATTTAATATTGTAATTGAGTTTATTATGATTTCTTGATAATGGTTTGTTAAGATTGGGAATTGGATTGGTAGGTTGGAATTAGAGGTATAATCATTGTAAGAAGTAATTGATTTATAAGAATTTTTTAACTGGTATTACCTATGCATTTGTTTAACTTGAAGGTTATGTTTATATGTAATTGATGACTGTTTTATTATATCAGATAGGAATTAATATTTATTAAACTAGATCGAAGATATATGAATTCTTGTGGAGATATTACTTGTATTTGGTTGTTAATATGATTAAATGTAAATTGATATGATTAAATAATTAGTGTGGAGGAAATTTAATCTAGGTTGATTGGTTTGGTAAAGATCATTTCATAAGGCTTTTGTTAAGTTGAAGTTGGGTTGAAAGCTTGGAGTTAGGTGAAACAACATTGGACTTGAAAATTTTAGCCTTATAAGTGAAACCTATAGGTAACTGAATGGCTAAGAGATTGAATTGCCTTTGTAATAAAAATTTATGTTGTCAGTTAGTTGATTAGTTGAAATCTCTTATTGCAAGCAAAATTTTCATGAAAGTGGGTCTTTGTGTAAATTGTCAAGTTTAGGTTCCAGAGGCATAAGGTAATAGGATTTGTTCGTATGTTTTCTATTCATAGTTGTCTTGAAATAAAGATGTTGTAAGAACATGATTTCTCTTGTCGGTGTATGTGGGTCTTGGTAAACAATAATGTAAGATGATGTACATATTGTGTCATGAATTTATTGCTATGGGTTTAAATTTCCTTCATGTATGTGTTGATATCAAGCTTGTGATTAGTATGGAAATGGGGAGATCTTGTAATTGTAATGAGAAACTATTTTGGTTCATATCTGTGATTGGAAGAGCAAGATGACCCATACCTTGCTCTGGATATGTGTTATGATTATTGCGATTGATGACTGGAAGTTTTTGGACAATGATCTAAAGGTTGGTTATCGTGACTATGTTTTGTATGCAAGAAGGGAAATGCCTTGCATTTTTTATGTATACTTATCAGTATGAAAGTGATTGTCTTGCTTGATGGTTCGGGTTTCTAGACGCAGGTAGGGGAGTGGCTTTCAATGTGGGGCCGGCGCCCAAAGTGGCTGTCAGGATAACCCATTGAAAGTTGTTAATTAAGTGAAAACCTAAAAATAAACTGGGGGGAAAAAAGGGTAAAATACACATTAACAAGATGATTGGATTTCCTCTCCCATGCCTGTAGTGCTCGTTTAGACTAAGGATGGGTAGAGAAGGCCTGGTCGGCAAGATCAACTTCCTTGTCCTCACGAAAGGAAGGTTGATACCGCATGAGTCACCCTATGGGGCCGGCGCCTAGTGAGAGGCTGTCAGGATAACCATAGATGGGGGCCGGCGCCTAGTGAGAGGCTGTCAGGATAACCCATGTTAGGACCGTGCGATGACACTCTCCCTACTGCAGCCTAGCATTCCCTAGTCGTAGTCTCCCCATTTGTCGTGTGTTGCCTCTGGAAGTGATATTGAGTTGTTTGTGATGTTGTCATGTGTTGTGATGGAGTTATGTTTAGTCCTTGTTCCTATTAGGCACTTGTCTACCTAACTGTATGATGTTGTGGGACCTTATGTTATCTCCTAGCACGGGGGTGGACCTCAGGGTTCCACATGGTCGGGTGGATGTGCTTTATCTCCATTGGTTTTTCCTTGTCATATTCGTGTGCAAGAAGATTGTAACTCCTATAGCAGATTCAGATCATGTACTAGTTTATGAAGACAATTATTTATGCTCATGTACTATCCTGTGTATCAGGTTATTAATAATGTTTGTAATCCAATGTAAACGAAAGTTGGTGATGTAAACTATATTATGTTGTATCCTCATATGTATGTAAAAACTGTAGTTGTATTTGTTATGGATGATTATTTATTTGATGTCATGGAAATGTATAAGGTTATTCAATTAATGTAATAAATTTAGAATGAATTATTGTTGTCAAGTTAATATGTGATGTGTGTGAGAACATGATAGTAGTTTTGTCAGTAATGCAGCCATGGAACCCTGGGAGAATGTTACTTGGTATAGATAAGTTAAATGTTACCTTGTTATTCCTTGTATTTAAAAAAAAAAATTGTCCAATTTGTTTAGTGTAATTGTGTTGTTCTCTAGTGTTTCATGGTGGGGCGTTACATCTGGTATCAGAGCCAAGTTTGCAACACTGGGATCTCTGGATTCTTGTCATTGTTCTAGGTTAGACATTTTTCTCCTTATGGTGAGTTAGTAATAGTACCTCTCACCTAGGAGCCTTAGTATGGTATTAGAAAGATGCTAAGCTTACAGATTTGTGGTTGACTGTAGAAGAAATAAATCCTTTATGCTTTGTTCTACTTGTGTGTCTGTTATGCGAAAATGTGATGATATAACTAACAATATGTATTCCCTGAAGACCAGTGCTTGCCGATTGTTGAGGCCTTCAGTTCCTATTGTGGTCTTTGGTGCTTTAGAAGCTAGAAGCACGGTTACCTTTAGTGCATGGAATCAAGAGAGTGGAACTTATCCCCTCTAGTGAAGTATTGCAAAAGTACAATGGTTCTTTGTTTTCCCTGGTTTGCTAAATAACCATACCTTGGGAGGTTATGTTTAGGGCAGGGAAGCACCATAGTATCCTTATGTTAATGACATTATTTGTGTAAGTATTGGAATGATTTGGAGGCATCATGCATTACAAGAGATGTGGTTAAGTGGTATAGTCGTAGTTCGACATCTATTTTATTTTAGTGGCCATGACTTCATGTGGAATTTCTTTTGTGGATTATGAAGGTTATCATTGTATAAGTATGTAAAAACCAAATGCAGGAGACCAAATTGGAGCTTGTGTTAGACCCATCTCATATAAATAGTAAAATGTAGCCTTGATTAAGTATGTTCGTGTGTGCAATATTATCTATTCTTTCTCACATAAAGAAATTGTATCACATTTAAGGTAGAAATTGTTGTAAATAAATAACAAATTGTTTTCCTTAAATTTTTGTATAAAAGTTGTTTAGGTATGAGGATGTAGATAACCTAATTATCTGTGTTGTTATACATTCTCTAACGCATTCCGGACCCTATGTCCTTGGGTGTTGTGTAGCAGATACTCCCTTTATGTGGCCAAAATTAGCCACTTTGTGATGTGGGTTTGTTCGCAATTTGGGTAATTTGAAAATTTTGATGGTTGTTTCATGTGTTGTTAGGGGCTAATAGTGAATTTATTTTCTTTGAAATTTCTTATGTTAGGAATGGTCACTAAAACTCTTTTCTCTATATTTGAGTTATTGTTGGAAATTGCCGGCGTTTTGTGACTTAAGATTGGATTTGGTTATTTTTCCACTTGGGTTTTTACCTCCTTTAAAATTTTGATGGTGACTATTCCGAATGTTTGTTTGTTAGCCCTGTACTGTGTCAAGTGTTATTTCTATCATGTTCATGTCGAACCTCTGATAGTGTGTACAAGGGAGGATTCTGCGGAGAATTGTACTTGAATGCAGGTAATTAGTCAGAACCATGGTGGAAATAAGAAATGAGATGTAATTTTTCTTGATAATATGTAAACACAGATCTTTGAATTGAATGAAATTCTCAAAATACGTGTGAATGGATGTAAGTAGATCACATGATACACCTTAAAGGTAAGGAATTGATGTCTTTTATGCCTGTATTGAACGATTGTGTTTGGCTTGGGAACAATTGCTTAATGTGAATGCATATGTTGGCAATAGAAAATTGTAATACTAATGTGTTATGTTTCCACCCTAGTCTGTGACTTCCAGGAGTAAGTCAAGTTTTAGGGGGGGAGGATGTAGTGCCCCTCCGGTCTTACCTTGGATGTACAGGTGAACTGATCAAGGCGCATGAGGATGAAGGTAAAGTAACAGGAATAATTATTGGTAAGGTATACAATTGATGTTGTACAATATAGATAGATGTTTCATCCATGTGAGGTTTCACATGATAGTTAATGTGTTTTATTGAAAACCTCTATTGCGACACTGATAATGCAGGCTTTGACATTATTTTGCGTTCCAATGATCAAGATGTCGATCTTACTACTATGGTTATATGTTAGAATGGATCTCATGGACTGATTCTATTAGATTTATTTGTTATGATGATGCTTCTAGGACTTATTCAATGTCATGCACCTATATGTTTAGTGTATGGTTCTGTTCAGATAATGAGGTAGATTCGAGTGGTTATGATCACGTGTTATCTAATCTAGATTGATATGATGTGGAGAGGACGATGTCACATCACTTGCTTGCGAGTGCCCTGTGATATTGTGATTCCTTTTTCACCTAGTGATAGCTTTGTGCATTTATATATATGCTTAACTGTGTCATTTGCTGTAGGATGTAGGTATTTGGCATCGACTCCACCTAAAATAACAGGTCTGAGCGTGCCTTGAACCCAATAGATAAGTTGTTCCGGAGATAACTTAAGGTCCCACATCCCAAGTCATCATCCTCAATCAGGATGCATGACATGTCTAGTTAAATTGTCAGTTCTGTCAGTATGTCAGGTCTTGCAATTGAGGTATATTTGATGGAGCTTGTTTGGTTAAGTGTGTTTTGGCATGGCTTGTGAACATGTTTGATTCAGTTTTTAATGGCGGTCCTACTCAGTGGGTTATGTTGTATGCCTAGATTGCGTTTTATAGTCATGCTATTATTTGATCCACTATAATACTTAACAGGATTACATCAATTATCATTATTAATATTAAATAAGGTTAAAATGATAACTGATAATTACCTAGCTCAAGTTAATTATCCTAAGTTGTTTGAATGTGAATTACTGTTATTAAATTGAGTTATTTGGGGGTAATTATAGATGGTCGGGTGGATGTGCTTTATCTCCATTGGTTTTTCCTTGTCATATTCGTGTGCAAGAAGATTGTAACTCCTGTAGCAGATTCAGATCATGTACCAGTTTATGAAGACAGTTATTTATGCTCATGTACTATCCTGTGTATCAGGTTATTAATAATGTTTGTAATCCAATGTAAATGAAAGTTGGTGATGTAAACTATATTATGTTGTATCCTCATATGTATGTAAAAACTGTAGTTGTATTTGTTATGGATGATTATTTATTTGATGTCATGGAAATGTATAAGGTTATTCAATTAATGTAATAAATTTAGAATGAATTATTGTTGTCAAGTTAATATGTGATGTGTGTGAGAACATGATAGTAGTTTTGTCAGTAATGCAGCCATGGAACCCTGGGAGAATGTTACTTGGTATAGATAAGTTAAATGTTACCTTGTTATTCCTTGTATTTTAAAAAAAAAATTGTCCGATTTGTTTAGTGTAATTGTGTTGTTCTCTAGTGTTTCATGGTGGGGCGTTACATGGATGGTCCCTTTGCAACAATGACGGGAATGCTTGGATCATTCTCTTGAATAACAGATATGTCGAAGTCTCTTGGTAGTTTGGCTCCCATGCGGGCAAGTTGCAAGAAGTAGCGATTAGGATCAAATAAAACAAGCTTCTCAACTTGGTCCTAGACATGTGTGTCTTAATAGTTAGATAAATCCTCTTGGGAATTCTCTTCATAAGTCACTGTGAAGGGGTGTGATTGCACTTGATGTGATGACTCACTAATGGTGTGCCCATGGGGCACAAACATGTGAGAAGGCATGCCGGTTGTAAATTGAGTTGCATCTCTAAGGGGTGTTGATCGTGATTGTTGCATCTTGGCTTCCATCTCAGCTCGCAGTTTTGCTTCCATTCAGCTCTATATTGGCTCCTAGTTTGAGGCATGATGGTTGATGTTGAAAATTGGACTTTAGCTTGTCAAGGTTTGAGACCCAAAAAGATGATGGTTTGTTGATTGTTTGGTTGTTGGTTGCTGTGCTAGTTTGTTGTTTGCTTTGTTGTTGTTGGGTTGCTTGGTTGTTGGTTGTTGGTTGCTTGGTTGAACTACCCTAGAGAATAGCTCACACACTCAAGGGAAAAGTTGTTTGTTAAGGTTGTTGTTTTGCTGATGTTGCTAAGGCTAAAGCCAAAAGATGATGTTTTGCTGATTGATTGGGTTGACTATTTTGATGTTTGGTTTGCTGGTTTGGGATCTCAAAAGGATGGAAAGTTCACAAAGTCTAATTGTTTGGTATGCTCAAAGTAGGAGACAAGGTCTAGGTATCTGCAAATGATTAGAGGCAGGTCTAAAAGCTAATGTTGAAGCTAAGCAAGCTGGAAATGTAGTTGATTCAGCTGAGTTACTAAGATTTGTTGATATTTAACCACATGCGACAAGTAATAGATCAAATGCGACTCAGAAAAGGCCAAAAGTGACTACTAATAGCTTAAAAGTGATCTGGTTTTTGTTCAGGTAACAGGCTACAGTATTAACTAGAGGTGAGCCAATTTGCTATAGGTGAGCAATGTTAATTCAAAGGTGATTTACTGTTGATTAAAGGCAACTCAATTCAGACTAGAGGTGAGCATTTGTTGGTCAAAGGCAATTCAATTTATGCAAAAGGTGACTAACTACTAGTTAAAAGTGATCTGGTTGTCTGTATGCGAGTGGTTAAAGCTCAAAAGTAGTTTGTGTCTGTCAGGAAATATGTCTGAATTATGTTTTTTGACAAGAAAATAGTGATTTTAGTCACTCACACTCACAACAATCACAAACTTGTACAACCTAGGCTAGGAAAGTACTATATTTGTTGAGTCCCCTGGCCATGCTTATTCAGACCGGATAGCTTCAGGATCTTGGTAGCACCAACTCCTCTCCATGGCACACACTTCTCACGCATACCAAGATCTTGGTTTCCCAAGGCTTGTCCCCCCACCAAACCTTACGATTGTCCCTGTTGTCTCTTCTAAGAACCATGTGAATCAGGGCGGCTTCAAAGGTCCCACCTTTTGCATCAACAAATAGAAGGTTTTTGGCTACTACACAAGGTTGCTAATAAGGGCATTCACTCGGGTGGCTATACTTGCGGCAACGCTACTCTTCATTATGGAGTCTCCCAGCCTTCAAGGGTTATGCCTTGGAGGGTTTTGGGGAGGTTGGCTGTTGGTAACACAACAACACCCATTGTTTGTGACTTTCAACACAAACACTTTTCTTATATAACAATTCGAAAGGACTTGGCTTTAGCCCATTATCGCTTGGGTCGTACCCCTTCTCACACCAGGAAGGCAGGCCCTCTAAAGATAATAACAAGTTCTCATGCACCCAAGATCCATTTGATATGCAATGGGAGAGGATACTTTTGCTATTAAATTTGGGTTACAAACATACACATTCAAGCAATCAAGAAAGATAAATCAAGCATGGAGTAAGAAATGAGTTTTTTTTAAGCATCAAGCCCAAATGTTCCTAAATTAGTGATAAATCACAAATCTTGGACTGATCAGAGCTGCAACAGATGTGTTAGTAGTTTGATAACCTCCTTTTCTTGGACAATCGATAAGATGTTGCACAAATACCCAATTTGTAGCCAAGAAAACTGAACTGTGAATGATAAAGACTAAAAGTAACACAGTTACCAGAGGTGATCAACTGTTGATTAGGAGTGATCTATATTCTACCACAAGTAAAATGTTATAGATCAGAAGTGATGACAGTAAACCTAGATGTGAAATGATAAAGCTCAGAAGTGACATGAAAAAGTAACAAGTGACTGATTATAGGTCATAAAGGACTCAGATCTGCAAAAAAATAAGATATAACAAAAAACCCTAGTTTTGCAAAAAGTGATCTAGATAGCTAAAAGTGATCACTGTCAAATTAAAAGAGATGCAAATAAGAACATAAGAGACCATTTTTATCTTGTAAGCGATGCAAAAAAGATAATAAGCAACTACTGTCCACTCATAGGCGATCTAGGAAATGCTAAAAAATGATAGATTTTAGCTAAAAAGCGATGCATAAAATCAGATAACGATTGGTTTTCGCTTAAAAGTGACTAAAACTTTTCGTAAATGCTCAAAAAATTTGATCTTCACAAAAACAACTTCAAAACGTAAAGTTAATCAAGGACATGAGTCCCACCAGGAGTGCCATAATGTGATAGGTAAAAATTAGGTTAATAAGATCAAGCATAACCATGCAAACCTAACCCTACCATCATCAAAGAATCTAATCCAAATGAAATCAAAAGCATGCAATTCAAGAACAATATCACCTAGATTGTATGATTTCTTGTTTATGATGTGGATTGTTTCTTCAACAATGAACAATTATGAAGATAAAAGATGCCATCATTGATGGATAATAATGATAAAATGCTAGATGGATACTAAAATGCTCAATATACTCAAGATGATAATGTAGACGCTATAATAATGCTGGATCGATGTAGTATGGAATGAGAGGGTGTTTATATAGACCTTAACCAAAATCAATCAATGGTAGAGATTTGGTGGCTATGTGAATGGTTGGGATTAAATGATAATCATAGGTGAATGTGGAAATGACAAGTGGAAGGGAGATAAGGCTTATGTGTGACTATGTACATAAAAAGTACTACATGTGAAAGATATTAAATAAAAGATGTAGTACCACTTATCTTTTTTAAATGAAAGAGGCACGCATGTCGGCTCATTTGAGATAAATGATAAGAAAACTTAATTAAATAAATAAAATTTATTTAGTTAATTGAGAAGTGAGATTATGAAGGGAATTTTAATTAAATAAATAAGATTTATTTAATTAAAAATAGATAGAAATAAGATAATTAAATAATTAAAGATTATTTAATTATAGCTTAGAGAAAATAGAAGAAATAACTAATGAAATAATTAAATAAATATAAATTTATTTAATTAATAGAAGAAATAAGTGATAGGGACATTACTTAAGTGTGTTAGACAAATGCAGATGATAGCTAATGCAATATTTGAATGCTAATGATAATTAGGTCAATTTTAGGTGTCTACAAGTACATTTCATGTTTTAGTACATTCCACGAACTCTATATATGTTTCAATACATGTTGTATACATACTCTTTATACATGTTTCAGTATTTTATGGACCAGATCTATATATGTTTTAGTATTTCATGGATTCTATATGTACATGTTTATGTATTTCAGTATTTCACATGTGGACTAGATCTATATATATGTTTCAGTATTTTCATGGACTTTATATATTGTTTCATGGACTTTATTAATTTTAGTATTTTATGGACTATTGTTGTACATTTACACATATAGTTAGATTTATGAAATTTAATTACTTGTAGTAGTGATAAAAATAATAAAATATTCACAAGTTAGCAAAAACATAAGCATTTCAAATATTTTCACTTTACAAATTTGATTCATGTAGTCAAAACATTCGATAGTATTAGAATAGGAATAGGTAATTATATAAATGTGAAGCACATGCTATATATCATTACTTTAGATGCTATACATGTATTATTTTTGATGCTATTCAAGTTCATAAAAATCAACAATTTACAAGAATTCAAAATATGCTTAAGGGGATCAAAGAATTCAAAATTTGCTTAAGGGGATCAAAGAATTCAAAGTATGTCTCATGTTCAATCACAATTGATATAATTAATTAGGATATATATGAATTGAGGGGTCCTAGGAGAAATGCTGGCTTAAGGGGTCCTAATGGGATGTCTTAATAGGATCGAAGAATTCAAAGTATGTATCATGTTCAATCACAAAAATAAGGGAAGGATCTCAACTATAGATGAAGTCTATAGCCATAGCAATGGGAAGTTTCAAAATCTATATAAGGAAATTTGCTACTTGTACATTAATTACATAGGGATTTATGAAATAGAGCTAGCAATTGTAATTTGTTTTGAGCATTTTGAATAGAAGAATATTTTAGTTTAGAGTAGGAGGTCACATGTGTTTGTACTAAGGAATGCGTGGAATGTCTGGCTTTCTTATTGCATCTGTAAGACGTAAGTTCTTTGTTGATTTGATTAATGAAACAAGTCGGTTACTCATACATTGTAAACCATATGTGACTATTTACTTCAAATACAAGTAAAATTGGGATTTTGCATCTATCTTCTAAGTGTTTTCTGACTTTTACTTATATTTGAATGTATTATCTCTTTAAAAGCTTGCAATCTTAAATGTATGTTCATGAAAATACTCAGGGCTCCACATTTAATGATTTAGTCTATTGATTTGATCCAGTGGCATGTTTCTTACAACATATATAATAGAACATTTAGATCCTATAGTAGAAGGATGTTCAATTTGAATTTCTCTAACTTTTCCCCAAATATTTGAAATACTTAACTTGCATGCAGGAATTTAAAGAAAATTGTCTGACATTTGAAGGAAGCATGAGCAATTGAGTTAGCATTTGACAATTTTCATAATATTTGAAAAGAAAAGCTTATTTTACTATAAATCATACAAAACTTTATAATACAATAGTAAATTTATGCAAAGAGATGGATAATATGTTGATATTTGTGATAATTTGCATAATTCAAGTCCAGTGAGTCATAAATCACCTTAAATCAAGTAAGGCCCCTTGCATAATATAGCTTCACATTAACCTATTGAATTATCCACAAGGTCAAGACCTGACCATACAGAAACTTAGGATTAAGTCATCTTAATTGATTTCTTCATATCTTTCAAGACAGGTTTATTTTGTGAATTTTAATTTTTGTTATGAATGTGTAAAAATAATCATCAACAAGTCCTACCCGACTGCTACTATCCAGATCTACCTGTGGAACCCTTTGAACCCCTGTATGACTGCTGAGACCTCGCAGGTCCCGTAGGTGGTCTCTGCTGCTGCCATCCTTGATTTTGCCCTCCCTATGCCCTCTGCTGGGGTCTAGATCTTTGCTAATTCTGCTGTGGAGGTCTAGGAGGTAATGATGGAGAACTAAATCCTCCTTTCTGTGGTGGTAGTGGTGGTCTACGATAACTCTATTGGTACTGCTGTTGCCCTCGATCCTAAAACTGGGTGCATGATCCCTACCCTTGTCCCTAAATCTCCTCTACAATATAAGCCTTCTCGACAGCCTCACTCATAGTCTAGGGGTCTGCCATACGCACTAGTCCTACTATCCCCTGATTCAAACCTCTGATGAATTTGTGCACCAAAAGTTTCTCATCATAGAGATACTCTACATAACATGAAATCTCAATAAATCAGCTCTCATACTGTGCAACCGTGAGTCCTCTCTACTGTAAGTCATGGAACTCATCTATTTGACGCTGCCTATAATGGTCTAACAAGTAACGCTCATTAAAGCACTCTATAAATGTGTCCCATGTGTGTGTGTCTAATGATAACTAGTGCTTGCACTCCTCAATATGCCACCAAGTAGCTGCTGCATCTCTTAGGAGGTGTATTGCCACGCATGCTTTCATGTTACTCGCATAAGGTCGCAACGCAAAGCATCTATCTAGACTGATGAGCCAAGCCTCAGCCTCAGCTCCCTCTGTAGGTCCTGCGAAGGTAGGTGGATTAAGCCTAAGTAGGTCTCTAATGGGATCTTCTTTGTCTCTATGTCCTATGATTGGCTCATCCATACCATACTCATAGGGTCCATGATGTACTTGCTCTACCCTCATAGTCTCATCTCGTCTCGCATGTCATAGAGGTATCCTACTCCGTGCTCTATAAGCTGACCCTACCTCCTCCACTATAGTATCTGGTATCTCTACAAATGGCTCAACACATGGTACCTCTCATGGGTCAACGCGGGGCTCTACACGTGGCTCAACTCGTGACTCAACATGCGGCTCCTCACATGGCTCCTCTCATGGATCAACGTGGGGCTCGTCATGTGGCACTGGTACAACTAGCGATAGTCTCTATAACATGGCCTATAACATCTGTAAAATCTGAGGTCCTATATCAAGTCTTGGTGGTGCCTGCGGTACCGGCTGATTTGATAAGGCTGTTGGTCCCTGACCCTCAGCTGAAGAATCACTATGCACCTCAACGAATGTAGTGTGGCATGAACATGCTCGCCAAACTCATCGGGGAGGCATCCTACAAAACAAGGTAATCACTAATTAATTGAATTTGTAGAATAAGTAACGTGCCCAAATAAGCCCAATGTTTAAACTTTGGCTCTGATACCAAATGTCATGCCCACATTTCCCATGCAGTCACGACACACATCACACGTGTCATGTCCACATTTGTCATGTGGTCATGACATTAAATATAAATTTTTTTACCATGCTTCCCTAGAAACCCCCTCGCACGCGTAAGGGTGCTCAGTGACGTTACACATAAGGCATAAACATAACAGTTGAATGCGGGGTAATGCGTTCACTTGTGCATACCATTCGCAATGAAGGCCAACTAGGGGGTCGATGCGATGCAGTTAACATCGCCAATAGGGTTAGGATCAATGATCGAAACCCTAAGCTAACTTATGTGAATGATGGGATTTTGACGTAAGTCAAAATCAAAAGCTAAATTCAAGTGCATGAGAAAGATATAATTTAATACAAAAATCTAATGTCGATAATCGGTAAAGACAATAATATAATCTTAAACAAGGTTAAATTTCACTAACCTAGCTAAACCCTAAATTCTAGAAAAATCTGGCAGCATAACGCATCACGGTCATGATTAGGGTTTATTATACTAAAACTAATTTTGATCGAAAGTTTACTAGTTTGGTTTTAAATTATCTACGTAACATCAGTTAGATTGGTATATCAGTCAAATAGTTTAATTGTACATTTTTCAACAAATCTTGATCAATTTGTTCTTCTTCATGTTTTCTAAAATTTAAAATATTTTTCAACAAAGCTCGATCAATTTGTTCTTCTTCACGTTTTCTATAATTTAAAACATTTTTCAACAAAGCTCGATCAATTTGTTCTTCTTCACGTTTTCTATAATTTAAAACATTTTTTTTTCAACAAAGCTCGATCAATTTGTTCTTCTTCACATTTTCTATCAATCAGAGTTATCACTGTATCCTTTACATTATTCCTAATTTCTTGGTAGACTAGATTACAGAAACATGTTATACTAACTTCATTAAATAGTTTACTAGGTTTCCAAGTTGGTTTGAACTATGTCTGTATTAAATTAATAAAATTGCTCTAGATATAATTAAAAAGGAATATTAAATTAATAACATTCCAGTTATATATTAACCTCGTCGAATTTGGTTTTTTAATTAAAGGTTTAACCCAATTGTTTAAAATAAATACATCTCAATATTTAAATTGGTGTAATCATTAAATAAAACAATTAAAAATCCCCCTTTAATAGTCAAATTAAAATTAATTAATGATCAATTCCCTCTAGTCATAAACTATTCTGAATATTACCATACCACTACAATTAAACACAATACTCCCCAAAAATTATCCATTCATTATTTATCTCAAAACCCCAATTTAAAATAAAAACACAAAAGAATGAATAACATAATAAGGGAGTGGAAGTCATAAAAAAAAAGAATTTTAAATTTACCTTGCCCTAAACTCCATCAATAAAATATAATTTCCTTAAGGGCAAAAAGCCCTAACCCTATTTTTTTTTAAGTCTCATCTTCTTTTCCTTTTGTTTTTCTTTTCCTGTTCTCTTTTTTTTTCTCTTCTCTAATTTTGTTTTGGGTTGTGTTTACAGGTTTAATGGAGGCCATTCATGAATGGGAGTTTCAAGTAAGAGGTATACGGATTTAATATACCCGTGCTTGATTTTTTTGTGATATATATATAGCAGAGAATTTATTTTTATAAATTTATTTATTTTTGTTGAAACCCCAAGGGTTTCGTGGCAGGCATGAGGAGTGGCGCTGTGTGAAAACAGCAGCGGTGTTGACAAAGGGGACGACTATGGAAGGGCACTGTGCTGGCAGTGCCGTGGGGGGCGGGGGTGACTGTTGGGATGGCGGAGGAGGCGTGGTCTGTGGAGGTTACGACAACGGGGTTGGAAAGGCCTACGGGGCTGAATGGTGAAGGGGGAATGTGGGGAGGTGGGCAGAGCCCCCACCCACATCCTATACAGTGGGGTGTGGGTGGGGCCTCCACCCCCCTTCCCACACCCATATAAAAACTACGGCGGTGGGGGGTTCAACCCCCCACCAAAATGTCTTTTTTTTTCTCTGTCAAAAAAAATAATCAGCGACTGCAAAAAACGCAGTCCCTCCTCATATACTCAACATTCATTTTTTTAATTTATATTAAGTTTTATTTATAATATATATATACACAGCAAGACACAATTTATTTAAAAATCACAATTTATTTTATAATAAAATATAACAAAAGAAAAGTATATACAATAGTCTCTATTTTTTTTTAATTCAACAGTATATTAAAAAGAACCTAAATTTAAATATATGAAATATAAACACACACAAATATATATATATATATATATATATATATATATATATATATATATATATATATATATATATATATATATATATACTTGAAATAACTTAAATTTCAATTCTTGTTTGCCATTCTAAAAACTCACAGAATTTCCTTTTTATAATCAAATAGCAAAAGATATATATATATATATATCAAATTTATATAAAGCAAGGGAACATTTTTTTTTGTAATAACATATTTCCCATAATCATTCCTTTAAAGAATTTATTCATTATATTATTTTTAAAAAGCAAATGCATTTAATTAAATACTTCTATTACATATCATCAACTAAATTTCTTTATTGTAAAAGTAAACATACAAATAGAATGGCAATGAGACCATATCATTCTTTCATTACTCTATACTTTTTTTTTTCATTCACAAATCAACTAAAATCAGCAATAAAACTTTTATTTCCAAGTGCAATAAGTTTTAAACACAACTCAACTAAAATATAGGGCTTTACATTCCAAGAGAGGAAGATTTCTTTTCTCTTCTAACTATAACATTTACATAGGGCCAAACTTGGCCATATCCTCTCATGAGTTCAAAATTGACAACACAAGAAGGAAGCTTCATTTTCTCCTACATTTCATAACTCAAAGAACCTGCAATAACACAAAAAGGGGAAAGAAGCCACAACAATTTGCTCTCCTCCCTACCATTGACTCCCTCGGGAGTCACCCCCGAGCTAGGAGGTCATCCTCACACTAGGAAAACACAAACCACAACACAACATTGCATTCAACACCCAAAAAACATTTACTCCCATGGCTATCACAACACAAGAGCTCACTCAAGATGAGTTCAATGGGGTAGAGGAGTGGACATCACTCAACTCAAGATTGCCACTCAAAAATGTTTCAGTACAAATACCTCTCAAGGCCTCAAGCCAACACTTTTAAACATAGTTTCACAAAGCTTTCATTTGTCTCTCAAGCCATTTCACATATTACACATATACACATATTGCCCTCAAGGCTACAAGTCCATAAAATCAAGGATGCGACCTCGAGGAGGTTCACTCTTCCCCCACCCCACACTTGTTGAGCATCATCTCCCAAGTAGGAGAGGCTCTTACAACTGCCTTGAAATTTTTCCCCACAACAACAAGTAAAAACTCAAAATGGAAATTCACACATAGCATCACACAAGTAAATAAAATGCATAAGGGAAGGCAATATCCTTGAACCCTACCTTATAGAGCCCAATTGGAAGTAGCTGAGAAGAGCTCATCTAACTCCTCCAAATTGAGCCACCAAATTTCCTCCAATGTTTTTCCCCAAAAACTAATTAAAATCAATAAAATTGCCCAAAATTCAACAACCCCATCCCTCTCTCCAATAGGGATTAAAATAGGCTCTTCTTATGAGCCTTGAGGAATGGGGAGGTGACACATGTCATGTCCTCACTCCTCCTCCCAACTACAAGAAAGACCCTTGGAATGGGTGGTGACACATGTCATTCACCCATCCACCAAGTCTCTCTCCCTTCCACTTGTCCTCTCTTCAACATGTGGGAGAGAAAGGTGGAGCTTAAGAGGGAGTGGGTGCCACATGTACCCCAATCCTCTCTTCCAAAGAAGGACCACACAACTCCAAGGTACCCTCACCAATTGTGGGAGAGACTTAGAGTAAAGTCCTCCACAATTTAGGGGTATTGAAGACTCCCCCAACCTAGGGAAAAGGAAAGGAAGAGGTTGAGTGTTTGACCCACTCATCCTCCCCCTCCCAAGCTTCCATTTTCGTCACTTTACTTCAGGGTAAAGTTAAAGTGACCAAAAGGAAGCTTACCTAGGGTTATACAAGCCCAAATGACCCCTAGACCCTAGGGGTACAACCTAGGGTCAAGTTTAACCCAAATTTAGCACCTTAGGGTGTAGAAAATCACATGAAAAGGGGTCACAAAAAAATTAAAACAAATATTGACTCAAACAAATATTACACATTTATAACACCATAATACAATCACTAAAAAAGGGTAGACCTAGCCCAAAGGACACCATACACAAACATTATGAAAATTCATCATGCAATACATAGTTGATCTTGGTTCCTCTTGGAACTAGATCAGCTTCACAAGGGAAAACAACACTCTGTGTGGGATGATCTCTAAATTTCTGTGGCTTCATTAGAAACACATGCACACTCAATTGAAATGTTAATCCGACATGTATATGATAGCCGAAGCAAAGTGAAACAAGTACATACAACATCACATGTTCTTATAAGCATCAAAGAAATCACATTATAGTTAAATTCTAAATTCTGCATTTCAAACATCCATCCCAAGATAGAATCACATAATAAATTTCTAACTAAAATCACATGCATAGTATCCAAATAACATCATAATGTAAGTCACATGTCTAACATCGTCAATAAATCCATATCAAGTTCTAATCACATCATAATCATGCTAAACATGATAAATCCATATACAACATAAAGTCTAATAGTTCTGCAAATCAGGATCAACAGTCCCATAAGTCTAATATGTATCACCTATAGTAAAAATAAAGTAGTCGAATAAATGGGAATGAAAAGGGTAGGCCTCACAAGATGACATATGTGCTTATCCATTTGACAAGTCACTTCATATGACACCTTTTCTGCCACACTTTGAAATTCCACAATTTGATAAATACAAAGGAAAAGGAAATCCAAAAGACCATATTAGAACGTTCTTTGTGGCATGTCTTGATGTTGCTCCAGACGATACATATCTTCTGAGAATATTTCTCCGAAGCTTAGCGGGACAAGCTCTTGAATGGTTCTCTCATTTACCTCTGGGCATTAAGTCTTTTGTGGAACTAGCAAATAAATTTTGATCACATTTCTCTTTTAACATTGAACATGAAGTGAACATGAACGAACTTGTCAACAATAAACAATACATTGGTGAAGCTTTCTCCTCATTTACTCAACGATGGCGTAATATGGCTAGCAAACTATCATGGGAAATACCTGAGAAATAACAACTCGATATCTTTTTCCAAAATCTTCATACCAAGCTTTCATTCCAATTACAATTACAAAGTGCTAGCACCTTTGATGAACTTGTTTCCAAAGGAACCATCATTGAACGTGCTTTAATTGCTAAGGGCACTATCAAGATTTTTCAAGATAAAAAAGACTATCTTCAAAATTCCAATGATAAATCTCACTTTTGGAACAAGAACAAGAATGTTTTCAATCATGGTGTTGTAGACGCAAAGAACATACAAACAATGAAAGCTCCTATTAACATTCAAGATGCCTCTACAACAACTCAACCTTTTCAATGAACTCAACATCGACAAACTTCAAATCTCCTCCGACAGTTCACACCACTAGCGGAACCTATGGAAGTTGTCTTTCGAAAGCTTCTCCAAGTGGGAGATATCATGTTATTGAATGCACCACCCAATTGCAAACTGCTCTTCAAAGCTCCTTGGTACAAAGAGAATGAGTATTGCAATTACCATAAAGTCAAAGGACACAAAAAAAATGGTTGTATGCACTTAAAGCATGTTATTCAAGATTGCATCGATCAAGGTTTAATTAAAATCACACCTCCAACATCGCAACCTACACAGCAACTGACATCAAACTATGATCTAGATGCTTTCAAGAATCCACTTCCATCTCATGACAAATCAAGTAACCCTCATGCTGGGAATGCCATTCAGTACAACTATGAATCATCCACTATTGGCCACATTGACCATGCTGGCATTTCTACCATTACTATCCAAGGCAAAGCACCTGATTGCACTATAACTACTCGAAGAGTTCGTGTTACCATTCAAGGTGCACCTGTCCATCCTCCTCAAACGTCCTCTAGCTATAATATCCTTGATCACCTTGGCAAAACACCTGCACATATTTCCATTCTTGAGTTGCTTCACATATCCCATGCCCACAAAGCCATCCTTGACAAAGGCTTACAAGAATCTTCGGTGCCCAACGATATCAATACCACACAATTCCAATCTATGGTAGCTAGTATTGTAGCCCCTTGTCATCTCACCTTTTTTGACAAAGATCTTCAGCCCTTCATTCATCCTTTACACAATGAAGCCCTCCACATAGAAGTGTTTGTCAACCAATGCCATATCAAACGAATCTTAGTGGATGGTGGAGCTGGTCTTAATATATGTTCCTTAAAATTAATAAAACAATTGGGATATTCTTAGAAATATGTTGACATTTCCAAGGTCATTACTATCAGAGCATATGATGATGCCGAGAGAGATACTGAAGGGATTATTCACTTGCATATCCATGTTGGGTCGATCACTACTGACACCCACTGTTAAGTCCTTGATATTGAGCTTCCTTATAGCATCATCCTTGGTCATCCATGGATCCATGCCCTCAAAGCAGTTCCTTCTACATACCATCAATGTCTTAAATTTCCACATAACGGTGTTGAGATTACTATACAGGCTGATCCTAATCCCTTTGAGTTTTGTCATTCTTTTCAAGCTAAATACCAAAGTCCTAACTATATTGCTATCAACACCGAAGCATATCCATCTTCATCTTATGTGGATCCATCCACCCTACTCAAGCCATCATCTAGCAAAGCCACTTCCAATCTCTATATCAAGTAAACCAAACATGGCCCGGGTGAGTACACATTGCAAGAATCTTGTTGTGTTGGAACTCTTCCCTTGTCTCCCAAATCTCATGGAAAACCTTCTACCTCCAACCCATCTTCATCCGCAGCTATCATAAAAGCTCCACCCACAGTATTCATTAAAGGTGGATTCCTGGATGATGAAGACATCGATGACATCAACTCTTGGATATTCTTTGATGAGAATGACCAAGTCCAACTTGAAGTGGAGAGATATAACAATGGGTTCTGCATCATTAAGAACATGGGCTATAAAGGACATGGTGGATTGGGATCACAGGAACAAGGACCTATTGAACCCATTGTTGTGTCTAAGAAGTTTAATGAGCAAGGCCTTGGTTTTCAGCCAGAGGTACTTCTTTCTAAAGACATTAAGTGTATTTTTGATATGGAAGCTAGACCTTTCTCAGTAGGAGAGACTTCTAATGTGGATACCATCAATGACTCCTCCCTTCATATTACCAACCTTTTTCAAGAAACCTCCATCTTCATGATTTCCACAACTTCCTCTAGCCATAACCATTCGTTTGTTACCCTTTCACTCGTATATTCTGACCTTGTCGATTGGGACCAACAGGGGGCATCGCTATTGGATACATTTGAAAATGACAAAGCTATTGCTGAATTCACGGGATTATGAAAAGGCATTCCATTGGGTGATCATAAAGTAGTTTTCATGATGGATCTACCTAAACTAGCATATTTTGGCAGAAGTATCAAATCCTTTAGTCGCAAAAGTGAAAGAAATAAAATAAAAAAAGATAGGTCACTAGGTGAAAACCGAAAAGGTGCCTCTTGACTGTGAAAAAGTAAAAATAAAGGATGTATCCGAAGGTGAAAACCTCTCTGAGGTGCCTAAGGATGGTGGATTTGATCTTCCTGTCGCCATTGACTATCATAAGAAATCAATAGTGCTAGTTGAAAAATCAAAAGACATGAACTTGGGCACAGAGTAGAATCCAAAGATCACTTTTTTGGTAGCATCACTATCAGAGTAGGAAAGAAGAGACTTCACAACATTTTTCATAAAAAGAGCTATAAATTTTTCATGGACTTATGCTGACATGCCAGGACTAGATCCATCACTTGTGGTACATCATTTAGCAGTATCTCCTAATGCAAAACTTGTCAAACAAAAATTGTGCAAGATGCATCTACAGATAACTCTATTGGTCAAAGCAAAGATTCAGAAGCTGCTAGAAGCAAAGTTCATAAATCCTATTGATTATATAGAATGGGTTTCAAACTTGGTACCTATAGAAAAACCTGATGGATGAGTTCATTATTGCACAGATTTTAGAGATCTTAATAAAGCATGCCCTAAAGATGACTTTCCACTGCCAAGCATAGACAACATTGTAGATCTCACAGCTGGACGTGAAATGCTATCTTTGATGGATGGATTTTTAGGATATAAACAAATCAGAATAGCAAAGGAAGACCAAGACAAAACATCATTCATTTGTCCATGGGGTACATACTGTTGGGTTGTAATGCCTTTTGGTCTTAAGAATGCTGGAGCTACTTATCAATGAGCCCTGACAGTTATCTTCCATGACCTTTTTCACACTATCATGGAAGACTATGTTGATGATATTCTAGGGAAATCAAAGACAAGAGAAGGACATCTAAAGGTATTAGCACAAATCTTTGATCGACTAGAGAAATATCAAGTCAGACTGAACCCAAAGAAATGTGTATTTGGCATAACATCTAGAAAATTATTGGGATACATTTGTTAGATCTAGGGCACACAACTAAGAGGGGGGGTGAATCAGTTGTATAAAACTTGCTTCAACTTCAAATACTTGAATCTACTTTGTTAGTTAACAGCATATCAATTAACCATTCATCAAATCACAAAGCAAGAACACTGGAGCAGATAAACATCAACACATTAGACACCAATATTTTGACGTGGAAAACCTGGTTAAGGGAAAAACCATGGGGTGATTAACCCAAGGAATATTCTCTGTTAGAAGAATAAGAAAAATGGATGGCACATGCCAGTCAGGGCTCACTGCCCAAGCACACTGCTCACAAAGAGGCACACTGCCTACAAGAGACACACTATCTACAAGATCATAAGTATTACAAACTTGAACTGGAGAATGACATCTTCACCATGTCTGGATCAGTTCCATTTAAGCCTGAGACACACCTGCTCTACCTTTCGCCCTTGCTATACCACACTCATCCGCTCAACACCACACTTTGAAATGAACTCAAAAACCTTTATTTATACAAGGCATCGACTTAGGGACAATCATCTAAGTTGGCAGTCATCCGCAAGAACATTCGCAAGTCGGCAATCATCCATAAGAACATTCGTAGGATGAATAACTCATCCGGTCGGCCAGTCTGAACAAGAACATCTTCATTCGGAAGAATATCTTCAATTCTAGGCTCTAACACTAAAGCAGATCAACAACACAACCTCAACATGATCCAAGAACCTTCACAAGCTTGTCTGAATGACCAGGTACATCCGCACTTCCTCCACTTACTAGAATCTCTTCTCTTCTTCATCTGGAACTTCAAGAACACAGTCTACCGCCACTGTCATACTAAACAAGGTGCTTCTGGACCTCCAAACCATGAACCAATCGAGATGACATATCACAAGGACATCCCAAACACTCATTCCAATCCGTAGAGTAGGAATATGCACTTCCGGATCTCACCGGACCTTTTTGTAACACTCTGTCACTACGGAGCATCTCTCGGAACCGGTTCTACTTGATCAATCACAACTTCTTCATATCTTCATGTGGACCTCTGAAATTGTAACTGGAACATCTCAAGACTCATATCTACAAACCCTTTAATCCGCATCCTCTGATACTCAACCAATTGTGTACTTTTGCCTTCTTCTCATCATTGTTCTTCACTATTCCTGATTGAGACTAATTTTCTCAATATCCTCAGCACACAGCTCATCCAATCCTCCTCATCAAAGCAATATGAGTATGTTGACATCAATGACAACATTGGCTAACCTCATACTTGCAACAATCTCACCCTTTGTCATTGATGGCAACATATGATGTGAAAAAACCATCAAGACAAGATCTTCTCCTTTCTGTCACAGCTCCCCCTATCAGCAACAACTCTTCACATGTCTTCTCTTCCTTAACTGCCCCCCCTTTGATCATCAACCACTTGTTTTTCACATGTCTTCTCTCCCCCTTTGACATCAATGGCAAAGGGCTCATACTTGCAATTCTAACACATCAAAAACATACTAGTTGCTCCCCCTTAGTAGCAGTTCCCCATCATCAATCTGGATCACAAGATATGACTGTGATATCCACCAGACTGATGCACATCAGTGCATCCTAGTTCATCACCAGAGGGGCCATGATCCCTAACTTCTCCCTGAGATACTCAAAAGAGTCCTTGGGAAGAGGTTTAGTAAAGATATCTGCAATCTGATCCTTAGAAGGTATATACTCCAATATGACTTCATCCTTGTTCACTTGTTCTCTTAGAAAGTGAAACTTGATAGATATGTGATTAGTCTTAGAATGCAATACCAGATTCTTAGAAATATTAATTGCACTTGAATTATCATAGAAAATTGTGATAGGCTCCTCATATTCAACTTTAATGTCTCTTAGCATCTGCTTCATCCATAAGATCTGAGTGCAACTACCTACTATTGCAATGTATTCTGCTTCAGTTGTAGACAGAGATATTGCCTCTTGTTTCTTGCTTAGCCAAGAAACCAATCTTTTTCCTAGAAAGAAAGCTCCTCCACTTGTACTCTTCCTATCATCCACATCTCCTACCCAATCTGCATCTGTGTATGCATTAAGAGAGGAATCCTGATCTCTAGGATACCATAGACAATATTCAACTATTCCTTTCAAGTACCTAAAAATTCTTTTGATTGCCATGACATGAGATTCTCTGGGATTAGCCTGAAATCTTGCCACAAGACCAACAACCTACATTATATCTAGTCTAGTCTGAGTGAGATACAATAGTCCTCTAATCATTGATCTATACTTGGTCTGATCTATCTTAGGAGAGTCATCATCTTTGCTCAACTTACATCCGTTTGCCATAGGAGTGTTCATTGGCTTTGAATCTTCCATTCCGAATTTCCTTAACAATTCTTTTGCATATTTGGTTTGAGAGATAAAGATGCCTTTCTTTGTCTGAGTGATTTGCAGACCCAAGAAGAAATTCATTTCACCAAGCATTGACATTTCAAACTCACTTTTCATTTGATTTGCAAAGGTTTTACACAAACTGTCTCTTCCTCTAAAAATGATATCATCAACAAATACTTCAACAATCAAGATGTTTTCATTATCTATTTGGAAATATAGGTTACTATCAGCAGTACCTTTGTTGAAACCAATTTGCACAAGATGCTTATCCAACCTTTCATACCATGCTCTTGGAGCTTGCTTCAATCCATACATTGCTTTCTTCAACTTGCAGACCATATCATCATGATCAAACAATTGAAATCCATCCAGTTGTTCAATGTATACTTCTTCTTCCAAATCACCATTTAGGAAGGTAGACTTGACATCCATCTGATATACCTTGAAGTCTTTGAAGGTAGCAAATGCAAGAAATAATCTGACTGCTTCAATTCTTGCCACCGGAGCAAAAGTTTCTTCAAAATCAATTCCTTCTATTTGAGAGTAGCCTTTGTAGACCAATCTAGCTTTGTTTCTGATTACTTCACCAACTTCATTTAGTTTGTTCCAGAAGACCCATTTGGTTCCAATCACATTCTTGTTTCTAGGTCTAGGAACAAGATCCCAAGTATGATTTTTCTCAATTTGCATCAACTCTTCCTCCATTGCTTTGGTCCAGTTTTCATCATTGCAAGCTTCATTTATTGTCTTAGGTTCAATCTTTGAGATCAGACAGTATTCATTTGAATTTTGAGCAATTCTCCTCCTTGTTTGTACCCCTTTTCTTTTGTCACCTATGATCTGATCTTTAGAATGGTTAAGAGTTACATACCTTGGAACTTTGGGAGTTTCTTGTACTACTATTTCTTGATCAGGCTCATTCAAACAAACCTCTTCTTCCTGATTTACCGGATCAGTCTGTATCTAAATTTCAGAGGAGGATTGAGCTCCTTGCACCCGAGAATCATTCTGATCATCTTCATCATATTCATAAAATCTCGAGGGCTTCTCAATTCCTTCATCAACCTTCACATTTGTACTTTCTATCATATTTCTCAATCTCTTATTGTAACACCGATATGCTTTACTTTGAGTGGAGTAACCCAAGAAAATTCCTTCATCACTTCTAGCATCAAACTTTCATAGATCTTCATCTCTTTTGATATAACACTTGCTACCAAATACTCTGAAATATCTCACAGTAGGAGTTACACCAAACCAAAGTTCATAAGGAGTCTTACCAGTATTGCTTCTGATTTGAACTCGATTAAGAGTGTAGACTGTAGTGCTGACAGCTTCTCTTCAAAACATCTGAGGAACATTTGCTTCCATCATCATTGTCCTGGATGCTTCCTGGATGGTCCGGTTCTTTCTCTCAACTACTCCATTCTGCTGTGGAGTCCTAGGAGCAGGCAACTGTCTCTTTATACCATGCTTCTCAAAAAAGTCTATGAATTCACTGGATATGAATTCACCACCTCTATCAGACCTTAGACATTTTAGTTTTAATCCGGTTTGATTCTCTACCATAGCCTTGAAGATTTTGAACTTCTCAAGGGCTTCTGATTTCTCTTTTAGAAAGGTAACCCACATCATCCGGGAATAGTCATCAATCAGTAACATAAAATATCTATC
Organism: Cunninghamia lanceolata; assembly: GCA_027924645.1. Lineage (NCBI taxonomy): Eukaryota > Viridiplantae > Streptophyta > Pinopsida > Cupressales > Cupressaceae > Cunninghamia > Cunninghamia lanceolata. The sequence goes on along the minus strand of BSBN01000084.1, from coordinate 38,236,980 downwards.
ACCTTGCATACTCTTGATTCTTGTCGGACCACAGAGATCAGTATGAACTAATTCCAATAATCCAGTAGAGGACTGATCCTTGCTTTTGAAAGAGACTCTGCTCTGTTTATCTAGCTGATATTCTTTGCACAAACTATTGGTAGGTTTCACCAATTTGGGAAGATCTCTTACAACCTGAGTATTGCTTATCTTGATGATGTTATCAAAATTCACATGACACATCCTTCTATGCCATAACCAACTCTGATCAACTTGAACAAACAAACAACTTTTATTAGAACCAACTAGATGGAAGATATTACCTTTTATTTGAGTACCGGATGCAATCTTAGTTCTGGAGCTTTCAAAGATCCTACATCTTCCATTTTTGAACCAGAGATCATAGCCTTTGTCCACCAACTGACCAACACTGAGAAGATTGTGCTTCAATCCTTCAACATATAGTACATTACTGGTTTTGCTCTTTCTATCAAAAGAAATAGTTCCGCTACCTCTGATTCTACCAGCAGAATTATCACCAAACTTTACCATTCCTCCTTCATACCTTTCCAAATCTAAGAACTTGTTCTTGTCACCTATCATGTGGTGAGAACATCCACTATCAATAACCCAATAATCCTTTTCTTCAACTTGGGCAGCCAAAGCTCTTCCCACAACCTTATGATTGACAGATTCAGAGGATATTGAATCTTCTTCCTTGATGGCAATAAACACCCATTCATTTATGGATTTGCTTGCTATTTCTGATTCATCATCTGTTACTCCTTCATTATCATCTTCTTCATGAACATAATAACAGTTCTTTTGGAACCATTGTCTGTTAGCATTTGACCTTGCAGATCTTTCCGGACATCTTGAAGCAAAATGACCAATCTTATTGCAATTGAAGCACTTAAAGGGTAATTTTCCTTCATACTTACCGAATCCTCTTGGGAATCTTTTTGCAATGAGGGCTTCAAGATGAGCTGTTTCTACTTCTTCCTCTTCCATGTCTTTCCTTGCTTGATCATACCATGACAGCTTCCTTGAAGAGTTCTCTCCCAGATCAAATCTCTATTTGCCTTTCACATAGGCACTGGCTTTGAATGCAGATTCAGTCTTGGGGTGATCATCTCCAAACTTAGTCATCTCAAATGCAGCCAGTTTGCCAGCCAATTGCTCTCTTGTGACAGTTGTATGGGCTCTGAATTCATCAATGGCAGAAACCTTGATTTTGTAGGCAGTAGGAAGGGATCTGAGAATTTTACAAACAATTTCATTTTCATCCAGAACTCCACCAGCATTCCTGATTCCACATACCAGCTCATTCACTCTTGGCATAAAGGTAGTGATGTTTTCATCATCTCTCATCTTCAATCTTTCAAATTTCCCTTTCAGACTTTGCAACCTTGCACTCTTAACAAACTCATCTCCTTCATGCAGAAGTTCTACTTTAACCCAGATCTCATATGCAGTTGGTAGGTCAATAACATTTGAGAGATCTGAATCATTCAATGCGCTTAGAAGAGCTTCTTTGGTCCGCAAATTGTTTTCAACATCTGTGATTTCATTCAGAGTTGTCGAACCACCCTGTGGAGGTACATAAGCCTTTGTGATCATGGACAGGTATGCTTTTCCCATACACTCCAAGTGACATTTCATGCGACCTTTCCAGAGCGAGAAATTGGTTCCATTGAACTTCAGACTATCCTTCTTGTATGACGACATTCTGGATCTCCTCAAGCGGTTAAGCTATTTTTAGAGGAACTTGGCTCTGATACCAATTGTTAGATCTAGGGCACACAACTGAGAGGGGGGTGAATCAGTTGTATAAAACTTGCTTCAACTTCAAATACTTGAATCTACTTTGTTAGTTAACAGCATATCAATTAACCATTCATCAAAGCATAAAGCAAGAACACTAGAGCAGATAAACATCAACACATTAGACACCAAGATTTTGACATGGAAAACCTGGTTAAGGGAAAAACCACGGGGTGATTAACCCAAGAATTATTCTCTGTTAGAAGAATAAGAAAAATGGATGGCACATGCCAGTCAGGGCTCACTGCCTGAGCACACTGCTCACAAAGAGGCACACTGCCTACAAGAGACACACTGTGTACAAGATCATAAGTATTACAAACTTGAACTGGAGAATGACATCTTCACCATGTCTAGATCAGTTCCATTTAAGCCCGAGACACACCTGCTTTGCCTTTCGCCCTTCCGCTATACCACACTCATCCGCTCAACACTACACTTTGAAATGAACTCACAAACCTTTATTTATACAAGGCATTGACTTAGGGACAATCATCTAAGTCGGTAGTCATTCGCAAGAACATTCGCAAGTCGGCAATCATCCACAAGAACATTCGCAGGAGTCGACGAGTCTGAACAAGAACATCTTCATCCTAAAAAATATCTTCAATTTTGGGATCTAACACTAATGTGTACCGATAACACAACCTCAACATGATCCAAGAATCTTCACAAGCTTGCCTGAATGACCACGTACATCTGCACTTCCTCCACTTACTAGAATCTCTTCTCTTCTTTATCCAGAACTTCAAGAACACAGTCTACAGCCACTGTCATACTAAACAAGGTGCTTCCAGACCTCCAAACCATGAACCAATCAAGATGACATATCACAAGGACATCCCAAACACTCATTCCAATCCATAGAGTAGGAATATGCACTTCCGGATCTCACCGGACCTTTTTGTAACACTCTGTCACTCCGGAGCATCTCTCAGAACCAGTTCTACTTGATTGATCACAACTTCTTCATATCCTCATGAGGACCTCTGAAATTGTAAAAGGAACATCTCAAGACTCATATCTACAAACCCTTTAATACGCATCCTTTGATACTCAACCAATTGAGTACTTTTGCCTTCGTCTCATCACTGTTCTTCACTATTCCTGATTGAGACTAATTTTCTCAATATCCTCAGCACACAGCTCATCCAATCCTTCTCATCAAAGCAATATGAGTATGTTGACATCAATGACAACACTGGCTAACCTCATACTTGCAACAACATTGTGTCTTGACGAGGGATAGAAGTGGACCCTACCAAAGTAAAATCTATCATGGAAATGCCTCCGCTAGCAAATCTCAAGCAACTCTGTAGTCTATAAGGAATATTACAATCCAGTCGCATATTTATCTCACAACTAGTAGATAAGTGTCATCCTTTCCAACATCTTCTTCGCAAGGGTGAACTTTTTAAGTGGGATGAAAAGTGTCAATAGGCCTTCGACAAAATAAAGCAATATCTAGCAACACCTCCTATGTTAGTACCTCTTGTACTTGGTTGCCCATTATTGCTTTACATATCTTCAACAACAATATCATTTGGTGGCCTTCTAGCTTAGCATGATGATTCAAGGAAAGAGCAAGCCATTTACTATATCAACAGAACTATTGTGGGATATGAACTTAATTATTCATCTGTGGAAAAAGCATGTTTGGCATTGGCGTTTGCTTCCCAAAAGTTGTGACATTATATGTTGAACCAAACAACAAAGCTCATATCTAACGTTGATCCACTCAAATATCTTCTCTCCAAAGCAATTCTTTTGGGAAGATTAGCAAAATGGGTTATGATCTTAAGTGAATTTGACATACAATATGTGGATTGAAAGGCCATAAAAGGACAAGTTATCGCTGATTATTTAGCTACAGCACCTATCATAGATATTCATCCAGTACGTCCAGAATTCCCTGATGAAGGATTGTTCAATCTAACTTCACCAACATTGTGGCAACTATATTTTGATACATCTTACACACAACATGGATTAGGAGCAGGGATATTGTTTGTTACCCCCCAAGGAGATTGTATCCTAAAATCATATAGAATTACATTTCCATGTACCATTAACATAGCAGAATATGAAGCTTTAATCACAGGATTACGCATGGTAGTACAATGGGCTATCAAACAGCTACAAGTCTTTGGTGACTCTCAATTGGTTATCAAACAAGTCTTAGATGAATATCAAACAAAAGATGAGAAGCTTCTTCTATACAAGGTAATGGTTGATGATTTTAAAAAGTAGTTTGACAATATCACCTTTGAACAAATCTCAAGGTTACAAAACAAAGCAACAAATGTCATGGCTATGATTGGACCTCTTCTAGACATGCCGTCCAATACACACAAATTTGAGTTTCTGGTTGAATAGCTTCTGATTCTAACATTTAAAGTACCGCAATCTGAGCTTATATGTGAGATTGTTGGTCCCAATTCACCATGGTATGAGGACATATATGAGTATCTCTATGATCAAACCTTTCCATTCCAACTATCTAACACCAAACAAAAAACCTTTATCCGTCGATCCTCTCGTTACACTATCTTAGGAGACACCCTTTATCACCGGAGTGTTGATGGTATCCTTCTTAGATGTCTTGATTTTGAGGAAGAAAAAGTTGCCTTACATGAAGTACATGGAGGTGTCTATAGATTGCATTCCACTGGCCCTGTCTTGTTAAGAAACTTCTACGAGTTGGATACTATTGGCCAACTATGGAGAAAGATACACAGCAATTTGCAAAGAGATGTCTACAATGTCAGAAACATGGGGATCTAATACATGCACCAGCACATGAACTTCAACCTATCACTACTTCATGGCCCTTCTCATAGTGGGGACTTGATCTCATAGGTAAAATCCATCCTACTTTGTCAAATGGTCATAAGTTTATCATAACTGCCACTAAGTACTTCCCAAAGTGGGTGGAAGCAATACCCATGACTTATATTACCAGCAAGCAAATATCCAAGTTCATCCTGCACTATATTATTTGCCGTTATGGAGTTCCTCAAGCTATTGTCACTGATAATGGTCATCCTTTCAAGAACCAAGAGGTTAGAGATCTTTGTAACAAGTTTCATATCCAACATAGATTCTCTACACCTTACTATCCTCAAAGCAATGGCCAAGCTGAGGCTTCTAACAAAACAATTATCAAGATCCTCAAAAAGTCAGTCAATGAAGCTAATCGTGATTGGCATCTGCAACATAATCCTGTATTATGGGCTTATAGAACAAGTATCAAAACTCCCACTGGAGCTACACCTTATGTTCTCGTGTATGGTATTGAAGCTATCCTACCTATTAAGGTTGAGATCCCCTCACTGTGAGTATCTCTATAGCATACTATCTCAGATGAAGAATATAGAGTATCTAGACTCCATGATCTTGAGCTACTAGATGAACAATGTCTTACAACACTCAACCATCTCCAAGTCTATCAAAACTATCTACATCGTAGCTATAACAAAAAAATCAAAGAACACGAATTTCAAGTTGGAGATCTTATCCTTAAAGAAAATCAAAGGAATCAGCAACATCATGAGAAACAGGGCAAGTTTTAACCTAATTGGCTTGGTCCTTTTGTCATTACATCAGTCTATGGCTCAAGTGCATACACTCTCTCAACACCTGAAGGCATTCCCTTCGATGAACCAGTCAACATCATCTATCTCAAGAAGTTCTATTCGTGAATCTCAGCTATTCCAAAAAAAATAAAATTAGAGGCCAACTATGGATAAAGATGCACATCAATTTGCAAAGAGATGTTGACAATGTTAGAAACATGGGGATCTAATACATGCTCTAGCACATGAACTTCATCCTATCACTACTCCATGGCCCTTCTCGCAATAGGGACTTGATCTCATAGGTAAAATCCATCCTACTTCGTCAAATGGTCATAAGTTTATCATAACTACCACTGAGTACTTCACAAAGTGGGTGGAAGCAATACTTATGACTTATATTACTGGCAAGCAAATATCCAAGTTCATCCTACACTATATTATTTGCCGTTATGGAGTTCCTCAAGCTATTGTCATTGATAATGGTCGTCCTTTCAAGAACCAAGAGGTTAGAGATCTTTGTAAGAAGTTTCATATCCAACATAGATTCTCTACACCTTATTATCCTCAAAGCAATAGCCAAGATGGCCCTGGTCTTGTTAAGAAACTTCTACAAGCTAGATACTATAGGCCAACTATGGAGAAAGATGCACAGCAATTTGCAAAGAGATGTCTACAATGTTATAAACATGGGGATCTAATACATGCACCAGCACATGAACTTTAGCCTATCACTACTCCATGGCCATTCTCACAATGGGGACTTGATCTCATAGGTAAAATCCATCCTACTTCATCAAATGGTCATAATTGTATCATAATCGCCACTGACTACTTCACAAAGTAGGTGGAAGCAATACCCATGACTTATATTACCGGCAAGCAAATATCCAAGTTCATCCTACACTATATTATTTGCCGTTATGGAGTTCCTCAAGCTATTGTCACTGATAATGGTCATCCTTTTAAGAACCAAGAGGTTAGAGATCTTTGTAACAAGTTTCAAATCCAACATAGATTCTCTACACCTTACTATCCTCAAAGCAATGACCAAGCTGAGGCTTCTAATAAAACATTTATTAAGATCCTCAAAAAGACAGTCAATGAAGTTGGTCGTGATTGGCATCTGTAACTTAATCCTATATTATGAGCTTATAGAACAAGTATCAAAACTCCCACTGGAGCTAAACCTTATGCTCTCGTGTATGGCACTAAAGTTATCCTACCTATTGAGGTTGAGATCCCCTCACTGCAAAGAAATTCTTACAGGAAGATTAGCAAAATGGGTTATGATCTTACATGAATTTGACATACAATATGTGGATCAAAAGGCCATAAAAGGACAAGTTATCGCTGATCAGTTAGCTCTAACACCTATCACAGATATTCATCCAATACGTCTAGAATTCCTTGATGAAGGATTGTTCAATCTAACTTCACCAACATTGTGGCAACTATATTTTGATGGATCTTACACACAACATGGATCAAGAGCAAGGATATTGTTTGTTACCCCACAAGGAGATTGTATCTTGAAATCATACAAAATTATATTTCCATGTACCAATAACATAACAAAATATGAAGCTTTAATCATAGGATTACTCATGGTAGTACAATGGGCTATCAAACAGCTACAAGTCTTTGGTGATTCTCAATTGGTTATCAAACAAGTCTTAGATGAATATCAAACAAAAGATGAGAAGCTTCTTCCATACAAGGTAATGGTTGATGATTTTAAAAAGTACTTTGACAATATCACCTTTGAACAAATCCCAAGGTTACAAAACAAAGTAGCAGATGCCATGGCTATGATTGGATCTCTTCTAGACATGTCGTCTAATACACACAAATGTGAGTTTTTGGTTGAACAACTTTTGATTCCAGCATTTGAAGTACCCTAGTCTGAGCTTATATGTGAGATTGTTGATCCCAATTCACCATGGTATGAGGACATATACGAGTATCTCTGTGATCAAACCTTTCCATTCCAACTATCTAACACCCAACGAAAAACCTTTATCCGTCGAGCCTCTCGTTACACTATCTTAGGAGACACCCTTTATCACCGGAGTCTTGATGGTATCTGTAGACACCTAAAAATGTATTCATCATCAAATCGACTCGCAACCTCTCTAAACATACCTATTTCCCTTATAAACAATTAATTAAATTTTTATTTAAATAATTATCTTGTCATCACCTATTTGTGAATCTCAGCTATTCCAAAAATAAATAAATCCATCCAACAGTGAAAACCACTTTGTGGCACTTTGGATAACAAAAAAATAAATAGTACAAGATAAATAATTCATCTTCTGGAAAAAACCTGGCAAACAGGTGCCTTGGATAAGTACCATAGTGAAAACCTGGCAAACAAGTGCTATGTGTAGTGACCATCTCCCATCATCTGCATAGTTTGTTTGATCACAGCTTTTCATAGCATACTTCACCATCTTACCTACATAATCCATATAATAATCCAGATTTTGCTATGTACAAACATCATTGTCCACTTATCCATAATAAAAGTCTTTCCATCTTCGCCTCTGTTATGCTAGCCGTCATAGTTTAGACATTGTTGGGGTAATTATATCATTTGGCACCTTAGCATCTTGGTTGCATGCACACATTTATCGCAGCTTCTCCATAATAAACCTCATCCCACATTGGGGGCACTTGTTGGTCCTTATTTGGAAGTGGATACCTATAGCTCTAGCTCATAACACAACAAACATTCAACTTCAAACATAGCGCACCATTCGACTTCAAACATGGAAAACATTTGGAACCAAGATCAGCATCTTAGCAATCAATCCGACCTCAAACATCATCAAAACATAGAAAAACATCATCAAAAACATAAAAAAATTTCAAAAAAAAAATAAAAAAAGAATCACAAAAACTCAAAGCAATAAAGTTGATCCTTTGACATCAACCTTCAACACAATAAGCAAGAACTACATCACAGCTCTATCATTAAAGCTTTGATCCCATGGATACAGGGTATGTAGGCATTCTGAGATGCGAAGGAAGCACTTTGATTCAGGCAAAGACGATAGCCCCTTCTTTCATCATCCATCTTCCATCTTTCTTCTAATCATCCTTTGATCTTTCATCTCACTTTCTTCTATCTTTCATCACTTACATCATCAATAATCTCAGAACTACAAATTCATCATGTCTCATCACCATCGTAAATGTGCTTTGATCCCGTGGACACAGGGTATGTAGGTAGTCTAGACTATGAAGGAAGTATCCAGTACACAAGCACAAATTATCCCCCCCACCTTCATCTTCTTTCATCTTCCATCTTCTTCTCTTTGACCAGCTCAAGCAAGAAGTAGACTATGTGCATCAGCGAAAGCTCAAGCACTTTAGCCAATCATGGATAAGCCATAAGCTATTTGTCTGCATGCCTTAAGCCAACATTTGCTATAGATTTTTATCAACATCTTTATCTTTTAACAGGATGCAACTTTGCTCTCAATAAGGTGCCAGCTTAATCCATCTAAGAGCACCTAAATTTGGCAAGAGAACATGATGATAGTATCTTTTGTTTTATCTTTTGTCCCATTTCTATGCCTAATCAAGACTACCTTGATCTATCATATCTTAGTATGTTGCGATGAAGTACAGAATGGTGCATGGTCATATTGCTCTCATATGCCATGTTTGTAGGATGATCTTATTCACTTCCTATGCGTATTGGTATCTTGTACATGTTGGGATTAGCATCTTACATATCAATATCTCTTGCATTTGAGAAGATAAACAGTCTCTTATGCACTTGAGACTATTCTATGTTAAGACTAGCTCCATACATATAACCAGCAAGGTGTCACTATGTGTAGTGTAGATAAGCTCAAACCATTGCTTGTAGCATCAAATTCTATCTCGAAACACTAGCTGCTATTCATATCTTGTGTATGTTGGCTCAACATCTTGACCTCATACGTTTAGCCAAGATTGTAGTATGCTAGTTTTGCATTGGATATCTCAACACCTTGGTCTTCTATAACCTGGTGCATAACATCCATATGCCATATCAAACATAAGGATTGCATTTCTTTTCATTTTTGAGCAATTACTTTCAAAAGCTTCCAATCATACCATCTATCCATTCCAGCATACACCTATATAGTCCTCAACCAAGATCAATCTTTCCTCCATCTTTCTTGTCCACGTTCTTTATCCTACAAAACAAGTGTGTTAGACATATCTTATCATTACCATCTATCTATATGCATGTGGCCATATCATATCATTACCATCTCCATATTTGCATTATCATTTCCATGAGACATTTCCATTATTTCCATTTGCACATTTATATCATTTGCATAAACATCCATATAATCCATGAAAATACAAAACTGCATAACCATCATAATATCATAAGTGCATCCATAATCACATAGAACCAAATGCCATCATATATATATATATATATATATATATATATATATATATATATATATATATATGTATGTATCACATGTGTCAATGTACAAGTGTCTACAAATACAATATGGGTTATCCATGAGCCATCACAAAATGTATATACAATCAGCCCATAGGCCTCATCATGATACAATAATATACAACAAAAACACGGCAGCCCTAGTGACTACTGGTAGCCCCCTCTCCTTGTCCACCACTGGGTCCTGTACTTGGTTGGCCATCTCTAGGAGGTCCTATAACTAAAACCACAAATCATGATCCACCTACCCTCTGAGAAGCTGAAGCCCCTGATCTGCTCCTATAGCTAGGTTGTCTCTACTTCGCAGGCACTACCCCATGGTACAAACCCCTGTAATACTCTGTCTCACCCTGTTCTCTCCTCAACTCACCCTAAGCCTGAGTCAGCTGCATAGCCAAGTACATCATGGCCCCATCTGTCCCCAATGTAGCCATTGCTCTATCTCTCTCCATAGTCATCACCTGTAATTGTTGCACAGTTGTATCTCTCTCAACCCTCACTAGCTGCACTTGTTGTATAGCCGCATCCCGCTCAGCCCTCATAGCTTGTATCTACTGTAATGTTGCATCTCTCTTAGTAGTAACTAGCTACACCTACTGTACAACTTCATCCCTCTCTCCCATCACCCTAGCAAGGCTACCATCATCCTGCCCATCACCTCCCTGTCCTCTAGCCTGCAGTTGTGCCTGGTATGTCTAAGCCTGTTCTCTCACATGTCGCAAGCCTATCTCCACTTGATGGTGATCTATCTGCACTCTCCTCAGCTTCATTTGAGCCCACTGCCTCTATCTCCTCTCCTCCCTAACCCTCTACCTCAGTTGTTGTATCCCTACATCATCATCTCCTATCATCTGTGTTGCTGGCTGTGCTAATACCTATGGCTACACATGACCTTGTCCTTGCACCTGTATCCCTGGAGCTATTGGTACAACTGCCTGTGCTAGTGGAGCTCGTCGCTGCCTCCTCCTCACTGGCCTCTCCATATCAATCTCTCCTATCTCTCCCACCCTTGTCAGCCGGGTCGGTCTAGCTATCACCCAATGTGCATCATAATCTGGTAAAGTCCCAAGATCTGCAGGACCCTATCTCCATGGCCACATAACTGGCTGTAGCCCATCTCTCTCTGGCAAAGTTGTGTCCACCACAATCTCTGGCCCCCAATCAAAAACCTCCTGCCATTTCCTCCCAAAAATAGCATCTCCCACTGGTGCTCCTTGTGGTAAGCCGAACTGCCTCAATACCCTCTCGGGCAAATGTCACGTCCAAAAATGTGCCTCGCATAGACAAGCTCCACATCTTCCTCATCCCATCTCTCGCATTATAACCATGGCCTCCACACAAACCTATCCACCTCATCCAAAATCTACCTCCAATATATAGCTCCTCGTTGCTATCGATAAGTAAGAGTTCCTCTATACATCCTAGCATATGGCTCTCCTGTTTCCCTCGCCACCCATCCATCTAGCCTAGTCACTGGGATATGCTCATATGCCCATACATGCAAATCTGTAACTCCAACTGACATACTTGCTCCAAACATGTAGGCACAATCATGTAGATAATGATATAACTACCCTAGCACACACTCAGCCCATGCATATCTCATCCCATAGGAGAACATCCCCTCCATCACTATCCCCCATCCCACTAGAAAACCTATAGCTCGCCTATCTCCAACCAACCATCTTATAATTGCTACTACTACCCACTGTAGTCTATCGTATAGCTCCTCCATCTTGGCCATGGGAATCTCTAAGCCCTTAGCTCTAATGTCTGGTGTCCTGAACAACTGCCTAAATGTAGTTGGACCCATATCAGGATCATAATCTACTCACTCCCCATCAATAGGAACATGCAGAATCCGTAACACATCCTCCAAGGTGATAGTCGCCTCTCCCGTCAGCAACAAGAATGAATTGTGCTCACTCCTCCATCACTCCACCATCGACATCATCAATCCTCTATGCGCCTGTACTTCCTCTAACCTCAACACATGCTCCAATCTGAGGATCTCTAGCACTAGCACTAGCTGCTCCTTTGCATCCAGTAATCTAACCAATCGTAAATCCCTAGGATGTGGCTCTCGTGATAACAACGGTGGTAGTATATCTTACATCATTCCTCTCACCGTATCAGTCTTTGTGCTATCAAAATTGACTCTTGCATGCTATTTATGCCTACTTCTACTATTAGCGACCCATTTTTCTATAAGCACTATCTTTTTTTACCATAAGCAAACCATTTTACAATATGGGCACATTTTTAGCTTACAAGCGACTTACTTACCCTATGCGTGCGCTTGTTGACTGCAAGCAACCTCAAACACTACATGCGTATGTTGTCTGCCTATAAGTGACCTACTTGCTATATGTTTCCACCTGTTCCTCATAAGCAAGCTATATCTATATAAGTGTCTACTTTTCCTCCGTAAGTGACCTATTCTTTCCATATGCGCATTCAGTAGGTACCTATTTCCTCTAGCCAACTAAAAGTGACTCAATTTTTCCACAAGTGACCAAGTTGCGCCCATATGCTACCTAAACTACCCTAAGCAACCTCTTTTAGCCCATAAGCAACCTGAACTACCTATCCTATAAGCTAGTCGCTTTTGGTGATGTGTGAGCATTTATGATGCTTCTAGCCTAACAAAATCATGCTTTTAGAAAAAGTTTTGATACATATTAGTACACCTACTCCCTTTGGTCACCCATGTGTCGTCACTCGCTCGGCATGATGATCTCTGCATAGAATCACCATCTTGATAGCTCTCTAACTCTCATCACACAACACCTCTAAGGAGCTCTAGATTTTTCTAGATTTTTAAACACAAATGAGCACAAATGAGGCTATCTTCCCTTGAGGGACCTACTTATAGCCCCTGTCCAACCCCTAATTCTTCTACACCATCCTATTATTCTCCCACCCACCCCCTATTTTCTTCGTGTCAGCCTTGTTTTTTAGCCTTTCATCCTATCGCGAGCCAACCCAACCCTTCCTAGTCATCCTGGCTTACCTATCAAGTGGGCATCACCTGCCAATTACACTGGGGCATCACTTTGTTTATCAAGCAAATTATCATATCTTCTTTGACACAACGCTCTATCAAACATTGTATTAAAGAGGGGTAAAATGTAAACACCTAAAATTGACCTAATTATCATTAGCATTCAAATATTACATTAGCTATCATCTGCATTTGTCTAACACACTTGAACAATGTCCCTATCACTTATTTCTTCTATTAATTAAATAAATTTATATTTATTTAATTAATTCATTATCTATTTCTTCTATTTTCTCTAAGCTATAATCAAATAATCTTTAATTATTTAATTATCGTATTTCTATTTATTTTTAATTAAATAAGTCTTATTTATTTAATTAAAATTCCCTTCATAAGCCCACTTCCCAATTAATTAAATAAATTTTATTTATTTAATTAAGTATTCTTATCATTTATCTCAAATGAGCCGACATGTGTGCCTCTTTCATTTAAAAAAGATAAGTGGTACTACATCTTTTATTTAATATCTTTCACATATAGTACTTTTTATGTACACAATCACACATAAGCCTTATCTCCCTTCCACTTGTCATTTGCACATTCACCTATGATTTAACCATTCACATAACCACCAAATCTCTACCGTTGATTGATTTTGGTTGAGGTCTATATAAACACCCTCTCATTCCATACTAGATCGATCCAACATTCTCATAGCGTCTACATTATCATCTTGGGCATATTGAGAATTTTAGCATCCATCTAGCATTTTATCATTATTATCCATCCATGATGGCAGCTTTTATCTTCATAATTGTTCATTGTTGAAAAAGCAATCCACATCATAAACAAGGAATCATACAATCTAGGTGATATTGTTCTTGAATTGCATGCTTTTGATTTCATTTGGATTAGATTCTTTGATGATGGTAGGGTTAGGTTTTCATGGCTATGCTTGATCTTATTAACCTAATTTTTACCTATCATAGTACTAAAACATATATATGTCTAACTCCTACCATCCCTATAATCAAGAGACCTCTTCACTCTACGTGGAGTAGGATGATTTGAATTAGTCTGAATAAGAAAAAGATTTACTTGAAATCAGATTTAAAATGTTTAGAAATGATAATTTAATTCATTTTAATTTATAAAATCATAAAAAATATTGTATCAGGCTGCTCATCTCCTCTGATGACTTGCTCTACATGCTTTTCTACATGACCTATCTCATGCTATAGAAGAAAAATAATTTAACACATGTCAACATATATTCTATTGAAATTTACTTTAAGTTCACAATGTATATTATAATTAACTTTAAATATAATCTAAATTTTAAATTATACTATATGAGGTTGCTCATCTCCTCTATCATCCTTCTCTATATGTGTTGTTGTAGGTGGTAGGACATCAACAGGATGAAATGTGTCACTAACAAGGTCCTACAAGGTCATTTATAAAGCACATGTGTACAAATTGGTGATGCAGGAGCATCCTTGGTTCAAGAGAAATCTTGTATCAACCAAAAATATTTGCATTTCAGTTTGTTGCATTTCAGTTCTTTCATTTTCCATTTTAGTTCAGGCAGTTCAGTCAGTAGCAATTCTCAGCTTGTGGTCCAATTTTGGCAATTCACATCTTGCGGATCTGGACTTAGCATCTACATTCATTCATCTACATCATATCAAGAATTCAAAGCACTTGGATCAGCTACCTGAAAGATATCACTTTAAAAAGTTAACTGTTTCTCAGAGCAGAGCATTCTAATAGTTCCTAATAACCAGCTGAAGGAGAAGGGTTACAGATCATTCCTTAACTTGCAGATCTCAATGACACATCATTCAATGTTCTTTGGTTCGTGACTAACCTTCCCCAAGGGTCTGCACATTGTTCCATTCATTTGAGTAAGTGTTCTATGCATTTAGGTCTGACCTATCTATTAACACGTTACAACTCTTCATTGGAGTTTGTGACCTTCCTTGGCTGATGCGGAAGAATCTATTGGTCCAAAAATGATATATATTAATGTAATAGATCCTTAGGAAAGTAGTTGATGAGATAGTGATAGATGATAATCTATATTTTGTGCAAAGGAGCTTCAAAGCTTTATCTTGTGCATGTATGTAATCAGGCTTGTGAGCCCTAATTCTAAGCCTACATGTTGCTGGCCAAATTGTATTTGAGTTCTATGATATACTGAATGACTGAATCTGTGTTTGTTTTATTTCTTTGAGTTGTTTCCCATGTGTTTACTCTTGCTGCACGGTCCAGACAGTTCATTCTATGAACCCTCCTACCATGACTGCGCCAAGTGGTATCAGAGCGAAAGTTCAAATCTTGGAGAGTGAAAGTTTGATTATTTGGAGTGAATTGGCGAAGGGAATTCCATAAGAGATTGTTGTAAGAAGATCACCGATCCGAGGTAGGTTACTTGTGCACAACCGATCACCGATTGAGAGGCAGTTGTCGCTTGTAGCTCGATCACCTAACCTAAGGCAGTTTGCACTTGATCCTAGGAAGATGCTGCCGTGAAGAGTTCCTCCTATTGGTACAATGGCTAATAGAATGGATGAGATGGTGGAATTTATGAGAACAATGCAAATCCATTTGGATGTTGTTGAAGAAGATAGGCGAAGAGGATTGACACCAAGACCTAATGTTGAAAGTGATGATGAGGAAGAATTTCAATCTGTTGAACACACTAGTGGAACCCTAGGAGGTGATGAAGAAGAAGAATCAGATCAGATAAAGATGTTGTGAGCTATTTCAAAGATTGGAAAGAGACCTAGAGTTGATGTTCTGAACTATACTAGTAATTTGAATCCTAAAGAATTGATTGACTGGATAAATGACATAGAAGAATACTTTGAATATGAGGAGATTGAAGATCCAAAGAAGGTGAAATTTACAAAAGAAAAGTTGAAAGGACATGCTGCTATATGGTGGAAAGAAGTTCAGTTGGAAAGAAACAGAAGAGGAAAAGAAAATATTACAAAGTGGGACCTAATGGTAACAAAGTTGAAGAATCAATTCATACCTGCTGACTATGAGTTGGAATTGTTGAAAAGATTGCAAAACCTGAGACAAAAGGAGAAATCTGTGAAGGAATACACTGAAGAATTTCATAAGATGATTATAAGGATAGGACATAGTGAAGCAAGCAAGGACAAAGTGGCTAGATGTTGTGTGGTTACACAACATGCCCCATTTTGACTTAACAAAATAGGGACCCAACTTTTTCTTGCTGCTTTGGGCGATTTGGTAAAATAAGTCATGCATGATACCCAAGAGGGTGGATGTACCACCATGATGAGGTCAGTTGCCAAAGTTAGTATTTCACATTATTAACCTCATGGTCTAAAAGTGCATAGAATTCTAAGCAGGTTTGCCTTTTGGATCACCCCAAAATTCTCTAAGGGAAGAAAGTTATGTTAAGTCAAAGTTCAGTCAAACCTAATATTCTGACGAGGGGGTCATATTTCAAACATCAGTCATATTATATAAGATCACCTTGATATAAGTTTATCACCTGATAATCACTTGGTCTGCAATGTGCAGATGTCAACTTTAAGTGATAGCTGATATCTACCCGTCAAACAACTTCATGTATCTTGGGGGGGGGTCATATTTTTAACATCAGTCATCTTACGAATATCACCCTCTTTGCAAAATATCACCCTATGCCAATATGACAGTGACATCATCTAAATCAAATGAACAAAGGAAATCACCCTGATGATGACGTTGTCATTTCATTCTACCTCATGGAGGTATATATCTGATGACCATCATATTCCTTAAACATGATAGTGACATCATTAAAACACAATGATTAAATATGGTCACCAACTTGCTAACATCACCCCGATTTTTATCCAAAGGGGGTCATTTTAGTTGCGGGGTCATATTTTGAACATCCCCTGATCTTAAATTCATGACCCGATATACACGTGGTCAACATTGATCACATCACCTGATTCCTTTGCATTTAGTTTTGCCGCTCAAAGGTGGGGGGTCATTTTATCCAGGGGGTCATATTTTGAATATCACCTGATCTTTCAAAGATCACCTCCCTCTCTTGATTCCTAATATTAAATGCACTTAAATGCGGTAGATAGATTCCCGTTGATTGCGAATACAAATCAAACACTTGGCGTTATCCATGAATTCTTTGTAGAGGATCAACGAATTTAATCAACCCAATGTAGTTTTACCCTAATTTTTCCTACAGATGCGTTTAAAGATAATTTTTAAAGGTTATTATCATTTACCTTGTGAAAAAATGAGAAATTATAGAGCTAGAAGTCAAACCCTCATATAGCTACTTGTTAACGGACTAGATCTTTCAGCGTAACAGAATGGATGATCTTCAGCATTTCCAGCCCTTTTCTGTAATCACCCATCTAATCCAGGAGGAAAGCGCTATCAGGTAAGTAATTGAAAAATCCTCCTGTTGTCATTTTCTGCATGTTCAGGTAGGGTGTATATTTCTTTCTTATGGTTTGAATCTATGAATATGCATATTATGATGAAGTGAAGAATAATAGATAGAGTATGCATGATGTTGTAGTACATAATGTTGTATAAATGCATATAGACATTGTAAGGTGAGAAAAATCATGTTTATTGCAGGAATCCATGGCGGATCTTAGGAGGAATAGGTCCAATTTAGAGTTTCTCAAGCCTATGTTTGTTTAGCCCGAGGGGGTATAGTTTAAGTATGGCGTCATTGGTGATAATCACCAGGGAGATATGGACCTGGCAGCATGGTCAAAAAGAATAGATCATGACAAGGATAATACCCTTCTGGATGTGATATATGTTTCAAGAATGTGGCATGCAACTAGCTTTTCGTACGCCATGGACACTCCAGAGCTGGTAGTGGAATGTGCTAGGAATTATAACCCTGAGACTAGGTAGGTAGAAAAGCATGGAAGAATCTATGCTAGCTTTTTAATCAAGGGTATCACCTCTACTTTTAATCTGCTAGTTGGAAAGAAGGTGGTTAGTATGGACCTACGTAAGTTGGAAAGAGAGTACAAAAACAATTAGAAGAATGCAAGGAAGAGGATGTATCAATGGAGGTCAAAGAGCAGCACCTACACTGCCTTAACTAAGTTGCCCGTACATCTATACAAGTTTGATTTTGATGAAGAGTACCAGTATATGATTGCCCTGCTTAGCAGGATGACAGGTAGGCCTCATGTTGGAAATTTTGAGAATTGGATGTTTAGAATCATCCAAATGGTCCTATATGCAGATAATAGGCCATTATGGGCCAAGATCATTAGTGATGCACTAGATGAAGGGATGAGGAACTTGGGAGGCCAAGCATGCATGTTTCATATGACCTCATATGTGGTGTACTCATGTGCTTATAAGGAAACCTTTGATGCATTGAATATAGTGGGTAAGGCTGGCAATGATGTAGATGATGCCCACATATGGGATCGCTATCCTCAACCACAGAGAAAAAATTACCTTCTAGATTACAAACTAGTAAATGATGCATTCTCTATGCATCTTGTCATAACCATGGAGGACAAGACCAAAAGACTGAGCATGGAGGCTCAGGAAGTTGTTTATAGACATAGGGCCCGGTTTATCCAGTTTGTCACATTTTCATACATAAGGATAGAAGTATTTGAAGGATAACCCCTTATGTTACCAAGATACCCTACTAATGGGGTTGTCCTGATGGAGTTTCTCAGGCAAGTGTCTACCATAGTTGAAGCATACAAGGAACAAAAGAAGATACCTCTAGTATTATTTCCAGTGTCTATGGGATGGTATATGTGCTCAGACTCAAAGAACATAAAACATGTCATGGGAGGACTAAAACTGATGTATCTGCAACCATTTCTCTTGGCTAGATCTTATGACCCCTATGGCAGGATGCATAAAATAGTAGGAAAACCTATACATCAGAAGCATCTGGAAGATTTCTAGACCGACTATGAGGATGAAGCAGAGGTGAGGAGAAGAAAGTACCAAAGACTCACCTTGAACCAAATAAAGACATTTGACTACATCCCAGTGCCAGTACAACTGAGAAAAGATGATGGAAAAATTATGTCTAATAAATATGAAGACAAGGTGTACAATGAAACCATATTAGCACCTGATCTTACACAACTGGAGGATTTATCCTTGGATTAGTTTATAGGTGGGGTGATACAATTAACCCAAGCTTGGGTGGATGAAGAGATAAATAGATTGAAGAAAAGGGGTGTAGCCCTTACAGTGGATGCCAAAAAGAAAAGGCAAGAAATACCGGATAAGGAGTATGATGACTTCCTCAATGAGAAGAGAAAATCCAATGGAGAGAGGTTGCCTACAAAGAAATAGAGGAAAGGACCCCCTAGGGGTAAGAGAACTGAAGATGAACCTAAGGGGGTGATCATTGAAAGGATCACTACACCAGCTACAGGTGCATCTACATCAACTCAAGCATCTACATCATCTGCACAACCTCTGATTGACAAACCAAAGACTAAGAGGATTTTGAGGCCAGCTGTCAAAACAACAGAAGTGCAGGAGGAGGGCCAGGCCTCACAACATGAAGTGAAAGAGAGCATCCCATTTGAAGAAGAGTAGGTAAACAAGGAACCTACAGGTGATGACCTGATGATGGTTAGCAGGAAGAGGAAGGCGATGCCGCTGACGTCAACACCCAAGAAGCAAAGAACATCCATGCTGGGTGATATTAGGGCTGACCCTATTGTATTAAGAGGAGCCGAGGGTGAAGCATTTAGGAAGGAGCTGCAACATGACATTCCGCTTCCCACCATAATAAAGTTTAAAACTGAGAAGGTAGAAGAACAAACAAGAAGCCTTCAAAACAAGTCAGGGTGGTTCTTTCTCCTTGGAGGACACCATAGACTTATCAGATGATGAAGTTGTTCAGAATGTGGCCTCTTAAAGAATGAAGACTCTTGCCTCCAGCACCCGCATGGCTCCACATGGGACCCCATTAGCACAGATGATGGTATTGGAGGAGGTAAAGCAAATAGAAGTAAAAGAAAGTAGCCCAGAGAGGGCAGCCCAACAGATAAGGCTTGATAAGTTGGTTGATCAGGTGACTAGCTCTGCAGTTATAGATTTAACATACAAGGGTGCTATAAGCCCTAAGGATAAAGCAAGTGCACCTGATGAGATAGAAAAGATTGAAGTGGCTAAGTAAGTGGAAAAAGAAAGCAGTGCTCCTGATATCAGTCAACAACAGCATGAGATACCCATATAGCCAAAAATAGTAGAAGTGCAACAGAAAGGTGGGGGTGATAAAGATACATCAAGTGCTACTGCTACCTAGACTCAGGGAGATCTGGAAGGGGCCTTAGGAGCTAAAGATAAATCAGGTCATGAGGACCTTAAGCCACATGATATTGGTGCATCAGGTGCAGAATAAGAAGCGGCCCAAGATCAGTGTGATGCACAAGGCCAACACACACAGACATCCACAGATGTCAATATACCTCAGGATGAGGAAAGCAATAAAATAGATGAAAGTTAGAAGGAGGGAATACAAGACCAGGTGCAGGATCATAATGTGGACATTCCACAGGATCCTCCTCTATAGAAAGAAGCCCCTCAACAAGAAGAAATGCAAAAAGATCCCCCTCATGAAGAAGTGCATGAGGAAGAAACTAAGAAATCATCTTCTCCACCTAGAATAGAAGCAGGTACTGGAGATCAGGGTAGACATGATGTTGGCAAAGGACATCAAGGATCCAGAGATGATGTGCCTCAATAGCTAGAGTGAGAAATAGGTATGGAACAGGGATCTGAAATCCAAGAATTTGATGTTTCCACCTTATTTGCAGAAACAATGATGAAGCCAAAGAGGAAGGCCAGATTAACATCGGTCATAAAGAGAGATCCTGCTACAGGTAGAAGGAATGCACAGGTAGCACTTCCCATGGTAGAAAAAGAGAAGGGCAAGATCACCCTTGAGGAATTTCAGATCACAACTGTTGATTTGGGTTTTTCCAATGAGGACCAAGAGGGTCAGGAAGGGAAGGATATTATTGATTCTTTGACCCAAAGGGTAAACAAGGAGAAAGAGAAAAATAAAGTGCATAAGGAGCACATTGCTCAGCTACATTCTTACATAAAAGGGTTAATTAACCCTGATAATACACTAGTTGATCCAGCAGTCCCATTGACTATCATATCCCAGGAGGAGGTCGCCAAGTTGGACCTCATGAAGCATGAAGCAATGATCATGGAGAAATTGATGCTATCATCCATCACTGGAGCTGAGGATGTTTTGAGAACCTCCCTACAGAGGTGGAATTATTTAAGCAGTCTAAAAAGAAAGGTAGACAAAATACAAAATGAAATAGGAAAATGGTCATTCCAATTGGAAAAGGACCTAACTACTTTAAGTGAAATGAAGAGGATTAATCCTCAAGTATTGATAAATAATCAAGTGTTGAATAATAACACTGCCCTGCTGATAGACATATGGTATGAAGATATCAGGTTCGAATGTGATATCTTGAAGAAATGCAGTAGCAAGCTCAGGGATATAAGTATAAAGTTGCACAACATGAAGGCTTATGAAGTAGAGATCCTTGAGGCTTTAGAAGGAAAAGTAGAGGGAAAGATCAAAAATCAGGATGCAAACTTTCCTATCAAAGCTTTGCATGATAATTTCCAGCTGGTAGTAGATGACCCCCTCACCCACCTAACGGAAGAAGTAATGAATAGGATCATGAGGATAAAGGTCAGGGTGGAAACTTATAATGAGGCTTTAAATAGTAGAAAAGGTAAGCTGGAGGTGCTCAAAGCCAAATTCCAGTCTCATAAGCATGCTATAACAAAAGCTAGAATCCAAGATGGGGGAGAGGTGAATAAAATAGTGCAGGCATATGAGAACATCAGGACAACAATGAAGGTCCATATACAGGAGGATGTACATTAGGGTGATGGTGATATTGAAAGCAATGAAGATGATGACCATGATGAAGAAGAAGAAAATGAAGATGAGGAACCTAAAGAGTGAATGGAGAATGCATCATCAAGGGAACATATGCATAAGGTACTCATCAATAGTGAGTCATCCAGATGGTTACCAGTTAGCAACCTATGCCACGAGGAAGAGTTGACTGAGTCAAAGGATAATTATCAACCATTGATCTTAATTGACAAATCTTGACCATTGGTCATTTGTAATTGCCTCCTTACCTTATTCTATAAAAGGTACAGGGGTGCAATATTTTGAACATTCGAAACTTAATTGAAATTTGATTGCTGAAATATCAAGACTCATTTCAAAGTTGTTGTAAATGTACATGTTATGCATACTGAATGAAAGAGAAGCATATTTGATTACAAATCATCATAAATCTTGAGTAATTTGTGTTTGAAATCCGGATACATGCATTGATCAGCTGCATCCCTTGGAGTGCTTTTCAATCTGTATGTGTTGTTGTCATTCCTAATTCCTTTGAAGTTAGCATCATCCATATCTAGCTGTGGAACATCCTGGTGACCTATGGTTTGATTTCTTCTCCTCATGAATGTATCTTGTATGTATGTGATTCAATGACTAAAGATTCACTGAAGTAGAAGCATTCTTTTAAATTTCTTTGAATTTCATAACAGATCATCTCCATAATTGCAAATAATAGAGAATCAAAAGCAAATAACATAAAATATGTTGATATCCCGTAGATAATTGAAAATACAGAGCATATTTAGAGTAAAAACATGTCAAATTGACAAATATCATCCAAATTCATACAAATATTCACTTATAGACACATCTTTTGAATAAATATATAGTGTAGAAGAAAGAACAAGTTCATGATGATCAATAATCAGAAGAATTGATCAAACTTGCAAATATCTCAGCTATCTTTGGAAATAGAGTAGAGTTAACCTCTCTATGGAGTAAATTTATAGGAAACAGTACAATATTGGTCATCTAGACAAATGTAAGACCCCTTGAAATGGAAAACAACATGTCACATCAACCTCTGAGTAACGTCAGATGATCATGACCTAATCAACAGAGACTTGGAGTCATCAACTTATCCTAAGTTGATTGTACTTTACAAGATAATAAAGGTTTGTTGTGCAAATTTTTATGCATGTTGTTATGACTAACAATCATCATCAACACTAGATATATCAATGGACTTAGGTTGAACATTCAAGAAGAACTATGCTTGGTAAGGATGACATCTTTGGAAGAAGCATATCAATTTTCCCTGAAAGTTGAAGAGAAGCTAAATAAGAAGCATGATCAGAGATAGAGAGGCAGAGGAGGTAAATTTTAGAGAGGAAGATCATTTTCCAGATATGATAGATCATTTATGGAGCAAAAAAAATTTGACAGTCCAGTTAGAAAGGATGACAGAGATAACAATGCTTACCGGAGAGATGACCAAAATTTTTACCAGAGAGGAAACCTTAGTGCCTACTAGAATGAAGGATACAGAAGAGGAGGAAGAGGATTTGATAAAAAAGATATTTAGAGGTACTTGTTTCAAGTGTGGGGATGAAGGACATAGAGCATTTGAATGTAATCAGGGTAGTACAAGCAAGAAGACAGAGAACAGTGGAAGAGCAGCCTATGTTGAAGAAGAACATGTTGGATCACCTTGTTCAATTGGCAATCCGGAGAAAGGGGAATCATTGGTGATGAGAAAAGCACTATTTCAAGTAGAGACAAATGAGGAACCATCACAGAGGAAGAGTCTATTTAGAACTAAATGCAAATCCGGAGGTAAGTGTTGTAAAGTTGTAATTGATAGTGGTAGTTCAAATAACCTAGTTTCAGAGGAGATGGTGACTAAGCTAAAGTTGGAAAAGTTGAAACACCCTAACCCCTATTAGATAGCATGGATTCAGGATGATCATAAGGTATTGGTGAGTGAACAATGTTTGGTGAAATTTCATATTGGATCTTATCATGATAAACTTTTGTGTGATATTATGCCTATGGATGTTTGTCATAACTTGTTGGGTAGACCTTGGCAATATGATAGAAAAGCTATGCATGATGGAAGAAAGAATACATATTCTATAACAAAAAATGGGAAAAGAATTACTTTGATTCCTTTAGAAGATGATCCTAAAAATGTGGTATGTGGGAATGCTAGAATCTGTTTGGTAGATGGAAGGAAATTTTTGGATGGTTTGAAATAGGAAAGTATGTGTTATGCCTTGATTCCTAAAATGCCTGAAGTAGTGAAGAAAGAAACTGAACTAGATGAGATAAAAGAATTGCTGATAGAATATGAAGACATCATATTAGATAATGTACCTAATGGATTACCACCAATAAGAAGTATCAATCATCACATGGATCTTATATTGGGAGCAAGTTTGCCTAACAAAGCAGCACATAGAATGACACTGACAGAGAATCAAGAATTGAATAGATAGATACAAGAGTTGTTGAGGAAAGATTTGATCAGACAAAGTTTGAGCCTTTGTGCAGTACCTACAGTGCTAGCACCGAAGAAGGATGGAGAATGGAGAATGTGTACTGATTTCAGAGCAATAAACAAGATCACAGTTAAGTATAGATTTCCTTTACCTAGGATGGATGATATCATGGATTTTTTGAGTGGAATGAGATATTTAACAAAATAGACTTGAAAAGTGGATGCCATCAAATTAGAATCAGAGAAGGAGATGAATGGAAGACTGCTTTTAAGACAAATGAAGGATTGCATGAGTGGTTATGATGCCTTTTGGACTGACAAATGCACTAAGTACTTTCATGAGGCTGATCAATGAAGTCTTGAAGAAATTCTTGGGTAAGTTTGTGATTGTGTACTTGGATGATATTCTAATTTTTAGTAGGACAAAAGAGGAACATTTGTTGCATATTAGTCAAGTTTTACAGAGGTTGAGGGAAGAGAAATTGTTGATAAACATCAAGAAGTGTAGTTTCATGAAGGAAGAATTGGTATATCTGGGATTTGTGATTTTTGTGGAAGGATTGAAGATGGACCCTGAAAAAGTGAAATCAATTGTTGAATGGTCTACACTGGAGAGCATTGGAGAAGTTAGACCATTTCATGGTTTGGCTAGTTTCTACCAGGAGTTGATTAGAAATTTTAGTTCATTTTGTAACCCTATGACAGAGACAATGAGAGGTGATAGAAAATATTTCAAGTGGACATCAGGAGCAAATAAAAGTTTTGAGTTGTTGAAGTAGAAAGTAACAGAGCAACCTGTTTTGGCATTACCAAATTTCAATAAGGTATTTCAAGTTGATTGTGATGCTAGTGGAAATGCAATTGGAGTAGTGTCAAGTTAAGAAGGTAGACCTATAGCTTATTTAAGTGAGAAGTTGAATGATGTTGTAACATCAGAAAATGTCCCCTTGGGGGCTTTTCCCTCATAAGGTTTAGCTCCCAGGTCTTTAGAGTGCATTGAGGACATTTTAGTTCATATTTTAGCATCCCGAAGGGATGAGACCTAAGTCCCATGACAAATAGGACCTAGGAGGACCCCTTGAGCTGTAACCTGCCTAAAATAGGGGGAGGACTTGGGCGCCCATGCCCTAGTCCTACCCTATTTTAGGGCAATCTCAATTTCTGGGTATCGGTTAGTGACCGTTATTGGGCCCCTTTGCTGACACGGTAAGTTTGAATTTCAAATATCTTGGAAGGAGTACTTGTAGATGCATATATAAACATGTGTAGGCATTCATTTGTAAACTAGATTGTTATTGTGAACTCTAGGCATTCTCAAGGTGATTCAAGGCTTTCTATTGTGTTGCAAGAGCATACTTGTATGTTTTGTGTGTTGATATTTGCATATTTGAGCATCAATTCCTTCATGGCATAAAGAGTATCTTCCTCCATGAAAGCTTCACTACAAGGTGAAATATCATTGTGTTTTTATCATTGATTCCTTTGGTTTTTGGCCTCTACCTCACAAGGGCACCCCTTTTTATCTGACAATGGTGTTCGGAGACTTAAGTGTCCTCCGGGGTTTGACTGAGGCAAACCTCTAAACACCACAAACCCCAAACCAAGTCTTCTAATTGTAGGTTACAGGTGTTGCATCCAGGAAAAGTGGAGTTGCAGGAAGGATGTAAAGACATTAGGGATTTAGGATTTGAAGAAAAGATGGACAAAGGAGCACTTCTTGGACTAGGGTGCTCGCTCCAGTGTCTGCAGCCTGATTCCAGAAAATAGAAGTTACAGGGTTGATTAGTGTCTGAAGGTCCAGATTCCCTAAAAAAGTAGGTACCTTGGACTTGGGAGCCCGCTCCAGTGTCCCTGACTATTTCGCTTCAGAACCCTGAAAGCAGGTATTCTGTAATTTGGTATTTTACTCCTGTCTGTAAGAGCTTTTTCCGTAATTCGATAATTTGTTGTCGTATTTGCATAATTAGGGTTTTAATGGTCAATTAAGCATAGGAGAAGGAAAAATTGATAATTAATTCCCTAATCCAAGATTCTCCTCATTTTCAAGTGACCTAGGGTATGATAGTGCTCACCACTCGACCCTAGATCCTTCAATGTTAGGGTGAAAGGAGGATTTTAACATCTAAACCACAAAAGATCAATAAATCCAATTTTACCCTAAACATTTTGGTGAACCCGTGTCTTTGAACTTAAATTAAAACTTCCTAAGTGTTTGTGTATATATTTGGTGTGATTTCATTCATTCATTTGGTCATTTAATTTATTACATTAAGAAAATTTCAAAAAAATTGAAAAAATTGGAAAAATACAAAAAAATTGCATTGTTGGGCTTACTAAATTATGTCAATTCTTTCTAATTTTTCCTAATTCATGATTTTTACATCATATCTGATATAAAATACAAAAAAATACAAAAATGAAGATCTTTCATTGCATTTTCATCATTTAATTGCTAGGGTTTTGTGGAAATTTTGTCAATTTTTAGATAACCTAGTAATTCCAAAATCTAGGGTTTGTAGGCAAAATATTTTATCAAATTTTTATACTGATTTTTAGAGGCTAATTCAAATTTTTATTTGGCTGTAGTCTTGCATTTTAGTGTGAATTTTCAATTAAATTTAAATTATTTGCATTTTTTCATCGAAAATTTCAACAAAAACTAGCAATTTTGGTGCATTTTCATTAAATTTACATGGGAATTTTACATGATTAAGCTTGAAAATCATTTTTAGATCTGAGATTATGTAATTTACATCATAAATCAAACATTAAATCATTCACATAGCATTTTGTTCCAAAATCTCAAACCTAGGGCTTCAAAAATGACAATTTTCACTAATTTTGGCCTTATCGACCTCATAAATTTGAACCATAGGTGTGTTGTTAAAGATATTTTTGAATTAATATTCTTTTATAAGGGTAATAATTCTCTTCCCCTTATAAAAATCTTCACAACACCCTTTTAACGGGCTCTTGTAGTGAAAATCTTGCAAAAAGCTACACATTTTGGCTATTTTTACCCTAGGGTTTGGCCTAGTTTGCACTCCAAACGTGTTGTGATCAATTTTATGGATTAAGGTGACTGATATTATTGATATTATTTCATTTACCTCCTAAAATTCCTTACAACACCCCTTTTGCTAGGTCTTGGAGTTGAAAAACCGTGAAAAATTGCATATTTTGCTATATTTTCACTACGATTTTACCTTAAGTGGCGCTAGAATCATGTTGTGTTGGGTATTTTTGCATCAATTGGATGTTATTAATGATATTATTTTATTTCCATCATCATTTTCCTCACAACACCCTTTGTTAGTCTCTTTTGCATTGAATTGTGGTGAAAAAAGTGCCTATTTTGACATAATTTCACTATATTTTGACTTGGCATTATCTTGGATTTGCATCAAGAGTGTGTTGAGAGTGACTATATTGTTGTTTTGGACTGATATCAGTCATATGGCCTGCTTCCCTTGACTGAAATCCTTACAACATCCTTTGTATCATATCCTTCTCCTAGGATTTGTTCTCTTAGTTTGCGCAGTGTGTGTTGTATGCTTTTGTACAAATTTTATGACACGCTGTCCTAAAAAAATATCCCTTTGAGAAGAAGCAAAAGATTAATGGGATCTAGTGCTCTTGAAGAATTTGGTACTTTGGACACCTTTACAAAGGGAGACAATCAAATTGGGCAAGATATTATACATCCTCCAACCTCAATGGAAGAACAAAATTTTCATGACATTGATAATACTATTAATGCAATAGGATATGTATCTGATGAGCAAATAGAGAAGTTGGATAAAGACCTAGCTGAATTTCAAACATTTATGGAAAATGAGAGAATAGTCGAAGAAGTCATTCCTGCAATTCATAATTTAAGAGAGTTGATAAAAGAGGGACAAGATGGTGTAAATGCACTTTGTGGTCTAGCACATATTGTACAAACCAATATCATGCTGATAACTGAATGTGCACAAGTGACACATAACACTTTATCACTATCTCATACACAAGTTTCCATACCTATACCAAATATAGGAGTATCCACTTTTACATCAACGATCTTAACAACTAATACAAACACTTGTAGTAATACTACCACTGGTATTGGAGTATCTAATGGCACTAATTATAAAGCTATGGGATTTGATTATCAAAATTTGGTTCCTAAAGAGACCTCCTCTATGCATAATTGTTCTCAACCACCTATCTATTCCACTCATTTCCAACCACCTATTACATACTCGCAACCATCTTCCACCTATCATTATGGCCAACTACTGTGAGCTTATTCTTAGCCTCTGCCTATTGTATCTCAAGCTCAATCACCTCCTCACCTTGGTTCTAATTCTTCACAACAAACCGGATCTCCCAATGATGCCATCCTAAACCAACTTTTACAGGGCATGACTACTTTGCAACAAAAGGTAACAAATTAAACAAATTCTTCACAGCCTAGTCTACCAACATATCATGCCCGTAATCCTTTATCCTATGCAATCTTGAGAACTCCTATGGTTGACAAGTTTGAGACTCCTCGCTTTGAAAAATATGGTGGAAAAGGTGATCCTAATATCCATGTGGCATCATTCACAGCTATGTGTAATGATTTCTATTTTGAAGAGGATTTGTTAGCAAAACATTTCCCACTATCTCTCAAAGATACTGCTTTAGAATGGTTTTGCTCGTTGCTTCTGAATTCAATTCACTCCTTTTCACAGTTGATTGATCAATTTTTACAACATTTTCAAGCAAATATCAGACCCCAAGTCACTCTTATTGACTTGGTTCAATGCAAACAAGGTCTGAAAGAAAAATTGACTGAATTCATTAGTCGGTATCAAGGCTTTTTTCCTCAGATTCAATATCAGATGAAAGATGAGGATGTTCAAAAGATATTCATTACAAATCTACAACCTAATATTCATGATAAGATTCTCTTGATGAAGTATAACTCCTTTCAACATTTATGCACTGCCCTTCATGATTATCAACTTTCGTCTAGTCCATATGAAAACCAAAACTCATCGACTCAAGTTGGACAATCCATGGGTGGATCATCACAAAACAACTTTAAAAGGAACAATAATAGGGGTTTCATCAAGATCAATGGACCAAATACAAATGTGTCTGCTATAAACAATCCAAAGAAACAATCGTATCAACCAAGGAAGTTTACTATGATATTTGAGTCCTATTATTTGATCATGAATCAAGCTATGAGTAATAATATCCTTAAACTTCCCCCGATCAAACCTATTGATCCTAGTAAACAAGGACCTTACTTAAATGCTAATGCCTTTTGTCATTATCATCGAATGCAAGGACATGACACTAAACAATGTATCTTAAACATGAGATACAAGACCTTATTGATTCAAATGTCAGCAAGGTATCGGGTGTGAATGACAATGGAAATAAGTTGGTTGCTCCGCCGAATCAGAATTTACAAATCTTCACTAATCCTTTTCCTACGCATACTGACAATAATATGGTGGAACAAGATTTAGTGGAAGTAGACAAGGATGATTACTTAGACTATGATAGTTGTGGGTATGATCGAAGTGGATAAGAGACAAATGGATAAACCACCTCGTCCTCGAAGAAATGGAATTTATGCTGAGGTTCCTCCTCTGTTATCCTTATATGGATTAGGAAATAATCAAAATACCTTTGAAAAGAAATAACAACAACCAATAAAGACAAGAAAGATGGTACAGGATGAATCCTGCTACTATTCTAGAAAGATTCACCAATGACAACTCACTAAAAATCATAAAAGAGAAAGACAACAATCAACAAATGGAAGTAATAGTGGTTCTCCCCCTCACAAGAAACAAAAAGTCTCATTTAAACAAGGATTTAAGGAATAAACATCATATGATAACAAACAAGACTTTAATAAGAACCACTCAAATTTTGCATTAAACATGATCGAATACCTCTCCAAGAGGTTTGAGAGATCTAATATATAAAATGAAGACCCTACAGGTAAGTATCTCTAATCCTTTATTTCTATCATAATGTGCTTCCCCCGTAATGTGTTATATGTTGTTTAGGCCTCCTGGAATGACCTCAAATTCTGCTGTAAGGTTCTGGATACCAGGAGACCACCTCTGTTATGACCCTTCTTCTATTTGTATCATCATTCTTCTAAATTGCTCTCTCTTATTTAATTATTATGTGTTGTGTCTTAAGGACATAGCATCGTGGTTGGTGACTTGGAGGCACCCTCCTATGTGACTGTCCCTAAGACACTTATTTCTCCTCTCTTATTTATTGTTTCCCTTCCTCCAGTGTTTCCATCTAGCAGGTGGATGACGACAAACATTTCTACTGATGCGGACCTAGTGTCCCTTTCAAGAGCAATAAAAAATTGGACTTAGTTCCTAATGTGATGATGGGATTGTATATTTTATCTAACGCTTGGCTAGTGGAAGCACTCGTGCTTTTCGCATAGTGAATTTTATGATGTTTCTGTTGCATTTACAAACCTTAACAATACTGCTACTCCGTGCACCTTTGTTTTCCTTTGAATCTAGCCTTGGTGGTACTCGATTTGGAGAGCTTCGTGATATAGCCCCTGGTTATCCTTGAACTCTGAATTCATTGTATAACCTTGGCTCTTTGTGTGGTTAATCATATGCATTGATGTTGTTGTTTATCATGATGTTGTAGACACTAACATGTTTCTTGTAGGGATGTGTTTGTGGGAACATTTGGCGATCGTAAAGCACATGTCACCTCTGGGGGGCATGGGCTTTGTGAAAGTCAGTGTACCCTTCTATGTTTTCTTCCTACCTAAGTGTGCTTGATATCAATAACTAATATCAACCACCTTAAGGTGGGGGCATATAAGGTAAGTTGTTTGTTATAGATGTTAGCAATGTGTTTGACCTCAGATGTAGTGACCTGCGCTCTTGAGTAGTGCATCATGCATCTTGAGTTTGTTTGCAATCAATCAATAAATCAATTATGTAAGCTCTCTGCGGAGGCGGGATATTGAGCATATCCTTTTTCTTAAACCCTCTACGGAGGCAGGGATGGTGTATTTCTCAGAGCAAATTGCATCATCCTGTCATTTTCAAAAGTCCTCTGTGGAGGCGGGGAGCGGTTCTGTGACTAACTCAACCCTTAAGCATGTTTTCAGTGATTGTTGTGGTGAAGCCCAATCGTTGGTGTGTGCCTATAATGTGCCTAAGATGCTGTTGGACCTAGAAATAGGTACACTCCATCACTTGTCTGCCATGTTTTATATGTGTCTTCAAGTGTGTGTGTTTTGGCGTGCTTGTTTCGTATGGCATGTTTGTTGCCTCATATGCAGTGACCAGCGCTCTTGGGGAGTGCTTCATGCATTTTGGGAGGTTTTGCGTGTCTTGCATGTGTGTTTCCCCATATACAAAGACCTGCACCCTTAAGTGGTGCATCGTGTATTATGGGAGGTTTGTTTGCTTTCCAGTACTTGCATTTGCATTATGTATATATGAGAAAAAGATATCATTTCTGTCTTCCATGCATTAATGTGTTTTCCATGCATTAACTGTCTACTTTGTGTTCTACATGACTGTAATTGTCTTCTCTATGTTTTGCGTGCTTGTTACTACCTTTTATGCAGTTAGCGTGTCTTCTCTGTGTTTGGTGTGTTTGGTGTGTTTGCGACCTTACTTTAATACATGTATGGGCCTTGTGTTCATACCTACATTAAAGTGGGGGCTAAATGTAACGTTGGAAAATGTCCCCTTGGGGGCTTTTCCCTCATAAGGTTTAGCTCCTGAGTCTTTAGAGTGCATTAAGGACATTTTAGTTCATATTTTAGCATCTCGAAGGGATGAGACCTAAGTCCCATGACAAATAGAACCTAGGAGGACCCCTTGAGTTGTATCTTGCCTAAAATAGGGGGGAGGACTTGGGCACCTGCGCCCTAGTCCTGCCCTATTTTAGGGTAGCCTCAATTTTTGGGTGTTGGTTAGTGACCGTTATTGGGCCCCTTTGTTGACACGGTAAGTTTGAATTTCAAATATCTTGGCAGGAGTGCTTGTAGATGTATATAAACATGTGTAGGCATTCATTTGTAAACTAGATTATTATTGTGAACTCTAGGCATTCTCAAGGTGATTCAAGGCTTTCTATTGTGTTGCAAGAGCAGACTTGTATGTTTTGTGTGTTGATATTTGCAGATTTGAGCATCAATTCCTTTATGGCATGAAGAGCATCTTCCTCCATGAAAGCTTCACTACAAGGTGACATATCATTATTTTTTTATCATTGATTCCTTTAGTTTTTGGCCTCTGCTTCACAAGGGCACGCCCTCTTTATCTGACAACGGTGTTTAGAGACTTAAGTGTCCTTCAAGGTTTTACTGAGGCAAACCTCTAAACACTACAAGGCCCAAACCAAGTCTTGTGATTACAGGTTATAGGTGTCGCATCTGGGAAAAATGGAGTTGTAGGAAGGCTGGAAAGACATCAGGGATTCAGGATTTGAATAAAAGATGGACAAAGGAGCACTTCCGAGACTAGGGTGCTTG
This sequence comes from Cunninghamia lanceolata, assembly GCA_027924645.1. Classification (NCBI taxonomy): domain Eukaryota; kingdom Viridiplantae; phylum Streptophyta; class Pinopsida; order Cupressales; family Cupressaceae; genus Cunninghamia; species Cunninghamia lanceolata. The sequence goes on along the minus strand of BSBN01000084.1, from coordinate 38,204,186 downwards.
CTCCAGTGTCCTCCACACACTGATTCTAGAAAATAGAAGTTACAGGGCTGATTAGTGTCTAAAGGAGGTCCAGATTCCCTAAAAAAGTAGGTACCTTGGACTTGGGAGCCCACTCGAGTGTCCCCAACTGTTCCTCTTGGGAACCCTGAAAATAGTTATTCTGTAATTTGGTAATTTACTCCCGTCTATAAGATCTTTTTTGTGTTAAAGAATAGGAGTGGTAAATCAAATAAAGTTGTTGATGCCTTGAGTAGAAGAAGAAACTTGTTGGCAGAGATGAGAGTTGAAGTGTTGGGTTTTGATGAATTGAAGAACATGTATGAAGGAGACACTAATTTTGAAGAACCTTGGAAAGCATGTAAGGAACCTATTGTGACAGATAGGAGTAAGGAATTTGAAGTTGGAAATGAAGTGATGGTGTACTTGAGAAAAGAAAGATTTCTAGTTGGGACATATAACAAGTTGAAGATGAAGACGTTTGGACCTTGTAGGTGTTGGAATAAGGTGCCATTAACCTTGTAAATTTCAATATTGTATTTTATTCTATTTATTATTTGTTATTTGTAATTACCCATAAGGGAATGAGGTAGTCTCATTGATAGTTGTAATTTCAGAGTTACCTGCGGTAGTTACGGAGTGACTTTTACTATTGTCAAATGTAAAAACTCATAGTAAATGAGGATAGGCGTGCTCCCTTGAAGAATATACTATTTTTGGCATGTATGACAACTGTCATAATGTTTGGTGAGTGAATCTATGATAGTTGTAAGTTGTCATAAGATTCTGAGATTCTATGATGCATATGACGGATATGTTAGTTGTATATTTGCTATATTTAGCCCAAGGTTCCTATCTTGGAAAGATACTCATTTGCTAGAATCTATGACGGTTGTTTTTGGACAAGTGTAAGATGCTTATAAGATGGTAATTAATGTTTATAGGTTGGAGAATCTTAGGAGAGAGAAGGTGAATACCTAAGATGAGTTAGAAAATATTTTTATAGTATTTGCCATGTATTAGTTGCTATAATATAGATTTTAGGTACTTGGGTGCTGCCGGAATGCTGTCAGATTGAAGATTGGTGGAGAGAGTTGAAGTGTTGTTGTATTGTAAATCATTTTCAGATTAATACAAACATTGGGCCTCTTTCTTGTGTGGAGTTTTTTACCCGAAAGGGTTTTCCCCATGTTAAACATTATGTTATGTGTTCATATTTCTAATTTTGCATTTCTGTGAAGCATAGTTTTATTTCTGTGTTACAATCTCCATTAATAACACACAGTTAAAGATTGCATAAATTTATATTGAATCAGATTTCCATTGAAGTAGTGTTGCTTTCATTTCTAACATTTGGTATCAGAGCCTAGCCAGCTTTGACAATTGGGTGGTAGTGTGGAAGCTGTAGCTATAGTGGGAGATTTGGTTGCAATTGTTTTGCATATCTTGTGTTGTTATTATGGCTGCATCCACCATTGCATCGACCTCTCGATTGGACATTGAGAAGTTTAACAGGGGTATGAGTTGTGGAAGCTAAAAATGGAAGATGTGTTGGAAGAAAGAAACTGTTAGACTTAGGGCACACAACTGAGAGGGGGGGTGAATTAGTTGTGCAAAACTTTCTCTGATTACAAACTTAAATCCTCTTAGTGATTAGCAGTATATTAATCATGAAACATAATGCATTCAAATCAAAAGCAGAGACACATCAACACATAAGACACCAATATTTTGACGTGGAAAACCTGGTTAAGGGAAAAACCACGGGGTGATTAACCCATGAAAGTATTCTCTGTTAGAAGAATAGAAGGAACAAAATGGCACTTGCCAATTAGGGCTCACTGCCCGAGCACACTGCTCACAAGAGGCTCACTAGGCCTACAACAGACACATTATCTACAAAGAAATAAGTATCACCTACTTGAACTAGAAAATAACATCTTCACCATGCTTGAATCAGTTCCATTAAGCCCAATACTTATGCTCTACATTTCGCTCTCCTCCTTGCTACCACATGCTCATCTCCACAAGGACACCTTTCAAATGAATTCACAATCCCTTATTTATACAAGACATCAACTTAGGAATGATCATCTAAGTCGGCAAACATCTACAATAACATCGGCAAGATGTATAACTCATCCGGTTAGCCTATTTTTAGGAAGAACACCATTATCTAGAAGTTGTTCTTCAAAAACAAACTCCAACTTCAATGTGGACCACCAACATGAACTGAACATGATCCAAAGACCACCACAAGCTTTCCTGAATCACCAAGAACATCCATACTTCATCTGCTTACTTAAATCCTTCTCTCCTTCATCTAGAACCTCAAGAACATAATTTGTCATTGCTGTCACAAAGGAATAGATGCTTTCAGACCTTCAAACCATGAACTAATCTAGTTGACATTCCACAAAGATGTCCTCAGAACTCCCTCAAATCCACAGAACTTTATAATGCAATCCTGGATCTCACCAGACCTATCTGTCTTACTCTGTCACCACTGAACACCTACCAGAACTGGTTTTACTTGAACAGTCACAACTTCTTCAGATCTTCATGCGGACCTTTGAAATTTCTACTGGACCACCTTAAGACACATATCTACAAACCCTTTGAACCATATCCTCTGATCCTCATCCTATCTTGGACTTTTACTTTACTATCTTCCCTATTTTTCTCTGTTTCTGATTGAGACTAATTTTCTCAATATCCTCAGCACACAACTCATCCAAACCTTATCATTAATGCAACAGGAGTATGTTGACATCAATGACAACACTGGTTAGGCCCATACTTTTAATAATCTCCCCCTTTGTCATTGATGGCAACATATTATGTGAAAAACTATTTTAACCATCAGGATAAGAACTTCTCCTCACTATCACAACTCCCCCTATCAGCAACAACCATTCGCATGTCTTTTCACCCTTAACTGCTCTCCCTTTGATCAACAACCACTTTTTTTTCACATGTCTTCCCTCCCCCTTTGACTTCAATGGCAAAGGGCACATACTTGCAATTCTAACACTTCAGAATCATACCTGTTGCTCCCCCTGAGTAGCAGCTCCCCATCATCAATTCGGATCACAAGATATGACTGTGATAACTACCGGATTGATGCACCTCAGTGCACCTTAGTTCATCACCGAAGGGGCAATGACCCCTAGTTTCTCCCTGAGATACTCAAAAGATTCCTTAGGTAGAGGTTTAGTAAATATGTCTGTAATCTGATCCTTGGAAGGCACAAACTCTAATCTGACTTCATTCTTGTTCACTTTCTCTCTCAAAAAGTGAAACTTGATGGATATATGCTTAGTCTTTGAATGCAACATCAGATTCTTAGATATATTTATTGTACTTGAATTATCACAGAAGATTGTGATAGGTTCCTCATACTCTACTTTGATATCTCTTAGCATCTGCTTCATCCACAAAACTTGAGTGCAACTACCTATTGCTGCAATATATTCTGCTTCAGTTGTAGACAAAGATATTGCTTCTTGTTTCTTTCTTAGCCAAGAAACCAATCTCTTCCCCAAAAAGAATGCTCCACCACTGGTACTATTCTGATCATCCACATCTCCTGCCCAATCCACATCTATATATGCATGAAGAGAGAAATAATGATCTCTAGGATACCACAAACCATACTCAACTGTCCCTTTTAGATATCTAAAAATCCTCTTGATTGCCATGACATGAGATTCTCTAGGATCAGCTTGGAATCTAGCAACAAGACCAACTACCTGCATAATGTTTGGTCTAGTTTGAGTGAGATACATCAATCCTCCAATCATTGATCTATACTTTGTCTGATCAACCTTGGGAGAGTCATCATCTTTACTCAAATTACATCCAGTTGCCATGGGAGTGTTCATTGGCTTTGAGTCTTCCATCCCTAATTTCTTCAATAATTCTTTCACATATTTGGTCTGAGAAATGAAGATTCCTTTCTTTGTTTGAGTGATTTGCAAACCCAAGAAGAAATTCATTTCACCAAGCATGGACATTCCAAACTCACTTTTCATTTGATTTGGAAAAGTTTTACACAAGATATCTCTTCCTCCAAAAATGATATCATCAACAAACACTTCAACAATCAAGATGTTTTCATGATCAATTTTGAAATACAAGTTACTGTCAGCAGTACCTTTGTTGAAACCAATCTTTAAAAGATGCTTATCCAATCTTTCATACCAAGCTCTTGGGGCTTGTTTTAGTCCATACAGAGCTTTCTTCAATTTCAGACCATATCACCATGATCAGACACTTGAAAACCATCTGGTTGTTCAATGTACACTTCTTCTTCCAAGTCACCATTCAGGAAGGCAGACTTGACATCCATCTGATACACTTTGAAAGCTTTGAAGGCAACAAATGCAAGAAATAATCTGACTACTGCAATTCTTGCCACCGAAGAAAAAGTTTCTTCAAAATCAACTCCTTCTATTTGAGAATAGCCTTTGCAGACCCATCTGGCTTTGTTTTTGATTACTTCACCAACTTCATTCAGTTTGTTCCGGAAGACCCATTTGGTTCCAATCACATTCTTGTTTCTAGGTCTGGGAACAAGATCCCAAGTGTGATTTTTCTCAATTTGCATTATTTCTTCCTCCATGGCTTTTGACCAATTTTCATCATTTCAAGCTTCATTCATTGTCTTCGGTTCAATCTTTGAAATCAGACAACACTCTTCTAAATCTTGAGCGATTCTTCTTGTTGTTTATACTCTGCTTTTATCACCTATGATCTGATCTTCAAAGTGGTTCAGTCTTACATACCTGGGAACTTTGGGAGTTTCTTGCACTTCTGATTCTTGACTAGGCTCATTGAAGCTCAACTCTTCTTCCTGATTTGCTGGATCAGTTTGAATCTGAATTTCAGAAGGGGCTTGGGCTCTTTGAAAGATAACACCATCCTGATCATCTTCATCATATTCATAAAACCTTGAGGGTTTTTCAATTCCTTCATCAACCTTCACATTTGTACTTTCTATAATCTTTATTAGTCTCTTGTTATAACACCGATATGCTTTGCTTTGAGTAGAGTAGCCCAAGAATATTCCTTCATCACTTCTAGCATCAAACTTTCCTAGATCTTCATCTCGTTTAATGTAACATTTGCTACCAAAAACTCTGAAATACATCACAGTAGGAGTGATGCCAAACCAAAGATCATAAGGAGTCTTACCGGTATTGCTTTTGATTTGAACTTGATTAAGGGTATAGACTGCAGTACTGACAGCTTCTCTCCAAAATATATGAGGAACATTTGCTTCTATCATCATGGTCCTGGATGCTTCCTGGATGGTCTAGTTCTTTCTCTCAACTACTCCATTCTGTTGTGGAGTCCTGGGAGCAGACAATTGCCTTTTTATTCCATGTTTCTCACAGAACTCTATGAACTCTCCGGATGTGAATTCTCCACCTCTGTCAAACCTCAAACATTTCAATTTTAATCCGGTTTCATTTTCTACCATAGCATTGAATATTTTGAATTTCTCAAGAGCTTCTGATTTTTCTTTCAGAAAGGTTACCCACACCTTCTGGGAATAGTCATCAATTAGCAACATGAAGTATCTATCACCTTGCACACTTCTGATTCTTGCTGGACCACAAAGATCAGTATGAACTAAGTCCAATAGATCGGTAGAAGATTGTTCCTTGCACTTAAATGAGACTCTGCTTTGTTTACCCAACTGACATTCTTTGCATAAACTATTTGTGGGTTTCACTAATTTTGGAAGATCTCTTACAGCCTGAGTATTACTTATCTTGATGATATTATCAAAATTCACATGACACATTCTCCTATGCCATAACCAACTCTGATCAACTTGCACAAATAGACAACTTTTACCAGTACCAACTAAATGGAAGATATTACCTTTTGTTTGGGTACCGGATGCAATCTCTGTTCTGGAACTCTCAAAGATCTTGCATTTTCCATTCTTGAATCTGAAATCATAGCCTTTGTCCACCAACTATCCAACACTGAGAAGAGTATGCTTCAATCCTTCAACATACAATACATTTCCGGTTTTGTTCTTTCCATCAAAAGAAATAGTTCCTCTACCTCTGATTCTACCAACAGAATTGTCACCAAACTTTACCACTCCTCCTTCATACCTTTCCAAGTCTACAAACTTATTTTTGCCACCTGTCATATGGTGAGAGCATCCACTGTCAATAACCCAATCATCCTTTTCTTCAACTTGGGCAGCCAGAGCTCTTTCTACAACTTTATGATTGACAGATTCAGAGGATATTGGTTCTTCTTCCTTGATAGCAATAAACACCCATTCACTTCCAGATTTGTTTCCTGTCTCTGATTCATCATTTGTTACTCCTTGATTGTCATCTTCTTCATGAACATAGTAACAATTCTTTTGGAACCTTGATCTGTTAGGGTTTGGCCTTGAAAATCTTTCTGGACACTTTGAGGCAAAATGACCAATCTTATTGCAGTTAAAACACTTAAAAGGCAGTTTCCCTTCATACTTACTGGATCCTCTTGGCAGCCTTTTTGCAATAAGAGCTTCAAGGTGAGCAGTTTTAGCTTCTCCTTCTTCCAGGTCTTTTCTTGCTTTTTCATACCATGAAAGTTTCTTTGAAGATTTCTCTCCTGGATCAAACCTTTGTTTACCTTTTACAAAGGCACTGACTTTGAATGCAGATTTAGTCTTGGGGGGGTCATCTCCAAACTTTGTCATTTCAAATGCAACTAGTTTCCCAGCCAATTGATCTCTTGTGATAGTTGTATGGGCTCTGAATTCTTCAATGGCAGTAGCCTTGATTTTGTAAGATTCAGGTAGAGATCTGAGAATTTTGCCAACAATCTCATTTTCATCCAAGACTCCACCAGCATTTCTAATTCCACAAACTAGCTCATTTACTCTTGGCATAAAAGTAGTAATATTTTCATCATCTCTCATCTTCAGTTTTTCAAATTTTCCTTTTAGACTCTATAATCTTGCACATTTAACATACTGGTCTCCTTCATGCAAAAGTTCCAATTTTTTCCAAATCTTAAAAGAAGTTGGTAGGTCAATAACATTTGAGAGCTCTGAGTCAGATAATGCGCTTAAAAGAGCCTCTATGGTCCGTAGATTATTTTTAGCATCTGTGATTTCATTTAGGGTTGTCGGACCACCCTGTGGAGGTACATATTGTTTTGTAACCATGGACCAATACGCCATTCCCATACACTGCAAGTGACATTTCATGCAACCTTTCCAGAGAGCAAAGTTGGTTCCATCAAACTTTGGACTATCCTTCTTGTAAGACGACATCCTGGATCTCCTTAAACAGTTAAGCTCTTTTTAGAGGAACTTAGCTCTGATACCAATTGTTAGACTTAGGGCACACAACTGAGAGGGGGGGTGAATTAGTTGTGCAAAACTTTCTCCGATTACAAACTTAAATCCTCTTAGTGATTAGCATTATATTAATCATGAAACATAATGCATTCAAATCAAAAGCAGAGACACATCAACACATAAGACACCAAGATTTTGACGTGGAAAATCTGGTTAAGGGAAAAACCACAGGGTGATTAACCCAAGAAAGTATTCTCTGTTAGAAGAATAGAAGGAACAGAATGGCACTTGCCAATTAGGGCTCACTACCTGAGCACACTGCTCACAAGAGGCTCACTGCCTACAACAGACACATTGTCTACAAAGAAATAAGTATCACCTACTTGAACTAGAAAATAGCATCTTCACCATGCTTGAATCAGTTCCATTAAGCCCAATACTTCTACTCTACCTTTCACTCTCCTCCTTGCTACCACATGCTCATCTCCACAATGACACCTTTCAAATGACTTTGCAATCCCTTATTTATACAGGACATCAACTTAGGAATGATCATCTAAGTCAGCAAACATCTACAATAACATCACAAGATGTATAACTCATCCAGTCGACCTATTTTTAGGAAGAACACCAATATCCAGAAGTTGTTCTCCAAAAATAAACTCCATCTTCAATGCAGACCACCAACATGAACTGAACATGATCCAAAGACCACCACAAGATTTCTTGAATCACCAAGAACATCCATACTTCATCTGCTTACTTAAATCCTTCTCTCCTTCATCCGGAACCTCAAGAACTCAGTCTCGCATTACTGTCACAAAGGAATAGATGCTTGCGGACCTTCAAACCATGAACCAATCTAGTTGACATTCCACAAAGACATCATCAGAACTCCCTCAAATCCATAGAACTTTATAATGCAATTCTGGATCTCACCGGACCTATCTGTCTTACTCTGTCACCACTGAACACCTGTCAGAACTGGTTTTACTTGAACAGTCACAACTTCTTCAGATCTTCATGTCGACTTCTAAAATTTCTACTGGACCACCTTAAGACACATATCTACAAACCCTTTGAACCACATCCTCTAATCCTCATCCTATCTTGGACTTTGACCTTACTGTCTTCCCTGTTCTTCTCTGTTTCTGATTGAGACTAATTTTCTCAATATCCTCAGTACACAGCTCATCCAAACCTTATCATTAATGCAACAGGAGTATGTTGACATCAATGGAAACACCGGTTAGGCCCATACTTGCAATAGAAACCAATGGTTGGCTATTCAAAAAGAGAAGAAACTCGATGATGTCTTTCAAGATAAGTGGGATAGACTGGATAAGAAGGCACAGGGAACCATCTGGTTGTGTCTTTCAGACTCTATCCTGTTAAATGTCGCAAAGGAAGAGATTGTATACAAGTTGTGGAAACGGTTGGGTGAGATCTATCAAGCCAAGAGTATGGTAAATAAACTTTTTTTAAAAAGAAAATTGTTTTCCATGAAAATGATAGAAGGTGAATTAGTTGCAGAGCATTTAAATTCTTTTAATTTATTGGTGAGTTAGCTTGATTCAGTAGATGTTGAGGTTAGTGAGGAAGATAAATGTATCTTACTTCTTTGTTCTTTACCTGAGTCTTGGGAGAATGTTATCCTTGCTATCACTGCTAACCTTGCGGATCCAATGTTGGATGCTCTTGTTTCAGTGCTACTGTCACAGGAATTGAGGAAGAAGAGTTTAGATAGTTCAAGGGATGCTCTTAGTGTCAGGGGAAGGTCTAAGGAAAGGGGACCAAAAGGATATCAAAAAGGGGCTAAGGACAAGTCCAAGGGCCAGTCTAAGACTCCTAGTAAAAAGAATAGAGTGAAGTGTTGGAACTGCGGTAAACAAGGACATGTGAAGGAGTGCAAAAACCCCAAGAAATAGTGGGAGAGTACTTTGAATAAGTCCTCAAATGCAGGTGAAGAAGTTTTACTTTCTGCATGTAATGTTGTTTCTAATGAAAATTGGTTGGTTGACTCAGGATGCTCATTTCATATGACTCTGCATAAGGAATGGTTCTCCTCGTATGAAGAATATGATGGAGGTAATATCTACCTTCCTGACAACTCTACATATCCAATTGTTGGGAAAGGAAAGGTATTGTTGTGTTTTAGTGATGGGAGGATTAAAACCCTCCCTGGTGTTTTGTATGTTCCTGGATTAGCTAGAAATCTGATTTCAGTTTTGAAGTTGAATGATTTGGGAATGCATGTGACATTTGACAAGCATGGCTACAAATTAGTGAGAGGGAATTGTTGCAAGTATGAGGTGAACCAGTCTTGTCATTGATGTCAACTTACTCATATTGCATTGGTAAGAAGGTTTGGATGAGTTGTGTGCTGTTGTTATTGAGGAAATCAGTCTCCATCTGGAACAGTGAAGAACAGTGATGAGAAGAAGGCAAATGTACTGTATAGGTTAAGAACCAGAGGATGCGGATTAAAGGGTTTGTAGATATGAGTCTTGAGATGCTTTAGCTAAGATTTCAGAGGTCCACATGAAGATCTGAAGAAGTTGTGGCTGTCTGTGTGGAACCGGTTCTGGCAGGTGTTCAGAGGTGACAGAGGATCACAGAAAGGTCCGGTGAGGTCCAGAATTGTATAATCCTAATCTGCAGATTGGAAGGAGTGTTTGGGATGTCCTTGTGATGTATCATCTCAAATTGTGTATGATTTTGAGGTCTGGAAGTACCTTTTGCATTGTGACAGTGGCGACAGACTGTGTTCTTGAAGTACCGGATGATGAAGAGAAGAATTCCGGTAAGCTGATGAAGTGCGGATGTTTTTGATGATTCAGGGAAGGTTATGATGATCATTAGATCATATCTAGTTCATGTTGGTGGTCCACATTGAAGTTAGAGTTGGATTTGATGTTATGGCTACCAGTTGTTGATGTTCTTCCTGTAACAGGCCAACCGGATGTTCTACATGCCTTACGAATGTTATTGTGATGTTTGCCGACTTAGATGATTGTTCCTAAGTCGATGTCCTATATAAATAAGTGTTTAAGAATTCATTTTGATGTGTGGATCATGTGGATGAGTGTGGCATAGCGAAGAGAAGTGCGAAAGGCAGAGCAAGGGTTTTTGGGCTTAAATGGAACTGATCCGGACATGGTAGAGATGTCATTCTCCAAATCAAGATTGTGATTCTTATCACTTTGTAGACAGTGTGTCTCCTTGTAGGCAGTGTGCCTCTTTGTGAGTAGTGTGCTCAGGCAGTAAGCCCTAATTGGCATGTGCCATTCATTTTTCTTATTCTTCTAACAGAGAATAATCCTTGTGTTAATCACCCCATGGTTTTTCCCTTAACCGGGTTTTCCACGTCAAAATCTTGGTGTTCAATGTGTTGATGTTTATTTGCTCTTATGTTTATGCATTATGCTTTCATGGATGGTTAATTGATATGCTGTTAACTAAGAAAGAAGAATCAAGTGTTTGAAGTAAGAGCAAGTTTTCATACAACTGATTCACCCCCCTCTCAGTTGTATGCCCTAGATCCAACAATTGGTATCAGAGCCAAGTTCCTCTGAAAGGAGCTTAACCGCTTGAGGAGATCCAGGATGTCGTCATATAAGAAGGATAGTCTGAAGTTTGATGGAACCAACTTCACTCTCTAGAAAGGTCGCATGAAATGTCACTTGGAGTGTATGGGAAAAGCATACTTGGCCATGGTCTCAAAACCATATGTACCTCCACAGGGTGGTCCGTCAACTCTGAATGAAATCATAGATGCTGAAAATAATCTGCAGACCAAGGAAGCTCTTCTAAGCGCATTGAATGACTCAGATCTCTCAAATGTTATCAACCTACCAACTGCATATGAGATCTTGACTAAACTGGAACTTCTGTATGAAGGAGATGAGTTTGTCAAGGGTGCAAGGTTGCAAAGTCTGAAAGGGAAATTTGAAAGATTGAAGATGAGAGAAGATGAAAACATCACTACCTTTATGCCAAGAGTGAATGAGTTGGTATGTGGAATTAGAAATGCTGGTGGAACTCTAGATGAAAATGAGATTGTTTGCAAAATTCTTAAATCCCTTCCTGCTGCCTACAAAATCAAGGTTGCTGCCATCAATGAATTCAGAGCCCACACAACTGTCACAAGAGAACAATTGGTTGGCAAACTAGCTGCATTTGAAATGATTGAGTTTGGAGATGATCCTCCCAAGACTGAATCTGCTTTCAAAGCCAGTACCTATGTGAAAGGCAAATAGAGATTTGATCCGAGAGAAAACTCTTCAAGGAAGATGTCATGGTATGATCAAGAAAGAAGAGACATGGAAGAAGAGGAAGCAAAAATAGCTCAACTTGAAGCCCTCATTGCAAAGAGACTGCCAAGAGGATCCGGTAAGTATGAAGGAAAACTACCCTTTAAGTGTTTCAACTGCAATAAGATTGGTCATTCTGCTTCAAGATGTCTGGAAAGATCTGCAAGGTCTAATACTAACAGACAAAGGTTTCAAAAGAACTGCTATTATGTTCATGAAGAAGATGACAATGAAGGAGTAACAGATGATGAATCAGAACTAGGAAGCAAATCTGGAAATGAATGGGTGTTTATTGCCATCAAGGAAGAAGATTCATTATCCTCTGAATCTGTCAATCACAAGGTTGTGGAAAGAGCTTTGGCTACTCAGGTGGAAGAAAAGGATGATTGGGTTATTGACAGTGGATGCTCTCACCATATGACTGGTGACAAGAATAAGTTCTTAGATTTGGAAAGGTATGAAGGAGGAATGGTAAAGTTTGGTGACAATTCTGCTGGCAGAATCAGAGGTAGGGGGACTATTTCCTTTGATGGAAAGAGCAAAATAGGAAATGTACTATATGTTGAAGGATTGAAGCACAATCTTCTCAGTGTTGGTCAGTTAGTGGACAAAGGCTATGATCTCCGGTTCAAGAATGGAAAATGCAGAATCTTTACAAGCTTCGGAACTGAAATTGCATCCGGTGCTCAAACAAAAGGTAATATCTTTCATCTGGTTGGTTCAAATAAAAGTTGTCTGTTTGTTCAAGTTGATCAGAGTTGGTTATGGCATAGAAGAATGTGTCATGTAAATTTTGATAACATCATCAGGATAAGCAATATTCAGGCTGTAAGAGATCTTCCAAAATTGGTGAAACCTACAAATAGTTTGTGCAAAGGATATCAGCTAGGTAAACAGAGCAGAGTCTCTTTCAAAAGTAAAGATCAGTCCTCTACCAGATTGTTGGAATTAGTACATACTGATCTCTGTGGTCCGATAAGAATCAAGAGTCTGCAAGGTGATAGATATTTCATGTTGCTAATTGATGACCATTCCCAAATGATGTGGGTTACCTTCCTAAAAGAGAAATCAGAAGCCCTTGAGAAGTTCAAAATCTTCAAAGCTATGGTAGAGAATCAAACTGAATTGAAACTGAAATGTCTAAGGTCTGATAGAGGTGGTGAATTTACATCCGGTGAGTTCATTGACTTTTGTGAGAAGCAGGGTATAAAGAGACAGTTGTCTGCTCCTAGGACTCCACAGCAGAATGGAGTAGTTGAGAGAAAGAACCGGACCATTCAGGAAGTAGCCAGGACAATGATGTTGGAAGCAAATGTTCCTCAGATGTTTTGGAAAGAAGCTATCAGCACTGCAGTCTACACTCTCAATCGAGTTCAAATTAGAAACAATACCGGTAAGACCCCCTATGAACTTTGGTTTGGCATCACTCCTACTGTGAGATATTTTAGAGTATTTGGTAGCAAGTGTTATATTAAAAGAGATGAAGATCTAGGAAAGTCTGATGCTAGAAGTGATGAAGGAATTTTCTTGGGTTACTCCACTCAAAGCAAAGCATACCGGTGTTACAATAAGAGACTGAGGAAGATGACAGAAAGTACTAATGTGAAAGTTGATGAAGGAATTGAGAAGACCTCAAGGTTCTATGAATGTGATGAAGATGATCAGAATGATCCTCTGGTGCAAGAAGCTCCTTCCTCCTCTGAAATTCAGATCCAGACTAATCTGGTAAATCAGGAAGAAGAAGCTTGTCTGAATGAGCCTGATCAAGAATTAGTAGTGCAAGAAACTCCCAGAGTTCCAAGGTATGTAACTCTAAATCACTTTGAAGATCAGATCATAGGTGACAAAAGTAAAGGGGTACAAACAAGAAGAAGAATTGCTCAAGATTCAAATGAATATTGTCTGATTTCAAAGATTGAACCTAAGACAGTAAATGAAGCTTGCAATGATGAAAATTGGACCAAAGCAATGGAGGAAGAATTGATGCAAATTGAGAAAAATCGTACTTGGGATCTTGTTCCCAGACCTAGAGACAAAATGTGATTGGAACCAAATGGGTCTTCCAGAACAAACTGAATGAAGCTGGTGAAGTAATCAGAAACAAAGCTAGATTGGTCTGCAAAGGCTACTCTCAAATAGAAGGAATTGATTTTGAAGAGACCCTTGCTCCTGTGGCAAGAATTGAAGCAGTCAGATTATTTCTTGCATTTGCTGCCTTCAAAGACTTCAAGGTATATCAGATGGATGTCAAGTCTGCCTTCCTAAATGGTGATTTGGAAGAAGAAGTTTACATTGAACAACCGGATGGATTTCAATTGTCTGATAATGATTATATGGTCTGCAAGTTGAAGAAAGCATTGTATAGATTGAAGCAAGCCCCAAGAGCATGGTATGAAAGGTTGGCTAAGCATCTTATGCAGATTGGATTCAACAAAGGTACTACTGATAGTAACTTATATTTCAAAATTAATCATGAAAACATTTTGGTTTTTGAAGTGTTTGTGGATGATATCATTTTTGGAGGAAGAGATAGTATGTGCAAAACTTTTGCAAATCAGATGAAAAGTGAGTTTGAAATGTCTATACTTGGTGAAATGAATTTCTTCTTGGGTCTGCAAATCACTCAAACAAAGAAAGGGATATTCATTTCTCAGACCAAATATGTGAAAGAATTGTTGAGGAAATTTGGTATGGAAGATTCAAAGCCAATGAACACTCCTATGGCAACTGGATGTAAGTTGAGCAAAGATGATGACTCTCCAAAGGCAGATCAGACAAAGTATAGATTAATGATTGGTGGATTGTTGTATCTCACTCAAACTAGACCAGATATAATGCAGGTTGTTGGTCTTGTGGCAAGATTCCAGGCTGATCCTAGAGAATCTCATGTTATGGCAATCAAAAGAATTTTTAGGTACTTGAAAGGAACAGTTGAGTATGGTCTATGGTACCCTAGAGATCTAGATTTCTCTCTTCATGCATATACAGATGCAGATTGGGCAAGAGATATGGACGACCGGAAGAGCACCAGTGGTGGAACATTCTTTTTGGGGAAGAGATTGGTTTCTTGGCTAAGCAAGAAACAAGATGCAATATCTCTATCTACAACTGAAGCAGAATACATTGCAGCAGCAAGTAGTTGCACTCAAATCTTATGGAAGAAGCAGATGCTAAGAGACATTAAATTTGAATATGAGGAGCCTACCACAATTTTCTGTGATAATTCAAGTGTAATTAATATTTCTAAGAATCCGGTATTGCATTCTAAGACTAAGCACATATCTATCAAGTTTCACTTTTTGAGAGAACAAGTGAACAAGGAAGAAGTCAGATTGGAGTATGTTCCCTCCAAGGATCAGATTGCAGATATCTTTACTAAACCTCTTCCCAAGGACTCTTTCAAATATCTCTGGGAGAAGTTATGGGTCATGGCCCCTCCGGTGATGAACTAGGATGCACTGATGTGCATCAGTCTGATGGATATCACAGTCATATCTTGTGATCCGGATTGATGATGGGGAGCTGCTCCTAAGGGGAAGCAGTTGGTATGATTCTGATGTATTAGAATTGCAAGTATGAGCCCTTTGCCATTGATGTCAAAGGGGGAGAGAAGACATGTGAAAAACAAGTAGTTGATGATCAAAGGGGAGCAGTAAAGGAAGAGAAGACATGTGAAAAGTTGTTGTTGATAGGGGGAGCTGTGACAGAAAAGAGAAGTTCTTGTCTTGATGGTTTTTCACATCATATGTTGCCATCAATGACAAAGGGGGAGATTGTTGCAAGTATGAGGTGAACCAGTGTTGTCATTGATGTCAACTTACTCATATTGCATTGGTAAGAAGGTTTGGATGAGTTATGTGTTGTTGTTATTGAGGAAATCAGTCTCCATCCGGAACAGTGAAGAATAGTGATGAGAAGAAGGCAAATGTACTGTATAGGTTAAGAACCAGAGGATGCAGATTAAAGGGTTTGTAGATATGAGTCTTGAGATGCTTCAACTAAGATTTTAGAGGTCCACATGAAGATCTGAAGAAGTTGTGGATGTCTGTGTGGAACCGGTTTTGGCAAGTGTTCAGAGGTGACAGAGGATCACAAAAAGGTCTAGTGAGGTTTGGAATTGTATTATCCTAATCTGTGGATTGGAAGGAGTGTTTGGGATGTCTTTGTGATATGTCATCTTGAGATGTGTCTGATTTTGAGGTTTGAAAGTACCTTTTGCATTGTGACAGTGGCGACAGACTGTGTTCTTGAAGTACCGGATGATGAAGAGAAGAATCCTGGTAAGCTGATGAAGTGCGAATGTTTTTGATCTTTCAGGGAAGGTTATGATGATCATTAGATCATATCTAGTTCATTTTGGTGGTCCGCATTGAAGTTAGAGTTGGATTTGATGTTATGGCTACCAGTTGTTGGTGTTCTTCCTGTAATAGGCCGACTGGATGTTTTACACGCCTTGCAAATGTTATTGTGATGTTTGCTGACTTGGATGATTGTTCCTAAGTTGATGTCCTATATAAATAAGTGTTTGAGAATTCATTTTGATGTGTGGATCATGTGGATGAGTGTGACATAGCGAAGAGAAGTGCGAAAGGCAGAGCAAGGGTTTTTGGGCTTAAATGGAACTGATCCAGACATGGTAGAGATGTCATTCTCCAGTTCAAGATTGTGATTCTTATCACTTTGTAGACAGTGTGTCTCCTTGTAGGTAGTGTGCCTCTTTGTGAGTAGTGTGCTCGGGCAGTGAGCCCTAATTGGCATGTGCCATTCATTTTTCTTATTCTTCTAACAAAGAATAATCCTTGGGTTAATCACCCCGTGGTTTTTCCCTTAACCGGGTTTTCCACATCAAAATCTTGGTGTTCAATGTGTTGATGTTTATCTGCTCTTATGTTTATGCATTGTGCTTTCATGGATGGTTAATTGATATGCTGTTAACTAACAAAGAAGAATCAAGTGTTTGAAGTAAGAGCAAGTTTTCATACAACTGATTCACCCCCCCTCTCAGTTGTATGCCCTAGATCCAACAGGAACGTTGTGGTAGCGAAGGGGAAGAGATTCAGAAGCCTATTCAAGCTTGAAGACACTATAATTTATAATGCCTCCTATGTATCTGAGGCTTCTGAAAACACTTGTATGTTGTGGCACCATAGATTGGGCCACACAAGCAATAATGTACTGAAAACTATTAAGAGTAAAAATTTGTTGGATTATCTCTCCTATTCAAATGACCACTTTGATTTCTATGAGCATTGTGTGTTTGGTAAACAAAATAGAAAATCATTTCCTTCAGGAAGAAATAGAGCAAAAGAGAAGTTAGAAATTATTCATACGGATGTGTTTGGACCTATGGGTAATGAATCTATTGGAAAATCTTGTTATTTTGTAACCTTCATTGATGATGTATCCAGATTTACATGGATTTATTTTATGAACCATAAATATGAAGTTTTCATTAAGTTTAAGGAATTCAAAGTCTTATTAGAGAACCAATCAGGTTTAAAGATAAAAATATTAAGATATAACAATTGAGGGGAATATTTCTCTAAGGATTTTGATTAGTTTTGCAAGCATGCAGGTATAATCAGACAAAAGACAACTCCGTATACACCACAACAGAATGGTGTTGCAGAAAGGATGAACTGAACAATTATGGAAAGGGCCAGAAGTATGCTTAGTGATGCACAGTTGGATAAATCCTTTTGGGCAGAGGCTGTGTGTACTGCTTGGTACTTGATAAATAGATCTCCTTGTAAGGCTCTTGATTCAACACTTTATGAAGTGTGGATAGGTAAGAAACCTTTTGTTTCACATTTAAGGGTTTTTGGTTGTGAGGCTTTTGTTCATGTGCCTAAGGAAAAGGGATCTAAGTTAGATCCAAAGGTTGAAAAGTGTACATTCATTAGATATGGTGATAATGTCAAAGGTTATAAGCTTTGGAATCCACTAACCTGCAAGATTATCTTTTCTAGAGATGTTATTTTCAGGGAACTTGGAGCTATTTCTAAACCTGAGCAGCTAAAAGAAAAATATGAAAAGGTAAAGAAGGTGCACTTTGATTTAGAACAACAAGATGCACCTCAGGAAGAATAGAATTATGGATTGGGGGGTGAAGAAGAAGAAGAAGATTCAAGTAGTTTTGATGAAGATGAGTCTATTGTTACAGAAGAAGTTGATGTAGATGATCATGCAGAAGAGCGAGTAGAGTCTCTTACTCCACCCTTGAGGAGATCCACAAGACAACGGAATCCAGTTGACAGGTATAGCCCACCAGATTTAAGTTGTGTATATTCTTTATTGAGTACTAACGATGAACCTAGATCCTATAGGGAAGCTATTTCTATAGATGATAGTGAGTCTTGGCAATTAGCCATGCATGAGGAGATGATGGCTTTAGACTCTTGTAACACATGGAATCTTGTTCATTTGTCCAAATGAAGAAAGGCCATATGTTGTAAGTGGGTCTTCAAGAAGAAGTTTGGAGCAGACAGGTCATTGGAGAAGTACAAGGCTAGACTGGTAGCTAAGGGCTACTCCCAAAGAGAGGGAGTTGATTTTGGTGAGATATTTTCTCCTGTTGCTAAATTGACTTCTATTAGATTTCTCTTATCCATTGTTGCAGCTTATGATTGGGAGATTGAGCAAATGGATGTTAAGACTATGTTCTTGCATGGAGATCTTGAAGAAGAAATTTATATGCAACAACCTACAGGTTTTGAGGTAAAAGGAAAAAAACATTGGGTTTGCAGGTTAAAGAGGTCTCCTTATGGTCTAAAACAGTCCCCCAGAATGTGGTATCAAAAGTTTGATTCATTTTTTTTGAAATTGGATTTTGTTAGAAGTGAGGAGGATCATTGTGTTTACATTCATTGTGTTGATGATTCTATACTGGTTATTGCTATGTATGTTGATGACATGTTTTTCAACAATACTAAGGGTATGGTCAGTGAGCTTAAAGCCCAACTTTTAGGTGCATTTGAGATGAAGGATCTTGGTGCTGCAAGGTATATTTTGGGAATGGAGATTAGGAGGGATAGAGTTAACAGAAATATTTGGTTGTCACAAAGTAAGTATGTGAATACTATTGTGCAGAGGTTTAGTTTGCAAGACTATAACCCAGTTAGAGTTCCTTTACCCATTGGTACTAAGCTTTCATTAGATATGTGTCCAGAGAATGAAGATGATCTTGAGGATATGTCTAATGTGCCATATGCTAGTGTTGTAGGGAGTTTGATGTATGCAATGGTTTGCACTAGACTAGATATTGCCCAAGCAGTGGGAGTTTTGAGAAGATTTATGTCTAACCCTAGTAGATAGCATTGGAACTATGTGAAGAGGGTGTTTAAATATCTTGCAGGTACTCCTGACCATTGTTTGGTTTATTCGAGTACTGATAGTGTTGATAAATCTTTGGACATACATAGTTTTGTTGATGCATATTGGGCAGGTGACTTGGATACTCAAAGGTCCGCTAGTGGCTATGTGTTTACTCTGTTTGGAGGTGCAGTTAGTTGGATGAGTAAGAGGCAGCCCACAGTTGCTTTGTCCACCATAGAAGTAGAGTATATGGCTGCTACTCATGTCTCTAAGGAGGCAATTTGGTTGAGGTGATTGTGTATAGGTATTGGTTTTGATTGCAGGATCATTCAGATTGGTTGTGATAGCTAGAGTGCTATCTGTTTGGCCAAGAATCCCATGTATCATGCTTGGACTAAGCATGTTGATGTTCAGTATCACTTTGTTTGAGAGTTGATTGCAAATGGACAGATTGAGGTAAAAAATATAGACACTCAGAAGAATGTTGCAAATTCATTAACCAAACCTGTGAGTACAAAAAAGTTCATGTGGTGTAGAGAGGCCATGGACCTTGTTTCTAGTCCCTGATTATTTCATTTGATTTCCTATGGGTTGATTTACAATGTATAATGTCAAGTGGGAGAATTTTGTAATAAGGTGACATTAACCTTGTAAATTTCAATATTCTATTTTATTCCATTTATTATTTATTATTTGTAATTACCCATAAGGGAATGAGGTAGTCTCATTGACAATTGTAATTTCAAAGTTACTAGCGGCAGTTACAGAGTGACTTTTACTATTGGCAAATGTAGAAACTCATAGTAAATGAGGATAGGCATGCTCCCTTGAGGAATATACTATTTTTGGCATGTATGACAACTGTCATAATGTTTGGTGAGTGAATCTATGATAGCCACAAGTTGTCATAAGATTCTAAGATTCTATGACGCATATGACAGATATGTTAGTTGTATATTTGCTATATTTAGCCCAAGGTTCCTATCTTGGAAAGATACTCTTTTTCTGGAATCTATGGTAGTTGTGATGCATCATAAGATGTTGTAAGAAGCCAAATTTAGTCTTGGGTACCCAACCTTTGCATGGTTGTTTTTGGACAAGTGTAAGATGCTTGTAAGATGGTAATTAATGTTTATAGGTTGGAGAATCTTAGGAGAGAGAAGGTGAATGCCTAAGATGAGTTAGAAAATGTTTCTATAAGTATTTTCCATGTATTAGTTGCTGCAATACAAATTTTAGGTACTCGGGTGCTGTCAGATTGAAGACTAGTGGAGAGAGTTGAAGTGTTGTTGTATTGTAAATTATTTTTAGAATAATACAAACATTGGGCCTCTTTCTTGTGTGGAGTTTTTTACCTGAAAGGGTTTTCTCCATGTTAAACATTGTGTTAACTGTTCATATTTCTGATTTTGCATTTCTGTGAAGCATAGTTTTGTTTATGTGTCACAATCTCCATTAATAACACAGTTAAAGATTTTTGAAATTTATATTGAATCATATTTCCATTGAAGTAGTGTTGCTTTCATTTCTAACAGTAGGATACTTAGGAAATTTGATTCAGGAAATGCATATGAAGTGGAATTACCAAAGACATTGGGTATTTCACCTATTTTCAACATTGCAGATCTATATCAGTATCATGAAGCAGAGTTCAGTGATAGCATGGAAGAAGACTTGAAGAAGCAGTTACCACAACAATCACCAAAATAGATTGAAGACATTTTGGACAGTAGAGTTGAACACAGTACTAGAGGAAGGCAATACAAAGAATACCTTGTGAAGTGGAAAGGCAGACTGAAAGAAGATTCATCTTGGATTTCTCAAGCTGAGGTGGATCGTCTTGGTTCTCCCCTAGCCCCAACAAAGTGAGGGACTCACTTTTTCAATAACCCTAGATGTCTGATGCAGGAGTATCCTTGGTTCAAGCGAAATCTTGTATCAACCAAAAATATTTACATTTCAGTACTTTGATTTTCTAGTTTAATTCAAGCAGTTCAGTTAGTAGTAGTTCTTAGCTTGTGGTCTGGTTTTGGCAATTCACATCTTATGGATCTGGACTTAGCATCTACATTAATTCATATACATCATATCAAGAATTCAAAGCATTTGGATCAGTTATCAGAAAGATGTCACTTTCAAAAGTTGACTGTTTCTCAAAGTAGAGCATTCTAACAGTTCTTGATAACCAGCTGAAGGAGAAGGCTTGTGGATTGTTCCTTGACTTGTGGATCTCAATGACACATCATTCAATGTTCTTTGGTTCATGGTTGACCTTCCCCAAGGGTCCGCATGTTGTTCCATTCATTTGAGGAAGTGTTCTATGCATTTAGGTTTGACCTATCTGTGAACACGTTATAACTCTTCATTGGAGTTTGTAACCTTCCTTGGCCGATGCGAAGGAATCTATTGGTTCGGAAATGATATATATTGATGTAATAGATCCTTTAGAAAGTAGTTGATGAGATAGTGATAGTTGATGATTTAGATTTTGTGCAAAGGAGCTTCAAAGCTTTATCTTGCGCATCTATGTAATCAGGTATGTGAGCCCTAATTTTAAGCCCGCATGTTGCCGGCTAGATTGTATTTGAATTCTATGATATATTGAATGACTAAATCTATGTTTGTTTCATTTCTTTGAGTTGTTTCTATTGTGTTTACTCTTGCTACATGGTCCGGATAGTTCATTCTATGAACCCTCCTACTGTGGCTGCACCAATTAGGTTAAAACATATATATTCACTTGTGTACCCAATTTTTGTGTTAATCTATTTAAAAGACCTACATATTGCACATACACATAGATAATTTTTTCAACAACCTAAAATGCAACTGACTCTTGAAATTTACTTGGATCATCTAGGTGTGCTGCAATACCCATCCTCATTGTTGTGTCAACCTACATAGACATATATTTTTAATGAATTCAAAATATAAAAAGTCTAAGTATAGTTTTTTAAAATAGTATACATACAAGTGGCTCATGAGATGCCCAACAATGGAGAAGTGCTTGAGACACCCTCTAGAGGACCTGATGTGGAAGTCAGATTACTTCCCTAAACCAGCATAAATATTTAACACATGTTCAGGATTGAATTAATAATTAAAATCAAGTTATTAAAATTATTTAATATATATTTAAAAAATCAATCAAAATGCTCCAAATGGGTGGCCGACATGAACAGGTGTTGATGCAAAGAAAAAATGATCAAAAGAACTTGGTGTGCCTGTTGCCATCATCTACACCAAACAATTTGATTGTTAAAATATTACAATTTAATTGATCTATACATTCATTAAAAACATGTGCTTAAAATTGTTATAAATCTAAGATGTGTACATATATGTGTGTGTGTGTGTGTCAAATGATCAGTGGGGTGATCCTCAGCAATTATAAAATCAACAAATGAACCGATACCATCAGATGCTACATGTGCAGCTGAATTGGGTGATGCCTGATCAAGTCCATAACATAACTGATTGCAACTCATACACATATGAGGCATTGACACATGTGGATTGGTACGAGGACCAGCTCCACCATCATCTCCTCCATGGTCTCAAACCCCAGCTACCATCACAGAAGTCTGCTCATCGAGGCTAGCCGAGAGCGCACTCAATGCTCCTAGTGCGGATACCATTGCACGATGCTGGATGGGTGCAAGAATGGTAGCAGAAGGTGGGTCGACAAGAGATTGAGCATGTTGCAAGTATGTGCTAACTGGTGTTGTCATTTATATCAACATGTTTGTGTTGTCATTGGTGCCAACTATATCTTCTAATATTGTGGTTTGTTGATTGATTGAAGAACACTGTCTGAGTATTTTTCTCCGCATTTTCTCAGTAGTAAAGAATGGAGTATAAGCTTTGGATATTATTTATAGAAGTGTTTGAAGATTTTAAACCTAGAATTTGGTGGTCTAGATCACTTCACAGAAAAATTTTTATTCACTAGTTTGAAGACTATGCTTGACAAGGTTTGCAGAGTGACAGAGAGAAAGTGTTTTGCTCTGAATTTCTCCGTAGATTAGATTTTGGCTTTGTGGTTCTAGACTAAAGCTTATAAGATCCTTAGTCATCTTCACTCCAAAGCATTTGTCATTTGGTGCTCCGGAAGGCAAGCTAGTGATTAGTAGAGTTTGACAATGTCTGTTAAGAAGCAGCCTGTGATGTGTTGTCAAGTGATATTTGTTGTCTTCAAGTGAGATCTATTGAGGTTGTATTTTTTAGCTTCCAAGTGATTCTATGTTGTTCATAGATGTCTCCAGAATGTGTTGAAGGCATGTGCTTGATCTGCAAGCTACAATGAAGATCTTGCAAGCATGTTTCTAAGTGTTCTTGATATGTGCATAAGTTCTGGCCAACCTAGTTTGTCACATTTGTTGTGGAGGTGATTCATGGATTGTGGAAGTGTGTACAAGCATGTAAGGATGTATTTCAGTTTGAGATAATCCATTATGTGTTCATCCTTCATTCATTTATCCCACAAGTCTGTTTAGGTCTACTCCTAAATTGATTTATGTATGTATGCCGACCTTGGAGAAAGTTCCAATGGTGGTAGAATGTAATGCCAACATTGATGTACATTCCAAGGTTGATGATAGGTATAAATGTATGTAATGAATTCATGATTGAGGTGTGATTGTGTGAAGATGAAAAGATAAGTGCGAAGTGTAAAAGTAGAGCAGAGAGGAGGAGATATAGTGTGCTTCAATGGAACTGAACTCAGGCATGGTGTAGATGCTACTTGTACACACCTAAAAGTGTCCTTGGATCGCAAAACCCTAATTCCTTCTGCATTCTACCAGTTTTCCCTAATTTTTCTCTATGGTTAAATAATTGATTTTAATTAATTAATTATTGAATCATTCACATCCTAATGTCCCTTTTCATTAATTTAAACAAATAGAACATTTTGTTTAAATATCCCTCATCAAAACCCCCTTTCACATGCATCATTAAAATAAATTAAATAAATTGGACAAAATTTATTTAATTTAAATCATTTCCCACCTCACCATTTATCTCAATTTAAAATTCAATTTTGTCTTGTAGTGGTGAGGGAAACCCTAATCAACCTCCACCCTTGATTTGGCCTCAGAGTCAACTTTAAATTTGAACCATTCATTCAAATCAGCTCCTCTATAAAATAACCCATTCAACTTCATTTTCATAGCTTAGAAGATATATTTTCATACTCTCTAATCTCTCACAAGTCTCCAACATCTTGCCATTCCCATTTGAGCTTCTCACGATTGTGCAAAAATCTACAAGTCTAAGAACAATAATGGAAGATTTAGGAGAACAATGGAGATAAGACAATACTAGCTTAGATTTACTATTTATTTTCTATTTGTTTTCTTGATTTCTAGGTTAGATTGCTCTCCATTGGGAGCTAGGGTTAGCCGTGTTTTCATTTCTGCATGATAGCTAGCTTTTTCCCTGTCTTCATTTGGTGAACTTCAATTTGGTGCAATAAAATGAACATAATCTTATTGCTTTCACAATTGGCTTGGGACTTAAAATGAATCACTATTTGCTTTGCTTGGTGACTTTGCTTATGTTTTTAAAGTGTGTATGCTCTTTCCTCACACTCTAAGTGATCTTGGTAATCAAAAATACTTCTTGAACACTTACATCTATCACACCACACATTTAATTTCTAAATGTCAATGAACATGTGTGGGTGTGAGCAAGTTGCATGTGTATGCTCTCTCCTTAGGTTAAAGAGTATGAGCCTGGAGCTCAAAAACATGTACTTATCTTGCTTTTGTTACACTTTAGAGTGGGCCTGCTCTTGAGACACATATGCAAGGAGAACTTATTTGTGATTCCAAGTGGTACTTTCATCCAGTCCACTATACAAATTAGGATAAGGAAAAAGCCAAGTCCCAACCAGTATTAGCGCTTACCGTATAGTGCTAGCTCAAAAGGAGGCGTACATTTATGTATATTAAACTCCTATTAGGGTTAGTTAAAGCCTTTAGTGGCTTGCTGGATGCTTGTAAGGTGTCAGTACCCTATATATTCACTACGAACCTTTGTTTAGTGGAAAAAAACCCTCTACTTGTTTGACGCAGGAGGTCAGAAGAAAGACCTCTAGAGCCATCCCACACTCTCGTAGTTTAAAGTAGAGATAACAAACTTCTTGAGATCTTAGGGTCTTGAGGAGTTTGAAGCTTGGTGTGCCCGAGAAGTGAGTGCCATGTAAGGGGGAGCCAGTGCCACCAAGCTTCTAGGTTATCCACTTTAAATAAGTGGGGCTAGAGCAATCCAAGTGGGAACTCAGTAAGTATTGTCCTTGCCTAGCCTAGGGTTGTGCATGTCTTCAAAGTGTTTTCAAAACTTGTCACCAAAAAAAAAATAGCCAATATGATTGTCAAGTGTCTTCTATGATTGATGTGTGTGCTTGCCTAATCATCACCTTAGACATTCTTTCCATCCATTCATTCCAATTCATCATATCCTCATCACCCTTCCTAACCATCATCCTTGTCATTCCACATATCCATCTCCTAATCACATAATCCAACCATCCACATCTTGATCATCTTACTTGTCATAGCCTAATCCATTTTCACCCTAATCAATCCAACTCATCATAATCATATCTTATTCATCATTCATCCTAACTATATTCTATTCATCATTCATGATCCGATTAACTTCTTCCTAATCCATTCCAAATCATCTAATCTTATCTCTACACCTAATCATCATCATTCATAATCCAATCAACTTCTTCCTAATCCATTCCAAATCAGCGAATCTTATCTCTACACCTAATCATCATCATTCATAATCCAATCAACTTATTCCTAATCCACCCAAGTCATCTAATCTTGTCACTACACATCATCATCTTCATTCTAATCCAAACAATCTCATCCTAATCATATCCTATCCATTCATTCTAATCCAATCAACCTCTTTCATCTAATCTCATAATCCTAATCCATCCTAATCATCATTCCTAATCATAACATCATCATCATCTTCATTCTAATCCAACCAATTGCATCCTAATCATATCCTAACCATTCATTCTAATCCAATAAATTTCATCTTAATCATTCCCAATCATAACACACCACAACCATAGGGAAGACTTTGAGTATCTACTCTCCCTATCAAATCCAATTGCAACTGTGTCACCCACTACATATTCAATTCCATTCCTTTATGGTCAAATTTCATCACAACATTTCATTAGCATTTATCCCTTGCAAACTATAGAGGACCCTAAACATTAGTCTTCCTAAGGTCGAAACATAGGGAGAAACTGTCGAAGCTTGACTATATCACAAGTACAAATCTATGGACCAAGAGACCTTGACATCTTTTTTACAAATCAATCACAACTTGGGCTTAATACCACATGGCTAGTTTAAGTCCATCCTTCCAAGTGAATTCTAAAACTCATGGGTCCACTTTAATCAACTACTTCTGCCACACCTCAAGGTCTCGATAAATCCAATTTATACTTTGACAAGGTCATTAGTAGATGAGAGTACCCTCTTGGAGCTAGACTTTTTGAAGACTAATATCATTAGCCTCTATCATAGTTTGGGCCTCATCATCTTGCATCGACATCTACATAGCATCCCACACTTCACAAGTCTTATTTTGTAGAGACGTGGTTGCAAAATGAATAAGGGGAACACAAGTCTACCTCACCCATCCTATAAGTACATTCTACCATCACACTCTAATCCTCCAACTCCACGTCCTAGAATCAAACATTACAAAAGCAAGCCTAAAGGTTTATCGATATCCACCACTTCATCCAATCCTTTTAACTTTTCATCCAATCAAAATCCAAACCCTAAGCCAACACCTTCCATCCCTCTTTTATCCCTCCATCATGGGACTTAGCCACTTCACCTAATCACAATCCTAAGCCTTCAACTTCCATCACCCACCTACCTACCAAGGATGTGATCCAAGGGTTACTAGCAAGGGATCAACTATCTCCACGACAAGCACTTGTCCTTAACTAGAGAAACAAGCCTTCAAATTCCATTCTTATTCCTCCAACTCCATATTGTGATCCACAACCTATCGAGCCTACATGGCCAAGTCAAGACCTATCACATCCTTATGTCATTGACCATCAAGAACATATCAAACCTATCCAAGAGTCATCCACTTCCATTCCAATTCAAAGCCTATGTCAAGAGCATTATCCTAAGCATGAAGAAACATTAGTCTCTTATCCAAATCAAGATCAAACCTCTTCCATTTCATCCATCCATAACACACTTACTCCTTTCGATGATCAAGTTCCCATATATGATCAAGACCCCACTTATGATCAAGAAGGCCATGATGATCCTCTTAGCCTACTCTATGCATTCCATGGTCAAGAGCTTGCCACTTCATCCATCCATAATCCCACTACTCCCACTTCCCTTGATGAGACATGTGCCTCAAAAATAGAAGATCAAACAAATAACTTGGATCTTAATGCGCATAATGATAATCAAGATCCTAATCCTTCTGCATCATCCACTATCAACCCCATTTCAAGTCCACCATCATATCCTATTGGTCTATCCACCCTCATCCATGAGTGTTCCTCCATAGGATGGAAACAACCCTTATCCACTTCACCTACTCCATCAAATAACGAACTCATGTCTAGTTCCCAAACTCACATAGTCCCATTGTCAATCGCATCCTCCAAAAAATGAATTACCAAGGTAAAGGCCTAGGACTTCATGAACAATGTCTTTTGGAGCTTGTCCATGTTAATGTCCCCCCACGTTCATATGGCCTTAGATACACACCCCAAGGTAAACAATCTAAAAATGTTGGTAATTCTTCCATCCATCCTAAGTCTACCACTTTTCATCACAAACCCTATCATATTCTGAAGACATATGTTGCCATTCCACCTCCATCATCCTAAAAATGTCAAAAGCATGTGACCATACACCTTCCACCATCCACTTTACCTCCATTACTTTCCACTCCTAACATCCCTCCATCCACTTTACCACCATTGCTCCCAACACCTAACATCCCTATCATGCATAAATTCTCTCACAATCCTAATCATGACCAACAAATGCACATATTGTATAAACATAAAGCTTCCATTCACTCCACCATGCCTAAGGGATTCAAAAACAAAAATTTGGATGCCTTCACTCATAAAGCCAAAAATCCTAAGGGTCCTAATGCCTTAGGGTACAAATGCAAAGAGTCAAAGAAAAATACATTAAAAAAATCCATCCAAGCCCATACCTCCAAAAGACAAGTCAAAAACTAAAATGGTTTGGGTACCTAAGAAAAAAGAAAGCACGTCAAAAGAGGCATCCACCTCTCAAAAATCATAACTGTCCTCATCCATTCATAAACGCCATTCCATTCAAAAATATGAAATTCCTTCAACCCACATGAAAAACAAAAATCATAAAAATACTAAGTCCATGTGGGTACCAAAAGCACTATGTCACCCATCTCCCAAGCAAACATCACTATTGTTTCCTATGCCACCTTCCAATCATAAGATTCAATGTCTATCACAGTGTGTGCAACCGTTGGTCATGATTCCTTTCCACACCTCCATCACCCCATCATTCAACTATTATCCTACATATTTCACCCATCACCTCCCTATGGTCCGTGCTTTTGCATAAGCCTTTCATCCATCCTTTTGCATAATCCATGTCATAATCCACATCATAATCTACTATTGTTCCTTTCATAATCCACCATCTACCTAATCCATCGCACTTTCATACAATCCCCTACCAACATCGCTGAACATATTGACTTGACATGGTCCATGTGACGACATCTATCTCCATGGGGTTATCACCTTTCATGGCACTAGACACTT
Organism: Cunninghamia lanceolata; assembly: GCA_027924645.1. NCBI lineage: Eukaryota > Viridiplantae > Streptophyta > Pinopsida > Cupressales > Cupressaceae > Cunninghamia > Cunninghamia lanceolata. The sequence goes on along the minus strand of BSBN01000084.1, from coordinate 38,175,394 downwards.
GAGTCCCTCCTATCCATCTCCACCTTCTCCTATTCAAAATAGTCAAAAAAGTAAACAAAAATCCCTTCGTCCAATGGTGAAAACCAGGTAAACAGGTGCCTTGGATAAGTACCATGATGAAAACCTGGCAAATAGGTGACATGCATAGATTGATCTTCTATTGCACTTATGCTTGGGGGCACATTGTCTCATCAATTTTATCATTTTCGTCCTATCATAATCCATTATCTTACCATCCTTTTCCATTTGAATCCATTCATTCTTTCCCTCTTTTGATCTTGATAAAGATTGGGGGCACAATGTTGATAAATGTTTTGGATGTCTCTTGACATACCTTATCCCTTCCAAACGATTCATCTTATCATCATATTTCCATAAGTTTTATCATGTCAAATCCTAAGTGTTCCGCCTACAATGGGGCATGTTATTCTTATGCAACATAGTCCTTGGAGATCACATCCTTGCCCTCTTACACATGTGTTCCTTCCATCCACTATCACCTAGCCATCTTATCCATTCACCCAATCTCATTCAATGCCTTGCACCTAGACTTGGTTTCCTCTTGTCATTGGTATCTAGCACAAAGGCTATAGAAATTGTCACCCATTGACACTCCAAAATATTTCCAAAAAACCCAAAAAAATCACAACATTCCAAAAATCACAACATTCAAAAACACAAAAAAATCAAATATTCCCCAAATCCAAAAAAATCACAACATCCAAAAATCCAAAAAATCACAACATCCAAAAATCCAAAAAAATCGCAACATTTCAAAAATCCAAAAAACCACAACATTCCAAAAAATAAAAAAAATTGAAACATGTCAAAAATCCAAAAAAAAAATGAAACATGTCAAAATCCAAAAAATCAAAACATATCAAAATCCAAAAAAAATTGAAACATGTCAAAATCCAAAAAAAGTCAAAACATGTCAAAAATCCAAAAAAAAATCACAACATTTCAAAAATCTAAAAATCAAATATTTCCAAAATCTAGAAAAATCAAAATATTCCCCAAAATTCAAAAAAAATTAAATATCCTACAAAAATCCAAGAAATAAAATCAATCAACTCATCATATCAATCCAACCAAATCAATTCTTCATATCATCCACCAAATCACTCAATCAAATCTCTTGATCGATCCATTCATTTCCATGCTTCAATCACATCATCATATCATTCAAATTAGTTCTTCAAATCTTCCATAGTCCACATGGTCAAACTATGTTACCTCTAAGCTTTCACGTAGGCAAGGCCATCTTTGATGCACCCCCAAGGCATTAGGTCAGTCCCTTAGGGCCCATCATGTCAACCATCATAATAAGTCATCCTTTCATGAAATGGACACTTTGATCAGATAGTCAATCTTTCAAGAAAATCACATCTCAAACCAATCCCAAACATCAACAAAGACAAGCTATCCAATCAATCAAACCAATCAATCACCTTGTGATAATCATATGTCACTATTAAGCTATCCTTGTCAACCATTTCATACCTTGTATGGAATGGAGCATCATCGAAACCAAGATTTTGTTCCTTATACGACATGCATCATTTATCAAACATCATCAATCAAACCTTGGTGTTGCTAGCATGGCCAACAACACTAGTGTCAATCAATCATATCACTTACCTTAGACAGGGAGGGGCATTGTCGAAACTAGACCAAGCATCTTATACGATATGTTTCTATCCTGAAACCAGGCCTCCTTCATTCAATCATCATCAATCAATCAAACACATATTACTTGGCGAAAGGTCCAAATGGTTATTGGTCTAGTCTGTCTTATTTTAATGGATTATTTTTTGCAGTCTCATTCTTATTCTTCTCAAGGCAGTCCCTAAGTGATGAAGAGAAGCGAGGATAGAGCGAGACCTTTTTCTTTGATTGTTGTTTGCGGTTTGTCTTGGCAAAATGATTGGGGCAACTTGGTGCTTTGCATGTGATCAAGATTCCATTGGGTGTGAATCAAAAACATCCTATGCATTGGAAAGAATAACTACTTCCTTGCATAAGGACTTGCACACCTCACAGTTATCTCATTGCATGTTTCGAAAAGGTATCATGGTTACTAGTCTGATTAAGGCATTCCTTGTTTGTCACGTGCCTGTTTCACAAGGGACTACACTTTCTGCCTTGGTCTTTGACATGCCATGGTGATTGTCATCCTTTGACATAATAAGTTCTATGATGAGACGCAGAAAAAATTGCAAGTGAGAAGCTCAAAAATCTATTAAAGCAATATCTCATTCCCATTTTTCTAGCCAATCTTTCATTCCTCCACCTTCATTGCAGCCTAACGTATCATTCATTTCTTCTATCCATTCTCCTATCTTTCTTCCTTGACCAATCCCTTTCATTTCAAGAGCCTACCCGTGTTTGTCCAACCCACCTATCCTCTTGAGGGGGCATCATTCATCCTATCTTTCCATCATCATCCTTTTCTTCTATCCATTTCCTTAGCTTCTTTTAAATGATGTTACTCGACATAAATCTCATCATCTTAAAGAGGGGCAAAATGTAGACACCTAAAAGTGTCCTTAGATCACAAAACACTAATTCATTCCACATTCTATCAATTTTCCCTAATTTGCCTCTATGGTTAAATATTTGATTTTAATTAATTAATTATTTAATCATTCATATCCTAATGTCCCTTTTCATTAATTTAAACAAATAAAACATTTTGTTTAAATATCCCTCATCAAAACCCCCTTTCAGATGCATCATTCCAATAAATTAAATAAATTGGACAAAATTTATTTAATTTAAATCATTTCCCACCTCACCATTTATCTTAATTTAAAATTCAATTTTATCTTGTAGTGGTGAGGGAAACCCTAATCAACCTCCACCCTTGATTTGGCCTCAAAGTCAACTTTAAATCTGAACCATTCATTCAAATCAAATCCTCTATAAAACAACCCATTCATCTTCATTTTCATCTCTAAGAAGACATATTTTCATACTCTCTAATCTCTCACAACTCTCCAACATCTTGCCATTCCCATTTGAGCTTCTCACGATTGTGCAAAAATCTGCAAGTTTGAGAACAATAATGGAAGATTTAGGAAAACAATGGAGATAAGACAATACTAGATTAGATTTACTATTTATTTTTTATTTGTTTGCTTGATTTCTAGGTTAGATTGCTCTCCATTGGGAGCTAGGGTTAGCTGTGTTTTCATTTCTGCATGATATCTAGCTTTTTCCCTATCTTCACTACTAAATTAGTTCACCCTGGCAGTGAGCCACCCCCGGCAGTGAGCCAACCTCAGAAGTGAGTCATCATTTGGTAGTGAGCCACCTTGGTAGTGAGCCTTTCAATTGGGCAATGAGCCCTTGGTAGTGATCCCTTTTGGTAGTGAGTCTCTTTTGATATTCGGTACTATTATTACATTATATTGTGAGCTAACACTAACCATGGCTTTTCCCTATTTAGGGTTTTCCACATAAAAATCTGGTGTTCATGTGTGTATGGTGTTGATGTTTTAATTCTTCTATTCATGGTTAATGTTCACAATAGAATAAGGAGTTAGATTAAATGAATGTGAAAGTGATTTTGGTTTAAAGAAGTTGAAGTTTTTGATACAACTGATTCACCCCCCCCCTCTCAGTTGTCTTGTTCCTTTCAACAATTGGTATCAGAGTAGGTTCCTTGGAAGAAAGCCTAACAGCTTAAGGTAGATCTAGGATGGCACACAAGAAAGACATTCCTGAGTTTGATGGATTCGACTATGCATACTAGAAGGTATGAATGCAAAGTTATCTCATTTCTATTGGTTATAATGTTTGGGAAATGGTTAAAGATAAATACACAATACCTAAAGATGGTCCAAAGTTTGAAGAAGAGATTAAAGAGTTTGAGGCCAATCATAAAGATAAAAATTCTCTATTAAATGCTCTGTCTAACACTGAAATGGAAAAAGTTGTGAATCTAGAAACTTCTTATGAGATTTGGGACAAATTAAATAACATCTATGAAGGTGATGCATCTGTTAAGAAGGCCAAGATACAGAACTTGAAGACCACATATGAAACCATGTGAATGGATGAAGATGAGAACATAACAAGTTATTTACAAAAGATTGATGAAGTTGTTAGCAACATCAAGGGTCTTGGTGGAGAATTAAAGGATGAGGATGTTATAGATAAGATACTCAGAACTCTTTCCAAATCTTATAGTCACAAGGCATCTGCCATTGAAGAGTTGCTTGATATTGGCAAACTTACGAAAGATCAATTACTTGGTAAACTGATCATTTTTGAGATGAGAGAGTTTGGTACTACTAATGGCCCTGTGAAAATTGAGACTACTTTCAAGGTCAAGGAAGAAACTAGGGCTGCTAGATCAGAGAAATATCTTGTGGAATTAGATGAAGAAGACTTTGCATAGCTTGAGGAAAAATTTGTAAGCAGAATGAAAAGGGCTAGCAGAGGAAAGTTCAAAGGTAAGTTACCTTTCAAGTGCTTTAATTGTGGTAAAATTGGTCACTATGCTTCAAGATGTCCTGACAGAGCTTTGAAAATCAATGAAAGTAAAGGAAAAATGGTAAGAAAGAGTTACTATGTTAGAGATGATGAAGGTGTAACTGATGATGGCAATAGTAGTGAATGCTTGTTTATTGCATGTAGAGAACAACCTATTTTTGCTAATCTTGCAAGCTGTGTGAAGGAAGGAAGTCAAGAAGAGTTGTTTGCATTTCATGTTGAAAAGGAAGATGAATGGATCATTGACAATGGATGTTCAAACCACATGACAGGAGATAAGATTAAGTTTGTTAAGTTTGAAAAATATGATGGAGGACTTGTTAGGTTTGGTGATGATGTAACTCGTAAGATTTGTGGAAAGGGATCTATTAGTTTTGATGGCAAGCATAATATAGATGATGTTCTTTATATGTCAAGGGCCTAAAGCATAATCTTCTAAGTGTTGGACAAATGTGTGACAAAGGGTATAATCTTGTGTTCAAGGACAATGGATTTAAGATATAGCATAGCTCCAGAACCTTAATTGCCGCTAGTAAGAAGACTCATGGTAATGTTTATCATTTGAAAGGTACTAAAAATTGTTGTTTGTTGGCTAAGACAGATGAAAGTTGGATATGGCATAGGAGAATGTGTCACATTAACTTCAATAATCTAGTGAGAATAAGCACTATTTAAGCTGTAAGAGACCTGCCCAAGATTGTGAACCCTGCCAATGCTATATGCAAAGAATGCCAGTTTGGGAAGATGAAAAAGACTACCTTCAGAAGAAAAGAGCAATCCTTTACTAGTTTGTTGGATCTGGTACATACAAACCTATGTGGTCCCACAAGAATAAGAAGTCTGCAAGGTGAAAGGTATTTCATGCTTCTTATTGATGATTTTTCAAGAATGACTTGGGTTACTTTCCTTAGAGAAAAGATAGAAGCTCTCGATAAGTTCAAGGCATTCAAAGCTATGGTTGAAAATGAATTGGATTTGAGAATCAAATGATTAAGATAAGACAGAGGTGGTGAGTTTACTTCAAATGAGTTCAATGCTTTCTGTGAAGAACATGGAATAAAGAGACATTTGTATATTCCCTAAACTCCTCAACAAAATGGAGTGGCAAAAAGGAAGAATAGAACTAATCAAGAAGTGGCCAGAGCAATGATCAAGGAAGCAGACCTACCAAAAGCGTATTGAAAAGAAGCAATACATATTGTTGTCTACATTCAGAATAGAGTCCAAGTCAGAGCAGAAGAAACAAAGACACCCTATGAGCTGTGGTATGGTAGAACTCCTACTGTCAAATACTTCAAAGTTTTTGGAAGCAAATGTAGTTTGATGCTAGATGTGATGAAGGCATATTCCTTGGGTACTCTACTAAGAGCAAGGCTTACCAGTGCTATAACAAAAGACTGAGAAAGATCATTGAAAGTGCAAATGTGAAGGTAGATGAAGATATCCAACTAGATGGATATGAGTCAGATAAACCTACTGATACAGAAAAGGTTGAAAAAGGCAAAGAAAATGAAGTTTAGACTAAAGAACAAGCTGCTCTGGAAGAAGAAGAAACTCAATTTGAATTTCCAGTAAGAACTCCTAAAACTCCCAGGTATGTACAAAGATATCATTCTGAAGATCAGATTATTCGAGAAAAAAGAAAAGGTGTGATGACAAGAAGTAGAGCTACAGAAGAACAAGTAAATATCTGTCTACTTTCAAAGGTGGAACCTAAAATAGTAAATGAAGCATGCAATGATGAGCATTGGGTCAAGGCAATGAAAGAAGAACTGTTGCAAATTGAGAAGAACAAGACTTGGGAACTTGTCGCCAGACCTACAAATAGGAATGTGATTGGAACAAAGTGGGTTTTTCAGAACAAACTAAATGAAGTTGGAGATGTTGTGAGAAACAAGGAAAGACTTGTATGTAAAGGCTACTCTCAAGTTGAAGGAATTGATTATGAAGAGACCTATACTCTAGTGGCAAGAATGGAGGCTATTAGACTATTTTTGGCATTTGCAGCACACAAAAATTTCAAAGTATATCAGATGGATGTGAAATCTGCCTTCCTGAGTGGTGAGTTAGAAGAAGAAGTTTACATAGAAAAATCAGAAGGGTTCTAGTTATCAGACAAACTAGACATGGTATGCAAGTTGAAGAAGGCTTTGTATGGACTGAAACAAGCTCCTAGAGCTTGGTATGCAAGACTAGATATGTATGTGATACAACAGGGTTTCAGTAAAGGGTCCACAGATAGCAATTTGTATATCAAGGTAAGCAAAGATCAAATCTTGATTATTTAAGTCTATGTAGATGACATCATATTTGGTGGAAATGAAGAGATGTGCAAGAATTTTGCAAATGAAATGCAAAAAGAATTTGAGATGTCTATGTGTGGTGAGATGAATTTCTTTCTTGGACTACAAATCAATCAGATAAACAAAGGTATTTTCATTTCTCAATCAAAATATGTCAGGGAATTGTTGAAGAAGTTTGGAATAGAGGACTCTAAACTGGTATCCACTCTTATGGTTACTGGTTGTAAACTAAGCAAGAATGATGAATCTCCTAAGGCTAATCAAAGAAAGTATAGATCAATGATTGGAGGACTGCTTTATCTAATTACTACCATACTGGATATCATGCATGTAGTCTATCTTGTGGCGAGATTTCAATCAGATCCCATAGAATCACATGTGATGGTAGTAAAAAGGATATTTAGGTATTTGAAGGGCACTCCCGATCATGACCTATAGTATCCTAAGAACAATGATTTTTCTTTGAGTGCCTATATAGATGCAGATGTGCTGATGACAGGAAAAGCACAATTGAAGGTGCATTCTTGCTTGGAGATAGAGCAGTGTCCTGGTGTAGCAAGAAACAAGAATCAATTTCCTTATCTACTACAAAAGTAGAATATATTGCTACAATATCATGTTGTACTTAGGTGTTATGGATGAAGAAGACCTTGAAGGATATCAAATTTGAGTATGACGGGCCAATCCCTATCCTTTGTGATAACACAAGTGCCATAAATATTTCAAAGAATCTAGTGATGCATTCAAATACAAAGCACATTTCAATTAAGTATCACTTTTTGAGGGAGAAAATTGCAAAAAATGAGGTGAAGCTTGAGTATGTGCCTACAACAGATCAAGTTGTTGATATATTCACTAAGGCTCTTCCAAAAGACACATTTGATTATCTTTGGGAGAAATTAGGGCTTATGGCCCTTCCTTCCTTGAACTAGATGCATAGGAAGATGCATCATTCCAGTGTGCTTCAAAGTACATTTCTCTTTTTGGACTGATGTTGGAGGCTGCCTCTCAGGGGGAATAGGTAGTGGTTTGAGACTAATCAAAGCAACTGTATGCAACTATGTGCAGTAGAAGAGATGTGATGTCCTTTGCCATTAATGTCAAAGGGGGAAAGATATCATGTGAAAAACTCAGGGGGAGTAAGAGTGCAAATGTGTAAAAAGAAAGGGGGAGTCCTGAAGTAGAATTGTGTCTTGATGGTGGAACATGTTTTTCACATCATATGTTACCATCAATGACAAAGGTGGAGATTGTTGCAAGTATGTGCTAACTGGTGTTGTCATTGGTGCCAATTGTATCTTCTGATATTGTTGTTTCTTGATTGATTGAAGAACAATGTCTGAGTATTTTTCTCCGCATTTTCTCTATAGTAAAGAACAGAGTATGAGATTTGGATATGATTTATAGAAGTGTTTGAAGATACTAAATCCAAAATTTGGTGGTCTGAATTGCTGTGTAAAAAAAGTTCTATTCACCAGTTTGAAGACTGTGCCTGGCAAGGTTTGCAGAGTGACAGGGAGAAAGTGTTTTGCTCCGTATTTCTATGAAAATTGGATTTTGGCTTTGTAGTTCTAGACTTAAGCTTATAAGGTCCTTAGTCATCTTCATTCCAAAGGATTTGTCATTTCTGGTGCTCTAAAAGGCAAGCTAGTGATTAGCAGAGTTTGACAGTGTTTGTTAAGAAGCAATCTGTGATGTGTTCTCAAGTGATATTTGTTATCTTCAAGTGAGATCTATTGCATTTGTATTTATTAGCTCCCAAGTAATTCTTTGTTGTTCATAGATGTCTCCAGAATGTGTTGAAGGCATGTGCTTGATCTGCAAGCTATAATGAAGATCTTGCAAGCATGTTTCTAAGTGTTCTTGATATGTGCATAAGTTTTGGCTGACCTAGTTTGTCACACTTGTTGCAGAGGTGATTCATGGATTGTGGAAGCATGTCCAAGTGTGTAAGAATGTATTTTGGTCTTAGCTAAGCCATGATGTGTTAATTCTTCATTCATTTATCCCACAAGTCTATTTAGGTCTAGTCCTAATTTCATGATTTATGTATGTATGCCGACCTTGGAAAAAGTTCCAATGGTTGTAGAATGTAATGCCGACCTTGATGTACATTCCAAGGTTGATTATAGGTATAAATGTATGTAATCAATTCATGATTGAGGTGTGATTGTGTGAAGATGAAAAGATAAGTGTGAAGTGTAAAAGCAGAGCAGAGTAGAGGAGATATATTGTGCTTCAATGGAACTGAACTCAGGCATGGTGTAGATGCTACTAAATTAGTTCACCCTAGAAGTGATCCACCCCTAATAGTGAGCCAACCTTGGCAGTGATCCAACCCCAGCAGTGAGCCACCCTTAGCAGTAAGTGTTTCAATTGGGCAATGAGCCCTTTTAGCAGTTAGCCTTTTTTGATATTCGGTACTGTTATTACATTATTTTGTGAGCTAATACTCACTGTGGTTTTTCCTTTTTTAGGATTTTCCACATAAAAAATTGGTGTTCATGTGTGTATGGTGTTGATGTGTTCATGTTTTAATTCTATTATTCATGGTTAATGTTCATAACAGAATAAGGAGTTCGATTAAATAAATGTGAAAGTGATTTTGGTTTAAATAAGTTAAAGTGTTTGATACAACTGATTCATCCCCCCTCTCAGTTGTCTTGTGCCTTTCAACAAAGCAAGCATAGGTCGTTGGGGATCAACCTGTGCCCCTTACCCTTGTTGTGGCATGCCACCACCAATACCCTGGAATGATCTAAAATTAAAGTAATTGGGTTTCCTATTCATCACAAACTCTGCATATAATTTTCTCAAAAAATATAGAGGAAGCTCACAATTAGCATGAGGTGGATAATCAAATACCATCCACCACCTATCCCAAAAATTGGTAGACATATCTATTGATGGTGATGTTAGTCACACATAACACTCAAACAAAAGTTACACATCAACCCTTGTTTATCCTGAAAGATACAATGAATTCATAGAATTCATGATCCCAAGTCCTAGGTGGTTAGGTCATAATCTACTAAGATCTCTCAGTGGTTGATGTGTGTTGTTGTTTTCCATTTTGGGGTCTTACATGAATTAGTAGGTTCTGATTCTGCAACAATGCTTTCAGGGGAGCTACTCTACACAACATATACCTCCAAATGATGTGCCTAAGGTGATATTTGCATGAGCTCTACCCTTATCAGTGATTTCCTGCATGAAATTTTCAATGGTACATGCATCTAGCTTAGGAATATGCTAAGGATGATCAAGTATCTACGGGATGTTTGCATATTCCCCTATTCTGCTTAATATTTACAATGATGTGCAATTATGGAAGTGATTTCTATAAAAGTAAAATAAGAAAAAGGGTTAAAGAGAGAGATATTCCTAAGATTTACTTGACTGAGATCACTGATCCACATACATGTTCCCATACAGTAATGAAGAGAAGAAAACTGAAATCATACTTCACCAGGATATTCCACAAATCAGCATGATCCAATGCAAATCTTTAGAGATAGAGTTGACAACAACATGCAATGAAATGAAGGCACTTCTAAAGAACACAACATCCACCAGTACATATCTAGAAATCAACTTGAAGATTACTTAAGGTTTACAATCATGATGTAATCTAAAGCTTCATCTCCATATAGTATGTTCATAATACATGCATATTTATAGTGATCATGAGGAAAGAACCTTGAATGTTTCAACAATTCAATCCCCACTAGTCTCAGCAATCTGGTCTACTACCTGAAATTTCTACTAGTCCCCCTGTATGATTGACCTCCCCCTTCCTTAATGGGATGCCCACCTTAATAAAACATTCCACCTCTATAGTGGGATGCCCACCTTCTCAAAAAAAAAAAAAAAATATTCCATAGTGGGATGCCCACCTTAATAAAATATTCCACCCCCATACTCCACCTACACGCTGTCAGGTCAAATTTGCATATTGACCCACCGTAGGCCTTGCATGTACTTCTTGTTTGACCAAAGTTATACATCAGGCTCCAAAATAATTTCAAATTCCTCCCGCTCTACTTTCCTGCCATTTTCCATTTGAATATTGGGCTGCACTTTGAAATTCTTCGCTAATCTAGATATGATGATGACGTCATCAAGATGGACTGGCCTTGCTAAAGTGTGAAAGGATGACATCATTAGGTTTTGGGATGGCTCAAAATCCACCTGCATTGCTTTTCCATCGCGACTGCACATCATCATGATCATCGGTGAAACCCCACTTGAATGGAGCGAGCCAACAATGTCTCACCGATCCCATCTTCTGGCCGATGCACCTGCGATCATCATATAAAGTTAGGCACCATCATTTAAATAATCAGCAGGAGGATAAAAACTAATGCTAAATCATGCCTTGAAGGTGCAAACATAAATATCCGGTCATGATACTATGAAAATCCACCTGCACGCAAGAAATTAGTCCCCTTTTGATAATTCATTCAGTTTCGCCACCTGCATGTAGATTACCGGACATTCTCTTTACTTGGTCATAATATGATGGTGATGTCACATTGATATTGAAGGAAATTGGGTCCAAGGAACATGATCCCGAGGAAAGAGCTTTGAAGAATATCACCCTCCCAAGAAGATGACGTTATCAGGATATGTCAAGTTTTGCTTATCGGGTCATATTTTAAGATCAGGATGATATTTGGAACATGACCCCCGCGGGTAAGATGACCTTCCTTTCGAAAGATTGGGGTGACGTTAGCGGAAGGGTGGCCTTGTTTATCGCTGTAGTTATCATGATGTCATCATCATCTTTATCGGATAGGAGTGATGTTTGAAAAAGTGCCTGTGCTAGGCAAAAGGATGATGATGTCATCAGGAGGTGATTTCCTTTGTTCATCGAGCTTGGATGATGTCATCATCATACTGGCCATGGGGTGATATTTGGCGAGGAGGGTGATCTTTCAGAATATCGGGTGACATTTGAAACATCAGGTGATATTTGAAAGATGATGATCCCCTTAGGCTAAAATGACCTCTTGTCAGAATATCAGGATGACGTCATCCAGATGATGACTTGGTTTAGCGCTGCGGCACTATGACATCATCGTTATGTTATGCAGGAAAGGTCATGTCCAAAAATATACCTCCACGAGGTAAAAAGGATGATGATGTCATCTTCATGTGACATTTGTTGTTTATCGGGTTCTAATGACGTCATCAGGATATTGGTTCGGGGTGATATTTCGCGACAGGAGGATATTGAGAAATATCAGGTTATATTGAGAAACATGATCCTCGCGAAATACATAAGGCTGTTGACGGGTAAAGGTCACTATCACCTAAAATTCACGTCTGGATATTTGGACCGTATGATTTATCGGGTGATAAATTAGATCAAGATGACCCTCTGTAATATGACTGATGTTAAGAAATATGATCCTCCACCTGTGAATATCAAGTTTGACCAGAACTTTGACCAAGCATAACTTTCTTACCTGGCCAAATTTTAGGGTGATGTAAAAGGCAAACTTGCTTAGAATTTTACACTCTTTCACATGGCAAGCTTCCTAAGGCAAGATTCTGACCTTTGAATTTTGGGCTCATACAGGAGGATCATCATGTACCGATATGATGATGCTTTTTACCATTACTGCCCAAAGCACAAAACAAAGGGGGCAAGCCACAACAGGGGTCCTCATTTTGTTAAGGGGCAAAAAGGGGCGTGTTGTGAACATCACAACAACTAGCAACCAAACAAAACAATCAAAAACAAAGACCATTAAAGGAAACTAAAAGAAATACATGCATAACTTCCAACCATCTCTCCTGTAAATCATCATCTAACTTGAGACTCAATGTATTCAATAAGGTGCATGAATTTTCCTTTCAGTTTAAGTGGGTGCATGTGATTAATTATCCTCATCTTGAAGATCAGTTGAACAAATCAGTGACTAACATTAGCCTATGTAGGTGAGGATGTTCCCTCATAGCCAACCGGATAGAGCCTTGCTGCTAACAGGCATCCATAGCCCCGGCAAGGATATCGTTACAATTCTCCTAAGTAGAGCCCCACTACCAGCGAGCATCTATAGCCCCAGTAGAGTTACTTAGATGGCTTAACCTGGATTTTCAGTAAAAATTCATTTTATTGCTTTACATTTTAAATTTTTGATAGAACTTCATAAGATGTTGCATTTGTAACTTCATCATCATGATGCAAGGAGTGGTCACTTGCTGAAATTAAGCTGAGAATTGTAATGGTAGCAAGGGTGACCTTTGATTTTTCACCTAATATCTGCACTGGTAGGTTCAACCAACCCAAGGATTTTAGGTGTGTCATTGTGAGAAACATCCTTGAATACTCAACCCATTCTTATTGACTACAAAATTTCACAAGTCAAACAACTCTCCACATTCATGATAGTCACAACAAGTTATGCATAAATTTAAAACAATTAACCTGAATGATCTGGATTTTTCCATGGTTGTTAGTTTGCTCCTGCATGCTCTAAATCAAAAGAAAGATCCCTGCTGAGGACAACAAAGCAACCAAACAAAACAAACAAAAGGAAGGAGACTGTACATACAACTGCACAACAAATATACATTATGATACACATGACTGTCATGATGCTACTTCAGGCCTGAAAATAGTGCTTGAGGAACTGTCCATTGACTGGCAATGGGGCATCCTCACCTGTTAGGGACTTGAGCTTGTATATGCTGTCTCCTAATATTTCAGAAATTTGAAAGGGGACTATCTAGAGTTTGTCAAACTTACCATGGTCACCCTTCCTTTCATGTGCTTTGTCCCACATCAGGACTAGATCTGAGATCCAAAAACCCTTAATTTTAGCCCTTTTGTCAAACCATCGCTTGACAACAGCCTGATGTTTAGCAAATTGGTTAATGGCTTCACTTCTTTCTTCATCTAGGTGCATCAGCTGCAGCAACCTAACCTCCTGTTTGTTATTTATGCCTAGGTATTCTTGTGCAAACTGTAGTGTAGGAATCTTTAGGTTAACAGGGAGGAGGGGATCCACCCCATATACTAGGTGAAAAGGTGAGTTTCCTAATGTAGCCTTATTTTTGGTTCTATCTACCCACAAGGCATATTTCAACAGAGTATCCCATTCCCTTGGGTTCTTATCTATCAACTTCTTTATGATGTTAAGCAAGTTCTTGTTTGTGGATTCTGCTAATCCATTCCCTTGGGGATAGTAATTGGAGGATAATTTCAAGATGACCCCATGGTCAAAAGCCCAACCTGATAGTTTTATTGAAGCAAAGGCAAGTCCATTATCACACACTAAAGCATATGGAACTCCGATGTTGCTTTCCAAAAACTTAATGACATCCTCAGCATTACATGTTTTACTGCTGACAGCTTCAGTCCACCTGGTACAGTAGTCAATAATAGTCAAGACATACCTGTGGCCTGAGGATGATGGAGGATTGATGGGTCCTATGAAGTCCATACCCCACTGAGCAAATGGGTGCATCTCCATCACTGGCTACAGAGGTTGAGCAGCATATTTATCTCTATTTGCAGCAACTTGACACACATGACAGTATTTGGTGTGTTCAGCAGTGTCCTTGAAAATCGTGGGCCAATAATACCCTACCCTGAGGATGGCATGAGTGGTGGCCAAGGATGATCCATGTGCAGTCCCAAATTTATCATGCAGTTATGCTAGTACCTTGTTTGCTTCTAGTTTTTCCAAGCACCTCAAGTACATCCCCTCATAGTTTCTCTTAAAAAGGACTCCTTTCATCATATATTTATGTGCTTTTATCTTTAGGGCTCTCCTCTGTGAGGCCTACAATCTTGGGGAACATCTCCCAGTGTTTAGGACATGCCTGACATCTGAATACCATGCTCCATCATCTTTTGCATCTACAACATACTGCTGGCTCAGGATGCTAGGGTCTATCTCTGATATCATTTGACTCAAAGCTTGTCCTCTTACCAACCTCATGGGTGTGATATCCATGTCATACTCCTGGAGGATGGTGATCCATTTGGCCCTCTTCTCACCTGGCTCACTTTGCATTAGTAGCATCTTTACTGCTGCATCAGGTACCATAGCAATCACCTTACTCCTTAGGATGTATTGCCTGAACTTCTTGACTACTCGAACCAGAGCAAGTGCTTGTCTTTCAACATCCATGTACCTAAGCTCTGCATCTCTGAAAGGGTAGCTCATGAAGGCTATAGGCTTCTCCTGCTTTTCTTCATTTCTCTGGGTTAGCACTGTTGCAAAGGTATGTTCTGAGGCAAATGAGTAGATGTAGAAGTCCCTAGTGTAATCTAGACTAATCAGGACTGAAGCATCTGAAATAGCTTTCTTAATGTCTTCAAAAGCTTCTCTAGCTTCAGGTGTCCACTCAATCTTGGCATCCCTTTTGAGCATGGAATTCAGGGGCCTAACTATCTCTGCAAAGCCAATGATGAACTTCCTAACAAAATTAATCTGACAAAAGTAAGATTTGAGCTCTATCTTGCTTCCAGGCAGTTGTATTTTCATGATGGACTCTACTCTGTCGGGATCAATGATGATCCCATTCTCAATTATTAGGTGACCCAGTAACTTCCCAGTGGTCATCCCAAATATGCACTTCTTGGGATTTAAGGATATCCCGTACTGCTTACACTTCTTCAGCACCTTTCTTAGGTCCTCTACATGGTTTTTTCTATCTTTGGAAAACACAGTCAGGTCATCCATGTAGATCACTATGCACTTACCAATTAAGCCTCTGAAGGCTATGTCCATTGCCCGCTGGAAGGTGGCTCTAGCATTTATCAGCCCAAATGGCATGCATCTGTAGGCGAAGATCCCCCATTTAGTGGTGAATGCGGTTTTCAATCTATCAATTCTGTCCACCATCACCTGATTGTAACTAGAGAAGCCATCAAAGGACATCATCTTGGCTCCATTCACAACCTACAGGACTTCATCTAGGGAAAGCAAAGGATAGTTATCCTTTTCAAAAGCTCTATTCAAATTCCTGAAATCCACGCACAGCCTGATGTCACCATTCTTCTTCCTCACAGGTACCAGGTTTGCCACCCACGTGGAGTGTCTCACAGGAAATATGATCCTGGCATCAAACAGTCTTTTAAATTCTTCAAAGATGATGGGCTCCAATAGGGCATTGATAGGTCTCTGTCTCTTCCTAAAAGGCTTGGCATCTGGCTTCAAAGGAATAGTATGGGTGATGACAGAAGTGTCATAAGTCTTCAGCTCATCATATGTCTAGGCAATGACATGGATGTAGTCCTGGAGAGCCTGGGTTATCCCTTTGAACTCTTCATCTGTGCAGACCTTTCCAATCAGGACATTTCTTTCTTTACCACCTTGCCCAATGTCAACTGGAGAGTACTGCCCCTCCTCGGCTTTTGGGAGGTCCTTCTATTTTAGCATGTCATCTAGGTCAAATGCTCTCTCTAGCTCTATCATTCCCTTAGGGATCTTGTTGCTAGGCAACTCCAGGATTTCTCCTTCTTCCCAGACATGATCTTCCATGTTAACTTCATCTATGATCTATGCCTCAAAAACATCTCTATTGGAAATAAAATCCAATATATGCTGATCATCATCAAATATTTGAAGATTGGTTACATTATCAGGTACTGAAGGCACTGATACTAATTCAACTAAGAACCTTTTGAGACCTGATATGGATAGAGGTTCCAAAGCACTGGCAGCCTAGGCCAAAGCATCCACTCTATGGTTTTCCTCCCTGGGCACATGGGTGATATTGAAGGCATTAAAATCTTCTATCAGGTTCCACACCCTGTGCCTATAGTTAGACAGCCTTTTGTATTTGCAGGAGTATATACCTCTTACCTGCCTGACAACTAATTCTGAGTCTCCATAGACATGCAGAATTCTCACCTTCTTGCTAAGTGCAAATAGCATCCCATGAATTAGAGATTCATACTCTGCTACATTATTTATACATGGGAACTGCAACCTGTATGCTGCTAGGTAGGATTTTCCTGATGGATTGATGAGGTTCACTCCTATTCCAGCTCCTTGCTTTGACTTGGATCCATCAAACCTGAGGATCCATGGCTTGTCTTCATCTAAAGGCTTGTCTGGGGCTTCTTTCTTCCTTTTGGCTCTAGCAGCTGCACCACCGGATATCCACTTCAACTTTGGTATCTCTGTTTTCTTAGGCACCACTTCATCGGCCTCATGGGAAGCTAATATTTCTTCTTTTCTTTTATCATTAGGAGGAACATCCCCTGGACTAGGCAATGTCAATCTTCTTAAAATGCTCAGGCATAATGAACAAGATGCTTCTGAATGAGGTGCCTCATGTAACCTGCACCATCCTCCAACCAAGACATCCTGAGGAGGTCTTTGCTGCTGCATCATCTTTTGCATTTCTTTTGACATGAACTCTTTGAATTTGGACAGACTGCTACCCCTATCTTCATCAGACAACTCATAATCTGACTCCATCAAACACTCACTCCCAGGGGTGATTTTCTCCTTATTCTTAGCATTACTCCTGTTGCCAACCAGTATCCCTTATGTTACCTTAACAGGATCCTCATCATGATGTGTGCTTCCTCTCACTCCTACAGAAAACAAACAAGGATCAGCATCATTACCATTATATGCAGCACTTACCACATATGATGATGATGATGCCTCATGGTATGCCTGTTCTAGCTCCAGCATGTCTAGGCAGGCCTCACATGTCTTTTCAGAATGAGCCTCATTATGCAACCTGCACCATCCACTAATTAAAATATCATGAATGGGTACATTTAACAATTGGCAGCATTTCACCCCTCTAAGCAGATGCATCTTGAATTTCTTGAAGTGATCTATCTCTATCTCGTTTCCAAGATTACAACTAGGTTCTAGATATGCATCATCATCCTGAGGGTTATCATCATGATCATGTATGTCAAGCATCAGGATCTCCTCTACCCTAGCAGTCGGAGGTCTGGTGGAGTAAACTCCAAGTTCCACATTCACATACATGACTATTGTTGGTTTTGTTATATTCGGTAATCATATGTTTCATGCGAGGTTTAGCTTCGATCCTGATCTGGTTAAGTATTCCCTTCTAGGGCAACCACATGTGACTAAAGTCAGTAGACATATATCCATTGAGGGTCTTTGACCAATCCCTACTGAGCAACATTCCGTATGCATCGGGTATATCAACTACCTGGATATCAATATAATGCTAGATTCTGGGGTCCGAGGCTAGTTGCATATGGATGTGGGTCAGTTCCCCTACCACGTTTACTTCTATTTTGTCTATCTGGGTTACTTTCTTCAATGAATTGGCAGGATGTAACCCCAAGGCATTGCATATAGATAAGGGCATCACGTTGGTAGATGCTCTTGAGTCCACTAGACAGTTGTGCAGGTTCTTACCGAACATCCTTACGGTTAGGAGGAAGGGAGGTGACTCACTTTTGTCTTTGTATAGGGTCATGTGCGAGGTCTCTGTAGCTTGGACAGTGGCCGAGGTTTTTAATTTTGTATTAGCATCCTTGGCAACATGATCTTTATTTCTAAACTGGCCTGGGGTATGGCTATCTTCCTTTTGGGTAGGATTGTCTAAAGATTTCACAAAAGCACTTTTGATAGTAGGGGTCCTAAGTAGTTCTGACAATGGTTGGCTGATCTTAACCTTCTTCATCTCATCAGTCAGGTAAGAAACCAATTTGTCAGGTCCAGGAAGTGGATTTGTGGCTTTTGGTGTTGCATTCTGTGGTGTCAAGTGATGTACACTGACTTTGGGAAATCCAGGGTTATTATTTGCCTGGGGATCAGGTGGAGTATTGAAGTTGTTTGGAGGCAATGATGTGGTCAAAGGGCCAGCAGACCAATTTGAGTTATTCCTCAGGTTGTAGTTATGTCTACCTTGAGGTTGCTATTGATAAGCATTGACTTCCTCATGTTCCACTGATGGCTCATTCTCATCTTCAAATGGGAAAACGTAGTTGGATTCAAGAGCCATGGCTGATTCCTCACATGTTGAGGTGTAATCCTGATGTGATGAGGTTGCATGCTGATGAGGATGATGCATGAAGCTTTCCAGCACTAAGGCGATATCATACTCACAGGAGACAATCTTATTTCCCTCTACATAGGGTGGGTTTCCTGAAGTACTGGACACTTCAGCTTGGAAAATGCTGGCTGCAACACTGAATTGGGGGCAATCTAACTCTGCATGAGCATTGGTATTATGAATCCTGCACCAGTTTGCAAGTGCTACCTCAGCAAGGTTTACTCTGGTGGTCTGTTTAGATTCACCAGGAGGCTGATTATCCAGGGGTGATGGCAAGGATCCTGTTGGTTTTTCTCCTGAATCAGCATTAGGGTTTGCCACTTCTAATGCACAGGCAGATTCAGCCAACTGAATACAGGAGGTTGCGTGAGCTCCTCCCCTTCACTTCAGGTTCTTCCGCACCAAGGGGGGTGTCCCTATTTGATAAAAGTATAACCTTGACTAGCTCAATGACAGAAGGATTTAACTTGACAGCAACAGGCAGAATACTCTCATGTATGGACCAAGATTTGTGTAACAAATCACAAGGTTGGCAACATTCTTGGACATGATGTCTGGTTGGGTATGAGAGCATGCAGGGATCCTAATCCTACTCCTACAACTAACAGGTGGAAGGATGAAATGGTTTGATTTGATTTTTGGATGCAAAGCTGGACATGGTATATCACCTCAACACAGAGCTAGATTGGTGCCTATCCAGGGCTTGGAGTCGGTAGACATACACCTGTGAATGATCAGCATGAACAACTAAAATTGGATTTCAGGGGGATATACATGATATTTGCCTTACAGATATCTCCCAATATAGAGTGTTAAGCTATCTATACTTATGGCATCCCTATTGCAGTATACCCTTCCCAATATTCAATCTAAAAACAGTTTAATCTACCCCTTGAGCAGAAGTTAAAAGATTAAACATTCAACACAGGAATTCTATGTTCTAGAATCTCAGACATTCCTTGAATGCCTGGACTCAGAAGAAAGATACATGCAAAACTGGAGACAGAATCAACATAACACATGCAAACATAGCATTATTCATATAAAATTGACCATGAAATCAGTGGATTCATGCACAAACGTACAACAGGAGATACATAAACTCGCAAGTTTTGCTGCACAGAGCAACCAAAACCAGTTGTATCTTATTACAGAGCCAAAATGTCCAGTTTTCAACAACCTAAACAACGGTAACACAGTCTGCTTATATCAGCCAGAAAGTGTACCACAGCAATTAATTACAAGGCTTTTACAAAAATCTGCCAGATACAGATCCTTCAAAGGAATGGCACTCAGAATTTATTAATGTAGCAGACAAAGGGGGGGCCTCGAGCCATGTGCCATCATCTGGGGTCTTCATTCAAAAATTGGGCGACCTGACCATGTGTACCATTGCCCACATCCCTACATCGTCGCCATTAAGGGTCTCAACCACCCGCAGCTGCTTGAAAACCGTCGCTGCATTCAAAAAGGATTTCCCGCCAAAACATGCTTCTCTGTAGGTTGAAAATACACAGGGGAATAATCCCACATGCACGGTGAAGAGATCACTTTATTAGTTTAAAAATGGGGCCGCATGCATACTAAGTGTTGAGCGCTTTTGCCACGCTCGACACACGCCTCTTAGCCCAAAGCCCATCGCCCAGACCTAGGCCATCGGCTCACCCCACAAATCTCCTTCCAATCTCAATGGTCTCGCCAACCGCTACCTTCACTTCCCCATCAGCCAGAGATGCATCATCGAGCTAACCATCCAAACCTTTGCCGATCTCATCAATTACACCGATGAAGCCACCGCAATCCCCATGTCGGCCAGACTAATACCATCGGCCAAGCAAAAGATCCCTCTGCCGATAGACCACACTCTCACCGATGCACCAATGAATTATACTCTGCTCCTTCATCGGCAAGACCTCCCACTGTCAGCCCAGCACAATCCATCCTCGCCAACAACACAAGTCACACCGAAGACCATACACAACACTTCCCGTCATTGGCCAGAGATTAGTCTATCGGCCAACCATTTCAACGTTCACCCGACAATACAACTCATGCCGATAGACCCTGGCTCTTCCCCTTCCGTCGGTGTAACAAACACCATCGGAGCATCCAAAAAGCTTCCTGCCGATCTCAAAGGTCACGTCGATGACATCTTTGCCAGCCACACACTGCTCCTCCATCGGCCAAACTCCTTACATCGACGGGCCACAAATTTGCTTCACCGATAGCCAAACACACGCCGATGGACATCCATCGGCCAGACCAAAACAATTGGAGCACTCAAGAAATCCTTCGCCGATGAAGCCAATCACTCCGATAAGACCAAAAACATAAAGCTTTGAACCATTGAACCCCGAACCAAAAGGGTTCAACGCGATGGTTCAAACATCAAAAATAATACTCCATAGGCAACAAAGCTTCAAACCATTGAACCTTGAACCAAAACAAAAAGGTTCAAGTGGGAGGTTCAACGATGCAATATTTACGCAAGGCAAATACATAATGCGACCCGTTAGAAGAAAAATGAACCCTGAATCGCTGAACCATTGAACCTAGAGAAAAAGGGTTCAAGTTCAAACCAAAATGTCGAAGACACAAAAACGAACACATGCCGATGGAGAAAACATGAAGACCACCTCCTCAAGAACTGTGATGCAGATGCTGAAAAACACTGAGGGGCCCCTAAACTTAGAACTTTTTGGATTTTTTGGGAAGGTGCCTGCATGAAAAATTGCTCGAAAACTGACAGTCAATTCAGGCACCAACAGTGGCTCTGATTGGGGACGTGCAGGTGCAAGACTACAGTGAGAACCCCAGATCTCTGGGATGCAGACCAGTCCCCTATCCATTGGGCACAGAGTCAAACTTGCACCAATCTGCATCACCAAACACATTATTTTAAAATAAACATGGTGGCCCAGGGCCACCAAAAAGGAAAAACTAGACTTTTCCTTTGTCAAACACCTAATTTTCTTTTGATTTCTTCAAATGAAGCCTAAAAGCATTTAACTGTCTGCAGCAAGCCCCTTGGCAATTATTTGTGCTGCTGCTCATTTCTTTTTCTTCAACAAATCTACAGCTAGCTTCATCTGATATATAATTATCAGTTGTAGAATGTCATCATCATATGAGTCACTGATGTTGGTTGGAAAAATAACAGACTCACATGAAACAAATGAATCCACATCAGAATTTTGCCCTTCCTCAAAAAATAAGAGCTCCTCTGTATCAAACATGCAATATTCAGGCACAAACAACATCTCATTATCAAATTTATCAGCATTAGGGTTTGCCAGTTCTAATGCACAGGCAGATTCAGCCAAATGAATACAGGAGGTTGCGTGAGCTCCTCCCCTTCACTTCTGGTTCTACCGCACCAAGGGGGGTGTCCCTATTTGATAAAAGTATAACCTTGACTAGCTCAATGACAGAAGGATTTAACTTGACAGCAACAGGCAGAATACTCTCATGTATGGACCAAGATTTGTGTAACAAATCACAAGGTTGGCAACATTCTTGGACATAATGTCTGGTTAGGTATGAGAGCATGCAGAGGTTCCTAATCCTAATCCTACAACTAACAGGTGGAAGTGATGAGATGGGTTGAAATGGTGTTTGGAGTGATGGGACTTTCCTAGACCCATTGAACAAATAAATTCCCAAACTAGTGCCTTATCTGGATAGCAGAGTCATATCTAAGACTGTAAATGTCTCCCCATGACAACATAAATTCATATCCAGAGGACCTGAAAATAATGCTACTACCTGACAGCAACATGTCCAAGAAAGAGTATCATTAATGATCATGCTTAACAGATCCTATGATGCAATCTATTTCCCTTTGTATCTGATCAAAAGCCTATTTAACCACTCCTTGAGCAGACCCAATAAATTAGACACACAGTATGCATACACTGAAAAACTTGGAAGTCCTTGACAACCTTGTTTGAAAGGAAAACAAATGACATACAGGAGACAATCAGAAACAATACACACATAGGTGTTTTTCATTTAAAATCAATCTGCATAGAAGGTCATCACAGAGAAAATCATCATTTACAATCCAAGATAGATTAGTACACCAGACTAAGGACCGAGTCTGTAGCAAAAAATGCCTTTCAAAATGTGAAGACCTTATGTTCAGAGTCAGAGCCGAAAGCCCAAAAAACCTCCAACCTCCCAAAAGTAACACAGCCAAAACCATTTATACAGAACCGTGTACATTCAGCAATTAATTACATGGCCAGAAGTCAAAAATCCACCAGATACATCCATCAGAGGGAATGGCACTCAGAAGCCATCAATGCAGCAGACAAGGGAGGCCTCGAGCCTTGCGCCGCCATCTAGGTGTCTTCATTCACAATCGGGTAGTTTAATCACTTGTACCATCACCCATACTCCTGCTACAGTCGCCATTGATGGCCCAACAACCCACAACCATCGAGAAAACTATCGCTGCATTCAAATGGAAGTTTCCCACCAAAACGCCCTCTTCGCAGGCTCAAACTACACAGGGGAATAATCCCACATGCACGGTGCCGAGACCACACTAGCACTTTATAAACATAGCTGCATGCATAATAGGTGTCAAGTGTTTTGCCACGCTCGACACACGACCCTTCGCCAAAAGCCCATCGGCCAAATCTACACCATCAGCTTGCCCCAAAAACCTCTCGCCGATCTCAATCGTCTCACTGACAACACCTCCGCAAGCCTCTATCGGCCAGACATAGTCTATCGGCCAGCCCAAAAGCTTCCTTGGCTGATAGACCAACTCTCCCCGATGGCCACCAAAACACCCTCGTCGGTGAAACCTCCACTATCGGCCCAACATCTGCCCGTTCACCAGACAGTCTATGTCATGTCGATGACCGTTCCAAATCCCTTGTCGCCAAGACATAGACCATCAGCACACCAATGAAAGCTCCCACTGACCTCAAAAGTCCTACCGATGCCTACCTTCGCATTCCCCATTGGCTAGAGAAACGCCATTGGGCCAACACATTCCATCCCTGCCGACACAGCCAGTCACACCGACCACCAACGAGCCACACTCTACTCCACTATCGGCCAAACACTCATCATCGGAGCAACTGAAAAAACACTGGCCGACACCCTTAGTCACACTGACGAACACCTCCCTAAAGCCTCCAACTTCCACATCGGCGGACCCTCCAACTGCTAGCCCGATATGCAATCTTGCTCCGATGGCATTCGCCATCGGGCAAACTCCTTACATCAGCGGCCCAAAAATTTGCTTCGCCAATAGCCAAACACACGCCGATGGACATCCATCAGCCAGACCAAAACAATCGGAGCACTCAAGAAATCTTTCGCCGATGAAGCTAATCACTCCGATAAGACCAAAAACATAAAGCCTTGAATCGTTCAATCCCGAACCAAAAGGGTTCAACACGAGGGTTCAATGCGATGTTTCAAACATCAAAAATAATACTCCATAGGCAACAAAGCTTCGAACCATTGAACCTTGAACCAAAACAAAAAGGTTCAAGTGGGAGGTTCAACGATGCAATATTTGCGCAAGGCAAATGCATAATGCGACCCGTTAGAAGAAAATTGAACCCTGAACCGCTGAACCACTGAACTTAGAGAAAAAAGGGTTCAAGTTCAAACCAAAATGTCGAAGACACAAAAACGAACCCATGCCGATGGAGAAAAGATGAAGACCCCTCCTCAAGAAATGAGATGCAGATGCTGAAAAGTATTGAAGGGGTGCCAAAACTTAGAACCTTTTGGATATTTTGGGATGGTGCCTACATGAAAATTGCTAAATTAACTGACAGTGAATTCAGGTACCAACAGAACCATTGTTTGGCCTAGTGTTCCACACTCTAGGATGTCTAGGAAGATTTTTGTTGCCATTATTGTTATTGTAATTATTGTTGTACCCCTTGTTAGGATAGTTTGGTCTGTCATTGGCATAGCCTCTATTTTGGTTAGGCTGAGAGTAAAAGTTTTGATTTCTCAGATGGGTGACCTCAGTGATAAGTTTCCTAAGCTGGGCTGATATTTCTTTGATTTCTTCTTTCTCCTTCTGAGCCTTTGCCACTACATTTTCTGCCTGGGGCTTGAAAAAAGAAGACCCATTGTTATTGTTGGGTTGTTCTACAACATGTGGCACTTGTCTCTGATATGGCAACATCTGGCTATTCCCACTTGGTGGTGGCATGACACTGAGTGGAGGTATTTGCAAAGGGGCTGGTATCATGGCTGAAGGTATCATGGCCCCGTTGGTTTGTTGGTGGACAGGATATGTTGGATAGCCTGGAAGTGAAGGGAAGGCGACATTTGGTGTGGGGGCAGGAGCTAATTGTTGGCTGACCTTGATAGCTTCCCCAAAGGCCTCTACTAAAGTTGTTACCCCAGGATGTGTCCTCTTGATAAACATGGAGGTCAAGGGATCTAAGGCTGAGTAGTAAATGCTCTTGGCAGCTTCATCTGTTACATTATAAGGAGCTACTAGCTTACACATCATCTTCTGGATTCTAGCATTGAAGTTTGCTATAGGCTCCCCCTCAGACTTCTTGATAGTGGCAAATAAATGGTAGTTTGTTGAAGGGTCTATAGGCACCTTGAACCAATCCTTGAAAGCTTTCTCCAAGGCATCCCATGAGTTGACCAAACCTTGGCCCAAATTAATGTACCAATTGTAGGCCTCTTCTCCTAAGGAGAAGGGAAACAACCTGCAGACCACATCTTCATACTCAGTCCTAGCCCTACAATAGGCTTCTTTGAAGGTTCTGACATGATCATCAGCATCTTGATATGGGTGGTATCTAGGACAAATTTTATCTAAATTTTTGGGCAGAGCATGATATGCATTGAAGATCAAAGGTGACTCTGCTGTGAAGAATGACATTGCAACTAGAGGGGGTTGGATCTAAGGTGTGACCGGCTGAGGTTGAACCTGTGGTGTGATAGAAGGCCCTGCAGGTATGTGTAGGCCAATAGGATTTGCAGGAGCAGGCCGTGGTGAAGCTCCAGATGTACTAGGATTAGGGGAGTGATGAAGGTCCACAGTCCTAGGTCTGAATCCCCTGGTAGGTAGTTCTTCAAAGGGTCCACTAGATCTAGACCTGGTGTTTGGCTTAGAAGCCAGGATTCTTCAAATTTTAAGAAAGAAAGGCTGGTTTATGGTCAGATTTGGAAACTGACAGGATACTTAAGTAATGTTTGCAGGAATCTATAGTTTTCTTATTCGGCCCTCCTTCTAGCGCCAGTTTAGGTGTTGATGGTGATGTTAGTCACACATAACACTCAAACAAAAGTTACACATCAACCCTTGTTTATCCTGAAAGATACAATGAATTCATAGAATTCATGATCCCAAGTCCCCAGTGATTAGGTCATAATCTGCTAAGATCTCTCAGTGGTTGATGTGTGTTGTTGTTTTCCATTTTGGGGTCTTACATGAATCAGTAGGTTCTAGTTCTACAACAATGCTTTCAGGGGAGTTACTCTACACAGCATATACCTCCAAATGATGTGCCTAAGGTGATATTTGCATGAGCTCTACCCTTATCAGTGATTTCCTACATGAAATTTTCAATGGTACATGCATCTAGCTCAGGAATATGCTAAGGATGATCAAGTATCTATGGGATGTCTGCATATTCCCCTATTCTGCTTAATATTTACCATGATGTGCAATTATGGAAGTGATTTCTATAAAATTAAAATAAGAAAAAGGGTTAAAGAGAGAGATATTCCTAAGATTTACTTGACTGAGATCACTGACCCACATACATGTTTCCATACAGTAATGAAGAGAAGAAAACTAAAATCATACTTCACCAGGATATTCCACAAATCAGCATGATCCAATACAAATCTTCAGAGATAGAGTTGACAACAACATGCAATGAAATGAAAGCGCTTCTAAAGAACACAGCATCCACAGTACATATCTAGAAATCAACTTGAAGATTACTTAAGGTTTACAATCATGATGTAATCTGAAGCTTCATCTCCATACAGTATGTTCATAAAACATGCATATTTACAGTGATCATGAGGAAAATACCTTGAATGTTTCAACAATTCAGTCCCCACTAGTCTCAGCAATCTAGTCTACTACCTAAAATTTCTACCAGTCCCCCCTGTATGATTGACCTCCCCCTTCCTTAATGGGATGCCCACCTTAATAAAACATTCCACCTCCATAGTGGGATGCCCACCTTCTCAAAAACAAACAATAAAATATTCCATAGTGGGATGCGCACCTTAATAAAATATTCCACCCCCATACTCCACCTGCACACCGTCGGGTCAAATCTGCATATTGACCCTCCGTAGGCCTTGCGTGTACTTGTTTGACCAAAGTTATACATCGGGCTCCAAAATAATTTCAAATTCCTCCCACTCTACTTTCCTGCCATTTTCCATTTGAATATCAGACTGCACTTTGAAATTCTTCGCTGATCCGAATATGATGATGATGTCATTAAGATGGACTGGCCTTGCTGAAGTGTGAAAGGATTACATCATCAGGTTCTGGGATGGCTCAAAATCCACCTGCATTGCTTTTCCATCGCGACCGCACATCATCATGATCATCGGTGAAACCCCACCTGATCGGAGCAAGCCAACAATGTCTCACCAATCCCATCTTCTGGCCGATGCACCTGCGGTCATCATATAAAGTTAGGCACCATCATTTAAATAATCAGCAGGAGGGTAAAAACTAATGCTAAATCATGCCTTGAAGGTGCAAACATAAATATCCGGTCATGATACTACGAAAATCTACCTACACATGAGAAATTAGTCCCCTTTTGATAATTCATTCAGTTCCGCCACCTGCATGTAGATTACCGGACATTCTCTTTACTTGGTCATGATATGATGGTGACATCACATTAATATTGAAGGAAATCAGGTCCAAGGAACATGATCCTGAGGAAAGAGCTTTGAAGAATATCACCCTCCCAAGGAGATGACATCATCAGGATATGTCAAGTTTTGCTTATCGAGTCATATTTTAAGATCAGGATGATATTTGGAACATGACCCCCGCGGGTAAGATGACCTTCCTTTTGAAAGATCAGGGTGACGTCAGTGGAAGGGTGGCCTTGTTTATCACTGTAGTTATCATGACGTCATCGTCATGTTTATCGGATAGGAGTGATGTTTGAAAAAGTGCCTGTGCGAGGCAAAAGGATGATGACATCATCAGGAGGTGATTTCCTTTGTTCATCGAGCTTGGATGATGTCATCATCATACTGGCCATGGGGTGATATTTGGCAAGGAGGGTGATCTTTCAGAATATCAGGTGACATTTGAAAGATGATGATCCCCTTATGCTAAAATGACCTCTTGTCAGAATATCAGGATGACGTCATCTGGATGATGACTTGGTTTAGCGTTGCGGCACTCTGACGTCATCGTCATGTTATGCAGGAAAGGTCATGTCTGAAAATATACCTCCACGAGGTAAAAAGGATGATGATGTCATCTTCATGTGATGTTTCTTATTTATCGAGTTCTAATGATGTCATCAAGATATTGGTTCGGGGTGATATTTCGCAACAGGGGGATATTGAGAAATATCGGGTTATATTGAGAAACATGATCCTCACGAAATACATAAGGCTGTTGACAGGTAAAGGTCACTATCACCTAAAATTGATGTCTGGATATTTGGACCGCATGATTTATCAGGTTATAAATTAGATCAGGATGACCCTCTGTAATATGACTGATGTTAAGAAATATGATCCTCCCCCTGTGAATATCAGGTTTGACCAGAACTTTGACCGAGCATAACTTTCTTAACTGGCTGAATTTCAGGGTGATGTAAAAGGCAAACTTGCTTAGAATTTTACACTCTTTCACATGGCAAGCTTCCTGAGGCAAGATTTAGACCTTTGAATTTTGGGCTCATATAGGAGGATCATCATGTACCTGATATGATGATGCTTTTTACCATTACTGCCCAGAGCACAAAACAAAGGGGGCAAGCCATAGCAGGGGTCCTCATTTTGCTAAGGGGCAAAAAGGGGCGTGTTGTGAACATCACAACAATATCTACATGTCTACACCACCTAATTGATATTCTTTTCTTGTTTGGGGAAATTGGTTCATTGCTGATGGGGTGCCTAAAATATTGAGCTAAATGGGCTTTTGTGATTTTTAAATCTAGGATCTCCCTATAAGAGAGGCCATCAACATAAAACTGGTGCCTCTCCTCTCTCCATAATCTAAAAGTGTCCAAGTCCACATCAATGGACCTAACAAATATACAATGTTTTGGATCAAAGATGCAAAATGCATTAAGTTAGGTGGGATAAATTGTTCATTTCGAATGGCATTGATTTTTTCTTTGATGGAACTAATATTTTCATTAATTCTAGCTCACAAGTGAGCCTCGTCCGATCCAGGTGGGCGTGGAGGTGGGGGTGGAGGTGGGGGATTTTGAGGTGGAGATGGAGGTGGATCATGGTGTTCAAGTGATGGGGGTAGAGGTGGCGCATTGAGGAAATCATCAACATCAAAGTGAATATCCATGATATAAAAACTATGAACCTACATATATACATAAATATACAAACAAGTACAAAATTAACTTTCAAGAATCTATATATATATATATATATATATATATATATAAATTATAAATAAACATATAAAAAACTAGATATCATACATGTTGAGAAATTACAAGAAATATTTAAATTAAACATACATGACTACATTTAAAAGAAAAATTAGGATCTACATACACATACATACATCATTCAACTTGAGCATACATACAAATTTCAAAATTTAAGAGAGATTCTAGTTCCATGTAATTTTAATACATGTACATGTACTAAAAAAATAAATTGAAAACATGTACATAAAAAAGGTAAATTTCTAACAAAATGTGTAAGGCTCATTTATGTCTAAGGCATATAAAATTTTGTGGCTTTCAATACATACTTTAAAGTGTTTACAAGGAATAGTTAAGTTTCCCCTTAAATCCTAATTTATTAAATTCCCTTAATCCACATGTCATCTTTTCTAAGTCCATAAACCATGCTAATGGAATGATATATATATATATATATATATATATATATATATATATATATATATATATATATATATATATATATTATATATATATATATATATCTATATATAAATTCTATATATATCTATATATAACAAGTTTGTAAAAACTTCGAACATCTAACATTATTCAAATTGATCAAATGTGAATGATCAATTTTCAACTATTATTAGTGTCTGAAGGGGAGTAAGGAGTAGATTTCAAGGGGATTAGTGCTATTATTAGTGGCTTAATGGGATCTTATGATCATCCCTTGACAATGACATGTGGTTTTTCTACCCTTGAAAAACAAATAATTGTTAATGTGATGTGAAGAGTCTAGTTTTGTAGGGCCACAATTTGATGAACTATTGTTGTAAGGTTAATTATTGGTTGTTTCAACCCCCCTACCTATAATTAATTGATAGTACACTTTTCATTTTACATATCCTATTTTTTAAAATGTATTTAGGACGTAATTAATAACATATGATGGCCTCCTATTCTTGAATTAATAACTATAAACTTACCATTTTAATGAGATATTATTGATTTCTATTCATTTGTGTCTAAGGGCATATAAAACTTTGTGGCTTGATATAAATGAGTAGATTTCAAGTTGTACAATCTATTTATCCTCTTAGGACATGCCTTAGGCAATTTTACTTAAATCCCCTTAATCCACATGTCATCTTTCCTAGGTCCATAAACCCTAAAACCTAAACCCCAAACTCTAAACACTTAACCCTAAACCCTAAACCCCTTAACCCTAACCCTAAACCCTAAACTTGTTGAACTGCACCAAACAGACTGAGAGGGCAAGTGAATTAGTTGTCCTAAAACTTTTAACCAAATATGATCATCAACTTATCAATTACTTATATTCTAATATAACCATGAAAGTGTCAAATGAGAAGCTCAACACAAAAGCATAAACAACACAAGAGACACCAGATTTTTTACGTGGAAAACCCGTAAAAGGGAAAAACCACGATGGGTGTTAACCCACAAAAATATATAAGTTATATCAATTACTGAAACATGAGAGGTTCACTGCCTACAGGGCTCACTGCCTAAATTGTTCACTGCATAGAAAGGCTCGCTACCTATGGGTGGCTCACTGCCAAAGGAAGGCTCACTACCAAAAGAAGGCCCACTGCCAAAGGGTTGAACTGAGATAACATCATCTCTTTATGCCAAGGTTTAGTTCCATTGAAGCACAAACACCTTTGCTCTGCTCTCCTACCTTAGCGTCACTTCTATCTTCGCATCTTCGCTCTTCGATAGCATTTTCATGAGTCAATTACAACTATTTACACACTTCATCAACCTTGGAATGATCATCAAGGTTAACATTACAATCATTAACCGTTGGAACAATCTCCAAGGTTGGCATCTACAAACATACATAAAATAGGTCTAGACCTAATACAAATTTAGCTAAGGAAAAGATGTAAGAATGTCTGTGGATCATTCCATGCCTTAGCTAGGACTCAAACACAATCTTCCATGCTACAACACTATCACAATCTTCAATGCATCTTTCTCGATGATGAGTTCAACTAGGTCAGCCAAGACTGATGTTAACGCAAGTATTCTTAAGAACACACTTCATGCACAATCTGAATTACACCTTACAGACCAATCCAAATGTAGGAGCATGATCAGGAGACATCCACAAGCACATTGTGATCACCAAGAACAACCGTATGATCTCTAACAACTCTATCAGTAAGATTCTTCAAACTAGAGCACAAGAACAACACTGCCAGCCACTGTCATGAGTAAAAGATAGCTTGTGGACCACCAAATCATGAACCATTACACTTGAAGGCATTTAACATCATCACAGACTTACTTCCAGAACCGTAGACCAAAATACTCCAATACAGAGCAAAACACTTTCTCCCTATCACCACCAAACACACAGAAAAAGTTGTTTTCACTCTCATGAACATAACTCACTTAATTCTTCATACCGGAGGCTCAAACTCAAAATATAACATCTTCAAACAGGATTCTAAATAATTTCTAATCCTTAGGAAAATATATTTATTCTATAGGAAATGTGGAGCATTCTTCTGAACTGTTCTTTTGCATGTAATGCATTGTTTCTACTGCAACACATTTGTTATCACCAGAGGGGCTAATTTTCTTAATATCCTCGACAAAGTGAGAGCATAGTTGACACTAATGACAACACATATATGTTGACATCAATGACAACACCGATTAGGCACATACTTGCCACAAAACCCTTAACCCTTAACCCTTAACCTAAACCCTAAACCCTTAACCCTTAACCCTAAACCCTTAATCCTAAACACTAAACCCCAAACATTTAACCCTAAACCCTTAACCTTAAACCCTTAACCCTTAACCCTAAACCCTAACCCTTAATCCTATACCCTTAACTCTTAACCCTAAACCCTGAACCTTGAACCCTTAACCCTTAACCCTCAACCTTAAACCCTTAACCCTAAACCCTAAACCCTAAACTCTTAACCCTAAACCCTTAACTTTAAACCCTAAACCCTAAACCCTTAACCCTAAAACCTAAACATTAAACCCTAAATCATTAACCATATACATCCTCTTAAGTTGGGCGTTAAGCAATTTTATTAAATCCCCTTAATCCATGTCATCTTTTCTAGGTCCATAAACCATGCTAATGGAACAATTTTATCTTAAGTTGACCAAGTTTAATATATTTATCTTTTTAAACAAGTTTATAAAAACTTCAAGCATCTAACATTATACAAATTGATCAAATGTGAATCATCAATTTTCAACTATTATTAGTGGCTTAAGGGGATTAATGAGTAGATTTCAAGGGGATTAGTGCTATTATTATTGGCTTAAGGGGATTTTATGATCATCCCTTGATAATGACATGTGGTTTGTCTACCTTTGAAAAATAAATAATTGTTAATGTGATGCGAAATCTAGTTTTGTAGGGTCATATTTTGATGAACTATTGTTGTAGGTTAATTATTGGTTGTTTCAACCCCCTACCTATAATTAATTGATAGTACACTTTTCATTTTACATATCCTATTTTTTAAAATGTATTTAGGATATAATTAATAACATATGATGGCCTCCTATTGTTAATCAATAGATATAAACTTACCATTTTGATGAGATATTATTGATTTCTATTCATTTACGTCTAAGGCATATAAAACTGTGTGCTTGATATAAATGAATAGATTTCAAGTTGTACCATCTATGTATCCTCTTAGGACATTCCTTAAACAATTTAACTTAAATCCCCTTAATCCACATGTCATCTTTCCTAGGTCCATAAACACTAAACCCTAAACCCTTAACCCTAAACCCCAAACCCCAAACCCTTAACCCTAAACCCCAAACCCTAAACCCTAAAACCTTCACCCTAAATCCTTAACCCTTAACCCTAAACCCTTAACCCTTAACCCTCAACCCTCAACCCTAAACTCTAAACCCTTAACCCTTAACCCTAAACCCTTAACCCTTAACCTTAAACCTTAAACCCTTAACCCTTAACCCTTAACCCTTAACCCTAAACCCTTAACCCTTAACCCTCAACCCTTAACCCTTACCCCTCAACCCTTAGCCCTCAACCCTTAATCCTAAACCCTAACCCTTAACCCTAAACTCTAAACCCTAACCCTTAACCCTAAACCCTAAACCCTAAACCCTAAATCCTTAACCATCTACATCCTCTTAGGACGGGCCTTAAGCAATTTTATTAAATTCCCTTGATCCATGTCATCTTTCCTAGGTCCATAAACCATGCTAATGGAATGATTTTGTCTTAAGTTGACTAAGTTTAATATATTTATCTTTTTAAACAAGTTTGTAAGAACTTCAAAAATCTAACATGTTGTGTGGTTACACAACATGTCCCATTTTTTGCCAGCAAAACAGGGACTCAACTTTTTTCTTTTGTTTGAACCTTAGCCTTAGCATGTCTGAACCTTGAGATCTGGGTCAAATTTTTAAAGTCAGAGTTTCTCATCATGGACCCTGCCAAATGAAAGAGCATAAAATTTTGAGCAGGATTGCTTTTTGAAGCACCCTAAAATTCCCTAAGACCAGGAAGTTATGCTTGGTCAAAGTTTAGTCAAACAGGCTTAGGGATGTGCACATTTCCTAACATCCAAACATTTAACTTAATGTCCTGATCACAAAATTACTAAGGAAAACTCAATATCTACATATTTGTGAATGTGCACACATCAAATTTTAACTTATGATGTAATAAATTGTCAGGTGCATGGATATTCACAAGTGTGCATATTCAGTCTTAAGATGCAGACATTCGTTAATATCTGACCTGCTATAATATAATGATAAACCTTAACATCCAGATATTAACTTGATTTCCTGACATTTATCAATATCCTAGTGACATCATCTGACCTCACCTTAGAGAAATAATAAAAGTTGATGGCGTCATCTAGATATTAAGTGTCTCGAGCATTTCACCAAACCTTAACATCTGGACAATAAATTAATGTCTGGAATTTCACTAATATCCTGATGACATCTTGATATACCCAACCTGGAATAACCTTTAGGAGGGTGACATCATCCTCACATTTGGACTTAGGGATATTTCACAAATGTTAACATCCAGATATTTTCTAATATCCACATCCCTGTCCCCGTGACCAAAAAAATATAGGTTTCCATGAACCAATCAAGTGGTGCCATGTGGCACAAGTTGACTTTTCCCATCTGGACATTTCATAATGTCTAGACATCTGATGATCAAATGGAATTGCCTTTCAATCTTAGATGACCCAATGTTCACCCTTGGTCAACGTTGACCAACATGCTGACGACATCATACGCATGTGCACATTCCAAAAGGTATGCACATTGTTTAAACATCTAGATATTAGTTAATATTCATACTTTGCAATAAATGCTGCGAAATGGTAGGTGACTATTTGAAACTTCAAATCATAAATCACCACATGTTACAATCCTAAGGACCTGATGCCGATATCCATGAACATAAGTAATTTGACATTAATTATTCCCTAAAATCATGATTTTTAACGCATAAAACATGATTTTTGATCATCTTTACATTCATAAAGCATTCAAAGAGTAAATTGCAAAGCTCCAGAGCTTTTATGGCCATTATAGAGGTCTTCATCCTAAACGAAATGATGCAGGCACTTGGACGGTGAACGGTAAACATAATTTGCATAGTGAAAGTGAACATACAGTCATCAGTTAGTCAGGTTTAAGTGCATCAATTAGGTATGTAACGTTAAAACCCATGTTTTTTCATTTCTGCACAGTAAAAGGTAAATGACACTTACGTGGGTAAATCCTGAATAACGATGCACATGTATATGCTCTGTATGTGTTGAATATCATGATATTAAGGAATTAGTTGGTTAAACTTAGAAATTATGAGTTAGGTTAAGATATGCATGTAATTGTAGGATATCATGGAGGCTTGTAAGAATAGAAGTAATGCAGAGTTCATGGCTCCTATGTACCCATAGCCTAGTGGATCAGGTTTTAGGTTTGGATAGATTAATGACACACATGCTAGGAATACCAGTCTAGAGGTGTGGATAGCACAATTCATTCAGAGTGGCGGGAACTGTTTAAATTAGGGCAGACAACTAAGAGCGGGGGTGAATCGGTTGTCACAAAACTTTTATCCTTTGCTGCAACTTAAGCTTCTTTACCACTTATTAACAGATGAATGATATAATCATGAAAGCATGAATCAACAACACATGAGTAGAAACAAAATCAACACATATAACACCAGGATTTTTATGTGGAAACCTGGTTAAGGGAAAAACCATGGTGGGGGTTAACCCACAAGATTTATTCTCTGTTAAAAGAATAGAAAATCGGGGAAGGCAAATGCCTTTAAGGTTCACTACCCAGAGCTCACTGCTCAAGGAGACTCACTGCCTGCAGAATTATTTATAAGTTTATCACAGAGAGACTAAACTGGAAAACATCTTCTTCATGCCAAGGTTAGTTCCATTGAAGCACACAATACTTTTGGTCTACCCTCAAACACTTCTTTGCTATCTCTTCGTCCTTATCTACTCTTCCTCTTCTGCTCTTCCTCTTCTGCTCTTCCTTTCTTCCTTTCTTAGGATCTTATCATTTTCACACAAGGATGCATTTCCACAACTAACCACACATATTTATATGCTTCATCAACCTTGGAATAAACATCAAGGTCGGCACTACAAACATCTGACTTAATGCGAATCACTATACTGCCAAACATAGATGGGACCCAATTCTTCCTTGAATAACATGCCACACTTCATAGAATCTCTCTTAGATCATCTACAACATGTACAAAGCATCTGGTCAACCAAGAACAACACCCAAGGACAAATTTTCAATCACGAGCTCAATCCTCAATGTGGACCACCAACACAGTAGGTACACAATCCAAAGACTGCCACAAGCACAATGAAATCAAAAAGAACAACTACACCACCTTAGATCACTAGAAACACTTGCACCTTCATCTGGGAACTCAACAACACCAACTATTATGACTGTCATACTGGAAATATTGCTTACAGACCTCCAAATCATGAACCACTTGAGTTGAGGATACACACTGACCTCCCAAACACTCCTCTAGGTCTGTAGATCATAATATTTTAGTTCAGATCAATCCAGACCAAATTCCTGTCACCCTATCACTTCTGAACACTACAAAAACTTGGTTCTACTCAGTTGGCCATAATTTCCCAAATTCTTCATGTGGATCCCTCAAATCTTAACTAGAGAAACTTCAGACAATCCTTTACAACACCCTTTGGTCTGCAAACTCTAATCTTCATCTTGATGGAAATGCAGAGCAATCTACTTCACTAAACTACACTGTCTTCATTGTCTCTTACAAAGAGGTATGTAACACAATTGTTTCTTCTGGAGAGGCTAATTTTCTCAATATCCTCAACATACAAGTCTTCTAGAATGGGATACAGTTGACACCAATGACAATAATGATATGTTGACATCAATGACAACACTGATTAGGCACATATTTGCAACAATCTCCCCCTTTGTCATTGATGGCAACATATGATGTGAAAAACTATTTCAACCATCAAGACAAGAACTTCTCCCCTTTCTCTTATCACACCTACAACCATTTTCTTTACTGCTCCCTCTTTCACTATCAACTACTTACCTCCAAGTTTTTCACATGACTTCTCTCCCCCTTTGACATCAATGGGAAAGGGCACATATTTCCAATCATATCTTCCTCCTTTTGTTCCTTAAACTAGAATCAACATACTAACTACTCTCCCTGAGTAGCAACTCTATAACATCAATCTGGATCACAAGATATGACTGTGAATTCCACCGGATTGATGCACATTAGTGCACCTTAATTCTGAACAGGAGGGGTAATAACCCCTAGCATCACTCTAAGATACTCAAAGTATCCTTAGGTAGAGGCTTGTGAAGATCTCCACAATCTAGTCCTTTGAAGAGACAAACTCCAATCTGACTTCATTCTCATTCACCTTTTCTCTCAAAAAGTGAAACTTGATGGATATATGCTTTGTCTTTGAATGCAACACCAGATTCTTTGAAATGTTTATTGCACTTGAATTATCACAGAAGATTGTAACATGTTCTTTAAACACAACTCTGATATCCTTCAACATTTGCTTCATCCACAAAACTTGAGTACAATTACTTGCTACTGCTATGTACTCTGCCTCTGCAGTAGACAGAGATATTGCCTCCTATTTTTTGTTCAACTAAGAAACCAATCTCTTTCCTATGAAAAATGCACCTCCACTAGTACTCTTCCTATCATCGACATCTCCCACCCAATCAACATCTGTATATGCATGAAGATTGAAATCATCGTCCTTAGGATACCACAAGCCATAGTCAGATGTCCCCTTTAGTTATCTAAAAATTCTTTTGACTACGACAACATGAGATTCTCTAGGATCATCTTGACATCTACCAACAAGGCCAACTGCATTCATAATATCAGGTCTGGTATGAGTCAAATAAAGCAGTCCTCCAAGCATTGATCTATACCTTTTATGATCCGCCTTAGGGGAATCATCATCTTCACTCAACTTGCATCTGGTAACCATAGGAGTATCCACTAGTTTTGAATCCTCCATTCCAAACTTTTTCAACAACTCTTTCACATACTTAGCCTAAGATATGAAGATGCTTTTCTCTAACTAAGTGATTTGCAGACCTAAAAAGAAATTTATTTCACCAAGCATGGACATCTCAAATTCACTTTGCATCTGATCAGCAAATTTTTTACACATACTCTCATTCCCACCAAAGATGATGTCATCAAAAAATACCTCAATAATCAAGATGTATTCATGATCAATTTTGAAATACAAATTATTATCAGTAGTGCCTTTGTTAAAGCCCAACTTTAGCAGATACTTATCTAATCTTGCATACTAGGCTCTTAGGGCTTGTTTGAGTCCATACAATGCTTTCTTCAATCTGCAAACCTTATCTCCTTGATTAAACAACTGGAATCCTTTCAGTTTCTCAATGTAGACCTTTTCTTCAAATTCTCCATTTAGGAATGCTAACTTGACATCCATCTGGTAGACTTTGAAATCTTTGTAGGCAACAAAGGTAAGAAATAATCTGACTGCTTCAATTCTTACCACTGGAACAAAAGGTTCTTCAAAATCAATTACCTCTACATGAGAGTAACCTTTGCACACCAATCTTGCTTTATTCCTCACAACCTCACCATCTTCATTCAATTTATTCTGAAAGACCCATTTAGTTCCAATTACATTTTTATTTTCAAATCTAGGAACAAGATCCCAAGTATGATTCTTTTCAATTTGTATTGATTCTTCTTCCATTGCCTTTACACAACTTTCATCATTACAAGCTTCATTCACTGATTTTGGTTCAATCTTTGAAATCAAACAATACTCCTCTTATTCTTCAACAATTCTTCTTCTAGTTTGAACACCTTTATTTTTATCTCCTATGATCTAATTTTTAGAATGATTCAATCTTACATACCTAGGAGTTTTGGGATTTTCTTCAACTTCTGATTCTTGAACTTGTTCCTCAATGTCTGCATTAACTTCTTGAGTTACTGGATTCTCTAGAGTAGACTGAACTTTCTTTCCTTCATTTGGACTTTCATTTTGATCATCTGCTTCATAACCACAAAACCTTGAAGGTCTCTCCTTGCTTTCATCAACCTTGACATTAGTACTTTCCACAATTTTTTTCAATCTCTTGTTAAAGCACTGGTATGCCTTGCTTTGATTAGAATAACCTAGAAATATTCCTTCATCACATCTTGCATCAAACTTGCCTAGATCTTCATCTCTATTGATATAGCATTTGATACCAAAGACTCTAAAATATTTCATAGAAGGTGCATTACCAAACCATAGTTCACAAGGTGTTCTACTAGAATTACCTTTGATCTGCACCCGGTTAAGAGTGTAGATAGAAGTACTCACAACCTCTCTCCAATAGACATGTGGAACATTTCCCTCCATCATCATGGTTCTAGTAGCCTCTTGAATAGTCTGATTCTTTCTTTCCACAACTCCATTTTGCTGAGGAGTCCTAGGAGCAAATAATTGTCTTCTTATTCCATGCTTTTCAAAAAAAATATTAAACTCACCGGAAGTAAACTCTCCACCTCTGTCAGATCTCAGACACTTTATCTTCAAACCAATCTCATTCTCCACCCTAGCCTTAAACACTTTGAATTTGTCAAGAGCCTCTGATTTCTCTCTCAAGAAAGTGACCCACATCATCCAGGAGTGATCATCAATCAGCAACATAAAGTATATGTCTCCTTGCAAACTCCTAACCTTGGTTAGACCACACAAATTAGTGTGTACAAGTTCCAACAAACCACTTGAAGATTGTTCTTTACTCTTGAATGTAGTTCTTCTCTATTTTCCCAACTGACATTCCTTACACATGCTATTAGCAGGTTTTACAAGCTTTGGAAGATCTCTCACAGCCTAAGTAGTACTTATCTTGACAATGTTGTCAAAGTTTACATGACACATTCTCCTATGCCATAGCCAACTCTGATCAATCTGAGAAATCAAACAATTTTTGCCAGTACCACTTAAATGAAATATGTTACCTCTAGTCTATGTACTAGATGCAATCTTAGTTTCAGAGCTTTCCAAAATACTACATTTTTCATCTTTGAATCAGAGATCATATCCCTTGTCAACCAACTATCCAGCACTGAGAAGATTATGCTTCAACCCTTCTACATACAAAACATCATTAGTATTATATTTACCATCAAGAGAGATGGATCCTCTGCCATGAATTCTACCAGCTGAATTGTCTCCAAACTTCACAATTCCACCTTCATACCTTTCCATACTTACAAACTTACTCTTATCACCTATCATATGATGAGAGCATCCACTGTTAATTACCCATTCATCCTTTTCTTCAACTTGAGTAGCTAAGGCCCTTTCCACATTCACACAGCTAGTAGATTCAATAGTCACTGAATCTTCTTCTTTGATGGCAATGAACACCCATTCATTTCCTAAGGTACTTCCCTTATCAAATTCATCATCAATGACTCCTTCTTCAGTAGCTTCTTGGACATAGTAGCATTTCTTAAGAACCCTAGGTCTGTTAGGGTTTGGCTTTGAAACCCTCTCCAAACATCTTGAAGAAAAATGACCAATCTTATTGCAAGCAAAACATTTAAAGGGTAATTTTCCTTCATACTTACCGGATCCTCTTGGTAATCTTTTGGCAAACAGGGCTTCAAGTTCTTCAAACTCCAATTCATCTTCTTCAAGTTCCTTCCTTGCCTTCTCAAATCTGGTTAGCCTTCTTGAAGAGCTTTCACTTGGATCAAATCCTTGCTTTCCATAAACACTGGCCTTAAATGCAGATTTAGATTGAGGAAGAGAATCACTAAACTCACTCATTTCAAATGTTGAGAGCTTGCCAACCAACTAATCCCTTGTAACCATTGTCACAGTCCTAATTTCCTCAATAGCAGCAACTCTATGCTTGTATGAAACAGGTAAGGATCTGAGCACCTTGCCAACAATCTCTAATTCTTATAGTTTTCCACCAGCACACCAGATACCACACACAAGTTCATTCACCTTCTACATGTAGGAAGTAATGTTTTCATATTCACACATCCTCAAGTTTTCATATCTACCCTTCAAACTCTGCAACTTAGAACATTTGACATGTTCATCACCTTCATATAGAGTTTCCAACTTCTTCCAGATTTCATGAGCAGTTTTCAATTCCAGGACATTTGTCATTTCTGTATCAGTCAGGGCACTCAACAAGGCTTTTTTAGCTCGAATGTTATTTTCAGCATCTTTGAGTTCATCTGGAGTTGAAGGACCTTTCTACGGAGGCTTATACTCATCCTTAGTTATTGGCCAATAAGCATCACCCATGCATTGCAAGTGGCACTCCATGCAACTCTTCCAAAGAGAGTAATTTGTTCCATCAAATCTCAGACTATCCTTCTTGTAAGTCGACATCCTGGATCTCCTCAAGTGGCCAAGCTTCTTTTAGAGGAACCAGCTCTGACACCAATTGTTGAAATTAGGGTAGAAAACTGAGAGGGGGGGTGAATCAGTTGTCACAAAACTTTTATCCTTTGCTACAACTTAATCTTCTTTACCACTTATTAACAAATGAATGATATAATCATGAAAGCATGAATCAACAACATATGAGTAGAAACAAAATCAACACATATAACACCAAGATTTTTATGTGGAAACCTAGTTAAGGGAAAAACCACGGTGGGGGCTAACCCACAAGATTTATTCTCTGTTAAAAGAATAAAAAATGGGGAAGGCACATGCCTTTAGGGCGCACTGCCCAAAGCTCACTGCTCAAGGAAGCTCACTACCTACATAAATATTTATAAGTTTATCACAGAGAGATTAAACTAGAAAACAACATCTTCTTCATGCCAAGGTCAGTTCCATTGAAGCGCACAATACTTCTACTCTACCCTCAAACACTTCTTCTCTATCTCCTCATCTTTATCTGCTCTTCCTCTTCTCCTCTTCTTCTTCTCTACTCTTCCTTTCTTCCTTTCTTAGGATCTTATCATTTTCGCACAAGGATGCATTTCCACAACTCAACCACACATATTTATATGCTTCATCAACCTTGGAATAAACTTCAAGGTTGGCACTACAAACATCCAGCTTAACGTGAATCACTATACTATTGGCCAAACATAACTGGGACCCAAATCTTCCTCAAACAACATGCCACACTTCATAGAATCTCTCTTAGATCATCTGCAACATGTACAAAGCATCTAGTTGGCCAAGAACAGCAACACCCAAGAACAAATCTTAAATCACAAGCTCAATCCTCAATGTGGATCACCAACATAGTAGGTACATGATCCAGAGACTGCCACAAGCACAATGAAATCAATAGGAACAACCACACCACCTCACATCACCAGAAACACTTGCACCTTCATCCAAGAACTCAAGAACACCAACTGTTATGACTGTCATACTAGAAAGATTGCTTGCGGACCTTCAAATCATGAACCACTTGAGTTGAGGATACACATCGACCTCCTAAACACTCCTCTAGATCCGTAGATCATAATATTTCAATACTAATCAATCCGGACCAAATTCCTGTCACTTCTGAACACTGCAAAAACTTGGTTCTACTCAGATGGACATAACTTCCCAAATTCTTCATGCAGATCCCTCAAATCTTAATTGGAGCAACCTTAGGTAATCCTTTACAACACCCTTTGGTTCATAGACTCTAATCTTCATCTTGCTAGAAATGCAAAGCAATCTACTTCACTGAACTGCACTATCTTCACTGTCTCTTATAGAGAGGTATGTAATGTTGGCAAGAGACACTGTGTGGCTTCATGATTGTTGTCATTGATGGAAACAAAGTCTATCCCACACATCCATAGAGCATAGTATGCCTATATCGGAAGTTAGATTGAAGAGTGTTCTAGTTCAGTGAACAAGAACATAGCATGCAACAAGGTCTGACAATCAGGTCCGGATCTCTCAGAGGGTGTAACTCAGAAAGTTGAGGACTTGGGAAAGTCAAGAGGAGTATCATGACTACTATATTCCAGAGATTGAGCCTCTGGTGATGAATCATGGAAAAGATATGAGCATCTAAGTGTTGGGTTCCAGACAGGCAGAGCAGACTGAGGAAGAACTGACCATAAAAGTATTAGACTTCAATCTGGATGAGTAATTGATGTTGATCAAGCTATTTGAGGATCATACATGGTTGTCTAACATGATTGATGACTTCTATGTCTATGTTTTTGATACGCATCACATATTAAGCATGGAATCAGCCGACAAATCAGTGTTTTGTAAATATCTTGAATATTCTGGTTGCTAATTAGAAAGATGTTGAAATCCTTGGTGCGGATATATATACCAAATGGATTTCGGTATGAAGGTGTTTGTGAAAAGATATAATGTGCGAGGAAAGGAAGAGATAAGAGTGGAAGCATCAATACAAGTCAAGTATGTGACAGAACAACAACACTTAAGCAGAGGAAGAATGAAGTGCATTAGATCAGTATATTGAGCCTAACTGGAACTGAACCTCAACATATATGGATGCCTCTCTTCAGTTCAAACACTTGGTTACCTTCTATAAACATTGTAGACAGTGAGTCTCTTGTAGGCAGTATGCCTCTTGTGAGCAGTGTGCTCGGGCAGTGAGCCCTAATTGGCATGTACCATTTTGTACTTCTTATTCTTTTAATAGAGAATACAATCTTGGGTTAGTCACCCCGTGGTTTTTCCCTTAGTAGGGTTTTCCACGTTAAAATCCTTGTGTTATGTGTGTTGATTTCATTTCTGCTCTCATGATTATATATGCTTATTGGTTTTGATGCCGTATAAATTATAAAAGGAAAAATAAAATAAAGTTATTAGAGATAACTGATTCACTCCCCCTCTTAGTTATCTACCTTGTTTCCAACAATTGGTATCAGATCCAAGTTCCTATAAACAGAGCCTAACAGCTTGAGGAAGATCTAGAAATCTCAATGGATATGTATGGTATGATGGAACAACTTTAGTCTTCCCTAGATGATCTTGAGCAATCTCACTCTGAAGTCAATAACTTGAGAGAAAGACTCAAACAAGCTGATGATTTCATAAATGAGCTAAAAGAAAAATTGAGTATCTCTATGAAAAAGAGAAAGGAACTACTTCAACAATTAGCAAGTCAAAGTGAAGCCAATGATACTAATGAAGATCTGAATGAGAAAAACAAGCTATGTGAGAAGCTATCAAAAGAGGTCCTTAT
This sequence comes from Cunninghamia lanceolata, assembly GCA_027924645.1. Taxonomy (NCBI): domain Eukaryota; kingdom Viridiplantae; phylum Streptophyta; class Pinopsida; order Cupressales; family Cupressaceae; genus Cunninghamia; species Cunninghamia lanceolata. Next base: position 38,131,185 of record BSBN01000084.1, on the reverse strand, counting down.
GGTAAGACATGAAATGGAATCAGGGGTTATGAGATTCACCCAAGAAATTGAAGAGAAAAGAAAAATTGAAGATAATCTAAAACAATCTCTCAAGGAGAAGTCAGAGGACTGCCACAAAATGGATAGAATAATCAGGCATCTGGAATCTGATCTTGAAGAAGCTAGAGATAATGAAGAACAACTTGAGAATCAAATAGACACTCTTAAACAAGATCTTCAAACAACAAATGAATACAAAGAGAAATTCAAGATAAGATCAGCTCAACTTGAAGTTCTTCTTGAAATCCAAAAGAGGGTAGATATGAAGCGTGGCTTGGGATATGAGAAAGGTGAAAGCTCCGGATCTGATCAGAAGAACTCTAGATCAAGAAATCCAAGGAATAGGCCTAGAAGACCTCTAGTAAGGAAACCAAATTCTCAAAGATATCCATCCTTCAATGGATACTGCTATAGTTGCAACAACTTTGGTCATAAAGAAACTTAGTGTAGAAGAAGAATGAATCAGACTAATTCATCCTTCTCCAGACAATGTTTCAACTGCAAAAGGTATGGTCACAAATCTCATGAATGCAGAAATATGCAAATAAACAATTCATTCAATGGTAGATGCTTTGCATACAATAGAATGGGACATATGGCTAATTAATGCAAATCAAGAGGATATCAGTCAAATATGCAAAAAAAATGTTGTTTGCTACAATTGCAATAGATCCGGTCATATTGCCAAATTTTGTAGAAGTAAGAATCAGGATAAAAAGGGTTTGATGCATCATAATCAAAATCAAGATAAAGGAAAAGGCAAAGTGAATGTGGATAAAGTTAAAAGGGAGATGAACAAGATTTGGGTGAAGAAAAGTACAGAAAATGTTGGGGATGGATCCGCACCAAAATTTGGTGTTGATATTCCTTCTGGAAACTAAACAGATGAGCTCTGGCTCAGGGGGAGTCACAAAGGAAAATAAATTCCCCCAGCCAGTCAATTGGGGCCTAAATTTGGCACATGGAATGTTGCAGATTAAAGGGTTCTCAGAGAAATATCCAAGTAACCCTCGGTAAAAATATGAAAGATCTGCAAGGAGTTTTGAAGAATTTAATCAGCCAAGATTGATCCAGTTTGACAGTCATCTGGTAAAGCAGGATCTTCATAGACAGATCCGGTATGATTCAAAATTAAAATATCTTGATCTGTAGATTCATAGCATGATTGAAGGAAAGAAGATACATTGTCAATTATCACTGAAAATGATTCTAAGTGCATTTCAGTAATTTGGAAAGATCTCTCTCAGAACAAGGCAACCGGATGACTTAAGTTGTGCATTTATTGCAAAAGGAAATTAGGGTTTGCACAGAGATAAAAGAGTTCTTTTACTCATCATTTGCACATTTTCATTTGAGAAGAAGAAAGGAAGAGCTCTGCATCAAGCTTTTACAACTTTGTCAAAGATAAACTGCAGAATCTGATTCAACCAGTGACCTGTTCTGGCTCTTATTGTGAACCCTAAAAGTGTAAAAAGGTATTTCCATTTCTGAATATCTCTCTCTAAATCTTTTGCAAAGATGGCTACTCCAATGGTTATTAAGATCACTGATAGGCCACACCCAAAGTTTAAGAAACACCCCTACAAGTCCCTAGAAGTTGATCCCTTAGGCACTTTTTCTAGCATTCCACATGGGGTTCTGCACGTAGAAGATGTTAGGGTGTACATCCATGCCAGTATTGAGGAATTTAGAGAATCTAAGATGATGGATATCTACCATAAACAATTAATAGATGAAACTTTTGAACTCAAACCTTAATACAAGGCCCTTTGGGATAAGCATTTTGGACATTGCATCCACTTTCCCTATGTTTGCAGAAGATGAATGGGTCCAGTATGTTCTTAGCAAAATACATGACAATTTCATGTGGTTGATGAAGACCTTCAAGATAACAAAAGATGCTATTAAGGCAGTAACTGGATTGCACTCATCCGGTGGGTTGCCTGCACTCAAATCTGTCAAAAACCAAATAGTAAGTGAGGCTACCAGATCTAAATTTGACAAAAGAGCCATGACAATAGAAGATATCACAGATCCGGATATCAAATTTGCCTCTATAATAATTGGTTATAAAATCTATCATTCCAACAGGGAGAATTCTCTGTCCAGAACTGCAATTTATATAGCATATCAGATGCTAATGGAAAATGTTGATTATGACCTATGTGATCTTCTTTTGAACCAACTATTAGAAAACTGGCAGAAGATCAAGAAGGATAAGAAGAACTCATTCAAGTATGGTGGCTTAATACTATGTATGTTCTTTTACTATATGAATGATCTACCCGGATCAAGTGGTTGGGTATGGCAAAATTACAGATTGGTTGCCATACAAATCAGAGACTATATGTATGGGCTTGGTGATGCCAAGGCTCAAAGTACAGCACTCTAGGGATACTTTAAAAACTTCCAAAGTTTGATGCAGGCCAGAGAAAGAATTCCTCAAACAATAGTTGAAAAATATAAGGATGCAGTATGCTTCATGGTAGACACTAATCAATGCCTAATGGAGGCAGTTGAGCCCAGAATAATTTGGATTATGCCAATGGGATATGAGGTAGATGAGAAAATCCTTGAGCTGCATGTCTAACACTTGCTGAGTTAGCCTAAGGACCCTGAGGTAGAAATATTTGGAACCTTTCAAGAATTAAGTGTAAAGATACATGTTGAACTGAGAAAACTAGAGATAAAAAGAAAAGTGAGAAGGGAAGTAGAGGAAATTTCCAAAAGATATGGCATATCAAAGGAGGCAATTGATGTAAATAGAGAGAAAATAGAAAGAGCTGAGAAAGAGAAACAAGAAGCAGAAAAAGAAAGTGTTCTGATACAAGCCTCCTCCCGGACTAGATCCTCCAAGAGCTCTACACCTGCCACCTCTAAGAGCTCAAGAGCCTAAAAACTGGAAGCCAAGAAATCTAGAAAGGGAGAAAAGAGAATGAAAACAAAGGCCACAAGGTCATACATAAGCCAAAAGGATGATGAAGAAATAGAGTCTGATGAGGAAGTTAAGAAAATGAAGAAGAAGAAGAAGAAGAAAACATTCGAGGAATCCTCTACTGGTAAAAACAAAGAAGAAGAGGTAGAAGAATTTGTTGAAAGGCCTACTCTCTCTATTGATGATATCATTAAGGTAGTCACAATGGATGGGAACCTACAACCAGTCACTGAATTTTATGATGAATACAGTGATACTAACAAGAAGATCTTGGAAGATGCTACAGTCAGGTACCTAAACATTTATAATAAAGCATTCATTAAAATCATTTCTCTAATTCCCAAAAGTCTAGAGAAGGTACTTGAACTGAGAAAGGAGAATACTAAGGCAAAGGACTTAGAGATCTGAGGACAGATTGCTATTGAGCTCTATCCTTCCATTACTCCAAAACAAATGAACATGATCTTTAAGGACTGCAAGGATGAGTTTTGGAGAAAAGAAAAAATGAACAAACTTATGCTTGGAGAGACTAATCAAGTAGCAAGAGAAACAGAAGACATCCTCTGGAATGCTTTCAAAAGATTCAATCTTCCTATCATAGAGGAAATAGATGAAGAACCTTCTACCATGGATGTTGAAGGATTAAGTGCATCAAAAGAAGAATCTACTGAGAAAATTGTAGAAGGGTCAAAAGAGATGGATGAGGAGAAGACTAAGAACTTGGATTCCTCTGTTCCGGAAGAGGAAGTCCATGAAGAAGTTAACATCTCTCTTTTGAATCCCCTTGTAGACTTTGAAACTAAAGGAGATGGAAGAAAAGAGGAGAAATTGAGTCAAGTAGAGGAGGAAAAGGGAAGAGAAGAACAACAAACAGAGAAGATCTTTGATGATAGTTCTGAGGTTGCAAAAGGAAAGAAGACTCAGTCTCTAGCAAGACACACTGTAGAGGTAGTGAAGCAATTCCTGAACAAAGAGCTGATGGAGATAGATGAACTGAAACATTTTCAAGGACCACTAAATTTTGATTCCCTCTCACCGGTCCAGACAATGAAGATAGCATCTTTTGCCCAAGCTAAAGCAAAAGAAAAGCTTCTGAAGTCTCACATGGAAGACTGTGAGATGATAGAGATTGCATCTGGGATGCTGGAGAAGATCATGTCATCCTTCCAAAAGGATCCTTCGGCCTCTCCATCTAGAAATTTGAAATCTCTTGTAAACTCTGTTAACACTCATTTTGATTCCTTAGAGAAATCGGCAAAAGAAAAGGTCTGGAAAGAATTTTTGGGAAAGAGATTCACTGAAGTATAGGGACTCATACCTAATGATAGGAGAACCCTGGATATTGGGATAAAAAGCCTAGAAAATGCTCTTAAAGATGGTGGAGAAATGTACAAATTTTGTCTATCCTGGTCTAAAGTGATAGAGGATATTGAAAAGAAGGTGAAACAACAAGAAGGTAAACTATCAATTCTATCTCTGAATTTTGATCCTCTCACCTCATCTATAATGAATCAAGAGTGCTAGGCTATTGCCATTATAAATGAAATAAAGAGGCTTGAAAAGGAGAAGAAGAATATAATAAGCAGGATGAGTGAACTTAAAGGGATAATTATCCCTAAGTTAGAGGCAATGCATGAGGCCTTAACTGATGCTCAGACCACAGCCTGGGCCAGTGATTCGACAGACTTAAGAAGGGCAGAAGCTTATGCATTTTTGTTGAGTGGTCACATCTCAATTTTGGACAGGATGAAGCAGAGTTGGGCAACAGAATTTGTCCCGTTGAAGACCACTTTTGCGGATATACTTAAGTATATGTAAGTATAACATGTATATATACTTATGTGGCTATGTATAGGTTGATTTTTGCAAATTTTGGTGTGTGGATTCCACCCTTTGCTATTTATGTCAAACGAGAAGTGAGGAGTAGTGAAAAATGTGGAATCTAGCTAAGGGGGAGCTCCGGTAAAAGTGTACATAAGACAGAGCATCAGCCAAGGGGGAGTTTGCTACGACACTTAGTCATTTTTCACTAAGTGTTCCCATCAATGCCAAAGGGGGAGATTGTTGGCAAGAGACACTGTGTGGCTTCATGATTGTTGTCATTGATGGTAACAAAGTCTATCCCACACATCCGTAGAGCATAGTATGCCTATACCAGAAGTCAAATTGAAGAGTGTTCTGGTCCGGTGAACAAGAACATAGCATGCAACAAGGTCTGACAATTAGGTCCGGATCTCTCAGAGGGTGTAACTCAGAAAGTTGCGGACTTGGAAAAGTCAAGAGGAGTATCATGACTACTATATTCTAGAGATTGAGCCTCCGGTGATGAATCATGGAAAAGATATGAACATCTGAGTGTTGGGTTCCAGACAGGCAGAGCAGACTAAGGAAGAACTGACCATCAGAGTATCAGACTTCAATCTAGATGAGTAATTGATGTTGATCAAGCTATTTGAGGATCATACATGGTTGGCCGACATGATTGATGACTTTGATGTCTATGTTTTTGATACGCATCACATATTAAGCATGGAATCAGCTGACAGATCAGTATTTTGTAAATATCTTGAATATTCTAGTTGTCGACTAGAAAGATGTTGAAATCCTTGGTGCGGATATAAATACTAGATGGATTTCAGTATGAAGGTGTGTGTGAAAAGAGATAATGTGCGAGGAAAGGAAGAGATAAGAGTGGAAGCATCAATACAAGTCCGGTATGTGACAGAAAAACAACACTTAAGTAGAGGAAGAATGAAGTGCATTAGATTAGTATATTGAGCCTAACCAGAACTAAACCTCAGGATATATGGATGCCTCTCTTCAGTTCAAACACCTGGTTACCTTCTATAAACATTGTAGATAGTCAGTCTCTTGTAGGTATTGTGCCTCTTGTGAGTAGTGTGCTTGGGTAGTGAGCCCTAATCGGCATGTGCCATTTTGTACTTCTTATTCTTTTAATAGAGAATACAATCTTGGGTTAGTCACCTCATGGTTTTTCCCTTAACAGGGTTTTCCAAGTTAAAATCTGTGTGTTATGTGTGTTGATTTCATTTCTACTCTCATGATTATATATACTTATTTGTTTTGATGCTGTACAAATTATAAAAGGAAAAATAAAATAAAGTTATTAGAGATAACTGATTCACCCCCCCTCTCAGTTATCTACCTTGTTTCCAACATGTAACTCACTTGTTTCTTTTGGCGAAGATAATTTTATCAATATCCTCAACATACAAGTCTTCTAGAATGGGATACAACTGACACCAATGACAACACCGATTACGCACATATTTGTAACAGGAACCCCATGCTTATCAACATTTACATCTCTGGAATGTGGCATGTTGGGGGGTTTCCATATGTGGCAGAAGCCATTGAGATGGTGGGCACATGTGCAAAGAATTATAACAGAGAAAAAATAAAAGTGGAGAAGCATGACCGAGTGTACGTATACTTCTCAGTTGCAAGAATTACAGTTGCTTTCCATCTACCCACAGGTCCTAAATTGTACAAGATATATGTGGAGGCCTTGAAAAATTAATACTAGAGCAAGTACACAGATTGTAGAAAGATCATATTCTCATGTTGGAGAGCTTAGGACAGTAGATTTAAGGCAACAACTAAGCTCCTAGTCAACCTCTACAAATTTCATTTCACTTTGGAGGCACAATACATGATGGTTATGTTGAGCTGGATAAGAGGAAGACTGCATGCTAGGAACTTTGAGCCGTGGATGTACAGGCTCATAAGGATGGTTGGAACCACAAATACACAAATTTAGTGGGTATCACTCATCAGTGATAGCCTAGATGCAAGAATGAAGAAGCTTGGAGGTCAGGCAAACTTGTTCCACATGTCGTCATATGTGGTTTATGCCTATGTAACAAAGGGAACTTTTGATGGCCTACAAATAATAGGAAGTGTTGGGAGAAACCCTGGAGATGTGAATAAATGGGGTCATTACCCACAATTGGGGAGGAAGCCATCCCTCCAAAATTACAAAAGGGTCAATGATTGTTTTGTTATGCATCTGGTCCATTTGATGGAGGATAACAGAGCTAAAAGGATGAGCATTGAAGCTCAAGAAGTTATAGTAAAAAATGGAACTTGGTTTATCCAGTTCCCAACCTTTACTTACATTAGAATGGAGTGATTTAGTGGAAAACCTATGATGTTGTCAAGGTACCCTATAGATAGAATTATCCTCATGGAGATGACTAGACAGATAGTACCCTCATATGAGGCATTTGCAAAAGGAAATAAGAAACCCAATGTTAATTTCCCTGTGTCTATTGGATGGTACATGTGCCCTAACATTGAGTTAGTGAAAGAAGTAGAGGGAGGATTGTAGATGCGACACTTGTAGCCTTTTCCACTAGCCAAGTAATATGATCCTTACAGAAGGATGAAGAAACACATAAACAAGAGGCCTATACATCAGGTACATTTAAAGGATTATTGGGCAGATTGCCCTGATGATGTAGAGGTGAGGAGGAGGAGCTATCAAAGACTAACATTGAAGTAGATCAGCACATTGGATTGCATTCTTGTACCTCCATAGCTACATCAGGATGATGGCATGAGGATCTCCAAGGAGTATGAAGTTAAGAAGATATATGCATAGACTATCTCCCTGCCAGACTAGAGCCAGCTAGAAGAAACATCTCTGGACCTCATATTAGCAAGGGTCATGACATTGACCAAGGTATGGGTGGAGCAACAGGTTACTGCTTTAAAGGAGGAGTAATTGTTACTTTAGACAAGAAGAGGAAGAGGCAAGAATTGCCTGATGAATATTATGATGACTTCCTAGAAGATAAGAGGCAAGGTCAAGAGGCCAAGAAAGCCCAAGGATCTTCATCCAAATAATCTAAGAGAGGTATTGATAGTGGTATTAGGATATCTCCAAGGCCATCACCTTAAAAGAAGCAAGCTACCACCTCTGCTACTATCACATCTAAAATGCCAGAAGAGAAACATATAGATGCAAGGGAGTCAGTAATTAGTTATCATGACTTGGAGGATGAGGTACCTTTGGCCAAAAGAAAGAAAAGTCATGATATACTAGCAGGGGCTAATGTCCCAAGGAAAAAGAGAGGACAAGAAAATACAATGAGAGGGTTAACCAGCACCCCGCCTAATGTCCTGCTCCAAGAACAAGGAGATGAGGAGCTTACCCCTATGGAACAAATGTTCATATCACCATATGCATTAGGTAAGGATACAAAATCAATGATGCCATAAGGTTAGGATGAGGGTACAGTACAAAAGGATTTTCAACATAATGTCCCCATCCCAACAATAGTAAAGTTTAAAACAAAATTGGCACAAGAGGAAAGACTAGGAGAGAAGAAGAAAATGCATGATCCTTTTTGTTGGAAAGAGACACTACTAGGCATGTTAGGTGTTGCCATTGATGGCAACTAAATCTATCTTACACATCCGCATTACATCATTTGATCATACCGGAAGTTAGAGTGTAGATTCATCTACGTTCGGATAGACATCAATAGAGCATTTGACAGGGTTCAGTATATTAGTCCGCATTTCTCCACAGGTAATCACATTGTACTATAGATCTGAGGGAATGTTAAGGGATGTCAAGGCTACCTATATCCAAGATTTTAGTCTTCCATGATGAAGGGATTGTAAGTTAAAAGCATTTGAGTATCAGGTTTTGGTTAGACAGTTCAGTCCGGTGAAGAACAGACCGACTAGGTGTTTGATCATTGTGCAAATTAGGAAAAGTTATTGGTTGAGTAATTTGTGAGATCCAGTGGTATTGGCTGACATGTAAGGTGACTTGGACATAGAGGTTTTGGTCTACATTGGTGTTTGTGCATGGATTCAGCCGACAGAACAGTGTTCTTAAAAAGTCTCTAAGTTTTTTTAAGGCCGACTGCAGTTGATGTAATTTCATGTAGCAAGTATATATAATCGATGAGTTTGAGCATTTTGGGGTGCGTAGTTGTGAATATGATGTAATAAGTCTGAAGTACAACAGAATCAAGTGCAAAGTGAAGAGATCTAAGCTCTAGATCATGGCAGAGCAGTGAAGTAGGACAGAGAGAGAGATGAAGTGTGCAAAGTCAATGTACTAAGCTCAACTGAAACTATAATCTTGCATTGTTAGATGCTATTCTTTAGTTCAAACCTTCCAGTGAACTTTTATAATTAATTTGTAGGCAGTGAGCCTCTTTGAGTAGTGAGCTCTGGGCAGTATGCCTTCTCCATTTGTAATACTTGTAACAGAGTATAAATTCTTGTGTGCTAACCCCCACCATGGTTTTTCCCTTAACCAGGTTCCACGTAAAAATCCTAGTGTTCATGTGTTGTGATCTTGTTGTTTCTGTTCTTGTGTTCATGCTTCTTTCTTTTGGATGTATGTGGTAAATTAATAAAGGAACAAAATAATAAGTTTTACAGAACACTGATTCACCCCCCCTCTCAATGTTCCTTAATTTCAATAATTGGTATCAGAGCTTGGTTTCTTAGAAGAAGTTTAACAGCTTGAGGAAGATCTGGGAAGGTGTTTTCAATGGGTTCATTCAAGCATTCTGATGGCATCAATCAACAACTCTAAGTAGCCTTAGATGATCTTGATCTATCCAGAGAAGAAATCAGAGATCTATGAGAGAACCTTAAAGATGCTGAAGATTTCATTGAGACCTTAAAAGGACAACTAAGCAAATCTAATGAAAATAGAAGGGAGCTACTCCATCAGCTAGCAAATCAGAATGAAGACAATGACATGGATGAGGCCCTAAAGGAGAAGACAAAGGAATGTAAGAAGCTAGAAAAAGAAGTTGTTGTCATAAAACATGAGATGGAATCTAGGGTGATGAGTCTAACCAAGGAAATTGAGGAAAGGAAGAAGACCGAGGAAAAATTGAATCAATCTCTAAAAGAAAGAACAAAAGAATGCTATAGATCAGATAGGATAATTGGCCATCTAGAGTCTGATCTACAAGAAACCAAGGACAATGAGGAAGAACTTGAAAGACAAATTATCATTCTCAAACATGACCTAGAAGTTGCAAATGAATATAAAGAGAAATTCAAGATAAGCTCAGCTAAACTTGAGGTATTGCTTGATAGTCAGAAGAAGGTAGATGATAAGCATGATCTGGGATTTGAGAAAGGTGAAAGCTCTAGATCCTGTCAAAGAAATCCTGAAGCAAGAAATCAAAGAAGGAATCCTAGAAGACCTCTGGTAAGACAACCTAATGCTCAAAGGTATCCATCTTTATTGTTTCAAATGCAATAAGTATGGTCATAGAGCTAATCAATGCAAAAGTCAAGTGAATCAAAATGCATCATCTTTCTCCGATCAATGCTTTAATTGCAAAAGGATAGGTCATAAGGCTGAGGAATGCAGAAGTGGATCAAAGAATCCTTCTAAGAACAAACAACTGTTCAATGGAAGATGTTTTACTTGCAATAAGTTTGGGCATATTGCAATGCAATGCAGATCTAAACCTGCTCCAACATGTAATTGTCAGAAAAATAAGATTGTGTGTTTCAACTACAACAAATCCGGACACATTGCTAAATTTTGTAGAAGCATAAAGGAGAACTCACAGGAAGGTAAAGGAAAAATAGGGTAGAATTTGGACAAAGGCAAGGGAAAAGTTGATGTAAATGAGATCTAGAATGAAATGAATAAAACATGGGTGAAGAAAGGTGAAATGAATCTTGACAATGGGTCTGCACCAGAATCTGGTACTGATAATTCCTCTGGGAATTGAAATAGGAGCTCTGGCTTAGGGGGAGCTGCATTGAAAATCCAATTCCCCCTGCCAGTAAGTGGGTTCCTGAATCTAGTACAATGAATGAAGATAAAGAAGCCTATTACAGATCTATTGAAGCAAATTCTGGAAGAGAAGAAGCTAATGCAATTGAAGATTAACTATATGCAGAAATAGTGTAATCAGATGTATTAGGGCAGAGCATTTATTACAATGGAGAATTAGATTTTACAGAGCATAAAAAGTCATTCATTCATCATTTGAATCACTTTGCATTTGAAGAAAACAAGAAGAGCGCTTGAGCTGAGATTTCAAAGATTCAAAGTGCGATAGGCGAATTCATCAGCTAACCCTAATCCCATGGAGAAAAAGGTATTTTTTCTACAAAGCTCTGAACTTGTGATCTTTTGAAATGGCTACACCTCTGGTTGTGAATATCACTGAGTGATCTAGGCCAAAGTTTAAGAAGCATCCACACAAATCAGTAGAGGTTGATCCGTTAGGTGCCTTTTCAAGTGTTCTATATGGTGTATTAGATGTTGAAGATATTAGGGCTTATATTCATCCTAGCATAGATGAGTTTGGGGATTCAAAGTTAGTAGATTTGTTCAAGAATCATCTGAGGGATGAAATTCATGGTCTAAAACTAGAGTATAAGGCACTACAAGATAAACATTCATTCAGATTATAGGGTTTCCATCCTTTGATGAAGATGAGTGGGTCTGGTATGTGCTAAGTCGGATGCATGATGAGTTTATGTGGTTAATGAAACCTTTCAAGATCACCAAGGATGCCATCAAGGCCGTGACAAGGTTGAACTCATCTGGTGGATTGCCAATGTTAAAGTCAGTAAAGAATCAAACTGTAATTGATGATACCAGTTCAAGGTTTGACAAAAGGGCAATGACAATAAATGACATCACTAATCTGGATGTCAAATTTGCATCAATGGTGATTGGATACAAGATGTATCATTTCAGCAGGGAGAATTATGTATCTGGTATAGCTATCTATGCAACTTATTAGATGTTGAGAGAGAATGTTGACTATGACTTGTGTGAGTTACTACAGAACTAGCTGATGGAAAACCTAAAAAAGATCAAAAAGGACAAGAAGAATACATTCAAGTATGGCAAATTGGTATTATATTTGTTCTTCTATTTCATGAATGAGTTACTCGGAAAGAAAAGTATGTTTTGGACCAGTGATAAGACTGTTTCCATACAAATAAAAGAGTACTTGAACAAGACTGGTGACTCCAATGCCCAAAGGACTACTCTTTGGAGATATTTCAAGAATTTTTAGAACATGATGCAATCAAGGGAAAGAATCCCTACATCTGTGGTTGAAAAATACAAGGATACAGTCTATTTTATGGTGGATACAGATCAATGTTTAATCGAAGTAGTTGAACCAAGAATTGTGTGGATCATGCCCATGGGGTATGAAGTTGATGAGCAAGTATTGAACATGTATGCTCAACACCTTCTGAGTAAACCAAAAGACACCACAGTTGAAAGATTTGGGACATATGGTGAACTCAGTGTGAAACTGCATGTTGAGGTTTGAAAACTTGAATCTAAGAGAAAGATTCAAAGACAAGTTGGAATGTATGCAAAAAGAATTGGCATAACAAAAGAAGCTATGAGACAAAATAGGGAAAGGATAGAGAAAGCTGAGAAGGAGAAACATGATAGAGAATGGAAAAGTGTTCCGGTGGAATCCACCTCTAAAGCAAGGTCTACCAGGAGTTCTAGTTCAACCTCCGATGTGTCACCTTCTCTTGCTACAGAAAAACCTACCAGTAAGGAAGGAAAAAAGACAAAGGTAAAGGGCAAAAGAACATATGTCAGTATGGAGAAAGTGTATGAAGAATAAACTAACCCAAATGATGAGGTTAAGGAGTTGAAAGCCTCAGGCACCAAAGCTACTAAAGTGTCTAAGGAGAAGCCCTCCGAAAGCATAAAGTCAAGTAAAAGGCATAAGATAGAGGCCTATGTTGATAAGCTTACTCTTTCTATGAATGACATCATTAAGTTAGTTACTGTAGATGGAAACCTGAAGTAATGACTAAATTTTATGATCACTACAATGATGTTGATAAGAGAGTTTTGGAGGAAGCAATATGTAGACACCCAAATTTGTCCCAAACTTTGTCCATGTCCTACAACACCTTGTTAAAACATTATCCTAGACATCATGTAGCATTTTGTCCTAAATCCCACTCTTAATCCCATTTATCCATTAAGCCAATTAATTAAATAAATTTTATTTATTTAATTAATATCCAACTCATATCCTAACTAATTCAAATATTTTATTTGAATTAAGTTCTCATCATAAGCCGACTTTCCAATTAATTAAATAAATTTTATTTATTTAATTAATTTATCTTATCATTTAGCCGACATGTGTGCCTCTTTCATTTAAAAAGATAAGTGGTACTACAACCTTTTATTTAATATCTTTCACATGTAGTACTTTTTATGTACACAAGCACACATGAGCCCTATTCTCCTTGACACTTGTCAAATGACTACAACTCCCTTGAAGAGTGGGAATACCTAATCAATCCTAGCCGTCCACATCAATCAATTAGCTTTTTAATCTCAACCATCCATCCGAACTAAGCCTTTCCTATAAATCAAACCCCTCACAAGCCATTAGCATGCATTGAGCTTCAAGTAACATTATTCTGCCAAATTATCATTAGCATGCATTGATCCTCAAGTATCCACATGCTGTCAAAATATCATTAGAGCCTTTGCATCCTTCAACTATCATCCTCATATCATCTTCATCTTAATGTTATGCTGCAGAAGTGAACACCCAACATTCTTTCAACAATAATCCTTCAAAATCTTGCATGCTCATGCGAGGTGGAGAAGAGCAATGGAGATAAATCAAGCATAGCGTAGAGATCGGTTTGCATTTACATTTGTTATTTTAATTTTCATGTTGTCTTGTGCTTCATTGTGCATTGCTAGGGTTTTTATCATTGCTGATTATTCATTTGCCCTGATTTGCAATTTTACCCTAACTACATTTGGCACACCCAGTGGGACTCACTTCATTTGATCTTTTTTGTAGGTTTTTGTAGTAAAAATTTGCATTCATATAACCGCCATTGTTGAGTTTTGCAGGTTTAATTAACTTTTTGTTGCAGATCTGCTACTTTTTGGACAAAACCCTAGGTTTTAAAGATTTTATCATATCTTCCAAACGGCTGTGAATTTTTCTACAAGATTTTAGCAGAAGTTTGTCCATGATATAAGGAAGCTACAGCAGAAAACTTTTGGGTTTATTGCTATTTTTGCGGGATTTATCACGTTTTTATGTTTTTTCATAAAATCACAATTCTGGGCGCAAATCAGCGAATGTTTCAGAAATTTTTATATTTTTGGAAATCTCTTGAAATTCTAATGGGGGTCTATGTTTTACAGATTTAATTTGGAGGTCGTTTACTATGCGAAAATATCAGATCTTTGCCGACTGTACCATTTTCATAAATCCGCATTTCTGGGCGCAAATCAGGGAATTTTTCTGATTTCTTTACATTTTCGGAAAGCTCTCTAAAAATTAATAGGGGTCTCTTCTTTGGTTTTTTTAATTTTTGAATAAAAAATCTATCAAAATAATCAAATCTAATTCAGCTATGCATCTAAAATTACAATTTTCCTTGCCTGATGAGCCTATTTTTTTATGCTTGCATTATAATATTATTTTTTTCATGTTGTAGGTGATCATAAAGAGCTGGAGAAACATTGATATCAACATCTACAACAATTTGGATAGCAAATTAACCAGGTGCAATCATTTCATTTCTCATCTTCTAATCATTGTTTGCAAACACATTTGGATTTTGGGCATAAAATGAACAATTGTTTGCAAATTCACATCAAAAAATTGGGCTAAAATGAACCATTGTCTTTCATCACATTTGGATTTGGGCTTTAAAACAAACAAGTGCTTTCATTGTCTTCCACACATTGAATCTCTAAGGTTAATGAACCCCATGCGAGTGTGACTAAGTAAATGTGTATGCTCTCTCCTCACATCCCAACACGAACTTGGAGATCAAAAACATTTACTTGTGTTGCTTTTGTTTAGCCTTAGAGAGGCCTGCCTTGGTATCCACCCCAAGGGAACGACCTCAAGCGGTACTTTCATCCGGTCCGCTATAAAAATCAGTGGATAAGGCGAAAGCCAAGTCTAACTGGTATTAGCGCTCACCATACAGTGCTAACTCGAAAGGAGGTGTAGCTTTGTGTATATTAAAACTCCTAGTAGGGTTAGTTAAAGTCTTAAGTGGCTTGCTGGATGCTCGTGGGGTGCCGGTCCCCCAGATTTTCACTAGAACCTCTTTGTGATAGTGGCCTTGCCTTGACTAGGACTTGTTGAAGTGTCTTCACGTGCTTGCTTAACCATCATCACATTCTTCCAAACTAAAACTTGCTTATGTGTCTTGCGTGAGTGATTCATGTGTGTATATGCATAATCATTTGTTTGAATATTGCCACATCAAGCTCTAAACACCCAAACACATAAAGACAAGTCATCCTACACATTCTTCCAATAACATTCAAACCCAATCACTTTCATCCCAAACATAGCCAAGTCATCCAAACAAGCCACATCATCATCCAAATCCCTAAACAAGCACTTGCTAAAAGGACTTAAGACAAACACTTGGGTGACAACATGTCTACACTAGAGGACCTAGAAATTAAATTCCAAAGATTCCTCCAAAATCTTTATCAAGGATCACAACCCCTAAACCAAGATGCCATTGAAATATTACACTTCTTCATCCAAAGAGCTCAACCCCATGTAAGCCAATCACCTCAACTGCAACACTTCGTAGCCCAAGTCCAACACCTTTTAGCCATTAATCAAGCTCAACAAGTACAACAATCTTTAGCCATTCACTATCAACCCAATCCATCTAGTCACATGTCATATCCATCCACTTCTTATTAACTTAATCCACCTATCCACCAAGTCAATGCCACATCAACCTATGAACATCCACCTCAAGCTTATCCAATCCCTCATGCCACCATTCCAATGCAATACCAAGCCCATCCACAAAGCAATCAAGTGATATTACAAGAACAACATCCAAGTCCCAATGGCTCTTTGTACATAAATCAAGTAAGTCCAAGTACACCTTTTCAACAAGACCACCAAGCACCATTGATAGACCTAAGTCCACCTTTGCAACAAGAATCATATCCAAATCCAAGTGGCCCCTTGTACATAAATCAAACAAGCCTAAGTTATCCTATGCAAGATCCAATAACCTTTGATAGGGGAGATACCAATCTAGAGTGGCCTTCATCATCTAATCACACACCAACACATGAGCCAATTAATCCTATCCCAACACCACCATGTGATCCTATTCCTAGTCCATTGGTCCATCAACCCTCCAAATCACCAAGCCCTTCATTACATTCCTCGCCATGTCATTCTAATCGTTCACCAAAGGATGCGGCTGAGAGAGTTTTACAAAGGATGCTTGAAGCAAAACTCATTGAACTTCCTAAAGTCAAACCATGTGAAGAAAGTCCATATGATGAACATGATTATTGTGCATACCATAGGGCCAAAGGCCACAATACAAATCAATGCCCAATATTTGTTCCAATTGTTTACAAGGTGTACCTACCTATAATGGGAAATCATGCCACATCATCCCAATCCCATGTGTCACCCTCATCTAGTCCAAATCCTAATCAACCCAATCCAATTAGCCCTCAACCTAATCCTAATCATAAGCCTACAACACCATCTACCCTTATCATCCATCCATTATATTGCCCATCCACTCATACCCTTGCGAAGGATGTGATCCATTGGCTACTAGCTAGGAATGAACTACCTCCATGTCAAACACCCATTCATGAACCTACCAAAGAACTTCCAAAGGTCATGTCCAATCCTATAATCTCATCATGTGGTTCACATATCCTTGAGCCTCTTCAAGAGCCTTCCATTAGCATTCTTAGCCCTTTAAGCCCATTATGTGACCTACAAGACATCAAGCCTATTCAAGAGTCTCCTATTATGAATCCAAGTCAAGATTCATCATGTTCTCATGTTGTTGACCAAGAGCCTATCCAAGGGTCATCCAATTCCATTCAAGCAACTCAAGAGGTATGTCAAAGGTTTAATCCTAAGCATGTGGAAACATTAAGCCCTAGTCCAACTCAAGATCAAATCACTTTTATGCAACCCATCCATAACATTTACCTTCTTTATAATCAAGATGATACCTATGAAGAAGCTATCCATGAGCACCTTGATCCTATCCATAATCCTATATCTATCCATGAGCAAGATATCCACATTGCTCCTAGTCATCTGCCATCTAGCCCTATCCATAATGAGCAAACATCCACTTGTCATGATGAGACACTTGTCCCCCAAGTAAGCATAAAAGATCAAACAAATAACTTGGATCTTAGTGAATACAATGCTAATCAAGATCCTAATGATCATTCATCCATATCCACCATCAATTCCACTTCAAATCCACTATCATGACCTAGTGGTCTTACCACCTTTGTCCATGAATGTTCTTCCTTAGGAAAAAAACAACCACTATCCACTTCACCTTCTTCATCCAATAATGAACTCAAGTCTAATGTTCCAACCACACCTAGTCCCATTGTCCATCGCATACTCCAAAACATGAACTACAAAGGTAAAGGTCTAAGCCTTTATGAACAAGGCATTTTGGAGCCAAACCATGTCAAG
Source organism: Cunninghamia lanceolata (assembly GCA_027924645.1). Lineage (NCBI taxonomy): Eukaryota > Viridiplantae > Streptophyta > Pinopsida > Cupressales > Cupressaceae > Cunninghamia > Cunninghamia lanceolata. Next base: position 38,113,701 of record BSBN01000084.1, on the reverse strand, counting down.
ATCCCTCCAAGCTCATATGGCCTTGGATACACACCCCAAGGTAAACAAGCTAAAGATGTTGGTAATCCCTTCATGCATCCTAAACCTACCACTTTCCATCACACCCCTCATCATCTACCCAAAACATATGTAGCCATTCCAACTCCATCATCCTATAAATGTCAAAAGCATGTGACCATACACCTTCCACCATCCAATTTTCCTCCACTTTTACCAACTCCAAATATCCCTCCATCCACCTTGCCACCATTGCTTCCAACACCTAACATACCTATCATTCATAAGTATCCTTACATCCCTAATCATGGCCAACAAAAGCACACATTGCCTAAGCATAAAGCTTCTAATAATTCCATCTACTCTACCCACCCCATGGGATTCAAAAGAAAAAATTTTGATGCCTCTACCTATAAAGCTAAAAATCCTAATGGCCTTCATACCTTAGGACATGAAGAATCAAAATCAAAGCAAAGTTCATCTAAACAGCTATCTAAGCCCATACCTCCAAAAGCAAAGCCCAAAAGCAAAATAGTTTGGGTTCCTAAGCAAATAGCTAGCAAAGCAAATGAGGCATCCTCATCCACATCTAAGCAACCATCCAAACCCTTACCTCCAAAAGCAAAGCCCAAAAGCAAAATGGTTTGGGTTCCTAAGCAAACAACTAGCAAAGTGAATGAGGCATCCTCATCCACATCTCAAGAATCCCAATCACCTATCTCCATCTAAAAGCCTACTTCCATCCAAAACTTCCATTCCCTTCAAAAATCCTACAAGAAAAATAAAAGCACTAAACATACTAAATCTATGTGGGTTCCTAAATCACTTCATCAACCATTTCTTAAGCAAACATCTCCATTGCTTCCTACACCACCATCCCATCAAAAGCTTCAATGTTTATCACGGTGTGTGCAGCCGTTGGTCATGATTCCCTTCCATTCCAAAACATTCACACATGCCTACATCTCCCCATCTTCTATCCATTATCCTACATATCTCCCCCATGCTAACCCTATGGTCCATGCTTTGGCATAAACTTTTCATCCATATTCATTTCATAAGCCTATATAAATCCACACCATAAGCTACTAGCCTACCCTACTGTTGACACTCATTTTGACCAGGGGTTGATTTATCATGATCAGGAGGTTTCTTCATTTGAAGCCTTTATCTTCTTGCCCATTTTTTCTAAGTGTTGGACCTCCTCAGCATTTTTCAACTGCAGCATCATGTTTTCCTGAGGAGGAGGTCATCATCATCATCTTGTCTTCGATGATGATCTGCATCATCATGTTCTTCGTCGACTGGGTTTTTCATCGTCATCATCATATTCAGTCATCGGGTGATGTTTGGTTTTTATCATGATGATGCTGCCGAGCTACAGTGCGCCCTGATCTGCTTGCGAGGGTGATGTTTCAAAGTCTCCGGTGATCTTCCTTTTATCACCTTGCGCGAGCATGATGATGATGTTGCTTATTCTTTGAATTGCTCGACCTAACTTGTTTTTTCCTAAGGGTCGTGTTCATCATCATCATATTTCCAGTTATCATCCTGCTGCTTGTGGAGGTCATCATATTTTCTGCCTTCATGATATTTCGCTCGGGTGATATTTTTATCATCGGGTGATCTTGGTTAACATCATCCTGATGATGTTGTTGAAGAATTGTAATTGCGACCCGATATTCACTAGGGTCATCATATTTTGGAACGTCAGGATGATCTTAGTCAATATCATCCTGATGATGTTGTATCACTTCTTGTTCTTTGTTTCTCATCCTGATGATGCTGACGTCATCCGTATATCAGGGTGATATTTTTCTTTCTGGCTATCTGCATCATGATATTCGCGAAGGAGGGGGTGATATTTTCATATCACCCGGATATATGTTTGTTTGTTCGAACATCATGATGATGTTGATATCAAGGAGATATCCGCCTGCTGGTTTCGCGTGTTATCTATTGAGGGTGATCTTTTCAAGCAGCATCATCATATTCAGTTTTCGCCCCGATCTCATAGAGGAGCTACAGTGCAACCTGATATTTGAACATCAGGAGGATATTTCCAAATATCTGGTTGTCTTCCGAATATCATGATGATGTTAATATGATGATGACGTCATCAAGGTCCGCGGGGGTCATATTTCTAACACTGATCATCTTGAAGAGACCTCCTGATATTTGCAAACATGATGATGACGTCATCCGGATATGAGGAGGTGCGCAGTAGGCAGATATGATGATGACGTCAGCAGGATATGATGATGACGTCATCAGGATGTTCATCGGCCAGATTTTTGTTATAAGCTCAGCAGGAGGATGTTCCTCCGAAGGATCAGGTTGTGCCGATTATCATGAAGGGTATATTTCAAATATCATGATGACGTCAGGGTGATATTTCGAGCATCAGGATATCATGCTGCTGGAAGATGATGATGATGAAGTCTATACTAGTGTCGTCAGGAGCAAAAGTACCGACATGATATATGCTCATGACCTAGTATATAAGGTGTTAATGAGATCATCGCGGGGTGCATGTGGGATATTGTTATCCTGCATTTTCAAATATCATGATGATGAGTCTCGGCGGGAAAAGCTTGCGATGGTCTGTATGATGATTTTCCCTAGGCCGCGGGTTGGTGCGCCATTAATGGCGATTGTTGCAGAGGTGTGGGCGATGGCGTGGGTCGGTCTTGTACCCGACTGGAGGTGTCAATCAGCGGGCAGGAGCGCAGGGCTCGAGAAATCTTCCTGTCTCCTCCCCTACCTGCTGCATTCAAGTTTGGGCGCCAATCCAGTTGTGTTTGAGCGCCATTTTCATGATACTGTGTATCTGGCGAAATTTTGGTCAACATTGTAATTAATTGCTGAGCACCTACCTGGCTGTTATAAGCAGGTGGTCTTGCTCATTTGAGAGGTTGTTGAAAGTTGATGATTTTGGCTCTGTAATGCATGACAAGCTGATCTGGTTGCTCTGTACAGCTTACCTGTGAGTTTATGTATCTCTTGTTGTTTGTTTTTGGCATGAACCCACTGATTTCATGATTAAACTTATATGAGAAATGCTGTTTGGCGTGTGTTGTGTTAATTCTGTCTCCAGTATTGCATGTATCCTTCTTCTGAATCTGGATGTTTGGTAATGTTTAGATTCTAGAGCATAGAATTCCTGTGTTGACTGTCTGACCTTTTAACTTCTACTCAAGGGGTAGATTAAACTGTTTCCAGGTTGAACATTGGGAGGGATATACTGCAGTAGGGATACCATAAGTAGAGATAACCTAACACTTTGTATTGGGAGATGCCTGTAAGGCAGGTATCACATATATCCCCTTGAAATCCAGTTTTAGTTGTTTATGCTGATCATTCACAGGTGTATGTCTATTGACTCCAGGCCCTGGATAGGCACCAATCATGCTTTGTTTTGTGTTATAACCATATCCAGCTTTGCATCCACACTTAAACTCCAAAGCAAAATCTAAAACCAACATTAGGACTTTAGAGTTAGTTTTAGGAACCTCAGTCCTCTGTCTACAACTGCAAATAGGCCCAAAGCTAGCCCCTTTGCCCTTATCTTTCAGTTTTGGTCTACTTACAGGAGGACAATCTACTTTCTGTCAGCATCCCAGCCTTGCATGCAAATCCTCATGGATGTGGAGTAGGGAATACCCCCCTAGGTCTTGCAGAGCCTGAAGAAGAAGAGGAGATAAAATATAGAGTCTATCTCCTACACTGTTGACCCCCTGGCCCAGAGATCCTGTTGATCACTGATGGCTACCTTGTAGGGAAATCTGGGAATAAGCATCCAGTCTGGGAAAAAGTCAACAGAAATTGGTGACTCTGCTGGGGACTGAGAAGTAAAAGTGCTATCTAATCGTCTCCAGTGATATATATGTGACCCATCTGAGTCAGCAACAGAAGAAAACACCCTGGGGAACCTTGTGAAAGAACCCTGGTTTTCAGAAGAAAACAGTTCCTAGCAATAGGTGGCGACTCCGAAGTAATCTCCCAACCGGTCAAAGTAAATTTATATGCAGGGGAGAAGATCCCAACAAAATCCTCTATTTGAAGAGTTACCGTTAACAAAAAGAATGATGTATAGAAGAAAGGGAACTGTCTCAGCTAGTCATGAGAGCTCCCCCAGAAAAAGTGATGAGGTACAAGATAACCCTAGGCCATCAGGACAGCATGCTCCTTATTTTTCAAGTGCAGAAGCTGATATCCAAGGTGCATATGAGAGGCAACAGGGTGGTAGTATGAGAATGAGGTCAGAGGTGTTCCAAGAACGCCCTTTTCTAGACCCAAGTGAGAGGTTTGAAGAGGCAGAGTCCCTAAGGGATGATGAAGATGATGACCCAAATGGTATGAGACCATCTACCTCCAGACCTAAGGATGAACAGCTAGCTGAAGAAATCAAAAGCCTAAGAGCAGAACTAGAATACCTACAAGCCATGAAAATCAGAGATGATATACAGCAGAAAGTGCAAGCCTTGAGAACTGCCCAAAATAATTCAGTTCCTACCTTAGAAAATGCAAATATGCAAAGACATCAGCAAAGATATGAAGTGCATCATCAGCATCATGATGACAGACAATATGTGAATGATGCTAGGATACCACTAAACAATGCAGGAAACCAAAATGCAAATAGAAATGTTAATGTTAATCAGCCAAACAGACAGCCCATGCAGCTAGATAGATTCAGGCAGCTGGTGTTTGATGGTATTCCTGGGTATCCTAACCCCATTGATAAGCATCTGAGGCTGCAAGTGCCTAAGTTTTCAGGAAACAATACAGTGTCAGGAGAAGATCATCTAAAGGCCTTCCAAAATGTCATGGACAATTTTGAGGTTGAGCATGAGGATGTTTTCATGAAGTCATTCATGCAATCCTTAATAGATGAGGCAAGAGAATGGTACAGGAATCTCCCTGACCGGAGTATTTCATCATGGGATGATTTTAAGAGGATATTCAAGGAGCAATATGGTGATAAAACTGACCCTAGCTTCTTTGTAAATGAGTTCACCAGCATCACCAAAGGGTCAAATGAGCAGGTTGCAGACTTTAATGCAAGATTTACTAAAGTGTTGAACAAATTGCCACATCATATGAGGCCAAATGAACCAATGTGCATAATTTTGTACATCAATGCCTTTGATGCAAAGACTGCATATGGACTAAGAGATAAAGGTCCTGCCACTCTCAGGGATGCTTTCAGAATTGCAGTAAATATTGAAAACAATAGGAAAGCATCAGGCAAGACAAATAGAAGGGATGATGTAAAAATTCTGCAGAATCCAAACAAGCCTCAGAACACTCAAGGTAGTACATCTGCTCCTGAAGATAAGATAGACAAACTGGCAAATGTTGTTAAGGACCTGAGCTATAGATTAGCTAGAAGTGAAAAAGGGATGGGTCCTGATAGGCAAGTCTATCAAAGACAGGAAAAGAGGCCATCATTACATGATATGCCTTATAACACCAATTGGCATGATGGTAAGCCTGTATTTTCACGTAACAACACAAGTCAGAGGGCTCAACATGCCAAGGAAACTCCTGATCCCCTGAAGAAAACTATAAATATTGCTGATGATGCTCCGTGGTGTATAATCTGTCAGATGCCACATTCACAGTCACAGTGCATGATTGCCCAATCTTTGTATGATAATGCTACATCTTGTAATGAGTGCAATGAGCCACATCATGTGCAGGATGATGATGTTAACATGATGTCCATAGGTAATGGATATACTCTATATGGTGCTGATGAGAAGACAGATGATCAGGTTCAGGCCTGCCAACAGTCCCCATATGATGAAGATCATGAGGATAATTATGTGTATGCTCAGAACTCACACAATTTTCTGAGTAGCTTACACCGACCTTCTGATGAGGAAATCAGAGCCTTCACAGCTGCAGCAGTTGCTCAGGTCAAGAGCAACTATAATCTCAGAGGTAAAAATCAGGTTGGCAGCCCACATCAGCCAGAAGATATTTCTGCAGGTCAGCAGATGCATGGTCATAAAGGAACTGAACCACAAAAAAGGCAGTGGGTAAATAACAAGCAGAACTTTAGATACAGAACAGGTCATGATTTCCAAGGACCAGAAAACAAAACCCCTCAGGCTGAAGATCAAAGTAGAGGTTCCCAAGACAGGAATGATGATCAGGGAACTATGAGAATGAAAGCTAAGTCAGCTCAGGATAAAAGCAAGATTGTGGAGCAAGCTACAACTGCTGTACAAAACTGTGCTCCATTTGATATAGCCCAGATCCTCACTCAGGTAAAGGTCTCTGTTCCACTTATGGAACTCATGAAAGTGGAAGAGATCAAGAATAGGACAATATCCCTAATCTCAGGGGTACCTTTTCAAGCTAAGCAAAATGATCAGACCCAGGGTGAGAAACAGGTCATGTGCAATGAAGAAGATGAGACTCCTGAAGTCTATTTAGGAATGACCATGACAAAGTGTCCTTCACAGGTGGAACCATTTTATGTTTCCCTGGTTATAAATGGTAAAATAATTAGAAATTGTATGCTTGACTCTGGAGCATCCACAAATGTCATGCCTTTGGCTATCATGCAACAAACAGGATTAAAAATTGACAAGGCATGTGGAAAATGCTATGCAATGGATGCCAGAGAGGTACCAGTTATTGGAATCATGAAGGATGTGGATTTCAAACTGGCAGCATTTCCTGAAAAGAAATATAAGATGAATATAACAGTGGTTGACATCAAGCCACAGTATGGTATGCTGCTGTCAAGAAGATGGGCAGCACTAATTGGTGGAAGTATGCAGCTGGACCTATCATATGCCATGATTCCAATGAATGGCAGGGATGTCAAGCTAATTAGAGAGCAAAGATCATCAGAGACAGTGGAAGACCAAGAAGCAAATGAACAGGTGTGCTTTGTAGACACTGACTGTGATAACTTCAAGGTTGTCTCAGATGATGCAGAAGACAAAAAGAAAAATGCCTGCACTGAAGAGCTGGATCAGCAAGGATTATGGACCATGTTTTTTGATGGAGCTTGTGCAAAAGAAGGCTCTGGAGCTGGAGTTGTTTTCCTGTCTCCAACTGGTAAGCTCCTCAAATCCTCTTTCTTGCTGAGGTTTGATTGCACAAATAATATTGCAGAATATGAGGCTTTACTTTTAGGCCTGAATATTGCTCTAAAACATGGAATTAAGATGTTAAGAGTATTTGGAGACTCTGAGCTGATTGTATCCCAAATTAGAAATAAGTATGCTGCAAAGAATAAAAGACTGAAACAATACAAGCATGCTGTTTGGGATACTATTGAGTTATTTGATGCATTTTCAATTGGCTGGGTAGAAAGGTCAAAAAATGTTATGGCTGATTTCTTAGCCAATGTTGCAATAAGGCCAGATGACATCACTCTGTCAGGTGTCACAGATGTAGAAGTTAAAATTAGGCCTGCCATACCAGAAAACATATGCAGTTGGCAAGTTTTTAATGATGATAGGGATTTGCTGAAATTTTTGCACTGCATAGATGAGTATGAGAACCAACAGATTGATTTCCAAGCTTTTGTAGAAACTGTAGATGGAAAAGAGACTCTTGTAGGGAAGGAGATCATCCAGTTGAAGACTAACAAGATCCCTAGAGGGTTAGTGGCTTTGGAAAGAGCCTTTGACAGTAGAGACAAAATGGTCACAAGGACATCCCCCACAAATAAGGAGGATTTAGAAGAAATAAATTTGGGGACATCTCAGGCCCCTCAGAAGGTATATATTGGCAAACAGCTCAAACCACACATAAGAAGTATGCTGATTGCATTGCTAAAAAGGTATAAACATGTTTTTGCTTGGTCATATGAGGACCTAAAAGCTTATAGAGAAGACTTATTCCAGCATGAGATCCCACTGAAACCTGAAGCTAAGCCATTTAGACAGAGGCAAAGGCCTATAAATCCTACCTTAGCTCTCAAGATGCAGGAAGAACTCAAAAGGCTCAGGGATGCTGGAATAATTGTGCCCATCAGACATTCAACTTGGGTGTCTAACCTTGTCCCAGTCAGGAAAAAGAATGGTGATATTAGGCTTTGTGTGGATTTCAGGAACTTGAATGTATCCTCTTTGAAGGATAACTATCCATTGCCTAATATGGAAGCTATGTTGCAGAAAGTGACTGGTTGTGAACTCCTATCCATGATGGATGGATTTTCAGGATATAACCAGGTGAAGGTAAAAGAATCAGAACAGTATAAGACTGCCTTTACCACTCCATGGGGAACATATGTGTATGTTAGAATGCCATTTGGACTAACAAATGCAGGTGCTACATTTCAGAGAGCAATGGATGTTGCTTTTGCAGGGCTGATTGATTCAATCCTGGCAGTATATCAGGATGACCTGACTGCCTACTCAAAGAAAGAGGAGCAGCATTGTATGCATCTGGAGCAGATCTTCATAAGAGCACTAGAATATGGTATTTCTTTAAACCCAAGGAAGTGTGCCTTTGGAGTAGTTGAAGGAAAGCTTCTGGGACACATTGTTTCCAAGGATGGAGTCAGGATAGATCCAGAGAGAGTGGCAGCCATTGACAGGATCCAAATGCCAAAAACTGTGAAAGGAGTTCAGTCCTTCTTTGGACAGGTAAACTTTGTCAGAAGATTTGTTCCCAACTTTGCAGAGATCACAAGGAACATTTCCAAGATGATGAAGAAGGATGCAACTGTCAACTGGGAAAGGGAAGCAACAGAGTCATTTCAGAATATCAAAGAGGCAATAAAGATGGCCCCTGTTCTTAAATCTCCTGATTTTTCTAGGCCATTTCAAGTGTTTTCTTTTGCTTCCTTTCATACTGTAGCTGCATGTTTGTTACAGAAAAATGAAGATGGTTTTGAACAGCCCATCGCCTTCTTCAGTATGTCCCTGCAGGCCTCTGAATTGAAGTATGATATTATGGAAAAGCAGGCATATGCACTTGTTAGAGCCATTAAAAGTTTCAGACCATACTTGGTAGGGTCACATATAATTGCATATGTACCTCATGCTGCAGTCAAAGACATATTCACTCAGCAGGAGGTGACTGGAAGAAGGTGCAGATGGATAAACAAACTGCAGGAATTCAACATAGACATACAAGTTACTAAGTTGATAAGGGGACAAGGACTAGCCATGATGATGGCACAGTCAAACTTGGAAGCATGCCAAGTTAATGCAGTCCAAGATGAGAATGTAAGTGTATCAGGATCTGAATGGTACAAGGACATTATCTATTACTTGCAAAATCTGAATTGTCCTTCCCATTTCAGTGACTATCAAAAGAGGACTCTAAAGCTACATGCAATCAGGTATGTCATTGTTCAAGGTGAGCTGTACTGGAAAAATCCTGATGGTGTGCTGCTGAGATGTGTGGATAAGAACATGGCTAACAATATTTTGATTGACATGCATAAAGGATTATGTGGTGGCCATTATACTGCCCAAACAACAGCTCATAAAATTCTCAGGGCAGGATATTGGTGGCCCACTCTCTTTTCAGATGCACAAAAGTTAGTAAGGAAGTGTGACCCTTGCCAGAGATTCTCAGGAAAGCTGAAATATCATGGTGCTTTACCCCTCAGAACTGCACCTGTGAATGCTCCATTCCAGCAATGGGGAATTGATTTTATAGGGGAAATTACAGACAAATCAAGTGGGGGACACAGTTGGATTTTGGTGGCAACTGACTACTTTACCAAATGGATTGAGGCCATTCCAACTAAAAGAGCTACAAGTAAGGTGGTGACAGACTTCATACTAGAGAACATCATCATCAGGTTTGGAGTACCATCTAAAATAATCACTGATAATGCTATGTGCTTCAGATCAGGTGAGTTTGTTGATTTTTGCACAGGTATGGGATAAGCTTGTCATATACATCACCATATCACCCACAAGGAAATGGTCAAGCAGAATCAAGCAATAGGAGCATCATGAAAATTGTCAAGAGGATACTGGACAAGAACAAGAGAGCTTGGGACTCAAAGTTGAATTTAGCAGTATGGGCTGACAGAGTGACTGTGAAAAGGGCTATTGGGAAGTCACCTTTTGAGCTAGTATATGGTGCATCAGCTAGACTGCCCATAAACAATCTCCTACCAGTTTACAGATTCATTCAAGAGTATGATGAGGAGATTGAAGATCTCATGACAGAAAGAGTGAATCAGCTGGTTGCATTGGATGAAGACAGAAGGAGAGCCCACCAGATCAATCTCAAAAGACAACAAGGGGTGAAATATCAGTTTGACAGGAGAGCTACAAAAAGGAAGTTTCAAGTAAATGATCTGGTGCTCATTTGGAATGCTAAAGATCAGGAAAAGGGTAAACATGGTAAGTTTCAACCCTTATGGATGGGCCCATATCAGGTTTGCAATACTCATGGGGAGGATTCTTATTTCCTCCAGGCCCTAGATGGTGAAATTCTGGAATTGCCTGTGCATGGCCAATTCCTTAAGTTCTATTTTGCATAATGACTGGTTGCTGTGCACATTTGTAAAATATGTATGTAGTGTAAATGCCTTGTACAGCTCGCGTTTTTTGGCTTTTTGTCAGGTCTGCCCGGAGATCTGGTTCTCGCTGCAGGTTTTCACCTACACGTCCCCATTCGGAGCCACTGTTGACACTCATTTTGACCAGGGGTTGATTTATCATGATCAGGAGGTTTCTTCATTTGAAGCCTTTATCTTCTTGCCCATTTTTTCTAAGTGTTGGACCTCCTCAGCATTTTTCAACTGCAGCATCATGTTTTCCTGAGGAGGAGGTCATCATCATCATCTTGTCTTCGATGATGATCTGCATCATCATGTTCTTCGTCGACTGGGTTTTTCATCGTCATCATCATATTCAGTCATCGGGTGATGTTTGGTTTTTATCATGATGATGCTGCCGAGCTACAGTGCGCCCTGATCTGCTTGCGAGGGTGATGTTTCAAAGTCTCCGGTGATCTTCCTTTTATCACCTTGCGCGAGCATGATGATGATGTTGCTTATTCTTTGAATTGCTCGACCTAACTTGTTTTTTCCTAAGGGTCGTGTTCATCATCATCATATTTCCAGTTATCATCCTGCTGCTTGTGGAGGTCATCATATTTTCTGCCTTCATGATATTTCGCTCGGGTGATATTTTTATCATCGGGTGATCTTGGTTAACATCATCCTGATGATGTTGTTGAAGAATTGTAATTGCGACCCGATATTCACTAGGGTCATCATATTTTGGAACGTCAGGATGATCTTAGTCAATATCATCCTGATGATGTTGTATCACTTCTTGTTCTTTGTTTCTCATCCTGATGATGCTGACGTCATCCGTATATCAGGGTGATATTTTTCTTTCTGGCTATCTGCATCATGATATTCGCGAAGGAGGGGGTGATATTTTCATATCACCCGGATATATGTTTGTTTGTTCGAACATCATGATGATGTTGATATCAAGGAGATATCCGCCTGCTGGTTTCGCGTGTTATCTATTGAGGGTGATCTTTTCAAGCAGCATCATCATATTCAGTTTTCGCCCCGATCTCATAGAGGAGCTACAGTGCAACCTGATATTTGAACATCAGGAGGATATTTCCAAATATCCGGTTGTCTTCCGAATATCATGATGATGTTAATATGATGATGATGTCATCAAGGTCCGCGGGGGTCATATTTCTAACACTGATCATCTTGAAGAGACCTCCTGATATTTGCAAACATGATGATGACGTCATCCGGATATGAGGAGGTGTGCAGTAGGCAGATATGATGATGACGTCAGCAGGATATGATGATGACGTCATCAGGATGTTCATCGGCCAGATTTTTGTTATAAGCTCAGCAGGAGGATGTTCCTCCGAAGGATCAGGTTGTGCCGATTATCATGAAGGGTATATTTCAAATATCATGATGACGTCAGGGTGATATTTCGAGCATCAGGATATCATGCTGCTGGAAGATGATGATGATGAAGTCTATACTAGTGTCGTCAGGAGCAAAAGTACCGACATGATATATGCTCATGACCTAGTATATAAGGTGTTAATGAGATCATCGCGGGGTGCATGTGGGATATTGTTATCCTGCATTTTCAAATATCATGATGATGAGTCTCGGCGGGAAAAGCTTGCGATGGTCTGTATGATGATTTTCCCTAGGCCACGGGTTGGTGCGCCATTAATGGCGATTGTTGCAGAGGTGTGGGCGATGGCGTGGGTCGGTCTTGTACCCGACTGGAGGTGTCAATCAGCGGGCAGGAGCACAGGGCTCGAGAAATCTTCCTGTCTCCTCCCCTACCTGCTGCATTCAAGTTTGGGCGCCAATTCGGTTGTGTTTGAGCGCCATTTTCATGATACTGTGTATCTGGCAAAATTTTGGTCAACATTGTAATTAATTGCTGAGCACCTACCTGGCTGTTATAAGCAGGTGGTCTTGCTCATTTGAGAGGTTGTTGAAAGTTGATGATTTTGGCTCTGTAATGCATGACAAGCTGATCTGGTTGCTCTGTACAGCTTACCTGTGAGTTTATGTATCTCTTGTTGTTTGTTTTTGGCATGAACCCACTGATTTCATGATTAAACTTATATGAGAAATGTTGTTTGGCGTGTGTTGTGTTAATTCTGTCTCCAGTATTGCATGTATCCTTCTTCTGAATCTGGATGTTTGGTAATGTTTAGATTCTAGAGCATAGAATTCCTGTGTTGACTGTCTGACCTTTTAACTTCTACTCAAGGGGTAGATTAAACTGTTTCCAGGTTGAACATTGGGAGGGATATACTGCAGTAGGGATACCATAAGTAGAGATAACCTAACACTTTGTATTGGGAGATGCCTGTAAGGCAGGTATCACATATATCCCCTTGAAATCCAGTTTTAGTTGTTTATGCTGATCATTCACAGGTGTATGTCTATTGACTCCAGGCCCTGGATAGGCACCAATCATGCTTTGTTTTGTGTTATAACCATATCCAGCTTTGCATCCACACTTAAACTCCAAAGCAAAATCTAAAACCAACATTAGGACTTTAGAGTTAGTTTTAGGAACCTCAGTCCTCTGTCTACAACTGCAAATAGGCCCAAAGCTAGCCCCTTTGCCCTTATCTTTCAGTTTTGGTCTACTTACAGGAGGACAATCTGCTTTCTGTCAGCATCCCAGCCTTGCATGCAAATCCTCATGGATGTGGAGTAGGGAATACCCCCCTAGGTCTTGCAGAGCCTGAAGAAGAAGAGGAGATAAAATATAGAGTCTATCTCCTACACTGTTGACCCCCTAGCCCAGAGATCCTGTTGATCACTGATGGCTACCTTGTAGGGAAATCTGGGAATAAGCATCCAGTCTGGGAAAAAGTCAACACCTACCATAATTCTACATCATAATCCATTATCTACCTAATCCATCTCCCATCCATGCAACCCCTTATCAACATCTATGAGCATAATGACATGGTCCATGCGATGACATCCATCTCCAATGGGACTACCAACCTTCATAGCACTAAACACTTGAGTCCCTCCTATCCATTACCATGGTGAAAACCTGGCAAACAGGTGCCATGTGTAATTGTCAACCCATCTAAAAGCAAAAAAAAAAAAAAAAGCAAAAAAACAAAAAAAATAAAAATCAAAAAAGTAAAGATAAATCCCTTTGTCCAACGGTGAAAACCTAGTAAACAGGCACCTTGGATAAGTACCATGATGAAAACCTGGCAAACAGGCGTCATGTGTAGGTTGATCTTCTATGTCACTTACACTTGGGGGCACATTGTCTCATCCAACCTATCCATTTCCAAACTATATATACCAGTATATCATTTTCCATCCTATCATGTCCTACCTTTACCACATCATCATACCATCCTTAGCCATTACATAAACAAGCCTATCCTATTGAACCCATTTATCCATTCATCCATCCTTCTGCCTTTTGATTTTGATGAAGACATAGGGGCAAAATGTTGAAGCATGTTTGGATATTTCTTGGCATACCTTCTTTCCAAACCAAGTCCTATCCATTAACCATTTATCCATCCCATTCAAACCAATCCATCATGTCATCCCTTGGTCATGAACTTTTTCATGTCAAAATCCTTAGCATTACCACCTAGAATGGGGCAAGTTCTTCTGATGCAACACAGCCTTTAGAGATCACATCTTAGCTCTCTTATGATCCATCCACTTTGGCGTATCCTTATCATGAGCTTTCCATCTTATAGCTTATCCCTGTCCACTTATCATGAGCTTTCCACTATAGCCTACCTATCCGTTTATCATGAGGCATGCATCCATCTCTTATATGGCCTATCCTCTTATCTATCCATCTATCATGAGCCTTTCATCCCATTTACTATGAACCCATCCTTTTATCCATCCTTTGCACCTAGACTTGGTTTTCCCTTGTCATTGGTATCTAGCACAAAGGCTACCCCAATTGTAAATCCATTGACATCCCAAAACATTCAAAAACACAAAAAAAGTTAAAATATTCCCCAAAAATTCAAAAAAACCAAATATTTCAAAAACACCAAAAAATCAAAATATTCCCAAAAACACAAAAAAATCAATATCCAACGAAAAATCCAAGCAATAAAACCAATCACATCATCCACAACAATCCACTCCATCAACATCAATCAAAATCAAAATCATCATCATCAATTCTTCTTATCAATAACATTCATTCATCCATCTCAATCAATCACTTCTTCTAATCATATCAATCAAATCAATCTAAGCAATGATCTTAAATCCAAGTCATATTAATCCATATCAAGCAAGCTAATCAATCAAGGAACATTATCCAATCAAATCAACAAGTTTTTGATCATAATCTTGTCATGAGACCAAATTAATCATCATCGATCATCATCAATGGGATATAGCATTCCCACATCCTTGTATTGATCTAGGGATATAGCTTTCCCCACAATGACAAAACTATCTATTATCATCAACAAATGAAACAATCAATCATTGGTTTATGACTTGACAAGGGCAATACCTTGTTTGTTTTACATCCTTTGAGCATACTAAGAACACTTGCTTATGCTTAGACTGAGTGGACACTCTAATCATCACACCACCACTATCATCATTCAAAACAAATCCAATCACTTCAACAAATCAAAGGCAGCTCAATCCACCACATATCATCCCATCATCAACATTTCATCAAATCAATCTATCCTTCATCAATCTTCATCCTTTAATCATCCAATCAAATTATTCCATGCAATGATCCAAATGCAAGCCCATCCTTAATCCATACCAATCAAGTTAATCAATCAAGCCAAGTTATCTAAACACAATCCATGGTCTTGATCCTAGCCTTGTTGTAAGCCAAATCACTCAGCCAATTAGCCAACCAACTCAGCAAACAACCTTGTGTTGATCTAGGGATATAGCTTTCTCCGCAATGACAACACTCTCAACTATCATCATCAAACAATTAATCATTGGTTTACAGCTTCACAGGGGCAATACCTTGTTTGTTTTTGAATCATTTGTGCATGCTTGCTTGCTTGCTTGTGTGTGTTATCTTTTTATCTTGCATTTGTATCACATCAATACCATTCCAGCTAATATTCATATCTTGTATCCAGACAAGGTTGTATTACGCTGGGGCACGAGACACATCGTCACCCTGGTCCTTATACCTTGGTGCATAACGTCAAGTGCTATATCAAACATTATGGTTGCTCACTTTCATTGCAGCATAACGCATCATTCATTTCTTCTATCCATTCCCTTAGCTATCTTTCTTAGCCAAACTATTTCTTTTCGAGAGCCTACTCGTGTTTGTCCAACCCACATATCCTCTCGAGGGGGCATCATCATCCTATCTTTCCATCATCATTATATCCTTACATCATCATCATCATTTTCCTTTATCCATACCTTAACTTCTTTGAAATGATGTTACTCGACATAAAGCGTATCATCTCGAACATCATCTCAAAGAGGGGCAAAATGTAGACACCCAAATTTGTCCCAAACTTTGTCCATGTCCTACAACACCTTGTTAAAACATTATCCTAGACATCATGTAGCATTTTGTCCTAAATCCCACTCTTAATCCCATTTATCCATTAAGCCAATTAATTAAATAAATTTTATTTATTTAATTAAAATCCCATCTTAATCCCATCCTTATCCCACTTAGCCAATTAATTAAATAAATTTTATTTATTTAATTAATTTCTATATCATATCCTAATCCCACTATCCAATTAATTAAATAAATTTTATTTATTTAATTAATATCCAACTCATATCCTAACTAATTCAAATATTTTATTTGAATTAAGTTCTCATCATAAGCCGACTTTCCAATTAATTAAATAAATTTTATTTATTTAATTAATTTATCTTATCATTTAGCCGACATGTGTGCCTCTTTCATTTAAAAAGATAAGTGGTACTACAACCTTTTATTTAATATCTTTCACATGTAGTACTTTTTATGTACACAAGCACACATGAGCCCTATTCTCCTTGACACTTGTCAAATGACTACAACTCCCTTGAAGAGTGGGAATACCTAATCAATCCTAGCCGTCCACATCAATCAATTAGCTTTTTAATCTCAACCATCCATCCGAACTAAGCCTTTCCTATAAATCAAACCCCTCACAAGCCATTAGCATGCATTGAGCTTCAAGTAACATTATTCTGCCAAATTATCATTAGCATGCATTGATCCTCAAGTATCCACATGCTGTCAAAATATCATTAGAGCCTTTGCATCCTTCAACTATCATCCTCATATCATCTTCATCTTAATGTTATGCTGCAGAAGTGAACACCCAACATTCTTTCAACAATAATCCTTCAAAATCTTGCATGCTCATGCGAGGTGGAGAAGAGCAATGGAGATAAATCAAGCATAGCGTGGAGATCGGTTTGCATTTATATTTGTTATTTTAATTTTCATGTTGTCTTGTGCTTCATTGTGCATTGCTAGGGTTTTTATCATTGCCGATTATTCATTTGCCCTGATTTGCAATTTTACCCTAATCATCCTTTCTTTCCATCATCATTATATCCTTACATCATCATCATCATTTTCCTTTATCCATACCTTAACTTCTTTGAAATGATGTTACTCGACATAAAGCGTATCATCTCGAACATCATCTCAAAGAGGGGCAAAATGTAGACACCCAAATTTGTCCCAAACTTTGTCCATGTCCTACAACACCTTGTTAAAACATCATCCTAGACATCATGTAGCATTTTGTCCTAAATCCCACTCTTAATCCCATTTATCCATTAAGCCAATTAATTAAATAAATTTTATTTATTTAATTAAAATCCCATCTTAATCCCATCCTTATCCCACTTAGCCAATTAATTAAATAAATTTTATTTATTTAATTAATTTCCATATCATATCCTAATCCCACTATCCAATTAATTAAATAAATTTTATTTATTTAATTAATATCCAACTCATATCCTAACTAATTCAAATATTTTATTTGAATTAAGTTCTCATCATAAGCCGACTTTCCAATTAATTAAATAAATTTTATTTATTTAATTAATTTATCTTATCATTTAGCCGACATGTGTGCCTCTTTCATTTAAAAAGATAAGTGGTACTACAACCTTTTATTTAATATCTTTCACATGTAGTACTTTTTATGTACATAAGCACACATGAGCCCTATTCTCCTTGACACTTGTCAAATGACTACAACTCCCTTGAAGAGTGGGAATACCTAATCAATCCTAGCCGTCCACATCAATCAATTAGCTTTTTAATCTCAACCATCCATCCGAACTAAGCCTTTCCTATAAATCAAACCCCTCACAAGCCATTAGCATGCATTGAGCTTCAAGTAACATTATTTTGCCAAATTATCATTAGCATGCATTGATCCTCAAGTATCCACATGCTGTCAAAATATCATTAGAGCCTTTGCATCCTTCAACTATCATCCTCATATCATCTTCATCTTAATGTTATGCTGCAGAAGTGAACACCCAACATTCTTTCAACAATAATCCTTCAAAATCTTGCATGCTCATGCGAGGTGGAGAAGAGCAATGGAGATAAATCAAGCATAGCGTGGAGATCGGTTTGCATTTATATTTGTTATTTTAATTTTCATGTTGTCTTGTGCTTCATTGTGCATTGCTAGGGTTTTTATCATTGCTGATTATTCATTTGCCCTGATTTGCAATTTTACCCTAACATACACAATAGTCAAATACCTAGATATCTATAGTAAGACTTTATTTGAAATAACTTCTAAAATTCTAGAAAGCCTTGCAAAAATTCTAAAAATAAGAAAAGAGAATGCAAAAGCTAAAGACTTTGAGCTCTGGGAGCATGTGCTAATAAAATTGTGTCCTCAAATTACTCTGGATCAAAAGAACCTGATATTCAAAGAAGTGAAAGAGGACTTCAGGAGTAATATCAGAATGAATATGCTCATGCTGGGAGAGATTGATAAGATAGTTAAAGATACTCAAGAGATTCTTCTGAATGCATTGAAAAGGCATAATCTTCCCATTATTGAAGAAGAAACTGATAATGAAATTGATTCCTTCATTCCAAATGTTGAGGAGTTGAAAGAAAGTGAACAATAAGCTAACATCTCTACTCTGCAAGATGAAATGCTAAATAAAGGAGATGAAGAGATGGTGGAGGAAGTTAATTTTGATGGTGCAGAGGAAACTCAAATTCCTCTGGACCAATCTGTTGGAGAATATACTAAGATGAATACAGAAGTGGATGCTCCTGGTGAAGATGAGTCTGTGAAGAATACAGAGCAAGAAGCAAAAGAGGTTAAGGAAAAGGATGAACAAGAAGGAAAATCAACATAGAATATTAAAGAACAAAATCAAGACGACAGTACCGGCAAGGATCTAAAAGATGGTGTTACATTTTTGGCAAGAGACACTGTAGATGTAGTCAAGAAATTACTTTAGAAAGACAAGCTTGAGTTTGATGAACCAGAGCTGATTCAAGGACCTATCAATTTTGACACTCTTTCCCCTCTACAAAAGATGAAGTTAACATCTGTGGCACAAGCAAAAACAAGAGAGGAGATTCTAAAAACTCACATTGAGGACAATGAGTTGCTTGGTCTTGCCTCCAAAATTCTAGAAAAGATTATGCCAACCTTTCAAAAGGATTCATCTGACTCTCCCTCCGGTTAGCTGAAGAGTTTGATACACTCTGTAAGTACTCATTTTGAAACTTTTGAGAAGTCAGTAGAAGTTAAAGTAAAAAATGAATATAATGAGAAGAGATTTGCTGAAATAAGGAAAGTAATTAGCTATGATAGATCAGTGCTTGATATCAGTGTAAAGAGTATTCAAAATGCTCTCTCTGAAGGTGCAGAGATCTATAAGTTTTGTCTAAATTGGTCTAAATTTGTTGAAGATATTGAGAAGAAGATTAAGGACTTAGAGCTCAAACTGTCTAACATTTCTCAGTCATATAGTCCTTTAACTGAGTCTGTAGCAACCAAAGAATGTCAAGTAGTAAGTTTACAAAATGAATTGAGTAATTTGGAGAAGGAAAAGGTCAAATTTTTGGGCAGATTAGATGAGCTCCGGGGACTGATTTCCCCCAAGTTAGAAACTATGTATGACCTATTGGCAGAATCCCAAGTTGTTGTTGCTACTAGTGATCCTACTGATCTTCAAAAGGTAGAATCACAAACATTTTTGTTTAGTGGGTATATATCTATTTTGGGCAGCATAAAGAAGAACTGGGATAGTGAATTGTCACAGTTGAAAAATATTTTTGATGATATATTTTTGCTGATAAACAAGGCTTAAGGACTATGTGTTCATACGCGAAAGTATATACTTAGAGTTTTGACTCGTGTACATAATTCTTTTTGCATGAATTTTATATTACGGATCCTAGCCTTTGCCATTGATGTCAAAGGGGGAGAGGAAAAGCAATGAAAAATGAGGAATTCATCTAAGGGGGAGCATTGGAAATCACAAGTGTAAATAGTAAGGAGGAGTTGTTCTAACACTTAGTCATTTTTCACTAAGTGTTGCCATTAATGCCAAAGGGGGAGATTGTTGGCAAGAGACACTGCTAGGCATGTTAGGTGTTGTCATTGATGGCAACTAAATCTATCTTACACATCCATATTACATCATTTGATCATACCAGAAGTCAAAGTGCGGATTCATCTAAGTCCGGATAGACAGGAATAGAGCATTTGATAGGGTTCAACATATTAGTCTGCATTTCTCCACAGGTAATCACATTGTGATGTGGATCTGAGGGAATGTTAAGGGATGTCACGGCTACCTAAATCTAAGATTTTAGCCTCTAGTGATGAAGGGATTGTAAGTTACAAGCATCTAAGTATTGGGTTTCGGTTAGATAGTTCAGTCCAGTGAAGAACATGCTGACTAGGTGTTTGATCATTGTCCGGATTAGGAAAAGTTATTGGTTGAGTAATTTGTGAGATCCAGTGGTGACTTGGATACAGAGGTTTTGGTCTGCATTGGTGTTTGTGCATGGATTCATCTAATAGAATAGTGTTCTTAAAAAGTCTCTAATTTTTTCTTAAGGCCGACTGCAGTTGATACAATTTCATGTAGCGGATATATATAATCGATGAGTTTGAGCATTTCAGGGTGTGTAGTTGTGAATATGATGGAATAAGTGTGAAGTATAGTAGAATCAAGTGTGAAGTGAAGAGATCTAAGCTTCAGATCATGGCAAAGTAATGAAGCAAGGTAGAGAGAGATGAAGTGTGTAAAGTCAGTGTACTGAGCTCAGCCAGAACTGTAATCTTGCATTGTTAGATGCTATTCCTTAGTTCAAACATTCCAGTGAAATTTTGTAATTGATTTGTACGTAGTGAGCCTCTTTGAGTGGTGAGCTCTGGGTAGTGTACCTAAAGGCATGCACCTTCCCCATTTGTAATACTTTTAACAGAGTATAAATTATTGTGGGCTAACCCCCACCGTGGTTTTTCCCTTAACCAGGTTTCCACGTAAAAATCCCAGTGTTCATGTGTTGTGATCTTGTTGCTTTTGTTCTTGTGTTCATGCTTCTTTCTTTTGGATGTATGTGGTAAATTAATAAAGGAACAAATTAATAAGTTTTGTAGAACACCGATTCACCCCCCCTCTCAGTGTTCCTTAATTTCAACACTTCTCTGCCTCTTGATGAGACAATTGACCTCACAAATGATGAGGTGACAAAGGATGTAGTATCTAGCCCCATGAAGCCCTTAGTTAGAAACACAACAATAACACCCTTAGGCACATCCTAGGTACAGAAGATCACCAGAACTAAAGAGGAAGTTGAATATCCAGAGGTGGTGGCAAAGAAGATAGGCCTGGATGGGTTAGTCAAAAAACTAACCAATCTAGTTGCACTTGATTTAACATATGATGAGGCTGAAGATATAGAAAATAATAAGGCCATGGACTATGAGCATATTGAAGATAATTCAACTATGAATACTAATATGGAGGTACATACTAAAGTGCCTACTCAGCATGATGTCCATGACATTGATAAGGGACATGTTGAGGTATTTGCGAAAGAATAATAGATGTAGAGATATGGACAAATAGATCCTATGGTCACATATGGGTCTCAAGATCTTAAAGATACATAAATATTGCTATCTAGACAAGAAGGTCTAATGAATAAAAATGATGAGGATGAAGTAGAAGAGATAGCAGATGGTGATAACCAAGAGGTTAATCAGGATGCACAAGACCCTAGCCATCAAGAAACTAATGTGAACACTGCTCCACCTCAAAATGAGCAACAAGTGCATAATCAAAATATAATGACATCTTAGGATATGCACATTGATGCAAACAAGTAGGATGAGGATATCCAAATAGAGGTGCCAGTGAATGAGGAGGCTATAAAAGAAAAGTCTAGAGAACAGACTAAGAACACAAAAGATGTTGCACCAAAAGATGAACAACAACAACAAAATGTACAAGAGGAGGACATTTCAAAGGACAAGAATGTGGAAGTGCATGATGCTCACATTGGGCAAACTGATCAACAAAGGTCTAGACCTAGTGTGCCACATTGGCTCACACATGAGGTAAATTAGCCTCAGATTAGTAATTCTTGCAATTTTGATATTTCTTCATTATTTTTAGTAGAGGTAGAAAAACCAAAGCGAAGAGCTAGGGCTACTTCAGCAGTAAAGAGAGACCCCATAATAGGAAGAAAGACATCTCAGGTAGTTGTACCCATTGCAAACAAGCCAAAGGGGGAAATAAAGGCTGATGAATTTTCAAATAACCACATTAGACCTAGGCTTTGCAACTACAAAGCAGGAATATCAAGAGGCTAAAGAGAGCATAGATGCCTTTCTTACCAAAATAGCCAAGGAAAAGGATAAGAATAAAGAATACAAGGAGCAAATTTCTCAAATGCAAGCATTCATTAAGGGATTGGTGGCACCAACAAATGTACCCATCATAGCCTCCACATTCCTGACATTAGTGTCACAACAAGAGATCACTAGACTAGATGCTATGAAGCACCAGGTGCATGTGATGAATAATTGGTTCAGAAAGTTCCTAGATGAAGGAGATAAAGTGATAAGGATATCTTTGTCAAACTAGGAAATGTTGAGAAACATAAAGAAGAAGGCTGATGACCTGAAGAAAGAGGTCGGTAGAAGATTGATCAAAAGTAGTCAAGATCTAACTACATTAAAAGATATGAGAAGGGTGGATGTAAGTACCCTCATGAACAAGAATGTCCTGACATCCTAGATGTTACCAAAGTTAGATACTTGGTTTGAGGATGTAAGATTTGAAGTCAACATATTGAAATGATGTAATGCTAAAATGGATGACACTAGTACAAAGGCACATCAACTCATATTTGAGGAGCTAGAGATTTTGGAGATCTTGGAAGGAGAGGTTGAAGGTAAAATCAAGAATCAAGATGAGGAGTTTGCAATCAAAGCCTTCAGAGATAACTTTGCTTCAGTTTTGGATGATCCTATTCAACACTTTTCAGAGGATGCCATTAATAATGTAATGCTGATGAGATATAAAATTGATGAATATAACAAAGAGCTAGACAATCAAACCAACAGGTGGATAACATTGTAAGGACAACTGAAAGCACAAGAGCATGCTGCTGCCAAGGCAATAGTGTAGGGTAGAGTAGAAATAAATAATTCTATTCAAGCATATGCCCCATCCAAGGAATTAGATGCTAGATAATAGAGGAACCATCTACATATGAGGAATCCAATGGGAATGAGGGGTCAAGTGGTCGTATTGACCAAATCAAGGATTTGAAATATTCCAAGCATGCTAGTTGTACTCCACTATATTGATTGCCAACTGGCAATCATGCGCCACATTTAATCCTAATCGTTAGATCATGTGATCAGTTGTAACCACATCCTCTCCTTGTTCTATAAAAGGAGGAGGATTGTCATTTGTACATTATTAGGATCTTAATCGAGAGAGAATTGTTGAGCTACATGGTTCTTTCTTGAGACTGATTGTATATATGCATACATTTTGAATGTTGAATGAAATAGAGATTAGATTATAGTTACATCGTAAATCTTGAGTAATCTTTGGGGATGATATCTAGACATCTCACTTTGATTTGCAACATCCCTTGGAGTGTATTTCAGTTTGTGAATGTTGTTGTTATCCTTTTCCCTTTGAAGATTAGCATCAACTGTGTGTAGTTGTGGAGTAACCTAGCAAAGCATGGTTTGATTTGTCTCTTTTCATGAAATGTTGAATTGTGAATATGGATCAATGGTCAAAATTCACTCATTCCAAATATAGTTAGAATTTAAGTTCATTTTCCTTTAAATTTCATTAAACATCATCATCAACTACAAAATATTGATACATGATAAGAAGAACATAGAAAATATGTATAGGTCCATGGATACATGAATATCTGATGCATATTTGAACAAATCACATGTAAAATTGGAAATATCATGTAAATAATTGGAAATAATGATAAAGATAATAGAAATATCATCTTATAGGCACAATATTTAGAAGAATTTTAGGTGCAGAAGTAGAATCGAGTGAAGATTAGTCTAAATTTATGAAAATTCAGAAGAACTAATAAAAGTTAAATAAATCATCATGAATAATCTTAATCAGATTAAAGATCAACATAAATTCACATGAATATCTGCATATTCTGGTTAGAGATTGTAGGATTTAACATCATTTGTTGAGATTTACATAGAAATAGGTGAAATAGATCAATTATCTACATATTTAGATACAAATTACTTTGAATTTCATACGTAAGTCTCCTGAATGATTAAACAACAAATTCACATAAAACCACTGAGAGATTATCAAAAGTTCATGACCTAATCAACAAAGACTTGGAATCATAAATTCATCCTAAATTTATTGTATTCTTCAAGAGGATATAGGTTTGATATATGAATTTTTTTATCTCTGTTAATATGACTAACAAGTTTGTATCAACAGTTTTTGGAGCTAGAAGGAGGGTCTGATCACTTGAGTTACATAACGATTTGTCATCTTGATATACTTTCCTACATTGCTGTGAGGAAATATTTTCAAATTTCTCAACATCCTCTAGAATGTTGAGTATTTGTGCAAAGATTCCCTCAACCTTTGACAATTTGAGGAGTTTGATCACAAATATCACATCCCTGTGGACATTCATCCACACATTTATAGACAGTTGTCTAGATTTCCAAAATCTGAGTCAAAGATTTGCATCCTCTATAAATATTTTGCAAATACTTCATCATCTGAGTTAATAGTCCATAAATAATCTATTCCTGTGAGGAAATTATTCACATATTTGCAAAGATCCTATTCAGATATTCAAAGTTTGTCCTGAACTTTTAAGAACTAGCTCGTAGACCCAACACCAGGTCAAGATCCTCTAGACCTTTGGAAGAATTGCTTGTATTTAGACCTAGACCACGCTCTGCTAGTCAGTCAAGACCTGTTGTCCTCAATCCACCAGTATCTCCAGTAATACCTCCAATACAAGTTGCAATGTCATTCTTCATCATTGAGTCACCGCTTCACTTCACTACATATAATGATTTGCCTAGAAATCTAGACAAAATTTGTTCTAAGTATCATCCCTATCAAGATTCAGATGATAATATCCAGACCTACAAGGAAGCATGTTTTAGGGCCATAATACAACATGAAGATGTTGTATGTACGTTATTTCCTTATTCATTAGGAGAAGAAGCATATGACTGGTATGTCATCCTCCCTAAGACTTCCATAGATTCTAGGGATGCACTAGAAAAAGCTTTCAAAACAAGGTTCAAGATAACTATAGATGCAGCCACCATATATCATTTTTGGTGCAGGGGCACCATGTCAAATTTTGTAAATATAGTCTTATGCTAAGTGTTTTGAGTCTTGTAAGTCCAATAAGGTCATGATAGACCATTTTATCATGTAATTAGTCTTCATATTGTCATATTTTGTAATATTTGTTCAAAAGTTATCATATTGTAAAGTTACAAAAGTGGGAAGGTGAAAAGTCAAAATTGCAAGAGTTAGGAATATGAAGGGCTAGTGAAGGAAACCATTCATCTTAGAGGTTTGAGACTTGCAAATTAGTTTTTTTGAAACTTGAATTGATTGTTACCTTTCTTTGCATCAAATTGGTATCAAAGATTAGAAGGTCTAGGCAAGAGAGTTTGGTGTTTGTGTGTTTGTAATTGTGCAGGTTGAAGAGAGAACCTAATTGCCAAAAGACTAGGTAGGGGAAAAGAGAAGAGACCTAGGTGAGGCAAAGACAAGGAGAAGCAAGGAGATACTTGCTTGAGGAAATATGGATTTGTTTAGAAGGTACTTGCAGGCTAGGGGTTCACAAAAGAAGAAGCAAGAAGAAAAAGAGAGAAAGAGAAAAGAGGAAAAAGAAAAGGAAAAACAAATGGCAATTGACCAAGAGGTAGTAGAATTGAAACAAGCCTTGAAACAGATGGAAAAATATATGGAAAGAATAAATTAGGAGTTCCAAATAGAGATGCAGCAGTTGCAAAGGTGGCACTTATCAGTGAAGAGGAAGGTTTCATGGCCCATCAAAATTATCCAAAGAAGAATGAGACAGGCAAGAACAACAACATTAGAGGAAGAGCAAAAGTAATCTCAGATAGAGGAAGAGGTAAGCAATGAAATGGTGAGAACATCTATGATTGTTTTGATATTAAGCATTGAATAAGTTCAGAAGGACAAGGTAGACATAGTTATGGATGCATCTTCATACCATTTTCAGTTGTTTGATTCTAATGAGCAAGATGAACAAGTAGAGAAAGGTGTTAGTGCTGTGGATAAAGTTGGTGTTGATACTCAAGTTGTTGATGAAGAGTTGCAAACCAAGATGTTTCAGTTAGATGTTATCATGTTGCAGGGGTAACCAAGAAAGAGCAAAGAACCCATTGCTAGTAATGATAGTAATCAAGTTGTTTTTGATGTATTTAGCATCCTAGTGCAGGTATCCAGAGAGGTAGATAGGAAGTAGCTTATTCCATTTGACAAACCTAAGTACCTTAACAAGAAGTTGGGAAAACCTAAGGTAAAGATGAAGCAAATATTGAACTGTTTGAAGGAGGATGGAATGTAGGGATTTCAAGATATCAGTCAAAAACTTTCAAACATATTTCTGATTTTGATATTTCTTATTCAAGTGGACTTGATTTTTTTTCTTCTCCGGGTGTATGTTGCAGGGGCACCATGTCAACTTTTGTAAATATAGTCTTATGCTAGGTGTTTTGAGTCTTGTGAGTCCAATAAGGTCATGATAGACCATTTTATCATGTAATTAGTCTTCATATTGTCATATTTTGTAATCTTTGTTCAAAAGTTATCATATTGTAAAGTTACAAAAGTGGGAAGGTGAAGAGTCAAAATTGCAAGAGTTAGGAATATGAAGGGCTAGTGAAGGAAACCATTCATCTTAGAGGTTTGAGACTTACAAATTGGTTTGTTTGAAACATGAATTGATTGTTACCTTTCTCTACATCAATTTCTTTTGATGCAGAGCATTCAATGAAGTGGTGAAAACAGATCAAAATTACGGAACTATTGCTATGGTTGAACCTTTGAACCACTTGAACCAAATGAACTCATGAACCATTGAACCTTTAACTATCGGTTCAACATATGCTATCGGTTCAACATACTTCCATCACCCAGACTTAGGCTATCAGTGTAACCCTATCCTCATTGCCTGATATCAAAATTCACACCGATATGCGGATTACCTCACTTTGACTCCATTGAACCAATTAAACCTGTTGAACCTTTAAACCTTTGAACCGGTTCAACCGTTGGTTCAACCAAATGCTTTCAGCCATCTCAAAAATTCTTCTGATGATTCTTCTCACCCCAATTCATTACTTAACTTTCTATAGTCGGTTCCCTTTTCCAATTCTTCCGGTCATTCCTTGTATCCATAGAAGGTGAACTTCCAACATACACTCTATGTTACCATTCCGGCTAGTCATCCCTTACCTCATTAGAAATGTATCTTTTCAATGTATGTTCAAAAGGTGTATTCCAATAGACATTCAGAATATGTTTTTGCAACCCCGACACATAATTTCAGGATACACACGGAATGTATATTCACCTACAATTGTGATATACACAGGAAATATATCTCCAGTGAAACAATGCCAAAATCTTATGTCGAGAACGTCCTCTGCAACCAAACTCATAGTCTCTATTATGTTGAGCCCTAGCACATAGAGATGCTAGGCTCTCTACTGCGACAACTCTTCCAGAGATTGGATCCCCTATCCCATTCCGCCATAAACATGAACAAAAAGAAAATAAAATAGGAAACTATGTACAGGGTCCATTCCACTGATTTCAAAGAAATCCACCAGTGGAATGGTCTCAATCTTGCATCTTCGACAACAGAGAACTAGATTATGAAACAAACAATTTGATACAGAGAGTATACACAGAACAATTCGATACACAGGGAATTTATATAAAACACAGAACTTGTGAACACAAACTGATAGAACTTATATTTCTTCAATCAAACTTCATCCTCTCTTCTCCTCTTCCAAAAATGTGTTTATATCTCTCCCCATTCAGTTCCAACTGGAACATCAGAGGTTGGAGTCGTTACAACTTCCAACTGAAATATCAAGACACTAACTGATCATACGACACATGTTTGGCATACGACATGATTTAAACACATCAACAAGACACCTAAACATAACATAGTTGACTTAATTATCCACATACCCTAATTGCCCAAGATGTTCAAATTGGCTTATCAGGATGCCAAATTTGTAACACTTGTTCACATGATGGGGTTTTTATTACAAACATGAAATCACAACAACAAACATAGAAATGCATAAAACATAACAACATATTAAGATCTTAGTCTTCTCCCTCAGATGTATATTTGTCTTGTTGAAGGGGTGCTCCTACACCATCTTTGCCAAAATCAAAAGAAGCAAAGGAGAGTTGATCTCAAACTTCAATGCTAGATTTCAGAAGATGTACTCCAAACTAACAACTCCTTACAATGTTGATGATGAGGCAGCTAGATTGGTTTATTATTCATCCTTAGATCCCCTCACATCAATGTTCATCAGGAGGACCCATCTTGCAATCACATATTTGTTAGGTGCTTTTGCTGAAGTTGTTAAGGTTAACCAACAGTTGACATTAGGTCTTGCTACAAATTTAGGATATCCTACCTTTCCCAGTCAAACACAAACTAATGGAGCTTTGACACTCCTTGCTCATCCTCTACAAGTACCTCCACTTAGCATCATGCCTCCTAACAGAAATGGTTAGATCATACCACATCTTGGACATGTACCTCAGGACGTTGCACTAAACAGTAATGACAATTCATTTTTCTAGCCACATCAGGATAGTTTAGTAGCCAAGGTGCAAGAAGAGAAGGATGACATTAAAGAGATATCTGCTCA
Organism: Cunninghamia lanceolata; assembly: GCA_027924645.1. Classification (NCBI taxonomy): domain Eukaryota; kingdom Viridiplantae; phylum Streptophyta; class Pinopsida; order Cupressales; family Cupressaceae; genus Cunninghamia; species Cunninghamia lanceolata. The sequence goes on along the minus strand of BSBN01000084.1, from coordinate 38,084,781 downwards.
ACTGAGGAATTTGACTACTGAAGTCACTCATTTAAGGAATCAAAACTTTTATGCTCAGTCCAATGCACATAATCAACAAAATAGAGGATATCTTGACAGAGGATATAACAATAACAATGAAAGATCCGGATATCCCAATCGAGGATATAATAATTTGAGAAGAGTTACAATAAAAATAATAACAATGCTCCTAGGTTGCCAAGAGTCTGGAACACCAGACCAAACAATGGTTCCTTACCATCATCCCTAGATAATCAGCCCTCTCCTGAACCTAAGCAAACCACAAGGATTAATTTGGTAGAAGTTGCACTAAATAATTGCTGCAGGATGCATAATACAAATGCACATGTTGAGCTAGATTGTCCATAATTCAAAATTGTAGCCAACATATTTCAAGATGAAGTGTCTAACACTGCAGGGGATGCATCTTTTCCTAAAGGTAATGAGATAGTTCCTCTAGGATATGAGTCTTCTCTAGTCCTTGAGAATTCATTAGATTATCATCAACAAATGAACACAATAGATGAGAATTATACCTTGGTATGTGAATAATTAGCCATGGCCTTTCATATAAATTATGTTTTCCCCTTTGAGGATGAGAATGAGCCCAAGCAAAAAATTGAAGAAGTTTATGCATATCAACAATATCAGAGATGACATAATTACAACATAAGGAGCAATGCCAATCACCATGTAGGTCCTCTGACCACTTCTATTCCTCCAAAAAATTTCAACACACCTCCGTATCCTAAGGCCAATAATGATCTTGAACCTCTAAAGGTGAATCCACAGTACTTTGTATCATCTGCACATGCAATGCTAGCACAAGGTATGAATCAACTACACAAATCTGATAAATTGGTCGCTTATCTAGCTTATGAGATGAAGAGGATAAAAATTAGTCTATCATTATCAGAGTTATTGAAAACTCCAATCATCAAGAAATCCTTTCTGAAGTCACTAGATGAACCTATAGAAAAGGAGGATAATCCTAGTCATAATTCTAGCCATGCCCCTACTAGAGATCCTGCACCTAGGGATAATCTTGTTAAACCAAAAGATAAAGCAACAATCCATACTGTAGATGAAGCAAAGATGACATTATATAAGGAAAAATTTGAATCACCCCCTTTCCTACTTCCACTCAGGATCTTTGGCAAGAACTTACACAATTGTCTGGTAGATTCAGGTGCTTCTACGAATGTGATGCCCTTGTCCATTTGTCAGACATTAGGTTTGCATCCTGCAAAGTCACTCAAAAAAGTAACTTAGTTAGACAAGTCTAAGGTTAGTGTAGTAGGAGAATTGACACATATTCACATGCATCTTGCATCAGATCCAATGGTGCAACACTATTTAGACATTAAGGTCGTTGACATACCTGACACTTATAGCATACTCCTCAGCAGGGATTGGTCTAAGACTTTAAATGGTTATATGGCTACCAATATCTCCCACATGTGGTTGCCATGGAAGGTCATCCCTAATCAACTCAGAATTGAAGTTGAACCTAGAATGAAAGATATGATAACTAAGTATAACCATAGCAATGATATATTATATGTGGATGTTGAGCCAGGGGTATATGCATTGAGACGTCAAGAAGTTAAAATAGAAGAGGTCCTGATGTGCTTGCATAGGCATGAAGATAGAAAAAGTGCTAAAATCATGCCAAAGACAATATTAATGATAGAATCATATTATAGTTCATCTGAGGAAGATGAATTCAATCATGTCCTAGAGTTTTAGAAGTATCTGTCAAGTGAAGTTCACAAATGTCAGATGACAGGGATATCCATTGAGGATATACTCATGGGAGGTTGGTGCAGACTGCATGAGGATGCACACTCAGATAATACCTATCAAGCATGCTTGGATATGATAGATACAACAAAGAAAACATGTGTAGAAGACAAGCAGTCATCATCAAAGGTATGTGAAGTGCTTAATATGGATGATTATAATCATTTGTTGTTTCCTCCAAATGCTAGAGAATATAGACATGAGGTAGATAGGATGAAGGTCCAGATGCCTAGTACATAAGAATTTTTAGTATGTGATTATGTGTATTCTAGTGATAAAGTTAGCACGATCACATCAGGGACAAATTGTCTCATTAAATTAGATTATAAAAAATCAGATGAAGGTAGGGGAAGCTGTTTGATATAGTTTGAGGAGTTTCTATCTAAGCAAATTCAAAGGCATATTCTCCAAGGAATTTCACCTAATTAGGTATTGATTGAGGGATGGTGCAGGTTGCATGAAGCTCCCCATTCAGAAACAACTTGTGCTTTATGTCTGCACATAGTGAGCAAAGAAGAACGTTTATGCTCAAATGACAAATTGCATAAAATTAGGGATATTCTGGAAGATATAGAAAGAGAAGTTGTAATATCTCCTGATGATAGATGTGATGATATCAATTTAATGGGAAGAAAAGATATTTAAAAGGGTGATACTCAGAAGGAGCAAAATGTGGATGCCTTGGTTCCAAAGAAGCATCCGAATGTGGTAAAGAATGAACCACCTAAGATCAAATGGATATCTGCAGGAGCATTTGCACATGACAAAATAAAGAAGGAAGGTCTAGATAAACCTTTAACAGAAGATAAACCATGGAACTCAGGTTTGATGCTTCCAAATCTAAGAAAGGAGCCAGAGTAGGAGTAGATCTCATTAATCCACAAGGAAAATCATTCCTAGTGCCATACAGATTGTAATTCTTGTGTACAAAGAACATGGCTGAATATGAATCTTTAAATCATGGCCTGTTGTTTGCCCTCAAGAAGAAAGTGAGAGTTTTGCATGTTTTTTTGAGACTTAGAACTGGTAGTAGAACAAGTAAGAGGCATTTATGCATGCAACTACAAGAGGCTATCTAGTTACAGAAACAAAGTCTGGGACCTGATAGAAAGTTTTGATGCCTTCACCATCAGGCATGTTCCAAGAGAACTCAATCACCGTGCAGATACATTAGCACAGGCAGCTAGCACATTGGAACCTTTGTACATATCAAGGATGAAGACATTTTAGTAGAACTAGTGTCAACACCATCTATTCCTTACAACGTCACCAATTTTTAGGTGTTTGATGATGATCAATAGATTTTGGATTTTATTGCCAATAGAGACATATTTGAAGCCCAAATAGTGGAGGAGAAGAATCTAGAAGACCATATCTAAGATGGAGAAGAGATAATTGATCTTCCTAGCAACAAGATTCCTAAGGGCATGATTGAACTTGAAAGAGCTTTTGATCTAGATAACATGATCAAGAAGAAAGATCTCCCTAAAACAGAGGGAGGAGAGTATGAACCTGTTAATATAGGACAAGGTGAAGATACAAGAAATGTCTTGATAGGAAAGGTTTGTACTGAAGAAGAAAAGATGGGGATAGCCCAAGCTCTAAAAGATTATATCCATGTCATAGCATGGACCCACGATGAGTTGAAGACTTATGACACCTCAATCATCACTCACACAATTCCCATGAAACCTGATGCTAATCCATTCAGAAAGAAATAGAGGCCAGTCAATGCATTGCTAGAGCCTCTTATCTTTGAGGAAGTCAAGAAGTTGCTTGCTGTAAGGATCATTTTTCTAGTCAGACATTTGACCTGGGTTGCCAATTTGGTTTCTATAAGGAAGAAAAATGGAGATATACACCTATGCGTAGACTTGAGGAACTTAAATAGAGCATTAGAGAAAGACAACAATCCTTTGCCCTCCTTGGATGAAGTTCTCCAAATAGTGAATGGTGTACAAATGATGTCCTTCCTGGATAGTTTTTCAGGCTACAAATAGGTAATGGTTGATAAAATAGACAGACTAAAGACTGCATTCACTACCAAGTGGGGAATCATCGCTTACAGGTGCATGCCTTTTGGCTTAATCAATGCTGGAGCAACTTTTTAGCAAGCTATAGATATAGCATTCAGAGGACTGGTTGGTCAGTTCATTGTGATATACATGGATGACTTGACAGTATTTTCAAAATAGAGGGATGAACACATTGAGGACCTCAAAAAAGTGTTAAAGAAATGTGAACAGTATGACATATCACTAAATCCAAAAAAGTGCATTTTTGGAGTGACCATAGGCAAGTTGCTTGGTCATGTCATATCTAAAAATGGAATAACTATTGACCCTACTAGGGTAGATTCAATCATGAAATTGCAACTTCCAGGAAGCAAAAAAGAGCTGAAGTCTTACTTTGGTAAGATCACCTTTGTTAGGAAGTTCATTACTGGGTTTGCAGAGATAGTGAGACCTCTCAATGCTATAATGAAGAAAGATGCCAAGATCAAGTGGACTCCAGAGGCAAAAGAAGCATTTGAAGATATAAAGAAAACCATTGCAGATGCCCTAGTGTTGATCAGTCCTGACTACACTAGAGACTTCTACATATACTCATTTGCATCAGAACACACATGTGCAACTGTCCTAACTAAGAGAAGTGACACAAAAGAAGAAAAACCAATTGCATTCATGAGTTCTCCATTCAGAGATGTCGAGTTAAGATATATGGATGTAGAGAGACAAGCTCTTGCCTTGGTCAAAGTTGTGAAGAAGTTCAGACATTACATCCTTAGAAGAAAAGTCATTACAGTAGTACCTGATTCAGTTGTAAAGATGCTCCTCATGCAAAGTGAACTAGGAGAGAAGAGAGCTAAATGGATTACTATACTACAAGAGTATGATATGGATATAATTCCTATGGAATTAGTCAAAGGACAAGCTCTCAGTTGGATGATTGCAAAGATAGATCCTAACTTGACAAGCCAACAATATGCAGTAGAAGATGTCCACCCAATACATATGCATCCCAGAGAAGAGCTCTGAGGATCAAATTAGAAAGATACATGCTCAAAGGAGGAGTCCTATTCAAGAATATTTATAAGGGGATATACCTCAGGTGTTTAGATAAACAAGAAGCTATCAAGGTTCTTCTTGAGTTACATGATAAGTTTGGTACAACCCATGGATCACATCTGTCACATGCCATCTTGAGGGCTAGGTACTATTGGGCCACCATTTTCAAGGATACAGTTGAGCACATCAAGTTTTGTCACACTTGTCAAACTACTTCTAACAAAGAGAAGTATGCAGCTCAACCATTGCAACCTGTGATGGAGATGCGCCCATTCATACAATGGGGCATGGAATTTATTGGACCTATTAATCCCCCATCTTCTGCTAGACATAGGTATGTGCTAACTATTACTGATTATTGTACCAAGTGGATAGAAGCCATTAGTAGCAAGACATGCACCTCATATGATGTGATTAGATTTTTGGAAAGTAACATTACCACCAGGTATGGAATCCCATATGCTTTAGTTTGTGATAATGGTCCTGCTTTTGCATCTCTTAAATTTCAAGTTGGACATTTGATCATGAGATAATTTTAAAATTTTCATCAAATTATTACCCCTAGGGCAATGGCTTAGCTGAATCCACTAACAAGAATCTGTTGAACATCATAAAGAAGTTAATTGAAAAGAACCATAGGGAATGGAATACTTTACTTAAGTATGACTTATGGGTAGATATGACAAGAGTTAAGACTACACTAGGCAATTCCCCTTACTAATTGGTGTATGGGGTGGATCCCATTCTCCCTGTCAACCTGAAAATCCCAACCCTACAATTTGCCCAAGAGTATCTAGGCATTGATAATAAACAAGAAGTCAAATTGTTGCAATTGTTGCACTTAGAAGAGAAAAGAGATAGTGCAATTGAACATTTTTCCAAACATTAGGCTATTGTCAAATGTTGGTTTGACAAAAGAGCTAAAGTAAAAACATTTAGGATCTCAGATTTGATCCTAAGTATCTTAGATTTGATCCTAAGGATCTCAAATTTGGTCCTATCATGGGATAAAGCCCACGAGAAGAAAGGTGATCATGGTAAGTTTGATAAACTATGGATAGGTCCCTTTCAGATATCTGAAATACTAGGAGACAACACCTACAGGCTTAAGACTTTAACAGGTGAGGATGTTCCATTGCCAGTCAATGGGCAGTTCCTCAAACACTATTTTCAAGCCTAGGTATGTCAGGTCAAGACCACATATTATATGTGCATATTGTATAGGTTTCTTGTACATATTTCTTTATATGTTTGCTTTGGTTGTGTGTTGTTGAGTCCTTGTTTTGATCAGGCAACATAGAGCATCTTTCCACTTTAGAAAACTAGTTAAATTATTAGAATTTAAGAAAGGAATACAAATTATTACATAAGGTTGTAACTCCTGTCAATTTAGGCACCTTTGATCAAGTCTGTGATATCACATTCATTTATAGTAACTTTTGTTGACCAAGGAGATCCTCACAAAATACACCTAGCAGCCTTGGATTTGGTGAAGCCACTAGTATAGTGTTAAGTGAAAAATCTAAAGGTTTGCCCTTGTTGTCATTGCAATTCTCAACCTAAACAAGCAAGTGCCCACACCTTGCAAATGAGCTTACATGATCATATCTTATGAAATTTGAAAATAGAAAGATAAATATATTGAATATCAAAAGAAAGAAATAATTAGGTCATTCAAGTAACTCTACTGGGGCTATGGATGCATGTCTAGTAGTGGGGCTCTACTTGGGATAATTGCAAAGATAACCTTACTGGGGCTATGGACGCTTGCTGGTAGAAAGGATCTATCCAAGATTGGCTATGAGGGTTAAATCCAACTATGTAGCTTAACACTTATCACTAGTGTTTTCATCTTGTCTTCAAGATGAAGGAATTAAGTCACATGAACACACATGATTCCTTCTCATTGCATTGTTATGTTGATGAACATGATATCATTCAGGAAGGTTGAGATGCTTATGTTTGATTAAAGTTGGAGAATTATGTCCTAATTTGTCTTCATTCCTTGAATTATTTGAATTTTGGTTATTTTCTTTGGTGGCAAGTTGTTGTGTGGTTACACAACACTCCCTATTTTTTCCCAACAAAATAGGGACCCAAATTTTTTCTTTTGTTTGGCTTGCTTGTTTCCATTTGCTTTTGGGTGGTATGGTAAAAAAGTAGTAGATGCATGTAAGGATCTTAGCCTTGGCATGTCCGGACCTTGAGTTCTAGGTCAAATTTTCAAAGTTAGAGTTTCTCATCATGAACCCTACCATATAAATGAGCATAAAATTCTAAGCGGGATTGCTTTTTGAAGCACCCCAATATTCCCTAAGGCCAAGAAGTTATGCCTGGTCAAAGTTTAGTTAAAAAGGCTTAGGGATGTGCACATTTCCTAACATCCAAACATTTAACTTAATGTCTTGTTCACAAAATTAAAAAGGAAAACTCAATATGCACACATTCGCGAGTGTGCACATGTCAAATTTTAACTTATGATGTAATGTCAGAAAATGTCCCCTTGGGGGCTTTTCCCTCATAAGGTTTAGCTCCCAGGTCTTTAGAGTGCATTTAGGACATTTTAGTTCATATTTTGGTATCCCGATGGAATGAGACCTAAGTCCCATTTCAAATAGGACCTAGGTGGACCCCTTGAGCTATACCTTTCTCAAAATAGGGGGGAGGACTTGGGCGCCCGTGCCCTAGTCCTGCCCTATTTTGGGGCAGCCCCAATTTTTGGGTGTCAGTTTATGACCGTTAGGAGGTTATTTTGCAGACACGGTAAAGTTTGATTTTTAATATCTTGGCGGGAATGCTTGTAGGTGCATATATAAGCATGTGTAGGCATTCATTTGTAAACTAGATGATTACTAGCAAGCTATTGTGTTCTCAAGGTGATTCAAGGCTTTCTATTGTGTTGCAAGAGTAGACTTGTGTGTTGATATTTGCAAATTTGAGCTTCAATCTCCTCATGGCATGAAGAGCATCTTCCTTCATGAGAACTTCACTACAAGGTGACTTATCATTGTATTTTTATCATTGATTCCTTTGGTTTTTGGCCTCTACCTCACAAGGGCATGCCCTCTTTATCTGACAACAATGTTCAGACTTAAGTGTCCTCCAGGATTTGACTGAGGCAAACCTCTAAACACCACAACCCCCAAACCAGGTCTTGTGATTGCAGGTTATAAGTGTCACATTTGGTCAAAGTGGAGTTGTAGGAAGGAGTGGTAGGAATCAAGGATTTAAGATCTGAAGAAAAGTCAGACAAAGGAGCACTTCTAGAACTAGGGTGCCCACAAAAGTGTCCTCTACAAACAGATCTCAGGAAACAGAAGTTACAGGGTTGATCAGTGTCAAAAGGAGGTCCAGATTCCCTGAAAAAGTAGGTACCTTGGACTTGGGTGCCCGTACCAGTGTCCCCAACTATTCTGCCTCAGATCCCCAAAAATAGGTATTCTGTAATTTATTATTTTACTCAAGTGTGTAAGAGCTTTTTCTGTTATTCGTCAATTTGCTATCGTATTTGCGTAATTAGGGTTTTAATGGTTAATTGGACATAAGAGAAGGAAAAATTAATAATTAAATTCCCTAATCCAAGCTTTCCCTCATTTGTAAGTGATGCAGGGTTTGATAGTGCTCGCCACTTGACCCTAGATCCTTCAATGTTAGGATGAAAGAAGGATTCAAACATCTAAAGAACAAAAGATTAACGAAATCCAATTTTACCCTAAACATTTTGGTGAACCCATGTTTTTGGACTTAAATTTCAACTTATTGAGTGTTTGTCTTCAAATTTGGATTGATTTCATTCATTCATTTGGTCATTTATTTTATTGCATTGAGAAAAAATTTTAAAAAATTGAAAAATTGGAAAAATACAAAAAAATTACATTGTTTGGCTTACTAAATTGCATCAATTCTTTCTAAATTTTTCTAATTCATGATTTTTGCATCAGATCTGGTATAAAATATATAAAAATACAAAAAATCATAAATTTACCTTGCATTTTCATCATTTAATTACTAGGGTTTTGTGGAAGTTTTGACAATTTTATATAACCTAGTAATTCCAAAATCTAGGGTTTGTAGGAAAAATCTTTTATCAGATTTTTCTACTGATTTTAGAGGCTCATTAGAATTTTAATTTGTCTATATTCTTTATTTTTAGTGTGAATTTGCATTTAGATTTAAAATATTTGCATTTTTACATAGAAAATTTCAACAAAAACTAGCAATTTTGGTGCATTTTCATTAAATTTGCATGGACATTTTGCATGTTAAGGATTAAAAATAATTTTCAGATCTTAGAGTAAGTAAATTTCATCATAAATCAGACTTCAAATCATTTTCATAGTATTTTTTGTCAAGATTTCAAACCTAGGGCTTCAAAAACAACAATTTTCACTAAAATCGGCCCTATCGACTCTCTAAAATTGCACTATAGGTGTCTTGTGAAAGGTATTTTTGCATTAATTTTCTGTTATCAGGGTAATAATTTTCTTCCCCTCATAAAAAGTTTCACATTACCATTTTAACGGGCTCTTGTAGTGAAAATTTGGCGAAAAACTACACATTTTGACCATTTTTGCCCTAAGGTTTGGCCTAGTTTGCACTCCAAGCGTTTTGTGATCAATTTTGTGGATTGAGGTGACTAATATTATTAATATTCTTTACTTTACCTCCTAAAATTCCTTACAACACCCCTTTTTCTAGGTCTTGGAGTTGAAAAACCATAAAAATTTGTATATTTTGCTATATTTTCACTAGGGTTTTACCTTAAGTGGCGCTACAATCGTGTTGTGTTGGGTATTTTTGAATCAATTGGCTGTTATTTCTGATATTATTTTCTATCCATCATCATTTTCCTCACAACACCCTTTGTTATTCTCTTTTGCATTGAATTTTGGTGAAAAAAGTGCCTATTTTGACATATTTTCACTATATTTTGACTTGGCATTATCTTGGATTTGCATCAAGAGTGTGTTGGGAGGATTAGATTGATGTTTTGGACTGATATCAGACATTTAACTTTATTTCCTCAATCAAATTCCCTACAACATCCTTTGTTTCATTCATTGGCATTGAAAAAGTATCGAAAAACCAAGCATTTAGGTCACTTTTTGCATATAGTCTTGCATTTGACTTTTGCATAAATTTGGAAAAGCTTTTCAAAATCTGATCTTACATTGGAATGGCACCTTCATGTCATTTCTCAATGGTATCTTTGCATGCATTTATCAAAGATCTTGATTTTGACCAATTTTTAATCCTCGTGGGTGAACATCCTTTGATATTAGAATATTTAACCAAATTCAACTGTAGAAACACTCATGAGAAATATGAGAGTGAAAAGCCTTTTTCCGCCATAGATTATGATGGTGACGATGTACCTTCCACTCATCCCATTGCTCCCTGGGCAAGATGTAGCATTAGTGGATGAGAAAAGGTCTCTCACATTAAGTACTTTAGGGATGGATGTTGGGTGCAATCAAGTGGGAAACATTGTTAATTCGATACTTATTAATAGTCTTGGTAGCACTATTCCTAAGATGGTTTTGCAAGGGGCACCTAATGCACCTTATTGATTAAAGCCGGTGATTATGGTTCAAGGTGTTCAAAATGTGTTACAACAACCACACCATAATGTGATTGCTCACACATATAACACCCGTAATAACAAGTAAAGTAAGCAAGCACTGCATGTGCCTATCTCTCTTCCATGTTCTCAACCTATGCTCCCTCAACCACCTCATCTTACTCATAAAAGTGGTCAAGAATATGATCTTGTCAAACAGCTTCGCACTACTCCGGCTAAGATCTCTCTTTGGGATTTAATACAAACATCACCTACATACCATGGAATGCTCCAAGAAGCTTTACAGAAGGTGATTGTCCCACCGACTGCTAAGCCTAATGATGTAGTAGTTGTATTGGATAGTACGCATGTGACAAAAATGGATATTATCTTTCAACCACATGAATTACCATCAATTGAAATCCAAAACCAGTATGATCCACTTGTAATCTTTGTCACAATAAACAAAACATTTGTAAAACAGGGTATGATCGACATTAGATCATCTCTTAACGTTTGTAGCATTGACCTACTACACAAAATCAAGGTCAATACGTCACAAATCACACCAAATGACATTAGCATTCATGGCTTTGATAATGTTGGACGACAATCCATGGGCACTATAACTCTACCTATACAAGTAGGACCTGTGCTTGTGCCTACCCTAGTTCATGTCATGCCTTGTTTTGTATCTTGCAACATGATTCTTGGTAGACCTTGGATTCATGCATTGGGGACACTTCCTTCCACTTTGCACCGTTCAATCAAATTTATATTCAAAGGTAAACTTCACACTATTCATACTGATCCTAAACTAGATAACTGTTTACATATTGAAAAGCAAAAACCCATTCACAACCATATAAGCTTAAAATTGTGAGGTGATCCATTAACGACTAATGTTGTGTAAGACTCTAAACCATCAAATGCATTTGTTGGTGATGATTGGGGTTAATTAGATTTTAATCCTTGCAATATAGGGGAATATAAAATTAATAGTCTCGACACATCAAAAGTTACATTGATCTCACCTAAGCAATCTTATGAAGAACCTAAGAAAAACAAAGCTTCCTGGGTAGAAAACAAAGATAATACTCTCACTTACACTACAAATTATGACACCTATGAGGCTTCACCTTCTTCTGAGGAAATGACATCCCTTTATGGTCGAGGATTTGAAATCCTGTATAACACTTGTGAATATGAATGTAAGGGATGTGGTGTAAATCAACAAGGTATCCGAGTACCTATAGAATCTACTTCAACACATTACTCAAGCAGCATTGGATATAATCCTTTTAAAGAAAAGAAATCCTCTCATCATCCTACACTTAATGTTAATTCAACAAGATCAAAGTAGCATGACAGATATCCTAGATATGCAGGTTCTTAATGGTGGTACCCTAATAGGTAAGTATCTCTAACCCTTTATCTCTCTCATGATGTGCTTCCCCCGTGATGTGTTATATGTTGTTTAGGCCTCCTGGGATGACCTCGAATTCTCTCATAAGGTTCGAGATACTAGGAGACCGCCTTTGTTGTGACCCTCTTCTATTTGTATCATCATTCTTCTATATTACCTCTCTCTCTAATTTCATGGTTGTGTGTTGTGTCTTACGGACATAGCATCGTGGTTGGTGACTTGGGGGCACCCTCCTACATGACTGTCCCTAAGACACTTGTTTTCTCCTCTCTTATTTATGGTTTCCCTTCCTCTAGTGTTTCCACCTAGCGGGCGGATGACGACAAACATTTATATGATGCGGAATATAGTTCCTAATATGATGATGGGGTTGTATATCTTATCGGACACTTAGCTAGTAGAAGCACCCGTGCTTTCCGCATAGTGAATTTCATGATGTTTCAATCGTATTTACAAACCTTAACAATATCGTTGCTCCATGCACCTTTGTTTGCCTTTGAATCTAGCCTTGGTGGTACTCAATTCAAAGAGCTTCATGATATAGCCCTTGGTTATCCTCGAGCTCTGAATTCATTATATAACCTTGGCTCTTTGTGTGGTTAATCATATGCATTGATGTTGTTGTTTATCATGATGTTGTAGACACTAACATGTTTCTTGCAGGGATGTGTTTGTGGCAACATCTGGCAATCATAAAGTACATGTCACCTTCGGGGGGCATGGGATTTGTGAAAGTTAGTGTTCCCTTGTGTGTTCTCTTCCTACCTTAACGTGCTTGATATCGATAACTGATATCAACCACCTTAAGGTGGGGGCATATAAGGTAAGTTGTCTGCTATAGATGTTAGCAATGTGTTTGACCTTAGATGCCAAGACTTGCTCCCCAAAGTAGTGCATCATGCATCCTGAGCTTGTTTGCAATCAATCAATCATGTAAGCCCTCTGCGGAGGCAGGATATCAAGCATATCCCTTTTCTTAAGCCATCTGCAAAGCTGGGGATGGTGTATTTCTTAGAGAAGATTGCATCATCGTGTCATTTTCAAAAGTCCTTTGCAGAGGCAGGGAGTGGTTCTATGACTAACTCAACCCTTAAGCATTTTTTCAGAGATTGTTGTGGTGAAGCCCAATAGTCGGTGTGTGCCTATAATGTGCCTAATATGGTGATGATCCTAGAAATAGGGAACGCACCATCTCTTGTCTGTCGTGTTTTCTCTGTATCTTCAAGTGTGTGTGTTTTGGCATTCTTGTTTTGATTGGCATGTTTGTTGCCCCACATGCAAAGACTAGCACCTTTGAGTAGTGTTTCATGCATTTTGGGAGGATGTGTGTTTCCCCATATGTAGAGACCAACGCCATCGAGTAGTGCTTCCTACATTTTTGGGAGGTTTGTTTATTTTTTAGTACTTGCATTTGCATTTCATATATAAGAGAAAAAGAAAAGATATCATTTCTATCTTCCATGCCTTAATGTGTCTTCTATGCATTGACTATCTACTCTGTGTTTTGCATGATTGTAATTGTCTTCTCCATGTTTTGTGTGCACGTTATTGTCTTTTATGTTGTTGGTGTGTCTTCTCCATGATTGGTATGTTTTTTTGTTTGTGACCTTACTTTAATGCATGTATTGGCCTTGCATTTATACATACATTAAAGTGGGGGCTAAATGTAATGTCAGAAAACGTCCCCTTGAGGGCTTTTCCCTCATAAGGTTTAGCTCCTAGGTCTTTAGAGTGCATTTAGGACATTTTAGTTCATATTTTGGTATCCTGATGGAATGAGACCTAAGTCCCATGGCAAATAGGACCTAGGTGGACCTCTTGAGCTGTACCCTACCCAAAATAGGGGGGAGGACTTGGGCGTCCATGCCCTAGTCCTGCCCTATTTTGGGGCAGCCCCAATTTCTGGGTGTTGGTTTATGACCATTAGGAGGTTATTTTGCCGACATGGTAAAGTTTGATTTTTAATATCTTTGCGGGAATGCTTGTAGGTGCATATATAAGCATATATAAGCATTCATTTGTAAACTAGATGATTACTAGCAAGCTATTGGGTTCTCAAGGTGATTCAAGGCTTTCTATTGTGTTGCAAGAGAAGACTTGTGTGTTTTGTGTGTTGATATTTGTAGATTTGAGCTTCAATCTCCTCATGGCATAAAGAACATCTTCCTCCGTGAGAGCTTCACTACAAGGTGACTTATCATTGTGTTTTTATCATTGATTCCTTTGGTTTTTGGTCTTTTCCTCACAAGGGCACGTCCTCTTTATCTGACAACGGCATTCAGAGACTTAAGTGTCTTCCAGGGTTTGACTGAGGCAAACCTCTAAACACCACAACCCCCAAACTAAGTCTTGTGATTGCAGGTTACAGGTGTTGCATTTGGTAAAAGTAGAGTTGCAGGAAGGAGTGGCAGGCATCAAGGATTTGGGATCTCAAGAAAATTTGGACAAAGGAGCACTTCTAGGACTAGGGCACCCACAAAAGTGTCCTCTGCAGACAAATCTCAGGAAATAGAGGTTATAGGGCTGATCAATGTCGAAAAGAGGTCCAGATTCCCTGAAAAAGCAAGTACCTTGGACTTGGGTGCCCGCACCAGTGTCTCCACTTGTTCTGCCTTGGATCCCCAAAAATAGGTATTTTGTAATTTGTTATTTTACTCCCGTCTGTAAGAGCTTTTTCCATTATTCATCAATTTGTTGTCGTATTTGCATAATTATGGTTTTAATGGTTAATTGGGCATAAGAGAAGGAAAAATTAATAATTAAATTCCCTAATCGAAGCTTCCCCTCATTTGCAAGTGACCTAGGGTATGATAGTGCTCACCACTCGACCCTGGATCCTTCAATGTTAGGGTGAAAGGAGGATTCAAACTTCTAAAGAACAAAAGATTAACGAAATCCAATTTTACCCTAAACAGATGTAATAAACCATCATGCACATGGATATTTGCAAGTGTGCATATTCAGTCTTAAGATATAGACATTTGTTAATACCTCTACCTGCTATAATATAATGATAAACCTTAACTTTTGGATATTAAATTAATGTCCTGACATTCACCAATATCCTAGTGATGTCATCCGACCTTGCCTTAGAGAAATAGCAAAAGGGGATGACATCATCTAGACATTAAGTGTCCTGAGAATTTCACCAAACCTTAACATCCTGACATTAACTTAATGTCCTGACTTTCTCTAATATCCTAATGACACCATGATATACCCAACCCAAAATAACCTTTAGAAGGGTGACGTCATTGTCACATTTGGACTTAGGGATATTTCACAAATGTTAACATCTGGATAATTCCTAATATCCACATCCTTGTCCCCATGACCAAAAAAATCATAGGTTTCCTTGAACCAATCAAGTGATGCCACATGGCACAAGTTGACTTTTCCCATCTAGACATTTCGTAATATCTAGACATCCGACGATCAAAGGGAATTGCCTTTCAATCTTAGATGACCTGATGTTCACCCTTGGTCAGTGTTGACCAACATGTTGATGACATGTATATGCATGTGCATATTTCAAAAGGTATGCACATTGTTTGAACATCTAGATATTAGTTAATATCCATACTTTGCAATAAATGCCGCGAAATGGTAGGTGACCATTTGAAAATTCAAATCATAAATCACCACCTATTACAATCCTAAGGACCGGATGCTGATATACATGAACATAAGTAATTTGACATTAATTATGCCCTAAAATCACAATTTCTAACGCATAAAACAAGCTTTTTTATCATCTTTGCATTCATAAAGCATTCAAAGAGTAAATTTGGTGCAGGAGCACCTAGTGGATTTCATGCCTCCATGAGGCCATTATGTCATTTTTGGTTTTAGTTTTTGGTCTTGTTCATTTAATAAGGTCTGTGGGACCATTTTGGACTTGTTCTTGCATAGGTGTAGTCATTTAAGGTCATGTTTAGTCATTTTTGTAAATGTTGCAAATTAGGGAATATGAAGAGTCAAAACTTGTAAAAGATGGATTTGAACGGTTGGGGAGTTAAGAGATAATTGGGATTTTATTAGTTATGCTAGGTAATGTTTTAAAAAGCATGTGTGAATGTTGAGAGAAGGGGGATGACGTAAAATTTGAAATTTAAATAACAAAGACTCTATTTTTCCTGTGTTTTGAAGCATAATCTGCTGCTACAACGTTTTGTATGGCCTGATACGGCCTGGAAGTGAAAATTTGTGCATTGGAGTTGGTGAAGGAGTGAACTATCTAACATTTGAATCTTGTTTCATCTGATTTCATCAAAGTTTGTGTGAGTTAGAGCATTTTTTTGAAAACTATTTTTTGAAATCTCATGGTTTTGGCATAGTAATTGCTTAGGAGTTAGGGTTTGTAAGAAAACTCTTGAGAAATGGTTTGGAGTGATTGGGAATGTTGAAGTAGACCATATTTGACATGTTTAAGGTGTTGGTTTGAAGAGTGGAGGTTGGGAGATTGTAAAACCAATAGGTGCCAAGTTGAGTAAGCCTAATTAGTCCTCTTTAAAAGCGTAGCAGTAGAAATTTGAAGGTTGTATTCCAAAGTAAACCCACCTACAATTGAGGTATGTTTTAAAAGAGGATAAAGGGTATCCAAACAATATTTTAGGTCATGGGTTTGAGTTTTTTTCCTACAAATTATGTCAAAAATACCCCTTTTGTTGTCCTAATTGGCCTAATGTTGAACTGTAACAGTCAATTTTAGAGGGTTTTGTTCCAAAACAACCCTATCCACAAATTGGATATGTTATAAAGGGGTATAAAAGGTATCTCAAATGGTATTTGATTTTTGGTTTTGAGTTCCCCTCTGAAAGTTTCCTTGAAAAATCTATTTTGAAGGGTTACTAGGTTTGAGGGGCAGTTTTGAATGAATTCCCATTATTTGATGGTTCAAGAGTTAAGAAGTGGATTGGTTGAGTTAGTTTAGTTATTTTACTCCCTGATCTACATCAAATTGGTATCATAGCCCATAAAGATCTGGGCAAGGAAGTTTTTGGAGTTTGTGTGTTGTCTTTTTGTAGGTTGAAGCAAGAACTTGGATGCCAAAATACTAGGTAGTGAAGAAAGGAGTAAACCTAGGTGAGGTATCACAAAGACAAAAAGAAGTAAGGTGAAAGAGACTTTCTTGAGAAAGAAGAAAGGAAGTGTTGAGAAGATTAGTCTGTGGGGACTTGCAGAGTAAGGAGGTACCAAGCAAGAAACAAGGGATGAGAAAGAGAAAAGTGAGACAAAGAAGAAGGATGAGAAGGTGAACCAAATTGATATTGAGCAAGAGATAGTAGAGTTGAGGCAAGCTTTGGAGAAAATGAAATAAATTAAAGAAGAAATGGAAAAAAGAATGGAAATTGAGATGCAACAGTTGCTTGAGAGAGAAAAACAGGAAAGCAGTTGGCATTTACTAATAAGGAAGAAGGTAAAATAGCCCATCAAGAAAATCATTCAGAAGAGAAGGATGCAAGAGAGGATAGTATAACTAGATATTGGAGGATCTTTGTTGATGATGGAAGAGCCTAAGCCATCTGATGAAGAGGAACAATGTGAAGACAATGGGTCCCTTGAGACTCAAAATGTTATTTTTAACAAAAATTGTGAGTGTGTGTTTATAGGTGCAGCAGATGAAAATGAAGATGGAAAAGGGTATAAAGAAAAAGGAGAAGTGAATGCAGTGTATGCATATTGTTATGCCTTGTATGATGAAGAAGATGTTACAAAAATAACGGAGGTAATGGTTGCATTTTCTGATTTTATGAATAATGAATACGCTGACATATTGTGTTTGAATAATGAAGAGGAAGACATAGATGGTGGTACTGAGGTATATGAACGAGAACTCAAATTTTGGTACCTTGAAGTTGAGAAGATGCTAAGCAAGAGATGGTGTAAGAATAAGAAAAAGGATCTAGGGAAAGTTGTAGAGATGAAGGACAAGTTGCCAAAGAATTGGAAGACCAGGAAGAGAGAGAAAACCTACACTCAAGTGGACTTGATTTTTTTTCTTCCCCTTGGGAGTATGGTGCAGGAGCACCTAGTGGATTTCATGCCTCCATGAGGCCATTATGTCATTTTAAGGTTTTAGTTTTTCATCTTGTTCATGTAATAAGGTCTGTGGGACCATTTTGGACTTGTTCTTGCATAGGTGTAGTCATTTAAGGTCATGTTTAGTCATTTTTGTAAATGTTGCAAAAGTTGCAAATTGGGGAATATGAAGAGTCAAAACTTGTAAAAGATGGATTTGAAAGGTTGGTGAGTTAAGAGACAGTTGGGATTCAATTAGTTATGCTAGGTAATGTTTTAAAAAGCATGTGTGAACATTGAGAGAAGGGGGATGATGTAAAATTTGAAATTTGAATAACAAAGACTATTTTTCCTGCATTTTGAAGCATAATATGCTGCTACAGCATTTTGTATGGCCTGGAAGTGAACATTTGTGCATTGAAGTCAGTGAAGGGGTGAATTATCTAACATTTGAATCTTGTTTCATCTGATTTAATCAAAGTTTGTGTGAGTTAGAGCATTTTTCTGAAAACTATTTTTTGAAATCTCATGGTTTTGGCATAGCAATTGCTTAGGAGTTAGGGTTTGTAAGAAAACTCTTGAGAAATGGTTTGGAGTGATTGGGAATGTTGAAGTAGGCCATATTTGACATGTTTAAACCTCTTTAAAAGCATAGCAGTAGAAATTTAAAGGTTGTGTTCCAAAGTAAACCCACCTGCAATGGAGGTATGTTGTAAAAGAGGATAAAGGGTATCCAAAACAGCTTTTAGGTCATGGGTTTGAGTTGTTTCTTGCAAATTATGTCAAAAATACCCCTTTTGATGTCCTAATTGGCCTAATGCTGAACTCTAACAGTTAATTTTAGAGGGTTTTGTTCCAAAACAATCCTATCCACAAATTGGATGTGTTATAAAGGGGCATAAAGGGTATCTCAAATGGTATTTGGTTTTTAGGTTTGAGTTTTCCTCTGAACATTATCCTTGAAAAACTTGTTTTGAAGGGCTAGTAGGTTTGATGGGCAATTTTGAAGGAATGCCCATTGTTTGATGGTTCAAGACTTAAGAATTAGATTGGTTGAGTTGGTTTAGTGATTTTACTCCCTTCTCTACATCAAAATTGTAGAGCTTCAGAGCTTTTACAACATCCATTACATAGATCTTCATCCCAAACGGAACGGTGCAAGCACTTGCATGACGAACAATAAACATGATTTGCATAGTGAAAGTGAACATCCAGACATCATCTAATCAGGTTTAAGTGCAGCAATCAGGTATGTAATGTTAAAACCCTTGTTTTGTTATTTCTGCATAGTCAAAGGTAAATGACATTTACGTGGGTACATCCTGAATAACGATGCACATGTATATGCTCTGTATGTGTTGAATATCATGATATTAAGGAATTAGCTGGTTAAACTTAATAATTATGAGTTAGGTTAGGATATGCATGTAATTGTAGGATATCATGGAGGCTCATAAGAATAGAAGTGATGTAGAGTTCATGGCTCCTATGTACCCACAGCCTAGGGGTTTAAGTTTTAGGTTTGGATAGATTAATGACACACATGCTGGGAATACTAGTCTAGAGGCATGGACATCACAATCCGTTCAGGGTGGTGGGAACCCCATGCTCATCAACATCTACAGCTCTAGAATGTGGTATGCTGGGGAGTTTCCGTAAGCGGCATAAGCCATTGAGCTAGCGGCCGCATGTGTGGAGAATTATAACAGAGAAACAAGAAGAGTGGAGAAGCATGACTGAGTGTATGCAAACTTCTTAGTTGGAGGAATTACAACTACTTTCCATCTATCCACAAGTCATAAATTGTACAAGATAGATGTGGAGGCCTTGAAAAATCAATACCAGATCAATTACACAGATTGTAGAAAGATCATCTTCTCATGTTGGAGAGCTCAGGACAGTTCATATAAGGTAGCAGCTAAGCTCTCAGTCAACCTCTACAAATTTGATTTCACTCTGAAGGTACAATACATGATGGTTATGTTGAGCAGGATGAGGGGAAGGCTACATGCTAGGAACTTTGTGTTGTGGATGTACAAGCTCATAAGGATGGTTGAAACCACAAATACAAAAATTTAGTGGGCATCAGTGATAGCCTAGATGCAGGAATGAAGAAGCTTGGAGGTAAGGAAAACTTGTTCCACATGTCATCATATGTGGTTTATGCTTGTGCAACAATGGGAACTTTTGATGGCCTACAAACAGTAGGACGTGTTGGGAGAAACCATGGAGAAGTGAATATATGGGGTCATTACCCACAATTGGAGAGGAAGTTGTCCCTCCAAAACTACAAAAGGGTCAATGATTGTTTTGTTATGCATCTGGTCTATTTGATGGAGGATGACAGAGCTAAAAGGATGAGCAGTGAAGCTTAGGAAGTTATAGTAAAAAATAGAACTTGGTTTATCTAGTTCCCAGCCTTTACTTACATTTGAATGGAGGGATTCAATGGGCAACCTCTAATGTTGCCAAGTTACCCTATAGATAGATTCATCCTCATGGATATGACTAGACAGATAGTGCCCTCATATGAGAAATTTACAAAAAGAAATAAGAAACCCAATGTTAATTTCCCTGTGTATATTGGATGATACATGTGCCCTAACATTGAGTTAGTGGAAGAAGTAGAGGGAGGTTTGTAGATGTTGCACTTGCAATGTTTTCCATTGGCCAAGTAATATGATCCTTACAGAAGCATGGAGAAACACATAAATAAGAGGCTTGTACATTAGGTACATTTAGAGGATTATTAGGTAGAGTGCCCTGATGATGTAGAGGTGAGGAGGATGAGCTGTCAAAGACTAACATTGAAGCAGATCCACACATTGGATTGCATTCCCATACCTCCACAACTACATCAGGATGATGGCATGAGGATCTCCAAGGAGTATGAAGTTAAGAAGATATATGCAGACACTATCTCCCCACCAGACTGGAGATAACCAAAAGAAACATCTCTAGACCTCATATCAACAAGGGTCATGACATTGACCAAGGCGTGGGTGGCTCAATACGTTACTGCTTTAAAGGCTAAGAGAGTAGTTGTTACAATAGACAAGAAGAGGAAGAGGCAAGAATTGCATGAGAAATATTATGATGACTTCCTAGAAGATAAGAGCAAGGTCTAGAGGCCAAGAAAGTCCAAGGAACTTCATCCAAAGAAGCTAAGAAGGTATTGATAGTGGTATCAGGATATCTCCAAGGCCATCACCATCAAAAGAAGCAAGCTCCTGCCTCTACTGCTATCACATCTAAAATGCCAGAAGAGTAGCATACAGATGCAAGTGAGCCAGGAACTAGTTAACATGACTTGGAGGACAAGGATGATGAGGTACCTTTGGCCAAAAGATAGAAAATTCAAGATATACTAGCAGGGGCTAATGTCCCAAGGCAAAAAAGAGGACACAGAAATACAATGAGAGGGTTAATCAACACCCAGCATAATGTCCTACTCCAAGAACAAGGAGATGAGGGGCTTGCCCCTATGGAACAAATGTTTATATCACAACCATCTGCATCAGGTAAGGATACAAAATTAATGATGCCAGAAGGTCAGGACAACTAGGGTGCAACACAAAAGGATTTTCAACATAATGTCCCCATTCCAACAATAGTAAATTTTAAGACAAAATTGGCACAAGAGGAGAGACTGGGAGAGAAGAAGAAAATGCATGATCCTTCTCTACCTCTTGATGAGACAATTGACCTCACAGATGATGAGGTGACAAAGGATGTGGTGTCCAACCTCATGGAGACCTTACTTAGAAACACAACAATGACACCCTTAGGCACACCCCAGGTATAGAAGATCACCAAAACTGAAGAGGAAGTTGAAGATCCAAAGGTAGTGGCAAAGAAGATAGGCTTGGATGGGTTAGTCAAAAATGTAACCAGCCCAGCTGTAATTGATTTAACATATGATGAGGCTAAAGATACAGAAAAGAATAAGGCCATGGACCATGAGCATATTGAAGATAATTCATCTATGGATACCAATACGCAGGTACATACTAAAGTGCCTACTTAGCATGATGTCCATGACGTTGATAAGGGACATGTTGAGGTATTCAAGAAAGAACAACAGATGCAGACATATGGACAAACATGTGCTATGGTCACATATGGGTCTCAAGATCCTAAAGATACATAAATATTGCTATTTGGAAAAGGAGGTCTAATGAATAAAAATGATGAGGATAAAGTAGAAGAGATAGTAGATGGTGATAACCAAGAGATTAATCAGGATGCACAAGATCCCAGCCATCAAGAAACTAATGTGAACACTGCTCCACCTCAAAATGAGCAATAAGTGCAGAATTAAAATGTAATGACATCTCAGGATATGCCCATTGATGCAAACAAGTAGGATGAGGATATCTGGATAGCGGTGCAAGTGAACAAGGAGCTTGCAAAAGGAAAGTCTAGAGAGTAGACTAAGACAACAAAAGATGTTGCACCACAAGATGAATAGCAGCAAGAAAATAATGAGGTTCCCACTAATGAGGAACAATAGCAACAAAATTTACAAGAGAAGGACATTTCAAAGGACAAGAATGTGGAAGTGCATGATGCTCACATTGAGTATACTGACCAACAAAGGTCCAGACCTAGTGTGCCACATTGGCTCACACATGAGGTAAATTAGCCTCAGATTAATAATTCTTCCAATTTTGATATTTCTTCATTATTTTTAGTAGAGGTAGCAAACCCAAAGCAAAGAGCTAGGGCTACTTCAACAGTAAAGAGAGACCCCATAATAGGAAGAAAGACATCTCAGGTAGTTGTACCCATTGCAAACAAGCCAAAGGGGGAAATAAAGGCTAATGAATTTCAAATAACCACATTAGACCTAGGCTTTGCAACTGTAGAGTAGGAATGTCAAGAGGCTAAAGAGAGTATAGATGCCTTGCTTACCAGAATAGCCAAGGAAATGGCTAAGAATAAAGAATACAAGGAGCAAATTGCTCAAATGCAAGCATTAATTAAGGAATTGGTGGCACCAACAAATGTGCCCATCACAGCCTCCACATCCCTGACATTAGTGTCACATCAAGAGATCACTAGACTAGATGCTATGAAGCACCAGCTGCATGTGATGAATAATTGGTTCAACAAGTTTAGGTAGATGGAGATAAAGTGATAAGGATATCTTTGTTGAATTGGGAAATGTTGAGCAACATAAAGAAGAAAGTTGATAACTTGAAGAAAGAGGTCGGTAGAAGATTGATCAGTAGTAGTGAAGATCTAACTACATTAAAAGATATGATTAGGGTGAATGTAAGTACCCTCATAAACAAGAATGTCCTGACATCCTAGACATTACCAAAGTTAGATACTTGGTTTGAGGATGTAAGATTTGAAGTCAACATATTGAAAGGATGTAATGCTAAAATGAATGACATCAGTACAAAGGCACATCAGCTCATGTTTGAGGAGCTTGAGATTTTGGAGATCTTGGAAGGAGAGGTTGAAGGTAAAATCAAGAATCAAGATGAGCAGTTTGTAATCAAAGCCTTCAAAGATAACTTTGTTTTGATTTTGGATGATCCTGGTCAACACTTTTCAGAGGATACCATCAATAATGAAATGCTGATGAGATATAAAATTGATGAATATAACAAAGAGCTAGAGAATCAAACCAACACATGGATAACCTTGCAAGCACAACTAAAAGCACAAGAGCATGCTACTGCCAAGGTAAAAGTGCAGGGTAGAGCAGAAATAAATAATGCTATTCAGGCATATACCCTTATCCAAGGAATTGGATGCCAGATAATAGAGGAACCATCTACAAATGAGGAATCTGATGGGAATGAGGGGTGAAATAGCTGTATTGACCAAATCAAGGATTTAGAATATTCCAAGCATGCCAACTATACTCCAACAGATTGAGTGCCAACTAGAAATCATGTGCCACATTTAATCTTGATCATTAGATCATGTGATCGGTTGTAACTGCATCCTCTCCTTGTTCTATAAAAGGAGGAGGATTGCCATTTGTACATTATTAGGAGCTTAATCGAGAGAGAACTGTTGAGCTACATGGTTCTTTCTTGAGATTGATTGTATATATGCATACATTTTGAATGTTGAATGAAATAGAGATCGGATTACAATTACATCGTAAATCTTGAGTAATCTTTGTGGATGATATCTAGACATCTCACTTTGATTTATTGTGTCCCTTGGAGTGTATTTCAGTTTGTGAATGTTGTAATCCTATTCCTTTGAAGATTAGCATTAGCTGTGTGTAGTTTTGGAGTAACCTGGCAAAGCATGGTTTGATTTGTCTCTTTTCATGAAATGTTGAATTGTGCATATGGATCAATGGTCAAAACTCACTCATTCCAAATATAGTTAGAATTTAAGTTCATTTTTCTTTTAAATTTCATTAAACATCATCATCAACTACAAATTATTGATACTGTTAAAATTAGGCTGAACAACTAAGAGGGGGGGTGACTCAGTTGTCCCAAAACTTTATCATTTGCAACAATATCACTTAGAACTGATTAAAATATTTAAAGCATGAATCATCAACACATGAGCAGAAACAAATAAACACACATGACACAAATATTTTTGACGTGGAAACCCGGTTAAGGGAAAAACCATGGTGGGGGTTAACCCACAAAGATTATACTCTATTAAAAGTATTACAATTGGGAATGCACATGCATTTGGGTTCACTGCCCAAAGATCACTTCTCAAAAGAAGGCTCACTACCTACAGAAAGAAGATTACAATAAGTTTGAACTAATAAATAGCATCTACCAATGCAAGGATTTAGTTCCAGTTAAGCACAGAATACTGACTTGATACACTTCATCCTCAATCTGCTTTGTTTACTATTCTGCCAACATCTGAATCTTAGATCTCTTCCCTTTTTGCACTTATTCCATAGTCACATCACACACACACACACATAAATCACTTAAATCCATCGGCTATATATATCCACATCATGATATTCAATCACTTTTCAGTCAGCTTCAAGAACACTTGGAACTTTGTTGAAGACTCTACGTTGTCGACTAAATCCATGCATAACTTGTAATGTGGACCAAAACTTACATTCACAAATCATCAATCATGTCAGCCACTATCACTAATCATCACAAATTGTTCAACTGACAACTTCCATTTATCCAGAAACAAGATCAATTACAAGGTTGGTCTATTCTTCTGTTGTCTACACTGTAAAACTATAGCCCCATACTTAGATGCAAATAACTTTTGGATCCTTCATCACCGGGGGTTAAAATTCTAGATTTAGATTGCCCTGACAATCCCTATGACTTCTTCAAATCTACAACATACTCAAATTTTCCATCAGAGAGATCTGGACCAAGATACCAGACCCTATCACATGCTCTGTTTCTGGCTACCTGGACTTAGATAAATTCTAATTCTAACTTCTGGTATGAACAAATTAAGTTATACGGATGAGTGGAATAGTCTTAGTTGTCATCAATGACAACACCTGTCATGCGAAGCAATGTCTCTTGCCAATAATCTCCCACTTTGGCATTGATGGCAACACTTAGTGAAAAATGACTAAGTGTTACTCCCCCTTACTCTATACTCTTATGCTCTCCACTGATTCTGGAGCTCCCCCTTTATTGGATTCCTCATTTTTCACTGTTCTTCACTCCCCTTTTGACATCAATGGCAAAGGATGGGGTCCGTAAGCCAAAATTCTCAAAAATTCTGTATACAGTGCAGCATATGTACAACCAATCAATAAGTTATATTTACATGAACTTGAGAATGTTTGCAAAACTACTTTTCAATTGCTCAAGTTCAGAGATCCAACTTCTTTTCATGCCATCCAAAATTGAGATGTGTCCAATCAGAAGAAATGAGTATGCTTCTGCCTTTGTCAGATCTAGAGGATCACTTGTCTAAATTGTAGTTTGAGCTTCTAATAATGCATTAAACATTATTTCTAACTTGGGGGCAATCAATCCCCGGAGCTCACACATTCTCTTCACAATATTCCCTTTTTCTTTAACAAGCTTCTTTATTTCATCAATCAAGTTGATTACTTGACATTCTTGACTTGGAGGAGAAACTATTAGAGGATCAAAATTTTGAGATAGATTTGACAATTTTTGTTCTTGCTCCTTTATCTTCTTCTCAATATCCTTATTGACTTTGGGCCAAAATAGACAAAATTTGTATATATCACCTCTATCACTTAGAGCATTTTGAATACCCTTTATACTAATACCAAGTATCATCCTATCATTCCTTATTAGGCTCTTTATTTCACTAAATTTCTTATCCAAAAATTCACTTCTGACTTTAGTTTCTGTAGACTTCTCAAAAGACTCAAAATGTGTACTTACATAATTTACAAGATTCTTCAGATGTCCGAAGGGAGAGTTAGATGGATTCTTTTGGAGGGTTGGCATTATCTTCTCCAATACTCCAGTTGCAAGGCCTAGTATCTCACTATCCTCAATGTGAGATTTCAACATCTTTTCTCTTGCCTTGGCTTGTGTGAAGGATTTTATTTTCATTACTTGAACTGGAGAGAGAGCATCTAGATTGATCAGTCCTTGAAATAGCTCTAGTTCATCAAACTCAAGCATTTCTTTACTCAAGAGATCTTTTACTACATCTACAGTGTCTCTTGCCACAATTCCTAAACCACCTTCCTTTCCTTGAGATTTGTCAATGTTGGTATCATGACTAATTTGTTTAGATGCATCAACATTTGCACCATCTTCTTTTGTCTTATCTTCCTTACCTTATTTCTCTTCCTCTGTTTTACCTTTCTCTGTGCCATCTACAGGGGAATTCTTTCCTATGTCCTTACCATCTATAATCTATTTAGAAGGATTTTGTGTAGCAACAATAATCTCAACACTATCTTCTTTTCCAAATTGATTAGGAGCAGTTAGAGTATCTCTTGCATCAACAATTTTATCCACCATCTCTGTGTCTTCTTTGTTTATTTGCTCCTCTTCTGGAACAGAGGAGTCATCAACTTCAGTTTGTTGCTCACTGATGTTTACTTTTTCAACATCTAAAATTGATGAATCAATCCCATCATCTGTCTCCTCATACGTTTGCTTCGGAGAATCTAGAGTATCATCTTGGTAATCATTTCCTTTTCCAGTTTCTCCTTTTGACGTTTCTAGTTATGGAACTGTAGGATTACCTTCCTCATCTTGTTCCTCAAAGATAACATAATATTTATCTTTATCCAAGGCCTTCCTCAAAATTTCCTCTGTTTCTTTTGCAATTTCCTCAATTTCCCCAAGCATTAGCTTGTTCATCCTTACTTTGCTTTGGAAATCATCTTTTACTTTCTTGGGCATTTTAACTGCTTCCTTTTTGGCCATTACTAGACACAAAGTGGAGAGGACATATTCTCTGAGTTCTAGATTTTTAGCCTTGGCTGCTTCCTTCTTCATCTCCAGTATTTTCCTTAAAATTTTAGGAAGTTCTTGTAAAATTTCTAGTAGATCTCTATTGAATTTATTCAAGTACATGATGGTGGCATCTTCCAAAATTTTCTTATTTGCTGGATCAAAATTATCATAATAATCTTTGATAGGCCTTAGATTTCCATGAACAATAATTATTTTTACAATTTCATCAACCGTCATAGCAACCTTACCAGTTTCTTTCTTTTTACTTGCCTTTTTGCTTCTAGAAGGCTAGTCCTCGGAAGCCTTTGAAGTCTTGGCTTTATTGGATCTTATCTCTTTAACTTCTTCATGTGTCTTTGTTTCTTCATCATCTTTTGTGCTCACATACGTTCTTGCAGCCTTTGTTTTCTTTCTCTTACTTCCTTCACTGAATGGTCTGTCTTCTGGTTTTGTAGTTTTAGGGGGAACATAAGCAGTAGCAAAGCTTCTGGTAGTCCTTGAAGTGGAGGATGGTTCCACCGAAGAATCTTCTTATTTCTTTTCATGCCTTTCCTTTTCAACTTTTTCAATTCTTTCTTTGTTTTGCTTCACTGCTTCCTAGGTTAGTCCAATGCTCTCAGCATACTTTTTAACTTGCTTCTGCACTTTCCTTTTGGTCTCTGGCTATCTGAGCTCCCCATGCAATTTTAGGCTTAGCTCCTTGTATGTTCTAAACCTTTCCACAGATGTGTCTTTTGATTTGCTCAGGAGATGTTGATCATACATTTCCAAAACTTTCTCATCAACCTCATAGCCCATTGGCATAATCCATATGGTTTTGGGTTCCATAGACTCCATCAGGCATTGATCAGTGTCAACCATAAAGCATATTTCATTCTCATATTTCTCCACAACTGACTTAGGGATTCTCTCTCTTGCAAGCATCATACTTTGACATTTTTTTAAGTAACCCCAAATGATTTTCTTCTGAGCTTGGGAATCACCAAGGCTGAGTAGATGATCTTTTATTTGCCATGCAACTGGCCTGCCATTTGTCCATTGCACACCTTGAACTCCAGGCACTTCATTCATAAAATAGAAGAACAAACATATAATCAAGGAACCATACTTGAAGGTAGTTTTCTTATCTTTCTTTATTTTGCTTAGATTTTCAATCAACAAATTTATAGAAATTCACATAGGTCATAATCAACATTCTCCTTCAAAATTTGATAGGCTACATACATTGCAGTTCTGGAGACAGAATTTTCCTTGCTGGAGTGGTAGACCTTGTAGCCAATCATCATGGAAGCAAACTTGACCTCTGGTTCTATAATGTCATTAATGGTCATTTCTCTCTTGTCAAACTTCACACCAGTTGCATCGGTAACATTTTGGTTTTTCATGGCTTTCAACATGGGTAATCCACCAGTTGAATTTAACCTAGTTACAATCTTGATAACATCCTTTGTAATCTTGAATGGTTTCAATAGCCATATGAACTCATCATGTATTCAGCTCAAGATATATCAAACCCACTCATTCTAATCAAATGTCAGAAATTTAATGACTTGTAGAAAGTGTTTGCTTTCTAGGGCTTTGTATTCTGGATTCAATTTATAGCTATCATCCCTTAGGTAGTTGTTAAATAAATCCAAGAGTTTCAGGTTTCCAAATTCATCAATGCTACAGTGGATGTATGCCCTAATATCCTCAACATGTAGTACACCATATGGGACATCAAAAAATGCACCTAATAGTTCCACTTCAACTGACTTGTATGGGTGCTTCTTAAATATTGGTCAGGGCCTTTCAGTTATATCAACAACTAGAGATGTAGCCATTTGCAGAGATTGAAATTTTAAGAGATTTCATAGAAAATAGAAGTACCATGTTCCACAGGTTAAGGTTTTGGTTAGAAATCCTCTTCGCACTTCAACTCTTGAAAATTCTCATCTCAGAACTCGTTCACTTTCTTTCTTTTTTGTTTCTTCTAATGCAAAGTGATTTGAATGAAGAATGAACGACCTTTTTATTCTCCACAAGACCTAATTTGTCTTTGTAATAAATGCTCTACCCTAACACATAGAGTTGCTCTGTTTCTGTATACAGTTGACTTTTAATTGCTCCATAAATCATTAAGTCCACTTCTTTTCTTCCAAAAATTCTTTCAAATGATTTGTAGTGACCCAAATTATCTTTTCCCTTTGTGCTAGATTCAGGCATCCACTTACTGGCTGGGGAATTTGATTTTCAATGCAGCTCCCCCTAAGCCAGAGCTCCTAATTCAATTCCTGGAGGAATTATTAGCATCAAATTCCAGTGCGGACTCATTGCTATTGTTCTCAATTGTTTTCTTGACCCAAGTCTTGCTCATTTCATTCTGGATCTATTCACATCAATTTTTCTTTTGCCTTTGTCTTGTCTCTGCTCATCCAGTTTTATGTTTACCAGACCTCTTCTTTCATTATTCCTACTTTTGTAGAATCTTGCAATATGACCAGATCTATTGCAATTAAAGTGAACAACATTTCTTTGCTTGTATACTTGATTTCCTCTTGATTTGTATTGATTAGCCATGTGTCCATATCCATTGCAAGTAAAGTAGTAACCATTGAAAGAGTTGCCATTTTCTCTAGAGTTATTCATTATCATACCTTTGCATTCATTTGATCTATGACCATACCTCTTACACTTGAAGCATTGACTGGAGAAGGATGGACCATTTTGATTTAATCTGCTTCTACACTGAGTAGCTCTATGACCAAATTTATTGCAATTAAAACAATTTCCATTGAATGATGGATATCTTTGAGCATTAGGTTGTCTTACTGGAGGTCTTCTAGGTATGTTTCTCCCATTCCTTGGTTGAAAATTTCTTTGTCTAGATCTGGAGCTTTCACCTTTCTCATATCCAAGACCATGCTTGTCATCAACCTTTTTATGTCCTTCAAGCAGTGCTTCAAGTTTAGCTAAGCTTATCTTGAATTTCTCCTTGTATTCATTTGCAACTTCTAGGTCATTTCTAAGAATGACAATTTGCCTTTCAAGTTCTCTTTCATTATCTTTTCTTTCTTGTAGGTTAGACTTTAGATGGCTGGCTACTCTATCCAATCTGCAACATTCTTCAGTTCTTTCATTTAGAGTTTGATTCAAGTCTTCTTTAGTCTTCTTTCTTTGCTTAATTTCTTTGGTTATCCTCATTGCCACAAATTCCATCTCAATTTTTAGAATAGCAACTTCTTTTGATAGCTTCTCACACTCCTTTGTCTTTTCTTCGAAGGCTTCATTCATGCCATTTTCTTCAGTTAAACGGGATAACTACAGAAGTAGCTCCTTTCTCTTTTCCATAGATTTTTTAATTTATCTTTTAACATTTCAATTGTATCATCAGCATCTTTAAGCTTATCTTTTAGATTAGATACTTCTACTTTGGACTAACCAAGATCTTCTAGGGCCAACCGAAGTTGATCTTTGAGTGAACCCATTGAAACTCCTTCCAAGATCTTTCCTCAAGCTGTTAGGCTTCTTTCAGGGAACCTTGCTCTGATACCAATTGTTAGAATTAGGCTGAACAACTAAGGGGGGGTGAATCAGTTGTCCCAAAACTTTATAATTTGCAACAATATCACTTAGAATTGATTAAAACATTTAAAGCATGAATCATCAACACATGAGTAGAAACAAATAAACACACATGACACAATGATTTTTGACGTGGAAACCTGGTTAAGGGAAAAACCATGGTGGGGGTTAACCCACAAAGATTATACTTTGTTAAAAGTATTACAATTGGGAATGCACATGCATTCGGGCTCACTGCCTAGAGCTCACTCCTCAAAAGAAGGCTCACTGCCTATAGAAAGAAGATTACAATAAGTTTGAACTGATAAATGGAATCTACCAATGCAAGGATTTACTTTCGGTTAAGCACATAATACTGACTTGATACACTTCATCCTCACTCTGCTTTGTTTACTATTCTGCTAACATTTGAACTTTAGATCTCTGCCCTTTTCGCACTTATTCCATAGTTGCATCACACACACACACATATAAATCACTTAAATCCATTGGCTATATATATTCACATCATGATATTCAATCACTTTTCAGTCAGCTTTAAGAACACTTGGAACTTTGTTAAAGACTCTGCTCTGTCGGCTAAATCCATGCCTAACTTGTAACACGGACCAAAACTTACATTCACAAATAATCAATCATGTTGGGCACTATCACTGATCATCACAAATTGTTCAACTAACAAATTCCATTTATCCAAAACCAAGATTAATTACAAGGTCAGCCTATTCTTCTATTGTCTACACTGTAAAACTGTAGCCCCATTCTCAGATGCAAATAACTTTTGAATCCTTCATCACCAGGGGTTAAAATTCTAGATTTAGATTGCCTTGAAAATCCTTATGACTTCTTCATATCCACAGCATACTCAGATTTTCCACCGGAGAGATCTAGACCAAGATACCGGACCATGTCACATGCTCTATTTCTGGCTACCCAAAATTAGATAAATTTCTGATTCTGACTTCTGGTATGAACAAATTAAGTTATGCGGATGAGTGGAATAGTCTTAGTTGCCATCAATGACAACATCTATCATGCGAAGTAGTGTCTCTTGCCAATAGATACGTGATAAGAAGAACATAGAAAATTGTTGATAACTGAGAGGGGGGGTGAATCAATTATCCTAATTATTTCTTCTTCTGCACTTTTGTTATTAATCAATGCAACATTAATTCAAACAAGCAAACATAACTATGAAATGAAGATATACATGACACAATATTTTTGATGTGGAAACCCTGTTAAGGGAGAAAACCACGGGGTGATTAACCCAAAGATTATTCTCTGTTAGAAGAATAAGGAAATACAAAATGGCACTTGCCAATTAGGGCTCACTGCCTGAGCACACTGCTCACAAGAGGCACACTACCTACAAGAGACTCACTATCTACAAAAGAATGTTATGCAATACTTGAACTGATTGGGAGCATCTACAAATGCTAAAGTTCAGTTCCAGTTAGGCTCAGTACACTGATCTGCTGCACTTCATCTTTCCTCTTCTCTTTTGTTGCTTTCCTTTCACATACCGGATCTTCTTTACTACTTCTGCTTTGCTCTTCTGCTTTTCTTTGCACTTCACAAAAAAACAACAACACCTCTCACAACTAAATCCATTGTGTATATATATCCGCACAAGTAATTTCATCACCTTTCTAGTCGGCACCTGGAATAGTCAATCTTTTCACTAATTCTGATCTGTCGGCTGAATCCTTGCATATCAAGTAATGCGGATCAAGTATATGCTTGTAGAAATCATTAATCATGTCGGCCAAACATGATTCATGCCTTCATAACCTTTACCACAATCAGTAACACATCCAGAAAGTAGTCTGATGTTCTATCAGTCAGTTCTTCCTCTATTCACACTAGCACTCAAGAATCTGGTACTCAACTATTCATATCTTTTTCTTCATCTATCACCGGAGGCTAAATCCTTGGAATCTATCACTCAAGGTAGTTCTCTTGACTTCCCCAAATCTAAACTTCACCAAGATATTTCCTCTGAGAGATCCGGACCTGTCTATCGGACCTTGCCACATGCTCTGTTCTTGTTTACCAGACCACAACATTCTTCACTCTGACTTCCGGTAGAGCCACACCATGTCCTGCGGATGTGTGGGATGAACTTTGTTGCCATCAATGACAACAATCATGAATCCATATAGTGTCTCTTGCCAACAATCTCTCCCTTTGGCATTGATGGCAACACTTAGTGAAAAATGACTAAGTGTTTACACTATGCTCCCCCTTGGCTGATGCTCTATCTTTATATACATTTTTCAGAGCTCCCCCTTAGTTGGATTCTTCATTTTTCACTGCTCCTCACTCCCCCTTTGACATCACTGGCAAAGAGTAGGGTCCGCATACCAAAATTTTCAAAATTTTAACTATACTTAGCCGCATAAGTATATATATATACAAGTTGTACTTACATATACTTAAGTATATCTGAAAAAGTATTCTTCAACTGTACAACTTCTGTTGCCCAACTCTACTTCATCCTATCAAAAATTGAGATGTGACCATTCAACAGGAATGCAAATGCTTCAGCCTTCTTAAGATATGTCAGATCATTGGTCCAAGCTGTAATCTGAGCATCATTTATGGCCTTATGCATGGCCTCTAACTTAGGGATAATAATCCTTCTAAGTTCACCCATCCGGCTAATTATATTCTTCCTTTCCTTCTCAAAATTCTTTATTGCATTTGTGATTGCAATAGTTTGACACTCTTGATTTACTATGGAGGAAGAGAGAGGATCAAAACTTTGAGACAAACTTAGTAGTTTATCCTCTTGCTCTTTTCAATCTCTACTGTTGCTTTGGACCAGGAGATACAAAATTTGTATACTTCACCACCATCCTTAAGAGCATTTCTAAGCTCTTTATCCCAATACTCATATTTCTCCTATCATTAGTGATTAATCCTTGTACCTCTGAGAATCTCTTATCCAAAAACTCCTTCCAAACCTTTTCTTCAGCTGATTTCTCTAGAGAATCAAAATGTGTATTAACACTATTGACTAGAGTTTTGAGATTACTGGATGAGGAGGCTGTGGGATCTTTTTGAAATGATGGCATAATCTTTTCTAGCACTCCGGAAGTAGCTTTTATCAACTCACAGTCTTCCATATGAGACTTTAGGAGTTTTTCGTTAGCCTTAGCATTAGCAAATGAAGCTATCTTCATTGTCTGTACTGGAGAAAGAGAATCAAAATTGAATGGACCTTGTAGAAGCTCCAGTTCATCAATCTCCATTGTTTCTTTATTTAGGAATTCTTAGACAGTTTGTGCAGTGTCTCTTGCCGGAGACAGATGTTTCTTCTCTTTTGCAATCTTGGAGCTATCCTTTCAAGTTTTCTCTCCTCCTACATTCTCACCACTAGCAGTTGTGGTCTTTTCTGTTGAGGTCTTCTCTCCTTCTGCAACCTTAGCATTGTCATCTTCTTTTTCTTTTACCTCTGCTTCTTTCTCCTATGATTTTTCTTCTCCTTTAGATCCGGAGACTATAGGAGAAACCGGAGGAGAAATGTTAGTATGTTCAGGGCCCACCTCTTTTGTTATTTTCTTAGGAGTTTCTTCTGCAACATTTGTGGTTGAGGGGTCAGTACCCAAGTCCTCTATAATAGGAAGATTAAATCTTTTGAAGGTTTTCTGGAGAATCTCTTCAGTGTCCTTGGCTACCTTGTTGGTCTCACCAAGCATAAGTTGATTCATCCTTGCTTTGCTCCTGAATTCATCCTTGCAGTCTTTGAATACCATGTTCATTATCTTGGGATCAATTGAAGGATATAGTTGAATAGCTATCTGTTCCCGGATCTCAAGGTCTTTTGCCATGGCATTGGTCTTTCTCATTTCCAACTCCTTTTCTAGACTCTTAGGAATTAGAGAGATAATTTCAATAAAAGCTTTATTGTAAATGTTCAAAAACTTAACTGTGGCTTCCTCCAAAATCTTTTTATCTGCTTCGTTATAATCATCATAGAATTCTGTTAAGGGTTGCAGGTTCCCATCCACTGTGACTGCTTTCACTACATCATCTAAGGAGAGAGTGGGTTTTTCAACAAATTCCTCTTCCTTCTCTTCTTCTCCTTGACCGGTAGAGTGTTTGCTGGATGATTTCTTCTTCTTCTTTAGTTTCCTTATCTCCTCATCTGATTTGGTTTCCTCATCATCCTTTAGGCTAACATATGACCTTGTTGCCTTTTTCTTTGTTCTCTTTTCTCCTTTTCCATATGTCTGGACTTCCGGTTTTGAGCTTTTAGCAGGGACAGGTGCTGGTTTCTTTGATGATCTGGTCCGGGTGGAAGTTTCTACTGGAGCACTTTTCGTACTTCCCTTTTCTGCCTCTTTCTTCTCTTCCTCAGCTTTTTGTCTCTTTTCCTGATTGGCATCAAGTTCCTCCTTTGAGATGCCAAGGCCTTGGGCAATATGTTCTACTTCTTTTCTCACCTTTCTTTTCATCTTTGGTTCTCTGAGTTCCACATGAATTTTTACACTCAGCGCTTCAAAGGTTCCAAACCTCTTTGCCTTTGGATCTTTAGGCTGACTTAGCATGTGTTGAACATGCAGCTCCATAATCTATTCATCAACTTCATACCCCATGGGCATGATCTAGACTGTCCTTGGTTCTACTGCCTCCATTAGGCACTGATCAGTCTCTACCATAAAATAGACTATCTTTGTATTTCTCAACAAGAGACTAGGGAATCCTTTCTCTTGCTTGCATCATGTTCTAAAAATTCTTGAAGTATCCCCACATGGCTATATTTCTTTCTTTAGCATCCCCAAGCCCATGCAAATAGTCTCTTATCTGAATTGCAACCGGTCTGTCATTCTACCATACCCAGCTATTGGATTCGGGAAGCTCATTCATGAAATAAAAGAATAGGCAGAGTAACAAGCCACCATACTTGAAGGAGTTCTTCTTATCCTTCTTAATCTTTTGTAGATTTTCCAATAGTTGGCTGAGAAGAAGTTCACACAGATCATAGTCAACATTTTCTCTTAGCATTTGATAGGCTGTGTAAACTGTAGTTCCCAGTACTGAATTTTCCCTACTGGAGTGATAAATCTTGTAACCAATTACTATGGAAGCAAATTTGACATCTGGATCAGTGATGTCTTCAATTGTCATAGCTCTCTTGTCAAATTTTGATCCAGTTGCATCACTTACTGTCTGATTCTTGACAGACTTGAGAATAGGTATTCCACTGGATGAGTGTAGACTGGTTACAGCCTTAATTGCATCTTTGGTGATCTTAAATGGTTTATTCAACCATAGGAAGTTGTCATGCACTCTACTCAATACATACCAGACCCATTCATCTTCTTCAAAACAGGGGAAATGAATGCACTGTGCAAAATGCTTATCCCGGATGGCTTTATACTAAGGTTTAATCTCAAAAGAGTCATCTAACAACTGTTTGTGATAGATATCTATTAACTTTGATTGCCCAAATTCTTCAATACTCGCATGTATGTAAACCCTAATATCTTCGATGTGCAAAACGCCATGCGGAACACTAGAGAAGGCTCCTAGGGGATCTACCTCCAAGGATTTGTATGGATGTTTCTTGAATGTGGGCCGAGGTCTATCAGAGATCTTTACTATATTTGGAGTAGTCATTTTTCAAAAGATTTGCAGTGAGATATTGAAAACGGAAAATACCTTATGCGCCTTCGGTTACACGGAGTTGGTCGGATTGATTTCTGGATGTAATGACTTCTGCAAGTGATTTTTTATGAACTTGAGGAATTTTGTTGCAGAGCTCCACTTTTTGTTTCTTCTTGTATGTAGAATGAATAAGTGGTTGAAGAGAAAACCCTTATATTTCTCCACAAACCCTAATATCAAGTTGCAATAAATGCTCGACCTACATTATTCCGGTTTGCCTTATTCGGATGACTTGAAGAACTGGATCAATCCTGATCTTTAAACAACTTGTGGATCTGCCAAATCTTAACCATAGTTTGTTTGAATGTATCCCTTATGAATCCTTCAATCCGCAACTCTTCTTGTGCCAGTTTTGGTACCAATTGACTGGCTGGGGGAACAAGGTTTTCTTTGTGTCTCCCCCTGAGCCAGAGCTCACTTTTTAATTTCTAGAAGAAATATCAGCACCAGAGTCTGGTGCAGATCCAATCTCTACATTCTCAGTACTTTTCTTCACCCAAATCTTGCTCATCTCACTTTTAACTTCATCCGCATTCACCTTTTGTTTACCCTTATCTTGATTCTGATTATGATATACCAAACCTCTTTTGTTCTGATTCTTGCTTTTACAGACTTTTGCACTATGACCGGACCTATTGCAGATTTGGCAAACAACATTTCTTTGCATATTTGACTGATATCCTCTTGATCTGCATTGATTAGCCATATGACCTACTCTATTGCATGCAAAGCATCTACCATTGAATGATTTGTTCATTTGCATATTTCTGCATTCATGAGACTTGTGACCATACCTTTTGCAGTTAAAACACTATCTGGAGAAGGATGAATTAGTCTGATTCATTCTCTTTCTGCACTGATTAGCTTTGTGACCAAAGTGATTGCAGTTGTGGCAGTATCCATTGAAGGATGGATATCTTTGAGCATTGGGCTAACTTACCGGAGGTCTTCTAGGTCTGTTCCTTGGATTTTCTAATCCAAAATTCTACTGACCTGATCCGGAGCTTTCTCCTTTCTCATATCCCAAACCACACTTGTCATCTACCCTCTTCTGACTTCCAAGAAGAACTTCAAGTTGAGCAGAACTTATCTTGAATTTCTCTTTATATTCATTTGCTGTTTGAAGATCCCTTTTGAGAGAGATAATTTGATCCTCAAGTTTTTCTTCATTTTCTTTAGCATCTTCAAGATCAGATTCAAGATGTCTGATAATTCTATCCATCTGGTGGCAATATTCTGATTTCTCCTTGAGAGATTGTCTTAGATTGTCTTTAGTTTTTCTTTTCTCTTCAATTTCTTGAGTAAACTTTATAACTCCTGATTCCATTTCATGTCTTACCATAATGACTTCTTCTGATAACTTTTCACATAACTTGGTTTTCTCAGTCAGCTCTTCATTTGCATTATTTGCTTCACTTTGTCTTGCCAATTGCTGAAGCAATTCCTTTCTCTTTTTCATAGAGAGACTTAATTTGTCTTTTAATTCTATCATGAAATCATCAGCCTGTTTGAGTCTTTCCTTTAATTCATTGACTTCGGAGTTTGACTGTTCAAGATCCTCAAGGGCAGTCTTGAGTTGCTCCTTTAAACCATATGCATCCATTTGGATTCCCAGATCTTCCTTGAGCTGTTAGAGTCTGTTAGGAGGAACTTAGCTCTGATACCAATTGTTGATAACTGAGAGGGGGGTGAATCAGTTATCCTAATTATTTCTTCTTTTGCACTTTTCTTATTAATCAATGCAGCATTAATTCAAACAAGTAAACATAACCATGAAATGAAGATATACATGACACAATATTTTTGATGTGGAAACCCTGTTAAGGGAGAAAACCATGGGGTGATTAACCCAAAGATTATTCTCTGTTAGAAGAATAAGGAAATACAAAATGGCACTTGCCAATTAGGGCTCACTGCCTGAGCACACTGCTCACAAGAGGCACACTGCCTACAAGAGACTCACTATCTACAAAAGAATGTTATACAATACTTGAATTGATTGGGAGCATCTATAAATGCTGAAGTTCAGTTTCAGTTAGGCTCAGTACACTGATCTGCTGCACTTCATCTTTCCTCTTCTCTTTTGCTGCTTTCCTTTCACATACCGGATCTTCTTTACTACTTCTGCTCTGCTCTTCTGCTTTTCTTCGCACTTCACAAAAAAAAACAACACCTCTCACAACTAAATCCATTGTGTATATATATCCGCACAAGTAATTTCATCACCTTTCTAGTCGGCACCCGAAATAGTTAATCTTTTCACTAATTCTGATCTGTCAGCTGAATCCTTGCATATCAAGTAATGCGGATCAAGTATATGCTTGTAGAAATCATTAATCATGTCAGCCAAACATGATTCATGCCTTCATAACCTTTACCACAATCAGTAACACATCTGGAAAGTAGTCTGATGTTCTATCAGTCAGTTCTTCCTCTATTCACACTAGCACTCAGGAATCCGATACTCAACTATTCATATCTTTTTCTTCATCTATCACCGGAGGCTAAATCCTTGAAATCTATCACTCAAGGTAGTTCTCTTGACTTCCCCAAATCTGCACTTCATCAAGATATTTCCTCTGAGAGATCCAGACCTATTTGTCGGACCTTGCCACATGCTCTGTTCTTGTTTACCAGACCACAACATTCTTCACTCTGACTTCCGGTAGAGACACACCATGTCCTGCGGATGTGTGGGATGAAATTTGTTGCCATCAATGACAACAATCATGAATCCATATAACCGGACCCTGTCACATGCTCTATTTCTGGCTACCCAGACTTAGATAAATTTCTGATTCTGACTTCTGGTATGAACAAATTAAGTTATGCGGATGAGTGGAATAGTCTTAGTTGCCATCAATGACAACATCTATCATGCGAAGTAGTGTTTCTTGCCAATAGATATGTGATAAGAAGAACATAGAAAATATGTAGACATCCATAGATACATGAATATCTTATGCATATTTGAACAAATTGCATGTAAAATTGGAAATATCATGCAAATAATTGAAAATAATGATAAAGATCATAGAAATGTCATCTTATAGGCACAATATTTAGAAGAATTTTAGGTGCAGAAGTAGAATCAATTAAAGATTAGTCTAAATTTAAGAAAATTTAGAAGAACTAATCAAAGTTATATAAATCATCATGAATAATCTTAATCAGAGTAAAGATCAACATACATTCACATGAATATCTACATATTCTAGTTAGATATTGTAGGATTTAACATCATTTGTTGATATTTACACAGAAACAGTTGAAACAGAGCAAATATCTACATATTCAGATACAAATTACTTTGATATTCATATGTAAGGCCCCTGAATGATTAAATAAAAAATTCACATCAAACTACTAAGAGATTATCAGAAGATCATGACCTAATCAATGGAGACTTGGAATCATAAATTCACCATGAAGTTATTGTATTCTTTAAGAGGATAAAGGTTTGTTATATGAATTTTTTATCTCTGTTAATATGAGGACACTTGTATCAATATAACATTAGACAAATTTATCAAATGTGAATCATCAATTTTGAACTATTATTAGTGGCTTAAGGGGATTAATGCGTAGATTTCAAATTGTAGGTCATCTACTTCCTCTTAGATCATCCCTTGACAATGAGTAGATTTCAAGGGGATTAGTGCTATTATTAGTGGCTTAAGGGGATTTTATGATCATCCCTTGAAAATGACATGTAGTTTTTCTACCTTTGAAAAACAAATAATTGTTAATGTGATGTGAAATCTAGTTTTGTAGGGCCACATTTTGATGAACTATTGTTGTAGGTTAATTATTGGTTGTTTCAACCCTCTACCTATAATTAATTGATAGTGCACTTTTCATTTTACATATCCTATTTTTTAAAATGTATTTAGGATGTAATTAAAAACATTTGATGGCCTCCTATTGTTAATTAATAACTATAAACTTACCATTTTGATGAGATATTATTGATTTCTATTCATTTATGTCAAAGGCATATAAAATTTTGTGGCTTGATATAAATGAGTAGATTTCAAGTTGTACCATCTATGTATCCTCTTAGGACATGCCTTAAGCAATTTTACTTAAATCCCCTTAATCCACATGTCATCTTTCCTCGGTCCATAAACCCTAAACCCAAAACCCTTAACCCTAAACCCTAAACCCTCACCCTAAACCCTAAACCCTAAACCCTTAACCCTTAACTCTAAATCATAAACCCTTAACCCTTAACCCTTAACCCTTAACCCTTAACCCTAAACCCTAAACCCTAAACCCTAAAACCTTAACCCTAAAACCTTAACCCTAAACCCTAAACCTTAAACCCTTAACCCTTAACCCTTAACCCTTAGCCCTAAACCCTTAACCCTTAACCCTTAACCCTTAACCCTTAACCATCAACCCTTAACCCTTAACCCTCAACCCTTAACCCTAAACCCTAAACCCTAAACCCTTAACCCTAAACTCTAAACCCTAAACCCTTAAGCCTAAACCTTTAACCCTAAACCCTAAACCCTAAATCCTTAACCATCTACATCCTCATAGGATGGGCCTTAAGTAATTTTCTTAAATCCCCTTAATCCATGTCATCTTTCCTAGGTCCATAAACCATGCTAATGGAATGATTTTGTCTTAAATTGACCAAGTTTAATATATTTATCCTTTCAAACAAGTTTGTAAAAAGATCAAGCATCTAAAATTATACAAATTGATCAAATGTGAATGATCAATTTTCAACTATTGTTAGTGGCTTAAGGGGATTAATGAGTAGATTTCAAGTTGTAGGCCATCTATATCCTCTTAGATCATCCCTTGACAATGAGTAGATTTCAAGTTGTAGGCCATCTATATCCTCTTAGATCATCCCTTGACAATGAGTAGATTTCAAGGGGATTAGTTCTATTATTAATGGCTTAAGGGGATTTTATGATCATCCCTTGACAATGACATGTGGTTTGTCTACCTTTGAAAAACAAATAATTGTTAATGTGATGTGAAATCTATTTTTGTAGGGCCACATTTTAAATTCCTACTCAAGTTTCTCAATTCTTTCCCTATACTCTAGCATACCTTGCAATATAGAGGTCCTTCGATGCTATTGATTTTATCCTTTATTTCTATTCCCCCCATAATCGACTTGTTCATATCTATAATAATTCCCATATCTAAAACATTCTTTCATCTACTTTTTTAAGCAATTGACCATCATTAAGGGGTTGATTACCATTAAAATATAAAATTTCTCATTTATCCTATTACTCTCAATGAAATACCATTTTATGAATTTGTTTGAACCATTTAGACTTAAAAATAATAATCTATATTAGAATGGATTAATTTTACAAACTCATTCGAATCCTCCAAACTCTCAAGGTCTTCACAAGTAAGAATTAAATTTATAGATTGGGTTGTAGGGATTAGACACACTAGAGAAGATATCTATGAGATAAATTATATGATGAGAATTAAATTTATAGATATGCCCTAAGAATTAAATCACTCAAATCAAATTGTGGATTTTGTAAAGAGGATAGCTATATTTTGAATGTTCGCTCAAGAGTCAAAGTCATTTAATTATTTGAAGATAGCTATATTTTGAATGTTCATTCTTAGTCAAATATATTAATATCTAGTATCATTTTGTTGGTTGTTGCATATTTAGGATGAATGTTTCCTTATCTAGTAATTACAAATAAAGGTAGATTTATATTCAAGTCTAAAAAGATATGATTCCTAGAGTGGATACAATTTTTATAAATACATTATAGTTGCTCATTTAGGATGAAATTTGGTTAGCCATGGATTGACATTTTATTTCTATAATTCAAATTGAACCACATGGATATATTGCATTAGTGACATGGAATAAAATATCTCACATGAACATTAAATATGTAAATTTCTAGGTAAACTTAATCCCCTTAAGCCATTTGAGAAGGATAAACTCAATAGACAATCATATTTTAGGAGGGAGTATTAGATGCTCCATTATCAATATGATTGAATGCTAACATATTTCTAGATCATGGGTTCTATCAATTTTATTCTTCTATCTTGGATCTAATGTGTGATCCTAATGATATGGACTAGGTATATGTAGGGAACGATAAGATTATGGCAATGTGTGATTCTAATTTTATATTTTAATGTGAAACCAAGTAATTAGTCTATAGGTTTGACTAATTTGTATCTTATTCGTAATTCAACATATCTAGAAACATCATAGGGATTATGATTATAAAAAAGGAATATATACTAGCACTTGCATCTAAAGGAGGTTCAAGGATTATGTCAATAGAAAACTATAGGTACATGTCAATATGTTAGAGAGTAGGTGTTTGTGCATGAGTACATATGGATGTCATGTGCTGCAAATTGTAATTGTATGTGGCTAGATTAAACAATTAATAATAAGTGAGTAATAATGCAATGAAATAAACTTAGACAAATCTAGATTTTTTCTCTAAGAAATTAAGTATTATCTAATTTTGAAATATTTACATGTACATATTTAAAACATAAAACAATTTACAAATGAAAAAACTTGTTTTTCAGTTTGTAGGCGTGATTGAATCTAATTTTAGGGTTCAAATTTTTATTTGAAGGGTAAATATTTTTGTTTCAATTCAGTTTAGGGTTGTTTTTTTGTGTGTAGGGTAATTATTTTTAGTTTCAATTGAATGTAGGGTTTATACAGTTTTGAGGAAGATTCAAACCAAATTTAAAACCTAATGTACAACAATACACAAAATAAACTTAAAATATAAATTACAAAATTCAAAAAATGAAAAAATGGGAAAAAATCACTGACTTGGAGTTTTAGATGGCTAGAAATAGCCCTTTGCTACTCGAGATCCTATTCTGGAAGACCTTTGGTTGTCACTGAGAAATGAGCTCGTGGACGTTTTTAAAAAAAATTAAATACTTTTCCAAAACAGGATCCCGTTTCTTGGTTCTAGGTTCGGGATCCCGCTACGAAACGGGATTCTGTTCTAAATTTTAGGCTCAAGATCCCAATCCATAACGGGATCCCATTTTGGTTTGCCCAATTGTGGGTTTTTGCCTATGTATAAAAGTTCCACAAGAAGTGGACTCAACTTTGTGCTTTTACCCTTATCTCCTTTATGCTTCATAAAATTATCTCCTCTATATATTTCTCGTCCATCTTCAAATTTTCTAGTATTAATGCATGTTTTTCAGCAGTCTACAATATAAACCCTAATTCACCTCTTTGTTCCTTTTTCCTTCCACTTTCTTCTCTGACAGTACCCACAATGGTGCGCTCATCAATATCCTCCATGACACACTTTATCTCTTCTACTCCTAACCTCCTTTCTCTGGTAGCACCCACATTGGCACTCTTAGTAGCATCCTCCTTGCCACACTTCTCTTCTTCTTCCCTTCTAGCAGCACCCTCCATGGCGTGCTAAGCAATTTGTTCCTCCTTCCCTTCCACAACTTTTGTTGTCCTCTCGTTTTCCATCTCTTATGCCCTTTCCATCCTTCTCTGGTAATGTTCCTATCATTCATGAGTTTTCTTCAACCTCTCTTCTCTTCTTATCTCCATCCCAGTTCTAATTTCTTTGTTAATCTCTCTTTTCCTTTGCTTCTCCCCTTTTTGCTATGGATTTTCATGATTTGGTGTTCCATTAGTCCTCTTATATCCCATGGAATCCTTGTTTGAAAAGTCACGTCATTTGAAAGGTCCTTACGGACCCTACCCCCTTTCCACTCTCCATCTCGTTAAGTGTCTGCCCCCTCTCACAGAGGTAGAAACTTGAGGCCTAAATTCCTTCACAAATTGAAAATTTTCTCCTCCCACCTCACCTTATCTTTTCTCTAGAACTCTATGTTACTCTTTTGGATGTTTTCCCGCTTAATATTTACCTACCTTCTTCCACTTGGGTCCCAAAAACAAGACCAAATGGTAGCAATAAATGGAGAGGGATACTGGTTC
This sequence comes from Cunninghamia lanceolata, assembly GCA_027924645.1. Lineage (NCBI taxonomy): Eukaryota > Viridiplantae > Streptophyta > Pinopsida > Cupressales > Cupressaceae > Cunninghamia > Cunninghamia lanceolata. The sequence goes on along the minus strand of BSBN01000084.1, from coordinate 38,040,323 downwards.
AGAGATCTAGTCCTCAATCAAGTATTTGTACTTAGTTTATACCCTGGTCAAGTAGCTAGAGATTGATGGAAAAACATAAAGAATAACAGAAACATAGTATTACATATAGATAACAGTAAGAAAACACAAAATCACTCAGTACCAACAGATCTCCATATATATATATATAAACAATCCAATGTTATACATCATATATCCATCCTCTGGCAGGTCTAAGTCTGTGCCTCACCATTTACCTACATGACTTCTATGCCATAATCATATCAACATCTATCTCATATCCTTACATTCTATGCTCCTATGCTATATCATCATATCCTATATCTATCTATACTATATCTATTACATATAGGGATGTGCCTCCTGTCGGCTCTAGCCTTCGCATAGTGTATGCACCAAATTTTGGTAATCTTTTCTCCATGCTCTACACTTGCTAACTAGTGGCAAGCCCACAACTATGAACTAAGGAGGTTGTGGTAGTTTGGTGACTTATTTTATTGGAGACATATCTTTGATAGAGTGTAGAGCATAGACATTGTATACTGGCCCTAAAAATAGATGTCTTAGGTAGGACAGACGCAGTAGCTTAGGATGATGTAGAGGGATTGGCTATTAGTCAATCACCTCAATCACATCATAGTGTCATTTTACCATGATCATGTGATGAGATAGTTTGGGCAGGTGAAAGGTATTCCTACAATCATGCCGACCTATGTGCACTCACATTGCAGCACAATGAGAATCGGGGACCGGACCTGTCCCACTATCATGGATGTGGAGGTTAGAGACTCTAATGCCGAGGATGAGGATCGAACACTAGCTTCATGTAAAGATGATGTGGGGGTGACCCCATAATTCATAGAATGGAAGACCACCTCAAGACTACCTCCTATCTTTCTAGTTGGTGCCCTTGCTAGAGACCCATTCCTTTTGATAGAATAGGGCTTAGAGGAGGGAGGATACAACAAAGAGAGTGAGGACAGAAGTGACAAGGATGAGGAGGATCTTGTATTAGTAGTGGTGGGGAGGTGATGAAAATGAGCTGAGAGTGGTGTGATTGCAAAGGAGAGGCCTAAATCTCAGGCTTGAGTAGCACTAATACCACCATCAACAAGTAGAGCACCCAATCAGAGGGAGCGAGGGGAGTCGAGCAGTGTAGATGCTACGAGGTCTACCTCATTACTAGTGATAGGGGAGATATAATGGCTATCAACACACCTAGTATGGTACCAGTGGTGCATGCATCTCCAAGAGATCTTGACTAGTAGATCGACGATCCAGGCAATGATTTGATTTACATTGTGATTTGAGTATATTACTAGATGTACATTTTATTTTTATTTGAATATATGATTAGAGATCTAAGTTCAACTTTGTTTTCTTTATGCAGTACGACCACGGGAGTGGCTTGACTATATTGGTTGAGTACTTGCAAAGATACTTTAAGTGTACAACTCTAGTAGGGTGTGTAAGATAGCTATAGGCCTCAACAAACTATTGGGCAACATGTGGGCATATTTAATCTTGTGGTGCAGTGTTTGAATAGAGCCAGGTTTGTTGAAACTAGGCTACTTTAGAGGTTGTATCCCTCACAACGGAGTGGGACTAGGTAGTAGCCCAAGTGAGAGCACTCATGGAAGAGCATGACCAAGCTATAGCACATGTCACAGGACTCACAGTAGAGAGGCATCTGGTAGTGATGAGAGATGAGAGTGCAAAGAGTGCACTAGATGCTCTACAAATCTAGGTGGACCTCATGAGACCAAATTTATAGAGGACATAGAGCGCACTAGTGATAGGCTTAGACCATTTGAGTGTCCAGGCCCTGGTGGATGAGATAGGTCAATTTTGATAGAATGAGAGCTGTGTCTGACCACTGAGGTAGCTGAGCTAAGAGGCACTATGAGGGGCCTACATACATAGAGTTATAGTCCCTCTAGGTCTGCAGCCTCACAAAAGGAGCCTTTTGTACAATAACCACCACTGGGGCTAGAGGGATTGGGTAGTCATGGCCCTTAGTAGATTTTTGTATTATATGTTTTTGATATGCCACATTTTGATGTAGTGGCGATTTTGTATCATGATATATCGAGAAACTATTGATATATATATGACATTTTGATGTTTTGAGTGATATACATATTTTATCTGAGATATTGTAAAGTGATGTGATTAGATATTGTTTAATTAAATGCTATTTAGATCTCATTTTAAACAACTCAATAGAATTGTTTCATTAAATACTTAAATGATTTAATCAAACAATAAATGAGAAAATTTACTCAATTAAATACTTGAAGAAGATCTAATTGGTAAATTAAAGGAAAGTTATTTAATTAAATTCTTATAAAAGATCTAACTAAATAATAGAAAAGAGATTAATTAATTGTTTCCACAATTAAATAATTGACATGGTAAAGATAGAATGAAGTAATTTTCACTTAATAATGAAAACTATAAAAAGCATTCCAGACATCATGAATTACGTTGAGAATAGAAGCAACAAGTGTAAAACAAGGATACCAAGCATTATATAATAATTAACAAATGATTGCATTATACTTTAAGAAAATAAAATTGTACATTAAGTAATATACAATTTCGACAAAGAATCATAACACTAAGATGATTGTGTTTATGATCGAATGGCATGAAAGGAGAAAACATTTTATTGAAAGAATAAATTTGCTACACTAATGCCACATAAAATAAGAAATTTAAGCATAGAATCTATGCAAGTGCATAGCATTAACAAGATCTTTGAGGGGATTATCGTCTATTATAGAGAGATCATATGCACTAAATCCATAAACAAAGGTGACGATGTAGGGTCCTAGCCAATTCAGACTAAATTTGTCTTTCATATCTAAAGGAGCATTCACATATTGTTGATTCTCATATAACACCAAGTCAAGGTCTACTTGAAAAATTGTTGTAAAACCCATTTATTATAATCACGATTTAAGGTCTTATGAAAGGCTTGAAGGTCCTTGATAGTGTTTAGGCATTGTTCGTTGAACATTTCAAGTTGTAAAAGATGTTGAACATGATAAGTGTTATCATTTATGAGGCCTTGGAGAGAAATTCTCAAAGAAGGAATTTCTCTATGAAGTTTTCTTTTTAGATGCAAACTACATTGATCTATCCTTATGAGATGCAAACAAAGTAACAACTATATTTTTTTCCAAGTCTAGAATGAAGTTTTCTTTTTCAGGTTTCAAAAGAAAAGATGCAAGAATGTTTTGAATAGAAAAAATGACAAGGTACAACAAATACAAACAATCTTTCAATTCAACAAGATTTGAAACAACCCTCAAATCTATAAACCCTAGGTTCAAAAATAGCTAGATTTTTCAAAAAAGCAAGGTTTTTACAAACTCTAGTTTTGAAACTATGCAAAAATTAACTATGTATGCATGCAAAATGAGTAATGAACTCAATCCCAATCAAATCTAGGACAACAAGAAACTCATATCTAAAAGAAGAAGGATGTAAAAGTGCAAGAAACGATGGTTTCACCAAAATGTTTGATGGGAAAGAGTGATCTAGCCTAAGGAGATAAACTAGGTCAAAACCCTCTTCCATAAACATTAAGACACAAACCAAGCTTGGATTCTACCCAAGAAGGAGATCCAAAATAGAAGGCTTTTACCCTTCTATTATATAGAAGTGAATCAACCAAGTTTAACAAAGGTCAAGCAAACAAGCTAGGACAAATACCCAAACCCTAGAAGACAAAGATCTTGGCTTATAACTAACTGTCAAAAGCATATCTGAGAAAACCAAAAGCACAACAGAGATTAAAGAATAGTTCAAGACCTAGATATTGGAGCAAAAATTCCAAGGACCAGAGGGGAGACCCTGTGGTGAAATGGTGGGGCTTTTTTCCTGTAGTACCAACAACCCAGGTTCAAACCTTGCGGGGTTGCCATCTACCACGTCAACAATTGAGGGACCTTACCTAGGGGAGATCTTGTGGTGAAATGGTGGGGCTTCTTGCCTGTAGTGCCAATAACCCAAGTTTAAACCTCATGGGGTTGCCCTCTACCATGTCAACAATTGAGGGACCTTACTTCCAATTTTTGGCAAAGTATTTGGGTAATGAAACATATAGCATATTCACAGCTCGCTCTCTTCCTAATGGTTCAAGAATCTAGAATTTTATGAAATCTTGTAGAGAGCTCATAATAGACCATCTCACCTGGGAAATTGTGGATGGAAGGTCTGCCTCCTTATAGGAAGACTCGTGGGAGGGAGGGCAAAAATTAGAAGAAGTTGAGTCCTTAAAAGAAGTCAAAAGGATCACAAAGAAAGCATGGGGTGATAAGGTAAGAGATTACATGGATGTTTTAGAACAGTACAGAGTTCCCTGCTTCAAATGGAAGAGTATCTAAAATTTGGGTCTAGATGATAGGACAGTAAATTTCTATGAGAGGCTGGTGAAGAGTCAAAAAATCATCCTTACACAAGATCAAGACATTCTTCTATGGAAGGATGGGGAATACAATGTCAAAGCCAGGTATAAAGCCCTAACCATCACTAGTGAAGGGCAGCCACGATTACCGATTCATCTATACTAGAGTCAAGAATGTCTCCTGAAGGCAGGAATCTTTTCTTGGATGGCTTTGCAGGGCAGAGCATGGACTCCAGACAGATTTAAAAAGCTAGGATATAAAGGCCCTTCATGTTGGCCCTTGTGTAAACAAGAAGAAGAGAGTGGGGATCATTTATTTCTAAATTGTTCTTTTGCCCAATCTTGTTAGCACTATCTCCTTGCAAAATTACAATGGCAAACAGCTCTTCCGAACAAGCTAATTGACATGTTCATCGGTTGGCCACTGGGTTACAAAAAAGAATTGTTTAAGAACCTCTGGAAGATAAGCCCCTTTATAGTGGTTTGGGAACTCTGGAAGCAGTGCAATTGTAGATATTTCAAGACAAGGAAATGCTAGTCCCCTCGCTTCTGAATAAAATAGAAGCAAGCATAGTAGAACAAATAAACTCAAGAATAGAAGAACAAATGCCTAAGAAAGCTAATTTCATGGTGTGGGATGCTGCTATGCGAAGCTCCTAGCATGGTTTATAAGCTCCCACCTTTGGAGGTGTAGGTCCCTCCAATAATCAAGAAGATAGAGCTAAAATGATGTGGAGTCCCCCGGAGTTTGGCTTGCTAAAGCTCAATTTTGACAGAGCTTCTAGAGGAAACCCAGGCACCTCAGGGGCTAGATGCATCATTCGTGATTGGAATGGCAGTACCGTGGACAAATTGGCCTCTCCCCTCCCAGAAGGAACAAATAATTTGGCAGAATTCCAAGCTCTCATTCTGGGCCTAAAGTTCTACAAAGAATTAAAGGAAACAAAAGTAGTAGTGGAGGGCGATACCACTCTGGTCATCAACGCACTCTGCTCTAGAAGGATGACAAACTAGGAACTGAGTGCTTAGTTAGATATCACACTTAAATTGGTAGACAGTTTTGAGGAAACAATGTTCAATCACATTTATAGGGAAGGGAACAGAGAGGCAAACTTGCTCTCCAATCAAGGGGTAGATGGTATTTTGATTAAGGAAGTTTGCATATGAGTCCACTTCAAATGTGGGTGGTAGGGAGGGGGTCCTACACATCATAAGACGTGTAGGGATGGATAAGCAAGGTGGCGGTCTTGAGAGACAATGATAATAAATTGATATAAGGCAGAAGCATAGGAATAGGGGATGTATTTGGAATGGTCGCTCCCATGTAGGAAGATTGGGATGATGGCAATAATCATTAATTTGCAAGGAGCGCAAGTAGACAAGGCAATTGAAGTACCTTGATCCCCGTTCATAAGATAATGTGGCCCTGTTAGCACAAGCTGTCTCGACTCAGATATCTAGAACTTTCCATCGCATTTATAGCTGGAGGGATAGATAGTGAAGTTAGAAATATATATTTCCTCCTCTGTTTAGCAGTGATGGCTAGGGAACCAAGATTAAATTTTTTCCTTTCCTTTGAGCATTTGTAGAGTAGGCTGTTAGTTTGTGAGGGAATGGCAATGACTATTTGCTTGACCAGCTTGGTTAGGCAAATGGATTTTCATGGGAAAATAAAATACCAACATTTTCGGTGGATCTTGATACAAGGGGATGCCTTCATGATAGGAGTGGTGAAGCAAATTTTGGGCAGGGGCTTCATCGAGGGTGGGGAGCGATACAGGGTTGACCTTGACATCGCTTCCTAGTTTGTGGCTTCATTGCTTGATATAACTGTGGAGAAGGCAGTGGTTAGTACTGCAACCCAAATGGCCTTCAAAAACCATCTACTTGAGGGCCTTGAGGATGTGTTGGCTAAGGCAATTTATAGAGTAGGAATTCCACGGCCAAAGGATTTGGAGAAGGTGGATAGGGACTAGGGGGTCATCTCATATTACCCTTTCCTACTAGACTTGAAAGGAGAGGCATTGCAAGAGTACAGAAAAAGGGAAAGGAAGGGCTGGGCCTTTCTGATGAAACTGTTCCAGTTTGAGGCCACAATGGACTTCTCATGGATTCCTAAATTCTGCAACTATTTGCTGGAGCAAGGTGTTGGGTAAGGGCATGATCTCTCCATCCTAAAGTGTTAATAGTTTTTTGGTTGCCTTTTAAATTCTCTTTGTCAGTGGGTGGTATCAGTGTTAGGGTTAGCTGGCAGAAGATATCAATTAAATGCAAATAAAGATTAAACAGAGGAATGGAAATACACAGAAATAATAACACCGAGAGATAAGTTTTAATGTGGTTCACCCAAACTTGGGCTACATCCACCAAACAGAGAGTCCAATGTTATTATCCAGTAAATCAAACTGATTACAACTAGCAATGCCTGCAACTCAATACTACTGCGAATGCTAAAATACAATATCATCAAAACCCTAACCCTTAGCCACTTTTATCAAGCCTTTTGTTGGTTACAAAGATAGGGTTTTTTATGTTGGTCAATGAAAAAATAACTCCCGGTGCCTTTATAAAATAATAAAAAACCGTGTGAGGTTTTGGGGGCGTTGCCCCCGAGCCCCCACGGGGGTGCTGCCCCTGGACCCCGCCCTGTATCGCGACAGGGAATGTGCAAGGGGCGTTGCCCCCAAACCCCCACAAGGGGTGCTACCCCTTGACCCCGTAGGAATTTGGGGGGAAACTGCGCTGATGAAAGTGGAGTAAATTTAACCTCTGAGTTTGATTAGGCTCCATATAACAACAATCAGACTATGTATATTTGGTAATAGTTTGCAGTCTACTGCCAATATGGCCTATGTGGCAATTTTGATGGCTCTATAGACCCTGCGTGGTCATTTTTGGAAAAGCATTAGAAATCTAGCTATTAGGAGGACAAAGAAAGGACTTTGTCATTTTGGCAAAGCTAAGCTATTAGATTTCAATACTTTAATATAAATATCTCTCTCTTATGCATCAAATAAAAAATGCCAAGGACCAGGGTGCTTGGGTGCCCTAGGCCTTTTTAAGGGTTTTTTCATAATCTCATATATCACCAAACTTGTACCTATCTGCTATGTCTTCTTCCCAGAAATCACCTTCAGAAACCTATTTCTCGACCTGCACACAAGGAAAGAGGAAACAATTGTGTTATGTATAAGGGCTTGCCTTAGTCAAACCCTGTGTTGGTGTTTCCACCTCTAGTACAATGATGATTAGATCCAAGAGTGCATGCCCTATGAGGGAAGAGGCCAAATTTGTAGTAGTATGATATAAATATGAATGATAATGATGATGGTTACCACAATAGCTAAAACCCTAGTTGATGGAGATGACTCAAGATTAAACACCAACAAAGAGAGTGATGAAGAAGGATTTAAACTCCCTTCAAGACCTACAAACAACCTTCAATAGCATCCACAAGTAGATAACACTTCCAAGCATGAATAACACTTTAGCATAGAACTCAATAGCATAGAAAACTTATCCTTATTCACCTATTTATCATCTAGCTGTAAAATAAACTACAAAACTCCTTCATATATGCAATCCCACTCACTCCAAACTGTAACATCAAAAAATATCCCCTTGGGGGCTTTTCTCTCATAAAGTTTAGCTCTTGGGTCTTTTAGCTACATTTAGGACATCTTGCATCATATTTTGACATCCCGATGAAATGAGCCCTAAGTTTCATGATAAATGGGACCTAGGGGGATCCCTTGAACCTAAACCTGACCAAAATAGTGGGGAGGACTTGGGCGTCTGCACCCTAGTCCTGCCCTATTTTGGGTTAGTCCCAAATTTTGAGTGTCGGCTTGTGACCATTATTTGGGTCCTATGCTTACATGGTAAGTTTGAATTACAAAATTCTTGGCGAGAGTGTTTGTAGTTACATATATAAGCATGTTTAGGCATGCATTTGTAAACTAGATGAAAACTAGATAGACATTAGATTACAACTAGATGAGCATTGGTATTCTAAAGATTATTCAAGGCATTCATTGTGTAGCAAGAGTAGATTTGTGTTGTCTATGTGTTTATATTTGTAGATTTGAGCAATCATCTCCTCATGGCATGAAGAGCTTCTTCCTTCGATGAGATCTTCACTACAAGGTGACATCATTTGTGTTTTTGAGCATTTATCATTTCCTTTGCCTCACAAGGGTACACACTCTCTATTTGACAATAGTGTTCAGAAGACTTGAATGTCTCTCCGGGGCTTGACTAAGGCAAGCCTCTAAACACCACAACCCCTCCCAAAGTTTCTATGATTATAGATTACAAGTTGAAGATACGAGAAAAGTGGAGTTGCAGGAGGGTACTACAGAGTGTTAGATTTGTAGATCAAAGTTAAAAATAGCACCCTAGACTTGGGCACCCGCTCTTTTGTCCTCTAAATTTTGTGACGGGAAAATCTCTAATGCAACAAGAACAAGTTACAGATTAAGCTTCCAAATCCTAAAAAAAACCTAGGCATTGGACTTGGGTACCCACTCATTAGTCCCCGACTATTCCGCTTCTGAACTTGAAAAATAGGTGCACAGTTATCTGTCATTTTACATATTTCTGTAGCAACATTTTTTGATATTCATCTGTTTGCTTCCATATTTGCATAATTAGGGTTTTGATGTATAATTGAGCATAATTAATAATCAAACCATAAAAATCCAAGTTTCCCTACATCTCACAGTGACCTAGGGTCTGATAGTGCATTGCCACTCGATCTAAAGTCCTTGAATGAAAGAGTGAAAGAAGGATATACACACAAAACTACCAAAAACCAATCATCCAATTCCACCCTTTACATTTTAGTGAACCCATGTTGTTGGACTTGTTTGCACCTTACTGAGTGTTTTGCTTCATATTTTATTTGATTTCATTCATTCATTCATTCTATCATCATTCATCTTATTGCAATGGAAAACTTACCAAAAAATTGAAAAATTTGCATTCTAGGGTTTCTATGTTGCATTAATTAATTTGAATTTCATCAAATTTATGGTTTTTGCTTTAGATCTAAGCTAAATTGAAGAAAATTACAAAAATTCGATAGCTTGCATTGCATTTTCATCATTAAATTGCTAGGGTTTTGTTGGAAATTTTGAATTTTTGCATATAACCTAGTAATTCCAAAAACTAGGGTTTGTAGGTAAAATCTTGTTTCAGATTTTTCTACTGATCTTAGACACTCATTAAAATTTTAATTTGGCTTTAGTGCTTCATTTTAGTGTAAATTTGCATTTAGATCTCAAAAATTTGCATTTTTACATAGAAAATTTCAACAAAAACTAGCATTTTCATTGATTTTTCCTTAGATTTGCACTTGCATTTTGCATGGTAGGGTGTGAAAATAATTTTAAGATCTGAGTGGACTTAATTTTCATCATAAAACAGATTACAAGACAATCATATAGCATTTTGCATCAAGATCTCAAACATAGGGCTTGAAAAACCTTGATTTTCACTAGATTTGGCCTTATCAACTTTCAAAATTTGCACCATAGGCATGTTGTGAAGAATATTTTTGCACTAATTGGATGTCATCAGGTTCATTATCTTCTTCCCATCCTAAAAATCTTCACAACCCCTTGTTATTGAGCTCTCGTATTGTAAATTTGGCAAAAAATTACACATTTTTGCTATATTTGCCCTAGGGTTTGCCCTAGATTGCACTCCAAGTGTGTTGTGACAAATTTTATGGATTGAGGTGACTCATATCATTTCTATTATTTTTTGAATATCCTAAAATTCTTTACAACACCCCTTTTTCTAGGTCTTGGAGTTGAAAAATCGTGAAAAATTGCATATTTTGCTATATTTTCACTAGGGTTTGATCTTGAGTGGCACTATAAGTGTATTGTGATAGAGTTTTTAGCATTAGGTGGATGTTATTACTGATATAATTTTCTTTCCATCATGACTTTCCTCACAACACCCTTTGTCATGCTCTTTTGCATTGTGATTTGGTGAAAAAATCATATATTTTAGTGTATTTTCACTAGATTTGGACTAGTCATCACCTTAGACTTGCATCAAGAGTGTGTTGAGAAGGATTTTATTGTTGTATTGGACTGATATCAGACATAGTATTTTCTGCCCCTGATCAAAATATTTACAACACCTTTTATTTCAAATATTTGCATTGAAAAAGTAAAAAAAATCAAGCATTTAAGGTCATTCTTGCATATAGTTTTGCACTTGGATGTTACATATCTTTTTGAAAAACTTTAAAATATGATTTGGCACTCATGGTCTCATCCTCTCAGTGCTATTTGGAATCTTTACATGCATATATCACAAAATTTGAAAATCTTTACAAATTTCTTAGTATGCATCCTTATGTCATTACCTATATACAAGCTATGTATCACAAGGATATATTTGTGTCATCTTCCTTCGAAATCCTTGACTATGTATATGATCTTAACAACTTCATATCTCTCATCAATAGATACCCCTGGGTAGTAGAAGAACTGTTAAAACACACTTTTAATGAAGAGCATGACACTTCTCATAATAGTTTAGAATTAATAGTTGAAACATATGGAGATGATATTGACAATGATTATGGGAGTGATAATGAATTCACAAGGTACCCCACTTCTCCTACAACTAAACATTCAGATAAATTAGATAAGAATACTAAGGGTAGCTCTAGAAATTCAAATAATCCTCCTAGATAAAGTGTAGCATTAATGGATAAAATCCTAATAACACAACATTGTTTTGACTATCTTGACCTATTTGGTGTGATTGATGTGGATAAGGAATAGTTTCATAACCCACCTAGTCCACTAAGAGATGATATTTATGTTGAGGTCCATCCTTTGTTATCCCTTCAGGGATCATGAAGTGATCAAAATACATTAGACAGACAAATGGAACAACTTGCACCTCCTTCTAGCATTTGGATTTGGGAGGATGATGACCTCCTTGATGATGGCCTCTAGCACGAAGATCCTACCAGGTAACTATTTATAACCCTTTATGTCTCTCATGATGTGCTTCCCCCGTGATGTGTTATGTGTTGTTTAGGTCTCTTGGGATGACCCCTGATTCTCTTGTAAGGTCTAGGATACTAGGAGACAGCCTCTGTTGTGACCTTCTATTTGTATCATGATTCTTCTACATCACCTCTCTCTGATTTCATCATTGTGTGTTGTGTCTTATGGACAAAGCGTTATGATTGGTGACTTGGGGGCACCTTCCTATGTGATTATACCTAAGACACGTGTTTCTCCTCTCTTATTTATTGTTTACCTTCCTCTAGTGTTTCTATCTAGCAAGTGGATGATGATAAACTTGTATACAGATGTGGACCTAGCGTCCCTTTAGCGAGAAATCAAAAATTAGACTTAGTTCCTAATATGATGATGGGGTTGTATATCTTATCAGACGCTTGGCTAGTAGAAGCACTTTGTTCTTTCTATGTAGTGATATTGATGATGTTTCTATCTCACTTACAAACCTTAACAATACTTTTGCTCCATGCACTTTGTTTGTCTTTGAAGCTTGCCTTGGTGACACTCGGTTCTAAGATTTTTGTGATATAACCCCACTATTATCCTCAATCTCTGAATTTGTAGTATAACCTTGGCTCTTTGTGTGATTAATCATATGCATTGATGTTGTTGTTTATCATGATTATGTGGACACTAACATGTTTCTTGGAGGGATGTGTTTGGGGGAACATTTGGCGATCGTAAAGTACATGTCACCTCCGAGGGGCATGGGCTTTGCAAAAATATGTGTTCCCTTGTGTGTTTTCTTCCTACCTTAACATGCTTGATATCAATGTGTGATATCAACCACCTTAAGGTGGAGGTATATATAAGGTAAGCTATCTGTTGTAGATGTTAGCAATGTGCTTGTCCTCAGGTTTAGTTTAAAGACTGGTGGCGATGAGTCCCTCCTACACTCTGAGTTTGTTTGCAATCAATCAATCAATCATCTTAAGCCCTTTGTGGAGGTGGGGGTGGAGTATCTCTTGCGGAGAGTGTCCATCCTGTCATTTTCAAAATTCTTCATTAGGAGGTGGGGAGTGGTTCTATGACTAACTCAACCCTTAAGTGTGTCTTCGGTGATTGTTGTGGTGAAGCCCAATCATTGGTGTGTACCTGTAATGTGCCTGAGATGGTGATGAGCCTAGAAATAGGAACACTCCATCGCTTGTCTGTCATGTTTTCTCTGTGTCTTCAAAGTGTGTGTGTTTGGTGTGCTTGCTTTGTTTGGCATGTTTGTTGCCCCATATGTAGTCTAAAGACCAACACAATGAGTGCTTCTTGCATTTTAGGAGGTTTGGTGTGTCTTGCGTGTGTGTTGCCCCATATATGCAGTCTAAAGACCAGCTCGATGAGTGCTTTCTGCATTATGGGAGGTGTGTATACTTTCCTTGTACTTGCATTTTCATTTCATATATATGAGAAAAAGAAAAGAAAATAAATCATTCATGTCTTCTATGCGTTAATTATCTTCTATGCATTTGTTGTTTTCTCTGTGTTTTGCATGATTGTAACTATCTTCTCCATGTTTTGTGTGCCTGTCATTGTTTTCAATGTGTTTGGCGTGTCTTCTCCATGCTTGGCATGCTTGCTGTGTTTGTTGATCATACTTTAATTCATGTATTGGCCTCGCATTTATACATACATTAAAGTGGGGGCTAAATGTAACATCAGAAAATGTCCCCTTGGGGGATTTTCCCTCATAAGGTTTAGCTCCCAGGTCTTTTAGTTGCATTTAGGACATCTTGCATCATATTTTGACATCCTGATGAGATGAGCCCTAAGTTTCATGACAAATGGGACCTAGGGGGATCCCTTGAACCTAACCCTGACCAAAGTAAGGGGGAGGACTTGGGCACCTGCACCCTAGTCCTACCCTATTTTGGGTTAGTCCCAAATTTTGAGTGTTGGCTTGTGACTGTTATTTGGGTCCTATGCCGACACGGTAAGTTTGAATTATGAAATTCTTGGCGGAAGTGTTTGCAGTTGCATATATAAGCATGTTTAGGTATTCATTTGTAAACTAGATGAAAACTAGATTGACATTAGATTACAACTAGATGAGCATTGGTATTCTAAAGGTGATTCAAGGTATTCATTATGTAGTAAGAGCAGATTTTTGTTGTCTATGTGTTTATATTTGCATATTTGAGAAATCATCTCCTCGTGGCATGAAGAGCTTCTTCCTTCCATGAGATCTTCACTACAAGGTGACATCATTTGTGTTTTTGAGCATTTATCATTTGGTTTTTTCCTCTGCCTCACAAGGGCACACACTCTCTATTTGACAACCGTGTTCAGAAGACTTGAATGTCTCTTTGAGGCTTGACTAAGGCAAGCCTCTAAACACCACAACTCCCTCCCAAAGTTTTTGTGATTGCAGGTTACATGTTGAAGATAGGGGAAAAGTGGAGTTGCAGGAGGGTACTACAAAGTGTCAAATTTGCAGATCAGAGTTGAAAATAGCACCCTAGACTTGGGTGCCCGCTCTTTAGCCCTCTAGATTCTGTGACAGGAAAATCTTTGACGGAGTAGGAACATGTTACAGATTAAGCTTCCAGACCCTGACAAAAACCTAGGCATTGGACTTGGGCACCTACTCATTAGTCCTCGATTGTTCCGCTTCTGAACCCTGAAAACAAGTGTACAGTTATTTGTCATTTTACATCTTTATATAGCAGCATTTTCTGATATTCATCTATTTTCTTTTGTATTTGCATAATTAGAATTTTGATCTATAATTGAGCATAATTGATAATCAAATCATACAAATCCAAGTTTCCCGACATCTCATAGTGACCTAGGGTCTGATAGTGCATTGTCACTTGACCCAAAGTCCTTGAATGAAAGGGTGAAAGGAGGATACACACAGAAAACTACCAAAAACCAATCATCCAAATTCCATCCTTTACAAAGACAAATGAAACAAAATGAGGCTGACAAATACAAACTAAGGCAGTGTCCCAAGCCGTCACTACAAAAGAGGGGCTAAAGATCCCTATTGGGACCAGGGTGCTTGAGTGCCCTACACCTTTAGCCCCACAACTCCAAGGAGTGCCAAATGTCATGGGATTAGTCTAGTCCTAAGTTGATTTTGTTGGGGTCATTCATCGAGATCAAGAATTAATCATTTTAATCTCAAAAAGGTGTTAAAATAGGTCCTGATTAAAAAGGAAATAATTTAGGTCCAACCAGGTGCTAAACTTAGTGTAAAATGATAGTGTACACATTTTACGATGTAACAAAAAGTAGTCTTATACTAATCCTTGAGGTTAATGATAATTTGATTGTATCTACAAAACCCATCCATAAAATAAAGTAATGTGTGATCTCTTGTTGAATCAACTATCATGTTGATATTTAGTAGAGGAAAGTCATCCTTTAAGGATTATTTATTGAGATCATGAAAAGCAATGCAAAATTGAATATGGTTGTCAGTTTTAGTGATAATAACAATATTCAAGATGCAAGGGGATAGTGAATAGGGTGGATAAATCCAGCCTATACAAGCTTCTCTATCTCTGCCTTGACCATTAACGCAACCTTAGAATTCATTTTGAGAATTTTTTGTATTAGTGGTTGAGCATTAGGATATAGCACTATGTTATGGACCATAATAATTGGTTCGATACCAGACATATCCTTGTATGACCACCTAAATAATCCAAGGAATTTGTGCAAGATGGGTGAATGTGTTTGTCACTCTTTTGGGGATAAGCATTGGTTAATTTTGATGATTTTGTCCTTATTTTAGGGATCCATTAGGACATTGATAGTACCTCCAACAAGGAGGGTACTATGGTCATGAGGATTAGATGAAGTATATCCTTGAGAGTCGCTAAGGGATGAGAGAATATCATTTGATAGATTCATGGAAAATATTACCAAATACAAGTTAGGTAGTGAGTGTTCGAAGGTCAAGGGCAAGAACAAAGCATATCGTAAAGTACCAGAAGAAGACTACAGTACCGGGTGGAGACATGAGGTGCTAGTAAGGGTCATGTCACTTAAAGGAAACACATGTATATATACACCATATGTAATAAATAGGAAAGTAAGAGAGAATGTAATATTTAATATAATGTAATGTAATATAAGATAATACTGGAGCAGAGATTAGACTCGCCCTTTTGTATCTGCTACAATAGAATATATATAAAAAGGAGTTATAAGGAAAATATGTGTACTATGGAATATATATATAATACACAAAATATGAAAAGATGATGCAAGAGCATCTGGAATTCTGATGTAGAAGCATCCGGAAGAATTCAGAACCATTAAGATAGTTGACAGAAGCTTGAATATGCAGAGAAAGCAACCTTGGAGAATTTTAGATTTTGAGTATGAGGGGCTACAGATCTAGACTTAGCATCTAGACATAGGAAATTACAACATATCAAGAATTTAGATTGTTTGGTTTTGATTCTGGAAAGTTATCATTGTTTGAAGATTGATTGTTCTGACATAACAGAGCTGACTGTGTTTAGTGGAGTGGAATTGACTTGCGGATCATTTGCGTGACTTGCAAAGCAAAAAGAAGAATTGGTTGATGAAGTTTAAGGACCTGGACAACCTTCAGTGAGGTCTATGCAAAGTTTTATGCATTTGTGAAGCTATGCCTTATGTTTAGGTCTGATCTATTTTATGTACATGTTACATAAGCTACCCGTTGCAATTAGGCCGACTGGGTGATGATTTGAAAGCTTGCAGATGATATAAATAAGAGATAAACAATTGTTTCTAGGTGGTGATCAATAGCACAAAGACATGAAGTGAGATCTGAAGGTGTTTTGATCTGGAAGAGTACCAGAACAAAGTAGAAGGTAGAGCAGGAAGCAGAATGAGTTATAGAGTACAAAATTGAGTTGTATCATTGTATGAATCTTTTGTAATCCATGGGCTGTGGCCTAGCATCTGTAAAGCCCTTGAGGCATGTTTAATTCGATTTGAAGTATAATATATGAAGAATGAGCTTTGAAGGCTGGGTTTTTCCCCATTAGGGTTTTCCCAGGATAAATCTGCTGTTATGTGTTCATGAATCTATTTTATCTTTATGTTGTTAAACTATAAGCTTTTGTTGCATATGTGTATGACCATGGAGTTAATTGTTTAAGGCTACAAGGTTGGACAATCCCTTACCAGACCCTCCTACCTTGACTGCATTAAAAGACAAGAAGGAAATTACCATAAAAGGAAAAATAATTTAACACTATACAAGTTACAGTAGCAACAAGATTGATTTACATGTAATTTTCTCATATACTGATGTTAAAAAACCCTAACAAAAAATCTAAAAATCAAAATTTAATTAGCATGTGTAGACACTTAAATTTTACCATATCCTTACAACACCACTTTTGACATCACCTCTTTATATCCTCCTAACACCACCTTGCTACACTTGTGAAATATTCATCTTATGTCTTCCTTTAGCATTTCCCTCGTCCATCAATTGATTAATCAAATTATTTTATTTAATTAATCAGGAATATCCTTTTACCAAATTAATTAAATAAAATTATTTTTATTTAATTAATTTAAATCCATTTTCTCCATCACCAAATTAATTAAATTAATTATATTTATTTAATTAATTTAATTCATCTTCCCCTTTAGTCAAATTAATTCGATAAAGTTTATTTATTTAATTAATTTAATTTTCCTACATCATACCTATCCAACAATTAATTAAATAATTTTATTATTTGATTAATTATTTTCCACTTGTTGTAATCCTCATCCACTTTCCACAAATAATAAATAGGAGTCACATGTCTAGCTAGTGTTAGTTATCCAACTTGCACAAAAGTCATACTAACTTTAATACATCTCCACCATTCATTTCATACTACACCTCTTAATTCTAACCATTCACATAAGGATAATCCCTAGAAGCTTCCATCCTTTCCCTACTTTCGTCTCATTCAATCTTGTCCATCCATTCATTTTTAATATCAACCATTAATATAAGGATATGACCTAGAAGCTTCCTTTTTTACCCTAAAGTTGTCTTATCAAATCTAAGCCATCCGTCTCTAATCTAATTCTATCCATCCATCATATCAACCAAAACTCTATAAATCAAACCTCAACCAAGCCATTTAAAATCAAGAGCTTTGAAGGTAAAATTATGATGTCAAAGTGAGCAACCAACAACCAATGTCATGAAAAAAAACATTGGATAAAATCTACCATTGTCATGGTCTAACAAGGGCTATTTTGGTAAGAAATTTCTATGTTTTTCCTTTGATTTTTGTTATCTCTTCATCCAATCAGAGGTGGTGTTGAGTATGGAATATGTACTTTGACTAATGCGTTGTTCCCTATTTTGGTTCCATATTTCTACATACACATTCTGGCATGCCCGGTGGGACCCGTTTCCCTGTTACTAACAAATTTTTGATGAAGTTCTGAGAGTTTCTTGGACAAATTTCCCAAATGGTGCTTCTGACTATCTTTTAGCACGTTTGCCACATATCAGTGCTTACACCCTATTGTTCAACACTTCTGCCTAGGACATTAATCTTTTTCTTATAGGTTTTTGTAAGAGTCAGTGTGACTCAGCAAGCCAAGATCACCTGCAATCAAGACAACCTTCCACACAAAGATGACAAGAGAAGATGCTAAAACAATGGAGCAAGAATCTATACAAAGATCATATGAAGCTGTTTGAAATACAATGAGTGAGCCTTGCTTATAAAGGCAAGGTGAGAGCTAGAAGGGTGGAGTGAAAGGTGGAGTGGAAAGTGGAGATATTTCTATAACATGTGTCAATTAGTGGATGATAACTAATTGCACATGTGGAGGATAAGACAACTCAACACACAACTAGACTCAACTAGAAACACCTAGAAGACTCACTAAGTCAACTTAACATGTGTGAATTATGTGTTCACACCAACACCCCCCCTTAAGTGCAACTTAGGGAGTAGTTGACTAAAGTAAGATGCAATGATGGATGGGTCCCAACTACTAGGCCATGTTAGGTACCCATGTACAACATATCTTAAGTGGAGAAAAGGAGAAAACCTCATGGGACAAAACTCCTCTCCAAAAGTGAGAATGCAGAAAACAAATGAAAGATGTGATGGAAGGAGGACTCAAGACCCCCCAAGAACTACATCCAACACATATATACAATCAAGTACCCCCCCATAGGAGAGCAAGTGTGAGACTATAGGTCCCCCCGACAATGAAGTAGCTCCTATGCCAATGGTGAACACCTGAAGAAGAATGCTGAAGAGAATCCAAAGCCTGCAAACAACATTCTTCCCCTTAGGAAGAAACAAGTCCAAAGGCTTATGTCGAAGAAACTCCATCTCAAGGTATGAGGGAAAAAGCCCCATGATGTATGATGTCTTTGAAAACTGCTCAAGGGTCCACATGTCATAACCAAAAGATGTCACATAATCAGGTGCTACATGCCCAATCAGAGAATGTGAAAATATAAGACAAGATGAAAACTCAAGACCAACAATCTCCAAAGACAAAGAATCCTCCGAATGATGCTCAAGATACTCCAACTCAATGCCAAACTGTGACAAGTGAAGAGGAGTAGAAGGTGGTGTCTCATCCAAAGTAGAAGAATCAACTCCTTCAAAGAGGAGATGAATGTCATCAATTATGTCCTCCAAGTCATCAAGATAGGACTCATGAAACAAGTCTGAAATACCTGTCAAGTACTCATCCCACAAACCTGTATCTGGAAGACAAACAATAGCCTGCTCAACTGGAGTGGATGAAGCTATGTCAATGCCAATGTCTGAAGAAGCAGGAGGAGGAAGCTCAAAACTAGTCTCAGGAACTGAAGTAGATGCAAGAACACCAAGGTTCAAGTGACCAAACTTCTCCTCAGAAACATGATTCACACTTGATGCATGAGTGTGAATATCAAACAATGGATCTACATCATCTTTAGAAACAAAATGGGAGAAAGTATAAAGGTGAGATGCATGGTCAGCCATCCCAACAGCAATGATATCTTTGCTCTCCAAGTCTCGTATGATCATAGAATCAAGAGTGAACTCAACTGTCTTCCCTGCACCACAATGAGTAATCTGGTAGATAAACACCATTTAGAACTACCGCTGATGTTCACCTTGGTAAAACGGCCTGAGAAAAGCTTTTGGTTGACCAAAATTTGAAAGACCATCAACTATTTTATATCTCTCTAGTCGATTGTCGTGACGATCTTGATTGTGGTCGATGTTGGGAAATAAACCGACGATTCAAGAGCCCGCTGGTGAACATAGGATCGACTGTCGGTAGCAATTTGAAAACTACGTGGTAACTACAAACGCCAAAACAACTGCTGGAAGAATGGAAGATCCACCTTGCAAAACTTTAAAACCTACGAATTTTAAATGCCACGAGAGCGAAAGACATAGGGATCGGGGGGGCACACCCAACAATCCTTTTGAAAAGACTATGGCCTGGTCCAGGCCCACCTACAATGGCAGTAGCGTGCAAGGTACTTGGTATCCTGCCTACAACAAAAGTTTTCAAAAAAGCTTTTCAAACTCGTAGATTTAAAAACCAATTAAAACAAATTACCCGACGAATTTTTGCTGACAATTTCGTAGAAGTGCGATGCTGACACTGGCTGATGACAGGGCCGTATGGATTTCACCAAGGCTAACTAGGGGCAAAAAATTTTGCCAAAATTTTATGATGACAAAATTTAGCAAATGAATAGATGATCTATACAGATTTTGGCCTCCTGATCGTAACCATGATGTCAGATTTGCTCTAGGATGCTCCTAACACACAACTCCCAGCAAATCCTCTCCAATGAGGGAAGGAAATTGTAGATTAGGCTCTAATACCATGTAAGAGTCAATGTGACTCAGAGTGAGCCTTGCTTATAAAGGCAAGGTGAGAGCTACAAGGGTGGAGTGGAAAGTAGAGATATTCCTACAACATGTGTCAATTAGTGGATGATAACTAATTGCACATGTGGAGGATAAGAGAACTCACTCCAACTATCAACAACTCAACACACAACTAGACTCAACTAGAAACACCTAGAAGACTCACTAAGTCAACTTAACATGTGTGAAATATGTGTTCACACCAACAGTTTTATTGCCCAAGTTCTATCTAATAGCACTTTTTATTTGTCAAATCAGTGCTTAGGATTGTCTTTTAGCACTTCCATTTTAGTTTAGCACTTCTACCTACAAATCAATGTGTTATGTCATAAAATGTCCCCTTGGGACTTTTGCCTCCTAAGTTTAGCTCCTAGGTCCCTTAGAATTAATCATGCATGTTTAAAATGAATCTCAGAAAAAAATCCTCTAGAAGGCATAACAAATGGGGCTTAGGGTCCTATCTTAATGCTTAATCAAGACCAAAAATAGGCCTCTGGACTTGGGCACTCGTGCCCTAGTCTAGACCTATTTTGCCAAGACCCAAATTTAAATTGTTGGCATTGTGACCGTTAAAAGGTTTCTCTTTGTTAGTCTTATAAATTAAATTTATGAAAGTTTAGTAGGAATGCATATTTAAGTAGACTAGTGAACTCATTTTACACCTAGATGGATAATGTGAACTTGTGATCTTATGCTAAAGGTATTCAAGGCTTTCATTGTGTTGAAGAGCAGTATTGTGTTGTGTTTGTATGTCTTTGTTGTAGATTTGGCTTCATCAATCCATCTCCTCATGATTTGAAGGCTCTTCATCTCCGTGAGGGTTTCACAACTACTAAGGTGATATCTATTTGTGTTGCAATCAATATATTTCATCAATTGTTTTTGCCTCTACTGTGCAAGGGCACACACTCTATCTAACAACAATGTTGGAATTCTTGAATGGGGCTTGACCAAGGCAAGCTCCTAAACACCACAACCCCTAACCCCTCTTTTGTGATTGCAGGTTATAGGTGCAGGATCTTGTGGAGAGGAGTTGAACGAGATCAGACAAGAGTATAAAGATTCAGGATCTAAAGAAAAGAGTAGAAAATATCCCTAATTAGACACAGGCGCCCACTCCAGTGTTCTCTAGTTTTACATAATTAGGAATCTTGGAGCAAGTTACAGTCTAAAGTAAATTTTGGTTCCAAGCCCTTCAAAAAAGTGTTATATTAGACACAAGCACTCGTCCCGGTGTTCCCATAGTTTTCACTTTCTGAAATCCAAATCCTAGTATGTTTCTAATATGTATTTAGTGCCTTCCTATGTGAGCATTTGTCAGCTTTTGTCCATTTGTTTATGATTTTGCATAATTAGGGTTTGAGGCCTAATCAAATTAGGGTTTTGACAAAATATCAATCTATTCTATCTTTCCTCTCATCTCATAGTGGCATTAGACCTATAGCTGAGTCTTCTATCATTAGTAGTGACTTAGCTCAATCTATGTCCATGAATGTATGTGTGAAAGAAGGTTTGATTAAATCTAATTAACTCTACATCTTTCTTTCAACCCTATTTTCATACATTACACAATGCTTCTATTTCAGTTCAACACCTTTTCCTACAAATCAATTCTTCTATTCTAGCTTAGTGCCTTCATTCTAGTTTAGTGCTTCCATTCTAGTTCAACGCTTCTATTTCAGTTCAACAATTTTTCCTACAAATCAATTATTCCATTCCATTTTAGTTCTTCCATTCTAGTTTAGCACTTTTGCTTGCAAATCAGCACTTACACTCCAGTTCAGCACTTCTCTTATAGTTTAGCGCTTCCATTCTAGTTCAATGCTTTAGCTCCAGTTTAACACTTCTACATGTAAATCAATGCTTTCATGATCAGGTACAAAATGTATTTTTTGTTTTAGCACTTTCATCTATCTTTCAATGCCTTTGACTTATCATTCAACTCTTTAATTCTACTTTAGTATTTTAATCTATCTTCTAGTGCTTTCGATTTATACATCATCATTTTTCTTCTATGCAATTTGTGATTTTAAATTTTGGTTTTTTATGCTAATCCTTGTTTAATCTTGTACCTAACTAATGGTGTAGCTTGTCTTTTTCCCATCAAAGACAAAAAAGTGAAACTACTAACATGTTTGTTTTATAGGTTTGATTATTCAAGATTTATCATTCAAACCCAGTTGTGTTTTCTTTGTTTGGTGAATTTGGTGTGTTCTTAGGTGTGTGTGTATGCTCTTCCCTTGTGTTGAAAGGTGATCTTGGGAACCAAAAACACCCTTTGAATACATTAAATTTCACACCACACATTGATTTTTTGAGGGTTAATTAATCTTGCTTGTGTGGATCAAGTGTGTGTGTGTGTGTGTATGCTCTCCCCTCACACCACAAAGTGATCTTGGGGATCAAAACACCTCTTGGTTCACTTTGGTCACCCAAGGACCCAAGTTGTGTATGTTCTTCCCTCACATTGTAAGACAATCTTGGGAATTAAATGCAGTTGGAATCCTTTCCCTTTAGGGGACTTGCTTAGGGATTTCATCACCTTAGGGGATGACCTCAACCACACATTCTAATGGGGTATATAAAAGTGGGGAGAAGGAAAGTTGTACCTCAATAATGGAATTATCATTTTTTGCCCACATCAAGCTTGTGGGACTCAATAAAGTGATTCATTGCATGCCTTAGATAGCACACTTGTTCATGGATTGAGCCCCTCATGTACCTTTCCTATATTAGGGACACACCTAGAAATCTTGTCCATCCTAGAACACAACCTTTTGGCCATCTTCTAATGTGGTGCAAGGGACACATGCTGCCTCCTGAAGTTACTCACAATGTACTTCCATGTTTTGAGATAGAACTAACCTTGGTGAAGCCTTTGGTACTCATTGGTAAGGTATTTGATGTGTATGCAACTATCCTTATCTATCCCTTAGAGGTAGATAGTATTAATGGGTTAATCTCCATTTGTGGGCCCACACTAGGAGTCACACCTACTTGAATAAATTAGGATTATTCATGTGTTTGGTATGTGTGTCTTCATTTGTCAAAACTCATGCATTCTCTTAATCCAAAATCCTAAATCTAAATCCTTTGCAAACTTGTGCATGTTGTTAAATCTATTGTTTTCAAATTGTCCATAAGTCAAGCACCCCACCTATCCATAAGTATCCTTGTTGACGCACCTAGGAGCTTGTACTACAAGCCAAAACAACCTTCACCAAACACTGAGAAGCAACACAAGAAGCTATTTTGACCAGTAGTGAATAAAACACATTGAGATGAGATATTTTATAATGTACAACTCAAAAAAATAGCTGGGTAAAATGAGGTATGGGAATACCAACCTCCAACTACCTCAACAACAAAAGAAATAAATGCACCTAAATATTATTAATCTAATAATGTAACTTCCAGGTAGCCTAAGTAACCTTAAGCCTACTCTAAAAATCCCAAATCTGAATCATTCCCAATCCACCTCATCCCCTAATCATTCTCCTCATCCATCTTGTCCACCTCAATCACTTCCTAATCTGCCTAATCATTATTTTCATCCATCTTCTCCCCTAATCATTCTACTCATCCATCTTGTCCACCTCAATCAATCCTAATCATCATAATCATCCATCATATCCTAATCATCCTACTCAACCATCTTATCTGCATCATTCCCAAAATCATTCTAATCATCCATATTATTCTAATCATTCCCCTAATCATGTTAATCATTCATTTTGTCCACATCATCCCCTTATTATCCTAATCTTCTATCCTATCCCAGTCATCCTTTAATTATCAACACCATCCCTTAGCCTTGCTTAAGTCATTGGATCATTACCCTAATCAATCATTTAATCCATGGTCCGTACCTAATCCTTAAGTTAATCAATCCATCACTAAGCCATCATCAAGGACCCTAATCCTAATCAAGTTACCCAAAGTAAATCAATGTCCTAATCCTCATTCATCCTATTTGAATCCTCATCATCATCCTAATCTAATCTCTATCCTTAATCATTTAATCCATTATCCACCCCTAATCCTACCAACTTATCCATCATAATCCAATCTCCATCACCATCCTAATTGAATCCATATCCCTAATCATTTTAGCATCCTATTCTAAGAATCCTAATTATCCATCCATACACTAATCCAATCAAATCAAACCATCATCCTATTGGAATTAGGCCAGACAAAGTTGAGAGGGGGGGTGAATTAGTTGTCCCAAAATTAACCTTTTCTTGGTTTTAATCTTCTTTCACAACTTACAAACAGATTGATGATGTAAACATTAAAGTATGAAACAATAGCACATGAGCAGAAACAAGATTAACACACTTGACACCAAGATTTTTAATGTGGAAACCCGGTTAAGGGAAAAACCACGGTGGGGGTTAACTCACAAATATTATACTCTGTTAAAAGTATTACAAATGGAGAATGCACATGCATTTGGGCTCACTGCCCAGAGCTCACTGCTCGAAGGAAGGCTCACTGCCTATAGCAGGCTCAATGCCTATAGAAAGAAGATTACAATGTGTTTGAACTAATAATTAGCATCTACCAATGCAAAGATTTAGTTTGGGTTAAGCGTGCAGAATCCTGACTTGATACACTTCATCTTTATTCTGCCCTATTTCACTCCTTTTTCATAATCGAGCTTAGATCTTCACCTTTGCACTTATCTCTGCCTTTATTTGCACTTATTCCATCGTTGCATCACTACCCCACCCAAATCACTCGAATCCATCAGCTATATATATTCGCATCATGAATTTCAATAATTTTTCAATCAACTTCAAGAACACTTAAAACTTTTATTGAAAACTTTGCTCTATTGGCCAAATCCATGCACAACTTGTAACACGGACCAAAAACTTGTATTCACAAGTCATCAATCATGTCGGCCACTATCGTTGATCATCAAAAATTGCCCAACTAGCAACTTTCATATATCCAAAACCAAGATCAATTACAAAGTTGGCCTATTCTTCTTTTGTCTGCACTGACAAACTGGAACCCGATAATCAGATGCTAATAACTTTTGAATCCTTCATAACCGGCGACTAAAATTCTAGATTTAGATTATCCTGATAATCCTTATGACTCCCTTAGATCCACAGCACACTATGATTTACCACCAGAGAGATCCGGACCAAGATACTGGACCCTGTCACATGTCCTATTTCTCGCTACCCAGACTTAGATAAATTCTTATTCTGACTTCCGGTATGAACAAATTATGTTATACGAATGTGTGGAATAGTCTTAGTTGCCATCAATGACAACACACCTATCATGCATAGTAGTGTCTCTTGCCAACAATCTCCCCCTTTGGCATTGATGGCAACACTGAGTGAAAAATGACTAAGTATTGGAGCTACTCCCCCTTACTCTGTACACTTGTGCTCTCCACTATTTCCAAAGCTCCCCCTTTGCTGGATTCCTCATTTTTCACTGATCTTCACTCCCCCTTTGACATCAATGGCAAAGGATGGAATCTGCAAACCAAAATTCACCCAAAAATTCTATATACAATGCCGCATATGTACAACCAATCCTTAAGTTATATTTACATATACTTAAGTACATCTCCAAAAATATTCTTCAGCAGGGCCAACTCTGTATCCCAACTCTTCTTCATACTATTCAAAGTTGAAATGTGGCCATTAAACAAAAATGCTTGTGCTCCAGCCTTTCGGAGGTCAATGGGATCACTTGTTTATGTAGCAGTTTGGGCTTCTATTACAGTATTGAACATTACTTCTATCTGAGGGGAAATCAATCCCCGGAGTTCACCCATTCTTGCTTCAATGTTCTCCTTTCTCTTATCAATTTCTTTATTTCTTCCATCAGGTTGATTGCTTGACACTCCTTACTTGCCACTGATACTATCAACAGATCAAAAGCTTGGGACATACTTGACAATTTCTGTTTGGAGTCCTTTATTTTATCTTCTATATCCTCCATGAATTTAGGAGTAGATAAACAAAACTTATATATACTGCCTCCTTCTGAAAGAGCATTTTGAATACTCTTTATATTGTTATCTAGAACCAATCTATCTAACCAATCATGCCTTTAAGTGCATCAAATCTTTTTCTATTAAATTCATTCTAAACTTTAGCTTCTACAGATTTTTCAAAGGACTCAAAGTGTGTACTTACATAATTTACAAGTCTCTTCAAATTTCTGGAGGGAGAATCAGATGGATTCTTCTAGAATGTTGGCATTATCTTCTCCAATATACTGGATAAAAGGCCTAATAGCTCACTATCCTCTATGTGATATTTCAACATCTTTTCTCTTGCCTTGGTTTGTGTGAAAGAAGCTATCTTCATCATTTGGACCGAAGAGAGAGTATCCAGGTTGAGTGGTCCTTGAATCAGTTCTAGTTCATCAAACTCTAGCATCTCTTTACTCAGAAAACTCTTCACTGCATCTACAGTGTCTCTTGCCACAATTTGTGGACCACCTTCCTTTCCTTGAGTTTTCTCAATATCAGGACTATTTTGTTTGGGTGCATTAACATTTGCACCATCTTCTTTTGCTTTATCTTCCTTACCTTTGACTTCTTCTTCTTTCTCTGCTTCACCTTTCTCTGTGTCATCTATAGGGGGATTCTTTCCTTTGTCCTCACCATTTGCAAACTATTCTAGAGGATCTTGTGTAGCAACAGTATTCTCAACATTGTCTTCTTTTCCAGATTGATCAAGAAGAGTTAGAGTATCTCTTGCATCATCAGTTTTATCTACCATCTCTGTATCTTCCTTATTTATTTGCTCCACTTCTAGAATAGAGGAGTCATCAACCTTAGTTTGTTGCTCATCAGTTTTCATTTCTTCAATATCCAGGATTGATGAATCAATCCCATCATCAGTCTCCTCCTCAACAAATGGAAGATTATGTCTCTTCAATGCACTTAGAAGTATTTCCCTTATTTCTTTAATGATTTTGTCTAATTCTCCAAGCATCAGTTTGTTCATTCTCTTCTTTCTTTTGAATTAATCCTTCACTTCTTTGAATATCATATTCATTTGAACTTGAGTGATCTAAGGGCATAGTGTTGCAAGTATGAGGTAAACTAGTGTTGTCATTGATGTCAACATACTCATATTGCTTTGACAAGAAGGATTAAATGAGCAGTGTGCTGAGGATATTGAGAAAATTAGCCTCAGTCAGGAATAGTAAAGAACAGTGATGAGAAGAAGGCAAATGTACTGTATAGGATGCGAACCGGAGGATGCGGATTAAAGGGTTTGTAGATATGGGTCTTGAGATGCTTTAGTTAAGATTTCAGAGGCCCGCATGAAGATTTGAAGGAGTTGTGGCTGTCGGTGTAGAACCGGTTCCGGCAAGTATTCAGAGGTGATAGAGGATCACAAAAGGTCCGGTGAGGTCCGGAACTGTATAATCCTAATCTGCGGATTGGAAGGAGTCTTTGGGATGTCCTTGTGATGTGCCATCTCGAGTTGTGTATGATTTGGAGGTCCGGAAGTACCTCTTGCACTATGACAGTAGCGACAGACAGTGTTCTTGAAGTTCCGGATAAGGAGGATAAGAGATTTCAGTAAGTAAAGGAAATGTGGACGTACCTGGTCATTCAAGCAGGCTTGTGAAGGTTCCTGGATCATGTTGAGGTTGTGTTGTTGGTCCGCATTGACAGTAGAGCCCGGAATTGAAGATATTCTTCCAGATGAAGTTTTTGCTCTGTTTAGCTGACCGGATGAGTTGTTCATCCTGCGAATGTTCTTATGGTGGCCGACCGGATGTGTCATTCATCTTACAGATATTCTTATGATTGATTGCCAACTTAGATGATTGTTCCTAAGTTGATGTCTTGTATAAATAAAGATTTGTGAGTTTATTTTGAAGTGCGGCTGATGTGGAAAAAGGTGAAGTAGCGAAGAGAAGTGTAGAAGGCAGAGCAGATGTTTCTGGGCTTAATGGAACTGATCCGGACATGGTAAAGATGTCATTCTCTAGTTCAAGACTGTGATTCTTATCACTTTGTAGACAGTGTGTCTCCTTGTAGGCAGTGGGCCTCTTTGTGAGCAGTGTGCTCGGGCAGTGAGCCCTAATTGGCAAGTGCCATTTTGTATTTCCTTATTCTTCTAACAGAGAATAATCTTTGGGTTAATCACCCCGTGGTTTTCTCCCTTAACCGGGTTTCCACGTCAAAAATACTGTGTCATGTGTTTCTTATTTCATGATAATGTTTGTTTGTTTAATTCAATGCTGCTTTGATTAATAAGAAAGATCAAAAGAAGAAACAATTAGGATAACTGATTCACCCCCCCCTCTCAGTTATCAACACATAGTTTTATCAATACATGTTCTCTAAGCTCTATATCCTTGCTTTTTGCATTTTCTTTCCTCAACTCCAAAATGTCTGCAAGACTTTGAGGGATCTCAAAAATTATTTCAATTAGGGCCTTATTATAGATATTCAAATATCTAACAATTGCTTCCTCTAACACCCTCTTATCTGTATCACTATATTCATCATAAAATTCAATCATGGGTTTCAATTTCCATCCACAGTGACTGATTTTATTACATATTCCACAGAAAGTGTGGGCTTCTCAACATATGTATCCGTCTTCTAGCTTTTACTTACCCTTTTGCTTTTGGAGGGTTTTTCCTTAGTTACCTTGGCTGTATTTGTACCTGAGGCCTTCAACTCTTTGATCTCAATATCAGAATCAGTTTCTTCTTCATCATTTTCCATGCTTTTAGATGTCCGGGTGGCCTTAGTTTTCACTGTTTTCCCTTCTTTTCCAGATGATTTTCCTTCCGGTTTCTCAAGATTTGTAGGTTTTGGGGAAACAGAGGCAGTAATAGAGCTTCTCGTAGTCCTTGATGTGGAGGAGGATTCTACTGAAGCACTTCCTTGTTTCTTATCCTGCTTCTCCTTCTCTGCCTTTTCAGTTCTTTCCCTGAATTGCCTCATAGCTTCCTTTGTGAGGCCTAGATTTTCAGCCAACTGCTCAACTTCTTTTCTTACTTTCCTTTTAGTTTCAGGTTTTCTTAGCTCATCATGCAGTTTTACACTTAGCTCCTCATATGTCCCAAATCTTTCAACTGTTGTGTCTTTTGTCTTGCTCAAGAGATGTTGAGCATGTTGACTTGCCCTTAATTGTTGTCCCTGATGACAAAACCACAACTTGGTATATGTGGCTCGTTCAGTTGTGATGGTTCCATTGATACATATTTAGTTGACCATATTGTTTACAGTTTAAGTTTTGATCATGATGTTTACCAGTTGATATAGTTCTCAATTGATATGGTTGATTACATTGTTTGACTTTGGTATGGTACCTTTGGCATACACTTGACACAGTTGCATCATGATGTGGTCTTATGATTCAGTTGGCATTCTCTATTAGCTTTGACATGATACAATTAGCATTCTTTGTTGGCACAGTATGATATAGTTGGCATAGTATGATATAGTTGGCATTTTGGCTCTATGTTTCTTTGAGAATTCTTTTTGACACATAGTATGGTGGTATTTTGGTGGTGACATTATGATAGCATAATGTTATTTCTCTTGGCACCTTGTGTGGTATCTTTTATTTTGAGATGGTGAGCTAATTTATCAAGGTTATTATAATTTGCACAAATGATTGATGTTATAATCTGAAGGGGTCTATAAGGCATAAAGACAATGACATGTTAAAAGTGTTGACCATGGTCTTCTATTTGTCTAGCGGTCATCTCACAAGTTTCAAGGCTTACAATATTGTCATAATGTTTAACCTCTCGAACATGTTAATGTGGATTTAGCAATACAAAAGATGAGTATTACTCACCGGATCTTTTGAGTTTTATCGAAGGCACTAGTCATCAGATATTTATTGGAAAATGTTAGGGTTTTGTACTCATTGTTGCATACTTTTCATTTTTGGTCTCCAGCGGCAAATGGAAGGGTTTCACATGGCTAAATCATCATGAATTTGCAAGGAACTCTGGTTTGTTGAAAGCTTGTTGACCCAATGCTGGTAATCATGGAGAATTGTTTGAGAATCTTCAAATCTGATGTGATAGAGCTCGGTTACCACTATGGTAAACATTTCATTTGTGTCTTCTACTTTATTCCACAGATGACTTCTTTTGCTTGCAGTCTTTTTACAAAATATTTTATAGTTTTTATTAAAAGCATGAGGAAGAAGAAAAGGAAGGGCTGAGGGTTATTTTTTTGTTTGGTCTTTGAAAAAGGAAGATATCTATTCTGTGGTGGTATTTTCATGCCTTCATTGCTGTGTTGTTTCAAAGTTCTTTAAGACTATGTAAAGGTTTCTTCTTCTTTTCATCTATGGTGTTTAGGGTTATGTTCTCTCACAATTATTTTACAAGGGTTTCCTCTTTTTAGACATAGCTGGTTTATTTTTGTTTCCTCATGCAAAGATTTTGCATTTGACTATCATTGCTGATGGTTTTCTATTCTATCTTTGGATCTTTAAAAATAATATGCCAAGGGTTTGAATATTTATGACTGTGATCATTTGATGACAAGGGCAGATTTCATGGATGAAAGCTATCAGTGTTGTAGGGATTTTCTTCTCTTTTTGAGTCAACACATGATGAAGAGATTATTACTTGTCTTAAATCTTGTCAATAATAAAGGCACACAATATTTTTCTGTTATGGGCACTTGTAAATCTATTGCAAACAGTTACAACAGTTTGGAATCAGTTACTTCTTATTACCTTGAGTAGTTACATTCAAGTTTTGGTTGACAACAAACTACTTTAGCTGTACAGACACGCTGTAAATGTTCTAGTTTCATATGAAAAGCATTTTTTTGAATATAACCTCTTGTTTGGTTATAAACTTCCAATCAGTTTTAGTTTTGCAGTTATGACTCTCTAACTGTCTGTAGAGAGAAAGAATGACTTGGACAGAATGCCATATGTTGTATATAATCTGATATAATATGAATGATGAGTGTAAGTGTATATACACCTGATGTAATATTGAGGATAGATGACCAAGTGCATTATCATTGATGTTAGATCAGAGTTGTTGTATTGGACTTAGAGAAACAAAGTGTCCCTCTGTATTGGTTTTTTCTTCTGGATTGAAACATGTATTGAAAGGTCAAGTTAGTGAGACAAGAAATGACCTTTGCCAGTGAGGCATTTTATAGCCAGTGAGGCTTGGAATCAGTGAGATTCATTAAATAAGCAAGTGAGGCATTTTTTTGAGTGGTTTTTTATGCCCCAGAGGGTTTTCCACTCAGGACAATCTCTGTGTTATGGTTACTTGTTCTGCTCATGAGTTTTTGTTCATTATTTCATAATTTAACTATTATATGATGCTTTTAGTAAAATAATACAAATGCATAATACTTTGATGCTTATCTCAGTCCAATGAAGTAACAATCTGCCTCTATTGTTTGTCTTGATGAACTATTCAAATGATTCCTCATAGTTCAAAAATAGTTGTTCTATCTTTTCATGCTCACAAGTTTGTTTGATAGTTCATCCTGGTTCTTAAATGAATATCTTGCCTTCACCATTCAAGATTGAAGTTCACAGTTGGTAAAAGTTAATTAGGTGTTGCCAAAAATAGGTCTATTTTATAAGACACTATTCACCCCCCCCTCTCAGTGTCTTGTGTACTCCAACAAGTGGTATCAGAGCTAGACCCTTGTCCAGTAGGTCTAACCAACCTTAGGGTTTCCTGGTTGTGGAGTACTCATCATGGGTAAGTGCAAAAGAAACAAAAGTCAAAAGAAAAACACCAGTGTCAAGCAAAAGAACAATCCTGTAGAAGAAAAGATGTGTAATACTAAACTAGATGAATTTGTGGTAAATATGAATGAATCAGATGAAGAAAGAGATTTCTTTGAGGATGAAGAAGATTATGGAGTTGATATTGAAGGAGAACTTCTATGTGCCCTAGATACAATCAAACAACTTAATGAAGGAAATAGAAGACTAAAAGACCAGCTTCAACAAGAAAAAGAATCCAAGGATAAGGTATGTTCAAAATTTGAAAAAGTGTCTTTAGAATTTGAAAATGCCAGAAATCATATTGCAGAATTAAAGAGACTGTTAATGAATCTGATAAATTGATTATTAGTCTAAAAACTAAAATTAAGGAAGAAAAAAGAATAATAGATGTAACAAATTTTGATCTCAAGGTGAAAAGAATTGAATGTCTGAGAGTTCAAAGTGAAGTTGTCAATCTAAAGAATAGTCTAGATGTTGTCAAAATATAGAAGTTCGTGAAAGGCACAAATGATTTAGATGAAATATTGAGTAGTCAAAAAAACTACAAGGATCATTTTGGCTTAGGATATGAAAAAGGGGAAAGCTCTGGTGTTAAAGATGAAGTTAAAAGGGAAATAGTTTTTGCAACAGCAGATAGGAAGAGTTTCAAGGTTAGGTAGACTCCTAGGTAGAAGATAGATCTGAATTATCATTTTGCTATTTTTGATGACAACAAGAAGAAAGCAAAGGATAAAACTACTGATATTGGGAGAAAAAGAACTAACAGTTTTTCAAGACCTTCATCTATCAGGCAATATCATTCGGTCATGTATAACTATTCTCAGTTTCATGGTTGTTTCTATGTCTGTTATAAATATGGTCATAGAGCTAGAAATTGTAGTTATTATGGTTTGTCAAATCAAAACTACAATGTTATTTGTTATAACTGCAATAAGGTTGGGCACATGAAAAGAGACTGTTGGATGCATTATAGAAATTCAAGAAACAAACATCATTATTCCTCTAGCAATATCATATGTTATAGGTGCAACAAAATTGGACATAAATCACAATATTGCTGGAATAATCCTATGGACAAGCAAAAGAAAGAATCTAGGAAGGTATGGAAAAGAAAACATAATCAGAAAGAGAAAGAATCTGAACTTGCGCATTTTGCACAAGTTCCATCCATAAGTGTATAAAGAGAGACATGAAGTAAGGGGGAGTTGGCTTCATGCTACATTTATCAAACCCATGAAAGAGGATATTAGTTTTTGGATAGCATGTTGTACTAAGAATCCTCCTTGTTATCTGAGTATGGTTTTCTAAAACATGTGACAAGTTGCCAAATAATTATAATGTTTAGATTCTGTGGTTGATGATGTGTATGGAATCAAGGACCTGCAAAAACAAAGAAGACACAAAGATCAGATCTATGACAATGTAATATTGACATGTAAGATAGATGACAATAAGTTAGACAAGGCATGACATCCATTCCATCATGACAGTTGAACAGTTAGTATGGAATCAAGTAGTAGATCTACTCTACAAATTGTTAGTATCTCATTTCTCAGCATGATAGTGTCATATGTGTCCTTCCTAATGTATTCTTGCTAGTGCTCTATTTGTAGTCAGACAGGACTTTGATGACTTTAATGGAGTGTTCTTACAGTTCTTTGCTTGCAGACTTGGTTACACAATGCATCTTGCAGAAGGTAGTAAAGCTTATAACAATGGAGGATGCATACACTTGGAAGTGACATAAGTTCAGGTATTGAAAATAATGATAGTGGTATACAAATTTTATATATTATTGGTGCTTTTATTTGAGAGTGTTTCCGTAGCTGAATCTGTTGTGGTCTTCTCCTGCCTCATGAACTTGATTCTTAGTTGATGATCTCAGTCACAATATAATCCAAGTGCAGTACATTTATCTTTTTCATATTGACAGTTTGCTCTGTTATGAAGGTTATCTTGCATATGCCCAGTGGCCAGTAGTTGTTTTTGCACCAAACAATGATTTGTATCAGACTATAGCATTAGTACCAATGATGTCTTGTTGTTTGTATATGGGCAGTGGTTTAGGATATGGTGGTTCTCATAGTTATGATAGTGCCTCAATTATTTTCTTATATAGTGTTGTCAAAGTATCATCAGTTATAGTGATGAAATCATTATCAGTCCTTAGTGAAGATGAGTTTGCCAGTAAGGGTCTGCTTATCTATATCAACACATATATTTTAGTACAGGGCATGTTACAAGGGTTTCTTGGATAGTTGTGTTGGATCTAGGGCATACAACTGAGAGGGGGGGTGAATCAGTTGTATAAAAACTTCTTGTTACTTCAATCACTTGATTCTTCGTTGTTAGTTAACAGCATAACAATTAATCATCCATGAAAGCATAATGCATAAACACAAGAGCAGATAAACATCAACACATTGAACACCAAGATTTTGACGTGGAAAACCCGGTTAAGGGAAAAACCACAGGGTGATTAACCCAAGGATTATTGTCTGTTAAAAGAATAAGAAAAAGAATGGCACTTGCCAATTAGGGCTCACTGCCCGAGCAAACTGCTCACAAAGAGGCCCATTGCCTACAAGGAGACACACTGTCTACAAAGTGATAAGAATCACAATCTTGAACTGGAGAATGACATCTCTACCATGTCCGGATCAGTTCCATTTAAGCCCAAAAACCCCTGCTCTACCTTTTGCACTTCTCTTCGCTAAACCACACTCATCACACACACCACACCCTGAAATGAACTCACAAACCTTTATTTATACAAGACATCGACTTAGGAACAATCATCTAAGTTAGCAATCAACCATAAGAATATCCGCAAGATGAATAACACATCTAGTCGGCCATCACAAGAACATTCACAGGATGAACAACTCATCCGGTCGGCTAGTCGGAACAAGAACTTCATCCGGAAGAATATCTTCAATTCTGGGCTCTACCATCAATGCGGACCAACAACACAACCTTAACATGATCCAAGAACCTTCACAAGCCTGCCTGAATGACCAGGTACATCTGCACTTTCTCTACTTACTGGAATCTCTTCTCTTCCTCATCCGGAACTTCAAGAACACAGTCTGTCACCACTGTCACAATGCAAAAGGTACTTCTGGACCTCAAAATCATACACAACTTGAGATGACACATCACAAGGACATCCCAAACACTCCTTCCAATCCGCAGATTAGGATTATACAATTCTGGACTTCACCGGATCTTTCTGTGATCCTCTGTCACCTCTGAACACTTGCCGGAACCGGTTCCACACAAACAGCCATAACTTCTTCAGATCTTCATGCGAACCTCTGAAATCTTAATTGAAACATCTCAAGACTCATATCTACAAACCCTTTAATCTACATCCTCCAGTTCTCAACCTATACAATACATTTGCCTTCTTCTCATCACTGTTCTTCACTGTTCTTGACTGAGGCTAATTTTCGCAATATCCTCAGCACACAGCTCATCCAATTCTTCTTGTCAATGCAATATGAGTATGTTGACATCAATGACAACACTGGTTCACCTCATACTTGCAACAATCTCCCCCTTTGTCATTGATGGCAACATATGATGTGAAAAACCATCAAGACAAGAACTTCTCCTTTCTGTCACAGCTCCCCCTATCAGCAACATGTCTTCTCCTCATTTACTGCTCCCCCTTTGATCATCAGCCACTTGTTTTCACATGTCTTCTCTCCCCCTTTGACATCAATGGCAAAGGGCTCATACTTGCAATTCTAATACATCAGAATCATACCAGCTGCTCCCCCTTAGTAGCAGCTCCCCATCATCAATCCGGATCACAAGATATGACTGTGATATCCACCGGACTGATGCACATCAGTGCATCCTAGTTCATAACCGGAGGGGTCATGACCCCTAACTTCTCCCGGAGATATTCAAAAGAGTCCTTGGGAAGAGGTTTAGTAAAGATATCTGCAATCTGATCCTTGGAGGGAACATACTCCAATCTAACTTCTTCCTTGTTCACTTGTTCTCTCAAAAAGTGAAACTTGATAGATATGTGCTTAGTCTTAGAATGCAATACCGGATTCTTAGAAATATTAATTGCACTTGAATTATCATAGAAAATTGTGATAGGCTCCTCATATTCAACTTTAATGTCTCTTAGCATCTGCTTCATCCATAAGATTTGAGTGCAACTACCTGCTGCTGCAATGTATTCTGCTTCAGTTGTAGACAGAGAAATTGCATCTTGTTTCTTGCTTAGCCAAGAAACCAATCTCTTTTCCAAAAAGAATGCTCCACCACTGGTGCTCTTCTGATCATCCACATCTCCTGCCCAATCTACATCTGTGTAAGCATGAAGAGAGAAATCCGGATCTCTAGGGTACCATAGACCATACTCAACTGTTCCTTTCAAGTACCTAAAAATTCTTTTGATTGCCATAACATGAGATTCTCTAGGATCAGCCTGGAACCTTGCCACAAGACCAACAGCCTGCATTATATTTGGTCTAGTCTAAGTGAGATACAAGAATCCACCAATCATTGATCTATACTTTGTCTGATCTGCCTTTGGAGAGTCATCATCTTTGCTCAACTTACATTCGGTTGCCATAGGAGTGTTCATTGGCTTTGAATCTTCCATACCAAATTTCCTCAACAATTCTTTTACATATTTGGTCTGAGAAATGAAGATCCCTTTCTTTGTTTGAGTAATTTGCAGACCCAAGAAGAAATTCATTTCACCAAGCATAGACATTTCAAACTCACTTTTCATCTGATTTGCAAAAGTTTTGCACATACTATCTCTTCCTCCAAAAATGATATCATCCACAAACACTTCAACAATCAAAATGTTTTCATGATCAATTTTGAAATATAAGTTGTTGTCAGCAGTACCTTTGTTGAATCCAATCTGCACAAGATGCTTATCCAACCTTTCATACCATGCTCTTGGGGCTTGTTTTAATCCATACAATGCTTTCTTCAATTTGCAGACCATATCATCATTATCAGACAATTGAAATCCATCCAGTTGTTCAATGTAAACTTCTTCTTCCAGATCACCATTTAGGAAGGCAGACTTGACATCCATCTGATATACCTTGAAGTCTTTAAAGGCAGCAAATGCAAGGAATAATCTGACTGCTTCAATTCTTGCCACCGGAGCAAAGGTTTCTTCAAAATCAATTCCTTCTATTTGAGAATAGCCTTTGCAGACCAATCTAGCTTTGTTTCTGATTACTTCACCAGCTTCATTCAGTTTGTTCCGGAAAACCCACACATTCCTGTCTCTAGGTCTAGGAACAAGATCCCAAGTATGATTTTTCTCAATTTGCATCAATTCAGCTTTCATTGCTTTGGTCCAATTTTCATCATTGCAATCTTCATTTATTGTTTTAGGTTCAATCTTTGAAATCAGACAACATTCATCCTGATTTTGAGCAACATTCCTTCTAGTTTGCACACCTTTGTTTCTGTCACCTATGATCTGATCTTCAGAGTGGTTCTGTATTACATACCTTGGAATTTTGGGAGTATCCTGCACTGCTACTTCTTGATCAGGCTCATTCAGACCTATCTCTTCTTCCTGATTTACCAGATCAGGCTAACTCTGACTTACCAGAGAGGATTGAGTTCCTTGAACTTGAACACCATCTTGGTCATCTTCATCAAACTCATAAAATCTTGAGGGCTTCTCAATTCCTTCATCAAGTTTCACATTAGTGCTTTCTATCATCTTCCTCAATCTCTTATTGTAACACCGGTATGCTTTGCTTTGAGTGGAGTAACCCAAGAAAATTCCTTTATCACTTCTAGCATCAAACTTTCCTAGATCTTCATCTCTTTTAATATAACACTTGCTACCAAATACTCTGAAATACTTCACAGTAGGAGTGATGCCAAACCAGAGTTCATACGGGGTCTTACCGGTGTTGTTTCTGATTTGAACTCAATTGAGAGTGTAGACTGCAGTGCTGATAGCTTCTTTCCAAAACATTTGAGGAACATTTGCTTCCAACATCATTGTCCTGGCAGCTTCCTGGATGGTCCGGTTCTTTCTCTCAACTACTCCATTCTGCTGTGGAGTCCTAGGAGCAGACAACTGTCTTCTTATACCCTGCTTCTCACAAAAGTCAATGAAATCACCAGATGTAAATTCACCACCTCTTTGAGACCTTAGACATTTCAGTTTCAATCCAGTTTGATTCTCTACCATAGCTTTGAAGATTTTGAACTTCTCAAGGGCTTCTAATTTCTCCTTTAGGAAGGTAACCCACATCATCTGGGAATGGTCATCAATTAGCAACATGAAATATCTATCACTTTGCAGACTCTTGATTCTTGTCGGACCACAGAGATTAGTATGTACTAATTCCAACAATCCAATAGAGGTCTGATCTTTGATTTTGAAGGAGACTCTGCTTTGTTTACCTAGCTGACATTCTTTGCACAAACTATTTGTAGGTTTCATCAATTTTGGAAGATCTCTTACAGCCTGAGTATTGCTTATCTTGATGATGTTATCAAAATTTACATGACACATTCTTCTATGCCATAACCAACTTTGATCAACTTGAACAAACAGACAACTTTTATTTGAACCAACCAGATGAAAGATATTACCTTTTGTCTGAGTACCGGATGCAATTTCAGTTTCGGAGCTTGTAAAGATTCTGCATTTTCCATTCTTGAACCGGAGATCATAGCCTTTGTCCACTAACTGACCAACACTGAGAAGATTGTGCTTCAATCCTTCAACATATAGTACATTACCTATTTTGCTCTTTCCATCAAAGGAAATAGTTCCCCTACCTCTGATTCTGCCAGCAGAATTGTCACCAAACTTTACCATTCCTCCTTCATACCTTTCCAAATCCAAGAACTTATTCTTGTCACCAGTCATATGGTGAGAACATCCACTGTCAATAACCCAATCATCCTTTTCTTCCACTTGAGCAGCCAAAGCTCTTTCCACAACCTTGTGATTGACAGATTCAGAGGATATTGAATCTTCTTCCTTGATGGAAATAAACACCCATTCATTTCCGGCTTGCTTCCTAGTTCAGATTCATCATCTGTTACTCCTTCATTGTCATCTTCTTCATGAACATAATAGCAGTTCTTTTGAAACCTTTGTCTGTTAGTATTAGACTTTACAGATCTTTCCGGACATCTTGAAGCAAAATGACTAATCTTATTGCAGTTGAAGCACTTAAAGGGTAGTTTTCCTTCATACTTACCAGATCCTCTTGGCAGTCTCTTTGCAATGATGGCTTCAAGTTGAGCTGTTTCTGCTTCTTCTTCTTCCATGTCTCTTCTTGCTTGATCATACCATGACATCTTCCTTGAAGAGTTTTCTCCCGGATCAAATATCTGTTTGCCTTTCACATAGGCACTGGCTTTGAAAGCAAACTTAGTCTTGGGAGGATCATCTCCAAACTCGGTCATTTCAAATGCAACTAGTTTGCCAGCCAATTGTTCTCTTGTGACAGTTGTGTGGGCTCTGAATTCATCAATGGCAGCAACCTTGATCTTGTAGGCAACAGGAAGGGATCTGAGGATTTTGCAAACAATCTCATTTTCATCTAGAGTTCCACCAGCATTTCTAATTCCACATACCAGCTCATTCACTCTTGGCATAAAGGTAGTGATGTTTTCATCATCTCTCATCTTCAATCTTTCAAATTTTCCTTTCAGACTTTGCAACCTTGCACTCTTGACAAACTCATCTCCTTCATACAGAAGTTCCAATTTAGTCAGGATCTCATATGCAGTTGGTAGGTCAATAACATTTGAGAGATCTAAGTCGTTCAATGTGCTTAGCAGAGCTTCCTTGGTCCGCAGATTATTTTCAGCATCTGTGATTTCATTCAGAGTTGTCGGACCACCTTGTGGAGGTACATATGGTTTTGAGACCATGGCCAAGTATGCTTTTCCCATACATTCCAAGTGACATTTCATGCGACCTTTCCAGAGAGTGAAGTTGGTTCTGTCAAACTTTGGACTATCCTTCTTGTATGACAACATCCTGGATCTCCTCAAGCGGTTAAGCTCCTTTCAGAGGAACCTGGCTCTGATACCAATTGTTGGATCTAGGGCATACAACTGAGAGGGGGGGTGAATCAGTTGTATAAAAATGTCTTGTTACTTCAATCACTTGATTCTTCGTTGTTAGTTAACAGCATAACAATTAATCATCCATGAAAGCATAATGCATAAACACAAGAGCAGATAAACATCAACACATTGAACACCAAGATTTTGACGTGGAAAACCTGGTTAAGGGAAAAACCACGGGGTGATTAACCCAAGGATTATTCTCTGTTAAAAGAATAAGAAAAAGAATGGCACTTGCCAATTAGGGCTCACTGCCCGAGCACACTGCTCACAAAGAGTCCCACTGCCTACAAGGAGACACACTGTCTACAAAGTGATAAGAATCACAATCTTGAACTGGAGAATGACATCTCTACCATGTCCAGATTAGTTCCATTTAAACCCAAAAACCCCTGCTCTGCCTTTCGCACTTCTCTTCGCTAAACCACACTCATCACACACACCACACCCTGAAATGAACTCGCAAACCTTTATTTATACAAGACATCGACTTAGGAACAATCATCTAAGTTAGCAATCAACCATAAGAATATCCGCAAGATGAATAACACATCCGGTTGGCCATCACAAGAACATTCACAGGATGAACAACTCATTCGGTCGGCTAGTCGGAACAAGAACTTCATCCGGAAGAATATCTTCAATTTCGGGCTCTACCATCAATGCGGACCAACAACACAACCTCAACATGATCCAAGAACCTTCACAATCCTGCCTGAATGACCAGGTACATCCGCACTTTCTCTACTTACTGGAATCTCTTCTCTTCCTCATCCGGAACTTCAAGAACACAGTCTGTCGCCACTGTCACAATGCATAAGGTACTTCTGGACCTCAAAATCATACACAACTTGAGATGACACATCACAAGGACATCCCAAACACTCCTTCCAATCCGTAGATTAGGATTATACAATTCTGGACTTCACTGGATCTTTCTATGATCCTCTGTCACCTCTGAACACTTGCCGGAACTGGTTCCACACAGACAGCCATAACTTCTTCAGATCTTCATGCGGACCTCTGAAATCTTAACTGAAACATCTCAAGACTCATATCTACAAACCCTTTAATCTGCATCCTCTGGTTCTCAACCTATACAATACATTTGCCTTCTTCTCATCACTGTTCTTCACTGTTCTTGACTAAGGCTAATTTTCTCAATATCCTCAGCACACAGCTCATCCAATTCTTCTTGTCAATGCAATATGAGTATGTTGACATCAATGACAACACTGGTTCACCTCATACTTGCAACAAGTTGGTGGTTTCTTTGTGGTGTATTTTTATGCAGATGACAACTTGTTGCAAATGTTAGGACAGTGCATATGGATCTTAGTCTTGCTAGTAGTCTTGGCAATATGTTTTTTTGAAAATGTCACAATAACATTCAAATGCTTTCATCATACAAATGTCAGTAGTGTATGAGAGACAATTTGCAGATGTTTATGCAGTGCTCCTTCAAGGAACAGTGATCAGTTTAATGACAGTGAATGATAGTGGTCATACTTATTTTGATTGGAGAAAATGGTGCTTGGTAATAGTGCTTTGTGTGTTGGCTTTAATGATGTATGAAACTTGGTTTGCATAACACAATGATCTATACCTAATGCTCTTATGGAAGTGGTGACAGTTCCTTTATAGTATATTCAGTGAAGTCCCAGTGGTCTTGACAGTGAAGGATAATATATAAACCTTGAGTGTTAATTGTCTTGCATATTTCTGATCCTTGATGGTGTTCGGTATCTTATGTCAGTTGACTTGGTTTCTGATTGTTAATCAACATTATTTGTAATAGTCTCCTCAATTGTTGTCTCTTTCTGCTTGTCATGTTGCTATTATTTCATTATGGTACTGACATCTTCTTCTTGTTTCAGATGTTCTCAGTCATGAGACAACCTTGGTATAATTGACAGCCTTGGTATGATTGGTATGATTTTCATCTTTGCTTATAATTCACATTTCAGGCTTTATATATGTTACAGACATTTACATTCATTCACTCCCTTTGCCCTGATGTCAAAAAGGGGGAAAGAAAGTTGGAAGTTGTGTTTTGCCATCATGGACAAAGGGGGAGTTTGTTGACTTGCCCTTAGTTGTTGTCCCTAATGACCAAACCACAACTTGGTATATGTGGCTCATTTAGTTCTGTGGCTCTTTCACGGCTCATTTAGTTGTGATGGTTCCATTGATACATATTCATTTGACCATGTTGTTTATAGTTTAATTTTTGATAATGATGTTTACTAGTTGATATAGTTCTCAATTGATATGGTTGATTACATTGTTTGACTTTGGTATGGTACCTTTGGCATACACTTGACATAGTTGCATCATGATGTGGTCTTATGATTCAGTTGGCATTCTCTATTGGCTCTAACATGATACAATTGTCATTCTTTGTTGGCACAGTATGATATAGTTGGCATTTTGGCTCTATGTTGCTTTGAGAATTCTTCTTGACACATAGTATGGTGGTATTTTGGTGGTGACATTATGATAGCATAATGTTATTTCTCTTGGCACCTTGTGTGGTATCTTTTATTTTGAGATGGTGAGCTAATTTATCAAGATTATTATAATTTGCACAAATGATTGATGTTATAATCTGAAGGGATCTATAAGGCATAAAGACAATGGCATGTTAAAAGTGTTGACCATGGTCTTCTATTTGTCTAGCGAGCATCTCACAAGTTTCAAGGATTACAGTGTTGTCATAATGTTTAACCTCTCGAACAGGTTAATGTGGATTTAGCAATACAAAAGATGAGTATTACTCACTGGATCTTTTGAGTTTTACCGAAGGCACCGGTCATCAGATATTTACTGGCAAATGTTAGGGTTTTGTACTCATTGTTGCATACTTTTCATTTTTGGTCTCCGGCGGCACATGGAAGGGTTTCACATGGCTAAATCATCATAAATTTGCATGGAACTCTAGTTTGTTGAAAACTTGTTTACCCAATGCTGGTAATCATGGAGAATAGTTTGAGAATCTTCAAATCTGATGTGATAGAGCGCGGTTACCACTGTGGTAAATGTTTCATTTGTGTCTTCTACTTTGTTCCACAGATGACTTCTTTTGCTTGCAGTCTTTTTACAAAATATTTAATAGATTTTATTAAAAGAATGAGGAAGAAGAAAAGGAAGGGCCGAGGGTTAATTTTTTTTTTGGTCTTTGAAAAAGTCAGATATCTGTTCTATGGTGGTAGTTTCGTGCCTTCATTGCTGTGTTGTTTCAAAATTCTTTAAGACTGTGTAAAGGTTTCTTCTTCTTTTCATCTATGGTGTTTAGGGTTATGTTCTTTCACAATTATTTTACAAGGCTTTCCTCTTTTTAGACAGAGCGGGTTTATTTATGTTTCTTTATGCAAAGATTTTGCATTTGACTATCACTGCTGATGGTTTTCTATTCTGTCTTTGGATCTTTAAAAATAATATGCAAAGGGTTTGAATATTTATGACTGTGATCATTTGATGACAAGGGAATATTTCATGGATGAAATCTATCATTGTTGTAGGGATTTTCTTCTCTTTTTGAGTCAACACATGATGAAGAGATTATTACTTGTCTTAAATCTTGTCAATAATAAAGGCACACAATATTTTTATGTTATGGGTTCTTGTAAATCTGTTGCAAATAGTTACAACAGTTTGGAATCAGTTACTTCTTGTTACCTTGAGCAGTTACATTCAAGTTTTGGTTGACAAAAAACTGCTTTAGCTATATAGACAGGCTGTAAATGTTCTAGTTTCATATGAAAAGCATTTTGTTGAATATAACCTCTTGTTTGGTTATAAACTTCCAATCAGTTTCAGTTTTGCAGTTATGACTCTCTAACTGTCTGTAGAGAGAAAGAATGACTTGGACATAATGTCATATGTTGTATATAATCTGATATAATATGAATGATGAGTGCAAGTGTATATACACCTGATGTAATATTGAGGATAGATGACCAAGTGCATTATCATTGATGTTAGATCAGAGTTGTTGTATTGGACTTAGAGAAACATAGTGTCCCTTTGTATTGGTTTTTTCTTCATGATTGAAACATGTATTGAAAGGTCAAGTTAGTGAGACAAGAAATGACCTTTGCTAGTGAGGCAACTATAGCCAATGAGGCATTCTATAGCCAGTGAGGCCTGTAATAAGTGAGATTCATTAAATAAGCTAGTGAGGCATTTTTTTGAGTGGTTTTTTATGCCCTAGAGGGTTTTCCACTCAGGACAATCTCTGTGTTATGGTTACTTGTTCTGCT
This sequence comes from Cunninghamia lanceolata, assembly GCA_027924645.1. Lineage (NCBI taxonomy): Eukaryota > Viridiplantae > Streptophyta > Pinopsida > Cupressales > Cupressaceae > Cunninghamia > Cunninghamia lanceolata. The sequence goes on along the minus strand of BSBN01000084.1, from coordinate 37,995,893 downwards.
CATGAGTTTTTGTTCATTATTTCATAATTTAACTGTTATATGATGATTTTAGTAAAATAGTACAAATGCATAATACTTTGATGCTTATCTCAATCCAATGAAGTAGCAATCTGCCTCTATTGTTTATCTTGATGAACTATTCAAATGATTCCTCATAGTTCACAAATAGTTGTTATGTCTTTTCATGCTCACAAGGTTGTTTGAGAGTTCATCCTAGTTCTTAAATGAATATCTTGCCTTCACCATTCAAGATTGAAGTTCACAGTTGGTAAAAGTTAATTAGGTGTTGCCAAAAACAAGTCTATTTTATAAGACACTGATTCACCCCCCCTCTCAGTGTCTTGCGTACTCCAACATAGCATACATATTCAAGATTTTTCCATCTATCTCATATCCAATTGGCATGATCCAAACAGTTCTGGGTTCTACTACTTCCATTAAGCACTGATCAGTGTCCACCATGAAACAAATTTCCTCATATTTCTCAACAATAGTTTTAGGGATTCTTTCCCTAGAGTGCATCATACCCTAAAAATTCTTGAAGTATCCCCATATTGCAGTTTTTTGTACTTTATAGTCACCAATGCTGCGTAGATGATCTCTGATCTGAATAGCAACTAGTTTGTCATTAGTCCAGTGTACACCTTTTACTCCAGGTACCTCATTCATAAAGTAGAAAAATAAACATAGAACTAATGTACCATATTTAAAGGTGTTTTTCTTATCTTTCTTAATTAGTTGGTTCTGCAATAATTCACACAAGTCATAATCTGTATTTTCCTTTAACATTTTGTATGCAGCATATATGGTCATTCTAGAGACAGAGTTCTCCCTGCTGGAATGATAAATTTTGTAGCCAATTACCATTGAAGCAAACTTGACATCCAAATCAATAATATTATTGATAGTCATTACCCTTTTGTTGAATTTGGCACTGGTTGCATCAGTTACAGTCTGGTTCTTCACAGATTTTAGCATGGATAAACCACCAGTTGAATTCAACCTAGTCACAATCCTGGTAGCATCCTTTGTAATTTTGAATGGTTTCAATAGCTACAAAAACTCATCATTCATTCAGCTTAAAACATACCGGACCCACTCATCTTCATCAAATGTTGGAAACCCCATAATCTCAATGAAATGTTTATCATGTAGTGCCTTATACTCGAGTTTAAGGTCATGATTTTCATCTCTGAGATGACTCTCAAACAAATCTACATATCTCGAGTCCCCAAATTCATCTATGTTCACATGAATATAGACCCTAATATCTTCAACATGTAGCACACCATACGGAACACTTGAAAATGCACCTAATGGGTCGACTTCTATTGATTTGTGTGGATGCCTTTTAAATTTGGGTTGAGGCCTTTCAGTAATATCTACAACCAAAGGTGTATCCATTATAAAAGATTTCAGGTTCAAAGCTTCACAGATAAATACCTTTTTTCACTCGAAATTAGGGTTGGCGGGCAAATTCACAGGTTGCACTTCAAATCCTTGAAATCTCTACTTAGACTCTACTCTTCCTGCTTGCTTTGTATGCAAAGTGATTCAAATGAAGAGTGAACGACCTTTTTATACTCCGTAAAACTTAATTTGCCTTTGTAATAAATGCTCTGCCCTAACACATCCAATAACATTGTTTCTATATATAGTTGATCTTCAATTGCTTCATAAATCGTCATATCCACTTCTTATCTTCTGGGGATCCTTTCAAATGATCTATAATAATCCAAATTATTTTCTCTCATCGTGCCAAATTCAGGCACCCACTTACTAGCTGGGGGAATTAGATTTTTATTGCAGCTCCCCCTAAGCTATACCTTCTAGTTTAATTACCAGAAGGATTATTAGCACCTGATTCTGGTGCGGATCCATCACCACTGTTCATTACACCTTTCTTTACCCAAATTTTGTTCATTTCATTCTAAATCTCATTCGCATCCACTTTGCCCTTTCCTTTGTCTTGTTTCTGATTTCTATTTACTAGACCTTTTCCATCATTGTTCCTGCTTCTGCAGAATCTTGCAATATGACCAGATCTATTGCAATTAAAGCATACAACATTTCTTTTCTTATTTACTTGATTCATTCTTGATCTGCACTGATTGGCCATGTGTCCAAATCCATTGCATGCAAAGTAGTAGCCATAAAAAGATTTGCCATTTCCTTTATTGTTAGGGTTAGTCATTATCATACTTCTGTATTCATTGAATCTATGACCATACCTTTTACAATTGAAGCATTGACTAGAGAAGGATGGACTACTTTGATTTACTCTACTTCTGCACTAAGTAGCTCTATGACCAAATTTATTGCAATTGAAATAATTTCCATTGAAAGATGGATATCTTTGAGCATTAGGTTGTCTTATCGGAGATCTTCCAGGTCTATTTCTCCTATTTCTTGATTGAAAATTTCTTTATCCAGATCTGGAACTTTCACCTTTCTCATACCCAAGACCATGCTTATCATCAGCCTTCTTCTGACTTTCAAGCATTGCTTCAAGTTTAGCTGAGCTTATCTTGAACTTATCTTTGTATTCATTTGCACCTTCTAGGTCATGTCTTAGAATGACAATTTGCCTTTCAAGTTCTCTCTCATTGTTTCTTCTTTCTTGTAGATCAGACTCTAGATAGCTAGCTATTCCATCCAGTCTGCAACATTCTTCTGTTCTTTCTTTCAGAGTTTGTTTCAGGTCTTCTTCAGTCTTCTTTCTGTTGGTATGTGGCGATTGATCATGCAAGTACTGTACACAAGTTATGTATCCTCGTTGGGGTTTGGTTGTTAATTTTTGTTAACCGACAAAAGAAAAATGACATTGCAAAACCCTAATTCTAGAAGCTTTTGAAACACTTGTTATAAGCGGCTGGGATGTATGGTACAATGATGTATTTGCGATATTGTAATCTATTTTACACTGGATAATAAAATCATTAGATGGCTGAGTTTCTGTGGATGTAGCCCATATTGGGTGAACCACGTTAAATTTTTGTGTTGATCTCTTTTGTGTTATTCCTCATTGTTATATTTGGGTTATTTAATCTGCATATAATTATTAGTGTTTATTGCTTTGATATGCCCTAACCCTAACAACTAGTATCAGAGCAAGTTGTGTTTGATTATCATCTGTAGGAAGGTCTCACGGTTGAGTGGGAGTCTCACAGTTAAGTGGGAGCAATGGCGGACGAGGGCAAATTGAAGGTAGATAAATTCAATGGGCAGAACTATCAATTATGGAAGATGCAGATGAAGGATTATCTCTATCAGAAGGATTTATGGAGGCCGTTGGAAGGAGTAGCCAAGAAATCAACAGCAATGACTGATGAGGATTGGGAACTTCTGGATAGAAAGGCACTAGGAACCATTCGGTTGTGCCTGGCACCATCTGTGGCATTCAATATAATAGAAGCGAAGACAAGAAGTGAATTGATGAAAGCTTTGGCCAAATTGTATGAAAAACCCTCAGCCTCTAATAAGGTATTTCTCATGAAGTGTTTGTTTAATCTGAAAATGATTGAAGGTGGATCTGTGTCAGATCATTTAAATGAGTTTAATACAATTACCAGTCAGTTAACTTCTATAAAAGTGAAATTTGATGAAGAGGTAAGGGCTCTCTTGGTTTTATGTTCTTTTCCAGAAAGATGGAATAGCTTGGTAATGGCTATAAGTAACTCTATCTCTGGTTTAAATACTTTAAAATTTGATGATGTTGTTGGTGTTATCCTTAGCGAGGAAATGCGACAGAAAAGCACAGGTGAGACTTCAACATCTGGTAATGCTTTGACTGTAGAGAACAAGGGAAGAAGAAAGGAAAGAGGAAAAATCCCTACAAATTGTGGGAAGTCACAAGGAAAGTCGAGGAAAGGAAGATCTAAATCTAGAGGAAGAATGGATTGCTGGCACTGTGGAAAGCTAGGACACTTGAAGAAGGATTGTTGGTCTTGAAAGGGCAAACAAGGAGACAGACAACATGATGACAGTAAGGAAGCTAATGTTGCAAGTAATAAATTACAGGATGCTTTAATTTTGTGTTTAGACAATGCTAATGATTCCTGGGTAATAGATTCAGGGGCTTCATTTCATGCCACACCCCATAGGAAATATTTTGTAGATTATGTTCAAGGTGATTTTGGACTTGTATATTTGGGTGATGATGAACCCTGTCAGATTGTTGGAAAAGGAAAAATAAAAATCAAGTTATAGAATGGAAATGAATGGTTACTACAGGAGGTAAGACATGTTCCAAATTTGAGAAGGAATTTAATCTCTACAGGACTACTGGGTAGTGAAGGCTGTATAGTTACCTTTTCAGACAAAATCTGGAAGGTCACTAAAGGTGCATTAGTAGTAGCTAAACATGAAAAGGTAGGCACATTGTATTTGTGTACTTGTATTACTTATTCTACCTTAGCTGCTACAAAAATAGTTGCTACTGAGATAGTTATAACACTTGCTGTAGGGACATAAACAAAATTGTGGCACCATAGACTTGGGCACATGAGTGAGAAAGGGATGAAGATTCTTCACTCCAGAAAGTTGCTACCAAGTCTGAAGAAGATTGACTTGGAGTTCTGCGAAAATTGTGTTTATGGAAAATAGAAAAGAGTCTAATTTCTCAAAGTTGGGAAAGAGAAGAAGAGTGAGAAATTGGAGCTTGTGCATTTAGATGTATGGGGACCAACTCAGGTATCTTCTCTTGGAGGCTCTTACTATTATGTTATTTTTATTGATGATGCAACTAGGAAAACATGGGTGTATTTCCTAAAACAAAAATTAGAAGTATTTGAAACTTTTAAAAAGTGGAAAGCTTTGGTTGAGAATGAGACAGGAAAAAAGTTGAAGTGTCTCAGATCTAATAATGGAGGCAAATATTGCAGCAGAGAATTTGAGAATTATTGTTTATATAATGGAATCTACAGGCAGAAAACAGTTCCTGGAACCCCACAAGAAAATGGTGTCTGAGAGGATGAATAGGACCATTATGGAGTGTGCAAGGAGCATGAGATTGCATGTTGGACTACCCTTACACTTTTGGGTAGATGTTGTACATACTGTTGTTTATTTAATAAATAGGGGAGCTTCAAATCCTTTAGATGGTGGCATTCTAGAGGAGACATGGATGGGCAAAAAGGTAAACTATTCATTTCTCAAAACCTTTGGTTGTGAAGCTTTTGTCCATGTTGATATTGAAAATAGAACCAAGCTTGAGGCTAAGTCTAAAAAATGTACCTTCATTGGATATGGAGTAGATGAATTTGGTTATCGGTTATGGGATTATGAAAATCATAAAATTATTAGGAGCAGAGATGTTATATTCAATAAGAAGGTCATGTATAAGGATTAGCTACAGGAAAAGAAGCATGAATAGGCCAAAAAGGAATATGTGGTGCTGGATGAGATTCTAGAAAATAAAATGCTAGTGGTACCTGATGCTCAGCAACAACAAGTTATCCCACAAACTCCTGCAAGTGTTAGACATTCTACAAGGATAACTAGACCTCTTGAAAGATTTTCTCCATCATTATATTCTATATTATTAACTGATTCTGGTGAACCTGAAGGTTATGAAGAAGCAATGCAGGTAGATACTAAAAAGCAATGGGAGCTAGGCATGAAATACGAAATGGATTCCTTGCTGTAGAATCAGACTTGGGACTTAGTTCAATTGCCTACAGGTAAAAGAGCATTGCCAAATAAATGGGTTTACAGGTTGAAGGAAGAAGATGGAGGCAAGAAAAGATATAAGGCCAGACTTGTGGTAAAAGGTTTTGCACAGAAAAAAGGCATAGATTTTGATGAAATATTTTCTTTGGTTGTAAAGATGACTTCTATTAGAACTATTCTAAGTCTTGTGGCTGTGGAAGACTTGCATCTTGAACAGCTAGATGTGAAAACATCATTTCTCCATGGGGATTTGGAAGAGGAAATATACATGTAGCAACCATAGGGATATGAGGTCAAGGGTAAGGAGGATTTTGTGTGTAGGTTAAAGAAGAGTTTGTATGGCCTAAAGCAAGCACCTCAACAATGGTATTTGAAATTTGATAGTTTTATGGCTGAACAAGGTTACAAAAGATGTCATTCTGATTATTGTGTTTATTTCAAGAAATTGGGTAATGGCATCTATATTATCCTATTGTTTTATGTTGATGACATGCTTGTTGCCGGGTCTAACATGTAGCATATTAATGAACTTAAGCAGAAATTAGCAAATTCATTTGCTATGAAGGATTTGGGTGTAGCAAAACAAATCCTTGGTATGAGGATCACACGGGATAGGACAAACAAAAAATTATTTTTGTCCCAAAGTGAGTATGTAGAGAAGGTGTTGAAAAGGTTTAACATGCAGAATGCAAAAGCAGTTAGTACACCTTTGCCTAGTCATTTTAAGTTGACTAAGGAGATGTGTCCAAAGACACAAGAGGAGGAAGATAAAATGTCTAAGATACCATATGCATCAACAGTTGACAGCTTGATGTATGCAATGGTATGCACAAGGCCAGCTATTGCACATGCAGTGGCAGTTGTGAGCAGCTATATGAGTAATCTGGGAATGGAACATTGGAATGCTGTAAAATGGGTTCTCTGATATTTGAGAGGTACTACTTCAAAGAAACTATGTTTTGGAGGAACAAATTCTGCTCTAAAAGGATATGTTGACTCTGATCTGGTGGGTGATATTGATAGTAATAGGAGTACTACAGGGTATGTTTTTACTGTAGGAGATACTACAATCAATTGGATTTCAAGACTGCAAAAGGTTGTTGCGCTTTCAACCACTGAAGCTAAGTATGTTGCTGCTACAAAAGCTAGCAAGGAGATGATTTGGTTACAACATTTTCTGGAGGAATTGGGGCAATAACAAGAAGATAGCCCTTTGTACACTGATAGCCAGAGTGTCATTCATCTTGCTAAGAACTCAGCTTTACATTCAAAAACTAAGCATATACAGCTCAGATACCACTTCATCCGGTCAGTTTTGGAGGATGGGTAGTTGAAGCTAGAGAAAATTCACACAAGTGAGAATCCTGCAGATATGTTCACAAAGGTAGTTACATGGGAGAAACTAATTTACTCATCAGTTTCTATTGGCCTTCATGATTGATAATGGTGGACTTAAGAATCTAGCTAGGCCTGTAATCTAGTGGGCGCTGCAAGCACAGCGGTGTTGTCCAAAATCAGTCTGCAAGTGGGGAGATTGTTTGGTGTGGAGCTTGATTAGTCTCCAAGTGGGAGATTGTTGGTATGTGGTGACTAATCATGCAAGTACTGTACACAAGTTATGTATCCTCACTAAGGTTCGGGGTCGGGCCGGGCCCCGAGCGGGGGTTTGGGGGCGGCAACCCTCGAGAAATTTTTTTTCCCTCTTTTTTTGCACGATTAGAGTCAGTTGTTAATTTTTGTTAACCAACAAAAGAAAAATGACATTGCAAAACCCTAATTCTAGAATCTTCTGAAAAGCTTGTTATAAGCGGCTGGGATGTATGGTACATCGATGTATTCGTGATATTGTAATATGTTTTGCACTAGATAATAAAATTATTGGATGGTTGAGTTTCTATGAATGTAGCCCATATTGGGTGAACCACGTTAAATTTCTGTGTTGATCTCTTTTCTGTTATTCCTCATTGTTATATTTGGGTTATTTAATCTGCATATAATCGTTAGTGCTTATTGCTTTGATCCGCCCTAACCCTAACACTTTCTTTCCTTAATCTCTTTGGTTAATCTCATCACCCTAGATTCCATTTCATGTTTTAGAACATAAATTTCTTTAGTTATATTCTCACATTCCTTTGTCTTCTTCTTTAGAGCCTCCTCCATGTCATTGTCTACATTCTGATTTCTTGGTTGAAGAGGTAGCTCCTTTCTCTTTTCATTAGATTTGCTCAATTTTTCTTTTAAGATTTCAATGAAGTCTTCAGCATTTTAAAGGTTTTCTTATAGTACTTTGACATCTGCTTTGGACTAATCAAGATCTTCTAGAGCAAGTTTAAGTTGATTCTGAAGATTATATGAATCTATTTTTATACCTTCCCAGATCTTCCTTAAGCTGTTAAACTTCTTTCAAGGAACCTTGCTCTGATACCAATTGTTGGAATTAGGCCAAACAACTGGGGGGTGAATCAGTTGTCCACAAAATTAACCTTTTCTTGGTTTTAATCTTCTTTTACAACTTACAAATAGATTGATAATGTACACATTAAAGCATGAAACAATAACACATGAGCATAAACAAAATTAACACACTTGACACCAAGATTTTTAACATGGAAACCCAGTTAAGGGAGAAACCACGATGGAGTTAACCCATAAAGATTATACTCTATTGAAAGTATTCCAAATGGAGAATGCACATGCATTCAGGCTCACTGCTCAAAGGAAGTCTCACTGCCTACAACATGTTCACTGCCTACAGAAAGAAGATTACAATGTGTTTGAACTGATAATTAGCATCTACCAATGCAAAGATTCAGTTCCAGTTAAGCACAGAATACTGACTTGATACACTTCATCTTTATTCTGCCCTATTTCACTCCTTTTTCATAATCAAGCTTAGATCTTCACCTTCACACTTATCTCTACCTTTATTTGCACTTGTTCCATCGTCGCATCACTACCCCACCCAAATCACTCGAATCCATCAGCTATATATATCTACATCATGAATTTTAATAATTTTTCAGTCGGCTTCAAGAACACTTCAAACTTTTATTGAAAACTTTGCTCTGTCGGCCAAATCCATGCACAACTTGTAACACAGACCAAAAATTTATATTCACAAGTCATCAATCATGTTGGCCACTATCGTTGATCATCACAAATTGCCCAACCAGCAAATTTCATATGTTTAGAACCAAGATCAATTACAAAGTTGGCCTGTTCTTCTTTTGTCTGCACTGACAAACTAGAACCTGATACTCAGATGCTAATAACTTTTGAATCCTTCATCACTGGAGGCTAAAATTCTAGATTTAGATTGTCTTGATAATCCTTACGATTCCCTCAGATCCGCAACACACTATGATTTACCACCAGAGAGATCCAAACCAAGATACTGGACCCTGTCACATGCCACGTTTCTAGCTACCCGAACTTAGATAAATTCTTATTCTAACTTTTGGTATGAATAAATTATGTTATGCGGATGTGTGGAATAGTCTTAGTTGCTATCAATGACAACACACCTATCATGTGTAGCAGTGTCTCTTGCCAACACATCCCCTATCCACTATCTATTTATCTATCACAATCATAATCACATCCAACACCCTTAATCAAATCACAAATGGTTAAGAATTTAACCCCTTTCAACCCCATCCACTTCCATTCAAATCATAATCATGATCTATCCAAATCATTATCAAAATCCTTCACCCAAATGTACTAACCCTAATCCTCCATCATTCATTTCAAATCCAAGCTTCAAATTGAAGATCAAGACCTTAAATTAAACCCACCATCCTTAATCCAAACTTGCTTAAGAACTTTGCCTATCTTAAGTATAGTTGTTGTCACATGAAATTGCACCCTGCTTGGAAGGATCCCAATCATTCCAATGACACAATGGGAATGATCTCGAAGTGTGGGACCTTTCTTAAAGAGATCAGACCTCTGGAGAAGGGCGGCTTCCTTGCCTGATTATCACCTAAAACTACTAAATTTTTTGAAGGGAAAAGGGAGAAGGAAAGCTTTAAAGTGAAAGGTGAAACAAAAAGCTTGAAAAACAAAAGGCTGATGCACCAGACAGATTTAAAGAAACTTTCACAGAACTAAAAAATGCACAACACAACCAGATATAGCAAGTATGTAGACACAGATTAGATGATTCTAGCAGAGGCAAGAAGCAATATGATTGAGAGGAATTAAAAAAATTCATAGACAACCATATGCAGATTTACACAGAACCAGAAAATCAGCAAAGGAGGTATGATAACTTGCATATATTCAGTAAGAAGGCAAGGTTACAGTAACATAAAAAGTTCTATTTGGAAAACAAAGAATGCCAAAAAATTTCAAACCTTATTTACATCTCATCAATGTATATATATAGCATTCCAAAACTAACCTAGGTCGGTTACAAAATGTGCTCTAAGAGTTGTCTTAGAAAATATCTGCCCCTGAATGATTGTCCACCTGCAATATTTATGGCATCAAATATCTGGCACTGGATAGATAGAAGATATTTTCAATCTTTAATGCAAGCTACTACATCATTGATTTGCAGCCAATGCATTAGTGGGGAGATATTTTGGTCATGAATGCGAGCAACTTCCATTACCTGTAGAAATGAATGCAAAAAATATCTGCATCCTGCCCCAAAAGTCATTGAAATGTCCAGTCGCCCAAAACATGCAAATCCAGATCTGAAAATGAAAGGTGACAAAAACCCCTGAAAACCTTGCCAAATGAAAGAGGGGACCAAAATATGCATCTTTGCCTCTTGCAACATGTCAAAATTCACTAAAATGGAGGAGATACAGGGGGTCAAAGTTTTGGTCAACTGCCTGTATATATCGCTTTGCATCTGTTTATATATTGCTTGAACTTGTCGTCTGAATCGGCATCCAAAATCTTCTCTGCAACTGCCTTTGCATATGCCAAGTGCTTGTATATCAGGCCCCACCATTTGTATGTCGCATGGTATCTTGCCTTGTATATTGCAATATACAAGTAGAAGATACATGTAAAGCACTTGTGCCTTGGCAGACCCCACCATTTGTATCTCCTTGTATCTATAAACATACAAGCTGCAGACTCCAAAATGACCATTAGCTGCATCTGATTGTTCTGTCGGGTCCGGCTTGTATCACCTTTCCTTGTATATTTCTTTGTATGCGCAAACACACAAAGTGCTTATACATACAAGCTGGACCTGACGCCTAAATATGCTAGAATTTGATCTTCGATTCAGGTCTGCCTCGTATACATCCCTTGTACCTTTTACTTGTATATACGAATATACAATGTCCACATACATGCAAGCCACAGACCTGACGCTGCATTCAACCAAAATGTATATCCATTTGAAATCCAGCTTGCATCCTTACTTTGTATCTCTCATTATATATCGGCCTATACAAGCACCATATACATGCAAGCCGCAGACTTCAAATTGTTATGAAGCAAACTGGGAAGACTTTCAAATCTGGCTTGTATATCGCCTTTGTATATTTGCTTGTATGTGCGTGATATACATTCCACTGTTGCATGTGATCTTTTGCATGTGTATCGGCCTTGTATGTTTCTTTGGCTTGTATGTGCAAGCATACAAGCCGCATATACAATGCACTGTTCATGATATACATTGGCCTTTGTATACGCGCACTTGTATGTGTGGCCCCTTGTATATTTTACTTGCATCTTTTCTTTGTATGTCGCCGATCTACAAACACCCTTGTATATTGTGGACCCCACCTAGATTGTACATTCGACTTTGTATATTTCTTTGTATGTTTCAATTGTATGTGCAAACATACAATGCGAAATATACATTCTCTTTTGTATGTGCGCCGATGTACATTCTACTGTAGCCGATGCATATTATCTTTGTATGTCGGCCTTGCATGTTGGACTTGTATATCAGCCTTGTATGTGCAAACATACAACCTGATATACATTCCACTGTTCATTCTCACTTGTATCTTAGGTGAAGGTCCCTTGTATATGTTTTGTTGCATGTTCAAACATACAACACAATATGCATTTGAAACCCAATATACATTTAGGGAATATTCTTAAAATCTACGATAGATTCCCCCAATGTATATGCATCTTCTTAGCCCGATATGCATTCATAAATGCATACAACTGAATTGTTCCATCTTTTGAAAGCTGATGGAAATTTTTGCAAGCCTGCCAATGTATATTTGCTCTTGTACATACAAACCCCTTTGTATACATTGCCGATATACAAGAAAAAAACTTGTATATAACCTTTGCATATTTCTTTGTATGTACAAAGGCAAATGTATATACAAGTATGCATATAAATACAATTTATAAAATATGAGAAATCCCAGTGATAGAAAATACTTGAAACTAAAAGATTTCTGGGTTTTTCTGGGTTTTTTGCAAGGAGTCTTTAGGCAAGATCTTGGGATTTTTTAACAAGGCATGCATGAGTACTTGGAAGATTTACACCTTGTATGGTCATTTCTAAAGGATTTTCAAAGAAAATGCAAGGTGAACTGTTTAACTCTGGGCAGAGACAAAATAGGTCAATAATAGTTATCCAATCAAATCAATCATCTCCGCCTTGCTTAAGAACTTTGTCTATCTTAATTAGAGGTCAAATCCATCATCAAACCCAATCAATTCCTACTTAAGAAATTTACCTATCTTAAGTATAGAGATCCATTCCTCATCCAATCAAATCAAACTATTCTAAGGTCTTGACATTTGATCCCCAACCTACATCAAGTTCATCCATCATCCTACATCATCAAACCCAATCTAAATCAAATCTAAATCCCCATACAAGCCTAATCCTAATCCAAACCCAGATACAATCTTCATGAGTTGGTTCAATTAATTCATTATGAAAGCTAGAATGACTATGTCCCCTCCTTTGTATTAAGTCCATGCTAAACCTAAAGTCACAATCCTAGGAGGTCTGTAATTTGCCATTGAAATTGATGAGAGTCTTGTAGACTATCCCAATGATACTTATGGCCTAGTAGATCAAGAAAGTGAACCTTATGATTTGTCTAGAGCTAAACATGATAGTTCTTATTTAGATGACATCACTATGAGAAAATTATCCCTAATTTTACATCATAGATTCATGAATTGCTATAGCCATCAAGATCCCTTAAACCAAGAACATGCTAGTACTAGCTACCCCATGAACCAAAAGCAAATGTCTATAAGTTATCCTAATACCAACCTTTACAAAGGAAACACCACTCTAGCCTTTACATCTTATGCAAATATATTATCCTCACAACCTTTGCAATCTAACATTTCCCATCAATCCAAATGTCAGAATCCTCCATCATCACAGCCTTTGCAATCCAACTCCTCCCATCAACCCAAATTATTCTTTTTAGATTTCCTCCAGGGACTAGTAGCAAAGGATCCTAAGCACAAAAGTAAAAATAAATATGTGGATTCATGCAACTCCACTCATCTAATCTCATCCCTCTCTAGCACATACACACATCTTGTCACTGAATAGGTCACCCATCCCAAGTGTATTAATCATGGACAAGAGCCTCCTAGTACCATACAAACACCATTATGTAATCTAATGTATATCAAGCCTATCAAAGAGTCTCTTACCATAAGTGCAAGTTAATATCCATCATGTAGCCATGTTGTTGAGCATCCAGAGCTTATTACTCCCATCTAAGAAATTCCCATTCTTATCCAAACCCAAGAGTTATCTCCATAATCAAATCCAAAGCATGATCAACCTTGCACCAACCAAATCAAGATTGATGTTGATGTTTATGTATGTTATCCAAGCTACTCTAGATCAAATTATTCAAACTACTCAAGATCAAGATCCTATTTATGATCAAACTCCCATCTATGATCAAGATAACCATGATGCTCCCCTTAGCCAACCTTACACCATCCATGATCAAGAAACCCACATTACTCCTTTCCATCATCCAATAATATCCCATGATGAGACGCTTGGTCCCCAAGAAAACATAGACAATCAAACAAATAACTTGGATCATATCACACCACATCTTAATGAGCATAGTGTTAATCAAGATCCAATCATCCCAACTCATCCCTTTCTCAATCCCACACCATATCCTATCGATCTCCCATCATCTCCTATTGATCTGTTACCATCTCCTATCAACCCTTTACCATCCCCCATTGATACTTCACCATCCCTTATTGACCCTATCCTAAATCCATCATCCTATCCCCTCGAACCCAATGCCTTCATTTGTAGTGGTTCTATCATAGGAGAGGAACAATTTCTATCCACCATGCATCCTCCCCATCTAATAATGGACTCGCGTCTTGTTTCCAAAATAAAAAAAAAAAAACATCCCATCACACGTTGCATGCTCCAAAACATGAATTATAAAAGCAAAGGCTTAGGTCTCCATGAACAAGGTATCTTGGTGCCCATCCATGTCAAAATCCCTCCATGATCACATGGCCTTGGCTACATATCCCAAGGCAAATAATCCTAAAATGTTGGTACTACCTTCATGCTCCCTAAGATAACTTGTTCCAATCCCAACATAGGTACCTCTCATCACACCTCTAAACCATATGTTGCTATCCCCCTCCATCATCATATAAATCCAAAAATTATGCCATTATCCCTCCTCCATCTTATCCTATTCATAAATCAAAATGTCCTCCCATCACTAAATCCACTCTTCCTCCCATCCTCCCAACCCCTTATACCCCTAAGCTCAAATCCCCCCATCCTATATCCATTATCCATGTGGAACAACAAATCTAATCAACTTAGAGGATTTCTGCTAGTCATACATATCCTACAACTCACCATAAATATTAGAATGGCATTTTATGAATTTTGAGAGGCTTTCATATCTCATAGAAATTGATTTGCAACTTATTAGAAGGGTGTTATATTTCTTTGGAATTGTCATACAACATCAAAGTCTCTCATGCATCTTTCCTTGGCTATCACAACTTTTGGAAAGTGTTTGTGTCTACTGTACAAATCTCATAATAGTCGTATAAAATAATGTGGGCCCAATTACAAGTTTTGAGAAGTATTACTTGGGGCTTATTGCTATTAAAGACTTACAATTAACCATATTATTTTTGTGGTACAATAATGCATCAATATCAACACAACATCTTTTAAGTATATCGTTGTTATTTTGATTAATGATTCTGAATATTATCTCTATTGTTTAAAATATATTTCAAAAGGGTTTTACAGTCATAAATTAGAAATTGTGTGTGTTTTCAACATTAATGATGAATTGTTTCATTATGTAAATCTATGTGTTTCTCTGTCAAATTTGATATAGATTTTGTAATTATTCTGGAAGGCTTACCACCATAATCAGTGTATCATTAGTTTCAAATTTTGTAATTGCATGCATTATAGGTTGTGTGACTTGCCACCAGCAAGTATAGTGATTTAATATTGTTCATAACCTAATCAATGTATGCGCTCACCCTACCCATTCAAAAATCTTGGTGATCAAAAGGTATGAAGGTACATGCACTAACATTAAGAAATTGTCAAGAACAAAAAACAAATCCTAATTTGGGACATTATAGATTCCATGGACATTAGTGTGCATATACATTCACATTTAAAGAGTTTCGATTCCAAATTGACGTTTTAATTTCATATTTTAAAATTATATCTTTATGCCATTAGTAATTTGTCATGTACCTAAGTATGAAGGGAACTGTTGTATAGGTTAAATAAATTAATAAGTTAAAATTGTATAGAATTAATTATTGTGTTTCTTGAACAACATTAAGACTAGACTAAGGGGTGAAACACCTCATTTAATTATTTTTTAAATATTTGTAATTAAAAAATTTATATTTTAAACTTACAAAAGATAAATATTTATTTTAGATAGAAAAAATTTAAATTATGATTTATTGATAGGTACAAGTAATAACTACTTGAAAAATCTTGAATGCAATAATAAGCGCCCAAAGGTAAGTATTATTAATTTGGCCGATAGGCCATTCTATATGTGCACACCTCTTGTAACTGTCATAAAAATTTGGTAGTCCTAATACCGAAATAATTTCTTTGGTAGTCCTTCCTTTTTTTAGTCAAAAAAGAATACAACACCACTTTGCCCCCTGTTATGTACCCTCATTAACCAATGCAATGCTTTCAATGTGTCTGTGCTTTTACTTGCCACCTCATTCTCCTCTCTATCGCCTCCTTTTTACTTGTTCTTATATCTGCAATACACCCCCACATCATATGGAATGCCATGCAAGTTATAACCGAAGTGTTTTGCAACACTTTTTTCTCTATTTTCCTCCTCCTTTGTGAATTATACAGTATGTAATATATACTATGACTATTAACCCTCCATTCCTTTGCTACGCCTAAATCTCTGCACCACTCAACTATGGATAAATCACAAATGCATGCCTTCGTTGGATGGCTATGGTATTAGTTGAAACACCCATAGTTTATTTCTTTTATTTCTTTTTTAAAAAATTAAGTCAGGGTTTGATTTTACTAATTTCAGGGTTTTTTGTTTTTCAGTTCAATGAGAGGTGGGAGGCACCAAGCATCGGAGTGGCAGGTAAGGATATATTCGAGTCCTTTCAGTGTTAAAACAAATTCAGTGCTATGAAGCTTTTCAGTGTTAAAACAAATTCATCCTAATTTGTCTGTTTTACAAATGGGCTTTGAAGTTTGTTGGCTGGCTACGAAGATGTGCTATTCATGCATGAAATATGACCTGCATTGCATGCATCACAAATGGGATATTTTAGTAAGGTATGTGATCTTACGGAGGAAACCCTAGGCTTCCCCAACAAAAGATATGCGAGTTTCTGAACCCTCATTACTATTTCCTGGGAAGCAGGTGAAAGAAAATAAATATAATGATAACGGTATTCCACTTTTTCAACTGCACAGTTCTCACCTTCAGCCCCCATACCATCTATTATAGGGTGACTTTTCTGTAACCTTTACACTGCCCTCCACATTCATTCCTAAGAATCAATCATTTAAGTTTGATTTTTCTACCAATTCCTACCTTTCATTTACAAATAGATAAATTGCAATACATATTACTAGAAGCTGTGAGCAATAAAAACATGAGAAACACACATATGCCCTTCGTTGTGTAAGCAACTACATGTAATATATTCTGTGAGCAAAATATTACTACTTATAGCTGAGACACCACATGTGTGTTCCGTGCAATTTTTATTGCTCTGATATGCTTGATTCAAAGATTCTTTTCGATATGACAAAATCAATACAACGATTCCAAATAATATGATATGATTTCAAGTGTTAACACTTAAATGGCAATTACAAATCATACAAGATGTTAGTGCCTGAATTGACTGGTAGTTTTCTGAGCAATTTTCATTCAGGCACTCTCCCTAAGTATCCAAAAAATGTTCTAAGTAATGGACCTCCTCAGCATTTTTCAGCTGCAGCATCATATTTTCCTGAGGAGGAGGTCATCATCATCATGTTTGTTTCGATGAAGGTCAGCATCATCATCTTCTCCGTCGACCGGTTTCTCATCGTCATCATCATATTGAAGTATCAGGTGATGTTTGGTTTATCCTGAGGATGCTGACGAGCTACAGTGCGCCCTGATCTGCTTGCGAGGGAGAGTTTTCAAGGCATCCGGTGATCTTCCATTTATCACCTTGCCCAGACATGATGATGGTGTTGCCCCGATATCTTGATGATGATGTTGCTTATTCTTTGAGTTGTTCGACCTGACTTGTTTTTTCCTAAGGGTCGTCGTCATCATCATCATATTTCCTTTTATCACCGTGTTGCTTGCAGGGGTCATCATATTATCTGCATCATGATATCTCGCCGGGGTGATATTTCTATCATCGGGTGATCTTGGTTATGATCATCCTGATGATGATGTTGAAGAGTTCTAAGTGCGACCCGATATTCACTGGGGTCATCATATTTTGAACGTCAGGATGATCTTAGTCAATATCATCCTGATGATGTTGTATCACCTTGTTCTTTGTTTCTCATCCTGATGATGCTGACGTCATCCTTATATCAGGGTGATATCTTTCTTTCTGCCTATCTGCATCATGATATTTTCGAAGGAGGGGATGATATTTTCATATCACTCGAGTGTGTTTGTTCCAGCATCATGATGATGCTGATATCATGGAGATATCCGCCTGTCGGCTTCGTGCGCTATCTAGTGGGGGTGATCTTTTCGGGCATCATCATATTCATCTATCGCCCCGATCTTACAGAGGAGCTACAGTGCAACCTGATATTTGTGCATCAGGAGGATATTTCCAAATATCCGGTTGTCTTCCGAATATCATGATGATGTTAATATGATGATGACGTCATCGAGGTCCGGGGGGGTCATATTTCTAACAGAGATCATCTTGTGGAGATCCCCCGATATTTGCAAACATGATGATGACGTCATCCGGATATGAGGAGGTGCGCAGTAGGCAGATATGATGATGACGTCAGCAGGGTATGATGATGATGTCATTAGGATGTTCATCGGCCAGACTTTTGGTTTAAGCTCAGCAGGAGGATGTTCCTCCGATGGATCAGGTTGTGCCGATTATCATGAAGGTTATATTTCAAATATCTTGATGACGTCAGGGTGATATTTCGAACAACAGGATATCATGCTGCTGGAGGATGATGATGATGAAGTCTTATACTAGTGTCGTCAGGAGCAAAAGCACCGACATCATATATGCTCATGACCTAGTATATAAAGTGTTAAGGAGGTTGCTGCGGGGTGCATGTGGGATAATGTTATCCTGCATATTCGAAATATCATGATGATGAACCTCGGCGGGAAGTGGTTGCGATCGACTGTTTGATGTTCTTCCCGAGGCCGCGGGTTGGTGCGCCATCAATGGCAATTGTTGCAGAGGTATGGGCGATGGCGTGGGCTGATGTAGTACCTGATTGAAGATCTGGATCCCTAGGCGGCGGCGCAAGGCTCGAGAAATCTTCCTGTCTCCTCCCCTACCTGCTGCATTCAAGTTTGGGCGCCAATCTGGTACTGTTTGAGCGCCATTTCTATGATACTGTATATCTGGCGGGAGTTTTGGTCAACCTGGTAGTTAATGCTGAATACACCCTCCTGCTATATAATGCAGACGGTGTTATTCATTGAAGGTTGTTGAAAGTTGATGATTTTTGGCTCTGTAATCCAAAACCAGCTGATCTGGTTGCTCTGTACAGCTTGATCTTGTGAGTTTATGTATCTCCTGTTGTAGGACTTGGCATGAATCCACTGATTTCATGGTTGATCTTGTATGAGTAATGCTATCTTAGCATGTGTTGTGTTAATTCTGTCTCCAGTATTGCATGTATCCTTCTTCTGGATCTGGATGTTTGCTTATGTTTAGATTCTAGAGCATAGAATTCCTATGTTGACTGTCTGATCTTTTAACCTCTGCTCAAGGGGCAGATTAAACTGTTTTCAGGTTGAACATTGGGAAGGGTATACTGCAGTAGGGATGCCATAAGTAGAGATAGCTCAACACTCTATATTGGGAGATATCTGTAGGGCAGATATCATGTGTATCCCCCTGAAATCCAGTTTTAGCTATTCATGCTGATCATTCACAGGTGTATGTCTACCGACTCCAAGCCCTGGATAGGCACCAATCATGCTGTGTTCTTGTGTTATACACCATGTCCAGCTTTGCATCCAAATTCATATCAAACCATTTCATACTTCCACCTGTTAGTTGTAGGAGTAGGATTAGGAACCCCCTGCATGCTCTCATACCCAACCAGACATCATGTCCAAGAATGTTGCCAGCCTTGTGATCTATCATACAGATCTTGGTCCATACATGAGAGTATTCTGCCTGTTGTTGTCAAGTTAGATCCTTCTATCTTTGAGCTAGTCAAGGTTACATCTTGAGTTATAGGGATACCCCCCTTGGTGCGGCAGAACCAGAAGTGAAGGGGAGGAGCTCACGCAACCTCCTGTATTCAGTTGGCCTGAATCTGCCTGTGCATTAGAAGTGGCAAACCCTAATGCTGATTCAGAAGAAATGTCAACACAAGAGATAGTGAGCTATTTTTTGTTTTTGGGTGGTGGTAAATTTATTTACATTTTTATTTATTTGTAATTTAATTTAACTATTATTTGTATTCTGTGAGGAAACGCTTTGTGAGTGTACTACTTATAGTTTAGACAACACATCTTAATAGGTAATCTCCTTAGTGTGTTCTATGCAATTTTGTTGATTTATTGTTATTATTAGTTTTATATTGTTGCTGCGTAGTTTGGGCATATGATTCAAAGTAAATCTTTTTGATATATATGTGTGGAGGGTTTTATATCGCTCACAATATCTTTGTCGCTACCTTGTACAGGAGTACAAGTCTATGATACTTATGAGTCTTTTGGATGTTGCATGTGTGCACATTCTTGGATTTGTAAATACACGGCCCCATCCTAGATGTTTATGTATATGCACAAAATGAATACAATTGGCAAGTGTAATGCTGGAGCAAATGCAATTGGCAGGTGTAAACCCAGATTCCACAACCTTTGCCAGCATCCTTCTTGTTAGTTTTTTTTCAATAAATAATTAAAATATATATATAACAAAGCTAATAAGAGTATTACATAAGAGATCAAAGTCACAGTATAAGCAAGAAAGAATTAACCTAGATTAATTAATATCGGTTGGGACTTGCAAACTTAAATGCAAAGGACAAAGTACCTAGCTGTGGGAACTACGAAGAAATAATTCTGATGCTATGCAGTTTCTGGTCACGGAAGGTACAGGAATCAATTCATCACGTTCAGACGAATGTCTCTGGACTATAACAGATCTAGAATTTTGTGCAGGTTGAATACGCACCTTACAGGATTGATCCCGTACTCCGCATTACTGACCCAGTGGGTGGAACTGCTATGTATATATGTCTATATGGAAGTTGTATGATTGGACTCCTCAAATGCATGTATTCATTTTCATCAAGCATAGTGGAGGGATTGTAATGGTGTTTCAGTGGAGTTTATTTTTTTTTTATCGTTTTGAGGCTTTAGGGTCTCTAGGGTTGCAAGCCTTTTTTTCATCTATGCGTAGTGGTTATATTTTTTAATTCATTTTCTGTTTTGGTGTGTTTAGGGCATGCAATCATGGCAGGGATGTCAGTTGGAGGAACCCACTTTGATGCTCATCAGTATGATGCCAAGAATCATGAATTTTATGGCTTTTGATTTATTAAATTCTTTGTATCTTTTTTTTCCTATGTTTTTAGTTGTTAATAGATCAAAGTATGTTGATGGTGATTGTTATTTAAACCCTACAAAATGAGGGTGAAGCTCTGTTTGCAAGTTATGATGAAATGCATGACTCTGTTGATTCCACGGGGATGTATGAAAATTTGTTCTAGGGCATCTATGCCTATGATAGGTGTCTTCAACTGTTGCAATAATTACATTCTTTTTTGTGAAAAAATCATATGTCCATTAGAAACCCTAGAAACTGTTGTAATGAATTCAATTGTATATCATATTCATAGCTATGGGCCTATATATACCCTGCAATTCAGGGCTCACCACAAAGAGCAGAATTGACAAAATATCAAGGTTTACCTTCTTGCAATAAGTTATTTTTGGGCAGTAGTTGTTAATCGATGGCTCAGTGAAGATTAATTATAAGTTTGTGGTGACCAAAATTAGCATCAGCTCAAGTAATTAAATTTGAGTTAGTGGCGACTCATAAAATAGGCATTCCGTCTCTATAAAGATCAATAAGTCTTGGTATTCTCATGCGCGAAGGATCACACACCCATTGTGTGGTATTCTCACAACGATGAATGCCTTGGTATGTATCACGACCACAACAGTGCTATCCAGTGCTGTGATGTCTCAAGTAAGATTTTTCCCTCCTTAATATTTCCATTTTTGGGGGTTTCTATTTTTTAATGATCTTTTGAAAGTATGATTTTAAGACTAAAAAACCTTGTAAATTTGTAATGAAAGAATGTGATTGAGTTTTGTGATCCATCATTAGGATGAACGAGTCATTTCTTAAAGAATGAAGGCCACCATATATAGATAACTAAGAATAGACACATGAGCTACTTGGGTTTTTATTTTTATTTATTTTTCAGAAAAAGATAATTGTAGGGTTAGGAACACTACAACCGCACAAATATAAAATTAAGTGAAAATATCGATTGCAATTGCTCATCATAGTGATGTGTCAAGAATGGACTCTAAGGCTTCTAACATAGATAACATTGATGAATGTACATGAGCTCCTAGGGTTTGGTTCCCAAGTCTTGGCAGTGCTGGACATTTAAAATAATAGTCGTGGCTGATAATTTTCATCAATAAAACCAATGACAATAAGTGGTGTAGGATGGAGTGGTTGGGTTTTTTTTTAATAGTAATAGAGAGTGTTTAAAAGGATCGCTGTCTATAGGATTTAAGTCTGTAATTCTATTTAATGTGTGGTCTTTAAAGTTTGGGGTTGAGCTGAACAGAGAATGAATAGTGTTGTAGAAAAAATCATTGAAATTTTTATATCAAAGGTTTGTGGTCTTTGGTTTGATGTGGTGGATAGTATCGGTAGCTATGTCTTGATTACTGAGTGCAGACAGAGATAAGTAGCTGCATGTTGTTATTGTTTTGGAAAAGTAGAAAGTTTCTAAGTGGGATCCACTTTGAGTTGTAAATTTTAGAATTTTAAAACATGAATCTAATAACTATTCATCTGGTGTATTTGAGTTTGTGGAGTTGTTATGTTTTGTTTATGGTGAATTTCTGAAGTAGAGAACATGATTGCTCAAGTCTATGATACTGTGTAGCCGCGGAATTCATAAATAAATTTCATATGCAGAGAAATGCTTATTTTGTCAAAAGATATTTTATGTTTTCTATAAGCACAATTTTAGGCATTGTTATAAAATTAAAAGTTACATCTTCTTTAAATAAGAATATATTTACTTAACATATGTTTATATGAGACTAAGCTGTTAATAATATTGGAAACTAAATCTACCTAGATTTCAAGAGTCTTTCCAAGTAAGGTCACTAGATATCGAAACAAATTTATTTATGTAAAATTGAATTTACACATTCAAAATTACATAATTTATAATAAGATTATAAATATATCCAAGTTCATATGGTTAGTACTAATTGTAACAGGGTTGTTTAAAAGTGTTATTAAATTTCTCATAAACATATATATTTATAGCCTTCTTCACTAAGTACTAAATATAATAACTTTGACAAAAAATAAAAAATACACTATTTAACAATATGGCTATAAATATGTGTCTATCAAACGGAATTTAGTAACATGGATTTTCTATTATCCTACATTATATAGGTATTGTGGTTCACTAATGTCTTGATTGCTTAGAATTTATTTAGTGGATTATCTTGAGGCAGTAGTATATATGCCACGAATTGGAGGCTATAATTCTCTAATAGTTTGTTTATGATTTAGTTCATTAATGTTTGATTCATGATTTAGTTAATTTGATTATTCATTTAATATCATTCAATTATTTTTATTTACAAAAGCACACTGAATTTCATATTGTATTTATAACCTTGTCCACCCACTCCTACATGTAATGACTTTCTAGTAAAAACAAAAATATATATGATTTAGAAATAGGCCTATAAATATTTGTGCTTATTCTACATGTAATGACTTTCTAGTAAAAACAAAAATATATATGATTTAGAAATAGGCCTATAAATATTTGTGCTTATTGACCATTTGATAGCACCTTTGGTGCTTTTACTAATTAGATAGTAATAAAGAAAGTAAAGAACATCTATTTTCCACACAACAAATAAAAAGTATAGTACAAAATAAGCATAACAAACTATAATTACGCCGATAGGCGTTCACTTGTCGAGCAAGGCGAGCTCCCGTACTATGCCAGGGCAACATCAACGGTTGGAATTTTGTTTCGGGTACAAGGACGACCATCACAAGGATCTAGCCACACGCGTCAAAACATGAACAGTGTCATCCAGAACTTGGCGTGCAAGACTCAGAAACTTCGTTGAAATGAGGGAGGTCTGAAAATAAGGAAATGGGATTGCCCTGATTGCCCTGATTCAAATGCAATGGAATTTTCTGCATATCCCTTTTTTCCTTGCGCAAAATGGTGATTTCTGCTTGCAAAACAATGGTTTTTCTGTAAGCCTCTGGCTTTTTTTTGACTGAACGAGGGTTCGATTCATGGCAAGTGTTTTCAGGTGAGTTGTTCTATTCATTTTCGCTGTGTTTTGATGTAGATTGTTTGTTTATTTTTAAAATTCTCTGTAATGCATTGCTTTCTGGGTGTTTGTATGAGAATGGCACATGGAGGCTACAAGCGTTTAACCAACATTTTATAACTGTTTTTTTTTTTGTTTTCCTTTTAACCTTCGGGATGATGATCTCAAGGTAGAAACCAGTTTGAGGTACTATATTTTCTAAAATTTGATACTTTTCTGATTGGGGTGACTTTTCTTTGGTAGAAAAAGTCTTTCTTTTATTTTTTGGTTTGGATGACTTTCAACTGTTGCAAGTTTTTTCTTTTTTTGGTTTCAATGACTGCATATGTTATCCCTGATTTGAATGGATTGCTAATGTTCACTTCGATACATGCGATTCTATTAAGAAGATTTTGCAATTGTGGCACGGCTCTGGTATGGTTATCTTTACCTTTTGTTTTGGAGGTTTTGTAAGATTTAGCTTTAGTTTTGGTTTGTAGAAATATGTAGTATTCTGTATACGCGTTGACGTTATTTCTTTGTAGTGATATGAGCTTTTTGAGGATTCAGACGGACATACAGAGAAGGGGGTTTCATTCTGTCTTCGGGTTTTTATAACGTTGATTTCCCATGTACCGACACATTCCAGTGTAATTGTTTGACTTAGTGGCCATTGATGCTTCTGATTTTTGTGGTCATGCGGGTAGAGAAGTTATATATTGGTTTTTTTTTGGGGATTGTAAATATGACAGTTTTACACGTTATAAGGATAGTTACAGGGTTTCCTAGGGTTTGTTCTTCTTACAGACCACAGATCTGGTCAGTGGCCTCAATTTATACTTTAATTCTGTTGGCGATTATGAATCATGTGCTATGTCAAATGATATGCTTTTTGTGATCTTTTTATGGCGTTTTTCCTTCGGCCGATTCTCTCTTTCAAGGGAAAAATAGAGTCATGTATGTAATTTGGGTTTATTTATTTATTTTTGTTTGTTTAAAATTTGGTTGAGATGATAAACATCTTGAATCTTTTAGCAACTCTTTGGTATCAGAAGTACAAGTTGTCTCAGGTGTACGAATAATCGACCTCGTTTGGCTTAGTACCAAGGTCTGGGGTATACCAGTATCATCTTTAGAGCATCAGAACCTTTACACTCAACATGACTTGATCCTTGGTAGCTGGTTCAACTTCACCAATAAGCCAAAGGCCACATGAATATCTGGTGTTTTTGCCATATGTAAGAAAATAGATTTCATAGTTACCTTAAGTTTTTGGTCTACTGCCTTGTTTGAAGCCTGGGTTGAACGTTTAGCAGTACAATTCTTCATCAAGGGAGTTTTGGTAAGCATCTAGACGGAGCAACAAGTAGCAGAATTGAGCCCTTCCTAGATATTGAGCTACTTGATGCTGGATGTTCTTTATGGACTGATCTTTAAGTACTCTTAATTAGCAGTTTCATTCCTGTTTTATCCTTTGCTCCAAATTATTTATCCTTGGACCTGTGACGCTTGTAAATATGTCTTGTTTTTTCTGTTTCTTTTCTAAGGATCATGGGACATTTTCTTCCTCTTCCTCATTAAATTCTTTATGGACTAAGTTTGAATAGCCTCCCTCCTCAAGAATGGAATCAGAAGTGTCTTGTTTGACCACTAGCTTTAAAAAAAAAAACTATAAAACCGCTTCTCAATTTTCTCTCTCCTTGAAAATCTGGTTCTTTCACAATGGTCTGGTATATATGCACTTACATGTCTTTCTCCCACTTGGGTGCGGTACTAGGCCTTTAAAAGCGAGTTCTTCCCCGAAAGCTCCTAGTTGATCTTTTTGTGCAGACTCAAGTTTGAACGTTTTTAGAGCCAAGTTCTAATCCTGCACGGTCTGGTGCATATGTGCCTTACTTATATTACTTTGATTTGAGTGTGATACAAAGATTCAGTGAAGACTCAAGTTTGTTCTTTTGTTATGGAGTTAAATTCACAAGTATTTGGCTAGAGTTCTTATTTTGGTCAAGTTTTCAGAGGCCTTCGACTTTTGGTTAGGTGGTTTGCAATACGATGGAATATGTGGTCAACTTTATCCCCTTATTTCTCTTCTTCATTTGGCTACTGATGTAATACAATTAATATTTATCTGTGTGTGCTAGACACTTCTGCATATTTTCAATGTGTGTATGCTTCCAAAACTTTTAGTGAACTCCTTTTCTTAATCACTTTTATGTAGACCTTTGCAATGCTGGTACTACCAATACTGCCCAGCTTTTTTTTTTTTTTTAAGTCCTAATAACTTTCCCACTTCTGTTCTTGATTCTTTGAAACTTCCGTGGTTCCTATTTTGTACTGCACTATTATTTCCATATACCGTGTCTATTTTTTTTACAATTGGTTTGAGAGAAAAATTTTGATCACGGTCAAATTCAGAAGCACTTATTATACAACTATGGACTGTGGAAATTTAATGAATTCTATCAATTGGTTTGTGTTTCAATGCCTTAAGTATGCATTCAAATCTTTTAGGGAGCTCTTTTCTGGGTCACTTTTATGCAGATCTTTGCAATGCAGGTATCATCCATCCTGCTCAGCCTTTTTATAAGTTTTTTAACAGGTGTGGTTTATATTTTGATAACATATATGTGGTTCCTATTTTGTACTGCACCGTTGTAACTTATTTTCATATACCATGTTTGTTTTCTTGAAAACTGGTTCAAATTCCAATTTATTAAGAATAGTGACTAAAATGCCCTTTTCTGAGAGCATGGTATTCTTTTGCAGGAACCAATCGGTGCATTTTAATGTCTGTGTTCTCATCTTTGATGTCTATTCGTGCTTTCTTCAGGTTGTGGAGAGTAAATGAAACAACATAGAGATTGTTGTGATGACACAGGACAAGGATTTGCGACAACTTGAGGAATCAGAAGTTGAGGCAATTGTAGCAGAAGTTGAAGCAGAGAAAGCAGCAGCTGAAGCTGCAAAAAAATCCCACGCTCCTAGAGAGTCATAAATCTGATGTTACAAACTTGGATCGATGGATATATCAATGATCTAGACGCTGATAATTTTATATTGCTGAATCTTTTACCATTTTGTAACTGCTTTTTTCACCATGTATTTTGCTTTTATGATTCAGGCATTACATCATTCTCTGTTCTTAACAGCAGCCTTATGAGCCATTGTCTAGATTAAGATATCTATTCGAGCCAGTGAACTTTTACTTGAAGAACTTTATCATGTCTTATTTGTTTGAATCACTTGACTTGCATGATAGTACAAATGATAGCAATATATTATGGAATTCACATCAATAATTTATTCTGATAAGACTCTAAATCTGTGTTGTAGTATGGGACGTTGTTGGCAATTAACATCTCTTGACAGTCAAATGAATGAACTTTGACATGCATTATGAAAACACGACTTTATTGTTTCTTACCTATGGTTCTTCTGACCTTGGTAAAATATTTGTGTTAAACCATTTTGAGAATATAAAGAAATGCTCGTAATTTGTAGGTGAGAGGATGAAATTTTCTCACACTGAGAATTGAAACATTTTCAGTGGCAAAGCATTCATTTAAGCAGTCTTATCCATGAAAACAATAACCTATTCAAACACCACAGAATCTGTTATGTGCCGCTTTCTTACTCCACTTTAACAACTTTCCTTTGTAATATGTTCATAGTTTGAGGATGTATAAATTTACATATTTAACAGATGCACTGCCTAGGATCTTTATCAGTGGCAGTATAACATTATCCTTATAGTAAAGGCTCCTAGTCAATTCTCTAGTTTAATAGAGAAATTTGAAGTCAAGCTGGTTTCTAGTTAATAAGGAACATAAAAGGGTGTTGGTTCAATTGTTGCAGTTCCTTCTGTACACTGCCTTTATTTCCATACGGACACTTATGTGTTTTGCTTTCCATTAAAAAATCCTTCATGATGTTCAAACTTACAGATATTTGGAACGCCCATTGCTGGACTATACACCTCGTTGCTGTGGATATCAAGGCTTTATGCTGCTTCCTTTTGTGTGCAAACATATTGTCAAGAGTACCTACCATAGTCTGATGATGTAAATAATGCGGGCCTTATTCTCAATTTGTTTTAGGTTAATGAAAAACCAAAGTCTTTTATTGGGGGATTTATTTAACTTAATTAATGTTATTTCAAAATATATTATTATTCCTACTTTTGGAAATAATGAGTTCATAAGTGGCATTTTAGGTTTATGAAAAGTCAAAGGAACTTGCTATGGGGTATTTATAAAGTAAACTTAATTTAATGTTATTTCAAAATATATTATTATTCAATGGGCCCTTGGTCTGTTAGTGAAGTTGAATGGTTCCAAATGAGCCCACCCGGGATCAAGTCTTGCTGAGTGCAAGCCTCCGACATCATAAGGGATGAGGCCGGGATTGTGCCCCAGGTGAATTTGGTGGAATGGATACCCCTCAGTCCTTGGCTCTTAGTTGAAGAGTTGTGCTCGCAGGTTTCGTGCCCCTGCTGGGCCCCTCCATCAAATATATATATATATATATTATTACTATTCTTGGAAACTAAGCTTGTATTGAGTTCATGAGTGTGCATTATATAGATATCATTCCATTTTCAACAAGCAGCGAGCATAAATTTTTGACCATGACTGCATAAGATACCGTGATGCCTCTTATTTGTCATTTTGTAAGCTATTCACTATGCCTTGGAGCTACCAAAACTGAACAATTGCTGCCAGTTGCAATAAAGACAACATATACTAACTAATTCACAATCCATTATGTAGTAGTTATGCATAAAAATGTATGCAATGGCAAGGAAGGGACACTGATGGCCCTAAAGCATATTACCTATGAATAGAGCATATAATGACTGAGTGACTTATTCTTAGCATGACTGCATTTACTTGATATATGGTTTCTAATCTAGGTGGGCTTGCTTTGAAGAAGAGATGAAGTTTAAAGGTTCTTTGTGAAATACCTTGGCTTATTGGTATGGGTTTTTCTCAATAGGTGCTTAGAATAATAATGGGTGTGTTGAGCACTTCATGCTATGGTGTTGAAGACAATGTTCTTCTTGAAACTTACCCGTTTGTAGTAAGGGCTTCAAGTTTCTAGATTTTCATAGTTGGTAATTCTTGTAGTGGAATATATGGGTGTTTTGTATGGTGGTCTTCAGTCTAAATGGAAATGAGTGGAGCTCGAAAGCAATGCATACCTTTTTCCTTGTTCTTGTCAATGAAAGATTATGGTTCCTAGATATTATAACATGGTTTCTTCTATTTCAAGTAGTCTCCAAAGCATTGATAGCTCAATTGAGTTTATTTGTTCTCTAGAGCTCTAACTTGTTGGAGTGTTGTTCTTTTTTTGAGTTATCCTAAGTATGATTGTATATTTTAGTTTTGCTCGTTGGAGGTGAAAGCAATTATAATATGCTAACATTGCCACATAAAATGCAGTTTGTATTTCTTAAATTTTTTGTATTCTTTGTTAGAGGAAAATGTGAACAATAGTATTAAACAACTAAATATCCAATAACTCAATGAAATTGATGCAAATACAATAAACAAAGATATTACCTTCGTAGACCGATTTACCTCGTAGCTTTCATTGTTGCCTATCTCGTATCGATCTTGTGTATGATTTTAGCTTTCAGAAGTTGTACTTCTTTGCTATTGAAGATGACAATAGGAGAATGGTTGTAGATGGATAATGCAATGAAGGTTAAACTACAATGCAACTTTATGAAGATGGATGATTGATAATGGAGATATGGTTGGATGATTGTGATAGTAATGAGGTTATGCAAATGCAATGATGATACTTTGCCAAAGGCATGCTGGTAGGATTTCTGTAAAGTAAGATTGCTAAAGCTTGAGTGATGAATATGAATGTGAGAACCTTGCTTTTATAGGCTAAGAATGAACCAATTCCAAGTGTCATAAGATCCATGATTGGAGGAATTATCTGTGAGGTGTACAGTTGAGAAAACTTGAGAGAATGTGCGCGAATAAGAAAAGGACAAGTGTCTAAGCTCCTTTCATGAATTATGAGAGTTAATAGAATAGATTGAGTTAACTGAATAGACTAATCAGTTAAGTGAATTGATTGATTAGATAACTGATTTGACTGATGAGTTAACTGATCTTGATTGGAGGATAAATAAGACATGTGGGTGAGGGAATATTAGCTAATTAAATATTAAAATATTTAATTATGTGTGCAACATGGTGAGGTGGAAGAATGATATGGATGAGATGATGTCGAATTATGGAATTTAAGACTTTGGAATAGAGGAGTTTGTGATTAATTAAATAATTTAAGATTATTTAATTAGATGAGACATTAGAGGATTTAGGATATTTAATTAAATAAACTGATTTAATTTAATTATTCGAGGAATGTGAATCATTTAAATAAATTATAATATTTATTTAATTGATAGAAGAATGAGAAAAATAAATATTAAAATATTTATTTAATTCGATTTAGCCATTTTTAGGTGTATACATTTTGCCTCTTTTTGATGCAATGTGTTTTATCACGTTGTTTCAAAGAATAAAAATTTTCTGCGATTTGATATATGCCTTAGTTTGCCCCTGGTACATGTTAAATGACGGTAGGATGCCCCCTCTGGAGATTGGTCGGGTTGGATGGTTTTTGGCAAAAAGATGACGAACAATCTCATGATGAACAAGAATGATAAATGATAGCTAAGAAAATGGAGGATGCAAGATAAGAGATGGATGAAAGAGTTGAATGACATGTTATGCAAGATAAAATGATAACACATACAAGCAAGCAAGCAAGTATGCACAAATAATACAAGAACAAACAAGGTGTTTCCCCTGTCAAGCTATAAACCAATGATTAATTGATAATGATTGATGATAGTGTTTTTCATTGCAGGGAACGATATATCCCTAGATCAACAACAAGATGCGGTAAAGACATATCCCACTGATGATGATGATTGA
This sequence comes from Cunninghamia lanceolata, assembly GCA_027924645.1. Lineage (NCBI taxonomy): Eukaryota > Viridiplantae > Streptophyta > Pinopsida > Cupressales > Cupressaceae > Cunninghamia > Cunninghamia lanceolata. The sequence continues at coordinate 37,965,031 of BSBN01000084.1, read as the reverse complement.
TTGATTTGGTTTACGATAAGATTAAGATCAAGACCATTGATTGTGATTGGATAATTTGACAAGATTGATTTACTCGATTGGTATGGATTAAGGATGGACTTGCATTTGGATCATTGCTTGGATTGCTTGGATTGATTTGATGATCGGATTGATGCTTGGATTGATGATTGGTGAGGCCCCAATTACTCAAGAGTGAGGGTGACAAGGAAATAAGATGGTAAATTACCAAATAAGATGAATGATGATGATGATGCCCCCCTCGAGAGGACAATTGGTGTGCTCTCAAAATGAAAAGAGAGAAAAGGGTGAGTAGATAAAGAGAATGTAGATAAAGAAAGGACTTGGATCTTAAGCCACTTAGAAAATGATATCTATGAAATGCTTATAGATGAAATGAAATGCAATTTGGTATGTATGATAGTGGATTTTGTCATCTTCTTGTACAAGTTTTTGAAGTATTTTGTTTCATCATTGAGATTTTAAAATGTTGTAAGAAAATACAAGTATCTAGGTATAATTAAACCATGATGACCTGAGTATTACTTACATGGATTTTGATTTAGCAAGGTAATACAAGCATCTAAGTATGATTGAACCAAGATGACATGAATATTGCTTGTGTATTAACAGACAAGGATTAAACCTGTTTCATGTTTAGACCTCTAATGTCCTCGATGATCATTATGTTGATCATGTTTTTAGACAAGGCTTCACATTACTAAAAATAAACCCACAAACAACAAACAAATAACATAATTATGCCCCCATCATAGCTCTAGTTTTTGACATCCTTGAGTAGCATAGGAGACATAATAACAAGAATCCTGATAATAAGATATTAAACAACCATTAAAAACCTTCTTGCCATAGATATATGTTTTCTTGCAATAACTTGATAGATTCACGTTTGATGTTGTAGGCAAGCTGGGATTTGTCAAGTGCAGTTTAAATGCCTTCTTGCTAGACAATGTTTTAAAAGCTTACTTTGATGCGCTGCTTGTTGTCTAGTGATAAAACCATGATCTAGTTTGCTATCCTCTGAGTTGTAGCATTCAAAAATCTAGTTCACTAACTAGGCCGATGATTTGCCCCCAGTCAAGTAAATGATCGATTTATTATGGATGAACGGACAATAGACACGAAGAAATGGGGCCTAAGGGACTGACCTAGTGCCTCGAGGGCCCATGATAAATGGCCTTGCCTACGTGACGACGCAAAGGCAACATAGTTCAGGGTGTGGACCATGTGGAATTAAGATCTAGAGGGTGGGAACTGGGTGCAATTGGATGGACAAAAGGATGGGTGACAAGGGATGGAATGGATGGGAAGCCTCAGGGGTTCATTAATGATGGCCTTACCTATGTGATAGTTCAGAGGTGACGTAGTTCAAAAATGGTTAAATGGATTGGTTGAGGATGGATGACAAGATGGATGCAAGTTTGGATCAACAGCCTGGTGGGATAAGGTGATAAGGATGAGCGAACAACAAGCCATGGTAGGTATCCCGATGTGATTGGGTGGATGCGGTTAGAAAAGATTGGATGAGGATTGAAGTCCTAAGAGATAGAGGGATTGATTTATCACAAATAGCACTTGTTTCTAGGTTTTCACCACTTGATTTTATTTGCACGATAGTTAAAATACACATGACCCCTATTTGCTAGGTTTTCATCATGGTATCTATCCAAGGTACCTGTTTACCAGGTTTTCACCATCGGATTATTTTTTGGTTATATATATATATATTGACTGCCTTGCATTGGGGTTTTAGGTGTAGAACTTGCGAAGATGCATGCTGTTGATGGGGTACCAATTGGGCTCAAATTTCCCCTTTTTCTCTCTATCTTGCTATTTCTTGGATTCTCTCTTAGAACTAAGTCACCCACCTGGAAGACTCATGGTTTGACCCTATGATTATAACTTCCTAACATTCTCTGCTGGTATGCCTTAAGATGGTTGAAGGCATGTTGTATTCATTCTTCTAGTAGCTCTAGCTCTTGGAGTCTTGATACTCTGTATTTCTCATCATTTATGAGACCCTTTAATGACACCCTGAGGGAAGGTAACTCAACTTCTATAGGCAAGATGACTTCAGAGCCATAGACGAGGGTGTATGGTGTCGCACCTGTGGGAGTACATATACTGGTTCTGTAGGCCCACAGAGTGGGTTTTAATTGCATATGCCAGTCATGGCCAGCATCATTGACAATCTTTTTGAGTATCTTCATGATAGTTGTGTTCGATGCCTCAGCCTGGCCATTACCTTGAAGATAGTATGGAGTAGAGAAGCAATGCTGAATGTGGAATTTATCATAGAGTTCTTTCACATCCTGATTCTTGAAAGGTCACCCATTATCCGTGATAATAGATAACGGAATACCATATCTACATATGATGTAGTTAAGGATGAAAGAAGAGATTTATTTCCATGTGACGTTGGTTAATGGAACGGCCTCAATCCACTTCGTGAAATACTTAGTGGCTGTGATAATAAATTTGTGGCCGTTGGAGGATGAAGGGTGAATCTTACCTACTAGATCAAGTCTCTATTGGTAGAAGGGCCAGGGTGTCGTTAAGGGTTGCCGCTCTTGAGTGGGTGTGTCTATCAGATTACCGTGAATTTGGCATTTCTTGCACCGCTTCACAAAATGATAGGAGTCTTTTTCGATAGTTGGCCAATAGTATCCGAGACGCATGAGTTTCTTCGCCAAGGTAGGACCACTAGAGTGTGTCCCGCATATCCTTCATGTACTTCACTAAGAGTGGTCTGATATTCCTCACTATCCAAACACCTAAGGAGAGTACCATCTAAACCTCGTCAATACAGGGTGTCTGCGATGATGGTATATTGGGATGCTTGGCGTATGAAGGTTTGTTTTTGGTTGTTTGATAGGTCAGGTGGTAGGATATTCTCTTTCAGATAGGTGTAAACTTTTCCATATAAGGGAGAATTGGACCCTACGATGTGGTAAATGGTGCTAGTTTCTAGGATTTCATAAGTTGGATGGGAAACTGGCTCCACCAAGAACTCATAATGAGAATGATTTTCAAGTATGTCAAGGAGGGATGCAGTAGTAGCCATTTCATCTGTTGCTTTGTTTTCCAATCTTGGTATATGCTCGAAGGATATCACAACAAAATATTCCTTGAAGTCATCCACCATATGCTTGTATAGTATCAACTTCTCGTCCTTAGTTTAATAATCATCATTTACTTGATTAATGACAAGTTGTGAGTCCCCATACACATGAAGTTCTATGACTTTCCATTCCACCACCATTTTGATGCCAATGACTAGTGCTTCATACTCGGCTACATTGTTGGTACATGGAAACATAAGTCTGTATGACTTAGGGATTGTATCTCCATGTGGTGTTACCAACAAGATTTCTGCTCCAGATCCATGTTGAGTATATGACCCATCAAAGTAAAGTTTCCAGGCTATGGTAGTGATGTTGAAGATAGACTCATCTAAAAATTCAAAGCTTAATGGGTTGTCATCTATCAAAGGTGCATCTGTCAACTGATCTGCAATGGCCTGCCCATTTATTGCTCTTCTATCTACATACTCAATATCAAATTCACTGAGTATCATGACCCATTTAGATATTCTACTTGTTAGGGTAGCTTTGTTGAGTAGGTATTTTAATGGATCAATCTTCGCCACCAGCTTGATAGAGTGTGAGAGCATGTAGTGTCTCCATTTTTGTGAAGCAAATACAACATCAAGACATGCTCTTTCAATTGGTGTATACTGTAGTTCATAACCTACTAGTGTCCTGCTGATGTAGTAGATTGCTTGTTTCTTTCCTTCGTGGTTTTGTTGGGCTAGCAGAGCTCCAACAGTTGTGGGTGTAGTTGAGATTTAGAGTAGCAATGGCTTGCCCTGAATCGACGGCATCTAGATTGGTGGGTTCATTAAATACTCCTTTAGATGCTGAAATGCTTATTCACACATGTCATCCCATTTGAATGGAACATTTTTGTGTAAGAGATGTGTGAATGGATGACACTTATCTGCCAGCTGAGAGATAAACCTTCTGATGGACTACAACTTTCCTTGTAGAGACATCAACTGACTCAGATTCTTAGATGGCGACATTTCCATGATTGCTTTTACCTTGGTCAGGTCCACCTCTATTCTATTAGCTGATACGATATATCCAAGGAGTTTACCGGATGTGACTCTGAAAAAACATTTTTTTGGATTTAACCGTACATTAAATTGCTCTAGTCTAGTGAAGATCTTGTCTAAGACTTGTAGATGCCCTTCTCTGGTGAGTGACTTGGCTAGGATGTCATCGACATAATCTTCCATGATGCTGTGCATCATGTCATGAAAGATTGTAGCCATTGCCCGCTGATATGTTGCCCCCGCATTCTTTAGTTCGAATGGCATGATGCACCAACAATAGGTACCCCACGGACATGTGAATGTTGTTTTGTACTGATCCTTTGGTGCTATTTTGATTTGGTTATAGCCAGAGAATCCATCCATTAATGAGAACATGGTGTGCCCTGCCGTTAGATCGATAATGATATCTATCTTTGACAAAGGAAAGTCATCTTTTGGACAAGCCTTATTTAGATCTCTGAAGTCATTGCAAAGTCTTATCCTTCCATCGGGTTTGGAAATAGGTACAATGTTAAAAACCCATTCTGGATAATCAATGGATTTGATGAACCCCACATCTAGTAGTTTCTTTAGTTCCTCTTTGACCATTAATGCTATATGTGGGTGCATTTTTCTCAGTTTTTGTTTAACTGGCTTAGCTCCTGGAGCTAGTGGGAAATGATGCATTATAAGGTTTGGATTTAGTCCTGGCATATCCGTATATGACCAAGCAAAGTTAATCTATTTCCGCTTGAAGAATTTGGTGAATTCTAGATTTTCTTGTGCAGATAACAATTGTGCCATATGAATTGTCTTTGGGTTCTCTTCTGTGCTGATGTTTATTGGTTGAGCTAGTTCAATCAATACTGAAGATCTTTCCTGATGTGTATGGTAGGGGAAAGTGTCAATCCCTTCATCTGTTGGCACCTGAGAGAGGTTTTCACCGTCAGATACGTCTTTTCTTTTTACTTTTTCTTGATCTAACACTGCCGCAGAGCAGTTTTCACCATTAGATCTACTTTTTACTTTTATATTTTTTTGACTGAAAGGATTGGCATTCTCTCCAAAGTATGCCATGTCATTAAGTTCGATGGTGAAGCTAGCCTTGTGGTCCCCTATGGGTAAATGGTCCCTAAGCTCTAGATAATCGATAATAGCATCATCATTTTGGAATGTATCTAGTTCAGCGGTGGTGTCCTGCAAATCCCAATCTATCAATTAGGATGCACTAGGGATAATGGATCATCTAGTTGATTTGATTAAAGGGTGGTGATGGCTAGAATGGAGGAGTTGTTTGAATAGGTAGAGGTATTGATAAGGTCTATTATGGTACTCTCCTCAAGTTGGTTCATCAAGTGTGACATCGTACTCTCCTCATGAAGTTCACGTTTGTCATATTGCAGATCAAACTCTAGCGATCTAGCCCTAGAGCTTTGTCCCTCATGTGTCGTATAAGTAGAGCTATACTGTTGAACCACGTCAATCTATTTATCTTCACAAGATAGTTCTGAGAGGCTGTCCCATTCATACTCATTGGAATCTGTTTCACTTGCTTCTTATAAGTGGTGAATTTGTTCCACTAGGTTAGTGGTAACTGCTTGTTTGTCTTTTGCTTGGAGTTTCTCCTTACCTTTGATCTTCTCTTTACCCTTGTATCCCAACCCAGTAGTGTCTTGGGCTATGGAATTAGAGGGTTGAATTGGTTCTATGAGACCATCTTTCCTTAATCCTATGGGACCATGTCCTTCATATTCCATCCTTTGTAAAATAGAAAACCCTTGACCATATTGTGCAGTGGGTAGCTTAGGTTGATGATCATTTGGTGTGGTTTCACTATCTTCATCTTTGTAAAGCCATTATAAGACATCTTTTCCTCACTCTCATCTGATAGGTTTCCCCATCTAATGAAAGGACCCTTAGAAGTCTCCAATGATTTGGCTTTGTTCAGTAATGGCTTTCCATAGGATTTTGGTGATATAGGCAGTTGTGCTAGGCAAAAAGTTTGTTCAATGACATATTCTCCAACACCCTTGTCCTTGACTTTGACTTTAATCTCTGATGTTTTGGAGGTAGAAGTTAGAGAACTTGGATCCACATGGTTTGAAGAAGAGGAAGCTGCTCGATTGGCAGGGATTACTACTTCTGGTTTTGATTGGATGTTGTTGCAATACTAGAATGGATCAGGGTCACCTTGTATGGTAATTTCTTGGCCATTGTGTGGGAGCTTGATACATTGATGGTATGTTGATGGAACATCCTTCATTGTATGGATCCAAGGTCTACCTAGAAGAATGTTATATGCTAGCTCCATGTCTAGAACTTGGCAGACAACATCTCTCTCTATTGGTCCAACTCATATTGGTAAGACCACAGTTCCTTTGGAAGTTCTCTCTTCTTCATCATATGCCTTGATAGTTATTTTCTTATTAGAATCAACGAAATTTTGTGAAAACCCTAATGCAAGGATTAACTTTAACGTGCACATGTTTAAACCAGTAGCTCCATCTATTAGGGCCCTTTTTATTTGGTGTTTGTGGATTTGGGCCTCAATGTGGAGGGATGCATTGTGTGGTTGGTTGATGGACATATCATATTTCTCTGTGAAAGATAAGAAATGTGGTGTGGTTAGATGACCTACCATAGCTTCGAATTGCTCTTGAGCAAGGTTTGTAGGAACAATTGATTCCAAGAGGGCTTTATCTAAGATGGCTTTGTGAGACGGGGATAGACGCAATAACTCCAAAATGGATATGTGTGCAGGTGTTTTATGGATTTGGTCAAGGATGTTGTATTGGTTCAATGTGGATGATGACTTGGGTGGAGCTCCTTGTAGAGTAATGTTTCCATGACGAGTGGTCACATTATGGTCGAGATTATTATTGATAGTGATTACATTGATGTGTGAATCACTTTGTGAGATATGATTAATGGTGTACTTGTAAGAAATGTTATTATAGCTTGCTTTGTCAACACCATTGTTTTGATTGGATGATCCTCCTTTCTCATAGTGGGGAAGAGGATTTTTGAATGCTATATGCTCTTCATTAGTGGTATGCCCTTCAATTGATATCCTTTTTTGATATAGCAAGTCTTGAATGACATGTTTTAGTGCTTGACAATCATTTGTTTCATGTCCTTTGTTTCTGTGATATTAGCAAAAGTCAGCATCATTCCACCAAGAGGGTTTAAATTTTGATTCATACTCACGCACCGGTGGAAGTGTTATGAGGTTACCCCCAATTAACTTCCTAAGGGCAGATTTGATAGACTCTCCTAGTGGTGTGAACTTTCTCCTAGGAGGAAAGTTGGTAGGTCTTTGCTCATTGCTTTGAGGCTTGTTGGATGGTGTATTGTTTTGTGGTTTTGATAGATTGAAGATTGGTTTCTTTTGCACCACATTTTTAGCATCCACCACACCATCATTTACAATGGGTTTGTTCATGGTCCAAAATCGTGACTTGTCCGCATTATTGTTATAACTAGGGGTGTCTTTGTATAGCTTAATTTGCCCCTTTGTTGTCAAGGATTTCTCAATGAGTAGCCCCATTTCAATGACTTTACTAAAAGTAGTTGGGCATTGTATTTGGATTTGATAACTCAGGTCCTCGGTTAGGTTGTGAACAAACATTTCTATCATCTATTTCTCTAGTATGTGGTAGGGACACTTGCTTGCAAGTTGTCTCCATCTTTGTAGGAAAGAGGCGAAGGATTCTCCCCCCTTTTGCTTGTTATTACAAAGGTCCAACATGGAGATTTCATGTTTGATATTGTATGAGAAATGTGTTACAAATTTATCCACTAGCTCATCAAAAGTCCAGATGCCAGGAGGTAGGCGGGAGAACCATTCCATTTATTGGCCTCCTAAGATTTGTGGGAATAGTCGCATAAGATATGTTTTTTTGTATGCAACTTCTAGGCATGCTATGCTAAATTCCCTTATATGATCTCTTGGATCACCTTTTCCTCTATACTTATCAAATTTTGGAACCTCAAATCTTGAGGGAAAAGGTATCATGAGCAAAGATTTATCAAAGGGATATGGTGAAATATCCTCAAGAGAGTAATGTTTTGTTGTTGTCCCACTTTGGATGTCCATCAACTATTTTTGCAAGGCTTGGATTTGTGTTGTTAATGTGTCCAAGGGATTGAGTGTATCCTTAGCCTTTTCTGATTTCGAAGCATCTTTGTCAGTTTTGGGGGCATCTTTGTCATTTTTGGAGCCATCTTTTGAAGACTCAGCTTCATTTGAGGAATTATTCTCTCTTAGATTTGAGACATCAAAATTTGAGGGAAACTTAGCTCCTTGTTAAGCTAGCATGAGAAAATATTTATGAGGATCTGTAGCAATGACCTTACCCATCATCTTTAGGAATTTTGAATCTTCAAGTTGTTTAAGGATTTCCTCTTGACTAATCTCCTCATCATCAGAATTATGCCCACTATTGTGAAGGGAACCTATTTTTTTGTTTTTGTTTAGATTTGGATCTAGTTTGAACCATGCAATTTTTGGATGTGAGAGAAGTTGGATTGTGAGACTTAGGGGACTTGGTTTGATGTTTTGGTATGAAAATGATGTGAGGGTGAATTTGGTTGGATATGGTTTTGGTAGGATTTTGCTAAGGTTTTATATTGATTTATGTTGTCCAAACAATGTGCTCTTGAGCTAAAAGGTAGTCAAAATAGGGATAGTTGATCACCACTGTTGATATAGACTATTCTTTTATCAAGATTACACTAGCATAGTTTTGAGGTGAAGGATGATTGATCCTGTTATGAAACTAACTAGATTTTGTTTGAATTTGGTAAAGTCTCAATAACACCTAGATGAAAATCTTGGTTTGAATGTTTTTGGTTAGCAAGATAGTGGTATGCAAAGGGGATCTTGCAAAAATGGTATGAAGGCGAGTCTGCAAGGTTGAACTTATTTTCCAAGTATAAACTAGAGCAAAAAGGGTACCCATAAATGGTTTCAATTTTGTCTCAAAATGTACGAAACAACTCTCTATTGTGAATGCGCAGGAATAAAGGGCAAATGCACAGCTCTACACTGTGTACGCTCAACTCTGTATGTGCAGGACCGTGTTTTAAAAGCGCAGTTCTGTGGTTCAAATGCGTAGTTTTGTGTATGCGCACCAATATGTTGTGTATGTGTAGCAATATTGTGTAAATGCGCAGCAGAAGCGAATGCGCAGTAGGATTTGGTGTATGCGCAGCAAGATTTAGTGTATGCGCAGGACTGCAAAAATTTTGCTTTTTGTTTTAGTTTGTCAATCTTGGCTTGTTTGCACATTTTCCTAGGATGCTCTAAAGTTTGAAGTATTGTCTTAGACTCAAGTTATTGCTAGAAAACACAGTAAACAAGAAGGTGTCATGATTTTTTGATTTTTTTTATACAATTTTTTTGATAAAATATAAAAATAGACGAGTACGATCCTAGAAAGGGTAAAGCTTCAGAAATTCAGCAAATGGAACAACCGTTAAACTTTAGAACTTTGTCATCATAATCCTTTTTCCAGCACTTGAGTGAAACTTCAAACCTTAAGCTTCTTTGGCGATTTGGCACAAATGTGAACTTTCAAACTTGGCTTTTGGTGAAATGAGAGGTTCACAAACCTGAGAGTTTACCAAAAATGAAAAGAAAAAGTCTTATGGTGAAACGTATAGTTTGCAAACCTAAAAAGTTGTCGAGGATAGAAAATGAACTAAGTCTTTAAATGAACAAGGAAGTTAGCAAACTTAAGTTTGTGCTAAAAATGTAAAGTGAAAATGAGTTTTCAGCACATCAGCGTTCTAACGAACTGAGGAATTCACAAACCTAGAGAATGACATCAAATAGAGAGAAACTTAAGTGTTTCAGTGAAGTGAAACATTTGATAACCTGAGGTTTTGCTGAAATGCTCTAACTTCACCAAAATTCCTTCAAATTGCATCAAATTGAAAATGCAGATACCTTTTAAGCTCCTCTTTAAGATGATGTTTGTTAGGGTTAGCCGACAGAAGATATCAATTAAATGCAAATAAAGAGTAAACAGAGAAATAGAAATACACAGAAATAATAATAGCGAGAGATAATTTTTAACGTGGTTCACCCAAACTCGGGCTACATCCACCAAACAGAGAGTCCAATATTATTATCCAGTAAATCAAACCGATTACAATCAACAATCCCTGCAACTCAATACCGCTGCAAAATGCTACAATACAATACCAAAAACCTAACCCTTAGCCGCTTTTTATCAAGCCTTTTTGTCGGTTACAAAATAGGGTTTTCTTATGTCGGTCAATGAAAAAAATTAACTCCCAGTGCATTATAAAATAATAAAAAACTGTGTGAGGTTTCGGGGGCGTTGCCCCCGAGCCCCCACGGGGGCACTGCCCCTCGACCCCACCCTGTATCGCGACAAGGAACGCGCCAGGGGCGCTACCCCTGGACCCCGCAAGGGGCGCTGCCCCTTGACCCCGTCTTGGGGGCGCTGCCCCTTGACCCCGTAGGAATTTGGGGGGAAACCGCGCCGATAAAAGTGGGGTAAATATAACCTCCGAGTCTGATTAGGCTCCATATAACAACAATGTCTTTCCCTAAGGATGGCAAGGGAAATATTTGTTGAGTTCCAACTTGGATTTTACTTCAGCCACTTACATAAAGGTGGAGAGTTAGTAACTTGGTAGCACCGACTCCCCTCCACAATAACTTATAATCATTGCCACATCAATAGGTTGTATTTCTTAAATGTAGGTGAAAGCAATTATAATATGCTAACATCAGAATTGGGGACCTCATATTTTGCCAGTTTTTGCTTTTCTAGAAGAAAGGCATTTCTACTATTACCCATGATGGTGATGGCAAGAAGAAAGTGCAATCATTATATTTGGGAGGCACCTCATGGTGGAGCAACATTAGAGCACTGATAACACCTAGAATTTTCATGCAAATTATTGGCAAAAGCCAACAAATACAACAAAATTGCTTATAATCATTTTCCATAATATTAATAAGATGATCACCCATTTTATACTATGTCTATTCAAGAAAGCCTTTGAAATCCTCTCATAAAGGCCCTTGTACACAACATTGAAATGAGTGTTGTGTTGTGATAAAAAAAATGAGTGGCCTAGTTATGCTACCCATTGTAGAATGAAACTAAATTTTTAGTGTTGGAGCTCAGGTTTATTGCGTATCATATCTACAACAGACTGGAATTTAAAAAAAAAACATGTCTAACAAATAACTCTCCATTACAAGGCGATATTAAAAAAGACTAGTATTCAATTTAATTTTGAGAGAAAAAAGGTGCAAAATAATTTTATCATTTAACTTTGTATATGAATGATCCTAGTTAAGCATTTGGGTTTCAATTGTGTTGTTGGAGTTGGAAAAAGATATCTTAACATGATTATAATTGCTCTCGCTATTGTTTATTTCCTACATCTTAGTGTCAAATTGTGTAGTAAATTGCACGACCGAGGTATAATAGCACTTTGGAATATTGATGCTTGAAGCTTAGGTTTAGTTCACGTTTGAGAACAAAATTCTCATGATAAAGCTATGACCTATCTTATATTTCTATGTTCTCCAATTTACATTGTAGGTTTGTTTGGGAGATCTTTGCTTAAGCATTGACAAATTGTTAATTACAACTTTGCTTTTTTTCTTTATTGTCTTTTTTGAATGAAAGATCCAAATCAAACCTGCTTTATATCATATCCTTACTCAGAGAATTTTAAACATATAACTAGAAATTTGTTATAATACAATAAGATGATACATAACTGCTCAATCAATTGAAATTTGAAGTACATATTTTTTAATATTAGGAAAATGAGATGCCAACAAAAGAGCATTGAAATATGATGTTAAATTATAAATTGACTTGTGAATTTCATCCTTAAATCTCTATTAAGCATTGACATATATTGTAGAATTCCCTATAAATATTTACACATCCTTGAGCCGAGACCTTATTTATGGTAGAATTTTTTAGTTATCTTATATCTGTGTACTGAAGTTTAGTGCCTCCATCAGAGGTTAAAATTTCAACATAAATTCTGCTCCCTAAGAAAAAATAAAGACTACAGAATGTATGTTTTCTATTGTTTTTCTCACCCCAAAAATTTCACCCTCATAAATTTGCACGACTACTTTCCTAGCAATCATTTGTTTTTGAATTTATTTTTATTCCTCTATATTTATAGTTCGGTTAATTATTTAATAATTTAAGGTTTATATTTGTGCCCATCAATTACTCAACTAAATTAAAAAAATATCTCAAATTGGAATACACATTGCATTTTGAAAAGGGATGAGGCATGTCTCAAGGCTCTTGAAGCCTTGGTTTTAGTAGTCTTGTCTATTATGCACTTGATAGTGCTCCACTTCAAATTGTGTACATTGTGTTATTTTTCTCACCCCTAAAATTGCACCTTGATATAAATTTTGGTGTGCATACTTTCCCAACAATTGTTTTAGAAATTGTAGTAGAGGGCAAAATCGCTTTTCTATAGTTAATCTTCTCCTTCTAAGAAGCAACACTACTTGGAAATATCTATCGGTGTGCCCATTGCACATTTTTGTGCCATTGCTAGTAATAATAAAAAACAAGATAAAAGTTTTGGTACAAAATATAGAAATGAGCATAGCAGCAAAGCCCACCAAGATGTCTCGATTTTTAAGTTTTTGTTTTTGAAGTTTTAAGAATCAGTACCTTGTGCACTCTACTTAAATATCATCCACTTCAATGGTCAAACAACCAATAGCAATTTTACACCTCATTCACAACAAAAAGTGGTAAATATTTGTCTTATTTATATTGGCCAAAATTGACCTTTGACTGTAGAAGTGGATGATATTTAAGAACAGCTGTACCTTGTGTGGCATCAATAAAATGAAATTCAGGTATTGAAGCGAGAAAGGCGACTTTGTCTGTGACGGACAGGTCCCTATACCTCCGCCTCCGCTGTACCTTCCGAAATTTATCAAAGAAGCCGTTGTTAATTAGCACTTGGTTACTTATTTGACTCTGCACCTTTCTTTTCACAGCCTCACGACACTCTAAATGCCGCAAAGACGTGAGTCGTCTAAAGCTGCGAGTTGTCCAAAGTATGTAGGCAATGCTTTCAGTCGAACCTTCCAACATATAGCAATTACTTAAATCCAAGTCCCTTAAAGCTGTGAGTTGTGTAAAGGTAGCAGGCAAAGTTATGAGTTCTTTGCAATGGCACAAGCCCAAATATGTTAAAGCAGTCAGTTGTCAAAGGTAGCAGACAATTTTTTGAGTTTTCGGCAGTGGTACAAGTTTAAATGTGTTAAAGTAGTCAGTTGTCCAAACGATTCTGGCACACTCCAATTCCTTGCAGCTACACATAGTCAGTACCTTTAAAGAAGGCAGTTGGCAGATTTGATGGGGAAGTTTCCGCATAGAAGAGTAACCATCAAGAATCAAAATTTTCAATCCCACGAACTGATTAAATCCCTTTGGTAGCTTGGGTGGCCTACTCTCCAGCCCCAACGCAGCACTGAAATCTAATTTTTGAAAAGAACGACACTGACGAGATCCTATATCATCTGAGAGTTTGTGCATTCAGTGTCATCAGATTTTACCATGACCTTCATTGCTAATAAACTTTTTAGGGAGCTGCATAGAGATTCCAATTGTAAGAACATGGTTTTAAAACTATTAAAAGGTGAAAATAGCAAAATGTTGTACATATAGTAATGAAGGACAGAGGACTTGCCTTACTCAGACTACCTTCGCCTTCAATGAACCAAGGTCCTTCGAACACTCTCAAATTAACAAGGTTCTCTAAAATCACTGGTAACTGAGGAATGTCACCGGTTGCCTGAGGAAACCTCGATTTTTAGAATTGCCACAGGTTGCGAAGAAAGCTCAAATTTTCAAATCTCAACTGGCTTACTCCTCTCACTTTCATTTGGTCTCCCAAGGCAAGAACTCGTAATTGTTTTCTCATTGAATTCAAGTGCTTTTCTTCAATAACGTATTTAGATCAGTCCTCAACAAGCCACACTGCTTTGATTTTGTTGAGCCTCTACAAAAGTGTGAATAACGTTTAAAGTAAATACTTTAATTCTATCGGAGCATGTAATAGGCGAGAACATCTAAATATACCTCTTCGTCTGCCGCTTCAGATAAGGATAGGACGTCCATGATTCTAGTGCCATTTGCCAAGCTTCGACCTTTTGCTTTGATGATATCATGTACAATTAACTCCTCCCAGTGGGGGAAAACGGCATCGGGATCATTGTGCTCAGGAGTGGAAGTGATCAATCCTGCCTCAAGAAGAGATGTGACTGCATCTTCTCCCACAATATGCTCCACATCTTGACGGTTCCAATTGCTGAAGCAGCAACATATGTCTAGAAAGGCTTCTTGACTTGACTCTTTCAACTCACGGTACACAAAATCAACAAGGCATTCGCTCAGCTTTTCTTCTTTGATTGTGCCTCCTTTTTCCAAAGTTTCCAATAAGTTATCACACTTGTGAACTTGATATCCCTGCTTCTGTAATTGAGCACCAACAACTTTGAGGACCAACGGTACACCGCTGCAAATCTTTAGGATTCTCTCTAAATCTTCATTTTCGATGGTTCCACGTTTATTTGGTTCTCTTAACAAAATTTCCAATGCATCTGTATCGTGCAGAGTCTCGAGATGATAGGGTCTGCGCACTAGGTTGAGTTGTCCTTCAAACATATCTGTAGCTGCTAAAAGTCTTGTTGTTATCAGAATTCTGCTACCTTGGGGGAGGTTTCTCAAGTCGTGTGGCAGAAGCTCCTTCAGGTCTGCTGACCGTAACGCATTCTCAATGAAAAGAAAAATGGCTTTATTTTTTTATATTTAAAAGCCTCCGTCAGCTGACCCCGACCATCTTCACAATGTCTTACCACCATCCGTTTCCCTCCATTATAGTATGGGAAACAATCTTTCATAATTTGCTCCTGCGAACTCTTAAAATCATTCTTCTCTTGCTCTTGATATATTTCTACACTAGTGTAATTATAAATTATTGAGATCTATTTTTGAAGCCATGGCTTTTGCAACTGTGGTTTTTCCAAGGCCTCCAAAACCATAAATTACTACTGCGAGAGATGACTGGTCTGTGGTTTCCAGCAAATCCACTATTTCATTCACTTCCTTCTCAATCCCAACTGTTAAAGTGAGAAACAAATATCTGTTATGATAAATTTTGCAATGCTGAACTTGTATGTACTAGTATACTACCAATAAGTTAAAAGATATATGAATAGAGTTATAAATACAGCGCTGGAGGTGGTACCGTCCATCATGAAGGCCATAAGCATTGAATCATGAACAGGTTTAGAAAATTAACTAAGAATGTGAAGATTTGCATTCAAAATATAAGATACCTTAATTCAGCTAGAGAGTATACGTATTGATTGAGACAAACGCTGAAATGTTGCAACGGTCTTTATGTTCTTAGTTTCGATTCGTTTATCTCACTTACCAGATTTGTCATACCATTTCAAAACAGCATTCTACTGACCATAACCATATATCATTGCTTTCCTTTAGCCAATCATCTTAGTTGTAAGGTTCGATGGAGGTGATGACAAATTTTCATGAGTAAATAAATAATAAACTATACAACAATAAGAAATAAGACCAATATAAAGTATCGTTTAGGTATCAAAATTGATTATTTTATAAACCATATGTATTTCACTATTTGTTATAAGAATTCAATCTATTTTAGGTATAAGTTGATAAAAACTTAAGTAAATTTATTAATAAATATTTGTTTTAGTCTTAATGGTTAAAATCTATTAGTAGTTTCTCCATCTTAGACTGAATTAGAGTTAGCATTCTCTTCTCTTGACAGAACTACACTTATGATTGTATCCTCTTAATTTGAAAGCACTTTTCACTCATCCTAGATCAACACTCTCACAAACTTTGATTGTTACCTATTGACTTGTACACAAAATAATTAAATTAAATGGATAGGATGGCATATTTAATGACAATGCCTAGGACACTAAAAATCATAAGATAGAAATTTGAAATCACTTATTTGTAATAAATCAAGAGTAGGAGAAGCATATAGTATTTCAATTGAATAGATACTACACATAGACATATTGCATTGGTGTGTCTTTTGTGTCTTTAAATCTTGTGAAAACATTAAAAGTGTCTAACTCAATTTAAAGGAAGTTTCATGCTTCAAAACTAGCATAGGGGACTACCCAAGGTGTAGCACCATCAAGTTCAAAAAGTATCATCACAGATATGTAGGACTCAGAGGTGTGCAACAATAAAAGATAGAATCACATCCATGAAGATTGAATCATGGTAGATCAAGATACCATGACATGTAATCATGTATAAAGATAGAATAGACATTAGAGACATGACTACAATACAGTTTTCATCGCATATTTGACACCAGAGTCACATATTTGATTGTTGAGCACTTCTACACAACTAAATCAAAGGCATCAATACTCAACATCATTAAATACCTAAGTATTTCAACCTCTTATTTACATTATTGATTACTTGTTTTATTCTTTACTCTAAATTTATCTAAGGTTTTGATAGGGTAGTGTTGTTTATCATTTATTAGACTATATAAATGATAAACAACACTACCCTAATCAGACCTTATATATATATATAATTTTGATGAATTACTCTCAAAACCCTTCTATTCTTACCAAGGCCCAAAACCTTATAGTAACACTAAAAGGGTTTGAAAACCCTAGGGTAACAATAGAAGGGTTTGAAAGATCGATTCACCAAAATATATGGATAAAAAATAACCTTACAAATATAAGTATGTCTGTATGTATGTACATACATACATATGTGTATATATATACATACATGTGCATATATATCTATACATATATTTGTATATGGTTAAGTGCATGGAAATAGGGAATATATATATATATATATATATATATATATATATATATATATATATATATATATATATATATATATATATATATATATATATATATATATATATATATATATATATATATATATATATATATATATATATATATATATTTGTATATGGTTAAGTGCATGGAAATAGGGAATATATATATATATATATATATATATATATATATATATATATATATATATATATATATATATATAATTTTGATGAATTGCTTTCAAAACCCTTCTATTCTTACCAAGGCCCAAAACCTTATAGTAACACTAAAAGGGTTTGAAAACCCTAGTGTAACAATAGAAGGGTTTGAAAGATTGATTCACCAAAATATATGGATAAAAAATAACCTTACAAATATAAGTATGTCTGTATGTATGTACATACATACATATGTGTATATATATACATACATGTGCATATATATCTATACATATACTTGTATATGGTTAAGTGCATGGAAATAGGGAAAAATGTATTATTATATTTTTTAGTTTTATAAAAAGTTATAAAGAATTTATTCATTAAAATAAATATAAAGAAAATGTAATATATATGTATTTGAGAAATATAAAGAGATCAATAAAAGTAAATCAAAATAAATAATCTAATTTATTAATATAGAGAAAAATTTATATGGTTAGGAAGCTAAGAAGTAGACTAACATATTGGTGGTGTTTTTATCAAATTTTGTTGTAAACTAAGTAAATCTAGTGAGGATGAAATTTAAAAATGCTACATAATATGTAAAACATAATTTTGTTAGCCAATAGGAGGATCCAACTCTCAAGCTTGGATAATGAAGGCTATTACAAGCCTAATAGGTGAGAATTAAAATTTTGAAATATTATGAGAGTGCATTGTAATGTAAATGCATTATAACATGTTCACATTCTATAAATTAGTATAATGCTATGTATAAAGACAAATACATATCATTTTTTCTATGTGCACATAATGTGAATGCATTATATATGCATGTGTATTATGATTGAAGATTATTAGGCCACGCTTGAGCCATAACGCAAGTGTTTTATGTTTAATTGATGTTTTAGCCATTTTTTGCCTTTCAACTTGGTGCACTCATGTATACTTGATCGTATGCCAAAACATCAATCAAGGTCCCATCTTCCACTTAGGAAGAATATTAAAATTATTCCCACAAATAGAGATGGATAAAAGTGAGGCTCCTTTAATCAAATTTTGGAATGCATCTGTTTGCTTAAAGATTATTCTTTTGATCGTGAGGACCATGTTGCTAAGATGGATAAGAGTGATATTTCTAACATGATTCAAATGATTGGAGAGGATTTTCCAAACTTGATGATGAAACTAAGATCCTTTAGTTTTAAATCTAAACACTCTTCACAATATGCTTATGTCAAAATCTTATAGAATAGAAGTACTTGTTTAGGTATAGCAAAAGAATGAATGCTTCAAGTTCACTTCATGATGCTCCCCTACCTTCCCATTCCAAGGATTCATATTTCATCAAGTTCCACCCTAAAGTCAATCCCTCACCTTTTCATTTCAACACTCTACTATACCCTTTATTGCTTCTTTCCCATTCACATCACATCAATCCCATCCTTGTTACATTCCTCCCAATACTAATTATTCCCTTTATTCCTACTTCCAACATATATTACTCCCACAATATTCCTCACCCTCATATATCATTCCCCCTTCATGACCCCATCTCATCCTATTTAGAGTCCACCTATTGCCTCTTATATTCCTACATGTAGTTTCACATCACCTAATCCACCCTTGAAACCATCATGAAGAGACTTGACAATGTGCAAAGTAGAGAAACCACATTACCCTTAAGTACAAAGAAAGACATTACTAGTGACATCAATTGCAGTACTTTACCCTATGGCATTTTTTCTTATGCATTTCCTATGGGTTTTGAGACTCCACATTTTGAAAAGTATAATAGTAATGAAGATTATATGACTCATCTAAGTTGGTCCTTGAATGCCACATACATGGACTATATGTACAATAGCCGCCTACATACAAATTTATTTATGCATACATTAAAGGATTGTGCATTTGACTAGCTTCATTAATTGTTGCATGGTTTTATTTATTCATACACTGAGCTTGGAAATGCCTTCATCCAACACTTTCACATTTAAATATAGTCTCAATGTCACTAGTTCTTGTTCATATATAAATAAACAAATAATGAGTGCATACATAATTATTGTTTGTCCTCATGCTTCTATTGTGTCTTAGTTTTTACATGGTTCGTGTGTATCCTTCATGGGGCCCAACTTAGTTACATCTTGATGATTGTTGCTTACATCTGTGGGAAAGTTATATGAACCTTACATCCTAATGTTCTACATTTATTTATTATTTCTATTTGGGTGAGTACAAGAATATTTAATGGGCCAAATAGTGGCAATGGGGGAAAAATCACATGAAAGTGTTAGACAAAATCATGAAACTCTTTTTTAGGCTCTTATTTTGTCTTTGTAATTCAAAAGAAAATAGATATTTTTTAAATAGATATAAATGGATATCTATTTTTCCAACACGGATATCTATTTTATATATTCTATTTTTCAAAATTTCCCCCAATTTTCTTCAAAAAACATGGAGGAGTCAAAATGGATATCTATTTTGGGAAAATGGATATCCATTTTGGGAAAATGGATATCCATCTTGGTTTCAAAATTTCCCCCTCAAAAATTCCATGGGAATTAGGCTTGAGAATCCCAAACCTACCTTTTCCATGCAAATGACAAGTTAGGATGTTTTCATACATTTTCCTCGACTTCACCCTTAATGCTAATAGACTTTTTTAATCCAAATTTAATAAAACAAAAAGGGTATATCCAAGAAACTCTAAAGATTCTAAAATTATATTTTATGTTTGATTATAATTTTAATAGGTAATTATTATTAATTTCTACATACACTATATTTGAATTCATGATATACATATTGATTGAAAAACATGCATAACTTTTGAACTAGTAATCCTTTTCCAAATTCAAAAGATGTGTCACAATATAGGATTCATTAATGTAAGATTTCTACCCAAGAATGCAAGTGATTGAGAGAAAGCAAAATAGAAATCAGATATGAGCCAAATATACTATATTCAACTCAAGAGAATGCAAAGCAATACAATGAAAAATAGATACTCATATGAGAGTAAGAGGTGGGTATATATAGGATATTCTACCCAAGAGACTAAAAACACAACCAATATGGGATAAAGGGAAAAAGTCCCTAAGTAAACTTAATCTAGTGTGAAGAGAGCTAAGTGGAGAACTAGCTAAGAAAGAACTAGATAGCTAAAGAACCATATTCACACTAACACCCCCCTTAAGTGCAACTTAGGGGGAAATGTAGGCAAAGATGTAAAGATGGGTCCTGGTAACTAGGCTTGATGAGGTACCCATGTACAAAAGATCCCCTCAAATAAAAAAGGAAGGAGAAAACCCAATGGGAAAAAAACTCCCTCCATGAGAGGATAAAGAAAGAAGGGCTAAGTGACCCCCCATAAGAGATGTTCCACACCCCCAAGAGAGACTAAAGATGAACATACTTTCTCTCAGTGAAGGGTATGGTGAAGATATTTGCAACCTTCTCTACTATATGATAGTACTACAAACTGATGACTGGCTCCTGAATCAACTTCCTAAGAAAATGCATGTGGGTCTCGATGTGTTTGTTTCACTAATGATGAATCGGGTTCTTCAAGATCTGGATGGCACTTTGGTTGTCATAGTAGATGATTGATGGCTTCTGAAAAGTGATGCCAAGTTTAGTGAGGATATTCTGAAGATAAATAGACTTAGTGGCAGCATTAAAAACCCCCTAATACTCAGCCTCAGTCAAGGAAATAGTAATGCCATGTTGCTTCTTTCTCTGTCAACAAATAGGACTAGAACCAAGGTGAAAGTTGTAGCTAGATGTGGACTTGTGATCATCAAGATCACCAGCCCAATTAGAATCTATGTATCCAACAAAATCTGAACCTGTGTCCACTACATAGTGAATCACATACCTATGAGTGCCTTGTATATATTACAAGATGCATTTGACAACCTTCCAATGAAGCTCATGTGGCTTTGTCATGAAGCATGAAACAATTCCAACTATAAATGAAATGTTAGAGTGAGTATGAGTTAGGTAGATAAGGCTACCAACAAGCTGACGATATAAAGTGGCATCAACCAGTAGTGTAGAACACTTTGTCTCAAGCTTAACTCCTGACAGAAAGGGAGTCAGTGTAGAATTATAATCAGCCATATGAAAATGAGCTAAAAGATCAAGAGCTTACTTGGGTTGTGCAAGAGATATCCTAGAAGAGGTTTAAGTGATCTCAATCTCAAGAAAATAGTGCAAGAGACCCAAGCTAGTCATGGAAAACTTGTTATTCAAATCAGTCTTGACACTTGCAATGATGGATGAAGTGCTTCTAGTGACAATCAAATCATATAAATAGAGAGCCAAGAAAAGAAGAGCATCCTCCTGTCTCAAGATATAGACATTCAGATCTAAGTGGCATCTAGAAAATCCAACTGAAAGGAGAAAGGAGTCCATCTTGGCATACCAAGCCTGTGGGGCCTATTTGAGGCCACAGAGAGACTTTTGCAATCTGTAAGCTAGTGAAGAATCCTAAATAAATCCTTGTGGTTGCTCCATGTAAATCTCCTCATGTAGGTCCCTATGAAGAAATGCACTCTTCACATCCATTTGATGTACATCCCAACCTTGAGATGCAACTATAGCAAGTAACAGGTGAATTTATTTCATCTTGGTGATGTGGGCAAAGATCTTGGTATAGTCAACACCATGAACTTAAGAGAAACCTTTGGCCACAAGTCATGCTTTGAACTTGTCAACTAATCCATCCACCAAAAATTTGGTCCAATAGATCCACTTACACTGAACCATTTTTCTCCCCTTAGGAAGTGTAACAAGATCCCAAGTTTTGTTCTGAAGCAAGGAGTTGTACTCTTCCTCCATTGTTGAATCCCACTTGGCAATACCTAATGCTTCATGAAAGGACTATGGATATGAAGTTGTGGCAATATAGGAATGTGGAATGTCCTGATGTTGTGACTAAGTCATCCGCATGTCTGAAGGATCCCAACAAGAGTGCCTATAGAATCAAGTGTCTGACAAGCCCAATGAGGCCTATGAGGAGAGGAAGGAGGATAATGCTCATCCTCAGAATCTGAACTCTGCGAAGAGAAAGATGAAGCCTCATGATCAACTCTGTGAGTAGAGGCAACTTGAGGAAAATCCTCTAAGTCACTATTTGAATCTATGGTGGAGGAACGATGATGAGAGGATTAGCTAGGAGAGATTTCCTTGAGTTGCACACTTCACTCAAGGAAAAACTCATGTGACTCAACATCCAGAAGCTAATATCCTTTTACACCATCTGGGTAACCAACAAAGATACAAGGCCAACTCTGAGGTTCCAAGGCCTTGCACTTCTCTAAAGGAATGTGAACCCATGCTGGAGAGTTAAAAAATCTAAAGTGCCACACAATAGGTTTCCTACCACACTAGGCTTCAAAGGGAGTGATTCCCTTCAATGCCCTATGTGGAACCGGTTCTGGATGTGATTAGCATAGTTGATAGCTTCTGCCCAATACTTAGGTGCAAGGGAGTGTGTGGATCATGTAGCTAGCCATCTCTTTCAAGGATGTATTTTTCCTCTCAGCCACACCATTTTTTTGATGTGTATAGGTGATAGTATGCTGAAGATCTATCCTTTCAAAAGTGTAAAATTATTCAAAGCGATTGTTCACATATTCTCAATCATTGTTAGTGTAGAGAATCTTGATAACCTTCCCATAGTGTTTCTCAGTGAGAGCCTTGAACTATTGGAATCTATCAAAAGATTCTTCTTTTTGCCAAATAAGGTAGCCATAGGTGTATCTAGAAAATTCATCAATAAATGTGAGCAAGTAGCAAGCCATGCTGAAAGAAAAGGATGGAAATGGACCCACCAAATCAATGTAAACCAGCTGAAGGACTTCTAAAGCCCTCCAAACCTTTCCTTTGTCAAAATTATCCTCAGGATGTTTTCCCAAGACACAATACGAACAAATTCCATATGAGAAATTGATCTTAGGAAGACCTATGACCATATCCTACTTGTTGACCTGCTAAAGATAGTGGAAGTTGAGATGGCCAAATTGCTCATGCCATAGCTTGCTCACAAAATCTGAATGGGTGAACAAAGTAGTAGAATGTGAATCAAGTAAAAAATGTGAGAAATCATATAGTCGAGACTCATGATCATCCTTACCAACTGCAAGAAGTGCATTATCTTCAAGATTCCTGATGGTGATATAATCAGAAGTGAACTTAACTTTTCAACCATTCTGGGCAATTAGATAGATGGAGAGAAGGTTGGTTGATAGATTAGGCACACAAAGGACATCCTCAAATGTACCAGTGCCAACATCAATAGAACCTTTCTCGATGACTTTGACAAGAGAGTCACCCCTAATGAGAATGTGGGGCACCGAACAAGGCTCCAACAAAGAAAACTATTCTCTGATAGAACCCAAGTGATGTAATGCACCTGTGTCAAGAATCCACTGCCAATAAGAATCTATAGTAGCAACAAGTGTAGTTGCTTTCCATTTTCTTGATTTGGAAGGAGGAGAGGATTGTTGTGAAGAAGGATGATTAATGTTTTTCTTTTTTAGAAGATGCTTCAACTCATCGATCTGCTTGTTGTGACAAGAGTGTTAATCATGACCAACTTTATTATAGTGACAACAGGTTGGTCTTTCCTTCTTCTAATAATTCCCCTTTGAAGAAGAGTCTACTTTTGGGGCAGACGAAAACTGTGCCTGATCTTTCTGTGACTTCTTCTATTTTTGGTCAAGTTTCCCTCACTCTTTCTGTCCCTTCCACTAACTAGCCAACAAAGCATGAGACTTCAAGATGGAATCAAGAGACCCATGGAAAGAAGCTTGTCATGTTCTTGCATCAACAATTCAAAAAATGAAGCAAAAGAAAGCATTGTATGAGCAGAGCCCATAGTCAATCTATGAGTATGAAAGTTGGAAACAAAAGCAACATATTTAGGTCCAATTTTGTTAAGAGTATTCAAGACAAGTTGAATTTCCTTTTTCTCTATGCCACATGCTTTACATTGTGCTCTCAAATCATTAACTTTTGTTACAAAGTCCTGGATGTTGTCAAAAGACTTATGATCTAGTGCTATTAATTGATTATCAATTTGATATCTACTAACTTCTTTAGTTGTCCCATAGAGAGTTTTAGTTTGTCTCATGCATCATATGAATTTTTACATCCATCAAGTTGAAACATTATATCAAGAGAAACTAAACTTATACGATAACCTAGATATTTTGTTTGTTCAATCATCCTAAGTATGTTTTCCTTAGCATTTGTGGGTTTAGTTATCTTTTCTTCAACATAGGGTGTATAACCTTGTTGCATCAAGAAGTTCCATACATTTTTTTCCATGTGTTGTATTTGTATTTTGTTATCAATGGAAACTTAACATTACCCATTTGTGATAGAAAAGGAGAGCACAAGCAGAAAGAGATGCACAAGCATAATCACACCAAGAGACCCCCCAATCACTCAATCATGAATCTCCCCAATAAAAATTATCTGACACTTTATATTTAGTGCAATTATAGTTTGCACCAGCAAGGAACACAAAGTGGATTTGATCTCAATGCATTACAAATCCTCAAAATAAGCATATACTAAAAATAGAACTTTGGCACAATACCAAGTGAAATAAACAATGCCACTACAAAGTACACAAAATAACATGCACTTTCAAAAAAGAATCACCTCAATCCAAGGTCGTATGCAAACATTATGCTTCTGTAAAGTTCCCAAAACAAGAATTGTGTAGTGTCACAAGTGAGAATCTAAAATTTATAGAAAATATCTACGTCAAAATTTAAAAAATGTCTACACTAGTGCAAAGAGCATGAAAACATAGCCCAAATAAAAAATTACTTGAGAAACGAAGCTAGTATGAGCTAGAACGAAGCCTTTGAAGACTGCCTTCAAATCCACAACTGTGAACAAAGAGGGAGTCTACTAAAACTTTTTGAATTAGTTTCTACAAAATATATAATCTACATGCAAAAAATAACATATACCCAGATGGTTTTTTGATGTTGTGAACAAAAGCCAAAGGGCATTTTTCTTTTTGATGTATAGAAGATGTGGATCTAATGCAAAAAAAATGCTTCCAACAATAAAAATAGCTCCACCAATAAAAAAACATCTTGTAAAGGCCAAATCAACCATCTCATATAAGAAAAGGCATGCTACAACCTGCGAGATTGATTAAAACACAAAATATACAAGTTGAATGTCAAACCTGAGCTTCAAATCCCCATAGATCTGGCTTCCAGTGTCCAATGGGATGAAATCAAAGGTAAACCTAACTGTTTTAGCTATTCTGGACTCAACCATGATCTCAGAATGTCTCCAAGAATCTCCAAAAAATATGTAACTAGAAATTCAAGAAAAGAACCCCTAGAAACTAGAGTTTTCTCCACATTTTTCTAATTCTCTAAATCATCCGAAGATGCAAGAGAAGAGCATACTCATGTGCTTCGAACATAATAGCCCTACAATCCCAAATTTTAAAAAATAATGCTAATCCACAACTCACAACCACTTTGATACCATGTAAGATTTCTACCCAAGAATGCAAGTGATTGAGAGAAAGAAAAACATAAATTATATATGAGTCAAATAAATTGTATTCAACTCAAGAGAATGCAAAACAATACAATGAAAAATGGATACTCATATGAGAGAAAGAGGTGGATATATATAATATTCCACCCAAGAGACTAAAAACACAACCATTATGGGATAAAGTGAAAAAGTCCCTAAGTAGACTTAACCTAGTGTGATGAGAGCTAAGCAGAGAACTAGCTAAGAAGGAACTAGCTAGCGAAAGAACCCTATTCACACTAAAAATTAACTATAGGTCTAAAAATTGAATTTGATATTTTTTGAACAAATTAGGTTGGCTAGAATTTTTTTTTTAATATATGTAAAAAGTTGAAGTAAAAAATTCATAATAAATTATTTATTTACAAAAAAAAAGGTTGAATAAAACTATGTGTCACATTTATTCGTGCATCCTCTAATGATATCTATAGTTTGGGAAAAAAAAATCTCATAATTAGGTTAGCTAGAATAACACCTAATTTTTATTTTTATCCAAAAATGTTAGTAGTGCCTCATTGAAATATTCAATTTTCACCAAATTAATTTAAAATTTTTAAAAATAAATAGTAGGTCATAAACTACATCCAATTTTCTACAACTTTTATTACCACATATTTTTTATATTTTGTAGATAACCCATTCAATTAGATAACCCATTCAATTCTGGGTGTGAAGTTTCTTAAGTCTATTTTTAAAAATTTCATTGTCACTTAGGGGTATTGTTTTGCTCATCACGATTTCGCATTCACCCATTTATTTAAATTATTTTGTCCTGAGATGAAAAAGAGGGAATCTCACTTTGAGATGGCACCCTTTTCCAATGACCATGTATTGGTTGTCTTGTAATGTGTGTAACTAAGAGTATCTAATGTCATTATGATGTATAGGAGCATCTTATGAAATTGTAAGATGTAAGTTACTTATGAATAATTCTACAATGGCTAGGACCATGTAAGAGGTGGTTTATATTGGAATCTTTGCCAATATTATGATAGTCTATGTCACATGTCATAAAGCATCTTTGAATCAGTTTGAACATACTAAAAATAGAGTTCCCATTTTGAGGAAGACCTTGTTGTTCCTTACACTCACACCCATTTTGCCTTAGAAAAATATGGATCCCCCTCTTTTGATTTTCCTCCCTTGGTCTTGTGCCTACTTTGGGCATGGTCCTTAACATGTGTCTTTATTCACATGGTTGGGATAGTCTTTAAGGGCACAATTTAAGGTTAGACTCATGTTGGAATTTTTTGTAAATAGTTTAGAAAAGTTAGAGGTAGAAATTTTAAGTTTTGGAGTTTTTCCAAATCTATGGATTTTCCATCGACTTGGGAAACTTTGTCCCAAGTCAGGCTTGAGATCCCTACATTCTCACCTAAGTGTAAATCTATCCTAGCATTGAAGATCACCTCTTAGTGAACCCTCCCCCATTCGAACCTATTCCCAAATCCCTAACATCCCTAGTTCTCTACAAATTTCCTTCTTAATTTTTAGAAGTGCAAAAATGCCCTCGATGCCTAGATATCTCTAAGTTCTCCACATCTTTTCTTGGTGTAAAATCTTATAGGATTTCAAGGTTCTCAAGGATATCCTACTCCTTTTGAATTTCCTTACCTCTTTCTGCCCTATGCTTCTTTATGTAACCCTAAGGTGCTTTTATGGCTCACTTATGTGAATAAACTATTTATTAAGAATTTTATTTTCTACCATTTCCACCCTTTTGTGAATGTACTTTAAATCTCTTGAGACCCCTTTCACTTACAGCCTAAAAATTCTCTATGAATCCTCTTCACTAGTGACTACACTTTAGGCTATTTCAAGTATATTTGTTGTGGAAATCTCTTTGGGAGTTTCTAGGGTGGCATTGAAGTTCCTAGGGCATAGAATTTAAACTCTCAATGTCTTTGAATTATGTCAAATCAAGTAGGTTTCCCTTTCCTATTTCAAATTCCCTTTCTTTTAATGAGTTAAACTTGATTTGAAATAAACTCAAATCACTTTCTTGCAAAAATTAGATTGATAAATTTTAGATTACACACAACCATATGATTGGGGTATTCACAATAAACTTGATTAAAATAAATCCCTATTAGTAAACCCTATCATGTTATGTGCTTTTTCATGGTTTAAGTGTTAAAATTCAAACCTTAGAAGTTATTATAAGTGTAGGCAAGCTTGATTTCTATATTTTCAAAATTTGTTGCAGTTTGTTTTCATTCATATTTCAATTATTTATCAAAAGTATGATTTTGAATTTATTTCACTTGATTATTATATTTATTTTCTATTTTCTAGTGAACATAGGTTTTTCACCAAACATCAAGGTCTCTATTCCACACATGCAAAGAAATAAAAAAAAATAGAGAAACAAAATTATGAAAATATCTACACAGTATGTCTTGATGTCCTTGTCTCAACCAGAAAAAGAATTTAATTTGGATACATACAAAAAAAGTTATGTTATATGGTATACACCTATGTATGAATTATAATTAATCACACTTCAAAATATAATTGGAAAAGAAATATGCAACAAAAGTTTATTAAAAAAAATCTACACACTAGATATTGGTGTTACAATTATGCAAAATGATGGCAAACATCGGCCTTAAACCACTTAGGGTGCCATTAATATTGAGTACATAGGGTGGCAAGCAGAGGATAGCCATTTTAAACTTTAAAAATCCACCATAGATTGATTTAAATCAACTGTTCTCACTGGAGTTTGAATTTACTCCCATGAAGGTCAGAGAACCCTCTATGACTTGGAATCTTTTTTACCACAATGGCACTTCGCCACTTCTCATTGAGTTATTTGAAACTCCAACGAAGACTTTAGTCCCCACAAAACACCATTGATGTTGACACCGTGGATACATGTTGTGTGGTTACACACACTAGTAGAATTTTGGCAAATAAATGACTAAGTGACTAAAAATTTTAGTCACAACAACTAAAAATGACTAAATTCTACTAATTTTTTGCAACTCAGCAATAAATGAGTAAATAAATGACTAATTTGGTGGATGACTAAAAAATTATTTAGTCATAGAAATAAAAATTACTAAATAGTTAGTCACACACATACATATTAGACAGAATTTTTTTAAAAAATTTGGGGAAATTATTGTCAAGATATATTGGCGCGATTCATTATTTGCATTCATTGCAGAATTCCTCCTTCATTAGTTGAGAAGAATAACATCCCTGATATCGATGGCATCGAGCTCACTGAGCAGATCATAATTGCAAACACTGGAGCTCACAATTACGAGGCAACAGATGTGCACCATCCAGAATCCCACAAACCCACCATAGCTATGGCCCATCACCATCACACTCTTCACTTGCAGGAACTCTAACATGCTCTTCACACAATCAACTTGGAATATCTCTGACCATTTAGAGCTACTTGTGGTGGACTCGCCGAAAACAAAGGGTCAGGAATGTAGACATCAAAGTACTTTCCCAGAGCTACTTCACACTGAGGCATTTTGAGTTATAGTAGCTACTTGCCTAGATGATAAAGAGGAGAGGACTTGGAGACTTCTGAAAAGGTAGGCAAGGAATTCAGAGTTTGTTGCAACGAATTTGAATTCAGCGAGGCCCTCTATAGTGAAGTCGGATTTGGGGACACCCTCTTTAGCAAATTTAGAGGTAATTTGAAAACCTCATTACATTTATAAACACATCTATAGGTTTGTGATTGGAAACTTATAGGAGTTACAATCTACTACTCTTAATAATGTTCTTTTACAATCTTGCCACTGTTCTGCTTCATAATGTGTTCGAGCTAAGTATAATAAAATTTGGGTGTCATTGCTAAAATAGAATTTCCTCAAACAATTTTGATACATTTTCACTGCAAGAGAAAACTATCCTTTTGCAAAGTAAACATGTGCTAGATTTACCCACACATCAGGCATCTAAACAAAGATGTTTCCTGTTGCAACTTCTTTTACCTGTGTAAAAATTTCCTTTGCAATATCAAATTGGCCCCTTTCAGCTAGCACAATGGCTGTCCCATTTGCATCATAAACATTTCTTGGTCTTTGTGCCAACACTTTACAATATAGTTCTCTAGCCTTCTCAAGATGTTTTGCCTCCACCTTTGGATCCCTCCTCTCATTGTGAAAAGCTACAAAATAATTCCAATTTCCAAGTGAAATGTCAATATAAGAATTCTTTGCATCTGATTCACATTGTGTAGCTTTAATTGTTTCTTTTTCTTTAAGCCAATCAACTGTTTTCAGTTCTATTTTTCCAAGCATAGATAAAGCATTTGATTAGTTTTTATCCAACTTAAGTGCATCCCCAATCACTTCTAGGCTTAGCTCGATCTCATTCGGAGCCTGAGCCATGGTTGCAAGATGTAGATATGCATCCACATAATCAGGAAACTTGAACAATATTAGCTTGTATAAAAGATTTTCTTTTTCAGTATCATGTAGCTATTCAAAAAACCTAGCAAGATTAAATAGTGTTGTGACTTTATCCCATGGTAGCTCAAGTGAAACATCACCTTCTAGTCGATGGAAGAATTCCATATCCTTCAAGACCATAGGAAAAACTACATAATTGGAACTAGGGCTTTTATTTATGAATTCAACCCAAATGCCATTTCCTAATGCCTCCATAAAAGTTTGTTGAGCCAACTCTAGTTCATCATGCTCAAAATGAAGAACCCCAATGTTGTTTAACAATTGAATGGGTACTTCTTCCTTGCTCTTCTTCAGAAGAGACTTTGTTGTCTTAAGAGAATCTACAGCTGCACCAGGGTCTATGATATTAATAACTCACCCATCTTGATAAATGCATGGGTATCACATGGATCTATTCGAGTTGCCTTTCTTAAAATTTCCAAATCCTTCTTTGCCCTCCCTTGTTGAGCATATATATGGCCTACAAATTTTAAGCTCTCACAGTTCTTAGGGTGGACCTCCAGAACCTTTTCAAAATTTGAGAGAGAACTCTTAAGATCTCCCAGCTTTAATTGAACATGTGCACAAAATCTTGTGGCCTTTGGCTTTCCTTGACTGATGCCATGTAGTAGTGGCCAGTGGTGACATAATCACCTTTACTATGATAAGATCGTGCAAGATTATAATATGACTGAGATTTGATGAGAGGGTGGTCAGTTGAAACAAGAGCTATCTCAGTCAACTGTTCCACAAGAAAATGCTTCCCTATGAAGAAAAAATGGTTTGCTAAATGATTGAATGCCATTGCACAGTACGAGTATAATTCAAAGGCTCTACACATCAAGTCTCCATTCCTTCATGAACACTACCTTTTTCACTAACCGTGAGAATCCTACAAGTAAAAAATGCACAAAACTAACCACAAAGATTTATGTAGAGGTAGAACATCATGCATAGGAAGGACTCACACACAATAACCTTGACACATCCTAAACAAAGTTTCAATACACTTGATGCAAATCTGCAACATTGTTCATCTTGACAATTTGCTCTTCAGCCTAAAACATGGAAACAACACCCTAGTGACAATCAATCATTGAAGAAAACATGGAATATGGGCAACTTGGTTTATTAAGACCTACTACAACATCTTCTAGGGGTTTCCAAATGTACATGAACTAACCAAGTGATTAACACAATGATTTATGCAATTTAGGTCTTACTGCCAATAGGTGCATTCAAGGTGATGACTCCAAACAAAGGTAAGAACACTTGTCATATGAATTCCTAGGCTTGTGCAGGCCATACAATATGCCACTATGATTCTTCATGCCTCCATTAAGATACAATGCATAGATTATTCAAAGCAATAAAGAACCTAGGGTTTTAGGACCGTCTCATAGCAAATCTGCACACACAGTCAATCATATCTTCTTCACACATGGTAGTCATGAGTTATCCTCTTGTAGGGATGTGGATAGGTGTGGGATAGAGCTTTCCACCAATTTTTAGGATTCTTTGATGGTGGAAACTCTGTCCATGATCAAATTTTGCTCCCTGGAAACCCTAGGTAGGGTTTAGACCTGCACTCACCAAAAATATAATATCTCACACAAAACTTGATGAAATTCTACCAAACCAAATGCATTCAAAAGCTAGGACCATTCTCCAACTTCTCCAATTGGTTTTAGGACTGTACCAATCTGTACCAGCCTGTACAATGTGAATTATAGTCAATTTACACAGAGAAACACAAGTTTGGACGTGTAAAATGAAGTATTTCTCATTCAAACTTTTCTCCAACCTTTTTTATCAAGGTTACATGGCATATTTAACATATTACAACCATTGGTAACTGAAAAGCTAACCACCAACTCTTTTGTTAACACTAATGACAACATTTACAAGTTTTTGACAACATTTTCTAACTTTTTACAACATGACACCAAAACATCACACAATGGACTTAAATGACCCCAAATGGTCTTACATGACCTTATTGACCCCAACCAAACCAAAAACCAAAGTTTAGGAACATGCGGTGCATTAAGGATGCCCCTACATCAAAACATATTGTAATTGAAATTTCGTCATCTATCAACATCTAGTTATTAGTTATGCAATGTGAAGTAATGCATTGAGTTTGAAAGATGTGCAATGCAATGTAATCAACAATTTGAATATAAATTACAAAAATATATTTTTTACAATTCATTAGTTAAACTCTCTATTTTATTTGCTCTCTATAACTCTATTGCTATGGAAATGCCTTTCAATTAAAAAAAATAGTTTTTGTCTCTTATTCTATAATTTTTTACATTTTTTTAAAAATCCAATTTTTTCACAAAATCTTGAACTTTTGGTTTGCCAATTTTCCCCTTAAAGATTTTTGTTTCTATGTGTAGACCATTACAGATGGATCAACATCAAAGGTTGACTACGAATCAACACCATGCATATGATGACAGAGTAGCCAATGATAGGCACATGGACAAATATCCATGTCCATGTAAGGACTGTCTTGGTGGAAAGGTGAGAAAAATAAATTTGATTTATCGACATATGATAAGATATGGGCATAGTAGTATAAGCCCTTGGGATTACAATTATTATGAAGATATGAAAAAATTGCAGAGTGTGAGAGATGAAGAGGCAACAAACATAGATGAAGTGGCACCAAACATAGATGAAGAGGTAGAAATCTTAGACGAAGGGTTTGAAGTTGATAGAATGTTGAATGAGGGTCTAGACAATGATTGGGCCAAGTCGATGGAGGATGCTTTAAATCATGTGTATGCTAATTGCAAGTTAAGTCATTTGACAACAATCCTTCAAATTCTTAACTTGCAAGTGGTGCATGGTTGGACAAATGACAGTGTAGATCATTTATTGGCATTATTAAGTTTGTTGTTACCACCTAACTCCATATTTCCAACAAAACAAAGTCAATGTAAAAAGAAAATCACTAAGCTAGGCTTAGCGTATGAAAACATCCACACATGTGTGAATGGTTGTGTATTATTTCACAATAATCTTGCAAGTGAGAGTGAATGTCTAAAATGTCATGAAGCAATGTATAGACAAGGGTTGAAATTAGTTGTGGTTCCTAGAAAGGTTCTTCACCACTCTCCAATAATTCCATGATTACTTTGAATGTATAGGTGCAGAGACATTGCTGAACTTATGCAATGGCATGCCCAAAATAAGAGAACCGGTGGAAAACAACGACATGTGTCTGATTCTAAGACTTGGATGGAATTTGATAATAGATGGCCCTAATTTTTCTCAAGATCCTCGTAATATAAGGTTGGGTTTGGCTCTAGATGGGGTGAACCTATTCTCAGATCAAAGCACTAAATGATCAACTTGGCTAGTGTTTTTAATAAATTTTAACTTGCCTCCATGGTTAGCAACTAAACCATTTTTCTTAATGCTATTTTACTAGGAAAGAAAAGTGTGACTTTAGATAAAATCGATGCTTATCTAGAGCCATTATATGATGAGCTAATGGAATTGTGGAAAGGAATTGAAGCAATTCAATCTTTAAGGGATGGTCATTCAATCAAATTCACTTTAAGAGCTTCCTTATTATTTATGATTCATGATATTCCTACATATGGCATTTTGTCTAGTTTCAGTGTTCATGGATACCATGGATGTCCTGCTTGCAACTTTAAGGATTTTGTGAGGCACTCAAGAAGTTTGGGTAAGTGTATTTATTATGGCTATCATTCTTACCTTAAAATGGATCATCCATATCATCAACAAAAAACATGTTTCAATGGTCAAGAAGAGAATTGCGAAGCACCATTGCTAATAACAAGTGATTACATTATTGAGAATGGACAAAAAGGAATGTCATTTATTGAAAATGATGGGATTGCTGGTAGTAGATATGATCCATGTAATGAAAGTAGTGTAAAACAGTTGTACATATTCTATAAGTTGTCATACTGTAAGGATATAGCCATTAGGCATATTGTTGACTTTATGTATAGTGAGAAAAATATAGCTTATGCTATTATAGAAACTCTTTTTGGTGCTTTTGACACTGTTTCATCACGTGAAGAATTTTGACAACTAAAGATTTGTCAAAATCTTTGGGTTGAGAAATGTGCTAATGAAAAATATAGAAAACCTCGTGTTCCTTATGTCTAGATAAAGGAACAACATGCACAATTCTTACAGTTGTTGTCTCAGACTCACTTTCCCACTGGATATGTAAGTAGTAGAATTAGAAGACAGACTGACATTAATGGCTTAAGAGGCCTCAAGACCCATGACTATCACATTGTCATAATTGAGAATATTTTACCTATTGTGGTAAATATATTAAGTTTGGCAAAGGGGCCAAGATTGGAAGTTATAAGGTTGGGCCTAATATTAAAGAGAATGAGTTTGCATGTACTAGATCCTTCAAACTTTGATAGTTTGAGAGAGGAGGTTGTTGAAGTCCTTTGTCTATTGGAGCGAGAATTTCCACCAACAATCTTTAACATTTCTATGCATCTTTTGATACATCTAGAATATGAACTAGAGCATTGTGGCCTAGTAAGAATGAGATGGATGTATCCTATAGAATGGTATATGAAGGTTTTGAAAAAAATTGTTCATACTAGGGAAAAACTAAAAGGTAGCATGTCTGAGGGATATTCAATGCAATAGGCCATGGGATTTTGCATAGAATATATGAAGGATTTTAAAAATGTCAATCAACATGTATGGGATGATGATGAAGATGAAAGAGTTGTAGGAGAAGTATTATAAGGCAATGGATATCACTTCAAGCTATCACATCAAGAAAGAAGTGTGATACATGCCTATATTCTTCAAAACACAACTTCGTTTGATAAGTGGCATAGGTAAAAAAAAAAATTACACAATAATTTATTTATTCAATTGCATTTACACATTTATATTATTAATCTTACTATTTGTATTTTTAATATTCTATGTAGAAAATATGAAGAAGATAATCAAACTTGGATGCAACATTGACCTCAAAAGCACAGACGTCATGATTTGATTGGAGGCGATTCTTTTCCAAAATTAGAAGAATGGATTGCTAATGCAGTCAGTGATGCAAAAGAAGAAGGTTAGGATGTAACAATAGAGGAAAGTGAACCTTCACAATCTCCACATATATGGGCTATGTGTTTTAGTGGAATGTGGGCCTATGGTCGTCATTTAAGAGTGGAAGAAAAAGACAAAGGAAAGACAAATTATGATTGTGTTGTTAGTGCTGAATTTCTTCACAAAACTGAGAAGAAATATTATGTTGGATTCATCCAAGAAATTATTCAAGTGGATTTTGGTGAAAATAGTCCTATATTATTAAAATGTAAGTGGATCTGACCATCCGCAGTACAATTTGATGAGTATGGATTTGTACGCACAAATACAGGGCAATTTTTATTAGAGATGGATGAGCCGTATGTTCCCCCTCTTCAAATTAACCAATCATTTCTAATTGATGGTGTAAGAAGCCCAAGATGGTCATATGTTATTCAAACAGAGTCTCATTCCAAATGAAAATTCATGGAAGTTGTCGATATAATGCCTGATGGGCAATATGTTAATTTACAAGAAACATTCGAAGAAGTGGATGAGGATGATGATGGAGTATTTGAAGAAGAGATTTTGATTACCAATGAAGAGATTACAAGAGAGAATGAACAACAT
Source organism: Cunninghamia lanceolata (assembly GCA_027924645.1). NCBI lineage: Eukaryota > Viridiplantae > Streptophyta > Pinopsida > Cupressales > Cupressaceae > Cunninghamia > Cunninghamia lanceolata. Next base: position 37,929,136 of record BSBN01000084.1, on the reverse strand, counting down.
GTCATAGATGAGGATGAGGAAGAAAATCAAGTAGATGCAAACACGAGTGATCAAGATTTTGATCTTGTTAGCAATGCAAATGATTATGATGATGTTTTGTCACCTTAACTAGCTTGTCACCTTAAGAGGTTAGCTTGTCACCTAAACTTTGGTTATATGTATGGTGTAATTTATTATTGAATGTAATAAAGATCTGAGTATAGGTATACTTATTCACTGTTGTTTTACTAATACATTTCTAAATGTAATCATCATTATTGTACTCATACATTGTATACAAAACCTAAGATGTTCACTGCTAATTTGAAGTGCATTTAAAGTTAGGTTCAATCATTCTTCTTAGTTTTCTTACTTTGGTTGAAATTAATTTTGTTTAGTTAGAATATAATTTCTTGTATGTCCTATATGTTTTCTAGATGCTAGACTTTTCTTGTATGTCCTAGATGATAGCTTTAGTTTGTAATGCAACTTCTAGCCTCCACATGCATTGAATATGCTTGTGTGAAGGGAACAATAATGAACATTTGTGATTTAATAATACATATAGATATATTAACATTACGTGAACTAAGCCTCCTCATTAATAAAGAAATGATCTCTTAGATATCTTAACTAGAATTTGAGCACTAGATTAAATCTTCTTCTCCATTGATTGCTTCAAATAGATATTACAATATAACAGAAGTCTCCTCATATAGGTTTCTATAAATGCCTATGATGATGATATCAAAATTCAGTCTTGGTTTCTCTTTTATAAGAGAAGCAACAAGCTTCAAACCATTACAAAATATGGCATCTTTTCAAAATTCATGCCTCTTTGTATAAACTAAACATTAGTTTTTCTTAAAACATAATTAAGAGAGAATAGAGAAAGTAGACAATATTGATTGCAAGCCTGCATCACTTTCAATACACTTATAGTCTGTTAATCAACATAGGAGACCCATGATCATCTTGATCTGGCAAAGTCCCCCTCTCCATGATAGAGTGTTTGAAGGCTCGGTTCTTCCACTGCAACATCTTCAAGGCCCTATTCTTTTGGAGGAGCCAAATACTCTTGCTCCCATTGGTATACTGTGTAGTCATGAGGCCATGATGCTCGTTGCTTCCCTACACATATAACCTGTCTATTCATCACCTACAAGATACTTCTTCTCCCATTAAAACACAACATAATCATTAGGCCACTTATAATCTTGAATTTGGAGCAAGTTGGCCTAGTGATCCTTCCACCTTTTGTTCAGAAATGCTTTGACATCAATTACAAACTTTGTATATCCAACATCCAAAGCAATTATTCTATCCTAAATGATGTTGAAGCTGAGAATATTGATATCTTCATCCTTTTTCAAAAATTCCATGACCTTAGAAACTGTATGACCAAATTCATCCTTCCATGCATCAAAATCCTTGATCTTTTCATCCTCTATTAGGATTGATGGAATGAACTATTATTTGAAAGTAGCAAAAGAATCAATCTTTTCTTGCATTTTTTTTTTCACCATTCACATATTGATACTCATCCAATATCATCTTGATCATTTTCTCTATTGGCTTTAGAGCTACATGAGCATCTAGATTCCATTGTAGAACTTTACACAGAGTGATTAGTGTGTGATGTGTTGACTGCCTTCTTTGATACAAGGGATCTAAAATAGAAAAAATTACTTTTAACTATTGCATGGCCTGAGACAAGGAAGAATAACATTCATGAACACCTCTCAACTTGTTAACAACCATTTTCACTCTATATTCCAAAATTTTCTCAAACACTTCAAGAATTTTTAGTTTTGCCTCATTCTTTGTTTTCTCATTTTGTCTTTTCAATTCCTCAATTTCTTTTTCCACCTTCAATTTCAAAACATTGAATTGTTCAGCCACTATGGTATCATTGGTCTCTTGTGGCATAGGTGTTTGAAATAACACAATGGCTTGAATCTGAGAAGAACTCTCACCCTTCATTTGTTCTTTCATCTTTACATTTTCAAGATACAATCTATTTACCTCATTATTCAACTCCATCTGAGTTCTCTCATAATTAAACAATATTTGATCTATTTTTTAACATCTTGTGGAAACATTGCAGAATGCACAGTGAGGGAAGCTACTTCAGTTACTGATGTTCTCTAGAATGTCTTTACCACAGCTATTCCCCTTATTTCTTGGACCACATCAAGTAATCTTGGTTTGTTGGTGTTCTTTTGTGTTTCCCATATTGCCAAAGTCTCTGTTTTTGGATTGAAACCACAACCATTGACACCATCCTCATAGTCAAATTTAGAAACTAGCATGGGGTCATCTTGATTCCTAACTTGTTCTAACAAAAACATTTTCTTCAACTCAAGCTCGGGAATGATCAGCATGTTGCTCCTTAATACCATTTGTCTAGCCTCATCAGGGCTGACACCTATTTCATCTATTTTCAAATTCTCAAAAGTTTGTGAAACAATTTGCTCATGTTGAGATTCATCAACACTTATTTTATTTATTTCCACTTGTTCTTGAAATTCTTTCATCTTCATCTTAATACAAAAATCTTTGAATTCAGTAGAATTAATGAAATCATCATCCTCCATAAATCTCATAAAAGCCACAATTCTTTCATCTTCTTCTAATTTAGGCTCCCCTTGTGCTTGTTTGCCCATTTTGGCCTCTGGTTTGTGTGCTTCTATTTCTTGGCCAACAAGTGGTTGATCTGTTTCTTCTTCATCTCCCATATTTCTCAGGATACTAGCCACTTCATCAGTGTCACCCCCTCCTTCAGTCAATTCATATGGAACCAATAGAGAAACATCCTCAATCCTTTGCCTTTTGGCAGGTGGTGAATCAAGGACATGAGCTAGATCCTGTACTGACATTGCATTTGGTGTAGGCTCTTGAATCACAACTCATGGTGGTCTTTTGACACTAAGCTTGGTAGCCTTTGAAGGCTTCTTCACAAACTTGCTATATATTCTTTCAAAATTGTCAATTATTAGATCTATTCTTCTCACAGGGTCCCCCTCCTCAACAAAGAATCCAGAAAAATTAGGATTTTTTTATCCTATCATCCTCAATCCTTTTCTAAATCTCCCATTTTCTTTTCCTATTATACACTTCTTGAAAGGTGACAAGATTTCTAATAACATTCCTGAATGAAAATTGATTTGATGGGATATTCCCATTCTTGTGAGGATGGTTTGTCTCACAAAGTTCATGTGACCCTCTAGATCACAAACCCTCTCTACACCTAATTTCAAAGAATATTTGGCCTTCAAATAGGCTTGCAAATCATCTAAAGTATCAGAACCAATGGACCAATCACCAAAAACTTTGGAATCAGGAAGAAATGTGCCTTTCTTCTATTTCATCATTACATCCTTCTCCATCCACATCATTTTCCACATGAATTCAAGGAATGCAATTATGTTTGGCACAAATTTGGGCAACACATGGGGGGTTGATTACACCCATATACCCTAATTATAGTATGATCTGGAAAGAAAAACCAATCAGCATATTTATGCTTATGACCTTGTTATGGCCTATGGGCAAGAGGCCTCAACATTTCCATGATCTCTTTTGTCAATATGGGAGAAAAACTAACAAGATAATTCATTATTCTAACTGAGAATTCAGCATGAAACACAACACAGTGACAATTCTTGCAATGGCTATCCCATTTGTAACACTAGCACTGTGTTGGGAATCTTTGTCCCTTTTCATCAATCATGCTTAGATCCATTATGTTGGGCCACTTCCTTCTATTTTGATACAAAATCAAATGACATAACAAAGAGTAGTATAAATGAAATCCATGGGCTTTTTGTTCTCTTATTTGCAAAAATCCACCATGCAGTTTCTTTTCAATGAATGATGCAAAATCATATTCAAAATTAACTTCTAGATTTTGAATTCTCATGGCCATCATCATTAGGTCAATAGGCATTCTACCTTGGGCATCAATACCCAACACCTGGCACAAAGAAAAATATGTTCTTTTAAATTAGACAACAAAATCTTCAACAGAGAAAGGTTCAATTATAGTGGATGGGATTTCAATTATTCTGGTATTTGCCCCTTTCATCATGTACATGGGCAGCTCATCCCTTCTATGTGTTTTTCTCAAACTATTGTACTCCTGCTTACTCTTCTGCAAATCTACTGGTGTGAGGGCTTGCTTTCTCAACATGAAGCAGTCTATGATTGCATTTCTGTCCACAGCTACTAATGGTGACCCATTTGGTAATCTGACTATTTTGGTGGCTGAGTGATAGTGTTGTGCCAATGTTCTAATCAAATCCACATCAACAAATACATTTAGCGCTACAAGCTTTGTCAAATCTAAATTCCATGGGTTTCCAACTGGTCCCTATCCATCTTTCTTTTCACAAAAATACCAAAAGAGGTTCCATCCAGAGATAGGGATTGCAACATCTGGACATCCTTTTGCAACATCCTTGAACAATTTCTTAGATCCCTTGTCAACTGAATTTGGCAAGATGTCCAACAATGATGGTTGAAGTGATTGATTCTTTGGAGAAGGGGGGTCAGTGCTCTTACTCGCAGACTTAGATTTTTTATGTGCCATATTTTAGTGTCCCTACGAACTAGGGTTTTGATATTTTACTCCCCTTACTAGACTAGTTGAAAATAGAGCATAAACCAAACACTAACTTTTATGCAAAGAGTGATGGGGCAGACTTACTTGGTTGGAAAATACCTAAGGAGAGCACACAAAGATTGAATTCACCTTCTACAATCAACACTAGACTCATTGGAATGAAGAAATACAAAGAAATCCCAGGTTTTATCGTGCCATGAAGCTGGTCATTTCACCATTAACTCTGGTTCGTGTAATGAAATCAACAAATCTCAGCATTCAATTCTTTTCGAACACATACCGTTAATTTGATCCAATCCACTAGCTGGGCAAGTATTTTAATATTTGCATTCCTTTCCTTGACAACCAGAATCTCACAGGCATCAATGATATCCATTGCAGGGTAGCACTAAAGTCATTTTGACATTTAACTCCTTACCACATCACCACAAGACCAACTTAGGCCAATTGCGGGACAATGGGACCTCTTGGACAGTTACGTTCATCTTCACCACTTACCGCCACCCCACAAGCCTTGTTGCACACCACAGTGGGATGGCAAGATACATGTTATCCCTTATATCTTTTACCACGTCACTGCCAAGCTTTGGCCTAACCGTTGCGGGGCCACGGGAGCCTTTGGTCTCCCATTCGTTGTTTACCGCATTACCACCAGTCGAAGTTATCAGCATTGCAGGGCCACAGTATGTAGCATTATCGATCACTTGAACTCCTTATACCACGACACTGCAAGCTCGACTTGAAACCATCACAGGGGTGCGGTGAACACTTTATCCCAACTCCTTCCTACTACATTTCTACAGGTCATCTCCTTACCTACCGCAGGGGCACAATAACATATTATGTGTCGCTTGAGTTTATACCGCAACACCGCAACTGAATTGTCTTCATGTTGTGAGGAAGCGATAACTGTGTATTCACATCCTCCAATTCCCGCACACTCACCAATGTTGTTTGCATGTATTGCAGGGCTGCGGTAAGAGACAAAAACACATCAATGGTAAAAAATATAAATTTATTTCACATAGACCTGATATGAGATGCTCATAAATGACTCTTAGAATAATTCAAAATGGAATATGAATCACTAATTATGGATTTATGGAAGGAAAATGTATGAAACAGAGTGGGACTATGTGAAAATTTGAATGGTTCTAACACACCTCATGATGAACTAGACTATGTTTTTCCTTCATCCTACTTGAGTTATGTTTTATGAATTCTTTTCTTGTGAATATATACCTAAGAAAAATTTGTCTAATACCTGTAATTGTAAACATTTTATTGATTTTTGACTACAAATTCTTTTTAATCTGTAAATTGATTCTATTTTAAGTTTTCATTTGTAGTTATCAGAAGATTGGAAATCAACAGTTATCAACTTATGAACTCAATAAAGTTTTATTGATTCAAGTTGTTGATTTATACATTATTGTTTATTTGGACTTCAAGAAATGAAGAGAAGGGCTATAAGGCACAAATTAGATGATAGTGATCATAATGCTGAAACTTCACTGACAGATTATGAGCACCTTCATAGAGAAAAAGTGGCCAAGAATAATGAATATTTATTGAGTCTTGGTTTGACAAATAGGCAAGTTGTAAATCCACTAAGTAGTGTTTAATGAAATTTTATAGGCAAGAGCTTTATGTATATAAGACATAATATGATTTTTTGTTTTGTTTTATAGGCAACAAAAAGAGTGCAAAGAAAATGTAGAGAAAAAACAAAAGGAAAGAAAAGATACAATGCTTCCATCTCATAGAAGCCATTGCTTTTGTGATTCAACAAATGTAGTTGGTGAAAACAATAGTTGCAGTGATGATCATATGCATCCTGGTATAGCATATGCTGATGTGTAGCCTAATATAGCATATGGTGATCATGTGTAGCTTGATATAGCACATGGTGATCATGTGCATCCTGATATAGTACATGGTGATGTACAACATTGTAATGATCTCTTAGAACAAAGTCTAAGAGAGATTATTGAAAAACATCAGAGCATTAAAGGAACAACAAGTTTGTAGATGATTTATTCAAGATTAAAGGATGTGTTTGAAGTGAAATCCACAAAGACCAGTATTCATGATCTACCTACTCATGCCACACCTGATGTGGACAAGGAGCATGAAGTTCCAGTTAATGAAAGTTAGGAAGAGAAACCACTTCCATCTGATGTGTCTCAAAGTGCACCTGTTGCATCTAGAACTTTTGATGGAACTAGTGGATCAGCCAAAAATACTAGTAGTGGTTTAATAGAAGATGTGGATGCTTTTGTCAAAAGACAAAGATTGAGTCAAGATTTTTACAGATCTACAGAGAGGAATGCAAAAGAAAGAAAATTAGAAGGCAAGAAGCCATTCTTGCTTGAGGTATCGAGAAATGGTGAGCCCAATGGGCTAAATGCTACAAAGTGGGCCTTTGAGTTGGGTGTAAGATGTAGGGCCCATTTGGATATTTGTAAATCAAATTTTGTAGAGAAAGATCCATGAAGTGTGGAAAATGTTATACAAAAAATAGAAAATACTTTTGAGACTACTGGTGGACAAATCTCTAGAAAATATTACAAGCAAAAGATGAAAATTTTGATGAACAATTTTAGATACAATTGTAGAAAAACAATCATGGAGAGAAAAGAGAGGTTAGACTCCAATCTATCTCCCAAATAGTGGAGGCATTGAAAGAAACTATGCATTTTGAAGAATATTTGGCAAAGAGTAACAGAGGCAAGAGAGCAAGAGATAATGTTAGGGCTGGATATACATTTGGCCAAGGTGGGTTGCAGACCAAAATGGACAAATTTGGAGTAAGTGTATGGCTTTTTGGTTTAATTTACATTGTGTAATTTATTTTGTTTTTATTGAACTAACTATATGTTGAAATTGACATTGTATTTTAGGTCGAATATAGTAATAGAGAAGCAGGTGCAAAAGATATTGTCAATTATATGGTAGCACTAGATCCTAGTAAATCTAAGAGTAGGATGAAGTGGAAATCTAGTTCATCAACAGAGATTTCACAACCATCTATTATATGCCCAATAGGATCAGCTTCTCCAAATCATGTCAACTCAAATGAAGGGTACCAACATGTAATGAATTGCATATATAGTCCCAGTCAACAAGTTTCGTAGTTGGTTGCCTCCGTTAACCCTATAGTTTCTACATGGAATGAGCATAAATCCATAGATTCAGATGAGGTGAGAGGCTCTATTGATCTCATTTCTTCTTGTTTGGAAATTATGTATACAAATGCCTCTTAATATGTAGATTATTGAAATCTAAGCATGGAAGAATCCAACCTAGTTTCTTTATTGTTGGAGTGATCTAGAAAATGTTCTTTTTGGACAAATTTATACATTGCATTCTTTACTTGACTATTGAATGCTTTGTATATTTTTTTGCATGATGGTTAAAACCACATGCAAAGAAATTTTATCAAAGTAGCAGAAAACAAAAACACCTTCATGATGTCAACAGATCTGCTAAGATTGATAGTGATCATGATGAACTGGACAAGAATGTGTAGCACAGTCATCATAGTTATATTGAAGTTGAGGTAATATAATAGATGTCAGTTATCTATCCCAATGTTTTGTCATTCTTCATGCTTAAAATGTTCTTTTAGACAAAATATTATAGCTTTTGCATTCTTTAAGTTGTAAGTTAATCTGTCCCAATGTTTTGTCATTAATTCTTCACGCTTAAACGATTCTTTTGGACAAAAATTTATAGCTTTTGCATTCTTTACTTGATTTATATTCATTTTTACATGATGATTAAACCACATGCAGAGCAATTATATGAAAGTAGAATGAAAAAAAGGCCCTATCAATAGAGCTCTCTACAAAACTGTACAACCTCATGTCAATGTTGATAGTGATAATTATGATGATAAACTCAAGGAGCATGCACATGATATTCATAGTAGTAGTCATGCTGAACTTGAGGTGAGTGCTATGAAACCACATGCAAGTAAGTACTATTCAAGTAAGTAATGGTTGTTTTATTATGTAAATAAGGGTAATCATTACGTATTTGATAGAAGTTGGTTAGAGTAATAGTGAAGTGTAATTAGCTAGTATACATAGATTATGGAAACAAGAGAGAACATATAACTTACATATCAAATCTTAGAGCTTAGTTGTAATAGAGTGCATACATAGATTTTTACTATGCACTAGTGCATTGTGTTCGAGGATGTCATGGTCCTTAGTTGGGGGGTCTTCATTGCCAATCCATATCTCTTTCTGGAGTACTCATACAATCTAGCACTATTGTAGTCTTTCCCTCCATTTGTTTGTACCTCGCAATGGGTTAGTTTTTTTTCAGAGTAAAAAGTTGCTTCTTTGTTATTCAACATAATAAAAAAACCACATACAAAAATTGATTTGTTCCAAGACATAAGACATTACATACAGTTGTCAAAAACAATATAATGTGTGTTTTATATCTCCATATAATGTGTATTTTTTTTTTGTAGACATTTAATATTGATAATCTCCAAGAAGGGGATAAAGTTCAGGTGTTGGATCCATTTGATGGTGATACTATGGGCATTGGGCAGATTCACTCACTATCGATTGTACATGGAGTCAAATTGAAAGGAATAAGAGATGCAAATGTAAATGTTTTAAAGGTCACAAGTAACATACCCCTTGCTTATGAAGACAAAATAGATGGAGTTGTCTGTTTGAAAGAGAAAGAAGGGACTGTTGATAACTGAGAGGGGGGGTGAATCAGTTATCCTAAACTTTCTTTACTTTCAACACTTAAATTCACTTAGTAGTATAACAATAAATCAAACATGAAACTTGATGCATTTAATCAAGAGCAGATAACACATTAACACAAGAGACACCAAGATTTTGACGTGGAAAACCCGGTTAACAGAAAAACCACGGGGTGATTAACCCAAGATTGTATTCTCTATTAGAATAATAGAAGGAACAAAATGGCACATGCCAAATAGGGTTCACTGCCCGAGCACACTACTCACAAGAGGCTCACTGCCTACAAGAGATACACTGTCTACAAAAGAATGATTATCACATACTTAAACTAGAATATAGCATCTTCACCATGCTTGAGTTAGTTCCATTTAAGCCCAAACCTTCTGCTCTGTTTTTCACTCTTCTCCTTGCTACCACACACTCATCTCCACAAGTCACACCTTGAAATGACTCCGTAATCCCTTATTTATACATGACATCAACTTAGGAACAAACATCTAAGTTGGCACACATCCACAAGAACATCCACAAGGTGTATAATTCATCCAGTTGGCCAGTTACAGAAGGAACACCAACATCCGGAAGTTATTCTTTAATTCAGGACTCCAATTCTAATGCGGACCATAAACATGAACTCAGCATGATCCAAGGACCTTCACAAACTTTCCTAAAGCATCAAGAACATCCGCACTTTCTCTACTTACTGAAATCCTTCACTCCTTCATCCAGAACCTCAGGAACATAGTCTGTCATTACTGTCACAAAGGAATAGGCACTTCCAGACCTTCAAACCACAAAAAAATTGATTTGACACACCACACAGACTTCCCCAACACTTCCTCAAATCTGCAGAATTAGAGAATGCATTTCCAGATCTCACCGGACCTATTTGTATTACTATGTCACTACTGAACATCTGTCAGAATTGGTTTAACTTGAACTGCCATAACTTCTTCATATCTTCATGCAGACCTCTAAAATCTCTACTGGAACATCTTAGGACACATATCTCCAAACCCTTTAATCCGCATCCTCTTATCCTCATCCTATCTTGGACTTTTGCCTTATGTCATCACTATTCCTGATTGAGACGAATTCTCTCAATATCCTCAGTACACAATTCATCCAAACCTTATCATTAATGTAACAGGAGTATGTTGACATCAATGACAACACTAGTTAGGCCCATACTTGCAACAATCTCCCCCTTTGTCATTGATGGCATCATATGATGTGAAAAACTGTTTTAACCATCATGACAAGAAAGTCTCCTTACTATCACAACTCCTCCTAACAGCAACATCCATTCACATGTCTTCTCTTCCTTTATTGCTCCCCCTTTGATCAACACCCACTTGTTTTTCACATGTCCTCTCTCCCCCTTTGACATCAATTGCAAAGGGCACATACTTGCAATTCCACTACCTCAGAACCATGCCTGCTGCTCCCCCTGAGTAGCAGCTTCTCATCATCAGTTCAGACCACACTGTGAAATCCACTGGACTGATGCACATCAATGTACCTTAGTTCACCACTAGAGGGGCAATAACCCCTAACTTCTCCCTGAGATACTCAAAAGAGTCCTTAGGTAGAGGTTTAGTAAAGATGTCTGCAATCTGATCCTTTGAAGACACAAACTCCAATCTAACTTCATTCTTGTTCACTTGCTCTCTCAAAAAGTGAAACTTAATGGATATATGCTTGGTCTTTGAATGCAACACCAAATTCTTGGATATGTTTATAGCACTTGAATTGTCACAGAAAATTGTGATGGGCTCCTCATACTCTACTCTGATGTCTCTTAACATCTGTTTCATCCATAAAACTTGAGTACAACTTCCTGCTGCAGCAATAGATTCTGCTTCTGCAGTGGATAGAGATATTGCTTCTTGTTTCTTGCTTAACCAAGAAACCAATCTCTTCCCCAAGAAGAATGCTCCACTACTGGTACTCTTCCGGTCATCCACATCTCCTACCCAATCAACATCTGTATATGCATGAAGAGAGAAATCATGGTCTCTGGGATACCACAACCCATACTCAATTGTCCCCTTTAGATATCTAAAAATCTTCTTGATTGCCATAACATGAGTTTCTCTAGGGTCAACTTGAAATCTAGCAACAAGACCAATAGCCTACATAATATCTGGTCTAGTTTGAGTGAGATACAACAGTCCTCCAATCATAGACCTATATTGTGTCTGATCAACCTTGGGAGATTCATCATCTTTGCTCAACTTGCATCCAATTACCATTGGAGTGTTCATAGGCTTTGAGTCTTCCATCCCAAATTTCCTCAACAATTCTTTCACATATTTTGACTGAGAAATGAAGATTCCTTTCTTTGTTTGAGTAATTTGTAGACCCAAAAAGAAATTCATTTCTCCAAGAAAGGACATCTCAAATTCACTTTTCATTTGATTTGCAAAAATTTTGCACATACTATCTCTTCCTCTGAAAATGATATCATCAACAAATACTTCAACAATTAAGATATTTTGATGATCAATTTTGAAATACAAATTGCTATTAGTAGTACTTTGGTTGAAACCAATCTTCAAGAGATGCCTGTCCAATCTTTCATACCATGCTCTTGGAGCTTGCTTCTATCCATACAGTGCCTTTTTCAATTTGTAGACCATGTCATCATGATTAGACAATTGAAATCCATCCGGTTGCTCAATGTACACCTCTTCTTCCAAGTTACCATTTAGGAAGGCAGATTTGACATCCATCTGATACACCTTGAAATCCTTGAAGGCAGCAAATGCAAGAAATAATCTGAATGCTTCAATTCTTGCCACCGGAGCAAAAGTCTCTTCAAAATCAACTCCTTCAATCTGAGAGTAACCCTTGCAGACCAATCTAGCTTTATTTCTGATTACTTCACCAGCTTCATTCAGTTTGTTCTGGAAGACCCATTTGGTTCCAATCACATTCTTATTTCTAGGTCTGAGAACAAGATCCCAAGTATGATTTTTCTCAATTTGCATTAGTTCTTCCTCCATTGCTTTTGACCAATTTTCATCATTGCAAGCTTCATTCACTGTCTTAGGTTCAATCTTTGAAATCAGACAATATTCATTTGAATCTTGAGCAATTCTCCTTCTTGTTTGCACTCCTTTGCTTTTGTTACCTATGATCTGATCTTTAGAGTGGTTTAGAGTTACATACCTTGGAACTTTGGGAGTTTCTTGTACCTCTAACTCTTGATCAGTCTCATTGAGACATAGCTCTTCTTCCTGTCTTACTAGATCAACTTGACTTGATTTCTCAGAAGAGGCTTGAACACTTTGAATCTGGACACCATTCTGATTATCTTCATCATACTCATGAAATCTTGAGGATCTTTCAATTTCTTCATCAACCTTCACATTTACACTTTCTACAATCTTTCTCAGTCTCTTGTTGTAACACTGGTATGCTTTGCTTTGAGTAGAGTAATACAAGAATATTCCTTCATCACTTCTAGCATCAAAATTTCCTAGATCTTCATCCCTCTTAATGTAACATCTGCTACCAAAAACTCTGAAATATCTCACAGTGGGAGTAATGCCAATCCAAAGTTCATAAGGAGTCTTACCGATATTGTTTTTAATTTGAACTCGATCGAGAGTGTAGACTGCAGTGCTGACAACTTCTCTCCAATAGATCTGAGGAACATTTGTTTCTATCATCATGGTCCTGGATGCTTCCTGGATGGTCCGGTTCTTTCTCTCAACTACTTCATTCTGCTGTGGAGTTCTAGGGGCAGACAACTGTCTCTTTATTCCATGTTTTTCACAGAAGTCTATGAACTCACCGGATGTGAATTCTCCACCTCTATCAGACCTCAGACATTTCAATTTTAATCTAGTTTCATTCTCCACCATGGCCTTGAATATTTTGAATTTCTCAAGTGCTTCTGATTTTTCTTTCAGAAAAGTTACCCACATCATCTGGGAATAGTCATCAATTAGCAACATGAAGTACCTATCACCTTGGATACTCCTAACTCTTGCCAGACTAGAAAGATGAGTATGAACTAAGTCCAACAGTCTGGTAGAAGACAATTCCTTACTTTTGAATGCGACTTTGCTCAATTTTCCCAACTGACATTCTTTGCACAAGCTATTAGTAGGTTTCACTAATTTTGGAAGATCTCTTACAGCCTAAGTATTGCTTATCTTGATGATATTATCAAAATTCACATGACACATCCTCCTATTCCATAACCAACTCTAATCAATTTGAGCAAATAAGCAACTTTTAGTAGTACCAACCAAGTGGAAGATATTACCTTTAGTTTGAGTACCGGATGCAATCTCTATTCCAGAACTTTCAAAGATCTTGCACTTTCCATTCCTGAATCTGAGATCATAGCCCTTGTCCACTAGCTATCCAACACTAAGAAGATTGTGCTTTAAACCTTCAACATACAGTACATTACCGGTTTTGTTCTTTCCATCAAGAGAAATAGTTCCTCTACCTCTAATTCTGCCAGCAGAATTATCTCCAAACTTTACAATTCCCCCTTCATACTTTTCCAAACTTGAGAACTTGTTCTTGTCACCTGTCATATGGTGAGAGCACCCACTATCAATGATCCAATCATCCTTTGTTTCAACTTGGGCAGCCAGAGCTCTTTCTTCAACTTTATGATTGACAGATACAGAGGATATTTGTTCCTCTTCTTTGATGGCAATAAACACCCACTCATTATCGGATTTGTTTCCTGTCTCTGATTCATCATCTATTACTCCTTCATTGTCATCTTCTTCATGAACATAGTAACAATTCTTTTGAAAACTTGGTCTATTAGGATTTGGTCTTGAAAATCTTTCTGGACATCTTGAGGCAAAATGACCAATTTTATTGCAGTTAAAACACTTAAAAGGTAATTTTCCTTCATACTTACCGGATCCTCTTGGCAGTCTCTTAGCAATAAGATCTTCAAGATGAGAAGTTTCAGCTTCTTCTTCCAAGTCTTTTTTTGATTTTTCATACCATGATAGGTTCCTTGAAGATTTTTCTCCCAGATCAAATCTCTGTTTCCCTTTTACAGAGGTACTGGCTTTGAATGCAGATTCAGTCTTTGGGGGATCATCTCCAAACTCAGCCATTTCAAAAGCAGCCAACTTACCAATCAATTGATCTCTTGTGACTGTTGTGTGAGCTTTGAATTCTTCAATTGCAAAAGCCTTCATTTTATAAGAATCAAGAAGGGATCTGAGAACTTTGCCAACAATCTCATCTTCACTTAGGGTTCCACCTGCATTTTTGATTCCACAAACCAGCTCATTTACTCTTGGCATGAAGGTGGTAATATTTTCATCATCTCTCATCTTCAATTTTTCAAATTTCCCTTTTAGACTTTGTAACCTTACACATTTGACAAACTGGTCTCCTTCATGCAAAAGTTCCAGTTTATTCCAGATCTCAAAGGTAGTTGGTAGATCAATAACATTTGAGAGTTCTGAATCAGATAGCATGCTTAACAGAGCCTCTTTGGTCCGCAGATTGTTTTCAGCATCCGTGATTTCATTTAGGGTTGTCGGACCACCCTGTGGAGGTACATAGGCCTTTTTAACCATAGACCAGTATGCAAATCCCATACACTGCAAGTGACATCCATGTGACCTTTCCAAAGAGCAAAGTTAGTTCCATCAAACTTCAGACTATCCTTCTTGTAGGATGACATCCTAGATCTCCTCAAGCAGTTAAGCTCCTTTTAGAGGAACTCAGCTCTGATACCAATTGTTGATAACTAAGAGGGGGGGTGAATCAGTTATCCTAAACTTTCTTTACTTTCAACACTTAAATTCACTTAGCAGTATAACAATAAATCAAACATGAAACTTGATGCATTTAATCAAGAGCAGATAACACATTAACACAAGAGATACCAAGATTTTTACGTGGAAAACATGGTTAAGGGAAAAACCACGGGTTGATTAACCCAAGATTGTATTCTCTGTTAGAAGAATAGAAGGAACAAAATGGCACATGCCAATTAGGGCTCATTGCTTGAGCACACTGCTCACAAGAGGCTCACTGCCTACAAGAGACACACTGTCTACAAAAGAATGATTATCACATACTTGAACTAGAATATAGCATCCTCACCATGCTTGAGTCAGTTCCATTTAAGCCCAAACCTTATGCTCTATTTTTCGCTCTTCTCCTTGCTACCACACACTCATCTCCACAAGTCACACCTTGAAATGACTCCGCAATCCCTTATTTATACATGACATCAACTTAGGAACAAACATCTAAGTCGGCACACATCCACAAGAACATCCACAAGGTGTATAATTCATCTGGTCGGCTAGTTACAAAAGGAACACCAACATCCAGAAGTTATTCTTTATTTCTGGGACTCCAATTCTAATGCAAACCATAAACATGAACTGAGCACGATCCAAGGACCTTCATAAACTTTCCTGAAGCATCAAGAACATCTGCACTTTCTCTACTTACTGAAATCCTTCACTCCTTCATCTGGAAACTCAAGAACATAGTCTATCATTACTGTCACAAAGGAATAGGCACTTCCGGACCTTCAAACCACAAAAAAATTGATTTGACACATCACACAGACTTCCCCAACACTTCCTCAAATCCACAGAATCAGAGAATGCATTTCTAGATCTCACTGGACCTATTTGTATTACTCTGTCACTACTAAACATCTGCCAGAACCGGTTTCACTTGAACTGCCATAACTTCTTCATATCTTCATACGGACCTCTGAAATCTCTACTGGAACATCTTAAGACACATATCTCCAAACCCTTTAATCCGCATCCTCTTATCCTCATCCTATCTTGGACTTTTGCCTTATGTCATCATTGTTCTTCACTGTTCCTGATTGAAACCAATTCTCTCAATATCCTTAGCACACAATTCATCCATACCTTATCATTAATGTAATAGGAGTATGTTGACATCAATGAAAACACTAGTTAGGCCCATACTTGCAACACTTCACACAGTGGCCACTAAAATATTTGAAAAAAATGACATAGTTGATGTTTATCATGTACTAGTTGTTAGATAGCTTGGCCCACTACTTTATGCAATAGTTTGAATGTGTTTCGTTCAGGGATCTTAGTGTTTTTTGTCTATTTTGGAGTTGTATAAGCAAAAAAATCCATTGTAACTCAATTTTCTCAAACACAACACTAAGAAACATACTTTGTAACATGTTTCAAAGCAAAGACACATATTTAAGTCTTATAGGTTTTTTGGACTTGATTTTATGTTGTTTTTCCTCCCTAAACATTCAGCATCACTGCCTTATATGCTTTTATGAAAAGATTCTAGGGTTATTGTTGGCTGCATTGAAGGAGAGAGATTCATATATGGGACATGATCAAAACTCAGTCATGAAGACTTAAGGAGCATAAATGAGAGAGATTCATAAAGGAGAGAGATTAATATATGAGATCTCATGAAGATAGTCATCAAGACTCAAGGAGCATAAATGACAATGAACAAGATATAAAGTACACAGTTCATGCCATATACAAAGTGAGATGAGTCTTAAGATGCTATGATCAATGGTGGTGTGTTAGTTTTTGAGAAAGGAAGGGTAGTTGGTAATGCACAAAGATCAATGAGGAAGATTACAGTCATAAGATGATGATGTTAGCATTTCATCAAGACTTTGGAAGCAACCAGTAGACAAATTTATAGAATTCTTAAATAGAAAAAAGGACAGCCACTAAAAATGCTATTATTACAAGGCATATATTCTACATGGCAGTATAGTTGCAAGAATATGATAGTTTCATAAACCTATGATAGTCTACAAATAAAAGTCTAAATTCTATATACTTATGGGTGAATTTTCTATAACAGAGAGATAATGAGTGTATAGAGGTAAGATGTTCATGGTGAGTGGCAATGGTCAATGGTTCCCAGGGATACATGCATAGTAAGCATGGTTTCAGTGGCATGAGCAAAGGAACAGAGGACTGTAGTGTTAGCATTAAAAGGCAAGTATATGAAAGTTCCAAGGCAATCATCTAGAAAGCAAGTATGCATAATTCAGTCACCATAATGAGTGAAGGCCAAGGACACTAAATATGGCTACCTACCAAGTGTCCAATGTAATAGAGGAAGGGTAAGTGAATAGTTTAGACTCAAAAAGGGGCTTTTGAATATGCATTAATGAAGGAAGAATCTGATTCCATGCCCTAAGGGACCTGATATCTTCAAACTAAACAAAAACATGTCCCATAAGTAGTGCTAATGATAGTACAAGCCACAAGAATACATTGATGTTTCATTAAGGAACCCTGATCTAGTCCATGTTTCACATTATGAATATCCTATCACAGACCTAACTACATATGAAAGTGTATTTCCTTTGGTTACAGTCAAGAAGGACAAGTGCTAGACTGATGGGGTGGATTAGATGACCTGTGGCAGTAGTTAGGTTGGTTGAGAATCAGTTACTAATAGTTCACTTTTTGGCAAAGCAAAGTGTAAACTTAGAGAAGTTTCTTTGTTGTCATTTCTATGCATTGTAACTCAGATTTTCAGTCTTGTGACTAAAAATAAACATTGTAATACTCTATTTCTAAGCATTTTTCAAGCAAGATAGATATTTCAGACTTGTGCAAGCTGTAAGAACACTTTTCTTTTATTAAAGTTTAGCGATTTTGCCTTCTCAATGACTATCTTTATATTGTGTGCAATTGATGATTGATGTGTATTTTTATGTTTTATGTTTAAATCCTCAAATATCAGTCAATTAAAATGACTAAATATACTACTAATTGATGTCATTAATAATTAAATTGACTAAATATACTATCAATTGATAGAAATCATTAACAGTGAATAAATATGATTAAATATACTACCAATTGATAGAAATCAGTGAACAGTGAATAAATATGGCTAAATATATGACCAGTGTTAAATCGGTGAATAAAAATGACTAAATAAGTGACCAGATTACAACAATCAATGACTAAATATACTACCAAATCGATCAATCAAAACAACCAATAAATGACTAAAAATGGTTTAGTCATCAATTTGGTCACATTATAAATGATTGGCAATAAACTACTAATGGTCACGTGACCATCTTCGGTCATTTATAAGCAGTTTTTAGTATTTTTTCAGTCATATATTGTTGTTTCTCTACTAGTGACAACACGCTCCATTTTTCCCTAGCAAAATAGGGACCCAACTTTTCTGCTTTTGTTGGGCTTGTTTGTTTCCCTTTGCTTTTGGGTGGTATGGTAAAAACCAATAGCAAATGAATGTCAGGATCTTGAAATGTAGATCAAATTTTCAAAGTCAAAATTTCTCAGCATGAATCCTACTAAATGAAAGAGAATAAAATTCTAAGCTTGGGTTTCCCTTTTGAAGCACTAGGAAATTCCCTAAGACCAGGAAGTTATGCTTGGTCAATGTTTGATGAACAGGTCACAAGGATGTTCACATAATCTTAATATCCAGACATTATCTTAATGTCCTGACTTGAGAAGTCACTAAGTAGAATCAAATATGCAGACATTTGCAAATGTGAAGACATCAAATTTTAACTCACGATATAGCAAAACCATCATGTGCATGGACACTTAGTGTGGGGATATTTGTAGGTATGCATGTTCAATCTTAATATGAGGACATTCATTAATAGCCATACTTGCTATAATTTCATGATAAATCTTAACATCTAGACATTTACTCAATGTCCTGACCTTTTTAATATCCCGATGATGTGTCATTTTGACTTTTCAAATGCACACCTGTCTTTGGACATTTCGCATAGAAACTTAACATTCAGATCTTCCTTAACATCCAGATGATGTCATAAGACTTCAACTCAAAATAATATCATAATGTGATGATGTCATCTAGATATTGAGGGAACAAAACATTCCATTAATCTTAGTATCTAGAAATTCACTAATGTCCACACCTCCCAAACATCAACGAATGACATCAGTTTACACCCGACCAAGAATTACATTCAGAAGGGTGACGTCATTCATATATTTAGACTTAGGGATATTTCACAAATATGAATGTCTAGATATTTCTTAATATCCATATCCCTATCCCTAACGACCAAAAGCCACATCTTCAGTAGACCAATCAAATGGTGCTATGTGGCATAAGTTGACTTTTCATTCTAGACATTTTGTAATGTCCAGATATTTGATGATCAAAGGTAAATTCCATTGGATTTTAATAACCCAATATCCACCCTCGGTCAACATTGACCAAAATGATGACGTCATGTCATATGCATATGTACATTTTAAAAGGTGAGCACATTGCTTAACATCCAGACATAGGTCCATATCCACACCTTGCAATAAATGTCACGAAAAGAGTAGTTGGGCATTTGAAAATTTAAATTGTAAGCCGCCACTTGTTGCAATCTCCTAGATCAAATGTCAATATCCATGAATAAAGGTAATTTGATGTTAATTATGCCCTAAATTCATGATTTTAATGCATAAAGCCCAATTTTTGGTCATTTTGCATTCAAAAAATATTCATAGTCTGAAATTACATAGCTCCGGAGTTTTTATGGTAGCCTTTATAGCAATCCAGACTCATAACGGAATGGTGTAGACATTTGATGGTGAGTAGTAAGAGGTGATTATACAATGAAGGTACATGTTGCGGCATATTTTAATCAAGTTTAAGTGCAACAAATAGGTAAGTAAAGATTAAACCCTAGTTTTGTCATTTTACAGCACAGTAAAAGGTAAATTAGCATTTAGGGTAAAATTTTGGCTACATGTGCACATATTATGCTCTATAGACTGTAAATGTTAGGATATTGAGAAGACTAACTGGTAAACTAGACATGTTGAATATATTTTGAGATATGCACAATCTGTAATTATAGGATACAATGCAAGATCAAAAGAACAAGAGTGATGCGGAGTTCAAGACTCCTATGTTCCCATGTCCTGCAGGCTGTGGCTTTCAATATGGATAGGTTGGGGACACTCACTCTGAAAACACCAGCATTGATGAATGGACAAACAAATTGGAACATGGAGGTGGAAACCCCATTCTACAGAACATATATAACTCAGGCATGTGGCATGCCAGAGGTTTTCCGTATGTGGAAAAGGCCATGGACTTGATCATCCCATGTGCAGAGAACTACAATAGAGAATATAGAAAGATCGAGAAGGATGGTTGTGTATATGCAGATTTCTCCGTCGGAGGAATTACAGAGGCATTCCAATTTCCTATGGGTCATAACTTGTTCATGATAAATCTTGAGGATCTAGAAAATCAATACAAAAGTAAGATGACTAATTGCTGGAAGATAACTTTTTCATCCTAGAGAGCACAAGGCAGCAACAAAGATGCTGGTGAACTTATACAAATTTGACCTCACACCTGAAGTCTAGTACATGATGGCTATATTGAGTAGAATGACAGTGAAACCTGAGGCGGGTACCTTTGAGCCATGGATGTATGGGCTCATTAGGTTGGTGGAGACTTAAAAAACCTAGGCACAATGGGCATCACTTATCAGTGATAGCCTTGATCAAAATATGAGGATGTTTGGAGGTAAATTGTGCCTTTTCTACATGACTTCATATGTGGTTTATGCATGTGTTGCACAATATTTATTCTCTGGTTTGTAGACGTTGGGTAAAGTAGGGAGAAATCTAGGAGATATGACTATCTGGGAGCATTATCCCCAACTAGAGAGAGAATCCTCCTTCAAGACTACAAAGCAATAAATGATTGCTTTATCATGCATTTAGTTAGACTGATGGAGGATGACAGAGCTAAAAGGTTGAACACTAAGGCTCAAGAAGCTATTGCAAGGAATGGAACATGGTTCATCTAGTTCTCCACATTCACCTACATCAGGATGGAAGGATTCAGTGGGCAACCTTTCATGTTGCCAAGGTACCCGACATGTAGAGTCATCCTGTTACAACTAACTAGGTAGACCATACCTGCATATGAGACCTTTATGAAGAGGAATAAGAAGGGCAATATCAGGTTTCCTATGATCATCAGATGGTATTTGTGTCCTGATATCAATGCAGCCAAAAATTTAGAGGCTGAGTTACACATGTGAATTTACAGTTATTTCCATTGGTAAGGCAGTGTGATCTATATACACCTAAAAATGACATGACTCTACTTAAATAAATATTTTAAATATTTATTTCACCTTCATATTCCTCTATCAATAAATAAATAAATAAATAAATTTATTTGATTTAATTCCTCTCATTTAATTAAATAAATTACATTTATTTAATTCACCTACATCAACTTTATTCTTCTAAAATAATTAAATAATTTTAATTATTTAATTAAATCTTTTATTCTTCCAAATTTTAATAAAATGCAATTTTATTTAAATTAAATTTTAAAATCTCCACAAAAATAAAATATAATTAAATATTTTATTTATTCCTCCAAATTATCTTCAAGTAGTTTATTTAATTATGCTTTCTTATCTTCTAAAAAGTCTTCAATATCTTCTAAAAATAAATTCTTTTTGTCATACAAAAGCAAAAGCTGAGTTAAAGCAACTTTAAAGCAACTTTGCTCTTAAATTAGAAAAATAAATTCTAATTTAAGAAAACAAAAAATCATCCTCATCAAGAAAGTAGTTAACTCAACAAAGCTTCTTTTGAATGACACATGTCCTTCTTCTATTCACGCACATTCTCTCGAATATTCCCCTTCGTTGATCTTCTCATTTCTTCTCCACCATTGATCTTCTCTCACCCAACTATAAATACAACCCTATTCTTCTTCATTTCATATATCCATCATTCGAGTAAACTTATGCTATAGGAAATATAGCGCGCTATTGGCACACCCATCTCCATAGCACTTCACTATCATCCATTAATATTGTCTTTGAAGCTCATCTTCAAATACAACAAGTATCAGAGCTAACTTCTCCTCGTCATCTTGAGGAATCGAAGTGAGGAAGCAAGCTTCCTGAGGGCCAATCTTCATCACATCAAGATCAAGAAAGAAAAGGTGAACAATGGAAGTCGAAAGGTAAAGGTTGTAAGTATCTCTTGTTGTTATTTTAAATCTCCTTTTTCCTTCATATTTCATTGATGTTTAGGTTTTTAATATTCAATTGATTATCCCATTTTTACCCTTACATTTCTGGCACCCACCGTGGGGCTCTTGCCCCTAATCTAATCAAAATCTAATTTTTCTTAGTGACAGGTTTCATACAGGTGTCGTACAGGCTTCTAACAAGTTCATCTGATGCATACATCCCCTGAGTCAACGCATTTACCTCTTGTCGTGGTGCTTACATACTTCTGGCGCATATATCTTCCAAGCCGACATTTTTGCCTTCTATTTCGGTGCATATGGAAATATGGCGCATACATCACCTGTTTTGGCTCCTACACCATCCCGGTGCATACACCCTACATCGTGGCGCTTTTACACTGTTTCACAGTGCATATATTTAATTAACGCATTTGCATCATATTCCTGCGCTTTTGACACCTGTCTTAGTGCATCTGTACAATGATTCTTATAGCCTCTATTTCTGCACATTCAGACTGTATAGCGGTGCTTCTATTCTGCACTGTGGTTTTAGGATTTCATCTAATTTTTCTATTTAAGCTAACATTTGTCTTACAGGATTAGATGCTAGAATGGTTCATTTAGCTGCATTACTTAATTCACTTAGATTAATTAAGGGAAAAAGTAAAAAAAAAAATGCATGCAAATCTCATGTAGACTTTAACTAGGAGGACAGTAACTGAACCACTCCTATCTTCGCATTGTTGCTTTCTTTCCTAGTTTAGAACACTGCTATCTCACAAACTGGAATGAACATTGCTATCTTTTAAACACTTCAAAGTTAACAAACGCGTGAGTGCACAAGTAGATATCCCATTTAGTTTTTTTCCTTTTAACTTGGATTGGATTAATCAGTGTTCTCTGTGTTTATCGAATGACAATAGGCTTATGCTCTCCCCTTTACTAGGTGACCAGAATGCTAGACCTATTATTCCATCTGTTTAACCTTTAGAGGGGCCTGCCCTTGGATGCATGCTTGTCCAAGTGGGAACGACCCTGAGTGGAAATAGGCTAAAGCCAAGTCCTACCGATCCACTTTAAATAAAATGTGCTTGAGGCGAAAGCCTCCTACAACGAGTGCTACTGTGTTACACTAATGACCAACCTCCCCCAAAACCCTTCAAGGTGTAACCCTTGGAGCTTGGGAGACTCCATAATGGAGAGTAGTTCTACCACATGTGTAACCACTTGAATGGTTGCCTTGACTACTTAGCCACTTGTTTAGTATACCAAAAACCCCTATTTGTTGACACAAAGGGCAGAGCCTTTGAAGCGGCCTCGATTCATGTGATTCTTAGTAGAGGTAGCAGGGATAATCCTATGGTTCGGTGGGGGTACGAGCCTAAGGAAACCTGGATCTGGTATGCGTGAGAAGTGAGTACTGTGGAAGGGAGCTGGTACTACCAGATCCTAGAGCTACATGCTTTGAATATGCATAGCTAGAGGATTCAACAAATACTATCCTATCCAGCCTAGGTTGTACTTGTTTTTTAGTCAAAAGAGTCCAAAAATACAAAAAAATAACAAAAGATAAAAACTCATGAAAACTTCTATGTGTTTGCTGTGTCTTTTCCATAATTGAAAATTAAATTCTAAAAAAAAAGACCAAGTTTTCAAACCAAAAACAAAATTTTTTAAAAAAATGTTCCAAAAATTCTACAAAACCAAACTAAAACTAGAACGACGCATTTGTCTTGACCTGAAGTGCATTTGCATAGACTTTCAATGCATTTGCTATCTGTTGAAGCGCATTTAAAACACTACGAGATTTGCGCATTTGATCTGACTTGTGGCACTTTTGAACTTTGTTGCGGTGCATTTACTGCTGCACATCCAATCCAAAGAGCAAATAAATACCTTCCAAGAAAAAAAAGCTATCAAACTTTCAAAAGCTCATTTCAAACCTATCTCAGTTGATCCAAAATCTAATTAGAATCATGCAAGTCAACCATTTCCCTCTTTTTCCACACCATAGCTATTTTTCCCACACATCATCCAAAATCTCACAAAATTCTTCCAAAATCCAACAAGGTTAGAACCAAGCTATTCTTGATCATACCAAACCTCAAACAAACCTAGTGATTCTCCACTATCAAGGATCACTTATCCTTTTCTCTCAAAACTCCACTAGTGGCTTGTGCAAGACTAATCCACATCAAGTAAATGGATCTCTATCATCCTTACTTAGACTATCGTTTTGTTCATCCAACTTGTTTGACACCAATTAGATCTAAGGAGAACCTTGGTCAAATCTTTTCACATTCTAGCACCTTTGTTCAAAACTTTCAAACTCATTCCATTCCATCTCTAGTCACCTTGCATGGTCTTTATTGGTTTTTTCCCAGACTGGATGCTTAATCCTAGTTATCCCTACAAGGTAGCCATCGATGATCAATAGGATTCCTGGGCCAAGGGCCAACAGTATAGGAGATAGACTCTATAGATATCCCCTCTTCTTCTTTAGGCTCTGCAGAACCAAGGGGGGTATTCCCTATTCAACATCCATAAGATATGTTTGTGGACTGGTGGGATGTTGACATAAAGTAGATAAATCCTCCTTTATGTAGACCAAAACTGTAAGATAAGTGCAAAGGGGCTAGCTTTGGGCCTATGTTCAGTTGTGAGATAGAGGATTCTGGTCCTAAACTACTTCTAATGTCCTAATGGTTTGGATTTGAAGTTTTAAAGTTAATTTTTGGTGTTTGGATGCAAAACTAGGACCTAGGGTGTAACCTCAATACAAGACTAGACTGGTGCCTATCTAGGGCTCGGAGTCAGTAGACATACACATGTGAATGGTTAGCATAAATACCAAAGACTGGATATCAAGGGGATTTTGTAGTGTCTGCCTTACAGATACTTCCCAAAAAATAAGTGTTTAATCATTCATACTTAATGGCATCCATGCAGCAACATACTTTCTCAACGATTAACCTAAAACATTTAATCTACTCTTTGAACAAAGGTAAGAGGTCCAACATTCAATACAAAGAAACTATATTCTTGAATCTTAACAACCCTTAGCTATCTTGACTCAAAAGAAAATATGCCCACAACTTGGAGACAAATGATTGAACACATGCAATATAGCATTTCTCATATAAAACAACATGAAACTAGCAAATTTATGCATGAAACATACGACATGAGACTCATAAACTCACAAAAACATCCAAAATAGGGCCACCAATGAAGTTGTATTGTATCACAATGCCAGAACTTGTCCAGTTTTCAACAACTCAAATGACTAACACAGTTTGCCTTTTATATCAAGACTGTGTACTCAACAAATTAATTACAATGGCAATTCAAAATTTCTGCCACAATTCAATGCACCAAGAATGGCACCCAAAACATTAAAAGCACGAGCAGAATAGGGAAGAAAAAAAATAGGTGAGCTCAGGAGATGCACCGCTGCTCATAGATTTCCCTCATAAATCGGGTGGTTCATTTGTCATTTCATCCATCGATGCCTCTGCAAAATTGCCATTAATGCTCAGCTACTCGCAGGATGCAGTAGCAAATACATCTAAAGCCTTTCCCACTAAAAAATGCGGCCGTATACAAAGAAACCCTTCGTAGTTGCAAATTTGAAAAATAGCCTTCGATCCCCTTTCCATCGCTCGAGATTAATGGCCTCAAAATACGCTAAAAAGTCACCAATCAGTGAAAACATGCCACGTAGGCACTTCAAGCTCCTATCGTTGACTTTCCCTTTTTGTCATTTTGCCCTTTTCACCCTTGTATATGCATAAGCAAATGCATATACAATCATTTGATATACAAGCCGGACCTCAAACACCTACTTGCCGCATTTGATTTCCCCATCGGGTCTGAAATGCATATGCTTTATTGCACCTATCGCAATTTATATTTGCATATACACTCACCTTATACATACAAGGCGTGGATTTCAAATTTTCATAAAGCATGTTGGAACTGCTATGAAATCCGGCTTGTATCCTCTATTTGTATCATTGCAATGTATATCGGCATATACAAACGCCCAATATACATACTACGGACCCCAAACTTGTATGAAGCCTCTTGGAATCCAATTCGGGTCCGGAATGCATCATTTCACTTGTATGTTGTGAATGTATGTCAGTGCACATACAACTGCCATTGTATACAATTGGTGGGCCTAACCCATTTTTTCTTTCCTTTGCACATTTTGTTGCATATCGCATATACAAACTTGTTTGTATAAGACGTAGATGCCACTACTGTGATCGTGATAGGTTGTCATTGATGTCAAAAGTGTGTTCATACAAGAGTTGCCATTGTTGTTGTTCAAAGAAGATCTCAGTTGGTTGATCATTTGGTAAAGCATGATTGATCATTTGAGTTTCAATTTGATGATTTAGTTTATATGTCTTGAAGTTGTGAAAATCCAAGTGAGGTTGCAAAGATTCTTTCAGGATGTCATCTGGATAGGAGCTATTCAAAGGTTATCAAAAGATGAGTTTGTGTCGATTTGTTGATGCTCATAGTTTCAATGGTCACATATCAATGTTCTCTTGATATACGTTACATTGTAGTTGACAGTCATTACAGTTGATATCTAATTAACAATGGCATTGCAGTTGTGTCATATGCAGAAATATACAGTGGCTTTCAAGTCTTTTACAAGTCATGTCTTCATATTCTCATGTCAAGGTCTTCATGTGTTCATGATTCCGTTAATGTCATCATATATATTCTTGTGTCTTCTTGTCTTGAACCTCCCTGTGTTACAGTGTCATCATGACCCAAAATATTCTCTTTGTGTCTCAGACAAAAATATTTTTGCTATTAGTATTTCATCCAAGTGTGCTAGGGTTCTATCAATTGTATGTTCTTAGCAAATTTGTTAATACCCTAGTCTAGATCTTGATCATGCTTTAATGTCATTTTAATGACAGTGACTGAGAATTGTGTCTAAGTTTGTAAAAAGGAAAATGATCACTGATAAACTTTTAAGGAGAATTGTTTGTCCTTTGCATCAAAGACTTGAACATAAACTTAAATCATCCTTTAAGCCTCCTTATCTGCCTGTCATACTTTTAATACACTTTATATTATGTTTTATAGTTGACTTCCTATAACCAGTTAAGTCACTAAAGGTGACTTGCTTAAGGGTGCTAATGACATGATGGTGACCGGCCTCTTTCCTTGTTTAACCTGCTCTATCGGTGTCTTCTTATGGTCATTGGGCGGCAAATGAAAATCTACGGTGGAATTCAAAAGTTAGGATGGCCGATCAGTGGAGAAAATTTAAATTCAGTCTTCTCCTTTGTGCATTCCCTTTGACGGGCCCGGGGACGTCATTTGCTTTAATTCTGCAATAATCTTTTGGTTTAAAAGATATTTTTAGAATATTGCTAAAGGAACTTAGTGAGATTAATCTTAAAGCCATGAGTTAGGGAATTTCTTTCTAATTTTTACTCGTGGCAGAGAGAATGATAAGTAAAGTTTGGAAAGTTTTTTTGTGGATAAAAGGCTTTGTTTTTTTTAAAAGTTTAGAAATTTTTAATTTCTATTTGCCTTTTAAAATAAAGCATGAGATCCAATATGGAAAGTATAGAAGTTTTTTTTTAAGAAGTTTTTGAAAACTATTTCTAAATTCTATTTCATGCCTTTTGAAGAATTTAGTGAAGATTTTTCTGTGAGAAGATTGGTTTATTTTTTGAAGATACAGAGAAGGTGAAAGGTTTTCGTGGAGATATTTTTGAGGAAGATCAACAAGATTGAATGATGGAGATAATTTGTCTTGTGAGAAAATCATATTGAAGAGTTTATTTGCAGGATATGAAGAGTCTTGTTGAAAAGAAAATGAAGGGCTTGAAAAGATGAAGAGATTTTGAAGGATCATTTTTGCACAGAAGATGAAAAAGATTATTTTTATTGTTTCTTGCAGGGAATATGAATGGTTTTACAGATGGAAGATGAAGTTGGTCAGATATTTTATTTACAGGGCATTGAAA
Source organism: Cunninghamia lanceolata (assembly GCA_027924645.1). Classification (NCBI taxonomy): domain Eukaryota; kingdom Viridiplantae; phylum Streptophyta; class Pinopsida; order Cupressales; family Cupressaceae; genus Cunninghamia; species Cunninghamia lanceolata. Next base: position 37,900,766 of record BSBN01000084.1, on the reverse strand, counting down.
GAACAGATCAAGTTTTTGGAAATGTGTTTCTTTACAGAGAATATAAAGAGATACAGAATGTTTTTTTTAGAAGAGGATCAATTTTTGAAAGAGAAATATAAGACATTGAAAATTAGATTTTCTTCTTGCAAATGGATTTATGCAGATATTATTTTTGTGAGATGTTTGCAGAGAAAAAGAAAATGAAAAGACATTGAAGAAAATATGAAGAGGATTCAAGTAAAAGAGATTTTATTTTCTCTTATAGGGCACTAATTTGAAAGGTCAATGAATTTTTGCAGAGGAAAGGAATATGAAAAGATATTCAGCATTTGTATATAATGTTTTTAACAAATACATTGAGGGTGTGTGTGGAATTGAACAGAGAAATGAAGACATTTTCTAATAAATTCTTTTGAAGAGAAAAGAATAATGAAAAGATAATACTGAGTTTGTAATGCAGAGATAATCAGCTGAATTGTTATGCAGGTGTGAAGGAATTGAGAATTGAAAGGAATTGAGAATTGAATGGAAACAGAGTATCCCTCTGATTTGGTTTATAACTTCTATTGGTGATTTGGTTTGCCAGTGAGGCATTGTATTAGCCAATGAGGCTTATAGGTCAGTGTGACCTTAATATTTATCAGTGAGACAATTTGTATTGCCAGTGAGGCATGTTTTTCAGTTAAGCCAGTGAGGCAATTCTGGAGTGGTTTTTCTACCCCTGGAGGGTTTTCCACTCGTGCAATTCTTGTGTCTTGATCTTCTCTCTGTGGATATATGTTTTACTCATGAGTTTTTGTTTTTCATTCTCAGTTATGTGCACATGTATGTGAGAAATCAATGATAGCTCTCTCTCCTTGTACTCTGCAAGTTAAAGTTTGTAAAAGGATTAGAAATTTCACACAACACTGATTCACCCCCCTTCTCAGTGTTGTCCTTGACTCCTACAATTGGTATCAAAGCCAGGTTCCCTTCTACAGCTTAATCAGCTTGGGTAGGTCCTGTGTGTGGAGTTCAATGGGTAAGTGCAGGAGAAATAAGAACATGAGAAATCTTAAGCATCATTCTGGTCAGAAGACACAAAAGACATTATCCATATCAAATTCAGATGTTGATATAAATTTAGTTGATAAAGATGTTCTCCATGTTAAGTCTGATATTGTCTTAGAAGAAAAGGTTTCAGATGTTCCTCAGTTTGATGGTTCAAATTTTTCAGTTTGGTATGTTAGAATGCAAGTGTATTTATCCTTCTTAGGATATGATGTTTTAATGTCTGTTGAGAATGGTATTTCTACAAATAACAAAGAGGTTCTTAAATGCAATCATATAGCCAAGAGGGTTATTTTATCTAGTTTATCTAATGATATTTCTTGTAAGGTTGTGCAGTGTGAAACAGCTCAGGATATCTGGAAAGAACTGATAAGAATTTATCAAGGTAATGATAAAGAAAATAACTATGAAAGGAAACTTTCAAATGAAGAAGTTGAAGTTCAATCCCAATCTGATTTAGAAGAAGCCAGCATCACAAGTGATGATGATGAAGAAGATTGTGAGATTGACATGGAAGGAGAGCTTATATATGCTCTGAGTGAGCTCAAGAAGTATAAAAGAGAGAATCATAAACTAAACTTGCAGCTGCAACAAGAAAGAGAATCAAAAGTCAATGCACTTTCAGAACTTGAAATTGTTTCTATAGATCTTGAAGAGGCCAGATGTCAGATTATTAATTTAAAGACATATATTGATGATTCTGACAAACTAATTGCTAGATTGAAGACAGAAATTGAAGAAGCTAAGAGGATAGTTGATGTCTCAATATCTAACCTTGAAGTTTCAAGGATTGAGAATCTAAAACTGGAAGGTGAAATTATCAATCTAAGAAAAGAGTATGATGGTCTTAAGAAGTATAAGGAATTTGAAGAAAGCACAAGCAAGCTACAAGAGATGCTTGGTAAACAAAAACTATATGGAGACACTACTGGACTTGGTTTTGAAGAAGGAGAATGTTCAAAAGCAAGAGAGACTCCTAGAAGGAAAATTGATTCAAGTCATCATGTTGCTGCCAGACAAAGTAAAAGGAAGAATGAAACAGAACAGAAAACCAGAGATGAATTTGTGCACAATCAAAGAAGAAACTTCAGAAAACCTGCATCTATAAGACAAGCTTACATGTATAGGTATAACTATTCTTTTAATGGTCATTGTTATGCTTGTAATCAATTTGGACACAAATCAGTTAATTGCAGAAGGAATACAAGGAATACTGATATTGTTTGTTACAAGTGCAATAATGTTGGACATATTCAAAGATACTGCAAAATGAATAGAGTGTATGATTCTTCATGGAAGCTTAATATGAGTGCTCAAAGGTATTATCAGTCAATTCATTTTGATTACAACATAATTTGTTATAATTGCAACTCTCTTGGTCATAAAGCACACAGTTGCAGGAGATCATCACCTAATTTGAAAGGTTGGGAAAAGAAAAAGGTTGAAAAAGTTTGGAGAAAGAAAGCACCTGTAAAAGTGTGGAAGCAAAAACAGAGTCATGAGAAGGTAAATCCCAAACTTGTGCATCCAGCACAAGTTACATCATCAGTTGCATAACAGATAGCATGAATTAAGGGGGAGTTGTTCATGTCCTATAAATTGTCCCCAAGAAGTTTCAGGAAGGAGATTTTTTTTTGAATGGTGATCTTGTCATGTTTATCATATTTGCTAATCTTGTGAGATAGTTGTTGAAGATGTTGCTAACTAAGTTGATTTTTTAGTGTATATCAGTGATGCAGGAAGAGCATGTTAATGCAGTTGGTATGCAAAATTGATGGACTGGATGCTCATATGGAAGTGTTCTTGATGTGATAATCTCACATGTTTCTTTGATATTTTTCATCAGTAATATGTTTCAAGGTAGTATGTAAAAATTGTGTGATTCTAGTGGTATCAGGTGTCCATGATCAATGACATGTTCAGTGAATGCAAGGTGTTGTTAAGTGGTTAAAAGATTTATTACTTTAAAGAGATTGATGATGTTGAATATCTTGTTCTATTCATATCATGTTGGTGCTCACAAAGGATTTTGGATAGATGTTTTTCTTATGTTGCCTGAGGAGGTTGAAAAATGGAAGAAGTTAAATTCTTGTCTCTGCATTTGGTTTTACAAAGTGTTGTTGCAGGAAGAACTTGGTGTGCAGTCTTGATGGGCTGATTTGAATTTCAAGGTTAAAAAGGGATCAGTTCTTATGTTGTGAAAAGTGTCTTGTGCAGAACAGGAGGATAGTTCAGATGGTCTTCAGTCTTTGTTTAGACGGTCTTCAGTCTTTGTCATGCCAGAGTCAGAAAAGGTGTCAGAACAGTTTGAGTGCAGGATGGTAGTTCATATCAAGAAATCAGTTTGATGATTATATCTATTCTTTATTGAGTTATGTTTTATGACATGTATCTTAAAGCTTTCAGGTGTCAAAAGAAGATGATAAACAAGAGATATTGAGGAGTTTTCTGAAGTAATAATTTTACATGTTCCATTAATGATCTTCCTCATTAATATGACTCAGAAAGGTATGTGCAAATTGTGTGCCTCCAGTTTTGAAGTGGTATGAGGTATGTGTTTCAAGCTATGACAATCTAGAGTCTCTTATGACATTGATGGTGAGTCTTGTATTTCATCAAATCAGAGGCAAGTAAAGGTCTTATCAAAAATGGTCATCTTGGCATCTTGTGTTGAGAACTGTGTGATAAGGAGTCTTCATAAATTTTGCCTGCAAATCGGTTTATCAAAGAGTATTGGTATGTTTATGATTTCTTTGCGAAAGTGTTTAGAAGGTTGATATGTTGCTTCAGGACTAATTCAGGAAATGGATAAGTGCTGAGTTGAGTTGAGTTATGTTGGTTAGTCTTGTCAGTGTTTACCAATGGTATTTATGAGTAGTGACTTGTTTGTGAAGTTTATCATAGTGGAAGCAAATAGATTCATTGGAGATTTGTCATGTTGGTTAAAAATTGTTGTTGATTGTACTTCAGATGATAAGTTTAGCAAAATTGCATTCTGTGCCTTCAATTCTTTGAAAGACAAGTGGTATCAAAGTTTTTTTTTGGTAAGTGGTTCTAAATTTTTGGTTGAAGATAACAAGTTAACAGGGTTTTATGTCTTCAAAGCCCTCATAATGCAATTTGTTTGTAAATGTTATGATCAAGCTTTAACATCTTTCAGTGGAGTTATTTTCACAGGGGGAGAAATTTTTTTTGGTCTTTGTCATCAGATGTCAAAAAGGGGGAGAAAGAAAAATTGCAATCAGATGGTTTTGTCATCAATGACAAAGGGGGAGATTGATGGTGATAGGTTGTCATTGATGTCAAAAGCGTGTTCATACAAGAGTTGCCATTGTTGTTGTTCAAAGAAGATCTCAGTTGGTTGATCATTTGGTAAAGCATGATTGATCATTTGAGTTTCAATTTGATGATTTAGTTTATATGTCTTGAAGTTGTGAAAATCCAAGTGAGGTTGCAAAGATTCTTTCAGGATGTCATCTGGATAGGAGCTATTCAAAGGTTATCAAAAGATGAGTTTGTGTCGATTTGTTGATGCTCATAGTTTCAATGGTCACATATCAATGTTCTCTTGATATATGTTACATTGTAGTTGATAGTCATTGCAGTTGATATCTAATATACAATGGCATTGCAGTTGTGTCATATGCAGAAATATACAGTGGCTTTCAAGTCTTTTACAAGTCATGTCTTCATATTCTCATGTCAAGGTCTTCATGTGTTCATGATTCCGTTAATGTCATCATATATATTCTTGTGTCTTCTTGTCTTGAACCTCCCTGTGTTACAGTGTCATCATGACCTAAAATATTCTCTTTGTGTCTCAGACAAAAATATTTTTGCTATTAGTATTGCATCCAAGTGTGCTAGGGTTCTATCAATTGTATGTTCTTAGCAAATTTGTTAATACCCTAGTCTAGATCTTGATCATGCTTTAATGTCATTTTAATGACAGTGATTGAGAATTGTGTCTGAGTTTGTAAAAAGGAAAATGATCAGTAATAAACTTTTAAGGAGAATTGTTTGTCCTTTGCATCAAAGACTTGAACATAAACTTAAATCATCCTTTAAGCCTCCTTATCTGCCTGTCATACTTTTAATACACTTTATATTATGTTTTATAGTTGACTTCCTATAACCGGTTAAGTCACTAAAGGTGACTTGCTTAAGGGTGCTAATGACATGATGGTGACCGGCCTCTTTCCTTGTTTAACCTGCTCTATCGGTGTCTTCTTATGGTCATTGGGCGGCAAATGAAAATCTACGGTGGAATTCAAAAGTTAGGATGGCCAATCAGCGGAGAAAATTTAAATTCAGTCTTCTCCTTTGTGCATTCCCTTTGACGGGCCCGGGGATGTCATTTGCTTTAAGTCTGCAATAATCTTTTGGTTTAAAAGATATTTTTAGAATATTGCTAAAGGAACTTAGTGAGATTAATCTTAAAGCCATGAGTTAGGGAATTTCTTTCTAATTTTTACTCGTGGCAGAGAGAATGATAAGTAAAGTTTGGAAAGTTTTTTTGTGGATAAAAGGCTTTGTTTTTTTTAAAAGTTTAGAAATTTTTAATTTCTATTTGCCTTTTAAAATAAAGCATGAGATCCAATATGGAAAGTATAGAAGTTTTTTTTTAAGAAGTTTTTGAAAACTATTTCTAAATTCTATTTCATGCCTTTTGAAGAATTTAGTGAAGATTTTTCTGTGAGAAGATTGGTTTATTTTTTGAAGATACAGAGAAGGTGAAAGGTTTTCGTGAAGATATTTTTGAGGAAGATCAATAGGATTGAATGATGGAGATAATTTGTCTTGTGAGAAAATCATATTGAAGAGTTTATTTGCAGGATATGAAGAGTCTTGTTGAAAAGAAAATGAAGGGCTTGAAAAGATGGAAGAGATTTTGAAGGATCATTTTTGCACAGAAGATGAAAAAGATTATTTTTATTGTTTCTTGCAGGGAATATGAATGGTTTTACAGATGGAAGATGAGGTTGGTCAGATATTTTATTTACAGGGCATTGAAAGAACAGATCAAGTTTTTGGAAATGTGTTTCTTTACAGAGAATATAAAGAGATACAGAATGTTTTTTTTAGAAGAGGATCAATTTTTGAAAGAGAAATATAAGACATTGAAAATTAGATTTTCTTCTTGCAAATGGATTTATGCAGATATTATTTTTGTGAGATGTTTGCAGAGAAAAAGAAAATGAAAAGACATTGAAGAAAATATGAAGAGGATTCAAGTAAAAGAGATTTTATTTTCTCTTACAGGGCACTAATTTGAAAGGTCAATGAATTTTTGCAGAGGAAAGGAATATGAAAAGATATTCAGCATTTGTATATAATGTTTTTAACAAATACATTGAGGGTGTGTGTGGAATTGAACAGAGAAATGAAGACATTTTCTAATAAATTCTTTTGAAGAGAAAAGAATAATGAAAAGATAATACTGAGTTTGTAATGCAGAGATAATCAGCTGAATTGTTATGCAGGTGTGAAGGAATTGAGAATTGAAAGGAATTGAGAATTGAATGGAAACAGAGTATCCCTCTAATTTGGTTTATAACTTCTATTGGTGATTTGGTTTGCCAGTGAGGCATTGTATTAGCCAATGAGGCTTATAGGTCAGTGTGACCTTAATATTTATCAGTGAGACAATTTGTATTGCCAGTGAGGCATGTTTTTCAGTTAAGCCAGTGAGGCAATTTTGGAGTGGTTTTTCTACCCCTGGAGGGTTTTCCACTCGTGCAATTCTTGTGTCTTGATCTTCTCTCTGTGGATATATGTTTTACTCATGAGCTTTTGTTTTTCATTCTCAGTTATGTGCACATGTATGTGAGAAATCAATGATAGCTCTCTCTCCTTGTACTCTGCAAGTTAAAGTTTGTAAAAAGATTAGAAATTTCACACTACACTGATTCACCCCCCCTCTCAGTGATGTCCTTGACTCCTACATACTGCTCACTGCCTGATTTGAATCCCTTTGGAATCCGCATTGTATGTTACTCATTACATATTAAACATACAACACGATGTATAAACCCCTTGATACAACTGTGGAATCTGTGACAGAATATTCCAGGAATGCACTCAAATGCAAATATACAAACCTCCCTAACATACAAACAGGGAATCTTTTGGGATATGCGATGTAGATTCTCTTGTATGTCATCAATGTATGTCAAACATACATTCAACTTTGCATCACTTCTTCTGCATGCCGAATATACAAACTTGTTTGTAGATACCTGCGGGACCTACCACATGTATCTCCCCCATCGCACTGTAGCAAAAAAATCTGCGCCCCTATATATTTTTCAATGCATATCTATATACAACCCAACATACAAAGTGGGAATATTCCTAGGAGTCTGCAAAAGATTCCCTCTTTGTATACGCACATTCTAAGCCCGATATGCATTCAAAAATGAATCTAACTAATTTTTTCAAAGGGCAATAGAGCTCTCTGACCCGCCGATACACATTTGACTACGCATACAAAAACTTAACATTTTTCTCAAGTGCGACAGGAGAAAGTGGTAAAACATTACATGGAGGCCGAGAAAAAATCAAACTAAGGTACTAAGGGTTTGGAGGGAAGAACACAGGAGCTTGCAAACTCAAATTCAGAACCCTAATCCTAGGTGAACACCACCAGTGGCTCTGACTTGGGATGTGCAGATGAAAGACTGCAACAAGAACCAAACTACTCCAGGGTAGACTAAACAAAACACAGAACTTAAAACACGACCAACTATACAATGCATGTACAAAACATTTACATCCAGTTTACAGTGTGCATAGAAGTTACCCATTTACAAGAAGTAGGGTTTCAGGAACTGACCATGCATAGGCAATTCCAGAAGTTCACCACTTAGGGCCTGAAGAAAATAGGAGTCCTCTCCATGAGTGTTATGAATTTGGTACGGACCCGTCCATAAGGGCTCAAACTTACCATGTTTGCCCTTATCCTAGCTCCTTGCATTCCATACAAGGACCATATCACCTATCTGAAACTTTCTTTCTGTAGCCCTTTTATCAAACAGATATTTCACTTTCTACTATTTCCTGATATTTATTTCTTGTGCCCCCCTTCTCATTTCATCTAGTGCAACTAGCTGATTTATTCTCTCAGTCATCGAGTTCTCAATTTCCTCTCCATTTTCTTGTATGAATTTATAGACTGGTAGGATGTTGTTTACAGGCAATTTAGCTGCTACACCATATACTAATTCAAAAGGAGACCTTCCAGTTGCTTTCTTGACTGTCACCCTGTCAGCCCATAATGCCATTTTCAGCTTTGAATCTTAAGCCCTTTTGTTTTTACCTACCATTCTTTTGACAATTTTTATGAGGCTTTTGTTGCTTGACTTTGCCTGACCATTTCCATACAGATGATATGGTGATGCATGCAACAAATTAATTCCATTAGTATTGCAAAAATCAACAAATTCACTAGACCTGAAGCACATCGCATTATCTGTGACCAATTTGACTGCTACTCCATATCTGATAATAATATTTTCTAGAATGAAATCCATCACCACTTTTCTTGTAGCCTTCTTAGTTGGAATGGCCTCAATCTATTTTGTGAAATAATCAATAGCAACCAGAATCCAACTGTGTCCTCCACTGGACTTTTCTGAGATTTCCCCTATAAATCACTTCCCCATTGCTGAAATGGAGCTTCTACAGTTATGGTCCTAAGGGGCAATGCACCTTCATACTTTAGCTTTCCTGAGAACCTTTGGCAAAGATCACACTTTCTTACCATCCTGTGTGCATCTGAGAAAAGAGTTGGCCACCAATAGCCTACTTTGAGAATTTTGTGGGATGTTGTCTGGGCTGTATAGTGTCCACCACACACTCCATTGTGCATGTCACATAGAATATCCTTGGCCTGATTTTCATTTACACACCTGAGTAATACACCATCATGATTTTTCCAGTATAGCTCTCCTTGAACAATGATATATCTGATAGCATGTAATTTTAAAGTCCTCTTCTGACTATCATTGAAATGGGAAGGACAATTCAAATTCTACAAATAATGTACTATGTCCTTATACCACTCAGATTCTGACATATTAACAATCTTATTTTGAACAACAATCACTTGGCATGCTTCTAGGTTTGATTATGTCATCAGTTTTGCCAAACCTTGTCCTCTTACTAATTTTGTGATCTGTATCTCTATGTTGAACTCTTGCAATTTATTTATCCACCTGTATCTTCTTCCAGTCACCTCCTGTTGAGTAAAAATATCCTTGACTGTTGCATGAGGCACATATGCAACTATCTAAGAGCCCACTAAATATGCCCTGAAACTTTTGACTGCTCTAACCAATGCATATGCCTGCTTCTCCATGCTGTCATACTTCAATTCAATAGCTTACAATGACCTGCTAAAGAAATCTATAGGTTGTTCAAAACCTTCTTTATTGTTCTATAGTAAGCATGCAACAATAGTATGGAAAGAAGCAAATGAGAATAACTAAAATGGCTTAGAAAAATTAGGAGATTTTAGTATAGGAGCCATCTTAATAGCCTCTTTGATGTTTTGAAATGACTTAATTGCTTCAGTTTCCCAATTGACAATCACACTCTTCTTCATCATTTTAGAAATATCTTTTGTGATTTCTACAAAATTGGGGATAAACCTTCTAACAAAGTTGATTCGTCCAAAGAAAGACTGAATACCTTTCACTATTTTAGGTACTTGAATCCTGTCAATTGCAACAACTCTTTCAGGATCGATCCTGACTCCATCCTTGGAAACAATGTGCCCCAATAATTTTCCTTCTGTTACCCCAAAAGCACACTTCATTGGATTTAGTGAAATGCCATATTCTAGTGCTCTAATAAAAATCTATTCTAAGTGCATACAGTGCTACTCCTCCTTCTTTGAATAGGTAGTTAGATCATCCTGATAAACAACTAGAATTAAGTCAATCAATCCTGCAAAAGGAACATCCATGGCTCTTTGAAATGTAGCACTTGCATTTGTTAGTCCAAATGGCATTCACACATATACATAGGCTCCCTGTGGAGTAGTAAAGGCAGTCTTGAATTATTCTGATTCTTTTACCTTCACCTGATTGTACCCTAAAAATCCATCCATCATACATAGAAGTTCACAACCATTAACCTTCTGCAGCATAGCCTCCATGTTAGGCAGTGGATAATTATCCTTCAAAGAAGATACATTCAAATTTCTGAAATCAACACAAAGCCTTATATCACCATTCCTTTTTCTAACTGGGACAAGATTAGACACCCAAGTTGAATGTCTGATAGGCACAATTATTCCAGCTTCCCTAAGCTTCATAAGTTCTTGCATTTTCAGAGCTAAGGTAGGACTAATAGGTCTTTGTCTTTGCCTGAATGGCTGAACTCCAGGCTTCAATGGGATCTCGTGCTGGAATAAGTCTTCTCTATACACCTTTAGGTCCTCATATGACCATGCAAAAACATGCTTATATTTTTTCAGTAATGCTATCAGCATAATTCTAATATGTGGCTTGAGCTGTTTGCCAATATATACCTTCTTGGGGCCCTGATGTGTTCCCAGGTTTATCTCCTCTAAATCATTCTTGTTTGTTGGAGATGCCTTTGTAACAAATTGGTCCCTATTATCAAATGCTGTCTCTAAAGCAACTAGCCCTCTAGGGATTTTATTTGTCTTGAGTTGAATTACCTCCTTCCCTAAGAGAGTTTCTTTTCCATCTACAACCTCTATAAAATTCTAAAAATCCACTTCCTGGTTCTGATATTCATCAATGCAATGTAGAAATCTCAGTAGATCCTTGTCATCATCAAATACCTGCCAGCTGCATATGTTATCTGGTACTGTAGGTCTAAGCTTGACTTCAACATTTGTGACATCTGATAGAATGATATCGTCTGGCCTTATAGCTACATTAGCTAGAAAATCTGCCATGACATTTTTTGATCTTTCTATCCATTTTATTGAAAATGCATCAAACAATTCAATTGTATCCCACACAACATACTTATACTATTTTAACCTTTTATTTTTCAAAGCATACTTATCTCTAACCTGGGAAACAATTAACTCTGAATCTCCAAACACTTTCATCATCTTAATTCCATGCTTTAGAGCCATATTCAATCCTAGTAACAAAGCTTCATATTCTGCAATATTGTTTATGCAGGCAAACTTTAACAAGATAGAGAACTTTAGGAGCTTACCAGCTAGAGACAAGAACACAAATCTAGCACCAGAGCCTTCTCTTGCACAAGCTCCATCAAAACACATGGTCCACAAACCTTGTTGGTCAAGCTCTTGAATGCATGTGTCTCTCTCTTTACCCTCTTGGTCATTTGAGGCAACTCTGAAATTTTCATAATCAGTGTCCACAAAACATATGTACTCCTCTGAATCATGATCCTCAACTGTGTCTAGTGATCTCTCTTCTCTGACCAGCTAAACATCTTTACCATTCATAGGGATCATAGCATATGACAAGTCTAACTACATACTCCCACCAATCAATGCTACCCATCTTCTTGACAACAACATACCATATTGCGGCTTTATATCAACCACTGTTATATTCATTTTGTAGGTTTTTTCAAGATATGCCGCCAGTCTGAAATCTACATCTTTCATGATTCCAATGACATGTACTTCCCTCACGTCCATGGCATAGCATTTCCCACATGCCTTATCTATCTTTAACCCAGCTTGCTGCATAATGGCCAAAGGCATGATATTTGTTGATGCCCCAGAATCAAGCATACAATTCTTGACTATTTTTCCATTGATAATCAGGGAGACATAAAATGGTTGAACCTGCAAAGGGCACTTTGTCATGGTCACCCCCATATATACTTCAGGAGTCTCATCATCATCAATACACATAGCTTGTTTCCTACCCTAAGTGTCAATATTTTGATTAGTTTGATAGGGTACTCCTGAAATCAAGGACAATGTTTTATTTCTGAATTCTCCAACTTTCATTAACTCCATCAATGGAATAGAGATCTTTATCTGAGACATGACTTGATTTATGTCAAATGGAGTATGATTTTGTACAATAGTTGAAGTCTGATCTACAATTTTATTTTTATCCTAAGATGATCCAGCTTTAACCTTTTTGCTCCCTAACTGTCATTCTTGATCTAAAATTTTTTATTTTGATCCTCAATCTGGGGAATTCTATTTTCTAGTCCTTGAGGATCATGACCTAATTTTTGCTTAAAATTTTGCATATTATTGCTCCATTGCTTCTTTTGTGTTTCAATCCCTTTATGACTATGCGCTGGCTGGCTCGTAAAAGTATTCTCTGGTTGGTGTGAGTTACTTACCTAAGCTTTACCCTTGAGATTATAATTGGTTTTGACCTGAGCCACTGCTGCAGCTATGAGGGCTCTTATCTCTTCATCAGAAGGCCTCCTCAAGCTATTCAAAAAATTGTACGAGTCCTGAGCATAAGCATAGCTATTTTCATCATCTTCATCATAGGGAAACTATTGGCAGACCTGAATCTCATTACTTGCGCTTACATTAGCATCACGAGAAGGATATTCCCTACCTGTGGACAACATATTGACATTATCATCCTACATATAATGCGGCTCATTGTATTCATCATAGGCAACAATATTATCGTACAAGGATTGAGCAACCATGCATTGGGATTGTGAATGAGGCATTTGACATATTATGCACCATGGGGTGTCATCGACAATATTAACAGCTTTCTTCAAGGGATCAGGAGTCTCTTTTACATGTTGAGCTCTTTGATTGGTGTTGTTGTGTGGGAGAATGGGTTTACCATTATGCCAATTAGTGTTATATGGCATATCATGCAATGATGGCCTCTTTTCTTGTCTTTGGTAAACTTGTCTGTCAGGACCTATTCCTTTTTCATTTTTACTAAATCTGTAACTTAGGTCTTTAACAACATTTGTCAATTTATCTATTTTATCTTCAAGGGTAGATGCATTACCCTGAACACTTTGAGATTTAGTATTTGGATTTTGTAGAATTTTTACATCATCTCTTCTATTTGTTTTACCAGATGCTTTTCTATTATTTTCAATATTTGTTGCGATTTTGAATGCATCCCTAAGGCTGTGAGGACCCTTATCTCTTAATCTATATGTTGTTTTGGCATAAAAAGCATGTATATAAAGCACTATGCACATTGGTTCATTAGGCCTCATATGATGTGGCAATTTATTCAATACCTTAGTGAATCTAGCATTCAAGTCTGCAACTTGCTCATTTGACCCCTTAGTGATACTAGTGAATTCATTTAAAAAAACACCCTGGGTCAGTTTTGTCACCATATTGCTCTTTGAAGATTCTTCTGAAATCATCCCATGATGAGATACTCCAATCAGGCAGACCCCTATACCATTCTCTAGCTTCATCAACTAAGGACTACATGAATAGCTTCATAAACACATCTTCGTGCTCAACTTTAAAATTATCCATAATGTTTTGAAAAGCTTTCAAGTGGTCCTCACCTGATACAACATTATTTCCTAAAAATTTTGGCACCTGCAGTCTCACATGTTTGTCAATGGGATTAGGGTAACCAGGAATGCCATAAAAAATTAACTATCTAAATCTGTCTAACTGCATGGGTTGTCTACCAGACTGATTTGCATTTGCATTCCTGTCAGCATTCTGATTTCTTGCATTATTTAATGGTATTCTAGCATTATTTGCATTCTACCTTTGGTCATTTTGTTGATGATGAACCCCATCTCTGTGCTGGTTTCTTAAAACATTTGCATTGTCAAGAGTGGGGACTGCATGTTGTTGAGTGGTTCTCAGAGCTTGCACCTTCTGTCTCATGTCATCTCTGATTTTCACAGCTTGCAAATATTCTAGTTCTGCCCTCAAGCTCTTGATTTCTTCGACTAATTGTTCATTTTTGGGCATGGAAGAAGATGGTCCCTTCTCATATTGGTCATCATCATCATCCCTTGGAGATTCAACCTCTTCAAATCTGTCATTGGGATCTAAGAAAGGGCATTCTTGAAACACTTCTGACCTCATTCTCAAAGCACCACCCTGCTGTTTCTCATATATATTTTGGATTTCAGCTTCTGTGTTTGAAAAATAAGGCTCTGTCCTCTCTAAAGATCTTGGATTGTTTTGATTATTATCATGACTTCTGGGGCTGGGAGAACCTTCTTGACTAGCCTAAACAACCCCCTTTTTCCTATACATCATTCTTATGGGTAATTCTTCAAACAAAGGGTTACACTGGGATCTTCCCCCTGCATATAAATTTCACTTTACCGATTGGGAGATTACTCAGAGTCACCGCCTACAATTAGGAATTATTTTCTTTTAAAATCAGGGTTCTTACACAAAGTTCCCCAGTGGAGTCACCAAAATCTGTTGGTTTTTTCCCAGACTAGATGCTTGATCCCAGTTATCCCTACAAGGTAGCCATCAATGATCAACAAGATTCCCAGGCCAGGGGCCAACAATATAGGAGATAGACTCTATAGATATCCCCTCTTCTTCTTTAGGCTCTGCAGAACCAAGGGGGGTATTCCCTATTCAACATCCATATGATATGCTTGTGGATTGGTGGAATGTTGACATAAAGCAGATAAATCCTCCTTTATGTAGACCAAAACTGTAAGATAAGTGCAAAGGGGCTAGATTTGGGCCTATGTTCAGTTGTGAGACAGAGGATTCTAGTCCTAAACTACTTCTAATGTCCTAATGGTTTGGATTTGAAGTTTTAAAGTTAATTTTTGGTGTTTGGATGCAAAACTAGGACCTAGGGTGTAACCTCAATACAAGACTAGACTGGTGCCTATCTAGGGCTCGGAGTCAGTAGACATACACATGTGAATGGTTAGCATAAATACCAAAGACTGGATATCAAGGGGATTTTGTAGTGTCTACCTTATAGATACTTCCCAAAAATAAGTGTTTAATCATTCATACTTAATGGCATCCATGCAGCAACATACTTTCTCAACAATTAACCTGAAACATTTAATCTGCTCTTTGAACAAAGGTAAGAGGTCAAACATTTAATACAAAGAAACTATATTCTTGAATCTTAACAACCCTTAGCTATCTTGACTCAAAAGAAAATATGCCCACAACTTGGAGACAAATGATTGAACACATGCAATATAGCATTTCTCATATAAAATAGCATGAAACCAGCAAATTTATGCATGAAACATACGACATGAGACTCATAAACTCACAAAACATCCAAAATAGGGCCACCAATGAAGTTGTATTGTATCACAGCACCAGAAGCTTGTCTAGTTTTCAACAACTCAAATGAGTAACACAGTTTGCCTTTTATATCAAGATTGTGTACTCAGCAAATTAATTACAATGGCAATTCAAAATTTTTGCCACAATTCAATGCACCAAGAATGGCGCCCAAAACATTAAAAGCATGAGCAGAATAAGGAAGAAAAAACTAGGTGAGCTCGGGAGATGCGCCGCCGATCACAAATTTCCCTCATAAATTAGGTGGTTCATCTGTCATTTCATCCATCGATGCCTCTACAAAACCACCATTAATGCTCAGCTACCCGCAGGATGCAACAGCAAATACATCTAAAGCCTTTCCCGCTCAAGAATGTGGCCGCATACAAAGAAACCCTTCGCAGCTGCGAATTTGAAAAATAGCCGTCGATCCCCTTTCCATCGCTTGAGATTAACGGCCTCAAAATACGTTGAAAAGTCGCCAATCAGTGAAAACATGCCATGTAGGCACTTTAAGCTCCTATCACTAACTTTCCCTTTTTGTCATTTTGCCCTTTTCGTCCTTGTATATGCATAAGCAAATGCATATACAATCGTTTGATATACAAGCCGGACCTCAAACACCTACCTACCGCATTTGATTTCCCCATTGGGTTCGAAATGCATATGCTTTATTGCACTGGTCGCAATGTATATTGGCATATGGGTAAAAGCACAAAGCTATGTCACACTTTTATAAAGGAAACAACCAATGCTGGTCCAACTTTTAAACTTGAATCACTAAAAAGTGACATATATGTTTTGAATTTTGTAATGATGTAAACTAATAAAAAATTTATTTTTTAGTATATTTTATGTTTGTATTTTTTGAAAAAATTTTAAAAATTATTTGAATATAGTTTTTAATAAATTGACACTATAATTTAGTTGCTGATAAAATGCTGAAAAATGAAGTTACATGAGACGTCAATCTTTATATAATAAATTTTATTTTTTTTCTTCAATTTTTTTGGTGTATTTATAACTTGAAACTTTAGTGCATGGATATATTTTTTTTCCAATTTTGATAAATATATATTTTTAAATAAATAATAAAATGTGTGTGTATTAAAACGTAGTTGTTTCCATTTGACGTCAACTTTCATATTAACTATTTATCTAAAATAGAAAAAAAAATATACCATCTTGATATAGATTCTTTTATCTAGTGCATCATTTTTTTCATTTTTTTTAATAAGTTTTACTATTTTTCCTTGACATTGTAATCGACCTAATGTTTTGTGTTGATAAACTACTTTTAGTAAAAATAGAAAGGAAAATATAAATAATAAATAAACTATTAATATATATATTTTTGAAAACTAAAATTATAGATCTACAATAGGGTATTTTTATATTTTTTTAAAAATGTTATTTACACGAGTAGAAGTTGTTGAAATATCAAGTTTTTCAAATAATTTTTTTTGTTTCGTAAATTGGCCTCATAGTGGTGCTACATATGCATTTAGCCAACAATTTTAGTTGGAAAAGTCATGGACATATCTAACTTAGCTAAAATGAATCTTACAAGATCATATGTTTGACCAAAATTGATTTTTAGTTAGAAATACTTAAATTCACTTGTATTAATAAGTCAGCTAAAAGTGTGACACAGCTTTGTGCTTTTACCCATATACACTCACCTTATACATACAAGGCATGGATTTCAAATTTTCATAAAGCATGCTGGAACTGCTTTGAAATCCGGCTTGTATCCTCTATATGTATCATTGCAATGTATATCGGCATATACAAATGCCCAATATACATACTGCGAACCCCAAACTTGTATGAAGCCTCTTGGAATCCAATTCAAGTCCAGAATGTATCCTTTCACTTGTATGTTGTGAATGTATGTCAGCGCACATATAACTACCATTGTATACAATTGGTGGGCCCGACCCATTTTTTTCTCTCCTTTACACATTCCATTGCATATCACATATACAAACCTATTTGTATAAGCCGCGGATGCCACTACTTCTCACAACCTAATTTGAATCCCTTTGGAATCCGTGTTGTATGCTACTCATTGCATATTAAACATACAACACGATGCATAAACCCCTTGATACAACTGCAGAATCTACAATGGAATATTCTAGGAATGCACTCAAACGCAAACATACAAACCTCCCTAACATACAAATAGGGAATCTTTTGGGATATGAGATGTAGATTCTCTTGTATGTCACCAATGTATGTCAAACATAAATTTAACTTTGCATCACTTCTTCTGCATGCCGAATATACAAACTTATTTTTATATACCTGCAAGCCCTACCACATGTATCTCCCCCGCTGTACTGTAGCAAAAGCATCTGTGCCCCTGTATATTTTTCAATGCATATCTATATACAACCTGACATACAAAGTGGGAATATTCCTAGGAAACTATGAAAGATTCCCTCTTTGTATACGCACATTCTAAGCCTGATATGCATTCAGAAATGCATCTAACTGATTTTTTCAAAGGGCGATAGAGCTCTTTGACCCGCCGATGCACATTTGACTGCGCATACAAAAACTTAACATTTTTCTCAAGTGCAATAGGAGAAAGCAGTAAAAATTTACATGGAGGCTGAGAAAAAATCAAACTAAGGTACTAAGGGTTTGGAGGGAAGAACACAGGGGCTTGCAAACTCAAATTTAGAACATTAATCCTAGGTGAACACCACCAGTCTTAACGAGGTTACAAAAGCAAAAACATATTGAAAAGGCTGAGAAAACTATCCCAACCTCTCATGAAAGTGATGAGGAAATCTCTATGGAAGAGGTCCTCCAAACACAGAAAGACAAAAGATTTCAACGCATAATGGATAAGGTACTTGCCCAAGATCCTACCAAATTCTTTCTACACCTAGCACAATTAGGAGTCAAGCTCCCTAAAGATTTTTATGTAGAGGATCTAAGAGAACCTGAGGAAGAAAGACACCCTAAGGGAAGCACACATGAGGAGGTACCCACAGACAAAAGCAAAGAAACCATTGATTCCATAGATGCCTTAAGTCTAATGACCCAATAGATCCAAGCTTTACAACAGCAATTCACTGACATGCAAACAGGAGCTTCCACTAAGCATTACTCCCTAGAGGATATTTCACCATATCCTTTTGATAGGTCCTTGATCATGTTACCTTTCCCCTCTAAATTTGAGGTACCACAATTTGATAAATACCAAGGAAAGGGTGATCCAAAGGACCACATTAGGGAATTCAACGCTACTTGTCTTGAAGTCGCACACAATGACACTTACCTTATGTGACTATTTCCATGAAGCTTAGGAGGACAAGCCATGGAGTGGTTTTCTAGACTACCACCCAGCATTAGAACGTTTAATGAACTTGTTGACAAATTTGTCACCCACTTCTCTTACAATATTGAGCATGACACCTCAATCTTGGATCTTTGTAACACCAAGCAAAAAGGGGGGAAATTTTTTGTCATCTTCCTACAAAGATAGAGACAACTGGCAAGTAAGTGCCCACACCAAATGTCTAAAAAATAAATGTTGGAAATGTTTGTCCATAACTTACAAACCGACCTAAGCTATCAGATACAAATCCAATGTCGTACTTCCTTTACCAAGGTCATTGAAATGGGTCTCATCATTGAAAAAGATTTAATTGCAAAGGGTCAATAAAGCTCTACAAGGACACTCCAAGTACCAATACCAACACTAATAAACCAAGATTCTGGACCAAGAACAAAAGCATTGTGAATGATGGGGTGGTAGATGCCAAGAATGTGGCACCCAAACAATCAATCTTCAACTTATCGACTCCTCAAAATAACCCCCCACAAAACAAACCAAGAAACACTGAATCACGATTTACAAACTTTCAACCTAGGAGAAAATTCACACCTTTGGGAGAATCATTGGAAACTGCCCTACAAAAGTTAATCACAAATAAGATCATAACACTTCCCTCGGCACAAGAATACGAACCAAAAGTAAAACCTCCTTGGTGGAATGACAACGATTTCTATGAATGCCACTGAAACAGGGGGCACAAAACCAACGATTGTATTGCGCTCAAGCACACTATCCAAGATTTGATAGAGAAAAACAAAATATCCCTTGACAGACATACCTCTAACAATGATCATCAGGCATTCAAAGATCCTCTTCCCAACTATGAGTAGGGAGGATCTTCCAACAAAAATAATAGTGGATCTAACAACGCAAATTACACAAATGTCAGCTTTGACTATGTTGTTAACCACATCTCAGAAAGTGATTCATGCATCAATGTGATCACTATAAACAAGGATCTAGATTGTAATGTTACCACCCGCAGTAACAGAGTCACTCTTAGAGGAACCCCCGCCACTCTAGCCAATCAGTAGAATGTCTTGGATCAACTCCTTAAGACACCTACACATATCTCCATTCTGGAACTTCTACGCCTATCTCCGTCCCATAGGGCCATACTTGACAAAGCCTTAGTGGAAGCCTCTATCCCAATGAACCTTGTTGAAGAACGGTTTCAAACCATGGTAGGTCACATTACCTCACCTCACTCTCTATCATTCATTGAAAAGGATGATATGTCGATCACCCAACCTCATAACGCCGCTCTTCATATCAAAGCCTTCATGCATAAACACAAGATAAAGAGAGTCCTAATCGATGCAGGAACTGATTTGAATATTTGCACCTTGAAGCTAATCCTTACATTGGGGTTTTCAGAAAAGGCTATAGATCCAAAAAAGAAAATCACTATCAAAGCCTATGATGAGGAGGAGAGAACTTCTAACAGAATTGTTACTTCACCAATCAGAGTGGGACCTATATTAAAAGATGTGGCTTGCCAAGTCCCTGATATGGAGCTAGCGTATAACATTCTTCTTGGGAGACTATGGATACACGCTCTGAAGGCAGTGCCATTAACATACCATCAGTGTATTAAATTCCCCTATGAAGGTCAAGAGATCACCATCCAAGGTGACCCCAATCCATTTCAGTATTGCAACTCTATTCAATCTAAACATGAAATTGTGATCAGTAACAACCATGCTTCTACTTCATCTTCATCTCGTGTTGACCTAGCTACACTTGCTTCCTCTTCAAAGGCATCCCAACCTAACCTCAGACTCAAAGATAAGGGCTTGGCTGAGTACACAATCTCCCAATCCCTCTGTTTGGCACAACTCCCCCTATCTCCAAGATCATATGGAAGACCTACTCTGAGAAAACCTAAAGTAGATAAAGCTACCAAAGGTCCATTTGTCAAATGGGGAAGCCTTGAAGATGAAAGCGATGAGAAAGATATGCTACAATGGTTATACAAGGATGAAGGCAGTGCATCAACACAACAAGACCATCACACTATACAAGCTGAACAATATGTTCAAGGATTCTAAATGCTACAAAGAATGGGATATGAAGGACACGGTCCACTTGGTTCAAGAAAGGATGGTATCATTGAACCCATCCAACCTCATACCTTGACAGCCTGAGACACTACAGGGCTAGGGTACACTGGCACATCAAGAAACAACAAAGAAAATAAAAATAAAGGCAAACAACTAGAAACATCTACTAGCAATCTGGTCGAACAAATTCAGCAAATGCAACTGGGGAGTGAGACTGATTCCAATGAATATGAATGGGATATCCTCTCTGAGCTATCTTGTGATGAAAAAGATATCAACATTGTCCACAAGTATGACCCAACCCATGCAAATGAGAGACAAGGCCCAAGGGCTAGACCATTAGAGTTAGACCCACATAATAACGATAGTGAAAGTCGTCAGGAAAGAGTGATACCTCCCTTGATGGATCCGCTAATAGAGAGTACCATCGTAGACTTTGTCCATGCTTTTAACAACTCTATCCTAACCATCAACACCATCAAACCAGACCAACCCAATGACCCCTTACCATTAGTGCATCCTGAACTCATAGATTGGGACTTACAAGGCACTACCCTAAGCTCGACACCTTTGAGAATGATGAAGCCATCATAGACTATCTTGAGCTTAGAGATCATATACCCGTATGTGGCCCTCAGATGCCTAATCTGACTCTGTAGTGCAACCATACCTGATACTGTAAATCAGGCTGCAGAGCCTACCCTGCCTGTCCTTGTCCCAGTGCCACATACTGTGCTAGCACCTATGCCTGCACCTGCTGCTGAGCCACCTGCTGCAGCGGCAACATCTATCTCTATGGTGCCACCTGTTGTGCTAGTCCCTGCTCCTGTCCTGTAGCCTATGGCTACACAACTACCTGCTGACTCGAAGGTCCCTCCCCAGACCTCCTCCTCCATCTTGGTCTGCCACCTCCTCCTCCATCTCCTCCTCTGTCATCTCCCTGACCTCCTCTCCCCCTCCTCCGTCCCCCTCTCCTCCTACCATCTCCACCCTCGTCATCTGAATCCTCCTTGTCGATACGAGGAGCCAACTTTCTAGGTCCTAAGTATCTAGGAAATGGGTGAGCTGCAAACCACTCCTCGTAGTCTGGCATCATGCCAGCATCCACTATGTCCCTCCTCATTGACCAAGCCGCATGAGGAATCTATTGAAAGTCTATCAAAGCCTCCTCGTATGATGCCATGGGACCCACTTGTATCTCTCTACATGGGTCCTCGCAAAACATGCTTGCCCTTGTGGCCTGCCTTGTATTCAGCCAAACTACCTCTATACCCTGCTCATAATCTGTCACTCTAGTATATATCTCATCCTGCCAATAAGCCACTGAGTCTGGAAGCAATACAGAAGCTTGTCTGCCTCATCATCCCATACCTCGCAATCTAGGTATGGGTGCCAAATAACCTGATCTACATTATCAGACTCGTGTCTCTAATACATGAGCTTCCCCAGCTTGTGCTAGGAAATCATGCCTGCATAGCCATAACTATAGGGCTCACCCCTCTGCCTATGAAAAAGACATATTAGCCATGTGATATCTATGTGCTCCCACAACCAAAACTATAAAAGAGACACACTTGCTAACAAACTATCCCCTCTGCGATACACTACCTGGTGCATATCTCTGTATAAGTGTGCAAGCACGCACACACCCCATGTATACCGAGTCCCATCAGTGATCATGCTCTCTAACACCCTCCCCCAGCCAATCAAGAAGCCGTGTGACCTCCTATCGGGGCATATTATGCCACCGATCAATCCCACCACTATACCCGGGAAGTAGTCATAGCAGTCATGAATGTCTTGCCACGAAATCACCTGCTCAACCAACTCTAGGTCATCAAACACGCATCTGCACTCCGCTAATCTAGCGTCTCCCTGTGACTCATACTCAACCAACTCTCCCTGAATAGGGAGGTGCAGAATCATGTACACGTCCTCTAAGGTAATCACCATCTCCCTTGTCGGTAGATGGTATGTCCCATCCTTGTTGTGGAATCACTCCACTACTACAGTCAACATAGCCTGGTTCGTACGAACCTTAGGCATGAAGCAAACATAATGCAAACCCATCATACCAAGAGCCTCATGGTAAATCTCTATCAACATGTACCACTGCAATAACGACAAAGGGAACTGCTCTCGTGACATAAGGGTATCCCGGATATCCTCCTACAACCAAGCAAACCTACTCAAATAAATCAAACTATCCTATCATTGACTTAATATATCAAATTAATCAAAACAAGCATATCATCTCTTGACTAGATTCTCGGTAATCTCACAGATCGCTTATCAATTGACGAATCAATCAAGGTGCCAATTGGGTTAATTTCATTAAGTCAACTAATTTTCCTAGTGCAAATGCATCAATCTAGGTGGCAAATGCGTCGATCCATATCATATGTGCCGCTTCACCATGAATGTGCCAATCCTTGATGTATATGTGCCATTCTAGCATATGTGCTGCTTCTAGTGTCACATGCGCCGTTCCCCAGTAGATGTGCCAATTCATAGCATATATGCGCCAAACTATCATATGCGCCATAAGGTTTCTCATATGCATCACTTAGCAACATATGTGCCATTTCAGAGAGTATATGCGTTGAATGGCAGTTCGGTGCATCTGTCCTAGCTTTTTTCCCTAAGCATTTATTGCCCTAATAAATAACTTTTAGCAAGTTTTGATGAACTACATACTGATGGTCCTACCTCTGCTAGCCGATCAAACTGTCAGACTCGCTCAAACCAGTGCTCCTTACATAGAATATCAATCTCCTTACATAGAATATCAATCTCTCTATCGACTGTTCTAGCTGCCATGCTCTCCTAAGCTCTCAAAGACCAATCAACTAAGGACAAGTGTGCAAATGAATAGAACTTGTGGACCCAGCTCCTATATATAGTAAGTGAACCATATTTGACTGTGTGACAATTGGGACTACTTCCCATGTCTGTTCCTCTGAACCATATCCTATTTTTCTCCATCCTGTTGGTGCCTGAATTGACTGTCAGTTAATTTAGGAATTTTCATGCAGGCTCCTTCCCAAAAGATCCAAAAAAGTTCTAAGTTTTGGCACCCCTTCAGTGTTTTGCAGCATCCGCATCATCTTTCTTGAGGAAGGGGTCATCATGTTTTGTCCATCGGTGAAAGTTTTGTTTTTTGAGTGCTCCGATTGTGTCTTTGAACTTTCTGTTTGAACTTGAACCCTTTTCTTCAAGGTTCAAAGGTTCAATGGTTCATGGTTCAACGGTTTAGGGGCTTTGATTCCTTATTTTCCGTAAGTGAATCCTTTGCTCATCTATGTGATCCAATCGGTATGGTTGAACCACCACATTGAACCACCCGCTTGAACCCTTTTCTTCAAGGTTCAACGGTTCAAGGTTCAATGGTTCAAAGTTTTATGATTTTGGTCTTATCGAAGTGAGCGGTATCATTGGCGAGGGAAATTCATGTTGGGCCAATAGTTGAAGGTCTGGCCGACGGTGATATTAGTGTTCGACATGTTGGGGTGACAATGGTGCAGGTCTCCCCGACGGAGTATGTTTTGAGCCTTCGTCAATGTGACATGGAGTATTGGCCAGTGTTTTTTTTAGTTGCTCCGATGATGTGTGTCTAACCAATGGAAGCGAGGAGTTTGGCAATCAGGAAGACTTCGTGCTAGGTCTGGCCGAAGGAGGTGCTTTCGGTGTGACATGAGCTATCGGTGGATGAGTTTTTGGCTAACCTGACAGAGTTAGTCATGCCAACGAGGGTTTTGATGTGCCATCAGCACGACATAGACTATTGGGTGAGCGGGCAGGTGTTAGCCCGATGGCATTTGTTTGGCCGATGGATGTCTATCGGTGGGAGTTGTTATGTTGGCGAAGGAGTTTCATGCTAGGCTGACGGCGTTGGTCTGGCCGATGGCGAAGGATGTGTATATCAGGGTGACTAGCTCTATCGGCATAGGCATTTTGTTGTTCGCCGATGGCTTTGGTCATACCGACGAAGGGGGTGTGAAATAAGCATCGGCGTGACTTTTGCCTATCGGCGGGGAAGCTTTTGGGTTGGCCGATGGTAGTAGTCTGGCCGATAGGGGATTGCGATGGCTTCATCGGCGTAACACATGAGGTCAGCAGGAGATTTGTGGCCTTGGCTGATGGTGGTATTCTTGGCGATGGGCTTTTGGCCAAGGAACATGCGTCGAGCGTGGCAAAAGTGCTCGACACTTGGTATGCAAGTGACTATGCTTTTAAACTGCTGAGGGAGTCTTCGTGGCATGCATGTGGGATTAATCTCCTTGTATTATTTTGAACCTGTGGTGAAATGCATTTTGGTGGGAAACTTCCATTTGAAAGTTGCGATGGTTTTCTTGGTGGTTGCGGGTGGTTAAGCCATCAATGGTGACAGTGCTGAGGCGTGGGTGAGTTGTTGAACAGTCATGTACCTAATTTTTGGCATGAAGACTTCCAGTTGGCAACGCAGGGCTCGAGGTTTCTCCTGCCTACTGCATTGATGGCTTATGAGCGTCATTCCTTCTAAGATCTGTATCTGGTAGATTTTTGTCAAAAACATGTAATTAATTGCTAGAGGTACACTTTCTAGCCGATATAGGCAGACTGTGTTACCATTTTTTTTTGTTGTTGAAAGTTGAACATTTGGCTCTGTAATACAATACAGTTGGTTTTGGTTGCTCTGTGCAGCAAAACTTGTGAGTTTATGTATCTCCTGTTGTATGTTTTTTGCATGAATCCGCTGATTTCATGGTTAATCTTATATGAATAATGCTATGTTTGCATGTGTTGTGCTAATTCTATCTCTAGTGTTGCATGTATCTTTCTTCTGAGTCTAGGTATTCAAGGAATGTCTAAGATTCTAGAACATAGAATTCCTGTGTTGAATGTTTAATCTCTTAACTTCTACTCAAGGGGTAGATTAAATTGTTCTCAGATTGAATATTGGGAAGGATATACTACAATAGGGATGCCATAAGTATAGATAGCTTAACACTTTGTATTGGGAGATATCTGTAAGGCAGGTATCATATGTATCCCCCTGAAATCTAGTTTTAGTTGTTCATGCATATCATTCACAGGTGTATGTCTACTGACTCCAGGCCCTGGATAGGCACCAATCTTGCTTTGTGTTAGTGTTATATACCATGTCCAGCTTTGCATCAAAATATAAAATCATAATCAAAACTCCAAAACAACCATTAGGATAGTAGAATTAGTTTTAGGATCCAAGTCCTCTGTCTACAACTGCAAATAGGCCCAAAGCTAGCCCCTTTGCTCTTATCTTACAGTTTTGGTCTACTTACAGGAGGACTTATCTGCTTTCTGTCAGCATCCCAGCCTTTGTATGCATATCCTCATGGATGTTGAGTAGGGAATACCCCCCTAGGTTTTGCAGAGCCTGAAGAAGAAGAGGAGATAAAATATAGAGTCTATCTCCTACACTGTTGGCCCCTAGCCCAGAGATCCTGTTGATCATTGATGGCTACCTTGTAGGGAAATCTGGGAGTAAGCATTCAGTCTGGGAAAAAACCAACACATCCTAACCCGCTTTTCACCTTTTGCTTCATGAGATTGTCTGTCTCATGCTTTCTGCTGTCTTCCTGTCCAATCTCCTGAGGGGTTATCCTATCGTTAAACTTGTACCAGGGCAAACTGGGGCATGTATCACTGTCGAAAATTCTTATTCTGTGAAACAACGTGATAAAACACATTGCATCAAAGAGGGGCAAAATGTATACACCTAAAAATGACATGACTCTACTTAAATAAATATTTTAAATATTTATTTCACCTTCATATTCCTCTATCAATAAATAAATAAATAAATTTATTTATTTGATTCACTTCCTCTCATTTAATTAAATAAATTACATTTATTTAATTCACCTACATCAACTTTATTCTTCTAAAATAATTAAATAATTTTAATTATTTAATTAAATTTTAAAATCTCCACAAAAATAAAATATAATTAAATATTTTATTTGTTCCTCCAAATTATCTTCAAGTAATTAAATAAATCTATTTATTTAATTATGATTTCTTATCTTCTAAAAAATCTTCAATATCTTCTAAAAATAAATTCTTCTTGTCATACAAAAGCAAAAGTTGAGTTAAAGCAAATTTAAGCAACTTTGCTCTTAATTTAGAAAAATAAATTCTAATTTAAGAAAACAAAAAATCATCCTCATCAAGAAAGCAGTTAACTCAACAAATCTTCTTTTTGAATGACACATGTCCTTCTATTCGCGCATGTTCTCTTGAACATTCCCCTCCTTTGATCTTCTCATTTCTTCTCCACCATTGATCTTCTCTCACCCAACTCTATAAATACAACTCTATTCTTCTTCATTTCATATATCCATCTTTTGAGTAAACTTATGCTGTAGGAAATATAGCGCGCCATTGGCACACCCATCTCCATAGCACTTCACTATTATCCATTAATATTCCGTTTCAAGCTCATCTTCAAATACAACAAGTATTAGAGCCAACTTCTCCTTGTCATCTTGAGGAATCGAAGCGAGGAAGCAAGCTTCTTGAGGGCCAATCTTCATCACATCAATATCAAGAAAGAAAAGGCGAACAATGGAAGTCAAAAGGTAAAGGTTATAAGTATCTCTCATTGTTATTTTAAATCTCCTTTTCCCTTCATATTTCATTGATGTTTGGGTTTTTAATATTCAATTGATTATCCCATTTTTACCCTTACATGATCCTCATAGGAGGATGGAGACGTTCATAACCAAGAATAAAGTGCACCAAGTGCACTTGGAGGATTACTAGGTAGATTTCCCAGATGATGTGCAGGTTAGAAGAAGAAGCTACCAAAGGTTGACATTAAACTAGATCCAAACATTGGACTATTTTGATGTTCCTCCATAATTGCATGTTGATTTCCAAGGAGTATGAAGACAAAAAGATTTATAATGAGACCATCTCCACTCCTGATTGGAGCCAACCATAGGTCATCTTTATTGACCAAATCACAACTAGGGTCATGGAGTTACCAAAGAAATGGGTAGACCAACAGGTGGCTGCTCTGAAGGCCAAATGAGTGGCAATAACCATAGATAAGAAAAGAAAGAGGTAGGAGTTGCCTAAGAATGAATATGATGACTTCTTGACCCACAAGAGGAATTATACGGAGACCAAGAAGGCTAGGAAAGCTTCATCCAAGGAAGCTAAAGACGTTACTAATAGGGGGGTCACAATAGCTACAAGGCCATCCCCACAGAAGGAAAAGAATCTAGTCCCAGATGTCACAATAACCTAGAGGCAACTGGAACAACTTGTATATGTAGGAGAGCCTAGGGTTTTCTATCAAGATATGGAAGTAGAGGAGGATGAAATACACTTGATAGAGAAAGGGAAAAGTCAGGATATGTGGTAAGGAGCCAATATCCCAAAACAAAAAATAGGACAAGCACCAGCAATGAGAGGCTCTACCAACAAATAGCTAGATGTTCTACTGAAAGGGCAAGGAGGTGAGGGGCTTACTAAGATGGAATAGATTCTTGCCTCCTAGCAACATGCAGTAGAAAGAGATGCAAAATCTATGGTGCTAAAGAGTAAGAGGGATGTGGAGACAACACCCAAAAGGTTGCAACATGATGTCCCCATCCCAGCTATTGTAAAGTTTAAAACTGAATTAGTTGAAGATGCTGGAGAAGAAGAAAGAAAGCAGGTGAATGATCCTTCCTTATCACTAGATCAAACTATTGATCTCACTAATGATGAGGTGATAAGGGAGGTGATGTCTAATCCTCTAGAGAACGTGAAAAAGAACATGACATTAACTCCTCAAGGCATGCCACATGCATAAAAGAACATTAGAGATGAGGATGAAGTTGAAAATCTTGAGGCAATGGCTAGGAGCATAGGCCTAGATGGGTTAATAGGCATAGTCACCAGTCTAGTAGTCATTGACTTATTATATGATGGGGGTGATGAGGAAGAAAAAGATAAAGTCATGGATGATGTGCACAATGATGATAAAGACACATATGTAAACATGGAAGTACACACATAGGTGCCTCCATAGCATAATGTCCAATAAATTGAAGAGGGACATGCTGAGGTAAAAGAGAAGGAACAAAAAATGTCAACATTTAGACAAATAGGTCCAATGATTATATCTGGATCCTAGGATCCAAAAAATATAGGAATGTTACCATCTAGACATGAAGGTCCATAGAGTGGAGGTAACAAGGAGAATATAGAAAAGGTAGATACTAGTGGTGACAAAAGTACACATTAGGATGTCCAAGGTCCTGGTCACCAAGGACCTGATATAGATAATCCTTTACCTCAGAATGATCAGCATGTACAAAAACAAACTACAGAACCACATAAGGATGTGCATGTTGCTACTAAGAAACAAGATGAGGATGTTCAGATGCATGTTCCTGATTAGCAAGAACCAAAAAAGGAGATATCAAAGGATCAGGATACGGCATCCAGAGATGCTACAC
The DNA here is from genome assembly GCA_027924645.1 of Cunninghamia lanceolata. Taxonomy (NCBI): domain Eukaryota; kingdom Viridiplantae; phylum Streptophyta; class Pinopsida; order Cupressales; family Cupressaceae; genus Cunninghamia; species Cunninghamia lanceolata. Next base: position 37,871,624 of record BSBN01000084.1, on the reverse strand, counting down.
AAGATCATGCTCAACAGCAAGTGAATAAAGAGGTTCCCACTGATGGGAAACAATAGATTGTAGATGAAGACATTCCAAGAGAGAAGAATGAAGATGCACAAGATGCTCACATTAAGAAAATAAGCTAGAAAGAGCGAATGCCTAGTGCACCACATTGGCTTGCTCATGAGGTAAATCCACCTCCAGCAATTGATTCATCAAAATTTGATATTTCTTCATTATTTTCACTTGAGGTTGCAAAAGCCAAGTGTAGGGCAAGGGCCACTTCCACAATAAAGAGAGACCCAGTTTCAAGAAAGAGGAAAACTCAAATAGTTGTGCCTATTGTAGATAAGGAAAAGGGAGAAATACGTGCTAGTGAGTTCTAGGTAACCACTGTTGACCTGGGATACACTACTATTGAATAAGAGGGTCAGGAGGCCAAGGAGAGTATAGATGCATTGATTGCATAATAAATAAGGTTGAGGCTAAAAACTAGGACTACAAAGACCAAGTTGCATAGATGCAAGCTTTTAGCAAGGGATTGGTAGCACCAACAAATGTTCCTATCACAACCTCTACATCTCTGGCAATAGTATTAGAACAGGAAATAACTGGGCTAGATATGCAAAAACATCAAGCCAATGTACTGAATAAGTGGTTTGAACCATTTCTATAGGATGGAGAAGAAGAAGTTAAGACTTCACTATCTAATTGGGACATGTTGAGTAATATGAAGAGTAGGGCCAATAAATTGAAGAAGGAAATAGGCCAAAGGTTGATAAGGAGTGCTTAGGATCTAAATACACTGAAAAGTATGAGAAAATATGACATTAACACCCTCATGACAAAGAAGATCCTGACACCTCAAACACTGCCTCAGATGGACACATAGTTCAACGATATAAGGTTTGATATCAACATGTTGAAGAGATGTAATTCAAAGGTAACTGATGTTAGTGTAAAAGCACATGATCTTTTGTCTGATAAGTTTAGGATTTTGGAGATTTTGGAGAGAAAATTTGAAGGAAAAATAGAGAATCAAGATGAAGACTTTGCAATAAAAGTATTTAGAGATAACTTTAGCTCAACTATAGAGGATCCTATCCAGCATTTCTTAGAGGACACTATTAATCAAGCTATGATCATGAGGTCCAAGATTGATGCATATAACAAGGAATTGGTAGTAGGACTAATAGATGGATATCTCTAAAGGAGCAGTTGAAATCTCAAGAGCATGCAGCTGAAAAGGCTAAGATACAAGGTAGAGAGGAGATCAATAAGGTCCTTAGAGCATATGAGCTTATGCAATGCATTGGATGCTGCAAAATAGAGGAACCATCCATAGACGAGGAATCAGATGGAAATGTAGGGGAGGGCTCACTACTGACAACCTAGTGAAGGGGTTGGTTACTTTAAATGATAAGGAACACTTATGTTATGTCATCAGGAATTGTTGATAAGCTATCAACAAGGGATTAAAATGTAGAATGAATGAAGACCATTATTTGAAGGTTCTAGACTTTTAATTGTTTTTCTAGGGTTTAACAAGCCTTAAACAAATGAAACCTTTGGCAGAAAATGCATAAAAATGCAGGTTCTAACATGGATGACTCATTTATTTTAGCCAATGGTGCAACACATAGCATTCTTTGGCTTTGATGAGATCTATGTGATAAGCAAATCATTGGATATATTTTTCTTATGATCAATGGTTCAAAAACTTTGATGCCTCATAGAGAAATATGGGACCCATTGTCTCTAACTTGGCATTAAACAACCAATGACACAATAAAGGAAGTGTACCAGTTTTGTAGCTTTGAAATGTTGTATGGTTGTGCCAAGTGTCTCCTCCATATTCCTTCCTCAAGTGGCTTCTATTTTGTTTAATTAAGTTGGACCCACTCGCTCTCTAAGTCATCATTGTTAACCAATGGAGCAACACTTAGTAAGTGTTAGCACTACCATCCTTGAAATTATGCATAGTGTTGCCACATGTCCTAGAGAAATCCTCAGTGCATTGCTTTTGGATTTTACTTTTAGATGACCCACTTTGATGATGACTCATACCTTTCAACCAATGGCACAATAGGAAGACTATGTCAATTCTACCATCCTTGAAATTGTGTGCGATATCGCCACATTGCATTGAGGAGGTGCCGAACATTTTCTTTTTTAAATAAATAAGGGGCCCACCTTGAAATTGACTTAGCACTACTTCAACCAATGGTGCATCAGGGAGAATGTGTTAGACCTATAACTTTAAAATGATGCATGTTATTGCCATATGGAACCATCACATACCTTTATATCTACGGTTTCGTGGTCCTTTTTTTTCTGATGGCTCTTTATTAACATGAGTCCCACCAAACATTAACTCAAATATTTTTGACAAACAACACAACCTTTAAACTTGTTAGAACTAACAATAATTAAACCTTGTGAAATGCTTACACGTGGCAACCCATGTGCTCAAAATTGACTTCATGTCACAAGATTCTTGAAACAAGTTGTCACTTGACTCCCAATTTGAAACAAAATGTGGAGTAGAGCTCTACAAGTGTCTTGTCAGACCTTGCTCTAAGATTAATCCATGTATGCCATGTCATATGATCTTGGCAGTGGCTAAGATTCAAATAAAAATCCCCAATTTATTACACAAAAAATCAAGCCTCTATTTTTTCCAGTTGTCCAATGCATAGGCAATGATCCATATTTATCATAGGTCATTTCAATCATATTAATATCTCCTCATAGAACCCAAGTGGTGGCAAGCATTGAATTTTTTGTTCATCTCCAAAGGGTAGATCTCTCGACAACAACATTTGAAGTATAAACATTAATAACTCCAAAAGAATGATTATTAATGTTGAAAAGAGCCCACAACACTTGGTTGGTGGGATTACATCTCTAATCAACTAAGTTTTGATGCCACATAGTAGAGAGAAAGGTGACAACACCACACGAATCAACTTCATGATTACTACAAAAAAAATGACAAGAACGGCAAATGACAAGCTATAGAAAGTAAAAAGCTAGAAATTATCTTAACCTCTTGCAAATAGATAATGTCTAGACTTATAAATTGTAGTTAAGCATCTGGAATAGAATGCTTCTATATGGAAGGTATGTCAAAAGTTGAAGGTTACAAGAGACATAATTCATAAATGAGTGTCGAGAGTCATCTCCTTGTTATCTAGCTCATCAAGAGTATAATAACTATTATGTAGGAGAGCTTCATTTGAATCAAATATACCTATCTGAAAGAAAACATGGACATGTCAACATTTCCCTAGCACATGGTCTCCCTCTTCTTATCACCCTAGTAGGCCATGGGACCTCCACTACACAACTAGAGGGGAAGCATGTAGGGTAGTGTTGGTTGGTGGTTGAGATAATAATGATATTGTTATAAGATATTGCACAAATTTTGTCTCACCAGATGTCTCCCTGAGAGGAGAGATTAGATTTCACTGAATTTAGATTTTTTGAAACATTTTTTGAATTTTGTCCCCCAAAGATTGAGGAAAGATTAGGGGAGGGTCATTATCACTAAAGTTTTTGCTTTGCAACTAACCACTATAGACCAATCTTCCTCTATTTTTGTAGGAGGCGGCACCCAAAAGTGAGTTGTGTGGAAGGTTTAGGATGGAGAGAAGCAAAAGGGTAATCCTAAATCTTATGTTCAAGAGATTGACCATGGTAACAAGTATTTGGTAAATTCAGATAAAGAACGTGTTGACCATATCTCATCTATCCAATCTAGATATCCACATTGTCCTTTAAATATTTGGAGAGATCTGCTTCAACATAGACTTTCCACTAAAGATGAGTCAAATAGAATCATTTTGGTTTGACACATACCACAAAGCTTAAAAAGGAAGCTATTTGTCTCAAAAAAATCTATCATGGGAAGGGCAACCCTAGAAAACTCAACTTAGACAAGGATCCAAAAGCCTTCTCATTAAGAATGACAAAGTCTTGAGTCCAAGGTGTGAAAACTAACAAAAAAGAATGGACAAGACAAGGGCCACAATTGAGAATAACCTCAAGATGGTAGGCTTTAGCGAAATGAAAAAGAAAGAAACCTTTAGTAAGGTTTTGCATGGATTTAAGGAAAATCCCATGTGGGACCTGAGCCTTGTTTACCTAATCTTCAAGCATGCTTTCAAGGGGGACCTTTCCTACAAAATACCCTATTCAGGTAAAATTACCTCACCATCAGCATGCATTATCAAATTCAAGAATGGGAAGAATAACATCTAGGGGTATTTTAGGGGATGTTCCTTGTGAAACACCTTGGGAAACATCTTCTTGGGTCACTTGAACGAGGGTGGCATTGTTACCCATAGTGATGCAGGAGCATCCTAGGTTGTAGAGCAATCTTGCATCAACAAAAGATATTTGTATTCTTTCTTTTCTTTCATTTCCTATTACAGTTTAGTAATTCATAGTTCAACATTTTCTACTGTATTTTGCTGCATCTTCATATCAGAGCTCGTGGAGTAGGACTTAGCATCTACATAGCATCATCTACATCATATCAAGATTTCAAGTGATATGGACTTGTTTCCTGAGAGTTATCACTATCAGAAGTTCATTAGTATTTCATAGAGTAGAGCATTCATACAGCCAGTTGAAGGAGAAGGTTTGTGGAGCACTTATGTGACTTGCAGAGCCAAATGGAACATCATACATGACACATAAGGATTAGATAGACTTTCCTTGAGGACTGCACCAAGTTTCATTCATTTATAGAGAAATACCACATGATTACAGGCCAACCTACATGTTTCTACATGTTTCTTCATTTATTGAAGATTGTAACCTCTTATGGTTGATGCAAAGGATTTCATGAGCATGAAGATGATATATATAGATCTCTTAGATGCATTAGGGAGTCAGTTAGTGATCATGATAGTCTAGATAAGGTATTTTATTCTGGGCAGGCACTTCACTATCATATCTTTTATTTCTATTGTATCTTGGAAAGCAGGCCTGTGAGCCCTTTGATTGTAGCCTACATGTTGCCGGCATATGAGCATTGTAATCTTCCATTGCATTCTATTATTGTGTTGTTTCCATTGTGTTTACTCTAGCTGCATGGTTTGGACAGTTCATTCTTTGGACCCTCCTACCATGATTGCACCAAGTGGTATCAAAGCGAAGTTTTGAATCCTTTGGGAAGTGAAGGCATTCTAGAAGATCTTGTGCTGAACAGAGTGCCAATATAAAAAAGTCTACTTGTGTTTATCAATAGAGCGTCGATTGTGAGGCAGTTGCTACCTTGTAGTCAGATCACCAAATTGAGGTAGTTGCACCAGATCCTAGGAAGAGATGCCACCAAGGAGGATGCTTGATATGACCAATGCTGCTGGAAGAATGGAAGAGATGATAGAGATGATGAGGACAATTAAAGTTAGACTAGATGTTGTAGAATAAGATAGAAGAAGAGGACTAAACCCTAGACATGAAGACGAAAGTGATGATGATGAATTTCAAGCTGCTGACCAAAATCAAGAAACCCTAGAAGAAGAAAAATTAGATCAGGTGAAGATGCTGAAATCTATTTCTAAGATGGGAAAGAGACCTAGAGTGGAAGTACCAAACTATACTAGAAATTTGAATCCTAAGCAATTGATTGACTAGATAAATGACTTGGAGGAATATTTTGAATATGAAGAAATTGAAGATCCGGAGAGAGTGCTTGATTTGCAAAAACTAAGTTGAATGGACATGTTATTTTGTGGAATAAGTTCAATTGGATAGAAATAGGAGAGGAAAAGAGAATATCATAAAATGGGATAGGATGGTGACAAAGTTGAAGAATCAGTTCATACCTGCTGACTATGAGTTGGAATTGTTGAAGAGATTGCAAAACCTAAGGCAAAAGGAGAAATCTATGAAGGAGTATGCTGAAGAATTTCATAAGATGATCATAAGGACTAGACATAGTGAAGCAAGCAAGGAGAAAGTGGAAAGATACATAAATGGATTGAGGATGAACATTTAAGAACTAAGTTTGGTGAGGATGACAAAAGTAGAAGAAGCACACCAGTTTGCATTGAAAGTTAAAGAAAAGTTGAATAAGAAGCAAGGACAAAGATAGAGGGGTGGAGGAGGCAAACTTCAAAGAGGTAGAACATATTCTGAAGGAGAAAGATCATATGCAGAGCAAAACAAGGAAAATAGTCCATACTGTAAGAAGGAAGATAGAGATAACAGTTCATATTGGAGAGATGACAAAATTTTCTACTGCAATAGCAGAGGGAATCATAATTCTTACCGCAATGAAGGATATAGGAGATGAAAGAGGGTTTGATAAACAATTATTCAAAGGAACTTGTTTCAAGTGTGGAGGTGAAGGACAGAGCATTTGAATGTCATCAAGGAAGTATAAGAAAGAGGATAGAGAATAGTGCAAGAGCAGCTTATACGGAGGAAGAACCTGTTGGATCACCTAGTTTAATTGGAAAACTAGAGAAAGGAGAGTTATTAGTCATGAGAAGAGCATTAGTTCAAGAAGAGACAATTGACGAACCATAGTAAAGGAAAAGTTTGTTCTGGACCAAATGCAAATTAGGAGGTAAATGTTGTAAGGTTATCATTGATACTGGTAGTATTGATAATTTGGTTTTAGAGAAGATGGTAACTAAGCTGAACCTAGAGAGATTGAAAAAACCTATGCCCTACAAGATAGCATGGATTCAAGATGAGCACAAGGTATTGATGAGTGAACAATGTTTGGTGAAATTTCATATAGGATAGGAATAACAATGAGGTATTGTGTGATATCATGATGATAGATGTATGTCATATATTGTTGGGGAGACCATGGCAGTATGATAGAAAAGCTATACATGATGGGAGAAAGAATACTTGTACTATAACATCAAACGAAAAGAAACATATCTTGATACCTTTGGAAGATGAGCCTAAAAGTGAAGTATGTAGGAATGCTAGAATCTGTTTGGTAGATGGGAGGAAATTTTTGAATGGATTGAGAGATGAGAATATGTGTTTTGCTTTGATTCCAAAGAAGTGTGGAACCCTAAGTACAAAGAACACCACAACCAAATAAGAAGAACCACCACTAGACGAGATAATTGAATTGTTGACAAAGTACCAAGATATCATATCAAATAATGTGTCTGAAGGATTACCACCAATTCAGAGTATCAGTCATCATATGGACCTTATACCTAGAGCTAGTTTGCCTAACAAAGTAGCACACCGGATGACACCAATAGAGAATGCGGAGCTAAATAGACAAATATAGGAGATGTTGAGGAAAGGATCGATTAGATAAAGTTTAATCCCATGTGCAGTACCTTCAGTATTAGAATTGAATAAAGATGGAGAATGGAGGATGTGTATAGACTCTAAAGCAATAAACAAGATCACTGTTAAGTATAGATTTCCATTGCCAAGGATGGATGACATCATGGATTGTTTGAGTGGAGCAAAATATTTCACAAAGATAGACTTGAAGAGTGGATACCATCAAATCAAAATTAGAGAAGGAAATGAGTGGAAGACTACATTTAAGACAAATGAGGGATTGTATGAATGGTCAGTGATGCCTTTTGGATTAACTAATGCACCTAGTACTTTTATGAGGTTGATGAATGAGGTTTTGAAGAAATTCTTGGGTAAGTTTGTTATTGTATACTTGGATGATATACTAATTTTCAGTAAGACAAAGGAGGAACATTTGTGGCATATTATACAAGTATTGTAGAGGTTGAGAGAAGAGAAATTGTTGATAAACATCAAGAAATGTAGTTTCATGAAGAAAGAATTGGTATATTTGGGATTTGTGATTTCTGCGGAAGGATTGAAGATAGACCCTAAGAAAGTTAGAGCAATTGTTGAGTGGCCAACAACTATGAACATTGGAGAGGTAAGATCATTTCATGGATTAGCAAGTTTCTACTAGACGTTCATTAGAAATTTTAGTATAGTATGCACACCTATGATAGAGACAATGAGACGTGACAGAAAGGATTTCAAGTGGACATCAGGAGCAAATAAGAGTTTTGAATTGTTGAAGAAGAAAGTGATAAAACAACCAGTGTTAGCATTACCAGATTTTAAGAAAGTATTTCAAGTAGATTGTGATGCCAGTGGAAATGTGATAGGAGCAGTGTTAAGTCAAGAAGGGAGACCAGTAGCATGTTTCAGTGAAAAGTTGAATGATGCAAGGATAAGATATTTAGTTTATGATCAGGAGTTCTATGCCATAATTCAAGCCTTGAAGAAGTGGAGACATTACTTGTTGCCTAAGAAATTTGTGTTGTACACTAATCATCAAGCTTTGTTGTATTTGAATAGTCAGGGAAAGTTGAATCAAAGACATATGAGATAAGTAGATTTCATGCAGAGGTACACCTTTGTATTGAATCATAGGAGTGGGAAGTCAGATAAAGTTGCAGATGCATTGAGTAGAAGAAGAAATTTGATGACATAGATAAGGGTAGAAGTATTGGGATTTGAAGAACTTAAGCACATGCATGAAGAAGATCTTGATTTTGCAGAAGCATGGAAAGCATGTAAGGAACCTCTTGTGAAAGATAGAAGTAAGTGGTTGGGCTATTTCATTTAGGAGGATATGTTGTTCAAAGGAAATTAGTTGTGTATACCTAGGAGTTTAATGAGAGACAATTTGATCAAGGAGAAACATAGTGGTGGATTGGTAGGACATTTTGGAATTGATAAAATAGTAGCCTTGGTAAGTGAATGTTACTTTTGGCCTCAGATATATAAGGATGTGAGGAAATTTGTTCATAGATGCAGAGTATGTCAAGTTGCAAAAGGAAGTAGTCAGAATACTGGATTGTACAAAGATTTGACAGTACTGGAGAGACCTTGGGAAGACATAAGAATGGATTTCATATTAGGTTTGCCAAGAACATAGAGGGGATGTATGATTCTATATTTGTAGTAGTGGATAGATTTTCAAACATGTCACCTTTCATTCCTTGTAAGAAGACAAATGATGTAGTACATGTTGCTGACCTATTTTTCAAGGAGATTGTGAGATTGCATGGATTACCTAAGAGTATAATTTCAAACAAGGATACAAGATAAATTGGATATTTTTGGAGGACATTGTCGAAGAAGATGAAGACAGACCTAAAGTTCAGTTCATTATTTCATCCATAGACAGATGGACAAACAAAAGTGGTAAATAGGAGTTTGGGTAACTTTCTAAGGTGTTTACTAGGAGACAAGGCAAGAAATTGGAATCTAATTATACCGCAAGCAAAATTTGCATACAATAATTCATTGAATAAGAGCACAGGAAAGACACCATTTGAAGTTGTGACAGGATACAACCTAGAGGAGTTGCAGAGTTGAGAGATATTAGTATGGAGAATAAGAGAAGTGTAGAGTCAGAAGAATTTGTAGGATATATGGAGACACTACATAATCAAGTTAAGAAGCATTTGGAGGAGATGAATAGTAAGTAAATGGAGAAAGTAGATGAGAAGAGGAGACATAAAGAATTCTAATTTGGAGACGAAGTAATGGTATATCTAAGAACAAAGATATTTCCAGTGGGGACATACAACAAGATGAAGATGAAGAAGTTTGGACCATGTAAGATTCTTAGGAAATTTGATTCAGGGAATGCATATGAAGTGGAGCTACTAGAGACATTTGGTATATCACCTAAATTCAACAGTGCAGACCTATATTATTATCATGAGGGAGAGACAAGAGATAGCATTGAAAATGGATTGAAGAATCAGTTACCTCAGCAACAACCAGAGTAGATAGAGGACATCTTGTATAGTAGAATTAGACGTAGTACCAGAGGTAAGCAGTATAAAGAGTATTTCGTTAAGTGGAAAGGAAGACCAAAAGAGGATTCATCATGGATATCTCAGGCTGAGGTAGACCACCTTGGTTTTCCTCTAGCCCCAACAAAGTGAGGGACTCACTTTTTCAACAACCTTGAGTGTCTGATGCAAGAGCATCATAGGTTGCAGAGTAATCTTGCATCAACCAAAAATATTTGCATTCTTTCTTTTCATTCATTTCTAGTTGTAGTTCAGTAATTTATAGTTTAGCATTTTCTACTACATTTTGGCGTTTCTTCATATCAGAGCTCACGGAGTAGGACTTAGCTTCTACATAGCATCATCTACATCATATGAAGATTTCAAGTAATTTGGACTAATTTCTTGAGAGTTATCTCTATTAGAAGTTGGTGCAATCACTGTTACGAGGGTCCTCAAAGAGAATGGTCCAAACCATGCAGCTAGAGTAAACATAATGAAAACAACTCAAAGATCTAAAGCAAATGCAGTTTCAATCATTTAGTTTATCATAGAAATCAAATACAAATCAGCTGACAACATGTGGGCTTACAATTAGGGCTCACAGGCTTGATTACAGAATATTAGAATATGCCCAAGATATAGCTTTGAAGCTCTTTCGCAAAGAATCCAAACTATGAACTTATGCTAATGATCATCACTATGTGAATCTCTTTCCTCCTAAGGATCTATTACATCAATATATATCATCTCCAAAAAATTAGATTCCTCTGCGTCGGCTAAGGAAGGTTACAAACTCCAATGAAGAGGTGGAACATATGTACGCAGCTAGGTCAGACCTAAATGAAAAGAATTCCTCCGTAAATGAATGGAATGAGGTGTAGATCTCAGTGAAACATTAGCCACAAACCAAACAACATGGAATGATGTGTTATTAAGCTTCAAAGGTTGTGAAATGCTCTATAGGCCTTCTCCTTTAGATGATTATCTGAGACTGTTATGATGCTCTATTTTGAGAAAATAATTAGTCTTCTGATAGTGATAGCTTGCCAGTAACCGATCTAAATGCTCTAAAAATTGGATATGATGTAGATGAATGTGTATAGATGTTAAGTCCAGCTCTGCAAGGTTTGAAATGCACCTACAGTACAATGTGGACCAAAATATAGAAACTGCTACTAAATGAACTGCCCAAATTAAACAGGAAAATGAAAAAGAAACAAACTAAAATGCAAATGTCTTTTGTTGATGTAAGATTTCTCTTGAACCAGGGATGCTCCTACATCATACATCTAGGGTTATTGAAAAAGTGAGTCCCTCACTTTGTCGAGGCTAGAGGGTAACCAGGACAGTCTACCTCAACCTGAGAAATCCATGATGAATCTTCTTCCAGTCTTCCTTTCCACTTCACAAGGTATTCTTTATATTGTCTTACTCTAGTATTGTGTCCAACTCTGATGTCCAAAATATCTTCAATCTATTTCGGCACTTGTTGTGGTAACTGTTTCTTCAAGTCTTCTACCATGCTATCATTGAACTCTGCTTCTTGATACTAGTATAGGTCTACAATATTGAAAATAGGTGATATACCCAATGTCTTCGGTAACTCTACTTCATATAAATTTCCTAAATCAAATTTCCTAAGTATCCTACAAGGTCCAAACTTCTTTGATCTTCAATTTGTTATATGTTCCAACTAGAAATCTTTCTTTTCTCAAGTACACCATCACTTCATCTCCCACTACAAATTCTTTGTGCTTTCTCTTCTCATCTGCCTGCTCCTTATACTTGTTGTTCATCTCCTCCAAATGCTTCTTCACCTGATTATGCATTGTCTCCATATGTTCTGCAAATTACTCTACTTCTGTACTTCTCTTGTCTCCCATACTGATATCTCTCAATTCTACTACTCATCTAGGGTTTATTGCGGTAACAACTCAAAAGGTGTTCTTCCAGTACTCCTATTCACTGAATTATTGTATGCAAACTCTACTTGTGAAAGAATTAAATCCTAGCTTCCTGCCTTCTCTCCAACCAAACATCTCAACATGTTTCCTAAACTCCTATTCACTACTCTATCTATCCATCAGTCTGTGGGTGAAATGCCAAACTAAATTTCAAATCTGTCTTCATCTTCTTCCGGAGTGTCTTCCAAAAGTACCCAAGAGATCTTGTATCTCTATCTGAAATTATGCTCTTAGGTAATCCAATCAATCTCACAATCTCCTTGAAAAATAGGTCAGCTACATGTACTACATTAGTTGTCTTCTTACAGGGTATGAAATGTGCCATCTTTGAAAATTTTCCCACTACTACAAATATTGAATCATGTCCTCTTTGTGTCTTCGACAATTCCATTACAAAATCCATGCTTATGTCTTCCTAAGGTCTCTTTGGTACTGTCAAAAGTTTATACAATCCAGTATTCTGACTACTTCCTTTTGGAACTTGACTAACTCTACAACTCTACACAAATTTGCTAATATCCTTATGTATTTGGGGCCAAAAGTAATTCTCTCTTACCAAAGCCATTGTCTTATCAATGCTAAAATGTCTGGTCAATCCACCACTATGTTTCTCCTTGATCAAATTAGCTCTCATTGAACTTCTAGGTATGCACAACTGATTTACTCTGGATAACATATCTTCCTAAATGAAATAATCCAACCACTTGCTCATATCTGTCTCAATAGGTTCCTTACATGCTTTCCAAGGTTCTACAAAATCAAGATCTTCCTCATACATGTTCTTCAATTCTTCAAATTCCAACACCTCAACTCTCATCTCTGTCAACAAGTTCCATCTCCTACTCAATGCATCTGCAACTTTGTTTGATTTTCCACTCCTATGCTTCAACACTAAAGTATAACTCTACATGAACTCTACCCATCTTATATGTCTCTAATTTAACTTACCTTGACTGTTCAAATATTGCAAAGCTTAATGATCTGTATACAACACAAACTCATTACGCAACAAGTAATGTCTCCACTTCTTCAAGGCTTGAATTATGGCATCAAAATCTTGATCATAAACTAAATATCTTCTGCTCACATCATTCAACTTCTCACTAAAATATGCTACAGGTCTACCTTCTTGACTCAACACTACTCCAATTGCATTCCCACTTGCATCACAATCTACTTGAAATACCTTATTGAAATCCAGTAATGTCAAAATAGGTTGCTCTATCACCTTCTGCTTCAAGAACTCAAAACTCTTATCTGCTCCTAATGTCCATTTGAAATCTTTTCTCTCACTTCTCATTGTCTCTATCATAGGGTTACAAATTGAACTAAATTTTTTGATGAACTTTCGGTAGAAACTAGCCAATCCATGAAATGATCTGATTTCTCCAATGCTCTCCAGTGTAGGCTATTCAACAATTTCTCACTTTCTCAAGGTCCATCTTCAATCCTTTCGCAAAAATCACAAATCACAAATACACTAGTTCATCCTTCATGAAACTACACTTCTTGATGTTCATTAGCAATTTCTCTTCTCTCAACCTCTGTAATACTTGTCTAAGGTGCTACAAATGTTCTTCCTTTGTCTTACTGAAAATCAAGATGTCATCCAAATAGAAAATCAGGATGTCATCCAAATATACAATAACAAACTTACCCAAGAATCTCTTCAAGACTCCATTCATCAATCTCATGAAAGTACTCGGTGCATTTGTCAATCCAAAAGGCTGTTAGATTCAAGATAGACAACTAAGAGGGGGGGTGAATCAGTTGTCCAAAACTTTCTTCCAATTAAACATTTAAATCCACTTTGTAATTTAGCAACATAACAATGAATCAATCATGGAAATATAATGCATTAAATTAAGAGCAGAAACACATTAACATAAGAGACACCAAGATTTTGACGTGGAAAACTCAGTTAAGGGAAAAACCACAGGGTGACTAACCCAAGATTGTATTCTCTATTAGAAGAATAGAAAGAACAAAATGGCACATGCCAATTAGGGATCACTACCTGAGCACACTGCTCACAAGAGGCTCACTACCTACAAGAGACACACTATCTACAAAAGAATAAGTATCACATACTTGAACTGAAGAATAGCATCTTCACCATGCTTGAGTCAGTTCCATTTAAGCCTAAAAATTCTATTGTCTTTCACTCTCCTCCTCTCTACAACACTCTAATCTCCACAAGACACCTTTGAAATGACTTCACAACTCTCTATTTATACAAGACATCGACTTAGGGATAATCATTCAAGTCAGCATACATTACAGAGAAAATACAAAGATACAATATGACTAACTACAAAAAGACTTCATACAGATCAACACATTGTCGGCCATACAGATTTGAGACTTCAGTCTTCCTTTAGGAACACGCCAATCTTCACATAACATCTTCAAGATCATTCGCAGGATGTACAACTGATCCGATTAGCTTGACTTAGGAAGAACACCATCTTTCGGAAGTAATTCTTCAATTACGAGCTCAAACTCCAATGCAAACCGCCAACACAAACTGGACATGATCCAAAGACCTCCACAAGCTTGCCTAAATCACTGAGAACATCCAAACTACATCTGCTTACTGAAATCCTTATCTCATTCATCTAGAACCTCAAGAACATAGTCTGTCATCACTGTCACAATAAAATAGATGCTTGCATACCCCCAGACCGAACAAATTGAGTTGTCAATTGACATTGACTTCCTAAACACTCCCTCAAATCCACAGAATAGGATATTGCATTTTTGGATCTCACCGGACCTATCTGTGCCACTCTGTCACCTCTGAACACCTGCCGAAACTGGTTTAACTTGAGCAGCCATAACTTCTTTAGATCTTCATGCAGACCTCTGAAATCTTTACTATATCATCTCAAGGCACATATTTACAAACCCTTTGAAGCGTATCCTCTGATCTTCATTTTATCTAGGATCTTTAGCTCACTGTCTTCACTATTCTTCTTTGTTCCTCAGCACACAGCTCATCCAATCCTTATCATTAATGCAATAGGAGTATGTTGACATCAATGACAACACCGATTAGGCCCATACTTGTAACAATCTCCCCCTTTGTCATTGATGGCAATATATGATGTGAAAAATTGTTTTGACCATCAAGACAAGAACTTTTTCTTTGTTGACACAACTCCCCCTATTACTAACAACCATTCACATGTCTTCTCTTCCTTTATTGCTCCCCCTTTGATCAGAAACCACTTTTTTTTCACATGTCTTCTCTCCCCCTTTGACATCAATGGCAAAGGGAACATACTTGCAACTCCAGCACTTTAGAATCATACTAGCTGCTCCCCCTGAGTAGCAGCTTCCCAAACATCAATCCGGACCTCAGGATATGACTGTGAGATCCACCAGTTTGATGCACATCAGTGCACCTTAATTAAGAATCGAAGGGGTAATAACCCCTAACTTCTCCCTGAGATACTCAAAAGAATCCTTAGGAAGAGGTTTAGTAAAAATATCTGCAATCTGATCCTTGGAAGGTACAAACTCCAATCTAACTTGATTCTTGTTCACTTGCTCTCTCAAAAAGTGAAACTTGATGCATATATGTTTGGTCTTTGAGTGCAACACCAGATTCTTTGAAATATTTATTGCACTTGAATTATCACAGAAGATTGTGGTAGGTTCCTCATACTCCACTCCCATGTCTCTTAGCATTTGCTTCATACACAAAACTTGAGTGCAACTACCTTCTGTTGCAATATATTCTGCTTCTGCAGTGGATAGAGATATTGCCTATTGTTTCTTACTCAGCCAAGAAACCAATCTCTTTCCCAAAAAGAATGCTCCACCACTGGTACTCTTCTGGTCATCCACATCTGTATATGCATGAAGAGAGAAATTATGATCTCTAGGATACCACAAACCATACTCAACTATCCCTTTTAGATACCTAAAAATCCTCTTGATTGCCATGACATGAGATTCTCTGGGATCAGCTTGGAATCTAGCAACAAGACCAACAACATTCATAATATCAGGTCTAGTTTGAGTGAGATACAACAATCCTCCAATCATTGACCTGTACTTTTTCTGATCAGCCTTAGGAGAGTCATCATCTTTGCTCAATTTACATCCGGTTGCCATGGGAGTACTCATTGGCTTTGAGTCTTCCATCCCAAATTTTCTCAACAATTCTTTCACATATTTAGTCTGAGAAATAAAGATTCCTTTCTTAGTTTTAATGATTAGCAGACCCAAGAAGAAATTCATTTCCCCAAGCATGGACATCTCAAATTCACTTTTCATTTGATTTGCAAAAATTTTGCACGTACTATCTCTTCCTCCAAAAATGATATCATCAACAAATACTTCAACAATTAAGATGTTTTCATGATCATTTTGAAGTACAAATTAATGTTAGCAGTACCTTTGTTGAAACCAATCTCCAAAAGATGCTTATCCAGTCTTTCATACCAAGCTCTTGGGGCTTGCTTCAGTCCATACAGTGCTTTCTTCAACTTGCAGACCATATCACCATGATCAGACAATTGAAATCCATCTAGTTGCTCAATGTAAACTTCTTCTTCCAAGTCTCCATTCAGAAATGCAAACTTGACATCCATCTGATATACCTTGAAATCCTTGAAGGCAGCAAAAGCAAGAAATAATCTGATTGCTTCAATTCTTGCCACCGGAGCAAAAGTTTCTTCAAAATCAACTCCTTCTATTTGAGAGTAACCCTTGCAGACCAATCTGGCTTTATTTCTAATTACTTCACCAACTTCATTTAGTTTGTTCCAAAAGACCCATTTGGTTCCAATCACATTCTTGTTTCTAGCTCTAGGAACAAGATCCCAAGTGTGATTTTTTTCAATTTGCGTTAGCTCTTCCTCCATTGATTTAGTCCAGTTTTCATCATTGCAAGATTCATTCACCATCTTAGGTTCAATCTTTGAAATCAATCAATACTCTTCTGAATCTTGAGCAATCCTTCTTCTCTGTTTGTACACATTTGCTTTTATCACCTATGATCTGTTCTTTAGAGTGGTTTAGTCTTACATAACTCAGAATTTTGGGAGTTTCTTGCACTTTTGATTCTTGATCAGGCTCATTCAAACTTATCTCTTCTACCTAATTTACCAGATCAATCTGAATCTAAATTTTAGAAGGGGCTTGGACTCCTTGAATTGGAACATTATTCTGATCATCTTCATCATATTCATAAAACCTTGAGGGTTTTTCAATTCCTTCATCAACCTTCACATTTGTACTTTCTAGAATCTTCATTAGTCTCTTGTTAAAACACCGGTATGCTTTGCTTTGAGTAGAATAACCCAAGAATATTCCTTCATCACTTCTAGCATCAAATTTGCCTAGATATTCATCTCTTTTAATGCAACATTTGCTACCAAAGACTCTGAAATACTTCACAGTAGGAGTGATGCCAAACCAAAGTTCATAAGGAGTCTTACCAGTATTGCTTCTGATTTGAACTCGATTAAGAGTGTAGACTGTAGTGCTTACAGCTTCTCTCCAATAGATCTGAGGTACATTTGCTTCCATCATCATGGTTCTAGATGCTTCCTGCATGTTTCGGTTCTTTCTCTCCACTACTCCATTCTGCTGTGGAGTCCTAGGAGCAGACAACTATCTTTTTATTCCATGTTTCTCATAGAATTCTATGAACTCACTGGATGTGAATTCTCCACCTCTATTAGACCTCAGACATTTCAACTTTAATCTGGTTTCATTCTCTACCATAGCCTTGAATATTTTGAATTTCTCAAGAAATTCTAATTTTTCCTTCAGAAAAGTTACCCACATCATCCGAGAGTAGTTATCAATCAATAGTATGAAGTATCTATCACCTTGCACACTTCTGATTCTTGCCAGACCACATAGGTCAGTATGAACTAAGTCCAATAATCTGGTAGAAGATTGTTCTTTGCTTTTGAATGAGGTTCTACTCTTTTTACCCAACTGACACTCTTTGCACAAACTATTTGTAGGCTTCACCAATTTTGGAAGATCTCTTATAGCCTAAGAGTTGCTTATCTTGATGATGTTATCAAAATTCACATGACACATTCTCCTATGCCACAACCAACTTTGATCAATTTGAACAAATAAACAACTTTTACCAGTACCAACCAAATGGAAGATATTACCTTTAGTTTGAGTACCGGATGCAATCTCTATTTTGAAACTTTCAAAGATCTTGCATTTTCCATTCTTCAATCAGAGATCATAGCCTTTCTCCACCAACTGTCCAACACTAAGAAGATTGTGCTTCAATCCTTCAGCATACAGTACATTATCGGTTTTGTTCTTTCCATCAAAAGAAATAGTTCCTCTACCTCTGATTCTACCAGCAGAATTATCACCAAACTTTGCCACTCCTCCTTCATACCTTTCCAAATCTATGAACTTATTTTTGTCCCCTGTCATATGGTGGGAGCATCCACTGTCAATGACCCAATCATCCTTTTCTTCAACTTGGGCAGCCAGAGCTCTTTCTACAACTTTATGATTGATAGATTTAGAGGGCATTGGATCCTCTTCTTTGATGACAATAAACACCCAGTCACTTCTAGATTTATTTCCTGCTTCTGATTCATCATCTGTTACTCCTTGATTGTCATCATCTTCATGAACATAGTAACAATTCTTCTAGAACCTTGATTTGTTAGGATTTGGCCTTGAAAATCTTTCCAGACACCTTGAGGCAAAATGACCAATCTTATTGCAGTTAAAACACTTAAAAGGTAATTTCCCTTCATACTTACTAGATCCTCTTGGTAGTCTTTTTGCAATAAGGGATTCAAGTTGAGCTGTTTCAGCTTCTTCTTCTTCCAGGTCTTTTCTTGCTTTTTCATATCATGATAGTTTCCTTGAAGAGTTCTATCCCAGATCAAACCTTTGTTTTCCTTTTACAGAAGCACTAGCTTTGAATGCAGATTCAGTCTTGGGGGGGACATCTCCAAACATGGTCAATTCAAATGCAGCTAATTTACCAACCAATTGATCTCTTGTGACACTTGAATGGGCTCTGAATCCAATGGTAGCAACCTTGATTTTATAAGAAGTAGGAAAGGATCTGAGAACTTTGACAACAATCTCATCTTCATCCAAGACTCCACCAGCACATCTAATGCCGCAAACAAGCTCATTTACTCTTGGCATAAAAGTGGTGATATTTTCATCATCTCTCATCTTCAGATTTTTGAATTTTCCTTTTAGACTCTGTAGCCTGGCACATTTAACATACTTGTCTCCTTCATGCATAAGTTTCAGTTTTTCCCAAATCTCAAAAGTAGTTTGTAGGTCAACAACATTTGATAGCTCTGAATCAGACAAGGCACTTAGAAGAGCTTCTTTCGTTCGCATATTGTTTTTAGCATCTGTGATTTCAGTTGTGGTTTTTGGGCTATTCTGTGGGGGAGTATACTTCATTGTAGCCATGGTCCAGTACTGTATTCCCATACATTGCAAGTGACATTGCATGCGACTTTTTCAAAGACTAAAATTGGTTCCATCAAACTTTGGACTATCCTTCTTGTAGGATGACATCTTGGATCTCCTCAAGCAGTTAAGCTCTTTTAGAGGAACTTAGCTCTGATACCAATTGTTAGATTTAGGACAGACAACTGAAAGGGGGGGCTGAATTAGTTGTCCAAAACTTTCTTCGAATTAAACACTTAAATCCACTTTGTAATTCAGCAGCATAATAATGAATCAATCATGGAAATACAATGCATTAAATTAAGAGCAAAAACATATTAACACAAGAGACACCAAGATTTTGACATGGAAAACTTGGTTAAGGGAAAAACCACAAGGTGACTAACCCAATATTGTATTCTCTATTAGAAGAATAGAAAGAATAAAATGGCACATGCCAATTAGGGCTCACTGCCCGAGCACACTGCTCATAAGAGGCTCACTGCCTACAAGAGACACACTGTCTACAAAAGAATAAGTACCACATACTTGAACTGAAGAATAGCATCTTCATCATGCTTGAGTCAGTTCCATTTAAGCTCAAAACTTCTACTCTGCCTTTCACTCTCCTCCTCTCTACCACACTCTCATCTCCACAAGACACCTTTGAAATGACTTCACAACTCTCTATTTATACAAGACATCAACTTAGGGATAATCATCCAAGTCAGCATACATTACAAAGCAAATACAAAGATACAATATGACTAACTACAAAGAGACTTCACGTAGATCAACACACTATCAGCCATACAGATCTGAGATTTCAATCTTCCTTTAGGAACACGCCAATCTTCAAATAATATCTTCAAGATCATCTGCGGGATGTACAACTGATCCGGTCAGCCTAACTTAGGAAGAACACCATCTTCTGGAAGTAATTCTTCAATTGCGAGATCAAACTCCAATGTGGACCACCAATACAAACTGGACATGATCCAAAGACCTCCACAAGCTTCCCTAAATCACCAAGAACATCCACACTACATTTGCTTACTGAAATCCTTTTCGCCTTCATTCAAAACCTCAAGAACACAGTCTGTCATCACTGTCATAATAGAATAGATGCTTGCGGACCCCCGAACCCCGAACCAATTGAGTTGTCAATTGACATTGACTTCCTAAACACTCCCTCAAATCCGTAGAATAGAATATTGCATTATCTGTGTCACTCTGTCACCTCTGAACACCTGTCGGAACCAGTTTAACTTGAGCGGTCATAACTTCTTTAGATTTTCATGTGGACCTCTAAAATCTTTATTATATCATCTCAAGGCACATATCTACAAACCCTTTGAAGCTCATCCTCTAATCTTCTTTTTATCTAGGATCTTTAGCTCATTGTCTTCACTGTTCTTCTTTGTTCCTCAGCACACAACTCATCCAATCCTTATCATTAAGCAACAAGAGTATGTTGACATCAATGACAACATTGGTTAGGCCCATACTTGCAACAAAGGCATCACTAACCACTCATACAATCCTTCATTTGTCTTAAAAGCAATAGATTCCATTCATCTCCTTCTCTAATTCTGATCTGATGGTATCCACTCTTCAAATCTATCTTTGTGAAATATTTTGCTCCACTGAAACAATCCATGATATCGTCCATCCCAGGTAAAGGAATCTATACTTAACTGTGATCTTGTTTATTGCTCTAGAGTTTGTACACATTCTCCATTCTCCATATTTCTTTGGTGCTAACACTGTAGGTATTGCACAGGGACTCAAACTTTCTCTGATCAAACCTTTCCTCAATAATTCTTGTATTTTTCTATTCATTTCTTCATTCTCTACCAGTGTCATTTTGTGTGCTGCTTTGTTAGGCAAAGTAGTTCTCAGTATAAGATCGATGTGATGAGTGATACTCCTGATTGGTGGTAATCCTTTAGGTACATTGTCTGATATGATGCCTTCATACTCTGTCAGCAATTCAGTTATCTCCTCCAGTTGTGATTTTTCAGTTTCCTTATTCAATGTTTTAGGCTTCCTAGGGATCAAAGTATAGCACATATTTTCATGTCTCAAACCATCCAAAAATTTTCTTTCATCTACCAAATAGATTCTACATTTCCACATACTTCACTCTTAGGATCATCTTCCAAAGGAATCAAAGTAATTCTCTTTCCATTTGATGTTATAGTGTATGTATTCTTTCTCCCATTATGTATAGCTTTTCTATCATACTGCCAAGGTCTACCCAACAAAATATGACACACATCCATATGCATAATATCACACAATACTTCATCATGATATGATCCAATATGAAATTTCACCAAACATTATTCACTCACCAGTACCTTATGATCATCCTAAATCCATGCTATCTGATAGGGCTTAGGGTGTTTCAATCTTTCCAACTTTAGCTTAGTCACCATCTCCTCTGAAACTAGGTTATCAAAACTACCACTATCAATTAAAATTTTACAACATTTACCTCTTGATTTGCATCTGGTTCTAAACTAGATTTTCCTCTATGGTGGTTCCTCATTTGTCTCTGCTTGAAATAGTGCTCTCCTCATCACAAATGATTCTCCTTTCTCTGGTTTGCCAACTCTTCCATTATTCTCTGTCCTCTTTCTTGTATCCCCCTGATTACATTCAAATGCTCTATGTCCTTCACCTCCACACTTAAAACAGGTTCCTTTGAATGTTCTCCTATTAGGTCCTCTTCCTTCTCTTCTGTATCCTTCACTTTGATATGGACTAGGGTTTCCTCTACGGTAGAAATTTATGTCATCTCTTCGGTATGCATTATTATCTTTGTCATCCTTCTTGAATGTATTCTCTTGTCTGTTCTACTCCACAAATGATCTCTCTCCTCTAGAAAATGTTCTACCTCTTTGAAATTTACCTCCTCTGCCTCTCTGTCTCTGACCATGTCTCTTGTTCAATTTCTCCTCAACTTCTAGGGCAAATTGATATGCTTCTTCCAGTGTTGTCATTCTCACCAAAGTCAGTTCTTCTTGAATGTTCAATCTCAGTCCATTGATGTATCTAGCCACTTTCTCCTTGCTTGCTTCACTATGTTTTGTTCTTACGATCATCTTATGAAATTCTTCAGTATACTCCTTCACAGATTCCTCCTTTTGTCTTAGGTTTTGCAATCTCTTCAACAACTCCAACTCATAGTCAGCAGGTACAAACTGATTCTTCAATTTTCCCATCCTATCCCATTTTGTAATCTTTTCTTTTCCTCTTCTGTTTCTATCCAATTAAACTTCTTTCCACCATATAGCAACATGTCCTTTCAACTTTCTTTTTTTAAATTTCACCTTCTCCGGATCTTCAACTTCCTCATATTCAAAGTATTCTTCCATGTCATTTATCTAGTCAATCAATTCTTCAGGGTTCAAGTTGTTAGTGTAATTAGGTACATCAACTCTAGGTCTCTTTTTGATCTTTGGAATAGCTTGCAACATCTTGATTTGATCTAATTCATCTTCTTCTACATCTCCTAGGGTTTTGCCATTTTGATCAGCAGATTGAAACTCCTCTTCATCATCACTTTCCACATTAGGTCTAGGTGTCAATCCTCTTCGCCTATCTTCTTCGATAGAATCCAATTGAATTCTAATTGTTGTCATCATTTCCGTCATCTCATCCATCCTTTCAGCCATTGTTTCAATAGCAGGGACTCTCCTCAGCAGCATCTTCCTAGGATCAAGTGCAAACTGCCTCAAATTTGGTGATAAGGCTACAAGGTGACAACTGCCTCACAATCAATGATTGGTTGTGACACAAGTAACCTGCCTCGGTTTGGTGATCTATCCACAACATGATCTTATGGAATTCCTTCACCAATTTTGCTCAATTCACTCCCAAAGATTCAAACTTTTGCTCTGATACCACTTGGTGTAGTCATGGTTAGGAGGGTCCTCAAAGAGAATAGTCCAAACCATGTAACTATAGTAAACACAATGGAAACAACTCAAATATCTAAAGCAAATATAGTTTAAGTCATTCAGTATATCACAGAAATTAAATACAAATCAGCTGGCAACATGCAGGCTTATAATTAGGGCTAACAGGCCTAATTATAGAATATCATAATATGCTCAAGATATAGCTTTGAAGCTCCTTCACAAAGAATCCAAACTATGTACTTATGCTAGTGATCACCACTATGTGAATCACTTGCCTCCTAAGGATCTATTACATCAATATATATCATCTCCGAAACATTAGATTCCTCCACGTCAGCCAAGGAAGGTTACAAACTCTAATGAAGAGGTGCAACGTGTGTACACAGTTAGGTTAGATCTAAATGAATAGAATTCCTCCACAAATGAATGGAATGATGTGTCATTAAGCTTTGAAGGTTGTGAAATGCTCCATAGGCCTTCTCCTTTAGCTAATTATCTGAGACTGCTAGGATGGTTTGTTTTGAGAAAATCTCGTTAATCTTCTGATAGCAATAACTTGCCGGTAACTGACCCAAATGCTCTAAAAATTGGATATGATGTAGATGAATGTGTCTAGATATTAAGTCTAGCTCTACAAGGTCTAAAATGCAACTGTAGTAGAATGCAGACCAAAATACAGAAACTACTACTAACTGAACTAGAAAATGAAAAGAAACAAACTAAAATGCAAATGTTTTTGGTTGATGCAAGATTACTCTTGAACCAGGGATGGTCCTGCATCATAAGTTCATCAACTTTCACAAAGTAGAGCATTCATACAATCAATTGAAGGAGAAGGTTTGCAGAGTAATTCCATAACTTGCAGAGCCAAATGAAACATCATACACGACACATAAGGATCAGATAGACTTTCCTTGAGGTCCGCACCAAGTTTCATTCATTTGCGAATAAAAATCACATAATTGCAAGCCAACTTACATGTTTCTACACGTTTCATCATTTATTGGAGATTGTAACCTCTTATGGCCAATGCAGAGGATTTCATGAGCTTGAATATGATATATATAGATCTCTTAGATGCATTAGGGAGTCAGTTAGTGATCATGATAGTCTAGATAAGGTATTTTGTTCTAGGAAGGCACTTCACTGCCATATCTTTTATTTCTGTTATAGCCTAGAAAGCAGGCCTATGAGCCCTTTGATTGTAGCCCGCATGTTACCAACATATGAGCATTGTAATTCTTTGATACATTGAGCATTTGAATCTTCCATTGCATTCTATGATTGTGTTGTTTCCATTATGTTTACTCTAGTTGCATGGTTTGGACAATTCATTCTTTGGACCCTCCTACCATGACTACACCACATAGACATGACAACCTAATAAGTGTTGCAATAAATGTAGAAATAAACTAACAAATCCTACTTTAGAAATACATAGTATAACATTAAGGGAAGACCACTTAGTGGAATTTAAAAAGCCAAATTATATGATAACTAACATGCTTGAAAGAAATTGAAAATCATTATTTAAAAAATAAATCATATGCTCTTTTTGGTAGCATGGTTATTATACAAAACTAAAGGAAGTTGAGATATCTATTTTTTTTGTTGTCAAAACTATTCTCCCTAATTCCCCAAGTCTTAATGTGTAGATTACTAGTTTTCTAAACTAGAAGTCCACATCAAAATAAGGCAAGGCGATGCTCTTTTTTACTAACTAAGGGAGAAAGAGCAGTCATGTAGTGCCATTTTCTCCACACAAGTATATAAGATGAAAATTGTAAAAAATTTCACTAAAAGCTATTTTAACCTTTAGAAGTACTATTTTTAAAATTGCACAAATTTCATTGTTAGAAATATTGTACCTGGAATGGTGTACATGCAATCCGAGCTCTAAGCAATGCACTCCAGGCTCGTTGGATTGAATCTGCAACTATCCTGTTTGGAAATTTGTGCAATTCTATTTTTATAGAAAAGCACAATAAATGCTCTTCATACTACAAGGAAGACTAATCAGATGGGAAGAAAAAATTTAAATAGTAAAAAATTATATAAGATCCTAGTAAAATATCTTATCTATAAATTTAAAAAATATGTATTATATTTTCACATTTAAAAGATACAAATAAACATAAATAAATTGGCTTGACAATATGTATATATTTTCACATTTAAGAGATACATATAAACATTAGAAAAGGGCTTGACAGGCAGGATCAATTGTCAAATTTAAGCTTAAGACATGTAAAGCGAACAAGATGTTAGAATAATGGAACAGTGAAAGTAAAAGAATAGTAGAACAATAAACAATCACACAACACAACTCAGTTTAACGTGGTTCACCATATGTATGGCTATGTCCACAAAGTAGAGGAAAAACTCTATTATTATGTGTTCTCAGATATGTCTTTACAGCATCATGTACATATACTTATATAGAATACAATATAGATAAGATAGAAAGAGCCAAGACAATGAAGAGTCACCGAGAGAGGACAAGGGGTGACCGTTGGGTTTCATATCCAACAATCTCCCACTTGAAACCCAATGAGTGCTGCAAACTTTTAGAGCTATTCCCTTACTTTAGGCCCATATAGGCCCAATGTCATATCTTGATATTAGCCTAAAATGAAGATTTCAGCTTCACCAAATTCTGTTCAAGAACACATCGGATTTAATAACCTCCATGGATTTTTGAATCCTATCAAATCTGTCCATCTGATTTAAGAGCTCCATCAAAATTCTCTAAATTTCCCTATCAACCCCAGTTTCTAAATCATATTTCACTTTCTGTGATAACCGATATAGCCCCAAATCTGCGGGACCCTGAGTCACAAAAACTTCTACATTATCACAAACACCATTCACATTCACAATTGGATCTTTAAAAACCTTGGAAAGCATCTTATGAGCCTCATCCAGCACAAACATCTTGATGTATTCATTGCCAAAAATTGTTGAAATAAACTTATGAAATGGAAGAATGCCTGTGAGAGTAAAATGGCTTGGCTTCACTCCTGCCTCCTACATTTTACTAAACAGTTTCAAACCCAATTCACTATATCCAAACTGTACATACCCAACAATCGGTGTATTCCACGAGACCTCATTTCGGTCTAGCATTTCATCAAAAACATTCAAAGCATCTTCTATACTTATGCACTTGGCATACATGTCAATAAGGGCACTTCTAGCAAAAGCATCCAACCAACATCCAATTTTGATCAAGTGGGCGTGGGCTTGCTTACCTTGTTCCAAAGCATGTAGGGTAGCACATGCATGGAAAACACCAGTAAAGGTGAATTGATCAGGCTTTGCCACTGCTTGTTGCATTTCACTAAATATCATTAGAGCCTCCTCACTCAGGCCATTCTGAGTACATCGTACTATCATGGACGTCCGTAAAACCATGTCCTCAACAACAAGGGAATGAGTAGAATTTATGTCATCTTTTGTTTCTGGCAAAGGCTCCTGGGAGGTTTCATTTATAGATAGCAAATCCAATTGAGACCCATCTCTTTGAACTACAATATCACATGAATACACTGACCGAGGAGCACACATCAGTGTGGCCAGGATTGTGTCAGTGGCAAAAACAACATCCTTATACTCACTTGCAAGGTGCCTTATGACAGGATCATCAGTAGTAGTGACCTAGAAGAAGTTTTTATTCTTGAAATGCTCCAGCCACTTCACACTCTTTGGTGTGACTCGATCATACCCTTTGTCATAGTATTCAAGTGCACCACAAAGCACCAGATCCTCCAGCTCACCAACACTGTAGTTCAATTTGGAGAAATTACTGAAGGGGACCTGGTCAAGCATTGTCCACTCAGGCTAGATGTCCATAGAGCTCTTGAACACCATTGCTTCACTTCATTGCATGTTATTCTTGTTCTTATTATAAAACTGATAATGGCATTGTCACTCCTTCTCTGCCTCCATCTTCTTAGTCTCAACTTCTTCATCTTTCATCTGAGGGAGCTGGCTTTGCTGCTAAATCCTCTACCTGGGGCCAAACATGGGTTTTCCATCAACCAAACAGAATGACTCCTCGTCTGTCTCGTCAAATGCAAAATCAAATATTGAATACTCCTACCACCCCTTGTATTAGGCTTGGCATTATAATTACTTGTCCAATCTTCCACCTTTCCAAGCTTTTCGCCCTTGGAGAATGGTGCATATGACACATTCTACAGCTAATTTTCTAGAAATGCAGGGCCTTTCGGAGGCCCCCAACCATCTGGATTGTCCACCACAATCAGCACTTTTAACTGTGGTTGCACTGGTCCAACCATTTTATCTAGAGCCCTACAAGTGTCGATCCAGCCATAGAGCTGAGTTTTAATATGCTTGAAGGTAACGAATCCATAACCCTTGCTCTTGCCAGTGTTCTTGTCCATGATGACAATACCTTCCTCTAGCTCACCGTAATGGGAGAAGAGGGACTTAATAGTAGTATCCCATCCAAGCCCCCGTATGAAGAGCTTGCGCTGCACAGGATCTTTATCTACAATGCCTCACACTGTCTCCAAAACGTCTAAATGCTTTGCACCTGCTTCCTGCACAATCTCCACTAGCTGCTTGTGGCTGAAATTCTCTATCATTTTCCCAACATCCTCCACTACCACTGTTACTTCCATTTCCCCTGACCCACCATTTTCTTCCAATTTTTGCTTCTTCGACTCCATTATCTCACCCTCTCTGCAAATTATTGGACTCTCTTCTTGCTCTAAGGAACAAAGGTCCCATTCAAAAAAAGGCAGCTCTTCTTCTATGCAATCTTGTGCAAGAGTTTGGAAGGGAGAAGGCAAAATGACTATGTTGGTTTTTTCCCAGACTGGATGCTTACTCCCAGATTTTCCTACAAGGTAGCCATCAATGATCAATAGGATCTCTGGGCCAGGGGCCAACAGTGTAGGAGATAGACTCTATATTTTATCTCCTCTTCTTCTTCAGGCTCTGCAAAACCTAGGGGGGTATTCCCTACTCAACATCCGTGAGGATATGCATATAAAGGCTAGGATGCTGACAGAAAGTAGATAAGTCCTCCTGTAAGTAGACCAAAATTGTAAGATAAGAGCAAAGGGGCTAGCTTTGGGCCTATTTGCAGTTGTAGACAGAGGACTTGGATCCTAAAACTAATTCTACTATTCTAATGGTTGTTTTAGAATTTGATTTTGATTTTGTATTTGGATGCAAAGCTAGATATGGTATATAACACAAACACAAAGCTAGATCAGTGCCTATCCAGGGCTTGGAGTCAGTAGACATACACCTGTGAATGATCAGCATGAACAACTAAAACTGGATTTTAGGGGGATACATATGATACCTGCCTTACAGATATCTCCCAATACAAAGTGTTAAGCTATCTATACTTATGGCATCCCTACTGCAGTATATCCTTCCCAATATTCAATCTAAAAATAGTTTAATCTACCCCTTGAGCAGAAGTTAAAAGATTAAACATTCAACATAGGAATTCTATGTTCTAGAATCTTAGACATTCCTTGAATACCTAGACTCAGAAGAAAGATACATGCAACACTGGAGACAGAATTAGCACAACACATGCAAACATAGCATTACTCTATAGGATTAACCATGAAATCAGTGGATTCATGCAAAAATGTACAACAGGAGATACATAAACTCACAAGTTTTGCTGCACAAAGCAACCAAAACCAACTGTATTGTATTACAGAGCCAAATGTTCAACTTTCAACAACAACAAAAATGGTAACACAGTCTGCCTATATCGGCCAGAAAGTGTACCCACAAAAATTAATTACATGGTTTTGACTGTAATCCGCCAGATACAGTCCTTAGAAGGAATGGCGCTCAGAAGTTATTGCTGCAGTAGATAAAAAGTAGACAAGGGTGGCCTCGAGCCCTGTGCCACCATCCGGGAGTCTTCATGCCAAAAATTAGGTAGCCTAATCATGTGTACCATCGCCCATACCCTGCTACAATTGCCATTGATGGCTCAACCACCTGCGGCCTACTTGCGAACCGTCACAGCATTCAACAAGAATCTCCTGCCAAAACGCGTTTTATCGCAGTTTCAAAAATGCAGGGAAATTAATCCCACATGCATAGTGAGAAGACCACCTTAGTAGTTTAAAAGCATAGTCACTTGCATAACAAATGTCAAGCGCCTTTTGCTGCGCTCGATGCACAAGCCTTCGCCAAAAGCCCATCGCCCAGACCTACACCATCGGCCAACCCCATAGTTCTCCTACCGATCTCAATAGTCTCGCCGATGTAAACTACACTCTCCACCTCCGTCGGCGTAACCCACACCATCGGAGCATCCAAAAATCCTCTGGCCGACCTCAATAGTCTCACTGATGCCTACCCTCGCAATCCCCTGTCGGCTAGAGAAAAAGACCATCGGGCCAACACATTCCATCCCCTACCGACACAGCCAGTCACGCTGACCACCACACCATACTCAGGTCTTCGGCGAGACATACGCCATCGGAGGGACACCAAGCCCCTTCACTGATAGCATCACTCTCTTCGATGGCCACTCCATGCTCCCAGGTCCTCGGCAGGACCACACACCATCGGCACAACAAAAAAAACACTCGCCGATAAAATCGATCACCCCGATACACACAAAACACACCCTCTTCGGCAAGACAACTAGCATCAGCCCAACACAATATCCTCCTACCGACACACATTGTCATACCGATAACACCTTGGCTTCCCACTTGTCCTCGGCAAGACATAAACCATCGGCATAACAAAAATGACGCTCGCCGATAGCACCACTCACTCCGATAAGGCCCACAATCATAAAGCATTGAACCATTGAACCGGTTCAACCCGATGGTTCAATGTGGTGGTTCAACCATGCCGATTGGATCAAAAAGATGAGCAAAGGATTTACTGATGGAAAATATGGAACCAAAGCCCGCAAACCGTTGAACCATTGAACCGGTTCAACCTGATGGTTCAATGCCGTGGTTCAACACACAATCAGAGCACTTCAAAAAGAACTTTTGCCAAAATGCCAAGTACTCCGATGAACAAAAAGACTTAGGGCTTAAAAGGAAAAAACCCTCCAACACCCTCATTCAAAAACTTGACCAAAATTAGTGCCAACACTGGCTCTGTCTGGGGACGTGCAGGTGCAAAACTGCAGCAAGGACCTCAGAATCTCTGGTTTCACAGATTGCGCCATATCTATTGGGCAACAGAGTCGATCATTGCACCAACCTGCACAAAAACTATATTTTTAGTCATCACTTGGGTGGCCCCGAGTAGCCAAAAAGGAAGAACCAGAATTTTTTCCTGCCAAATGCCTGATTCCAAATTGAAAGATCCCAATCCCAACTGAAAAGATTGGCATAATCTACCCATAAGGTCATCTACTCAATTAGGTATTCCACCACTTTTGAAAGCTTGCCACTATCATTTTTACCTCTGTCATCTTGGATTTCAAAGTTAGACATATAACCATACTCATCATAATATTCTTTAGTATTAAGTAACATATGTATGTTATATTCCTCAGATAGTACATCATAGTGCTCTTGGCAATTTTCATCATTTATCTGGCTACTGCACACCATCAGGCACTCATCCAGCTGATCCAAAAACTCAAAATACTTAGAAAAAATGAGACCCCCAATATCTATTGATATTGAAAACAAATCCTGATCCACACACCCAATGTTGCACATGTCTGGATCAAGTGATGATGAACATACATTATTCACAGTTTGCAAATCCATACTATCTTCACAAGAACTGAAGATACTTAATTCATATGCCCCCCCTCACAAACTGATGCATCACCTAGGTCAACTGTCTCTTTATATTCATCATCATCCTCAAAAAGAGGATTAATCCTGCACCACTGAAAGTCAGGACTCACAACACCAAATGCATCCATAGGCTCATCATAAAGGGGATTCATGCTCATTATAAAGGTCTTTGCTTCTTCTTCATGACAATCCAATTCTTCTTCAGTATTGTCAGATCCAGAGTCATAAGAAGAACAAACCTGATCTATGCACTGGTCACAGATATCATTTTTATCATCTGATTGCCCCACATACAAGATTTCTGCTACTTCAATGCATTCTGAAGTTGAGCTATCTGCATCATTTTCTAGCCCTCTAATACTTCCTGATGAAACTGATACTGACTGTTGATCCACATGATCACAACTTTGCACAACTGGATCATTTAAACATGAAGGCTCTTTGTTTAGGACTGGTATGCAAATATTACTTGAAAAATTATTATTTTCAACTTCATTTACTAGGCAAAACAGGACATCCTCCTTTATAACAGAAACATCATCAACTTGGAATGATGCAAAAATCAGGACAACAGGGGTGTGAGCACTTTGACATTCATTGTCAATACCTGAATTAAGACCTTCATTAACATTGGGGGCTGCAGGACAACAAAATTTTTTAGAAAAATAACCCTTTTGTATTCCATACCTCCAATTGTTTTCAATATCAATTGCAAACTGATGTGCCTGATGCAATGTGGTGGGCTCCTTGTCTCTTAATCTATAACTCATTTTCTTATCAAAAGCTCCCAAATAGACAACTAAGCATAGTGCATCATTAGGTCTCATGCATTCTGGAATTCTATTCGATGCCCTCATAAATCTAAGGTTAAAGGCTGGGATCAACTCATCTTCTTCAATATGGATGTACATGAAGTCACTAATAACTGCATATTCAGAAATTCTTTCACCATATTGTACTAGAAATGTAGATTTAAAATCATGCCAAGAGCTGATAGAGTGAGCTGGAAGGTAGGAAAACTAGTTCCTTGCATCTTCATCTAGAGATTGAACAAATAATCTCATAACCACGTCCTCATGGTCAATCTCAAAGTCATCTATCACATTTAGGAACTGCTGCAAGTGTCTCTTAGCTGATTCATCCTTTATACCATTAAATTCAGGCAAAAAATTTTTGATTTTAGGTGGAAAAGCATTTGAGTAGCCACAAATGCCACTGAAATTTATGGGCTTATATCTATCTATGTTGAAACTTCTTTTATTACATGGTTGGGATTGACTATTATACATTTTTGCACTTGACACCTCACAAGGGTACATGGGCTGATAATACATCCTTTTATGCTTTTGCAACCCTCCTCTCTACTCAGATTCTCTACCAATAATGACTTTAGGCACTCAAAATTTAGACTATTTTTTCAAACTTTCCTAAAGTCCTTTAAATGAGCCTTTTGAACAACATTGCATGCCCTTTGAAATACAGAGTAAGTTCTAATAGAAGCATGCAAGCTTTGCTTTTCACCAATGTTTCCCTTTTAACCAGTGCTATCTCACCAAATAGGGAACTTTTCAAAAACTTGTGGAAATACTTGGATATGTTGCAGCAGCTGCAAATTCTCCTCTGACTGATTTTGTTCTTTTATCAGGTTCTTTGATGCAGAGTCGCCACCTCCTTGAAGAGGAATGAGCTTCAAACAACTTGAAGCTGTAGATTAATTTCTTTCTTTTTGGGTCATCCACCAGCAGAGCCATAGATAAAACTTTTTCTTTTGCTGCAACAAGGCACCTCCAGGTCTAATTCTTCAATTTCTTAGACTCAAGCTTCACGGATATGACATTGTCTCCCCAACAGGGTCACCAATTTCTGTTGGTTTTTTCCCAAACTGGACGCTTACTCCCAGATTTTCCTACAAGGTAGCCATCAATGATCAACAGGATCTCTGGGCTAGGGGCCAATAGTGTAGGAGATAGACTCTATATTTTATCTCCTCTTCTTCTTCAAGCTCTGCAAAACCTAGGGGGGTATTCCCTACTCAACATCTGTGAGGATATGCATATAAAGGCTGGGATGCTGACAGAAAGCAGATAAGTCCTCTTGTAAGTAGACCAAAACTGAAAGATAAGAGCAAAGGGGCTAGCTTTGGGCCTATTTGTAGTTGTAGACAGAGGACTTGGATCCTAAAACTAATTCTACTATCCTAATGGTTGTTTTAGAATTTGATTTTGATTTTGTATTTGGATGCAAAGCTGGATATGGTATATAACACAAACACAAAGCTAGATCGGTGCCTATCCAAGGCTTGGAGTCAGTAGACATACACCTATGAATGATCAACATAAACAACTAAAACTGGATTTCAGGGGGATACATATGATATGGTGCAGGAGCACCCCTACAAGACAGGATATAGGTTCATTGTCCGCATGACAGGACATTAGTCTATTTTTAGCATGTTTGACTTCATAATGTAATAAGGTCCATTGGACCAATGCATATGTATTAGATCAGCCTAGGAGAGTGTGCAGGCAGTTAGAGCTCGTGATCAGGTAGTATGTGCTGTCCTTTCCCAGCCGCTTGGAAGCTCCCAGCCGCTGGGAACCGAGTTGGTAGTACTCGTAGGATATTGCTATAAATAACTCAGATCAGTTAGGGTTTGGGATGATGATGAGGAAAGAGTAGTAGTTATGTTATGTTGTACTGGTGATTGAGTGAGATCCAGAGATTAGTCCAGACATTGTGAAACATTGTTGTTCGATAGCATTGTAGAAACAGGACATTTGTGTTTCATCTAAATAAGATCTCATCAATTGCATTATCTGGTTTATCAGTTGTTTATGTTTTGATTTCTGTTCTGATTACAGGTTAATAGATTCTTTCAACCCTTCCACCGGTTGATTCTGTGAACCGGTGGAATGGTCATGCATGTTAGTTTAGGTTGTATTTTAGTTTTCTGTTTATGCATTTCATTGTGTGGGAGATCGATTGGTAGCATGCTATGAATCAACCTAGCATCCTCATGTGCTAGGGTTTAGGAAGATAAACTGTTAAGTTTTGATCTGAAGGTGATCCGGCCCGATCATCATGTTTTCTTTGTGAAATTATGCGGTTCTGTGAGTTTGCATGCAGCTGACGGATATACAAGGATCTGCATGTGCTTTTCTAGATGGAGTGAATCGTATCGTCATCTACGAGTATATCGCTATTAGGATCGGGTTCTGAAGTTGGCAAAAATTGCATGTTTTAAGTGCATCAGGATGATATAGGCAAGATCACCTTTCGTGTGTATCCATCGTCCACATATCGCTATCGCATGCAGAAGTGAAAGTTCACTTTTTGGCTAAGGACCGGAAAGGTCATCATCAGGATATTGAAAAGATCACCAGATATTCATTATCATGTTGCGGAGGATATAAGTGTCTTATATCCTGTTGACATCATCATCAGGTGCATTGACATCATCATCGGGTGCAAGTGACGTCATCGTCATCAGGATATTGCGAATATCACCCTATGCAAGTTTATCCTGCTGTCGCTAAGTGTTTTGGCATCGGCGTAAGTCATCGGCATAAAGTTTGGTTAACATCATCAGGATGTTTCAATATGACCTGATAAGTCATATCCTGATGTTGTTTGTTTAAAGAAGGTCGATATCTGGGTGACGTAAGCATCGAAGAAAAGGTGCATAAGGAATATCGTCATCAGGATATATGAGAGGAACCGGGTATTTCATATCCTGCTGATGAAGGTTGAAGATGATGCTAAACCTCATGATGCTGCCGACAGAGTTTGGCGCTAAGTGAATAGTGATCATCAGGAGGATAATTGTGTTTGTCGAGTATCATGATGCTGCTGACAGGCGAAAGGCGATAAGGAAGTGAACAGTAGTTAGCAGGAGGATATTTCATGCATCTTCGAAATATGATGATGCTGTCTGTGTTAGCAAGAAATATGATGATGATGATAAGCCGATAGGTATTACATACTGCATGTCCAGGATTTTAACATGCTAGTGGATTAATGGCTTTCCCATCCTGTTTGTAAGCTTCTGTTGTGTTTCCTCTGCATCATGATACCTGCCTTACAGATATCTCTCAATATAAAGTGTTAAGCTATCTATACTTATGGCATCCCTACTGCAGTATATCCTTCCTAATATTCAATCTGAAAATAGTTTAATCTACCCCTTGAGGAGAAGTTAAAAAATTAAACATTCAACACAAGAATTCTATGTTCTAGAATCTTAGACATTCCTTGAATACCTAGACTTAGAAGAAAGATACATGCAACACTGGAGACATAATTAGCACAACACATGCAAACATAGCATTACTCATATAGGATTAACCATGAAATCAATGGATTCATGCAAAAACGTACAATAGGAGATACATAAACTCACAAGTTTTGTTGCACAGAGCAACCAAAACCAACTGTATTGTATTACAGAGCCAAATGTTCAACTTTCAACAACAACAAAAATGGTAACACAGTCTACCTATATCAGCCAGAAAGTGTACCCACAAAAATTAATTACATGGTTTTGACTGTAATCCGCCAGATATAGTCCTTAGAAGGAATGACGCTCAGAAGTTATTGCTGTAGCAGACAAAAAGTAGACAAGGGTGGCCTCGAGCCCTGTGCCACCATCCGGGAGTCTTCATGCCAAAAATTGGGCAACCTGATCATGTGTACCATCGCCCATACCCCTGCTACAATCGCCATTGATGGCTCAACCACCCATGGCCTACTTGGGAACCGTCGCAGCATTCAACAAGAATCTCCTGCCAAAACACGTTTTATCGTAGTTTCAAAAATACAGGGAAATTAATCCCACATGCATAGTGAGAAGACCACCTTAGTAGTTTAAAAGCATAGTCACTTGCATAACAAATGTCGAGCACCTTTTGCCGCGCTCGACACACAAGCCTTCACCAAAAGCCCATCACCCAGACCTACACCATCCGCCAACCCCATAGTTCTCCTACCGATCTCAATAGTCTCGCCGATGCAAACTACACTCCCCACCTCCGTTGGCGTAACCCACACCATCGGAGCATCCAAAAAT
The DNA here is from genome assembly GCA_027924645.1 of Cunninghamia lanceolata. Lineage (NCBI taxonomy): Eukaryota > Viridiplantae > Streptophyta > Pinopsida > Cupressales > Cupressaceae > Cunninghamia > Cunninghamia lanceolata. The sequence continues at coordinate 37,835,696 of BSBN01000084.1, read as the reverse complement.
CCTCTGGCAGACCTCAATAGTCTCACCGATGCCTACCCTCGCAATCCCCTGTTGGCTAGAGAAAAAGACCATCGGGCCAACACATTCCATCCCCTGCCGATATAGCCAGTCATGCTGACCACCACACCATACTCAGGTCTTCGGCGAGACATACGCCATCGGAACGACACCAAGCCCCTTCACCGATAGCATCACTCTCTTCAATGGCCACTCCATGCTCCTAGGTCCTCGGCAAGACCACACACCATTGGCACAACAAAAAAAATGCTCGCCGATAACATCGATCACCCCGATACACACAAAACACACCCTCTTCGGCAAGACAACTAGCATCGGCCCAACACAATATCCTCCTGCCAACACACATTGTCATACCGATAACACCTTGGCTTCCCACTTGTCCTCGGCAAGACATAGACCATTGGCATAACAAAAATGACGCTCGCCGATAGCACCACTCACTCCGATAAGGTCCACAATCATAAAGCATTGAACCATTGAACCGGTTCAACCCAACGGTTCAATGCGGTGGTTCAACCATGCTGATTGGATCAAAAAGATGAGCAAAGGATTTACTGACATAAAATATGGAACCAAAGCCCGCGAACCATTGAACCATTGAACCGGTTCAACTCGATGGTTCAATGCCGTGGTTCAACACACAATCAGAGCACTTCAAAAAGAACTTTTGCCGAAATGCCAAGTACTCTGATGAACAAAAAGACTTAGGGCTTAAAAGGAAAAAACTCTCCAACACCCTCATTCAAAAACTTGACCAAAATTAGTGCCAACAGACTGAATCATTTCTCATAAGCCTTCCAATCTGTTGCTCTGCAAACTCGAGCAATTCAAATGAAGCATTATGCGAAACATTAGACACCATAGAACTATCCTACCTGCACTTTTGCTTTCTTCCTTGAGCCACTAAAATCCCTTTCATCTCCTCCAACTCCATTATATCTTCATTTTTCTAGCCATCCCACCAATGTACATGATGTTTCATTTTAGATTTCACATCAACATCTATTGCTGCTATATCCTATGTTTCCTTCAGCCTTTGTAGGTTCTCCTATTCTTCTAGCATGTCAAAATCCTCACCTCCCAAATCTTGTGGAGGCCTTTCCCACACATACCTCACCTAGGCAGTGCTCAGGGAATCAAGAGCCACATAGACAGGAGATTAATCTACTTCCATTGGCACAATTTCATCTTGCTCCAAGTCATTGTCCACAATTGTTACTACAGCTCCCACTTCATCAAAACTCACTCCAGAGCCACACGACCAAGACATGAGAGCTAGAGCCCAATCATCCAAAGCTGCTACATCCATTTTCCTAGAAATTCTTCACGATTTCCAAAACAGCTTTTCCACCATTGACTTTGATACCAATTGTTAGAATAATGGAATTGTGAAAGTAAAAGAATAGTAGAACAATAAACAATCACACAACACAACTTAGTTTAAAGTGGTTCACCATATGTATCGCTACATCCACAAAGCAAAGGAAAAACTCTATTATTATGTGTTCTCAGATATGTCTTTATAGCAGCATGTACATATGCTTATATAGAATACAATATAGATAAGATACAAAGAGCCAAGACAATGAAGCGAGAGAGGACAAGAGGTGACCATTAGGTTTCAAATCCAACACAAGATAACTACCCTTGTAAGAATATAACACTACTAATATTAATACAATGTTTATTAAGAATATTCATTAAAAAGTAAAGAATATAATAGGTTTGCTATGTGATTTTAAAGTTACCTTATTGATAATGTCAATAAGGTGAAGTCTGTTAACTTGAGTCTTGAGTGATATATTTTCAAATAAATAACACTACAAGTAAAATCAAGCACCTAATTGCTTATGCACCCGGAGACCAGAAATTATGAAGTACAGATATGAAATTATAAAATTTAAAGAAAAAATACAAACTCTTTTACATTTACCTGCATACTCCAGATAGACAGGCTTTGTTATTAGAGCGTAACCGGGTGTGTCCTTCCTAATGTCTATGGTAGCGGTCAACAAATGTTTTTGATACAACTCATTTTTCTTTTTTTGAAGATTGGTCAAAATTCTAAAGTTGACTGGAGTTTTCATAAACCTGTAACGCAAAAAAAAATAGTTATTGATGCAGAGCATGCAACGAAGTAGTGAAAACAAATCAAAATTACAGAGTTATTGCTGTGATTGAACCTTTTAACCACTTGAACCCAATGAACTCATTGAACCATTGAACCTTCAACTATCAGTTCAACATACACTATCAGTTCAACATACCCCCATCACCCAGACTTAATGTTGTTGGCAACTTCAAAATTTCTTCCACCGATGCACCAGTTATTCTGATGAACCTTCAAACTATACTCCATCAGTATGACTTGGACTATCGGTGTAATCCTCTCCTCGTCGCCCAATACCAAATCTCACACCAATTGCCAATCACTTCGCTTTAACGTCATTGAACCAATAGAACCTGTTGAACCTTTGAATTGGTTCAACCACTGGCAAACATATACTATCGGCAATACTTTCAACTATCGGCTTCCCCAATATGCTTCACCCCGACGCTTAAAGTCACTCTGATGATCAACGAGAGCCTTGTTCGGTGAGACTCATTAAACAGTTACACCGATACCAAACATCCAAACTCCTTCTATCGGCCAAATGACATGCTCGTCAGTCTGATTGTTCTCTGCTTCTCCGCTAGTAGAAATCTCGCCGATGAACTCTTCTGCAACCAATTTTGTAGTCTCTATTCCATTGAACCCTAGCACATAGAGATGCTAGGCTCCCTACTGCGACAGCTCTTCTATAGATCGGATCCTCAGTTCCATTCTGCCATGACCACGAACAAAAAGAAAACAAAATAGAAAACTATGTACAAAGTCCATTCCACTGATTTCAAGAAAATCCACCAGTGGAATGGTCTCAATCTTGCATCTTGACAACAGGAAACTGGATTATGTATAGAACAATTTGATATAGAGAATATACACAGAACAATTTGATGCACAGAAAATTTACACAGAACATAGAACTTGTGAACACAAACTGATAGAATTTCTATATCTTCAATCAAACTTCGTCCTTCATCTCCTCTCTCCAAAATGTGTTTTTAGTCTCTTCTCACTCAGTTCCAATTGGAATACCAAAGGTTGGAGTCGTTACAACTTCCATGTTACACGACACATGTTTAGTACACAACACAATTTAAACATATCAACAAGACACTTCAAACAACTCAACACACTTGATTTGATCATCCACATACCCTAATTGCCGAGATGTCCAAATTGGCTTATCAGGATGCCAAATTTGTGACATTGGTTCACATGATGGGGTCTTTATTACAAACATGAAATTACCACAACAACTAGAACTACATGACAACATGAACAAACATAAAAATGCATAAAATATAACATATCAAAACCTTAGTCTTCTCCCTCAGATGTATAGTTGGCTTGTTGAAGAGGTGGTCCTGCACCATACTCCCTGGGAGAAGAGATCTCAAGCCCACTTGAGATTAGAGTTTGAAGATTTGCACCATATTTTATGATCTGCTCTTCAGTCATCCAAACTGCCTCTGAATTAGGTTTCCTGTGCCAAGCCACCAAGTACTCCATGTACTCTTTGTTCCTTGTCTTCTTTGCCACTCTTGAGTCTACGATCTTCTTCAATTTTGGTGGATCATGCTTAGGAATATCATCATCTGTTGTACCTTGCAATGGTTCTTGTCCTACATCTGTATTATGCTTGTATGGAGTTAAATCACATACATTGAATATGGGTGATAATCCAAGATCAGGAGGAAGTTGGATCTCATAAGCATTTTGCCCACACTTCTCCAAAATCTGACATGGTCCAATCTTCCTCTGCATTATCTTAGTATGTTTACCTTTTGGGAGCATCTCCTTCTTCAGATTAACCCACACCAAATCTCCAACATCAAATTGTACATCCCTCTTCTTCTTGTCAGCATAGGCTTTGTACTTCAATGTAGTTTGTTGGAGTGGGTTTTGACTTGATCATGCACCTCCTTGATGGCTGATGCAAAAGCTTCTCCATCTACACTAATAGACACTCCTATAGGTAGATCTCTCAACTCCAAAATACCCCTTGGATGAATACCATATACCACTTGAAAAGGTGACAGTTTCCTTGTACTCCTATTGATGGTGTCATTATAGGAAAATTCTTCTTGTGGTAGGATGTTATCCCACTTCTCTCCGTGTTGCCTTGTCAAACACCTTAGTAGATTTCCCAATGAATGGTTAACTACTTCAGTCTGCCCATCTGTTTGAGGATGGTAGGTTGATGAGAAGGATAAGTTGGTGCCAAGCTTCTTCCAAAGAGTCCTCCAAAAGTGGCCAATAAATCTCACATCTCTATCTGACACTATGCTCAATGGCAAACCATCTATCCTTACAATCTCTTTGAAAAATAGATCTGCAACATATGAAGCATCACAAGTGGTTTTGCATGGCAAGAAATGTGCCATTTTACTAAATCTGTCTACTACAACAAAAACACTATCATATCCCTTCCTTGTCCTAGGCAAACCCAACACAAAGTCCATGGGTAGTGGCTGATACAAACCTGCATTAGTGGATTTCCCTTTTGCTTTTTGACATATCACACATGCCTCCACAAATCTCCTCACATCTGACTATAACTTGAGCCAAAAATAATGCCTCTTCACAAGATCAAGAGTCTTATTCAGACCAAAATGTCCTACCATGGCCCCACAATGTTTCTCCCTAATGATATTCAGTCTCATAGAACACCGTGGAATGCATAACTATGCACCCTTGAAAAGTAATCTATCTTGGATCAGAAATTTAGAGAACTCAACATGATATTTATCACCTAAGGAAGTACATACCTTGTAGATCTCTCCAAAGTCTTCATCAGCATCATACATGGTCTTCAAAGAGTCAATGCCAACACTCTCCAATTGGATCTAATTGATGGTTAGAGCCCTCCTTCTCAAAGCATCTGCCACCTTGTTCTTGACCCCTTTCTTGTGCTTCAGTGTGAAGGCGAAAGCTTGCAAAGTCTCTGCCCACTTCATATGCCTATGGTTCAGCTTCTCTTGACTATTTATGAAACTAAGGGCCTGATTATCTATCAATACTATGAATTCCTTTGGCATCAAGTAATGCCTCCACTTTTTGAGTGACTGTACTAGAGCATACATCTCCAAGTCATAGGATGAGTATCTCTTCTTTGCATCATTTAGTTTCTCACTAAAAAATGCAATAGGCCTACCTTCTTGACTGAGTACTACTCCAATTGCCATGTGGCTTGCATCACATTCCACTTGGAAAATCTCGTTGAAGTCAGGAAGTGCAAGGACTGGCTGCTCTACTACCTTCTTCTTCAATGTTTCAAATGAATCATCTGCCTCCTTTGTCCAAGTGAACCTGCACTTCTATCTTCCTTTTATGGTGTCAACCATGGGTGCACAGACATGACTAAACCTTTTTATAAACTTCCTATAAAAGGTTGCTAACCCATGGAAACTTCTAACATCATTCATGGTTCTAGGAGTTGACCAAGACAATATGGCACTTACCTTCTCTTGATCCATTTTCAATTTTCCCTGTGAAATGACAAAACCCAAATAGGTGATCTCCTCCTGCATGAACAAACACTTCTCCAAGTTGATCACTAGCTGTTCTTCATGTAACCTTTTGAGGACTAGGTCTATATGTTTGAGGTGCTCTTCCCTTGAATTACTAAAAATCAGGATGTCATCTAGATATACTACAACAAATTTGCCTATGAATTCCCTCAAGACCTCATTCATTAAACTCATAAAGGTACTAGGGACGTTGGAGAAACCAAAAGGCATGACTTTCCACTCATATAACCCTTCATTGGTCTTAAATGCAGTCTTCCATTCATCTCCTAGCCTAATCCTAATATGATGATAGCCACTCTTTAGATCTATTTTTGTGACATATTTAGCAACCCCCAAGCAATCAAGCAAATCTTCTATCCTAGGGATTGGGAACCTATACTTGATTGTTATCTTGTTGATAGCCCTTGAATCAGTACAAAGTCTCCAAGTGCCTTCTTTGGTGCTAGGATAGCCGGTACTGCACATGGGCTTAAACTCTTGCCAATTAGGCATGTCTCCATCAACTCCTCAATTTGCCTTGCTACCTCTGCATTCCTCTCTGGGGTAAGATTGTATTCTGCCTTGTTTGGAAGTGTAGATCCTAGGATCAGATCTATGTGTAAGGGTAAAATGGTGATCAATCAAATGAATTAAACAAGACCCAAACATCAACAGAATAGTGAAACAAGAAGGATTCAATAAACGAAGCAATGAACAAACATAGTGCAAACCTCTCCCGTTTCGAAACTTCTGTTGTTCGCCTATCACAGATCGTCCTTTTGCAGATGAGATGAGCCCTCAGAGAGTGCAATCTTTTTAGCTGTTTGTAAGAAGTCGACGGTGAACGGCTATGGTGATATGTAATGAAGATGAGCTCCAATGCAACTATGTGATCTCAAGCTGGTGGATGACAAAAGGGTGCCAAAGGCGTGCTGGTGATATTTCTGCAGAGTAACGATGTCAAAAGCCTGGATGATTAGAATGGAGGGATGAAGCTTCATTTATAGACTTGGAAGAATGGGAATCAACGGTTGAGAGGAGATGTGAAGATCAACGGCTGAGAATGGTTGAGGAATGTGCAACCAGTAGAAATGTGACAAGTGTCCCAGCTCCATCATGAAAGAGGGGATGTGACAAAATTGATTGGAGAGTTAACTCCATTGACTGAACAGTTAACAGACTTGATTGATCAGTTAGAAGAGTGGATTATGGGATTGACTGAATTGATTGACCAGTGAACTGGATTGATTGAGGAGTCAACAGAATAGATTGACCAGTGAACTCAAATGACCAATCAGTTAACAGATTTGATTGATTAGTTAACTAACTTCTGATTTGAGAAGAAATAGGCCATGTGGGTGAGAGAAAAATAGGTAATTAAATATTAAATATATTTAATTACATGTGCAACTTGATGATATGGACAAGGTGAGGTGGAAAAGGTGAGGTGTAAAGGTGAGGTGGATTTTTGAACTTAGAACTTAGGATAGAGGAATTTAGATTAATTAAATAATTTATGATTATTTAATTGTGTAGGACATTTAGAAGAATTTTAATTAAATAAATAGAATTTATTTAATTATGGAACAGTGAATCGATTAAATAAATTTAGAATATTTATTTAATTAATAGAAGAATGGAATAAATATTTAGAATATTTATTTAGGATGATTCGTGTCATTTTTAGGCGTATACATTTTGCCCCTCTTTGATGCAATGCAGTTTACAGTGTTGCTTCAAAGACTAAATAGCCTGATAGTGATATATGCCCCAGTTTGCCCCTGGTACATGTTATGATGATAGGATGCCCCCTCAGGAGATTGGACGGGAAAAGGGTGAAAGATTCAGAGACGGACAATCTCACGAAGACGAAGGGGTTAGGATAGGTTAGAATGAAGAAATCGGTTGAAGAAAGAGTCGAATGATACGCGATGCAAGATGGAATGATGACACACACAAGCAAGGAAGCAAGTATGCACAAATGACACAAGAACAAACAAGGTATTGCCCTTGTCAAGAGGTAAACCAACGATATACTGATAACGATATACAACAATGTTGTCATGGCGGGGAACGATGTATCCCTAGACCAACACGGCAGGTGTGTTGTCATGGCGGGGAATGATGGATCCCTAGAGCAACATGAAGGATAGTGTCTGGTTCCAGGAAATGAAGCATGTCATGTAAGACGCGTGTATTGGTCTGATTTTGACAATGCAACATCCTGTATAAGACAATTGATTAATTAACTGATCGAGTTGGTTTACGACCAGACAAGGATCAAGACCACTGATTGTGAGTGGATCATTTGTGCAAGATTGACTTGACTTGATTGGTATGGATTAAGGATGGACCTTGCATTTGGATCATTGCTCAGATTGACTGGACAAGGATGAAAGATATGATGATAGATAAAAATCTGATTGATAGAAGAAAGACTCGATAGAAAGATTCACAAGCTTTTATTTGTATTGATACTCTGCATTGTTGGATCTTTATTGCATGGGGTATGGTATGGATGTATAAATGGATATAGGATGGATGCTTTTCTATTGGAGTGCTTTATTTCATCATTGGGCATTTTTTTTTTTTTGTGGTACTTTTCTGAAATGTTGTAAGTGAATACAAGCATCTAGGTATAATTGAACCGAGATGACCTGAGTATCGCTTACATGGATTGTGATTTAGCAAGTTAATACAAGCATCTAGTCAAAATTAAATCTAGATGACCTAAGTACCTCTTGCGTTTCAACAAGCAAGGATTGCCCCCATTCATGTTAGACCTTTGATGTCCTCGATGATCTTTTACTGATCATGTCTTTAGACAAGGCTTCACATTACTAAAGTTTAATCCACAAACAACAAACAAAGAAAGTAATCATGCCCCCATCACAGCATCTCTAGCTTTTGGCATCCTTGAGTAGCATAGGAAGGTATGATAGCAAAAATTAGGACTCGAACTGTTAACCATGTTTCTGATCTACAAAGCATATTTGCGTTGATATGTGTTTATTTCTTGCCTTAATTTGCATAAAATCATTTAGAAGACCTTGGGTATTTGCTTTGTGTTGGAGAGGTTAAGATGCTCATAGTCAAGATTTCTGCTTGGGGCGCGGGTTCTGCTTGCATTTGCTTGCTTGGTGAGAAGATTGCACCATCCTTATTGGGGAGACAGACCCTAAGGGACTGACCTAGTGCCTCGGGGGCTCATTGCTAAATGGCCTTGCCTACGTGACGACGCAGAGGCAACGTAGTTCGGGGTAAACCCTAATGGACCATGGATGGACTAGAAGAAAGATGACAAGGATGAAGACAAGAAAGGGGACGAATGGGACAAAGGGAAGAAATGGAAGCCTCGGGCACGCATTAGAATAATGGCCTTGCCTACGTGACGGCGCAGAGGCAACGTAGTTCATGGACTTGGACCATGGACACTGACAAGAGACACTATACTAGGCTCGCATTGAGGAGACAGTATGGGACAAAACCTTGGTTGACAAGGCCACAAGGAGAGTATCAAGCCATGATAGGTAACTGTCAAGTGTTTTTTGTGGGGTCGATATGGGTCGAATGGAAAATGAGCGAAGGAAGAATGGACTCAAGGTGATTGGATTCTCAAAGATGGAGAAGGCGGTTTATCACAAGTAACCCCTGTTTACCAGGTTTTCATCACTTGCTTTTATTTGCACGAGGAGCTAGAGAGTAACATGACGCCTGTTTGCCAGGTTTTCATCACGATACCTATCCAAGGTGCCTGTTTGCTAGGTTTTCACCAAAGGACGAATTTTTTTTGTTTGTATGCTTTCTATTTTTTTTTCCAATTTTTTTTGTATATTTTTTTTTATTTTTTATTTTTGATTTTTTCTGATTTTATTATGCCCCCTTGCACTGGGGTTCCCCTAAGTATAGAACCGACGAAGATGCATGCTATTGATTGGATCATCAAACAACTCACCCTCTGATGTGGCCAACTGATATGCCCCTGATCCGTAAGCAGCTACAATCACATAGGGCCCAAGCCAGTTAGGCTCGAACTTACCTTTCTTTTCTCTGTCCTGCTGATTGCGAGGGTTCTCTTTTAGAACTAGGTCCCCAACCTTGAAGCATCTTGGTCTAACCTTGTGGTTGTAGCTTCTTGACATCATTTGTTGATAGGCTTTGAGATGGTCAAAAGCTTTCTGGTGCCTTTCCTCTAGCAGCTCTAGTTCTTGTAGCCTGGAGACTCTATATTCTTCATCTGATATGAGACCTTTCAATGACACCCTGAGGGATGGGAGTTCGACCTCAATGGGAAGGATGGCTTTAGAACCATAGACAAGGGTGTAGGGTGTAGCACCTGTGGGAGTGTGTATACTGGTTCTGTAGGCCCACAGAGCGGGATTGAGTTGGGCGTGCCAATCACGACCAGCTTCATTGACAGTCTTCTCTAGGATTTTCAGAATGGTTTTATTCGATGCCTCAGCTTGGCCATTACCTTGGGGGTAGTATGGAGTGGAGAAATGATGTTGGATTTTGAAACACGCACAAAGTTCCTGGACATCCTGATTTTTGAAAGGTCTCCCATTATCTGTTATGATGGATGAGGGGATGCCATATCGGTAGATAATGTAATTCAGAATGAACGAGGAAATTTGCTTTCCTGTGACAGTGGTTAGGGGAACGGCTTCAATCCACTTTGTGAAGTATTCAGTGGCGGTTATGATAAATTTATGGTTATTGGAAGAAGGTGGATGAATCTTTCCCACAAGGTCAAGTCCCCACTGGCAAAAGGGCCAGGGTGTCGTTAAAGGTCTCAACTCCTGAGCAGGTGCATGAATCAGGTTCCCATGTATTTGGCACTATTTGCACTTTTTGATGAACTAATATGAATCCATTTCCATATTGGGCCAGTAATAACCCAAACACATGAGTTTCTTAGCTAAGGAAGGACCGCTGGACTGTGTTCCACAGATCCCTTCGTGTATGTCTCGCAAGGCCGTTATGGATTCTTCTTGTTCTAGACAACGGAGTAAAGTACCATCCAGACCACGTCAGTAAAGGGTATTAGCTATGATGGTGTAACAGGAGGCTTGTCGGATGAAAGTTCATTTTTGGTTGGAAGAGAGGTCCGGTGGAAGAATATTGTCCTTGAGGTAAGTGTAGGTCTTACTGTACCAAGGTGAATCAGATCCTACTAGGAGGCAGATGGAGTGGGTTTCGAGGAGATCATAAGCTGGTTGCCGAATGGTTTCTACTAAGAACTCATACCGTGACTCGTATTCAGGTATTTCAAGAAGAGAGGCTATGGTAGCCATTGCATCTGCTGCTTTGTTCTCGATCCTGGGTATTTGTTCAAAGGAGATGGTCCCAAAGTGTTCCTTGAGGTCGTCGACCATCCGTTTGTATGGGATGAGCTTCTCATCTTTGGTTTGATATTCATCGTTGACCTGATTTATGATAAGCTGAGAATCACCGTAGACACATAGTGCTTGGATTTTCCACTCAGTGGCCATCTTGAGACCAATTACCAAGGCTTCATATTCCGCTATATTGTTAGTGCATGGAAATAACAACCTGTAGGACTTTGGAATTGTGTCGCCTTGGGTAGTAATAAACAGGATACCTGCCCCCGATCCGTGGTTGGTGTAAGACCCGTCGAAGTAGAGTTTCCAAGGAGATGTTGACAGAGTGAATAAAGACTCATCGGGAAACTCAAACTGTATTGGTGAAGTGTCCTGTAATGGTGCCTCGGCCAGTTGGTCAGCTATGATTGGCTCTTTGATGGCTTTTCTGTCCACATATTCTATATCATATTCACTAAGAAGCATAACCCACTTTGCTAGTCGACCTGTGAGAGCTGCTTTGCTGAGAAGATACTTTAGTGGGTCGATTTTGGCAATGAGTTTGATAGGATGTGCCAATATGTAGTGTCAGAGTTTTTGTGAAGCAAAAACCATTGCAAGGCATGATCGTTCTACCTATGAGTATTGTAACTCGTAGCCCACTAAGGTTCGACTGATGTAGTAGACAGCTCTTTCCTTGTTCTCATAGTCTTGCTGCACTAGGAGAGCCCCAAGAGCAGTAGGTGTAGCAGAAATGTAGAGAATCAAAGGTTTTCCTTGGATCGGAGGCATGAGTATAGGAGGGTTCATAAGGTACTCCTTTAGCTTGTTGAATGCCTCTTCGCACCGCTCATCCCCTTTAAATGGAATATTCTTATGTAGGAGGTGGCTAAAAGGTTGGCACTTGTCCGCCAACTGTGAGATGAACCTTCGGATGGCCTGCAGCTTGCCCTGTAAGGATCTCAACTGTGTTAGAGTCTTGGGTGGTGGCATGTCCATTATTGCTTTGACCTTGGCTGGGTCTACCTCTATGCTGTTTGCTGACACGATGAAGCCTAGCAGCTTGCCCGATGTTACCCCAAACACACACTTCTTCAGATTCAGTTTGACTTGGAATTGATCCAGCCGTTGGAAGACTTTCTCTAGGATATCCAGGTGTGAGTCCCTCGTGAGAGATTTTGCTAAGATATCGTCAACATAATCCTCCATGGTCACATGTATCATGTCATGGAATATAGTTGTCATGGCCCGCTGATATGTAGCACCTGCATTTTTCAGCCCAAAAGGCATAACATTCCAGCAAAAGGTACCCCATGGACAAGTGAAAGCTATTTTGTGCTGATCCTCTGGTGCTATTTTGATCTAGTTGTACCCTGAGAATCCATCCATGAGTGACAGCATTGTATGTCCTGCCGTGAGGTCGACTATGATATCGATGTTAGGCAATGGAAAGTCATCCTTGCGGCATGCTTTGTTTAAGTCTCTAAAATCATTGCATAGTCGAACCCTGCCATCTGGTTTAGACACTAGCACGATATTTGATATCCATTCGAGGTAATCTATGGCCCTGATGAACCCCACGTCTAGCAATTTCTTGAGTTCTTCCTTGACCAAAAGGGCTATATGGGGATGCATCTTTCTTAGTTTCTGCTTTACGGGCTTCACCCCTGGATCTAATGGCAGATGATACAGAATCAGGTTAGGGTCTAGACCTGGCATGTCAGCATATGACCAAGCAAAGCTGCCTCTCTTCTTCTTAAAGAATGGTACAAACCTAGTTTTCTCAGGTGGTGTGAGAGATTTTGCGAAGTGGATAATCTTGGGCTGCTCTTCGGTGCCAATATTCACTGGCTCTATTGGTTCCACCACAATCTGTGACCGCTCCTGGTACATATCACTAGGGAGGGTGTCAAGCATTCCATCGTCAGGTGCCACAGTTGGGTTTTCACCTTCGGATACGTCCTTTCTTTTTACTGTTTTATGACCTGACACTGCCGCACGGCGGTTTTCACCATCAAATCCATTTTTGAGTTTAATATTTTTGCGACTAGAAGGCTTGGCACCCTCCCCGAAGTAAGCTACGGTATTGAGTTCTATAGCGAAACCAGCTTTATGATCTCCTTTTGGTAAGTGATCTCTAAGTTCCATATAGTCAATGTAAGCATCATCATTCTAGAATACATCTAATTGAGGGGTTCCTTGCAGATCCCAGTCAATAAGCTCAGGGTGTAAGAGGGGAAGGGAGTCGGATGAGAGATCTGATTCATTAATGTTGTGAATGGAAATGTTATGGGCACTGGTGGGGATAGTGTTCTGGGCGGTACTCTCCTCCAAGTTGTTTATCGCAATGGAATCGAAACTTTCCTCGAAAGCCATAACCTCAGGGAGGGGCAAATCAGACTCCAGTGGTCTGTCCCGTTGCGTTTGTTCCTCATGGTAGGGGCTGAGAGTTTGGATGGTGTCAATCTCCTTGTCATCGTAGGAGTGCTCTATCAGCTCGTCCCACTCATACTCGTTTGAATTATCTGAATCTGTGTCTCTATCCACTTGGAGTGTTTGAATTGTCTCCACAAGGCAAGCATTTTCCTTGGCTTTACCTTTACCTTTGTACCCTAGGCCAATTGTGTTTCTAGCCGAAGAGGATGAAGAAGGTTGTATGGGTTCAACGATTCCTTCTTTTCTGAGGCCTATGGGGCCTTGTCCCTCATATCCCATCCTATGCAAAATGGTTTCACCCTATCCATAGAGTTCTGTAGGGAGTCTAGGCGAGTCTTGGGGTGTGTTTTCCTCTTCAACATAAAGCCATTGTAGGAGATCTCGCTCCTCTGTCTCATCAGATAAGGTTCCCCATTTTACAAAGGGATTTGCGGGAGTTGTAGGAGGAGCAGATGGCTTTGAAAAATGCCTAGGTTGATGCTTGGGTTTGCCAAAGGAGCGAGGAGACAAAGGCATGGTGGCAAGGTTGAGGTTGTGCTCAATGGAGTACTCCCCCACGCCATTTTCTTTTATGGTAAGTTTCAGCGGTTTGGGCCTCGAGGAGGAGGCTTCAGCGGTATGGTCTTGTTGCGGAGTAGGGGAAATGTAGGCCCTGTTGTTGGGAATGACACATTCAGATTTTGCTTGGAATGAATTGCAATGTTGGTAGGGGTCGGGGTCGCCTTGTATGGTGACCTGCTTGCCATCGTGTGGGAACTTTATGCATTGATGGTAGGTGGAGGGGACAGCCTTCATGGCGTGGATCCATGGTCTCCCTAGTAGAATATTGTAAGCAAGCTCCTGATCAAGGACTTGGCACACCACATCTTTAATTACCGGTCCCACTTGAATGGGTAGGACAACTGTTCCTTTGGTGGTTCGTTCCTCCTCGTCATAGGCTTTGATAGTAATTTTCCGTCTTGGATCTACTACCTATTCGGAGAACCCCAGTGCAAGGACTAGCTTCAACATGCAAATATTTAGACCGGCGCCCCCATCAATGAGAACCCTCTTGATGCGGTGCTTGTGCACGAATGCGACAATGTGTAGAGGAGTGTTGTGGGGTTGAGATATGGAAAGGTCATCTTGCTCTGTAAATGAGATGGAAGTGGAGGATGTCAAATTACCCACCATGGTTTGAAACTTTTCTTGGGCTAAGTTAGTGGGGACAGTAGTTTCCACTAAGGCTTTCTCAAGAATCTCCTTATGAGAAGGAGATAGACGCAAGAGCTCCAATATAGAAATGTGAGCCGGAGTTTTTTGCAATTGGTCGATGACATTATATGGGCGGGAGTTGGATGGAGATGGTGACGACCTTGGAGGAGTGGTGTTGATTGTGACTCTACCACTGCGGGTAATTATACTACAACCAGTTCTGTTAGGTCCTAGTTGTTGGTTGGGGGATATGACGTTGACTTGCGGAACATGCTCAGAAATGCAGTTAATGGTGTACTCAAAGGGAATGCTTGCATAGTTAGCATTACTCGACCCACTGTTCTGGTTTGGCCTGTTGCGATTGTTGTCATTATTGTTATGGCCATTGGAGTTGTTGCCATTGTGACCATCGTTGTTGTTGTGGCCATTGTTGCGATTATTGTTATACGGCTGGTTGTGGTTTAGAAGAGGATCCCGGTAGGCCACATGAGATTCATTGGAGGTATGCTGTTGTGTCCCTCCCTGATTCTGATCTAGTATATCTTGTATGACATTCTTGAGGCGGATACAATTGTTAGTCGTGTGCCCCCTTCCTCGATGATACTCACAATAATCTTTGTCCTTCCAATAGGGAGGTTTGACGATAGGCTCATAGTCACTTGTTGGCGGTAGAGAAATTTCATTGTTAGCCAACAACTTCCTGAGAGCAGACTCTTGAGATTCCCCCAACGGCGTGAATTTTCTCCTTGGATTTGAATTGAACCAAGGTCTAGGTTCCCGAGGGGGTGGCTTGTTGAGCGCACCGGTATTTGCTTCTCCCTTAAGAGTGAATATAGGTTGTTGCTTAGGGGCTGCCACCTTGGCATCCACTACTCCATCATTGACCACATTCTTGTTCTTGGTCCAAAACTTTGATTTATCTATTGTATAATTGGAAGGAGGTGTGTCCTTGTAGAGCTTGAGAGTTCCTTTAGTGATCATAGCTTTTTCAATGAAGAGGCCCATTTCAATGACTTTGGCGAATGAGGTAGGGCATTGTATCTAAATCTGATAGCTAAGATCAGTGTTTAGGTTGTGGACAAACATTTCCAATAGCTGCTTCGCAGGCATGTCGTAAGAACACTTACTAGCTAGCTGTCTCCATCATTGTAGGAAGGCGGTGAATGACTCACCACCCTTCTGTTTGGTGTTGCATAGATCTAGCATAGATACCTCGTGTTCTATGTTGTAAGAGAAGTGCGTTATAAATTTATTGACAAGTTCATCAAAAGTTTTGATTCCTGGTGGGAGACGCGAGAACCACTCCATAGCTTGACCACCTAAAGATCGCGGGAATAGTCTCATTAAGTAGGTCTCATTGTGAGCTACTTCTAAATATGCTGCAGTGAATTCCCTGATATGATCTCTAGGGTCCCCCTTCCCTTTATATTTGTCAAATTTCAGAACTCCGAACTGATAGGGGAATGGTTTCATGATCAAATTTCTGTCAAAGGGGTATGGTGCTATATCTTCCAAAGAGTAGTTCTTAGAACTTGTACCGGTCTTAAGGTTGGATATCTCAAGCTTTAGACTTTCAATTTGTTGTCTCACGTCTGCCATAGGAGTAGTTGGATCTACGGGTTGCTTTCCTCTCTCATTTGTATGGGGAATCGTGTCATTTGTACCTCTCTCATGCACATGTGGGACTATGTCATGATCATTGTTTGCATTTTCCATGATGGAGCTAATGTCAAAGTCTGCGGGGAGTTTGATTCTGAGACTAGCAAGATGATGGAAATACTTATGGGGGTCTTCAAGGATCATCTTCTCTACGACGCGTTGGAATTTTCTATCTTGCATGTGCGCCACTAATTCTTCATGAGAGATCTCTTCTTCACCATCACATGGTGGGAGAAGGTGATCAGATGAGTCGGCCATTTCGATTTGTCTGTTGTACTGGGATCGAGTAAGAACCATGTAATGCGGGGTGGGGTGAAGTGGACCAGGATTAGAAATTTGGGCAAGGTGCCGACCGAGACTATTATGAATGGGATACCTAGGATAAGACTTGGACAAAGGATTCTCTCGCTCAATGACTTCAAGTAAGATGGTTGACACAAGACTCTAGCCACTAGCAAGGGTAGTCGATACCAGTCTTACTGTGTAGGGCTTAGTCGTTCAACAAGACTACTAGCAAAGGTACTGTGACCTACTAGGCTTACGTGAATTCACTAATGAAACGAAGAAGGCCTTATGCCGAATCGATATGGGATAGGCTGACTTTGGGACAAGAGTGATGTGGACCGAAAGTGAGTGGGACAATGGACGAAAGAGAAAGAGGTGGGTGAAATGGATGGAGAATGACTGCAAGGTTGACTCTGATCTCAGAAAGTGAAACTAGGCTGAAATGGGTGCTCTAATCAGGTGAAAATTTCTCCTAAAAAATAGGCCAAGTGCTCACTATCACATATGCACAGAAACAGATGCGCAACAGAAATGGACAAATGCGCCGTAAGTCGCAGTAAATGCACCGATCTGGTGAATTATATATGCGCAGCAACAGTGCATATATGCACAGCAAAAAAGAGTATATGCGCAGCAAGTCGTTATAAAAGCGCAGCAAGTCTCTGTAAATGCGCAGCAAAAATGTGTAAATGCGCAGCTCTGAAGTTTTTGCAAAATTTTTAGTTTTTCTTCTATTTTTGGTATTTTTTGGCTAGAAAAGGTCTTCCTGATCTGATATTATGAATTCAATAGCAAGAAAACACAGCAAGCACAAAGAATATTTTGTAGTTTTTCAT
The DNA here is from genome assembly GCA_027924645.1 of Cunninghamia lanceolata. NCBI lineage: Eukaryota > Viridiplantae > Streptophyta > Pinopsida > Cupressales > Cupressaceae > Cunninghamia > Cunninghamia lanceolata. The sequence goes on along the minus strand of BSBN01000084.1, from coordinate 37,818,328 downwards.
TGTTTTTGTAATTTTTTCGACTCTATTTTGGACAAAAGCAAGCACAAAATCCTAGGCGAGAAATGGATTACAAGGGATTTGGGCCACTAAAACAAGAGGTATTTAATTCGGGCAACCGTTCAAGTGGTTACACGTGCGGCGGCGCTACTCTCCGTTATGGAGTCTCCCAGCCTCATAGGGTTGCGCCTGAGAGGGTTTTGGGGGAGGTTGGCCGTCGGTGTAACATAACAGCACTTGTTGCAAGAAGTTTTCACCTCAAGCACAATTTATTTTAAGTGGCTTGGTAGGGCTTGGCATTAGCCTGTTACCACTCAGGGTCGTTCCCACTTGGACAAGCGTGCATCCAAGGGCAGGCCCCTCCTAGAGGTTAAACAGATAGAATGACAAGTCTGGCACTCTGATCACCCAGAAGAGGGGAGAGCATAAGCCTATTGTCATTCGCAAGCACATAATACACTGATTAATCCACCCTAGTTAAAAGTGAAAAACTAAATGGGCTAATCTACTCAAACAGAACTTTGAAGTGATTCAGCAATATAGTAGTGGTTCAGTTTTAAATCCCAGAAAGCAGTAGTGAGTTCAATTCTTAAACCGCGTAGCACGAGTTTGTTAACTTTGAAATTCAGGTCTCACGATATAGCAATGGTTCATTTTAACTTCAGAAAGCAGTAGTGAGTTCAATTCTTAAACCGCGTAGCACGAGTTTGTTAACTTTGAAATTCAGGTCTCACGATATAGCAATGGTTCATTTTAACTTCAAGATCATTGATGAGTTCAATTTTAATCTTTAGATAGCAATAACTTGGAAGGTGTTTGCAATGCAAGCAAGAAATAATCCAGTTACTTCCTCCCTAATTAGAACTAGGTGAGGATTTGAATGCAAGTTGCATGAACAATGGGTTACTCCTTCCTAATTAGAACTAGATGAAAATTGTATGCAAGTTGCATGAACAATGGGTTACTCCTTCCTAATTAGTACTAGATGAAAATTGTATGCAAGTTGTTTTACTTTCCCCCTAGTTAAACTATGATGTGTGTGTTAAGGAAAATAAAACTATCCAGCTCTCAACCCTGTAGAAGATATATCAGAAGTTTCTTTTCTCCTTTCTTTGACAAGTGTTTAAGTCAAGCTGCACAGATAAATCATTAGTTTTCAAGAAGAAATGTTAGATTTAAGCTTGGAAAGATAGCTGAACTTTGACTATAAAAATAGCTGACAAAATGATAAAATCACTTGATTAAACCTGCTCCATTGTGAATTTCATAGAATTACCTTTCCAACGAGTGTTTATTTGTGAGATTACGAGTTCGTATGCTCCTGTTATGGCAAAAAGAAAAAGATACCACCCTTATGACATGTAGAAGAAGGCAGGATAGAGGATTGCTGGATAAAACGATGCACCCTACAGAAGCACCCTTTGGACCATTGGATAAAAGGATGAAGAAGCACCCTTCAGACCACTGGATAAAATGATGCATGTTGTGGGAGCACCCTTCAGACCGCTGGATAAAAGGATGTACCCTGCAAAAAAGCTATTAGGACAGTTGGATAAAAGGATGCGGGAGCACCCTTTGGACCGCTGGATAAAGCGATGCACCATACGGAAGCACCCTTTGGACCACTGGATAAAAGGATGCACCCTGCAGAAGCACTCTTCGGACCGCTAGATAAAAGGATGCACCCTGCAAAAACCTCTTCGGATAGTTGGATAAAAGGACACGGAAGCACCCTTCGGACCGCTGGATAAAGTGATGCACCCTGCAGAAGCACCCTTTGGACCACTGGATAAAGCGATGCACCCTGTGGAAGCACCCTTTGGACCACTGGATAAAAGGATGCACCCTGCCAAAAAAAAAGCTCTTCGGACAATTGGATAAAAGGATGCAATTGGATAAACGAAGTAATGAACAAACATAGTGCAAACCTCTCCCGTTTCGAAACTTCTGTTGTTCGCTTATCACAGATCGTCCTTTTGCAGATGAGATGAGCCCTCAGAGAGTGCAATCTTTTTAGCTGTTTGTAGCAAGTTGACGGTGAACGGCTATGGTGATATGCAATGAAGATGAGCTCCAATGCAACTATGTGATCTCAAGCTGGTGGATGACAAAAGGGTGCCAAAGGCGCGCTGGTGATATTTCTGCAGAGTAATGATGTCAAAAGCCTGGATGATTAGAATGGAGGGATGAAGCTTCATTTATAGACTTGGAAGAATGGGAATCAACGGTTGAGAGGAGATGTGAAGATCGACGGTTGAGAATGGTTGAGGAATGTGCAACCAGTAGAAATGTGACAAGTGTCCCAGCTCCATCATGAAAGAGGGGATGTGACAAAATTGATTGGAGAGTTAACTCCATTGACTGAACAGTTAACAGACTTGATTGATCAGTTAGAAGAGTGGATTATGGGATTGACTGAATTGATTGACTAGTGAACTGGATTGATTGAGGAGTCAATAGAATAGATTGACCAGTGAACTCAAATGACCAACCAGTTAACAGATTTGATTGATTAGTTAACTAACTTCTGATTTGAGAAGAAATAGGCCATGTGGGTGAGAGAAAAATAGGTAATTAAATATTAAATATATTTAATTACATGTGCAACTTGATGATGTGGACAAGGTGAGGTGGAAAAAGTGAGGTGTAAAGGTGAGGTGGATTTTTGAATTCAGAACTTAGGATAGAGGAATTTAGATTAATTAAATAATTTATGATTATTTAATTGTGTAGGACATTTAGAAGAATTTTAATTAAATAAATAGAATTTATTTAATTATGGAACAGTGAATCGATTAAATAAATTTAGAATATTTATTTAATTAATAGAAGAATGGAATAAATATTTAGAATATTTATTTAGGATGATTCGTGTCATTTTTAGGCGTATACACTATGCAATGGCTGATGTCCCTTATAGGTGGTAGGGACCTTGGCATTTTGTCATAGATGATGCCTTCGTACTTGTCTAATAGCTCTTGGACAGCAAGATCTATGAACCGTTGCCTCTTCTCTCCCCTGACTTCTTGCTGTTGCTCCTTGTTCACCTTTAGGCATGAAATTAGAGCATATGCAACTGAACCTTCTTCTACTATCTCTTTCATGAATTGTTTGCCTTCTACTATCATCACCTTGACTTCTTTCCCTTTTGATTCTACCTCATTCTCCATCAATGGTAGCAACTCTATCACCTTACCATCCTTGGTTATTGAATATGTGTTTCTAACTCTATCATGTTGTGCTTTCAATTCATAGTGCCATTGTCTTCCAAATAGGAGATGGCAAGCATCCATCCATGCAATGTCAAACAATAATCTGTCCTTGTATGTTCGAATTTGAAACTCCACCCAAGCCTGCTCTTCCACAACTGTTTGTTGACCTTGAGTGAGCCATGAGACCTTGTATGGGCAAGGATGTGGTAGTCTTCTAAGCTTAAGCTTTTCTACCATTTCAATGGACACAAAATTTTCAGTAGATCTAGAGTTAATCAAAACTTTACATACCTTTCCTCCTACCTTGCAAGTAGTTTTGAAGAGAGACTTTCTTTGTGGGGGTTCTTTGTCAGGCACCTTCATAGTGGTCATTGCTCTCCTAATCATCAAATATTCTCCTTTCTCAGGATATCCATAACTGTCAGGAGCATTCAAACTTTGAAAAGTGTTTGAACTTGTCACACTTTGACAATCAAATTCTTGGATTAGATTTGTCCTTCTTTCTCCCATTGAACTTGTTGCCTTTTCTGGACATCTGTTGGCTATGTAGCATTCTTGATTGCAAATGTAACATCTGAGAGGTCCTCTGCCCTGAGATCTCCCTCTAAATGGTGGTCTTCTGCCCCTAAAGTTTGCTCTTTGATTGTAACTTCTCCATTGAGTTTGACTGATGTCTCCTTTGTTGCTCTCTTGATTTGATTCACCTTGGTGTCCAAATCCATTTCCTCTGCCTCTGAAAGGACTTCATCCTCCTCTTTTCTATCTCCCTCTTCCTCTACTATTCTTCTCTTGCCTTCTCTTTAATTTCTCTTCCACTTTGAGTGCCAATTGGTAGCACTTTTGGACTGTCTCTGGGTTATGCAGATTTAAGTCTTCTTGGATATTGAACCTCAATCCATTGAGGTACCTTGCTATCTTCTGTTACTCACTCTCCTTTACCTTTGTCTTGACACATAGTTTCATGAACTCTTTAGTGTATGAACTGACATCTAACTCCTTCTGCTTCAAATTCTATTTCCTCTTATGTAGTTGGATGTTGTAATCTAATGGAACATAGGCTTCCTTCACTAAAGCCATCATCTTCTTCCGAGTAGCAACTCAGTTTTTTCCCTCTTTCACCCTGTCATCTTGGATGAAATTCCACCAAGTTAATGCAGCCCCTTTCATTGTGGATTGGGCCATCTTCACCCTCTGGTGGTCTGGTATCTCCTCGGTCTTAAAGAAATTATTCAAGGAGTCTATCCACTCCATCACTGAATCAGGATCCAGTTTTCTTATAAACAATGGTAGGTGTAGTTTCATATCCATGGTCCTCCTCTCCATGGATTTGAGGACATTGAGTAAGGGTCTCTAGTCTGTAGGAACCTCTAGCTCTTCCTGCCTAGGGATCTCCTCTTCATCCATCTTCTTGCTCACCAGAATCTTCTTCTCCCTTCTCTACACTATCCCTCAACTTCTCTAACTCTTCTTTCAAGGCCTGATTCTGAGGCTGAGCTGCTCTGCTCTCTGCCATTTGCTTCTTCACTAAGACAGCCAACTCAACATTGGTCATCTTTGCTGTGTACTCTTGTGACTCCTCTTTATTTGACATCTTGTCTTCTTCTACCCAAAGGATACTCCTTTAGCTTTGATACCACTTGATGCAAAGCACGCAACGAAGTGGTGAAAATAGATCAAAATTATGGAATTATTGCTATGATTGAACCTTTGAACCACTTGAACCCAATGAACTTGTTGAACCTTCAACTATTAGTTCAACATACACTATCGGTTCAACATACACCCATCGCCTAGACTTAATGTTGTCGGCAACTTCAAAATTTCTTCCACCGATGCACCGGTTATTCCGATGAACCTTCGAACTATACTCCATCGATATGACTTGGACTATCAGCGTAATCCTCTCCTCATCACCTGATACCAAATCTCACACCAATATGCCGATCACTTCACTTTGACGCTGTTGAACCAATATAACCTGTTGATCCTTTGAATCGGTTCAACCACCGGCAAACATATTCTTGGTAATACTTTCAACTATCAGCTTCCCCGATATGCTTCACCCCGATGCTTAAAGTCACTCCGACGGTCAATGAGAGCCTTGTTCAACGAGACTCATTCAACAGTTACATCGATACCTGTAAGGGTGAAATGGTGATCAATCAAATGAAATAAACAAGACCCAAACATCAACAGAATAGCGAAACAAGAAGGATTCAATAAACGAAGCAATGAACAAACATAGTGCAAACCTCTCCCGTTTCTAAACTTCTGTTGTTCACCTATCACAAATCATCCTTGTGCAGATGAGATGAGCCCTCAGAGAGTGCAATCTTTTAGCTGTTTTAGGAAGTCGATAGTGAATGGCTATGATGATATGCAATGAAGATGAGCTCCAATACAAGTATGTGATCTCAAGCTTGTGGATGACAAAAGGGTGCCAAAGGCGCGCTGGTGATATTTCTGCAGAGTAACGATGTCAAAAGCCTGGATGATTAGAATGGAGGGATGAAGCTTCATTTATAGACTCAGAAGAATGAGGATCAACGGTTGAGAGGAGATATGAAGATCAACGGCTGAGAATGGTTGAGGAATGTGCAACCAGTAGAAATGTAACAAGTGTCCCAGCTCCATCATGAAAGGGGGGATGTGACAAAACTAATTAGAGAGTTAACTCCATTGACTGGTCTGTTAACAGACTTGATTGATCAGTTAGAAGAATAAATCATGGGACTGACTGAATTGATTGAGGATTTGACTCAATTGACAGGTTAGTTAACTTTTTTGATTGATTAGTTAACTAATCTCTGATTTGAGAAGAAATAGGCCATGTGGGTGAGGGAAAATAAGATAATTAAATATTAAATATATTTAATTACATGTGCAACCTGATGAGGTGGACAAGGTGAGGTGAAAAAGATGAGGTGTAAAGGTGATGTGGAATTTTGGAATTTAGAACTTAGGATAGAGGAATTTGGATTAATTAAATAATTTATGATTATTTAATCATGTAGGACATTTAGAAGAATTTTAATTAAATAAATAGATTTTATTTAATTATGGAATAGTGAATCGATTAAATAAATTTGGAATATTTATTTAATTAATAGAAGAATGGAATAAATATTTAGAATATTTATTTAGGATGATTTGTGTCATTTTTAGGCGTATACATTTTGCCCCTCTTTGATGCAATGCAGTTTACAGCGTTGCTTCAAAGAATTTGATGGTCCGAATGATGATACATGCCCTAGTTTGCCCCTGGTACAGGTTTAATGACGATAGGATGCCCCCTCGGGAGATTGGACGGGGAAAGAGCGAAAAATTTGGAGACAGACAATCTCACGAAGACGAAGGGGTTAGGATAGGTTGGAGGAAAAAGGGACACGGTCAGGGATACAGGAAGAAAATGGGAAGAAAACGGGAAAAAAAAAGGGCATGGGAAGTAGTCATAGTCATCACCTAGCCAGAATTAGGGTTTGGAGGCTATAAATAGGAGCTGGGTCCACAAGAATAGTCATTTGTACACTTGTCTACTCTGGATTGGATTGAGAGAGCTTAGAGCAACTTGGAGCAGCATGGCAGCCAGAGCAGCAGACATTCCACGCGAGGAGCACCGGTTCGAGCGAGTCCGTCGATTCGGGCGGCCAGCAGAGGCAGGACCCCCGGTATGTGTTTCAAAAAATTTCTCCTAGGGTCGATTTAGGATGCAATAAATGCTCGTAGAAAATAGGTAAAGTGTATGCGCTGAAACTCAGAACGGCGCATATGCCTCGCGAAGTGGTGCTTTTGTCGTTGCGCGGCGCATATGCCGATTTCGGCGGCGCATACATGAAAGTTGCGCATCTGTGCAATTTAGCTGCGCATTTGCAATTTGGCGGCGCATGTGTATTTAAGCCGCGCATATGTGGAAAGTAGTGGCACATTTGCTGGATCGGCGCATATGTCGATTTTAGCGGCGCTTGCATAATATGCCGGCGCATATGCCTAATTTGGCGGCGCATCCGTCGGATCTGCACATACGTGTAATTTGGTGGTACATTTGTGTGAAGCAGCGCATATGCTGATTTTAGCGGTGCATATACCAAAAAATGGCGCATTTACCACCTGTAGTGGTGCATTTGCTGTGAACAGCAAAGGACTTAGCCAAATTGACTCGATTAGCGTCCTGTTTGATGCGGTAATCGATGAGCTATCTCTGAGATTGCAGAAATCTAGTCAAGAGATGTAGTGTGCTGTTTTGATCAATTTGAAATGCTAAGATTAGTTGATATAGTTCAGTAGGTATGTTGAGTATGGTATATGTCGCTTGAGATTGACGCTTTGCCTTGCTTGCTTGCAGGAGGAGATTCGGGACACACTATAGTCGAGGGAGACGTTTCCGATGCCCTTATTGTAGAGGTATATGCTGACGGAGACTGACAGAGTGGCGCTTGGTGCCATGGGATTAGATTATGTATGTTTCATGCCTGAGGTGCGGGCAAACCGTGGATTGCTGATAGCTGCCGTGGAGAGATTCCACAGTGAGGACGGGACCTTCCACTTCCCGACGGGAGAGATGACGGTGACCCTGGAGGATGTCTACCGGATACTGCACTTGCCTGTGGTAGGCGAGCTAGTAGAGTATGACGCACAGCGGGACGTGTGACTCGCCGAGTGCCAGCGGGTGTTTGATGATCCTGAGCTAGCTGGTCAGGTCATCTCGTGGCAGGATATATATGACTACTATGACTACTTCCCGGGGATTGTGGCAGGACTGATCGGGGGCGTTGTATGCCCGAACAGGAGATCACATGGGTTCCCCATTGGATGGGGCAGGATCATGGAGCGGATGCTGACTGAGGGCACCCGATATGCATGGGGAGTCTGCGTACTAGCCCACTTGTACCATGACATGCATCAGGTGGTGTACCACCGCAGCACGAGTCTATCAGCTGGGGTGTTACTGTTATAGTTCTGGCTGTGGGAGCACATAGCAGTGACGAGGCTGATATGTGTCTTCACGAGGCAGCGAGGAGAGCCATATAGTTATGGCTACGCCGAAGTGATTTCCCAACACAGGCTGGGGAAGCTAGAGTACTGGAGACACACCCTGGATGGAGTAGATGTGGTCGTTTGGCGACCATATCTGGACTTTGAGCCCTGGGATGACGAGGGAGACGAGCTGCCATACTACTTTCAGACCAGGTGGCTGATAGGCCGGACACAGTGGGTCGAGTAATGCTAACTATGCAAGTGTTCCCTTTGAGTACACCATTAACTGCATTTCTGAGCATATTCCGCAAGTCAATGTCATATCCCCCAACCAACAACTAGGACCTAACAGAACTGGTTGTAGTATAATTACCCGCAGTGGTAAGGTCACGATCAACACCACTCCTCCAAGGTCGTCACCATCTCCGTCCAACTCCCGCCCATATAATGTCATCGACCAATTGCAAAAAAATCTGGCTCACATTTCTATATTGGAGCTCTTGCGTCTATCTCCTTCTCATAAGGAGATTCTTGAGAAAGCCTTAGTGGAAACTACTATCCCCACTAACCTAGCCCAAGAAAAGTTTCAAACCATGGTGGGTAATTTGACATCCTCCACTTCCATCTCGTCTACAGCGCAAGATGACCTTTCCATATCTCAACCCCACAACACTCCTCTACACATTGTCGCATTTGTGCACAAGCACCGCATCAAGAGGGTTCTCATTGATGGAGGCGCCAGTCTAAATATTTGCACGTTAAAGCTAGTCCTTGCACTGGGGTTCTCTGAACAGGCAGTAGATCCAAGACAGAAAATTACTATCAAAGCCTATGACGAAGAGGAACGAACCACAAAGGGCACGATTGTCCTACCCATTCAAGTGGGACCGGTAATCAAAGATGTGGTGTGCCAAGTCCTTGATCGGGAGCTTGCTTACAATATTCTACTAGGGAGACCATGGATCTACGCCATGAAGGCTGTCCCCTCCACCTACCATCAATGCATAAAGTTCCCACACGATGGCAAGCAGGTCACCATACAAGGCAACCCCGACCCCTACCAACATTGCAATTCGTTCCAAGCAAAATCTGAATGCGTCATTCCCAATAACCGAGCCTACATTTCCCCTACTTCACCACAAGACCATATTGCCAAAGCTTCCTCCTCGAGGCCCAAACCGCTGAAACTTACCATAAAAGAAAATGGCGTGGGGGAGTACTCCATTGAGCACAGCCTCAACCTTGCCACCATGCCTTTGTCTCCTCGCTGCTTTGGCAAACCCAAGCATCACCCTAGGCATTTTCTAAACCCATCTGCTCCTCCTACAACTCCTGCAAATCCCTTTGTAAAATGGGGGACCTTATCTGATGAGACAGAGGAGCGAGATCTCCTGCAGTGGCTTTATGCTGAAGAGGAAAACACACCCCAAGAGCCGCATAGACTCCCTACAGAACTCTATGGACGGGGTGAAACCATTCTGCACAGGATGGGATACGAAGGACAAGGCCCCATAGGCCTCAGAAAAGAAGGAATCGTTGAACCTATCCAACCTTCTTCATCCTCTTCGGCTAGAAACACAACTGGCCTAGGGTACAAAGGTAAAGGTAAAACCAAAGAAAATGCCTGCCTAGTGGAGACAATTCAAACACTCCAAGTGAATAGTGACGCAGATTCAGATGAGTCGAATGAGTATGAGTGGGACGAGCTGACAGAGTACTCCTACGATGACAAGGAGATTGACACCATCCAAACTCTCAGCCCCTACCATGAGGGACAGACGCAACGGGACAGACCACTGGAGTCTGATTTGCCCCTCCCCAAGATTATGGCTTTCGAGGAAAGTTTCGATTCCATTGCGATAAACAACCTGGAGGAGAGTACCACCCAGAACACTACCCCCACCAGTACCCATAATATTTCCATTCACAACATTAACGAATCAGACCTCTCATCCGACTCCCTTCCCCTCTTGCACCCTGAGCTTATTGACTGGGATCTGCAAGGAACCCCCCAATTAGATATGTTCCAGAATGATGACGCTTACATTGACTATATGGAACTTAGGGATCACTTACCAAGAGGAGATCATAAAGCTGGTTTTACTATCGAACTCAATACTGTGGCTTACTTTGGGGAGGGTGCCAAGCCTTCTAGTTGCAAAAATATTAAAATCAAAAATGGATCTGACGGTGAAAACCGCCGTGCGGCAGTGTCAGGTCATAAAACAGTAAAAAGAAAGGACATATCCGAAGGTGAAAACCCAACTATGGCACCTGACAATGGAATGCTTGACACCCTCCCTAGTGACATGTACCAGGAATGGTCATAGATTTTGGTGGAGCCAACAGAGCCAGTGAATATCGGCACCGAGGAGCAGCCCAAGATCATCCACTTCACAAAATCTCTTACACCACCTGAGAAAACCAGGTTTGTACCATTCTTTAAGAAGAAGAGAGGCAGCTTTGCTTGGTCATATGCTGACATGCCAGGTCTCGACCCGAACCTGATTCTGCATCATCTGCCATTAGATCTAGGGGTGAAGCCTGTAAAGCAGAAACTGAGAAAGATGTATCCCCATATAGCCCTTTTGGTCAAGGAAGAACTCAAGAAATTGCTAGACGTGGGGTTCATCAGGGCCATAGATTACCCTGAATGGATATCAAACATTGTGCCAGTGTCTAAACCAGATGGCAGGGTTCAACTATGCAACGATTTTTGAGACTTAAACAAAGCATGCCACAAGGATGACTTTCCATTGCCTAACATTGATATCATAGTCGACCTCACGGCAGGACATGCAATGCTGTCACTCATGGATGGATTCTCAGGGTACAACCAGATCAAAATAGCACTAGAGGATCAGCACAAAACAGCTTTCACCTGTCCATGGGGTACCTTTTGCTGGAATGTCATGCCTTTTGGGCTGAAAAATGCAGGTGCTACATATCAGCGGGCCATGACAACCATATTCCACGACATGATGCATGTGACCATGGAGGATTATGTGGATGATATCTTAGCAAAATCTCTCACGAGGGACTCACACCTGGATATCCTAGAGAAAGTCTTCCAATGGCTGGACCAATTCCAAGTTAAATTAAACCCAAAGAAATGTGTGTTTGGAGTAACATCGGGCAAGCTGCTAGGCTTCATCGTGTCAGCAAACGACATAGAGGTAGACCTGGCCAAGGTCAAAGCAATAATGGACATGCCATCGCCCAAGACTCTAACATAGTTGAGATCATTACAGGGCAAGCTGCAGGCCATCTGAAGGTTCATCTCGCAGTTGGCAGACAAGTGCCAACCTTTCAGCCACCTCCTACATAAGAATATTCCATTTAAATGGGATGAGCGGTACGAAGAGGCATTTAACAAGCTAAAGGAGTACATTATGAACCCTCCTATACTCATGCCTCCGATCCAAGGAAAACCTTTGATTCTCTACATTTCTGCTACACCTACTGCTCTTGGGGCTCTCCTAGCGTAGCAAGACTATGAGAACAAGGAAAGAGTTGTATACTACATCAGTCGAACCTTAGTGGGCTACGAGTTACAATACTCACAGGTCGAACGATCATGCCTTGCGGTAGTTTTTGCTTCACAAAAACTCCGACACTACATGTTGGCACATCCTGTCAAACTCATTGCCAAAATCGACCCACTAAAGTATCTTCTCAGCAAAGCAACTCTCACAGGTCGACTAGCAAAGTAGGTTATGCTTCTTAGTGAATATGATATAGAATATGTGGACAGAAAAGCCATCAAAGGGAAAATCATAGCTGACCAACTGGCTGAGGCACCATTACAGGACACTTCACCAATGCAGTTTGAGTTCCCCGATGAGTCTTTATTCACTCTGTCAACATCTCCTTGGAAACTCTACTTCGACGGGTCTTACACCAACCATGGATCGGGGGCAGGTATCCTGTTTATCACTGCCCAAGGCGACACAATTCCAAAGTCCTACAGGTTGTTATTTCCATGCACTAACAATATAGCGGAATATGAAGCCTTGGTAATTGGTCTCAAGATGGCCACTGAGTGGAAAATCCAAGCACTATGTGTCTACGGTGATTCTCAGCTTATCATAAATCAGGTTAACGATGAATATCAAACCAAAGATGAGAAGCTAATCCCATACAAACGGATGGTTGACGACCTCAAGGAACACTTTGGGACCATCTCCTTTGAACAAATACCCAGGATCGAGAACAAAGCAGCGGATGCAATGGCTACCATAGCCTCTCTTCTTGAAATACCTGAATACGAGTCACGGTATGAGTTCTTAGTAGAAACCATTCGACAACCGGCTTATGATCTCCTCGAAACCAACTCCATTTGCCTCCTAGTAGGATCTGATTCACCTTGGTACGGTAAGACCTACACTTACCTTAAGGACAATATTCTTCCACCAGACCTCTCTTCCAACCAAAAGCGAACTTTCATCCGACAAGCCTCCCGTTACACCATCATAGCTAATACCCTTTACCGATGTGGTCTGGATGGTACTTTACTCCGTTGTCTAGAACAAGAAGAATCCGTAACCGCCTTGCGAGACATACACGAAGGGATCTGTGGAACACACTCCAGCAGTCCTTCCTTAGCTAAGAAACTCATGCGTTTGGGTTATTACTGGCCCAATATGGAAATGGATTCCTGTCAGTTCGTCATAAAGTGCAAACAATGCCAGATCCACGGGAACCTGATTCATGCACCTGCTCAAGAGTTGAGACCTTTAATGACACCCTGGTCCTTCTGCCAGTGGGGACTTGACCTTGTGGGAAAGATTCATCCACCTTCTTCCAACGGCCATAAATTTATCATAACCGCCACTGAGTACTTCACCAAGTGGATTGAAGCCGTTCCCCTAACCACCGTCACAGGAAAGCAAATTTCCTTGTTCATTCTGAATTACATCATCTGCTGATATGGCATCCCTTCATCCATCATAACGGATAATGGGAGACCATTCAAAAATTAGGATGTCCAGGAGCTTTATGAGCGTTTCAAAATCCAACATCATTTCTCCACTCCATACTACCCCCAAGGTAACGGCCAAGCTGAGGCATCGAATAAAACCATTCTGAAAATCCTAAAGAAAACTTTCAATGAAGTTGGTCGTGATTGGCACGTCCAACTCAATCCCGCTCTGTGGGCCTACAGAACCAGTATACGCACTCCCACAGGTGCCACACCCTACGCCCTTGTCTATGGCTCCGAAGCCATCCCTCCCATTGAGGTCGAACTCCCATCCCTCAGGGTGTCGTTGAAAGGTCTCATATCAGATGAAGAATACAGAGTCTCCAGGCTACAAGAACTAGAGCTGCTCGAGGAAAGGCGTCAGAAAGCTTTTGACCATCTCAAAGCCTATCAACAGATGATGTCAAGAAGCTACAACCACAAGGTTAGACCAAGATGCTTCAAGGTTGGGGACCTAGTTCTAAAAGAGAACCCTCGCAATCAACAGGACAGAGAAAAGAAAGGCAAGTTCGAGCCTAACTGGCTTGGGCCCTATGTGATTGTAGCTGCTTACGGATCGGGGGCATATCAGTTGGCCACATCAGAGGGTGAGTTGTTTGATGATCCAATCAACAGCATGCATCTTCGACAGTTCTATACCTAGGGGAATCCCAATGCAAGGGGGCACAATAAAATCAAAAAAATCAAAAAAAGTCAAAAAAATCAAAAAAGCTGAAAAGTGAAAATACAAAAAAAAAGTTGAAAAGGGAAAAATCAAAAAAAAAAATAGAAAGCATACAAAAAAATTGTCCTTTGGTGAAAACCTGGCAAACAGGCACCTTGGATAGGTATTGTGATGAAAACCTGGCAAACAGGTGTCGTGTTTACTTTCTAGCTTCTCGTGCAAATAAAAGCAAGTGATGAAAACCTGGTAAATGGGCGTTACTTGTGATAAACCACCCTCTCCATCTTTGAGAATCCGATCACCTTGAGTCCATTCTTCCTTCGCTCATTTTCCATTTGACCCATATCTATCCCACAAATAAACACTTGACAGTTACCTATCATGGCTTGATACTCTCCTTGTGGCCTTGTCAACCAAGGTTTCGTCCCATACCGTATCCTCAATGTGAGCCTAGTATAGTGTCTCTCGTCAGTGTCCATGGTCTGAGTCTGTGAACTACGTTGCCTCTGCGCCGTCACGTAGGCAAGGCCATTATTCTAATGCGCCCCCGAGGCTTCCATTTCTTCCATGGTCCCATTCGTCCCCTTTTCTTGTCTTCATTCTTGTCGTCTTTCTTCTAGTCCATCCATGGTCCATTAGGGTTTACCCCGAACTACGTTGCCTCTGCGTCGTCACGTAGGCAAGGCCATTTTTTAGAAATGAGCCCCCGAGGTACTAGGTCAGTCTCTTAGGGTCCGTCTCCCCAATAAGGATTGTGCAATCTTCTCACCAAGCAAACAAATGCAAGCAGAACCCGCGCCTCAAGCAGAAATCTTGACAATGAGCATCTTAACCTATCTAATGTAAAGCAAATACCCAAGGTCTTCTAAATGATTTTATGCAAATTAAGGCAAGAAATAAACACATGTCAACGCAAGTATGCTTTGTAGATCAGAAACATGGTTAACAATTCGAGTCCTAATTTTTGCTATCATACTTTCCTATGCTACTCAAGGATGCCAAAAGCTAGAGATGCTATGATGGGGGCATGATTACTTTCTTTGTTTGCTATTTGTGGATTAAACTTTAGTAATGTGAAGCCTTGTCTAAAGACATGATCAGCAAAAGATCATCGAGGACATCAAAGGTCTAACATGAACGGGGGCAATCCTTGCTTGTTGAAATGCAGGAAGTACTCAGGTCATCTAGATTCAATTTTGACTAGATGCTTGTATTAACTTGCTAAATCACAATCCATGTAAGCGATACTCAGGTCATCTCGGTTCAATTATACCTAGATGCTTGTATTCACTTACAACATTTCAGAAAATGTACCAAAAACAAATTGCCCAATGATGAAATAAAGCACTCTAAAAAGCAAAGCATCCATCCTATATCCACATACACATCCATGCAATCCTCATTTTCCAAACTATACAGAGTAACGATATCAAGTAAAGTTTCTAAGTCATCTTATCACAACCATTCTTCTATTTGTCTATTATGTCATTCTTGTGTCGATCAAGTACATTTGGACTTCACAAAAACAAAGCATATAGGAGCATATCATATCATTCGTAAGACTAGTCATGCACATGCTTAGGTTCATAGAACACACCATCTAATGCATTAGGTCATCAATACATTTGCATCACATCACATCTTACAGCACAGATAATCACATCAAACTCCTAACACATATACATACATTTGCATTAGATCATATAGACGTCCCATAACACAGTTGCACCATCACATAGAAAAACTAACACATATACATACATTTGCATTAGATCATATAGACGTCCCATAACACAGTCGCATCATCACATAGAAATCATATTACATTTTGCATCCATTGGAAAACATTAAATCACATAGACATCATATAGCAGCATATCATAAAGCATCTCATATAGCATCAAATAGACCATCTAACTATGCACATACATCACATCATATACTAGAAGTACATCTTCATCACATAGCACATGCAATAAGATACACAAAGCTGCATCATCATATATACTATCATACAAAAGAGGTCCAAATGTACAAAATCGTCATATATCTCAGGAATAAAAGTGTCGTATACAATATGCATCCAAAATGGATGGTGATACATGTCCCAAAATGTCCACAATCTAGTCTCTGTCTATCCCTGCTGCTGTGGGCCACCACTGCCAGCTCCTGACTGCTGAGGACCCATCACGGAGGCCCTTGACTGTGATGGACCTGCTCTGTGAGTCACCCCAGACTGACTCCTGAAACTCCCTGCCCTCTGGCTCGATGCCACGGCACCATGGTACAACCCTCGGTAATACTGCGCCTGGGACTGGGCTCTGGCTAGATCTGTCTGTGCCTGTGCCAACTGCGTCTGCAACTGGCCAACCTATGCCTGTGCCTGCTGCACCTGCCCAACCAAGAATGAACTCGCTGCATCTGTCCCCATAGCGGCCACAACAGTATCCCACTCTACACGGATAATCCATACCCATGCGTCTGCCATGTCTCTCTCGCGAGTCAACCCCGCGATCACCGCTGCGTCTGTCTCTCACCTCCGCTCTACTCTCCTCAGCTGTGCCTGCAGCTCTCGCACCTGTCCCCTCAGGCTTGCTATGGTCCTCTCATGAACCTCTCCCTGTACCGGCCCCTGTGCGGCCTCTACCTGTCTTGGCCCCTGTGGCTGGGGCACCTGCTGCTGTGGTACCTGCTGGGGTGGTGGCATCTGTGCCTGCTGCGGTATTTGCTGCTATGCCCCTGCCTGCCCTGGCACAGCCTGCTCAGCCTGAGCTATCCTCCTCTGCTGTCTCAGCCTCTCTCCGGCCCTGCCACCCCGTCGTCCTCGTCCTCCTCTAACTGCCCTCCGCCCTGGGCCAGCCTCTCCCTCCTCCTCTGAGTCCACCTCATCAATACGAGGCACCAGCATGCCGGGTCCTGAATATCTCAGGAAAGGATGTGCAGTAATCCAATCCTCGTACTCCTGTGTCACCCCCGCATCCGCTATCTCTCTCCGCATGTCCCAGGCCACATACGGCGTCTGCTAAAACTCTGCCAGAGTCTCCTCATAAGAAGCCATCGGCCCCATCGGACCCTCTCTGCGTGCGTCCGTGCGAACATGGCCTGCCCCTGTGGCATACCCTGTCTCTGCCCAAACTGTCGCTGCACCCTGCCCACCATCTGTCTCTCCAAAATATGCCGTGTCTGGCCTATCAGCCACCTGGTCTGAAAGTAGTATGGTAGCTCGTCTCCCTCGTCATCCCAGGGCTCGCAGTCCAGATATGGTCGCCAAACGACCACATCTACTCCATCCAGGGTGTGTCTCCAGTACTCTAGCTTCCCCAGCCTGTGCTGGGAAATCACTCCGGCGTAGCCATAACTGTACGGCTCTCCTCGCTGCCTCACAAAGACACATATCGGCCTCGTCACCGCTATGTGCTCCCACAGCCAGAACTGTAATAGTAACACCCCAGCTGATAGACTCGTGCTGTGGTGGTACACCACCTGATGCATGTCGTGGTACAAGTGGGCCAGTACGCAGACTCCCCACGCATATCAGGTGCCCTCAGTCAGCATCTGCTCCATGATCCTGCCCCATCCAATGGGGAACCCATGTGATCTCCTGTACAGGCATACAACGCCCCCGATCAGTCCTGCCACAATCCCCAGGAAGTAGTCATAGTAGTCATATATATCCTGCCACGGGATGACCTGACCAGCTAGCTAGGGATCATCAAACACCCGCTGGCACTCGGCGAGTCCCACGTCCCGCTGTGCATCATACTCTACTAGCTCGCCTACCATAGGCAAGTGCAGTATCCGGTAGACATCCTCCAGGGTCACCGTCATCTCTCCCGTCGGGAAGTGGAAGGTCCCGTCCTCACTGTGGAATCTCTCCACGGCAGCTGTCAGCAATCCACGATTCGCCCGCACCTCGGGCATGAAACATACATAATCTAATCCCATGGCACCAAGCACCACTCTGTCAGTCTCCGTCAGCATATACCTCTGCAATAAGGGCATTGGAAACGTCTCCCTCAACTGCAGTGTGTCCCGAATCTCCTCCTGCAAGCAAGCAAGGCAAAGCGTCAATCTCAAGCGACATATACCATACTCAACATACCTACTGAACTATATCAACTAATCTTAGCATTTCAAATTGATCAAAACAACACACTACATCTCTTGACTAGATTTCTGCAATCTCGGAGATAGCTCATCGATTACTGCGTCAAACAGGACGCTAATCAAGTCAATTTGGCTAAGTCCTTTGCTGTTCACAGCAAATGCGCCACTACAGGTGGTAAATGTGCCATTTTTTGGTATATGCGTCGCTAAAATTAGCATATGCGCCGCTTCACACAAATGCGCCGCCAAATTACACGTATGCACAGATCCGACGGATGCGCCGCCAAAATAGGCATATGCGCCGGCATATTATGCAAGAGCCGCTAAAATTGACATATGCACCAATCCAGCAAATGCGTCGCTACTTTCCACATATGCGCGGCTTAAATACACATGCGCCGCCAAATTGCAAATGCGCAGCTAAATTGCACAGATGCGCAGCTTTCATGTATGCGCCGCCAAAATCGGCATATGCGCCGCGCAACGACAAAAGCGCCGCTTCGCGAGGCATATGCACCATTCTGAGTTTCAGCGCATACACTTTACCTATTTTCTACGAGCATTTATTGCATCCTAAATTGACCCTAGGAGAAATTTTTTGAAACACATACCGGGGGTCCTGCCTCTGCTGGCCGCCCGAATCGACGGACTCGCTCGAACCAGTGCTCCTCGCGTGGAATGTCTGCTGCTCTGGCTGCCATGCTGCTCCAAGTTGCTCTAAGCTCTCTCAATCCAATCTAGAGTAGGCAAGTGTACAAATGACTATTCTTGTGGACCCAGCTCCTATTTATAGCCTCCAAACCCTAATTCTGGCTAGGTGATGACTGTGACTACTTCCCGTGCCCCTTTTTTTTTCCTGTTTTCTTCCCGTTTTCTTCCCGCATCCCTGACCGCGTCCCTTTTTCCTCCAACCTATCCTAACCCCTTCGTCTTCGTGAGATTGTCCGTCTCTGAATTTTTCGCTCTTTCCCCGTCCAATCTCCCGAGGGGGGCATCCTATCGTCATTAAACCTGTACCAGGGGCAAACTGGGGCATGTATCATCATTCGGACCATCGAATTCTTTGAAGCAACGCTGTAAACTGCATTGCATCAAAGAGGGGCAAAATGTATATGCCTAAAAATGACACGAATCATCCTAAATAAATATTCTAAATATTTATTCCATTCTTCTATTAATTAAATAAATATTTCAAATTTATTTAATCGATTCACTATTCCATAATTAAATAAAATCTATTTATTTAATTAAAATTCTTCTAAATGTCCTACATGATTAAATAATCATAAATTATTTAATTAATCCAAATTCCTCTATCCTAAGTTCTAAATTCCAAAATTCCACATCACCTTTACACCTCATCTTTTCCACCTCACCTTGTCCACCTCATCAGGTTGCACATGTAATTAAATATATTTAATATTTAATTATCTTATTTTCCCTCACCCACATGGCCTATTTCTTCTCAAATCAGAGATTAGTTAACTAATCAATCAAAAAAGTTAACTAACCTGTCAATTGAGTCAAATCCTCAATCAATTCAGTCAGTCCCACGATTTATTCTTCTAACTGATCAATCAAGTCTGTTAACAGACCAGTCAATGGAGTTAACTCTCCAATCAGTTTTGTCACATCCCCCCTTTCATGATGGAGCTGGGACACTTGTCACATTTCTACTGGTTGCACATTCCTCAACCATTCTCAGCCGTTGATCTTCATATCTCCTCTCAACCATTGATCCTCATTCTTCTGAGTCTATAAATGAAGCTTCATCCCTCCATTCTAATCATCCAGGCTTTTGACATCGTTACTCTGCAGAAATATCACCAGCGCACCTTTGGCACCCTTTTGTCATCCACAAGCTTGAGATCACATACTTGCATTGGAGCTCATCTTCATTGCATATCATCATAGCCATTCACCATCGACTTCCTAAAACAGCTAAAAGATTGCACTCTCTGAGGGCTCATCTCATCTGCAAAAGGACGATTTGTGATAGGCGAACAACAGAAGTTTAGAAACGGGAGAGGTTTGCACTGTGTTTGTTCATTGCTTCGTTTATTGAATCCTTCTTGTTTCACTATTCTGTTGATGTTTGGGTCTTGTTTATTTCAATACCAAACATCCAAACTCCTTCTATCAGCCAAACGATGCTCATCGGCTTGATTGTTCTCTGCTTCTCCACTAGTAGAAATCTCGCCGATGAACTCCTCTGCAACCAATTTTGCAATCTCTATTCCATTGAACCCTAGCACATAGAGATGCTAGGCTCCTTACTGCGACAACTCTTCTACAGGTTGGATCATCAGTTCCATTCTACCATGACCACGAACAAAAAGAAAACAAAACAGAAAACTATGTACAAAGTCTATTCCACTGATTTCAAGAAAATCCACTAGTGGAATGGTCTCAATCTTGCATCTTGACAATAGGAAACTAGATTATGTACAGAACAATTTGATATAGAGAATATACACAGAACAATTCGATGCACAGAAAATTCACACAGAACACAGAACTTGTAAACACAAACTGACAGAATTTCTATATCTTCAATCAAACTTCGTCCTTCATCTCCTCTCTCCAAAATGTGTTTTTAGTCTCTTCTCATCCAGTTCCAACCAGAATACCAAAGGTTGGAGTTGTTACAACTTCCATGTTACACGACACATGTTTAGTACACAACATGATTTAAACATATCAACAAGACACTTCAAACAACTCAACACACTTGATTTGATCATCCACATACCCCAATTGTCCAGATATCCAAATTGGCTTATTAGGATGCCAAATTTGTGACATTGGTTCACATGATGGGGTCTTTATTACAAAGATGAAATTACCAGAACAACCAGAACTACATGACAACATGAACAAACATAAAAATGCATAAAATATAACATATCAAAACCTTAGTCTTCTCCCTTAGATGTATAGTTGGCTTGTTGAAGAGGTGCTCCAGCACTAGTTACTACCTATAATTGATTACTAGCCCCGGCCCCCATTATTAGATCTAAGTTTATCTCAAATATGTAACCAATTTATGTTTAAAAGAAATAGTAGAACACATGACTGAAATAGTACATTATCTTGCTGGAAGTCATATAATTGTTCTAACCTGAAAAGCATGCTGGATTCTAATTGAGAGAGACAGGTTATTGACCCTTCAACAATCCACTCAATGGCATTCATGAATTTTTACTCCTGTTTTGGCATCATGTTCTTCATACTTTGAAGATCCCCAGCAAGATCAATCATATCTCCAAGCAGTTCTAAACATTCAAATTGATTGTCTTACATATTTTCAAATTTAGATAACACAAATGCTATCGTCGACAATCCTCCCATAATCGAATTTATTTGTCCTACTTGCTGAAGCATTTTTGCTGCAACTTTTATCCCTTGATGCAAGGCTTCCTGTAACAAAGGAATTGTCATGGTAAACTCTCAGTCTAAATATGAAGAAGCAGAAATTACAGATAGGTAAATAAAACATGCCTAAGAAAAGATCTAAAATTACTTGTTAATTAATTCGTCACCAATTTGATCTAAAAAGACTTACAAAGGATACAAATTTATTTAAATAACTTAGGAATTTGGAGCTGCTATTAGTAATATACGTCCATAAGCTACTTTCGGTCTTCTCTATCGTGAGTTACTTGAGAGCTTGTGCTGGCATTTTCAGGGTTATTTTGTTGCTTAGATTGCAAAATAACATCTTTCAATTTATTTTCTATTGCATTAAACAATTATATTAAGAAGGTAAGGGCTGCACAAAAACTCATGTGAAATTATACAAGTTCAAAAATACAACCAAGATACAACAAGAGTACAAAAACTACACAGAAAAGTCCAACAATACAACCAAGATACAACAAGAATACAAAAACTACACAAAAACAAGAGCCCAAAATAAAATCATCAAACCATAAAACTCTAAATACCTTGGTTGTTCTTGTGTGTAAAAGAATCTTTACAATTAAAAGATGTAAACTGAAAGATGAAATGGAATAAGTATAATAGTTACATATTATACTCTCTCCATAGACACAATAAATCAGGAATTTTGATCCTCCCAACTCAACCTGGTGCATCTATATTTTATTTCAATAAAAATACAATTTTCTCCTTTCTTTTTCAAAAGTTGTTTTTACATTCAATTTAAATAACATTTATTATTAAAACAAATACCTATAATTAAAATGATAAATTATTGTTTACAAATTTTAATTGAGGGTTCTTAAATTTTAATTGTGTCCCACTTTTTTTTTTGGTGAGTCATTCAAATCAACATTTTAAACCAAATTTTCACTCTCTAATTTATAGAAAATAAACCACTAAGAGTATAGATAAAGAAACAATTTATCTCATTTTTTTAACATTTGTTAATAACATTTTTTTGTACTTTATAGTATTTTTAATGAGTGATATTATGCCATCTATCATAACATTTTTTAGAAATAAGATAATTTCATAATTTTTGAAATATAGATCATGTGCTTGCATAGTTTTTGTAATTTTTTGTTGCATATTTTATTTATTATTGATTTTTTATTAAAATTAATTAAAATTTAGATTAATGTTATACTATTGAGCATAATTTCTTTTATATATCCAAATTATTATTATATTGTTCAAACAAGGATATCAATACAATGTGTTGTCAATATTTTTAGACTTTTTATTAGTTTTCCACATGCATCAAACATAGATGTTTATGTTGGGTAAAAAACTTATGTTCAATAAAATATAAAAAAGAATATATATACAAAACTATTACAAATTATACATTTAAAAAAAACTCCAAAGACTACGATTTAGCAAAATCTTAGGTCATGACAACTTCATTTGATTGTCCAAACTTTGCTCCAAAATAGTGAAAATTAGGTATTTCACCTCCTTATGGACCTCTATATAAAGGGCCTTCATTAGAGGGTCCTTTGACTAAAGACCCTTCATTTGAAGGCACGTTCAATCAAAGGGGTACATTTGAAGTTAATTAAATAATAACATATAGAAGTTATCAAAATATTCACAAATCAAAAGTGTATTCTATGGTTGCACTTTTTGAAGAAAATGTTTTTCTTTGTCAAAGGAGAAGAGTTTTTGGTCACTTTTTTAAATGAGAAGATTATTGTCTCACATTTTTGCAAAGGAAAAGATGGGAAATGCAAGAACTAGGAAAAATAAGAGTATTTGTTCACATTTGATTGAAAAAGAAAGGAGCATCATGAAGAAAAGAAAATTAAAACATTTGAAAAAGAATGAAGGTATATTTTAAAATTTCCACTTTTTAATTTAAATATCAAGTAGACTAATTAGGATATAAATTTGAAGTTCCTTTTATGGTTTATGTTTTTAATCTACTTATTTACTTGGTACGTTTATATATCTTGCTCAAAATTTTATTGATTATTTTCTCCTTACAAGTAGTTTTTTATTTTTGTGTTAGAAACCTTGTGTTGGATCTTTCAAAATATCTATATAAGTGCTATCATTTTTAGCTAAGTTAGATTATGAATAAAGGGTATAATGAAGTGAGGAGGGCTTAAAATCTAATATCTAGGCCTCTAATAGCCCATGTACATGGCCTTGAGCTTCCCTGTACCTTTGATTATATTAGAAGAATCCATAGAACTTTTATCAAAACCTAGCCCTAGGAAGCCTTTGGTTGTCTATAATATGTAATGTACCAGTAAGTAGTTAGCTCCTAGAAGTTATTCATAGTATACCTTAGAGGTGGATAGTGGGTTATGGTAATGGTCTCTCCTCCATAGTTACACTATTTATGAATGAGATCATTATATTTGTTGTGAGCTCATAGACTAGACACGTCTTATAGAAGTCCCCCATATTTTTCATTCACTTTTTATTCATCTCTTAAGTGTGTTAATGTAGTTTTTTGCCAAGTTATGATTCTTTAGCATTGAGTATTTGTTTTCTTGCCTCTTTTGGGCCAATGTTTAATGCATTTCCAAATCACAAATTTCATTTAAGTATTGCATTTATCATCAAACTCTACCCCTTTTGTACACACTTCACTAGATATTTTGTTTCTCCTATTCTTTCCCTAACTCTTGTACATACTCATAAATTATAAATTTCACACTTTTGTACCCTCTTAAAATTTCTTAGAACACTCTCTTTCTTCTTAAAAATTTCATCGAACCAACCTCTAACAAGTTACCTTCGAGTGTACCTTTAATTTTGTACTTGATACCTTTTTACCTCATCCCAATACCTAAATATATTTCTTCTAAACACCTATTTTTAATACCATACAAGAGTTATCTTTTTCATTTCACTTATCCCTAAAAAAATTTCCCAAACATTCATAGGCGTAATGTTTTCTTAAATCTCACTTATTTATATACTATCCCGTTTCCTAACCTTTAAAATGGGATTCAATTTGTTACTTCACCCGTTTAATTTTTCATAAGGCCCCTCAACTTTGTTACAACACATTCATATACCACTTTGCTACACTTCACTACTTTATCACTACCACCTCTTCATGCCCCTAACACTTTCTTAGTCCTACTATAACTTTCACAACAACATCTAAATATTTCCCAACACTCTCAAATTATTCTTACAATTCCATTAACCCCACCCATCATACTCCCTTTGTTTACCATACAATTTTCTACAACACTTCTTTACCTTATCTAAACACCTAATTGTCATAGTTTTATAGTAGATATTTTTCAATCCTTATGGATCTGCAACACTTTCCAAACTTTCAAAAACAAAATTATTTAGCACCTATAAGCATTGCATCCTCTTTCCCAACCTTTCAAAATGGCCTTTAATTCATTGTAACACTCCTTGATTTTTTAGAAGGCCCCTCCAATTTGTTACAATAAGATCACAACCCTTTCCTACACTACAATACTTCATTACTTTTGCCTCTTCTTGCACACCTAGCCTTTACCCGGTCCTAAGTGTACATTTCACAACACCCTCTTAAAACATTTCCTGACACTCTCTTTCTTCTTACAACCATCAACCCCACCCCTTATACTACCTTTATAATGTACCGTACAATTTTATTCAACACCTATTTAAGTCTCATCCATGTTAGTGTATAATTTTACCTCACATGGGCAAAATACACTTGTTGTAATCCTACTTAGGTGGGTTGTGTGGTGACTTGGAGAGTTTAACACAACTCTCCAAGATATGTGTCGCCACTCTTATGCCACTTGGTGGAAACCTTCTTCCACCTCTAGTTGAGTGTTGAAGTCAACTTCTGAGTCGACTCAACCTCTCTCATCTATATGTACTCTCATTGTGCATAGTTTATGTATTGCAAATTTATTGTTTTCAATCTATTTTTGTGACTAGCTATTGCTTAGTTGATTCTAGCTTCTTTCATGGTATCAAAGCCTCACTAAGTTTGTTGTTAGTTCATCTTGGAGGAGTGAAATCTCATCTAAGACAAGGATTTGTGTTTTATGATTCAAAAATTATTTTATTTTCTTATCTTCTCTATTCTGCCAATCTATTGATTGAAGTATGCAGTGGAGGGTTTAAAGGCAGGTGTTTTCTCCTTATTTTGTGCATGTGAAAGTAGAGAAGAGGAAAGAGAGGCATTTGAACTGTCGTATGTAGAGAGGGTCGCACCTCAACCAAAGGTCATGCCATGAGCAAACAGGTCACGAATCTGAAATAAAAGCCATGAACCTTAACGTAGGTGATCAGCCTCAATAGAGGCCATGGATTCCATTTGGACCTGTGAACCCCTTGTTCACTCCCTCTTAGTCCCTTCCTAGAGGCAAATATGACCCCCTTTCTTAGAACTGACTGGCCACAACAAGGCAAGAACATGCCCATGTTGATGGTCGATATGGGTGTTTGGAGGCATTGAGGTTGAGGTTTGACATACGATGTGAAGGAAAGCCCATGGCATGTGCAGTAAAGACCTTGGACTCACCTCAGTGGCACCATTTGGCCTCTCACCAACATTTGCAAGGAAGCCACATGCCTCAGAAAGCCCTACATGGAAATCCCATGGCCTCTCTTGGAGGAAACCCCACACCTTCACTTGGACTCTACCCAGAAACACAACACCATCAAGAGGAAAGTCATCAACTTATAGTGCCTCCATTATGATGCCCCTATTCAACCCTATTTGTTGATCTTTTTTGGCCTCCATTTCTCTTCTGCTTGGCCACCCTTTCTTCTTTTTTGGATTTTTTGCCCTACTTAAATCTATTTGCTCTAATTTGTGGGTTCTGACATTTTGTTTTTTATATTTTGCAAAGCATATAAATTTATGTTTTTTAGTGTTTAATAAATGGCAAATTTTTAATTGTTTAAAAGAACTAAGGAAATATAAAATACAAATTGGGGGTGGGATAAAAATATTGAATTATGGAGGGGTTCATAGAGTTGTGTCAAGAGTATTTTTGAGTTGTGCCAAGAGAACTTCCACAGAGATATGTCAAGAGCACTCCCACTAGTCCTTTAGCATTCTTCAACATTTTTTCTGCATTTCATTGAGATGTGTCAAGAACACTTCCACATCACCATCACCTAATGATACATGTGAATCCAGAGTTGATTCTTAGAGAACTTCTAGAGATTCATCGATGCAGAAGATTGATATCAGTTCTTTTGCTTCTATAGATTTCAAGTGTTCCTTGACTTAAGGCTTCCAAAGAATCTTCAAAGCAGGAATCCACATTGGATTTGAATTGTAGCCATATGGCATGCAATTGACATTCCACACATGGATCTTGCAAGTATTGCAAGACTATCAATTTCAGTTGTATTGTGTCAAGTGCAATTCCATTGAGTCATGTCTAAAACACTTTCCTTTTTTCTCTCTTTTGGAGGAAAGTTTTTTCCCACAGGATTTTCTTTCTTTCTCTACCTTATGAGAGATGCATTTGTACAGGGGTACGTTATTAGACCTAGTAGTCGAGATGCATTTCACACTAGCTTAAGTCTAACTTTGGGCTTCTTACCTTTTTGTCTCACCTCATGTGGTAAAGACATGTGTACTTGCCTTTGTGAGACACCTATTGCATGCAAACTTGCCACTTTCTCAAACATGTGTCACTTAAGCAAGACAAGTGTTGCACCTTTGGAGGGTTGCTCAGTCATTGTCTACGACCTTGTCACCTCCTCTTGCTTGCCTATTTAAGCAAGGCTCTTATGTACATATTTTTTTATCTTTCGGCAATATAAATAGGTTTGTTGCATGCAAATAGCTTGTCATTGGATTATTTTTTGTTGATCCTCAGTAATACCAACATGGTATTAGAGCAGCTTCTAGGATTCATGCATCTTTTCTCTCTTTTGGAGGGTAGCTTTTCCCCACATGGTTTTCTACCTTATCTCCACTTGATGAGAGATTTTCATTATATATGAGTACTTGATCAAGCCTAGTTGTTGGGACTCATCCTTATTTGTGCCCACCTAAGCTATGCTTAAGGGGGGTGTTAGTGTATATTTTACCTCACATGGGTAAAATACACGTGTCGTAAGCCTAAATAGGTGGGTTGTGTGGTGACTTGGAGAGCTCAACACAACTCTCCAAGATATGTGTCACCACTCTTATGCCACTTGGTGGAAACCTTCTTCCACCTCTAGTTGAGTGTTGAAGTTAACTTTTCAGTTGACTCAACTTCTCTCATCTATATGTACTCTCATTGTGTATAGTTTATGTATTACAATTTTATTAATTTCACTTCATTTTTGTGACCAGCTATTGCTTAGTCAATTTTGGTTTATTTCAATCCCAATACCTAAATAGAGTTCATCTAAACACCTAGAATCTTTGTACTTTAACACTATATATTTATAAGTCCTTATCCCATATATATAAGATTTCTCTATTAAAAATGGATCCACTTCCATATAGTTATAAATATTCCATCCCCTTTGATATATCCTTAATTACCCTAAGTTACCCATCCTACATTATCACATGGGGTAGTTTAATTTTAAGTTCTACACCTCTTTCCCATAATTGAACTAGTTTAATTCATGTAAGTAATTACTTTTGAGTTGAAATTCTAAAATTATAACACTTATCTTATGATCTCACATTATATGAAGGTGTTCAACATATGGAAGCTAGAGTGGAAGTCCAACCTAATTTGGATAATAGAGTAGAGGAGGCCCAAACACATATTAATGTTAGAGAGGAGGCACAACTTCAGGAAATCAACATTGGAGAGGGGTCTCAACCTTTTCACTCTACAAATGCATATGTGAAATTAATCAAAGAGGTTAAGGAAAAAATTCTAAGAAGAATACAAATAATTTAGAACTTGGTATTAATTTATAGACAAATTACAATCTTATGTTGAACAACCTAGTTCTAGATTACTATGAGGCCATTGAATTAAACTTCCAAGAAAATATTTGGCAAGCACTTTAAATGTTATGATACAATTGGTAAACCCCAACTATTATCAAGTATACTTACTAGGTGTGTGCAAGAAGTTGGGTCCACATATAGGGGAAGTGCATCAGTCAAGAAAAATAGTCTCCAATTTCCCCACTACAATAGTCTTCATCAAATTCTTCGTATTGGTAGGCTCCTTACTACCACCACCTATTATATATTCTTGTAGCATCATAATATTGTCACACTTTGCCTTTGCTTGCATCACTCCTATGCTTTCATAGACTTCCGCTACTTGTAGCATCTCTCCTATAGTACTCTTCTCACCCTCCTTTACTACATCCACCCTCAACATCATTTTACCATAACTGATTGTTCTAACTTGCAAAACTATGTAGGCTCCACTATCAACATATTTATCTGCACAATCAACTCCTTTTGCTGCAGGTACTTACATCATCTCTAGAATTGCCTCAACTCCTCTTGTAGCTTTACATCTACATCTTCCATCTACTACATTTACTTGTAGCTTCTTCCATGTATCATCCTCTTTGCACTCTCCTATTGCACTACGTTGTAAAGACTTGTGTGTAATACCCTTCCAGAAATCTCTTGCTGCACTCACTTGCAACACCTAAACTACCTCTGCTTATAGCTCCATAGCAACCTCCTCTATAACCTTGTAGCCTTACACACAGACTGCTCCTTTGTTTCACTTACTTTTAGCACTTTGAGATCCTTCTCATCCCTACATGAACCCTCTTGGCTATATTATTCCATCGTGCCTTTTTCATGTCACCTTTTCTCACCTTTCTCCTCAAGTGGGAAGCTTCATTAGCTGATACTATCATCTTGTAGCATTTCTTTAGTTGCTACCTCCTCTTCATCATCAAGCATCTCTCCAAGCTCGGGTGCACACACTAGCACCTTCATGCCTTCCTCTTCTTGGCATACCTCTCTTGCAACCTCATCCTCTATCATGAGGATATCTTCATCCCCTTCTTCATTACTATTGTCCTCTAAATCTGCAAACACAAATTTTTTAGAAAACACATATGGCTTGTTCTTGGCCCTTCCCCTTGTCTCCACTATAGCTATCCTCTTAGCCATTTGCAACTTATGGGTTGTATTGTCCTCCATAGTTGTTATACCAACTTTTTGCAACATGTAGGCTGCATCCTCTTCCGTGTCTTCATCTATAAGGAGTTTCTTCTCCTTTGCCTCACTATCTATAAGGTCTTCCTTGGGCTGCTCATGACCCATTTTTTCTTTCATGGGCTTCTTACATGGCATCTCTACCTACTCCTTGACTTTCAAGGCAACTCCTCTATCCTCTTTTGTTGTCTTTGAATTTTCCTCTTTGTCCCCTTAGGTGGGACTACTCCTTCATGTCCATGGCTTCTTCTTCCTTCACTCTCCAAGGCTTTCAATCTTTCCTTAGTCTCCCTCAAGGCTTTTATCATAGTCTCAAACTTTTCCTTTATGCTAACTGCTGTTCCAACTCTTTTTTCATCCTCACTCTCACTATCTTCCCTTTTGTGAGCATGGCCACTTCTTTTCCCACCTTCTATGATGTTCATTCTCTTTTGTGCTTCCCTTATAGCTTTCATCACTTCATTAATCTTACCTACTACAATAAACTAGATACTACCCTTCTTCTCGATGATATTGTGTTGGCGAACTCACTCCTTATTCCTACAACTCTCTTAGTTGCAACCTTCTTTGTTATAGGGACACACACACATACACACTTAGTTCTCAACACAAACTCTCATTTTGTAAGACTACCAAACTTTAAATCTCACAATACTCATTTTCCCAGAGTTGTAGTTGCGCTCTAATACCACACTGATGGTGTCACCCTTAGATGACACCTTGTTTCTCCCTTTCTATAGGTAGTCCTACAGCAGTTAAACATAATTTCTATGGCCCACACCCAAAATAAGTAGTTACTATAGGTGACTTGAACTAACCCCCACACACTCTACAAAACTAGGTTGTAGGTTGACTTGCAATCACCCAATACACTCTTCTTGAACCAACACCTCATATTTTGGTTATTATAGGCAACCTCTATCAACACCATGCTCAACCCTATGCTGCAGGAAAGAGGAATACACACCAACATACACACATACACATACATATGGTTTTCCAATTAATGAAAATAAAGAAACACAAAGACATAGTCCCCATAGGGTCAAGGTGGGTCTCATTTCACAAATCCAATCATATTGTAAAATATAGAGCACATGCATATAATGACAAACCAAGGAAAACTAAATTTAAAATAAAATTTTCTTCTTACATTAATTAATATTGAAATAAACTATACATTTGTCATTCCTCTGATTAGCTTACATAGGCTTGGTTCTTATGTCCAATCTTAAATAAAACTTCCCTTTGTCTTACTGTACTATCTCGTGTGTCTCCTCTTTGTGGTTCTTTCTTCTCTACTATGTGATTTCCCTTTTTTTCCTCTTTACTTTCTTGTTTATTTGGTTCACAATCTTCTTCTCTTCCATTTCTTACCACCATACATGTCGCCTCCTAGTTATTTCCTCTTTTCTTTCTCTACACTTTTCTGCCTTCCACCTACAACTCCTCTCTCTCTCTCTCTCCAATCCGTCACCTATTCCTTATGTAGCTCCTCTCTGTTTTCTCTCTTCACTTGCATCTTCTACACACCCAAAACTAGTCAATCTCGGCATTCTGGAATGTTTTGGACTTTTCACCTCTCCAAAAATTGTTCAAAAATCCTACCCAAAACTAATTTTAGCACTCCAATTGGGGCCTCTTGAATGCTGCACCTACCGCCATTAGTTTTCCCTACTAAACTTGGTGCTTCAATTTGAGCACTAAAAATAATCAAACCAAATGGTGGGAGTGGCCCAGATAGTGTTTGAAATCACTAGCCTCACATACTCTTCCCTAGCGTTGCATAAATGCTAGTTGCAACTGGGTTGAACGATTCCTCCTTTAATTCCTTCCAATGGTCAGTAGAAGAATTCAAAATTTAAAACAAGCAGCTGGGAAATATTCATAGCTGGAAGGATTTTGGTCTATCATATCATGCTGCAAATATTCAACTACATATGGATAGGTCTCAAGGAATGTGCCTAATCTATTCCAATGCAGGGGATATTCATTTTCATAGAGGTTTTAGATGGGCTTACAGATTGAAGCCTATTCATCTATTCTACATCAGATGATTCCATTTCTAAGGACATTCTACAACATTACTGGTGGGCAGGGTTATGGTTGTCCACTGCAGCTTATGCTTTGGATCCAGTTGGATAGTTCTCATGCACTCCCTTGGTTTGTCATTATTGTCTTGTCTATTTGAGTTGGTGCCTCTTTGTCATTTCTGCTCCATGAGGCCGAGTATTTGGATGTTGTGCAAAGAGTTTTTTGGGCAGCTATGATGTTTTATTGTATTCTTCTCTGTATATTCATGTTCTCTTTCTCATCTGCTCTCCTAAGCATAGAAGAGAAATCTTCCTTGTATTTTTACATGGTCTAAGGACATCTATAGACAAACAAATCTTGATAGATAAGGTTATGGTGACTTCTTGAGTAGATGTGCATGCAAATAAGGTGTAGATTTAAAACATAGAAAAAAAAGTTGTAGAAATTAAAATAGAACACAGAAGTGAATACACAGGGGACACAAGAGATTTACAGTGGTTCACCATTAAAATGGCTACATCCACTCTCAAGCAATAGGGGATTCATATTTTATTAAACTCTATTTCAATAATACAATACAACTAGCAACTAGCTTCAGAGAGCAAAAGAAAATATAACAATCTCTCACCAATACCAACCACTCAACCTAGTATAGTCGACACATGAATCAACAGATGCAAGCCAAGAAATGGTGGTTACAAAAGACCATCGTTACAAACAGTAAGATGCGGTGGTTACAAGGTATGAGTAAGCAACTATTACATTAGGCTTCATAAGCCAGGTGCCCAACAATCTCCCACTTGAAGACCAATGGGATTGGTAAAAGTACTGAATAGAGAAATCCCCCACAACGGGCACATTGTCACATTAGAACAAGATCGAGAGAAGCTCTACATAACTCAAACTTCTCTCATGGTACAATCTTTGTTAATGCATCTGCTAGATTGACTTTAGTGTTAATTTTTGCTACCTGTAGCTTACCTTCATCAACGACATGGTGAATAAAATGATATCTCAGCTTGATATGCTTAGTATGATTATGGAATGCAGAATTCTTGGCCAAGTGAATAGCACTATTGCTATCACAATACATTGTGAAAATTGATTTCGGACACCCCAGTTCAGCCAACAAATGCTATAGCCATATCATTTCCTTTGCTCCTTCAGTGAGAGCAATGTATTCCGCCTTAGTTGATGAGAGAGCAATGACCTATTGCAAGCATGAAACCCAACTAATGGAAGCCCCGGTGAAAGTAAACACATATCTAGTGGCAAACTGACGTTTATCTAAATCTCTAGCAATATCTAAATCAACATATCCTTTTAGCAGAGTGTCCTAACCACCAAAGCATAAAACATAATGTGAAGTACCTTTTAAGTACCTCAAATTCCATTGAACTATCTACCAATGCGATTTCCCCGGATGACTCATAAATCTTCTCACAACTCCCACTGCATGAGCAATATCTGGACAAGTACACACCATTGCATGCATTAGACTATGGACTATGGATCAATATGGAATAGAGTTCATTTGTTCTTCCTCTTCCTAAGTTTTAGGACACATAGCTGAAGATAAGCAAAAATGATCAGCCAAAGGAGTAGAGATAGAATTGGCCTTAGTCATATTAAATCTATCCAAAACTTTGGCAATATATTTAGCTTGGGATAATCTAATTTGTCTCTTATTTCTATTCCTAATTATTTGCATCCCAAGAATCCATTTAGTTGGTCCTAAATCTTTCATGGCAAAATGTTGAGCCAATTGTTGTTTTAGCTCACGAACAATTTTCACACTAGTGCCAGTAACTAACATATCATCAACATAGAGCAAAAGAATGACAAACTCACCACTAGAAAGCCTTTTATAGTAGACACAAGGGTTTGATTCATAGTGAGTGAATCTATGATCAGTCCTGAAGTGATCAAACATAAGACACCATTGCCTTGGGGCTTGCTTCAACCCATACAAGCTCCACTTCAATCTGCAAAATAGATGCTCCTGACCCTGTCGAGCAAAGCCTTCAAGATGCTCCATATACAGTTCCTCTTTAATACCTCCATGAAGAAACTTATTTTGACATCAAGCTACTCAAGCTCAAGGTCCTAAATAGCTACCAAACCCAACATAGCAAGAATTGTGTTCATTTTCACAACTGGTGAAAAAATCTCATTAAAGTCAATTCCTTTTTGCTGATCAAAACCCTTCACAACCAATCTAGCCTTGTAATGTTTATGACCTCCATCTTCCTCTTTTAGTCGATAGACCCATTTATTTTTCAGAGGTTTATGATTTGGTGGAAGAGTAACCAAATCCCAAGTATCATTGACTCTCAAAGACTCCATTTCGTCTCTCATTGCCTCCACCTACTTCACAGAATCTACAATTTTACAAGCTTGTTTAAAAGTTGTGGGCTCTGACTGATTGAAGGGTACTAATTCATAGTCATGATATTTTGACGGATGCCTCTTCTCATGGGTAGACCTCCGTAAAAGAGTACCCTGTTCTGGTTGCAAATTTGTATCTTCCAAATTTAGTTTTTGTAACTGATGTTGAACTCCTTCTAGATCAAATTGTAAATTCCCCTATTGGTGGACACTACCTTCACTGGTTTGCCTTTGTAGCAAACTGCTCTGTACATTGCTATGTTTAGGCAAACTTCTATGCCTTTGTATATTTTGTCCAATTCTTTGACTCTGTTTTTGCTGATCAAAACATCCATGTTCCTGCATAGATTTATTATCAGATGTTTACTGTGATGGAAAGAGCATCGAGTCATTGTATAGAGGTCTCGATTCACAAAATAGAGACTGAGAATTAAAGTTTGGAGGCTACATAATAGTGACAGGCCTCATATTACCTTGTATTTGCTGTGAATGAGGAGTAGAAAGGTGTGTGAGGCTCGAAGTGTCCAAATAGGTTGACATTGTCAAAGAGGGAGGTGGCATAGTCTTGCAAAAAGACTGCTGACTAAGACTTAAATGTGGCACTGTAAAATGTGAAGGCTGAGTAGGAATTTCAAAGGGCAATGTGGGAGTATGGCAGGGCAACAATTGACAGTCAAAGAGCAGGCTGTAACATAATTCAGTGGGCACAGTAGTATAAATAGGGGCTCCAATATTTGAAGGTAGAGAGGGGATATTAGATGGCTGTGAAGGAAGTATTAAAGGCTGGGAAAAAGACACAATGGTTTGCCGGGCCATGCCATTGCCAAACAAATCAACATCAATACATTCTTTTAGAGATGAACTCTATTTATGTAAACCTAGAAAGACTTTTTCGTTAAAAACAACATCTCGACTACGAATAATCATTTTGGCGACGGGATACCACAGCCTGAAACCAAATTGATTCTCTCCATAGCTGAGAAATATGCACTGTTTGGATTTGAAATCAAGTTTTGTTCTCTGTTCCTTTGGAATATGTACAAATGCTTCACAGCCAAACACCTGAATATGATTATAAGAAATTCTTTTTCTGAGCCATCTCTCCTTGGGAATGTCAAATTCTAAACAAGATGAAGTAGCACGATTAATTAAATAAACTGTAGTATTACATGTCTCTACCCAAAACTCTTTTCCCAATCTAGCATTTGAGAGCATACACTGGGCTCTCTCAAGAATCGTGCGATTTAACCTCTCAGCTACATCGTTCTCCTGAGGTATATAAGGAACTACCTTTATCTGACGAATACCATGATCTCCACAAAATGTGTCAAACTCTAAAGAGCAAAATTCTCCACCATTATCTGTTAGTAGGCATTTAATTTTATGCCCAATCTGATTTTCAACAGCAGCCTTAAAAGTCTTAAATTTTGAAAACACCTTTGATTTTCTATTCAACATATAAATCCAAACTTTATGAGTGCAGTCATCAAGGAAGGTAACAAAATAACTAGCACCATCGAAAGAAGTTACCTCAGTGGGGCTGAAAACATCAGAATGAACAAGCTCCAATGGAGTAGTTTTCTTATCATGCCCCATTCTCAAGAAACTGCTCCAAGTCTATTTGTCATAATGGAAATGTTTGCATAACTCCAAATCAACTGATGTGAGGCCTGGTAGCTGATCCCATTGAAGCATAACTTGAAGTCCTTTTTGGCTCATATGACTAAGCCTCTTATGCCAAATTTCTGAGCCACTGTCCATAGTCGGCAAGGCAGCTCCCACTTCACCATGGCATTCTAAAATATAAAGATTACCCAACTTCTTTCCTTTTTCCAGCACTAAAACCCCTTTAGTTACTTTCCAAGTATCTAGAGAAAATTTACTGTTACACCCACAAGCAATAAGCTGGCTGACAGATATTAAATTTCATTTCAACAAAGGAACATATCTAACATCCTTCAAGATCCATTTATCTCCATTTCTCAAATGCAAAGTAACATCTCCCTTACCTAAAATTTCACATTCCTTATTATCACCAAGGAAAACCTTACCGAATGTACCTTCTTAGAAATTTGTAAAAGCCACCTGGCATGAAGTAGCATGGAAGGAAGCATTGGAATCGAGGACCCACGAATCCACATTTGTGTTACTAGATGATAAGACCTTAACACTATCACGCAGTGTTTACTTCATTGTTTTTACTCACTTTGTCTTGGGCCTTCTTGAAATTCCAACAATTTTTCTTTGTGTGACCAGTTTTTCCACAAAACCAACAAGCATAGTTTCTACCCCTGGACTTGGATCGTGGAGCAGATTTAGATCTTCTTCGGTTATTATTTCTACCTGTTTCTTGACTTCTTCCCCTATTACTTGTACTTATAGCTGTTAAAGCATCACCAGAAGAGGGTTCCTAATTTTTCCTTCCAATATCTTCACTGAGAAGGGTAGCTACAATGTCATCAAAAACTAATTTACTTTTGGCTGCTACCAAAGTACTCACAGCCATCACAACACCTTCCCACTTGTTGGGTAAAGAACATAATAGCAAGATAGATTCGATCTCATCCTCCAATTTAATTCCCACATTAATCAATTGATTGACTAAAGTGTTAAATTCATTTAGATGATTGGACATAATCCCATTTTCTTTCATCTTTAAATTATACAACTTTTTCATAATAAAGACTTTATTTGAAGCAGAAGCCATTTCATATATATCTGAAAGTTTATCCCATAACTCCTTCGTTGTCTTCTCAACTGAAATGTTGAATAACATGTTGCTAGACAACGAGAGAAAAATGGTTGCCCTAGCTTTCATATCCATTTTCTCCCAATCTTCATCAGACATTGAACCTTTTCCTTTTGTTTTCCCCAGCAAAGCAAGTGAGAGGTCCTACTTGATCAGCAGCAACTCCATTTGTACTTTCCACAAGCTGAAATTCTACCCCACGAACTTCTCTGTCTTCCATTTGTCTGTGTCATCCATGATTTGACAAAACTCCACCAGTTTTCAAGCAAGCTTCACAAATAATCTTATTGGTTGAGCTACTTAACCACAACTCTGATACCAATTGTACATTTAAAACATAGACAAAAAGAGTTGCAGAAATTAAAATAGTCCACACATAAGTGAATACATAGGGGACACAAGAAATTTATAGTGGCTACGTCCACTCTCAAGCAGAAGGGGATTGATATTTTATTAAACTCTATTTCAGTAATACAATATAGCTAGCAACTAGCTTTAGAGAACAAAAGAAAATACAACCACCTCTCACCAATACCAACCACTCAACCTAGTATAGTCGACACACGAATCAGCAGATGCAAGCCAAGAAATGGCAGTTACAAAAGACCACCGTTACAGTCAGTAAGATGCAGTGGTTATAAGGTATGAGTAAGCAACCATTACATTGGGCTTCATATGCCACATGCCCAACACACAGACGAAAAAGAAACAAACAGAGCAGATGCAGCCATCCTCTCATGATAGACTAAACATATAACTACCCATCACCACCTTGTACGCGTCCATCGGAAGAGACATTAAGCCGTTGGCAGAGCTGCCGGCAGGGCCCGTTCATCCAATTCCACTGAAACTAGAGATTAAGCACCCTCCTCTGAGTCTTCTAGGGCATAATGAGGCATCCCCGAGGCCAGATCAGAAGCATGTATCCTAAGGAAGTGGATGGCTGTAAAGACATCCTTGATTCTCTCAGTTCTTTTCTTAGAAAATAGGAAACAATAGGACTGCAGAGCATCATCTATATCCACACTACTTAGGGATTTGATGCAAGTTTGCATGGCTCTATAAATCGCTTATTGTGGGGGAGAGTTTTGCAAGGCTGAAAGATTAAAGAGCCCACCAATGAGGGCATCACCTTGCTCCATTTTGTAGTTGGACATCGCCATTTCCCATCTTTCCACCGTATAAATGTTTTTGAAAAATAGACTTGCCGCTAAAGCATGAACAAACTCGCCATCCATTGCAAGATCCATAATGTTGGATAGGAACTGCGAGACTATGTCTGAAAAATTTAGAACACGTCCCTCATACCCTTTAATCCACGCATGACCCACAATATTTCGGACTGCAAACTGAGTGAGAGTGCAATTCGACTCGATCAGGGTCATTAGGTCTACCGCCTTAACTCTCCCTCTGATCTTCTGTTCCTAGTCAAGAGCTGGAAAGAACAGCCTCTGATTTAGATGAGTATCCGCCATAAAAAGGCCCTCGAAGCGAGGGGAGCAACTGGTCGATAAACTGTAGCAAGAAGAAGAGGCTGAAGAAAAATAGAGCATGAGGGACAACCAGATAGAACACAGAATGCAAACGCCTTGATGCTTGACAAAACAGCTAAGAATAAGAACAAGATAACTTTGTAGAGAATGAAAGCTGACGGAGATTAACAATGACAAGCTAATGTCAGCCACACATGTGACAAGAGGAAAAGTACTCTGTAAAAGAAAGCATTCTTTTAGATCTTACAACGTGTCCTTTGCAGATATGTCTGATCGGGGAGATCAAGCCATCGCGACATCAAAAGATCTCCAGGATCCAGGCAATTCTGCCAAGTCACTTCCCTATTAATGTACAGAAGGTGAAGATGGATTCGCTATCCCTTCCTTACAGCCAGGTCAGTTGAAGTAGCCTAACCAGTCTTGATTCATTTGTCCACTTGATGCTTGACAATGCACACCTACTGATTTGTCAGATGACATTCCAGTGGAATAAATGTAGACTTCAATGAAGTAGCTCATTAACCCAAAACAATTAACCACTATGCACCGCAATAAAGCCAACCTATCTGTCCTTATCATCAATATAAAATTTGTGCCATGAGAGAGGATAGGAAGTCACCAAGTAGAAGGTAGTAGTGTAATAAAACTCAAGTTTGAATAGGCCATTCTAACATAGGTAACAGCTAATATTCAAACAGTGGGATTAACTTTCTCAGCTTCCATGTCAGAAGACAGAAGAGAAGACAATGGATTTGACAATGGAGAAGATAGAAGGGAAGGTAACAAGGTGGCAGACCTTCTAGCAAATTTAGCAATTGATAGTGAAAGAGCTTATGTAATTTTCCCTCCTGGTAACTAATTAATTTCTTCTTCCAATTATTTGAGAAAGGACGTGAAATCTGATCCGATGTTGGTCTAGGCATCAACGACCAAGACATCGACAGAGGCATCTTAAATATCATTTTAGAGTCTTGGGGTTAGCCATTAAAATATGAAGGTCGGCCTTGATCGGCTCATTGCAATGGGTACCTGCTCACAGTAAAGTCATGCAGTACGTTTACATAATGGGATCAGGTTTGGGATGATTCTTGATGGATGAATGAAGATTTGGGATGAGGATTTGAATGGAGTAGGATTTAGAATGATGATTAAATGAGGTTTGATAAGACCTATGACCTTTGAGAGATTAGATGATGAATTGGGATTAAACAATTTGAAGTTTGATCTATGAAACCAATTGGATTGGTGACAATTAGGTGTTGGTTGGATTTTGATTAAATTGGAATAGATGGACTAGGATATATTAGGATTTGATAGGGAGATGATTAAATTTGATGGTTGAATGTTGACTAAGGATTTGAATTAGGATTTGGAGTTATGAGTTGAGAAGTTAGATTGAACAAGGATGAACTTGGTTTTGATTTCAATGACCTGGGAGATGGTTTGATTGAGAGTTGGGATGCAAAATTGAATTTGGCAAGGATTATGATGTGATGAGAGTGTGCTCCACCCAACACACTCACAACAAAAAAAAGATAACTATGATTTACGTGGGGAAAACCTTTTTGAGAGAAACACCCACACTGAAAAACAACACAATATATTATTTAGAAATCTCGGAAAGAATACAACATGCTTGCAAAGAAAGCTTCCACAAGATTTTCACCAACTAGAAATATGGAGGAAGCTCAACATCCATCTTACTCTCACCCACAACCTCTATCTCAAGCACCTGATATATAGGAGATACAATAAAGAAAACCATGAACAATAATTACAAAACCATGGGCTAAAACTACCCCAAAGTGAAGCTCAAATAATCTCCAATCAAAGATGTCTTATGATGTGTCAAATCACACACCAACATACATACATACATACATACATATATATATATCTTGTTCTCTCTATCTATCCCTTTATCTAACTCTATTTTTCTATCTCTCCCTCTCTCTCTATCTCTCTCCCCCTCTCTATCTCTCCCTGTCTCTAACTCTATCTATTCATCTAACAAGGTGCATATGATGCTACTTGTTCCAACACTACCTCTTCTAGTATGGAAGCCTTGAATCTTCCTCATCATCACCCAATGATATAATGGTTGTCTCTTCCTTGACATAAAGCTAGTCTAGAGTGAAATAAGATGGAGGGATGACATGAGTCTTCTCATACAAGTTGTCCCACTTATCATCCAAGACATTTTAACTAATCTGAAACATGAGAAAGTTATAACATGCTCCAGTTATAACAAGAGCATGTTTTTCACTACTTTTAGAAATTCTAACCCTAAGGATTGAATTTGCCTTGGGCATCCAACCCAAATCGTTGGACCTACCTTTTGAACACCAAATATATGTTTTCAATAAAACATAGAAAATCAACTATATTCCAAGCATGCTCTCCATTAGGTTTACACGTTTTTCAATATTGACATGAAAAAATAATAGGATGAGTTCAAAATTTTAATTAGCTTTCTAACTATGTAATTTTTTCTAAAATCTGATAACATTAAGGTTTCCATCTTTTATTTCTTTTGGTAATGTGTTCCTTTTTTGAAAAAAACCTACGTGTAGTATTTCTATTGTCATTTTTTATATGTTCATTAAAATTTGAAACAAATTACATTTTTAGATTCTAGACTCTATTCTACACATTGAAAAAAATGATTTTTGATTAGTTTTCAAAAAATTAGGGGGGAGTATGCTCAAATTTTCATTTTTCAAGTTGTGTCCACTTTGAAAATTCATAAAAATTCAGATATTGATTAAAATTAATAGAAAAATTAGGCATACACTACAGGATGTTATCTAATTTTCCATTGAAATGATTTGTGAAATACTTTTAAAAAATCAACATTTTAGGGGGAGCAAACTAGACGCTATGTTATATTTTTCTAACAAAAACATAAGCACTTTGTGTGCTCTCCCTATTTGAACCTCTTAATCTCCACCATTTTTACAAAGAAATAGTAGTTTAATAGAAACTAGATTACGAACACTACAAATCTTGTTCTTATCACATCTTCTAATTTTAAGCATGGATATCTTCA
The DNA here is from genome assembly GCA_027924645.1 of Cunninghamia lanceolata. Lineage (NCBI taxonomy): Eukaryota > Viridiplantae > Streptophyta > Pinopsida > Cupressales > Cupressaceae > Cunninghamia > Cunninghamia lanceolata. The sequence goes on along the minus strand of BSBN01000084.1, from coordinate 37,777,162 downwards.
ATTTCTCATCCATGATCATTTTTATTGATTTCAGAAAGAAAAAAAAGTGGTCACTTTTAACCTCCTTTTTTCTCCTCCATTTCCATGCACATACCCTGAAGCTCTAAACCATTAGTCATTTCTAATATCCATCACCTAAGAAAGAAGATAGGTCTTTCCCCTTAGAATTTTCCCTCATAGAATTGGATGACAATGCCTATCTAGCATATTAGATGCACCTATGGAGTATATGTATATATATGCATGTGAATATATAAGACTTGTTAGAAACTTCATATCACATCAAACAATACCATCGATATATACTCATTTACTTCTTTGTCAATATTACCTCTAAATGTTCTTATTTATAACCAATCTTTAAAATTTGACCAGCCACATTTAATTCCACGTTTGCTCATACATCAATGTTAAATAATTAATAACATAAAATAATAAAATTTTTAGGATATCTTATTAAATATTTTCTATTTTAATTTAAAAATTATTTTTAATATATATTATATATTTAAATTAAAATATTTGTATATAGATACTTAAACTATATAATAAATATCGTGAATAGTAAATGAATGCAATTGAATGCATTTAAATACAAGAATATAGAATAAATCACTCAAATGTGTGTTTAGTTAGTTCATAACAACTAGGATGACCTAGGACAAGGGAGTGCTAATATTAATCTAGGAGTAGAATAAATAGAAATGGGTACAATTAATTTATCTTTTATATAGGAATGTATGTGGATCGAAATAAGATAAATAAAATGTGGACTTATGTGTAAATAGCAATGCCTATCCAACATGCTTGATGCATCTATAGTGCATTGTGAATGTTGTTGATATGTTATGCTTCTTTCTTCCTAACGTCAGCATCCAAATTTTGTCAAGGAATAATTGAAGGCAATTTTGTAGTGCGCATTTGGAGACAAAATTTTGAGTTGTCTACCATAAAATTGTTAAGGAATAATAGAAGGTAGTCATGCCACGAGGGGAGTTGCTAACATCAATCCACCCAGTAAGAAGAGCAACGTTTTGGATGGCTGGGTCTCTGTATTCTATGCTCAAAGGTGTTCTGCAACCACTTATCTGGGTCTAATATAGCTCATACTTCCTGTTGGTTCTACATTTCCTTAGAGAGGCTCAACACTATTGATGAGATTGAGACATTTATGTTCCTTTCTGAGGATTGGCAAACTCCAGGTTCAGTGAATTGGTGTTTCCCTGCTACTCTATGGATAGTGCTATTAGCTGCTACGTCTGTGGCCTGCTCAGTCTCTCTCTTACCACGTTACAAGGCCGGATGTATGTAATGGCTACTTTGTTCTGTTTGTATATGGTAGATTTTCTTCTCTGAGCATATTGCAAATATACATTAGCTGAGTATGGAGCCAGAAGTGCAAGTGTCTCTGCGAGCTAATGGTAGACTAGTTCAACACTTCATGATCAAGGCATCATAAGTCGCAACCTTCATCATTACAATTTTTATACCTTTTAGAAACTCACCAAATTGTAATGGTCAAGTTATCCTCAATCAAACTCTTAGTGGATCAATTTTATGATTTTGAGTGAAGATTAAAAGATAGAATGCAAGAGCACTATAGACGTAGGATGATATGCTCTAATAATTCTACTATAATGCTCTAATAAATCTTCTATTAAGAAGATTCCAACATGCTTCTCTTGATAAACCCTAAACAATCCATTTCCAATTAGGGTAATTTTTTTAATACATCACTCTAGTGAGTAAGTTGACTTAATGCACACTTTAGTTAGTTCATAACTAGTAAAAGTTTGAGAACAAAGCCATGGTCATGGACCTAATCTATATTTGGTTTGTATTTGTGTATCTAACCTAGAGAAGGAAGACAAATTATTTATGGAATGGAGTGAAATCTCAGGATGTGTGATAATGTGATTCAGTAACATGTGATGTTAATTGCCATTTTCCTTGCAAATTAGACCATCTTACATTGCTCACCATAAATAGCCAACACATTGACGTGTCAGCTATTTACAATTTTTTTGACTTTGTTGTATTTAGACTTATCTGTTCAACATTTTTGACTGATGTTCATTAACACTTTTAACTGATGATCATCGATTGTTTGAATCAGGATGTTTTTGGATATGATTGATCTATGTCGACTAGTTTATGAAATTTTGACAGTTAGTATATTTACAACATACCGGCTACTTAAGCTTTAACATCTTAGACATTATTTAATAGAATTGAAGACAACCTATACATCATGGACCAAAACATAAGGGAAAAGGGCATGGGTATGTATTTTTCCCATTAAAATATAATGCATTATTGTCAAGGCATTACCCCTCCATAAGAAAGAATGAACTTGGAGAGTGGTCATTTCCTTCACTATACTAGTCAGTGAATGCATAAGAGAGAATGGATACATTTATCAAAGAAGATCAATGAGTACAATGACTCAAGAGGCTTGTTAGACATTGTCAGTCATTAGGAGAGTGTGAATTGTTGAATCAAACTAGATTGATGATCACTACTCATCTATCACTTCATAAAGCACCTTTGACCCATTAAACAAGTTCTTTACTCAAATAAAAAGTGAGTCCTCTACTCTGGTCACCATGAACACATGCCAAGGAATGGATGGAACTTTGTTATAACGCTTCCTATATGATAATAAAGGCTTTCTTCTCATATCTTAATTAGATTTGGCTTTATAATGTAATTAAGAATTAAGGAATGGATGGACACAATTTGTAGGTAAATATAAGAAAGTGCTCAACTTTGACACTAGTGATAGATAATCAATTTACCATATTGTTAGAATATATAAACATAAGAATATTGAGACCTCTTTTTTAGAATGCCTTCACTTTTGCCTTCACTTTGAGAGGGGATGTTCTAGAATGAATAACTCATCTTAAACTAATTCATATATCTGTGTAAAAATTCTTATTAATTCATGCCATAGGCAGGTTACTATTGCATCTATTGGATTCAATTTTCCAATTAATTCAACCAATCATGATAAAGAATTAAAATTTTTGCACAAAAGTTCTATAGTTTAATAATTAATTTTTTTATTTAAAAATTTGGTAAATGCTATTTATCTATTTTACTATTGGTTAATCATGTGAACAGTCAGTGTGAAAATTAGTTCTTATTATTTAAAAATTTGTTATATCTTAAATTTACATCCGTGATTCAGTGACTCATTTAAGTTTCTTAAATTTACATTCGTACAAGCTCACACAATTAGGCACCTATTGTTAGATCAAAATTAATTCTTTAGTTACTTTGAATTTAATATGTACCACATATAGAGCCGGAGACCTTTAATAGAGGTGGTAATTGGGAAGCCACAAAAACACATCAACTGTCAAGTTTAGAAAAGCAAAAGCCACAACAGGATTGTGAAGGAAAAAATGGCCATGACAATGGCTACTGTTGCTTCTTCATTTTTCACTGGCACTTCACTTTCAAAGAAAGTCGATGTCAGCTTCTCTCCCCATCTCTTTCTTTCCCAATTTTCCCTTCGGTTTAACCAAAAGCAGATAAGTAAAATAACAAGAAATTGGATTGACTTCTTATCATCACTGCATCTTTATATCTCTGTTCTTGTTTTATCTCATTCAGTATTGCTGACATTTCTTTTCACTGTGTATAGAAAATCTACCAATGCAAATGCAATGATTGAAGATTGAAGCTTCGTAAAGAGAAAAAATGAGAAGAGAAAATAGAATTGCTCGCCACATTCAGATCAGGAAGAAGGTATGATGCCTCAAGACAAAATTTAGTTTGGGGTTTTGTCATTTTTATTAATCCATGCTTGATAGATGGACTAGATGAGGTTATTGCACTATCTAGTGTTGTGTAGTGCAAGTTCACATTCTTAAGATTGTTGTAAACACAGGTCAGGATGGAATGGCTTCCCTAATTTTTAGATTACTGTAAACATGGGCCAGGCTGGAATGTGCCTCATAAATTTAAGAGTAACATGGGTTAGACTAGATAAATAGTAACAGAAGATCACAATCTACATTTATTAAGTAGGTATTGTCAAAACATTTTGAAGTTTTAAGAAACTTACCAAAAATGGTTGGACGCTTACAGCTACCTATGTTTCAACCCATTTAAAAAAATTCTTAACAAAAAGAAAATGCTTCTTGCATTTGACTGTTGAACCATCCCCTGTTGTTTCTAGTATCACATTGATAGAAAAATTTTAAATACCAGGAAACAACTAATTAAAATTGTGAGTTAAATAAAAAATAATAAAAAGAAAGATTTTACCATTTGAAATCTTGCAAGAAAGATAACAATGGAGATGAGATTTTGAAGGGGGGAAAAGCAAAGAAAAAATCCCCATAAATAGAGAGAAATGATAGGAATTAATGAATGAAGAGAAGAGGGCACCTCATAAATAGAGGTGAGAGGGGAGTTGCATCCAACTCCCATATGCCACCTTTCATGTGGGTGAGTGTCATGTGTAAACCTCATAAGGAGGTAACTAAATAAATAAAATATTCCTTCAGGAAGAATATTGATGTGAGTTATCCTCAACATGTGTGAGGATACTCACATAAAACAAAAATACTTTGTATTTTTAAAATACAAGTATTTAATAAGAAATAAATATATTCTTTACCTAAGTACCAAGTAAAGATTAATTTTTCTAACATTCCCCCTTAAGTTGTACTTGGGGAAGATTACAACAAATCCTTAAGGGATGATTACAACATTTTACAAGAAAGGCATGAAATCATTTACAAGGAAGAAGAACATATATCTTGAGAAAGAAGCTTGAAGAAGAGTGAAGAATCTATTTTGAGATAGAGGTAAGTTTTCAAGTCTTCAATTAGTCTTGAGAATAATTGTATAGATGCCTTTGTGAACCAAAGTGCTTGTATAGATGCCTTTGAACAATTTGAATATTGAGCTCCTTTAGAGCCAAGAGAAAGGAATTGATGGTTCTTGTGCTGCCAAGATATTGAACCTACTTCATCAAAGAAACCATAACCACAAATGGATTTCCCATCATTGGGATCATCTCCTAAATTAATATAATCATTTAAATAAATGCAAATTGCATATTGTATAATAAAAGTTCATGGATCAAATGAATCCAAATGTGAGTCATAAATCTAAGAAGGTATAGTTAATATAAGAGTAATCCAATGTAGATAAAATAACATTAAGTTTTGAATAAGAGTGCTCGTAAAGGTTGTAGCACAAATCATGGCTTATAGCCCAAATTATAAAATGTCAATATATAGACATAACAAAAATAGTTCTAGGTTGCTTCTCACTACATCATTTGTTGAATTGTAAAGGGAACTTATATCAAGTTTAATAATAATTGACTTTAAAAATTAGTCCTAAGATTATAGTGCCATTATTTAAAGATTCAATATTACGGACTTTGAAAAAATAGTCCTAAAGATGGTTATAAAACCCATAGTGCCTTCATCAAAATTTTAATATCAAAGGACTTTGAAAATAGTCCTATAAAATGGTATAAAAACCATATTAACGTTATCAAATTTTAAGAACTTGATCCCCAATGATCAGTTCATCATAAAAATGTAAGTGCATGCATACCATCAAAGTGGATGGAAATATTTTCCATGGGGCCTAAAAAACACTCAAATGAGACTTAGTAGGGCTCCCTATACAACATTATTGTAAATGCATCTTGCGCATAAAATTATTAAAGGCTTTAGTGCTCTAATGAGCTTTTAATTTCTCAAAAAGTATAACAGATAAATGAGGCACAATAAAATATTAGATTCCTTTTATCAAAACAACATAATTGTAGTTGAGAATGAAACTCTAAACTTGTTTTAAATATTGTATGAGATCAAGACTTAGGTAGAGAAAAAAAAAATGATAAATTACCACAAACTATGATAGAATGAGCTGGGAGATATCAAGGGGCACAAATGAAGCCACTTTAACAAATAAAAATTAAAAAAATAGTACAAGACGATATTCATGCATTTCAAACTACATGAATATCATCTTTGTGTACATACCAAATTGAATGGAAACATATACACAATTATTAGGGCAATCAAGTCCAATAACATAGTACATGTGTAATTATTTTTAAAACCAACATTTTGAAAAATGTCTAATTTCATAAAGAAAAGACAATTTTTATAAGAAATGCCTACTTTCCATAATAAAAGGCAAAAAAAAAAATTAAGAAATGTCTAATTACATAGATAAAAGGCAAATTTCTTTTCAAGAAAATTACCTAATTAGATGAATTAAAGGTAAAATATTTTTTTAAAATGCCCTAAAAAAAGGGCACAATTTTTTTTAAAAACCTTATAAAAGGCAATGTTTTTTTTTAATTTTTAAAATAAATAGCTAAAAAAAAATTTGTACACTTTAATAAAATAAAGTTTATAATATTTTAAAAGCATTTTTTTAAAAAGAAATTTAAAATAAATTAAAATTTATAAAACGATATATCAGAACAGTTTAAAAAGCAATAAATTAAACTATATTAAAAAGATTCAAAGAGAAAGTTCAAATTAGAAATTAATAAAAATTAGAAACTTTATCAAAAGGAGGTTATATAAAGAAGGCACCGGAGGGAAGAAATAATGAGATGAAATATATATATATATATATATATATATATATATATATATATATATATATATATATATATATATATATATATATATATATATATATATATATATATATATATATATATATATATATATATATATATATTAAAAATATGGAGGGTTTGAAAAGATCACGTGGGTTGTGAGGTTTGCCATTTTCAGGCGACGGGTTTGAATCACAAGAAGGAGAGGGCTTCAAAAATTATTGGCCTATGTAGCACAGGGCGTTGGGGTTGGGGTTGTAAACCCTCAAAAGCAGATTTAATTTTTGTTAAACTTTGTTTGATTTTTTTTTAAACAAACAATTTGACAGTTGACCTTGCCTGTCAAACAATTTTTTTATGACAGTTATCGATTCAATGTTGCCTTTAAAATACTATGACCTATCTTAGTATAAGTAGATTATATAAAAATTAGATATATATATCAGCATAATCCTATGTAAATTTTGACTATTTGTCCAAAATCTTTCCTTTCATATGATACAGTTTTTTAAAAGGGGCTAAGCAGGGGAGGGTGCCCAACAACCCTCCCCCTAATAAATTAAATTTTTGTAAAGTTTTTTTAATTAGATAAAAAAATTTAAAATTTTAAAACTTTTTTAATGTTAGTATTAAAAGTTTTATATTTAAAAAGGTTTTGTTTATAAAAAAGTTTAGTTAAAAAAATTGTTAATTTATTATTTTTAAACTTTGGATTTTTTTATTAAAAAAAATTGAATTTAATTTTTTTTTTTAAAAGAATTTTTTGTAAAAAAAATATTTTTGTAAAAATCTATTTCATGAAAAAAGGAAATTGTTTTTTTTTTTTGAAAAATTAATATATTTTTTTAATGGCTTGAAAATGAATATTTTAAAAAAAAACTTGGTAAAGGAAAAAAAAAAAAAATTTAAACAAATATAGCTTGAAATTTTTTTTGATCAAACTATTATAAATGTTTTTGCAGAGATATAACTACCAATTAAATCTGATCAAAGAGATTAGCTTTTTTTTCAAAAATCTTAACAAAATTCTACAAACTATATTAATTTTTGTAAATTTTTTTTTGAAATGCAATAGATTGATATTTTAATAAACCCTAGATTAGGAAAAAAAATAGAAATGTAAATATCTTTTTCTCAAGGAGAGATTCTTCTTTCTCTATCCTCTGTAACAGGTCTCCAAGGTCACACAAGAAACTATAGATGCAACAACAACTTGCACAGAAAGATTAGTATTCCAAAGCTCTGATACCATGATAGAAAAATTTTAAATACCAGGAAACAACTAATTAAAATTGTGAGTTAAATAAAAAATAAAAAAAAAGAAATATTTTACCATTTGAGATCTTGCATGAAAGATAATAATGGAGACAAGATTTTGAAGGGGGGAAAAGCAAAGAAAAAACCCCCATAAATTATAAAATATGGCATGAAGCCATGAAATAAAATATTACAGAAAGAGAGGAGGAGCTCCTCAAGAAATGCATGAAAAGAGAGAAATGAGAGGAATTAATGAATGAAGAGAAGAGGGCACCTCATAAATAGAGGTGAGAGGGGAGTTGCATCCAACTCCCATATGCCACCTTTCATGTGGGTGAGTGTTCAAGAGGAATATTGACGTGAGTTATCCTCAACATGTGTGAGGATACTCACATAAAACAAAAATACTTTGTATTTATAAAATACAAGTATTTAATAAGAAATAAATATAATCTTTACCTAAGTACCAAGTAAAGATTACTTTTTCTAACACTCCTATAGTTTCTATGTGTTTCCTATTTAGTCTATCCCATTTCCTATATTTTGGCCCATGGAGTTCATGCTCCCACAGTTTCTGCTCTTTCCCATTTCTCATTTCTATAAATTTGTGTAAAATAGTCCAACCAAGAACTCACATTATAAAAGCAATCATAGAGAAGTCATAAGAGTACACAAAGAAGGGACTAACCTCTATGTCACCAAAATCTAGTTGATGTTTTCAGTAGGACAAGGTTTTGTTGGCTTTGGATTCTTCAATTGTATAGATGAGCTTCTCTTCTAGTCCAAAAGTCTTGGCACATAGAAAATGGCTTGTAGTATTGTAGTATCCTATTGACTCCATCAACTTTTGTTCATATGAATTGGCTAATGTTTTCACAATGTTTGTCTTCTATGTAATTTGAACAAGTATTTGTTGTACCTATGGTTGTATTGTAGGGTTTGTTACTAGTTCTTAGTTGTCTTCTCCAGGTCCCTAATAATCTCATGGGTAAGCATATGATGGTTTCTTTTCATTTCACTTAATTTGACTATTTTGAAATTTTCTCTATAGCTTTCAGAATTATGCATCATCTACTTGGTTTTGTTTTTTCAGGAAGTTGCAAAGAAAATAGGTGAAACAATTGCCAAAGCTTGTCTTGAGAAAGGAATTACTATGGTAGAGTTTGATCAAGGAGGTTTTGTCTATCATGGATGTATTTTAAGGCCCTTGCTAATGTAGGTCAGGAGCATGGTTTCTATTTCTGAGTTGGAATAGGGTTTTGCTTTCTTAGGCATCATTCTGTTATAGATCTAGCAATAGTATCTCCTTCAAGTTTGAAATATGTCCACATTTTATAGATTTCTATCTCATCAAGGGGAGATTTTAGGTAGGTACTTTATCTTTGAGATTGGTTTGTATAGCATCTAGTCAGAGTTAAATGGGTTTTGTGGCTTATTGTAACTGAGGGATGGATGTTGATAGAGCAATAAATTCCCAGGAAAACCAATTGCACAAAGACCTTAACAAATGAGAGAAGCAAAGCTATTTTACTAAAGAGGAATACTTGATATGAGATAATTTATATTATTGTACAAAGGTGCCTTATAAAGGCAAGAAAATGAAATGATGGGTGGGAAAACTACCGACAAAGGTAAAAAACCACCCTATGGGAAAGAAAACTAATTTCCTGGTTTAATAAATTAAATGCAACTAAACTACAGTCTAGACCTATGTAAAACTTAAGTAAATATGCTATTTACTCTAACACCCCCTTAAGTGCAACTTAGGGAGAATGAAGATGCAATATGAAGATGCAATATGGGTCCCAACTACACAACCATGTTAGGTACCCATTTACAGTGCAAAAAATAAATCTCTCACAAACGGAGAAAATGAAATCTCTCACAAACAAAGAAAAGGAGAAAAACCCTGTGGGATAAAACCCCTCCCTAAAAGAGAAAGAAAAAAAAATGATGCATGGTGGAAGGAGGACTTAATCACAGCCCCCCAAGTACTACATATATCATATATATATAATCAATGGCACCCCATAAGAGGGAAAGAGAGAGACTATGTAGCCCCCCCACAATGTGTAATCACCTATAAAAATGTTAAAGTGCCTGAAGACAAAACATGGTCCAATGTCAACAAACAACTTGTCTCCCTTTTGGAAGAAACAAAACCATGTATAGATGCAAGTATTCTTCACATTCTGGATATGAATTGAAAGAAAGAAGCATAAAAATATATAATGATGTCTTTGAAATCTGCTCATGTGTCACCAAGACCTTGGAAAATGATGCCACGAATGAATCAAGAACATGCCCAATCACAATAGAAGGTGACAAACAAGGTACCACTAGAAACTGATCTTGAACATTCTCCAAAGACAAAGATGGAGTGACAACAATTGTACCACAACTATCATCAAATAGGAGGGATATACCCTCAAACGTGTCTTCCAAGTCAGAAATATGAGATTCTACGAACAAGGAACTAATGTCCAACAAATATGAATCCCAATCAGGAAGACAATGAGATACTGGTTGTGATGAATCACTAGACGTGCTCAATGAATCACCACCAAAAGATGAATGGTCCTATTGAACATGAATGATAGGAGCCTCAATCAATGACTCTGCACAATGAATCACTGAAGGTGAAGGTATATAAACTGTCCCTAATAGAGAAGAAGGAGCATTTGAAGAACCCTTGTCATCCTCATCTGAAGATTCAAAGTTTTCCAAAACTTTAAACTCCTGCATAGTAGAATGATCATAGGGTATCCTATCTAAAAAATGAAGAGGCACAAGACAATCTGACACATGATCATTTGGGAATAACTGAGTATCAGGATCTCCATGTATTTCCCAAATTTTAGTCCAAAGAATATGAGGACACTCAAAATGATCAATAGCATTCAAAGTGGCATCATCAATATCCATTGCAATAACTCCTAGGACATGATCCCTTTTACAATTCCATGCAAATTTCTTACTATCAGTACTAGGAAGGGGAAATAGATTATACAAATGTGGCAACAAATGAAGCCATCTAAGATGTTTTATCATACCATCTCTCCATTGTTTATAATTTCCCCTTTTCAACATAATCACAACAGGATGAATTGAAAACCCCATAATGAACTAAGACAAATCTCCAAAATTACAAAGACATTAAGCTTCAACAATAAAATTAGAAAATCCTAAATATTGCAAATGAAGCCTTCAAATCAGAAAAATTAGGCAGAATTACCTATACCACTGCGAGCTTGGCAAAGTCAGCTTTCCAATGATATGTGGAATGCTAAAAACGGACTCCGAATGCCTAAGATATGCTTTGTGGAAGAAAGGTCACCTACGGGGGCTCAATGCAACAATAAGGGAGATAGATTAAGCTCTAGGTCATCCACGTGACCACCTTCTGCAAGTGAGCGAAAAATACACAATAGATGTGTTGCAATAAAAATAATGGTAGCTGTGCCAATCGATCTCTCTCTCAAATTTAGATCACCAAGCCAAGCATTCAAACCATACTGCCCACGAACCTTGCAGGGAAGCCAAGCCTCTATGAATACTTCATAAGCACACTCGAAGGGTAGGTTATATAAACTACAAAATTCTACTTCGCGGGGCAAATGTGGGACAAATTGTCTCAAATGGCACTCCAATGTCTTGCACAGATGGGCCCACCTCCAGCGAACCTTAATCAAATATGTTAGGGCAAAAATTTAAAGATTATAAATTTTGATTACAAATAAGGAATGTTGTTAGAGTTTGGGCTGGTCATCCCTGTTCATGCCTTGGGATCTAGAAAATACACATGTATGCTTGACCTCCCATGCGAGGACAGGACTGTATTTGCACCTTGTACTTAGATCCCGTGAGGGATTAGGGAACATGCACTCCAAGCTCAGTGAAACTCATGCCTTCTATGTGGATCCCATGTGGGAATGGGACAATAAATAACACCCAAACTCACTGAATTGAATCCTATGCACACTCACACAGTCTGATATGGATCTGTAGATGCCAACTTCTTTGCATGATTATGCCCTCTCTTCAAATCTACACGCAAATAGATTATGCAGACCAGTGCTTGCTATCACATTCAACAACCTTTCTTAGATCACAGTGCCACTATGGGAAAATCACGCCCATGCCCAACACCAACAAAGAAATCACCCCCTCGCAGCCTCTAGTAAGGGATTCGCGCCTGCCTAGGAGGTAAGAAAAATGTGCCTTCAAAAGTCAAAGATAGGCCTCATCCAAACTGCAAATCCAGCCTACAAACAACAAATTTTAGTCTTTAATTCATTCTCCAAAGGAAGAATCACGCCTCCTCTGAAGGAAAAAGATGCCTCCTAGCAAATTAGATCAGCTCTACAGTATACATGGCACACACTTTGGAATGAGCACGGGGTGAAGGCAATCGCAGCCAATTAAAGAAAACACCTCCAAAATCGAATAGCAACCTCAATTTCTAACAACAGAATTGATAAAGATGAACATTCTTCTAAATGTATTTAGAAAATAATGATCTCACAAATCTCTAGCCACAATTCTCCACAAAAACTCTCAAGCATGATACAGCAATAAATTCCCAAGAAAACCAACTACATAACGACCTTCACAAATGAGAGAAGCAAAGCTATTTTACCGAAGAGGAATGCTTGATATGAGATAATTTACATTATTGTACAAAGATGCCTTATAAAGGCAAGAAAATGAAATGATGGGTGGGAAAACTATCCACACAGGTGAAAAACCACCCTATAGGAAAGAAAACTAATTTCCTGGTTTAATAAATTAAATGCAACTAAACTATAGTCTACCTAAGTAAAACTTAAATAAATATGCTATTTACTCTAATAGATGCTTTATCATGTGTTCTTAAATACTTGATGTTACATATGTATGCAACAAAATTTAATGTAACTCCTGTGTTACCTTTATCTACTTTTCAGTATTTATTGAAGGTCTTTTCCTACAATTTTGTTTTTGTATTCTTTCAAATTGATTATGTTATATAATTTTTCTCTGGCTTCAAATCTCAAAGTTGAAACATGAAATTTCTAATATGACATCTTAAATGGTGGAAACTATTGCAACTTCTTCATTATTGCTTGCATCTTGTAAACTCCCTTATCAAAGGGACTGTAACATGACTCCCACCTACTATATCTACTTGGCACAAACACTTTAGATTTTTTTTGCAAAAAATTCAGGTGCTAAGTATAGAAAGCATATAGTTAAGTAAAGAAAACATGACTCCCACCAACTATATCTACTTGGCACAATCCCACCATTGCCAGTTTTGCATAAAATAACATACAGTTCTAAGTGTTCCAAAATCATTGAAGGAAGCTGGTTAAATTTGAAGTTCATCTTATGAAATTAAAATAGCATCTATTATGTGTTCGAATACTATTATTGTAAAAAATGTTTAGATAGTTAAGATAGATAATTCACATGATACTCAACTGCATTGGAATCATAAATTTACCAAGTCCCATCAGGCTGAGATTAAACAAATGATTTATAAAATTTATCTCAATTTTTTCAATCAGTTGCAGAGGAACAAGTCACATAGTTCTGTATATAATCTATATGACAAGGGTGAGTGTTTAAGTACTCACCAAATACATGACCAACTAAATCTATGTATCTGATAAAGCATTGGCCATCTATAATATACAGATTTGCAAGCCACAAATTGGGATATAGTGAGAAAGCACCTAAAACAACCATGCCAATAATTCTTGGGCAGACTGATCCTAGAGGCACTAGAATGAGGTTTCAATTTCCCAAAATGTACACACAATTGAAACTTGTAACTAACATCAATTCCACTTTTTGCTATGAATCTGAAAACCATCACAATAACAAAAAAAATTAAAAATTTGTCTACAAAACTCAGGACAAAAACCATATATGATAACAACTATCCATGCATTTAATAGTCTATAAAAGGCAAGGCAACTTAGTGAAATGTGAGTAGAAATGAAATGGAAAAAATTATATACCATTGTCAATTTTGTATGCAAACTTGTGGGTAGAAAAACTATTTTCTTCCTATTCCGTGGCCATACTGTCTGCAGTTGATTTTTTTCATTAAATATTTCTACTCTTTCATTCTCTTCCACAATTTAGAACAACCTTACTTGACACCTCAATGGATTCTTTTCCACCACTGAATAACTGTCACTTAAATAGAATCAATGCTTTATAGTGTTTACACACTTGCATATATAGAATTGGATTTTGCAAAACTGAAGAGCGAAATGAATATTTTAAAGATGTGTCATCATATATACAACTACCACCACCACTAAGACCATGCAAAACCTGTGTTGCACAATCATTTAACCAACCTGCTATAAAAGTTGTCAAAGTTGCTCTCACCTGTATCTTTTTATCTGATATTTGTTTCTAGCTACCATTACATATCAAGCCTTGATGTTTATAGTTGTAGTAGAAATGTTTATAATTGAAGTATTATAAGTTGTTTTAACAATTTTATTTGAGAACTTATCAAACTGCCTTCCTTATAATTTGCTTGTTTGATGGACAATGACATGTACAACTTAAAAAGATTGAATATACTATGGCGTGCACGGCTAAAGTTGACATGAAAGATGGATTGTTTGCTTTTAAATTAACAAAACTTTGCTACATATCAAACAATAAAACATGGGCACCCTTGGCATGCACTTAGCTTCATAATGCAAAGTGTAGTGTGTGAGTGCCTTGTTTAGAAAAGCATATACTAATGGGTTCAAATTATTTTATTATATATCCAAAAATTAAATGGTCAAAGTGGTCAAGAACCACTAATGGGACTCAGAAAGAGTGCTAGCACAATGAATAAATATGGTGTGTGAGTGTACAAGTGTTTTTTCCTACAAACTACTTTGATCTCAAGAGATTCAATTTAGTTTTAAATTTGCAATACTTTTTAACAACTGTAGAGGATACCCAATGTACTAGCACAAAGTGATACCTCCTCTCCATATAAATCAATTTTTTGAATATTATAATTATATATAAAAAATATTTTATTATATTAAACAATAATAAAGAAATTTTGATATATATTTTGATTATTATTTTAAGTTAAAATGACTTTCAAGTAGAACACAATTTATTTCTAAAAATTATATAATTTTTTTAATATTTAACAATTATATATCACATTTCATTATTTGTGAGAAAGTTATAACTACTAACTAGTTTTAATCTCCAAACACGTCCACATTTTGTGTAAGTGCAAGTGTTGTTTTGTATGTATTGTATTTATGATTTTGATGCGAAAGTATATAATAATAATAATAATAATAATAATAATGTAATTTCCGGTGGATACATAGCACCTAACCACCTGCCATTTCCAATGGTGAGACCCAATTTGATAGTGTATGGCCGTATTTTAAATAATGCATTATATATATATATATATATATATATATATATATATATATATATAATTTGGTATTTCACCCTAGAATTTATTGGTAGATGCAAAATTGTATCCATATTAAAAGTCAATTTATAAGAATGTGCTTGAAACCATTTTTGTAATTGATAACATTTTTAACTTTATAATTTCTTTGTAATTATTCACCAATAAAAGGGTGCTTTGTCACCATTCTTCTTTTCATTCATTTCTTTGTTGTGTAAATTTCAATAATAGAAAAACTTGCACTTAAATAATTTAGTTTAATCGAATCCACTTTCACAAGCTTCGAAAGGTCATTTCAATAGATAATATGCAGAGGAAGACTCAGGTGTAGACTATGCACGGAGCCATATTGTATAAACCTTATACTATTTTAGAGCTCCCTCCCCACTTGATTACCTTAGTGATTGCACATAGCACTAGGATCTTAGTCATTTAGAAATCTGGGGGTATAACAACTATATTGAAACATTTAAATATGTGTATTGATGGATTTGACAAAGTATGTGGTTTAGCTTGTTTACACACTAGCATGTATTTTGAGTGTTGTGCACTAATATTCTATGCAACATGTCTAAGTTTGTTTTCAGTCATGATACATATTAATCACAGATATAGGAATAATTTTAACATTTGTAAGTTGCTTTATTTTTGCTAAGAATTAAAATTATAGGATGTCTACACTTACATCCTTAAAGCTTTATGTTATTTTACTAAAAAAGATGTAAAATTTACTAAAGTAAATAGGCTAATAAGACATATTTGACAAGAATCAAAGAAGTCAACACCTAACCTTGATTCCCACAAAGGTCAAACATCTAGATAGATAACAAGATATAGAGGCATCAAGTTACATACTTGGGTTATTATGTTGTCAAAATTAGAGATCATAAGTCCAAGGAAAGTCAATGGCTTGGGGCATTTGATAAAGTAGAAATTAATTGTTTATCCTTATGACATGATATCTACATCCATAACAGGCATCAATGCCATAATGAATTTCTTCTACATAAATTCAAATCCATACAACTTCTAATCAAAGCAATATGCTCTCTGATCTAACTCATTCAAAAATAGATGTAATTTTGGTTCAATCTATCATCTAATTATACATTGACATATTCAACAAATACAATCTAGAACAATGATGAATTACTTGTAGGTCACAACTTCACAAATTTGGATTCCTCTTATGAAAGGTTGCTAAATATTGGCTTATAATACCCACAGTTTGAAATTCAGTGACATGAACTCTCAAAGTAATTGATCAAGCACATTATGAGATGCTAAAGAGATCAGTCTCATGTTTTTTGTTACCTTGCTGACTTTTCAAGGGAGAATGACCACACAAGTACTGGAAACTAGGTGAAAAATAGACTAATGGATCTAGTATGAACTCATAAGAGCACAATAATGTCATAACAAAATCAGATGGACAAAATTGTTGACAAAATCATTTACCATCCAGATCCATTGATCAGATAAGTGAATCATATGAAGAAAATTGTTGATAGAGTACAGGCTGCAAGCCACAACTTAATATGTATTCTCCATCTACATAATATTATTCTTTGATCCCCATATATTATTCTTCTACTCCCATATCTAACAATTTCTCATCCACAATTCAACTTCTATTTTGGTAGGAACCTGACGCAATGCATCTCTTGTTTACTATGATTTATTAAAGACGTTAAGTGAGCTAACATTCCTTGGATGTGACTGCAAGAAATCAAAAATAAGATGGATTTGTACATAAAAAAATTATTGCCTAGACTTTCACAAAGGCAAAAAAAGTGATCCAAAATCAGTTTAGAAAAACCAAGGTTGTACAGTGGAAAAATGTTGTGAACCAAATTGAAGATGTTTTTTAAATAACAATCTTTCCCATTTTCTTCTAAATGTACGACAAGAGTTTTTAAATAACAATCTTTCCCATTTTCTTCTAAATGTACGACAAGAGTTTCATTTTCTCGGCATCCTTTCCCATCACTAAAAATTTTATCCCTACTTGTTCATTACATTTAAACACTATCTATTAAAGATTTTCTTTGGGCATCTTCTGAGACCCATTGCAGATTTCACTGCATTGCCTAGGAATTTTGTTGTCTCCCAAGAGATTATGGTGGCCTAGGCCTTCTCTCTAATTAGCAGCAAGGCATTGCTCTCTATATCAAATGGATCATCCATGCTCTTACTGGTAATGAAGCTTGGAAAATCCTCCTTAGACACAATATTGAAGCTGGATTCCCTGTTCATAAACCTTCTTGGAAGGGAATTGGCCTTCATACCCTTCTTATTATGCCAGAGCCTGTTTAGATCTTGGGTACCTTTGTCACCAAAATCATATGGTGTACCTAGGAGGTAGTGAAACCCTGGATCTGTTGGTAAGGGAATGGTTTTTGTGATGGGATCTCCCTTAATTAGCAAAACATATGGTGGTGTCCTCTTTTAGCCAGTACTGGTCAGCAGTTGGCTAAACTTCCATGGCTCAAGGCTCTCAGGTTTCACAAGAAAGGTGTTCAAACCTTACAGGACATCTTTCATAGACCCACCATGCGCATTCTCTCATGGATAGAATTTTGTGCCCAATTCAGCTTTCAAAACCATGACTATGAAACCTACAACGATCTAGTGAGTGCCATCCTGGCTGATATGCTTCATAAAGTGGGTATCCATTCCAATAAACCATAGTGGAAGGACTGGAAGTGGTATACAGAAACCCATTTCAGAAACTACAAGCCTCAACTTGGATATTGATGGCTTTCACCTGATTTTCCTATGATTGATGCCCTCAATCAGTGATGGATTCTTTAGTCATTGACAGCCACTTGGAAAAAATGATTCTTGGCTATGTGGTTTGCAATTGTTGAACCCAAGCTTGCCCACTTTGCTCAGTGTATTCTTTTCCAAGGATTGCCTGTGGGAGATTGGCTATTTCATTTAGGGGTTCAGGACCCTCATTGCCCTTTCTATGGGCAGGCTGAATCATTACAGCATCTCTTTTGGTATTGTGCCAGAGTGCAGCAACTGTGGCATTGGATCCACTTGACTTGTTTCGGCTGTTTTGGCCAAAGTCTTTTTCCTGGCATATGAGTTTGTTGGGAGACTCTCCTAGGATTCCAACAAAGTATACCTAGATTTGACACACTTTTAAGGTGGAAATCCTCTTCACTTTATGGAAAGACAGGAATTCATGCATGTTTTCTCACAACAAGATGGATACTATTGTTTCTTTGTATTCTAAAGCTATTATTTGTTCTAAAGTTCTTATGCAAATTCAAGTGCAAGCTAACAAAGTTGCACTTGAAATTTCTTACCTCTGGGAGCTGTTGGACCACTAGGGCAATTACCCTTTCACTGTGTCTTGTGTGCTCCCCTCTCCCACTTCTTCTAGGGGCAAGTTGCCTTCACGGGACTAGTGGAGAAGTGGCTCTGCCAGGGATTCTTGTCCCTACTCTTAGCCTCTTTCTCGTCATGACTCTCACCCTCACCGACGGTGATCATCCTCTCCCCCTTCGTGGCCTACCCTAGGTTGGCCTTCTCGTAGAGCTCTGAGGGGAGGAAGTGGAGATTCAAGGTGGCCTTCTGGTGGTTCCATTCTTGGTGGCGATTTTGGTTGGCCCATGGGTGATTCTAAATGGGTCCCGCATTTGGATCTGGCAATTTCACCGTGCCTTAAAGATAATGAAGTAGAAAAAGAAAAGGATGATGATGGTTGGGCTCCTCCTGACATCATCCCGGTCCCCGCTGCTATATGGGGTAACCCAGATGATAAGGATCCTCCATCTATTAGCATTGCTCTGGCCACTTAATGGCCTTCTTTTTTATACTATTTCTATCATGTTTTTCTAGTTCTGGGCTCTACCCATGTGACTTGGGGGTGTGCTTTTTTACCATCCATTTTTTTTTGTGAATATGTGTACTCTATTTTCTTATTAATATAGATGCTACCTATTCATCAAAAAAAAGATTAGCATGTGACTTGTCATATCAAAAGAAATATGAGATGGGTAATCAAATTATAGTTGCTTACGCTATATTACTATGGCAAATTTTTACAATTCCCACAAGAACATGTGGCCTTCATCTAGACGACATGTAAAAAGGACACCCCCTTCAAAAAGATGGAGAAAAACATGACGAGGGGATCCCATCTATAAAGCATTAATCCCACACTCATTGGCCTGGGTACATCGTGGCATAATGCTTTAATTTTGTAAAGAGACACTAGAAGTGATGTTCCAATTGTGTACACCCACAAGCTTATATATGAACTTACAGTTAGTCTAAGAACGATTATGTATGATATTCTATGTTATCATAAATGAGAAATCAAAAACATGATAGCAAGGACAATGCAATGAGAAATGAATTTGACAAATTTGTAAAAAAAGAACTATTTTATATATATTAGATATATTTCAAAATATATAACATTATTTTTATAACAATTAATTATATTAATTTTATTTACTAGATTAATATTATATAAAGCATATCATTATATAAAATTAATTAATTGAAAAAACATTTAAATTTACAACTAATTTAGTAAATCATTAAATTAACTTTTCAAATATTAAAAAAATATATCTAATTATATATTCCAACTAAACATCAACTATTTTTAATCAACTTAAAAAGAATTCCTAAAAAAATAACAATATTTTATGAAAAATCAAAATATAAAAAGAAGTTTTATAAAAATCAAAATATAATTAGAAAAACATAGCAAATCCTCAAAAATATTCTTTTTGTAGAAGGGAAGAACTGTCACACAATGCCTTGAAATGACCATTAAAAATGGAAATAGTGTTTTGTCCATTTTAATGGTAAACAACCTCCTCCCATCACATTTCTAGTAACAAAGATGATATTTCACTCAATATTTCATGTATCATTAAACAAATATAATAATTATTTTCATCACAAATCTACCACTTAAAATTAGTCCAAATATCTCATTATTAGTTAACCGTTAATAAATATAATTTATAAAAAATCATTCTTTATTATTAAGAAGATATGATTTTAAAAAGTAATAAGTAACAAGCAAAGTGACCATTACAATAAAAAATAAGAATTTTCATAAAGGTTTGAGAATCCTTTTGCTTTGAACATATAATGACTAGAGAACTTATATCATGCACAACAACGGGTTGGCTAAGAACAAGAACACAACATTTCAGAAAATCACAAGCCAAAACATTAAAATGTAAAGCAACTTTGACATGTACTCCCATGATCACATATTACAATGTTACATCCTTACATGACCTAACTATCTTCTACAATCCTTGACTCACCACATAGGGGGGATTGTTCATCATGTCTTCCCTATTAAACTATGTACTCATATAGCCTAATCATGTTCTAATAGGGAACTAATGCCTTACATCAACCATTATGTACTCATGTTGCCACATTGGAGGCATATGTATATCATATTGCCTTATGTACCTACATGGGTGTTTTTGGTCATTTATGATCACATATCGGCACCTTCATTTGCCCATGTTGGAGGCAACATTATATCTCAATATCATATTTAGCGAATGTGCTTACCACGATTATATTTTGATAAATATTACTTTCTTACCACATGATATATTCATTTCAACTATTTTGTTATATGATTTTTGATATATTCTTATCTTAAATTTATATTTCATGTATTTTTTCCTCATCTCCTCCAACCCCTTGAATCCAATGGATGCAACCAATTGAAGGGGACATATTATGTCACTAGCTTTCCTATGATTGAGCTTTTAGGTAGTGACAAATGTTGTGTAGATACTCCTCACAATGATATCATTATCAAATGATATTCCAATGACCCATGCACCCTCTCATCCCATAACCACCAAGCAAGGTGGAACGTTACCACTTTCTATACAACTAGAATCTCTCTAACTCTACTTCCTCCTCTATCCCTTTTGCTACTTATGATCATTGGTAGTAAAATTTAGCTTGAAGTTGTTTTATGTTTTACTCCTGTGACAGAAGCCATGTATAAAAACTTTCCCTCTATTTTGTAGCTTCTTATAGAGTGTGCATGTTGAATGATGAACTTACACAATGGCATTCAATAAGGTCCATTATTTTATATGGACCATATAATATCCTTTTAGTTTGAATAGTTTATTTACATGCATGTTCGTGAGTAATACATAATTTGAGATACACAATCATTTTATGATTGGAATGCACCTCAAAGTGGGGGGAAAATGTAGTGGTAAAATTTGCATACCCATGTCATTTCCCATTTAATATTTATTTTGAGAGAATGACTTAATCCATCTATATATTGACAAATGACACAACTTTTTGCAAAGTCAAGCTCATTTCCTCATGCCCATACTCATCTATTCACATAGATTCCTACACATTTATGCCCCACCCTATTCAATTATACACAACTTTTGATATGTTCACCACAATTATGCATTTATTACACATATTCCACACATCCAAATTATCCACTATAATTTTACTATTTCCATGTTAGTGTGGATTTGACCCTTGAAATTTTAAAATTCAAATTCAAATTTTGGTTGACTCTTGCATCGTTCTTTCCCAATTAGAGTCAACTAAACACATGTTGGTACAATTTATTTCTATATTTATATTTAAAGGAATTAAATTGCATTAATTTGAACATCCCTCATCATTTAGTATCCTCTAATCTCATTCAATCTTTTACATTAAAGGAGCATGTGAGGATCATGTCCATTAGTGCACTAAGATGAATCTTGACCTACATAGTCATCTTAGCGCAGTTGCATGATTGAAGATTGGTTTTTCTTTCATTGGCATGACCATAAAACTAGTCATTTTCTAAGGGTTGATGTATGATAATGTGAACCTTAGTGATCCAATAGACCTCTAAAGGTATCCATAAATATTGCTAGTCTAAATAGTAGCTAGGTAGAATTGGCAAGTCGAATAAATGAAAAAATATACTTATACATATAGTTAGATCATTTTTATGCATTATAGGATATATGATCCACATCTACAAATAAGGCCCAAACTCATAGACTCAATCCCTCACATGGTGCAATGATTTTTTAGATTCAGAGATAAAGTGCAATGACCTAGGATTAGTTTTCAATCCCCAAACATCCATAATCTATTAAGAATTTGTGTCTCAAACTCACTGATAAAACCCTGGTCATTACCGCAGTAGTGTAGGGAGCAGTTACTGCAATACTATTGGGTGTAGATAAAAGAGGTGAGGGCTAGCAGTGTTTATCACCATCTTGCATGAGTCCTTGATAGTGGCTTATAGTAGTGCAGTGTTTATTGCCACCCTACGATAGCCTATGGATGGGCTTGTGGTGGTGAGGTGTATATCTCGCTGTCCTGCAAGGATTTGTTGGTGGTGGTTGTGGTAGAGCGAGAGTTACCTTGCCACCCTGTGATAGTGGCTGGAGAGACTGGCGGGTGTGCAAGTCTTATTGCCGCCCTGCGGTCTAGCCCGTGAGATGACTTGCGGTGGTGTGGTATAGGTCTCACCACACCGCATTGGTCTTTTGGAAGGGTTGTGGTATAGCGGTTAAGTTGGGGAACAATAGACAAAGAAAAGACCATGAAAAGAGGTCAATGGTGATTGACTGACAAGTAAGGTGTCAACATGTGGTACTAGGTTACATTGATTTCACATTGTTGTTGTGAATCAATGCATCCTTTGGCGGATGGTTGTTCGGTTGTCAGTGGAAGTTGAAGCAATGGGCTTCTTGAAATGGCTGTGAAGTCTGTATTAATGTGATAGTGCAGTGTAACCAAGGATGAGAGGTGTGACTGGATGTAAGGAAATGCTGCTAGATTTTCTCTAGAGATGGAACAAGATGTAAATCTCTAGTAAAGGCTATGAGCCTGATATTATATTATAACTTGTATGCTTGTTGCTGAATAATACAATGACTCTATGTTTTGGAGTGTGGGGTTTTTTACCCGAAAGGGTTTTCCCCACGTAATTCTTTGTGTTCTTCTCTTCCACTCTATCTTTCATGTTTAGTGACTTTGTTTGTTGAATTTGTTTAATGCATGTTGTTGAAACCAGTTTAAATTGCAATCACTTTCCTCTAAGGGCTAATGTGGGAAATGAACTATGTCTAATTCCACTTTATGGCATAGTAGTATGTGATCTTAGATGCTCATTCTGGGATGAAATGTATTTTCCCTTTAATTGGTATTAGAGACATGGTTTCTGGTTCTAGGTATTCCTTCTATGAGGATTTCTTAGTCTGGAAAGCTTGAGGAAATTTGAAGGAATCAACTGAAGATTGATCCTTTGTTGAGTGAAAGTCTTTTGCTCTTTTTGTGTCAGTTTCAGGAGACAACACATAGCGTGAAGGATGGTGAAGAAGGAGAAAATGAAGTTGGTCACATTGAAATGATGTAGATCTGCAGCTCCTAATAGGTAGTGGAATAATTTTGATGCATGGGGTGGGATTTTTTGCTTTGTGGTTGTGTTGTAGCAAATCTTTCATATTAGGTGTTTGCGTGAGAGGGTCCCTGGTGATATGGAGAAGCTTGTGTTGTTTTTTAGCTATGGAGTAATGTGCTAATGCTGGGTGTTTATTCTTGGTATTGGAAGGCACTATTTTTTGTTACCCTGATTGCATATAGGCTATGGAGTTGATCATTAGATGATTTAGAAGCTTCTGTAATAGCATATCTCCCTTAGATGCATGTGCATGTTGGTAGTTGTGGAGCTGGCCTAAAATGGGCCTAGAGTTCTTGAACTACTTTTTCCTTTTAAGGATTCTTTGTACTTGCATGGCTCGGATTCATGTTTCTTGGATTTGAGGGTTTTATAGATTTTTGTAAAATATCAATGGTTAATGCTAATCTATGATAATCCATTATTTTGGTTTAATTATTATGGTGTTTTTGTTTCAAACTTTTGAGTCTTCTAGATGTGAAGTGGATATGGATGTGCATGGGATTTTTTTAAGACACAGTGGTTTTGTAGGTTTTACATGGTCAAGAGAAAAACTTGTGGTTTTGTGGAGCTATAGTTAAGCTATTTTCTAGACCCTGGCTTTTGGGGTGTTGCTAGATGAGATAGTTGCAATTTTGCATGCATGCTCCATGCATGGTGTGAAGAGGTGAGATGTTTTCTCTCCATGGGAGTGTTGGTACATGATCTATCACTTAGTATTTCTATGGTGATGCTTGGTGGATTCCTAGACTATGGTGCTTGGGCTGTGGGCCTATTTGGTGAATTAGATCTGAGCATGATCTGGTGGTTGAGTCATGTCGTCTACATGGTAATTATCTTTTGAATCTTAATTTTTTGATTACTAGTGCAATGATGGGTTTGCATGTTTCAGTGTATTGGAACTATGAGGTATGCAATTTTGTAGGTGTGTACAACCTATTGATTGTAGTGGGATAACACAGAAGTGGGTTGTTTATATCCACAAGATTGATTCAATGTTTATGCAGACTTGTTAACTGGCCTTGTATGTGGTCATTTGTGCATTGGTGTGGTTGCTTTGGGATGAGAGAATGGATGGTGTAGAGTACTGGGTTAGTTAGTTAAGGGGACCTACAGCATGTGTATCATGATGTCATTAATAGGTAGGATACATAGTTTTGTGTAAGCTTTTGACAGAGATGGTGTATTTCCTTGGTTTTGGAGATCTTGGTGTCACTTGGTATTACTATAATATGGACATGTTCTTGTGTGGACTTGGAGGATTTTTAGGTTAGAAGATGTTTGGTCATGATGCTTGGAGAGCTTGGTTGTCACGGTTCAGTGGGAGCTTTAGCAATGACTATGAATTCATCACTTGGTGATGGATGATCTTCTTTAGTGTTACAGATGTTACTAGAAGGAGCTCTTAGATCCTATTGCTGCAGAAGGGTTCTTTCACATTTGCATGGATACTATTTGGAGATGGGTCATCTTCATGATACTGAAGATGTGTAACATCTTGGAGCCATGGAGGACTCATGGAGTCTTTGGTTGAGGTGTCTGTGGTGCTTGATAGGTGATGTTGGTTTAGGGTTTGTTTGTTTTATGTCATGGTATACTCTTATTTATGCAATAGAGTTTCAGCATGATACATTGCTCTGGAGACCATGTTATGTTCACTTGGAGCATGGAATCTCCTAAGGGGGATGGTAAGATCATGATGTCATGACAAGTTCCTAATTTAGATGATTGTCCATCTTTGATAGTAGTCTAGTGATTCTCTAGGTTTTGGATGCATTGGTCATATGCTTGAGAACTTCATGATGGTACAGTGATACATTTAGAGTTTAACATGAGATGGTCATTTGCAGGTGCTCATGGATACATGGAAAATGAGGTGAGGTTGTATTTCTCTTAAGATGAGAGAAGTCTTGTTGAGATGGTTACTCTTGATGAGATTTCAACAAAAAGTATGAAGAGCCTACACCTTGGTTGGACATGAGTTCAACAGAGAACTATGAGGATATTGCTTTTGGAGGAGTCATGATGGCTTGCATATCTTGGAGGAGCATTCTCATTTCCCACCCTTGGTCTATTCAGTAGTTTATTATTTGAGAGGTATTTGTCCATTATATCTTTCAGATGTGTTATGTTTCATGCTTTGGTTCTCATGGGATTAAGTTGATTCATGGTCATTGATTATTGAGACTCGTTTGAGGATGGTTTAGCATGAGTCTATATGCTTTTATTTCTCATGGATATGGATCTTGAGATATAATTTCTAGTTCTAGAGGGTTCATTGGAGGATTACTTGGCATGGTTATCTCCTTGTGCATTTGAGTTTGTGATATCATTCATTGATGAGGAATGTTAGAAGATGGTTTATGGGCTGATTTCCTAAGATGGGAAATGGAGTAGTTTGATCTTCTTTGAGAAGCTTACATCCATGTAGTTACATGATATATATGTTGTGTTTGATCTCTCGAGATTGAATGGTTATGGGTGTTGTTATGTTGTTCTCTTTGGGGTTTTGTGGATGAGATCATACTTGACACATGTTTGGCACTTAGAGGTGTATGTAGGAGGATTTTCTACAAGTATATGATGTGCAGAGTTTCTCTCTTTGTCTCAGTTATCTTCCTAGATAGTTGGTTTCACATTACAGTGGTTTGAGGTTTGGTTGGAGCTATTGTGATCACTAGCTTGTGGTCATGTGTTTTCACATATGTTCTTGGGTGATGACATGGAGGTTCCTTTATCTCATTCCTTTGCTGAGTGTGGAGAACTTACGAGAGCTATGGAGATTTGTGGTGAGAGTTGTTCTTACAGGTTATTGATTTACATGTTTTGCATATCATTATGGATGGTTCCTTGGTACTACATGTTGTTTACACTTTCTATATGACTCTATTGGTAGACTTGTTATTCCTTGATCTTTTTTAGATTTGCATTACCCATGCAGTGGGAGCTCTTGGATGTGTATGTCATTCTTTGACAGGTTTGCACATGGAGTTTATGATTGCAGTTTATGGGTGTATATTTGTTTATGGTATGAGTTTACTATGTTTTGTATACCTTGGAGGTATGGGTGATTGGATGAATTAGCACTTGCTGTGTGTGCTATTTTCAATCACATGGGTTAATTAGTAGGATGAGAGCAATCGGTTTCCTAGTTGTTGTTCTAGTTGATGTTCTATCTTGTTTTCTAGAGGATGTCTTCACGGTTGTGTTCAGGATGAAGCTTTGAAGTTGATGTTGTTAATGCTTCTGTATAGGTTGTGAGCACAGTGGAGTGGTGGTAATATTCTATAGCCTTTACTATCAAGTGGATTTGATGCTTGTGTTCTTTAGATTGGTGCATATACACCTTCGCTCATTCCTTTTTCTTTGGTGGATGGTTGGTACTATTTCTTGAGATGGTAGACACCTTGGATGTTGTTGCAGGTGTCTTGGTTGGAGCACAGAAGCATTGTTTAAGATTCTTGAGATTGCATGTATGGCTGTGATGATGTGATTCAGTGACTTCAAGCATTGGAAGGGGTTTAGTGAGTTCTTCGTCAAGTGAGAGAATGTTGAGAATTTGTGTATCAAATTCACTAATAAAACCCTAATCATTACCACAGTACCATAGGGAGAAGTTATCGTAGTACTTCTAGGTGCAGATAAAAATGGTGTGGGTTGGCGGTGTTTATTGCCATCCCACGGGAGTCCTTGACAGTGGCTTACAATAGTGTGGTGTTTACCACTACCCCACAATAGCCTGTGAATTGGCTTGTGGTGGTGCGGTGTATATCCCGCCATCTCGTGAGGATTTATTGGTGGTGGTTGTGGTAGTGCGGGAGTTACCTCGCCACCCCACGACAGTGACTAGAGAGACTGGTAGGTGTGTGGATCTTACCACCACCCTATGACAGCCTATGAGATGGATTGCATTGGTGCGGTATAAGTCCCGCCACACCACATTGGTCTTTTGGAAGGGCTGTGGTATAGCGGTTAAGCTTGGGAACAACGGACAAAGATGAGACTGTGAAAAAGAGGTCAATGGCGATTAACTGATGAGTAAGGTGTCGACATGTGACACTAAGTTACTCGTTGATTTCACATCATTGTTGTGAACCAACGCATCCTTTGGCAGACATTTGTTTAGTTGTTGGTGGAAGTTGAAGCGATCGGCTTCCTGAAATAGTTATGAAGTCTATATTAATGTGACAGTGCATTGTAACCAAGGATGAGAGGTGTGACTAGATATAAGGAAATGCTACTGGATTTTCTCCAAAGATGGAACAAGATGTAAATCTCCAGTAGAGGCTATGAGCCTGATATTATATTATAACTTGTATGTTTGTTGCTGAACAATACAATAGCTCTATGTTTTGGAGTGTGGGGTTTTTTTACCCGAAAGGGTTTTTCCCCACGTAAGTCTTTGTGTTCTTGTCTTCTACTCTATCTTTCATGTTTAATGATTTTGTTTATTGAATCTATTTAATGTATATTGTTGAAACTTGTTTAAATTGCAATCACTTTCCTCTAAGGGTTAATGTAGGAAATGAACTATGTCTGATTCTGCTTTATGGCATAGCAGTATGTGTTTTGAGGCAATTGGAGAGAATGATTGTTACTTCAGACACTTACTTATCTCAGATGCTCATTCTGGGATGAACCATATTTTCCCTTCATAATCTAGTGACATATCATGATTATTTTTGTCCCTTGAGAATTGAACTAAGTACTTTCATTTATCACATTTACTTGAATATGAATATAGATGAGGATAGACAAGAGTGACCATTCTTTAACATTTAATTCTACATTTCCAATGTCCACTCAATTATTAATCTAGGTAGATTTTATACTTGTGTGCATAGATCTTATTAGATTAGCTTAGATTAAATTTAGGAAAAAGTTATTTTCTTTTACACTAATAAACTTATTGCATTTGATTTTTTTAAGTCCTATAGATCAATTTTAATCTTACCCAAATCTTATTATATATAATTGACAAATTAAGTAAAACTTAAAAAATAGGAATTAACCATATCATTAAACAAATCTAATAATTATCTATTATCACAAATTTTACAACTTAAAATTGATCCAAATATCTCATTATTAATTAACCATTAATAGATTAAATAAGTAATTTATTATAACATTCTTTATTATTAAGAGGATATGATTCTAGAAAGCAAAAAATAACAAGCAAAGTGACCATAACCCAAAAAAATAAAGAATTCCATAATGGTTTGAGAATCCTTTTGCTTTGAATATATAATGACTAGAGAATTTATATCATGCACGACAACAGGTTGGTTGAGAACAACACAACATTTTAGAAAATTACCAGCCAAAATATTAAAATGTAAGACTAATTTCTTTAAATGAAAACAATTCTATCATATAAATATGGATATCTATATAGAATCTATTATAATATTATGAGGGAGTATATATTTGTATCTGTAAAAATTTTGAAGACATCATCATCCTCTCCAATTAACCTATAACCCTCCAATAAAATCATAATTTTCCTTACATATATTAAACAAATCTAACGAGAGCCATTATTGGACTACTAAAATTATGCTTACAGATGAACTAAAACACACTACTAAACTTGGCTGACCATTTCAAACTATTCAACCCATTCAGATTTCCGCACCTTAATATCTCCACTCTCCCTTTCCTCTTCAGATAGATAATTACTCTTTGCAACTTGGCTTGCGTTGGACCCATCACATCTTTTAGACAATACTTTACCAAAACCCTAGGATTCCTCTTCTTCAATCTTGTAAGGAGTGTCCAGAACTCTCCTTTCTCGCTTCCTCAATTGGGTTTTCTTCCTTGGTAAAAGAAAATCCATGAGGAGGTCTCTCATGTGCAGCCTTCAATGCTTCAAACAACTCTTCTAGTGCTCTTGTTGGATTGACACGATATTTTATGAGGATTTCACTGACATCTGCAGGTGTCATCTGGGCAACCTCAATAATCTGCTCGAGTTTTGGGAACATTTCATGCTTTAAAATACGAAGATAGTTCCTGACTAGAATTTTCAAGGCAGGGAATGTGCAAAATGACATTAAGATGTGCATATCCATCCTACCAGACCTTAACAATGCATGGTCGAGCTTCTCTATATGATTAGTGGTGAAGACAAATATTCTTTCACTACCACAGCATTACCATAGCCCATCGGTGAAATTCAGCAATCCAGAGAGGGTAATTGAATTGCTTTTATCATCAGATATATCGATTGGAGACTCTGATCTACCCTCTAACCTGCAAGGCTTTTTGGCACGGTCAGAAAGATTAAGGGAGCAATCAATATCCCCAATAACAATGATAGACTTGTTAGTAGTCTTGATTAGTAGTTTCCTCAGGTCTCCATTTCTATGGACCTCTGTAAGTTCAAGGTCATATACATCATAGCACAAGTGATTAGCCATAGCTGCAATCATGCTAGATTTACCTGTTCCTGGAGGTCCATGAAGCAAATACCCTCTTTTCCAGGCTCTTCCAGTATTCTGATAAAATTCCTTCCCTGTGGCAAAGGCATCAAGGTCTGCCATGATCTCTGATTTACTAACTGGGTCTAGTGCCAAAGTATCAAATGTGCTTGGATGCTTGAAGGGCACTGAATCCCAAGGCTGAGCTCTAGATTCCATACTTTCTTTAGAATTTGTGTACAACAGACGGTCTCTATTCTTTCTTCTGATCTGTGAAGCATGCTCCGTGATGTGTCCAAGATATGAATTCAAGACACGGTCTTTGTCCTTCTTGTGAATCCATAAAACAAATCGCTTCTTCTCTTCTGGCAGTGGCCTCCATGAAAATGCCTGGTTCTGCCTCTGGGTCACACGGTGCTCCCACCAGATGGTAACTCCTTTGTATTTGTCAGCAACCTTGACATTGTCTGCAAGACCAAAAGAGACAGAGGTTGAGTTTGTAGATCTGCTGAGATTAGTTGCAGAAATGGATGGAGAATTGCTTAGGTGAATCTGCACGTCACTGTAAAGCTCATTGGTGTTGACACCATCTACGTCCATGATTTCAAAGTAACTGTAGGCTGAAAACCAGTCAAGGATACGAAGGATGAACATGCAAAAAGCGGCACGAAGCTCAGGAGGAAGGATTCCACGTGCCTGCATGAATATCTCCCTAAAGGCGAGAACCGCCATCAAAGGAGCCATTGATGTCAATAACGCCATAGCTCTCCAAGAACAGAAAAATGATATATTGAGTGCAAAACTAAAAGTGGTATTGAGTTATATAATCGAACTAATCAAACTATTTGCAGATGATTAAATCTAATATTAATCACTACATCGTTCGTCTCCGCTCGTTCCATCCAGCATCACAAAATTGATCTCTACTTTTAAAATGGCTTTAAAAAAGATAACGTATCTTGGAAGACATTAATTAAAGTGCCCGTCACCTTCAGTTTTGGAGGACGCGGAAATTTTGAATTAACTTTCCACCGCCCAACTTGAACGCGTGCGGAAATTTTGTTTTGCTTGAACTTCCCACGGACCCATGGCTATGTAGTATTAATTTGGTCTTCAATGTTGTGCGGAAAAGAATCTAGGAAATGGATTTTCTCATTTTTGTCAAGATACTTCCCACGGACCCATGACTATGTAGTATTAATATGGTCTTCAATGTTGTGCGGAAAAGAATCTAGGAAATGGATTTTCTCATTTTTGTCAAAATGTACATAGAAAGATAAAACATGCCGTGTTCTTTGTTTTTATTTGTTTTTTTATGTTGAAATTGATCTTTGACTGTTGAAATGGATGATATTTAAGTATAGTTATTTAGAGCACTCTATTTAAATATCATCCACTTCAATGGTCAAACAATCAATAGCAATTTCATATCTTATTGACAACAAAAAGTGGTAAATATTTGTCCTATTTTTATTGGTCGAAATTGACCTTTGACTAATGAAATGGATGATAGTTAAGTATAACCTATTTAGAGTGGCAAAAATGAATGCATTGGAACGAACATTTAGAACTTGTAATTGTGGAATGCATTTAGTAAGAATTCCAATATCAATGTTAAGCTTGCTTTTGTATTACAATTGGCTAAAATAAGAATTTGTCATGTATTAAATCATAGTCATCGAAAATGTTTTAGATTTTTGTTTCCAAGGTACTAGTATTGATAAACAAAATTGAAATAGATGAGAAGGCAATATTTTGCAAAATAACAAAGTCTTTCAGCTGACCATATCAATTGTCTTTGAAGTGGTTTCCTACAAGATCTACTGTAGAAAAGTGCTTATTTTATTGATAGAAGAACTGTAACATTGATGAACAATTGGGAATTCATTAATGATGAACATGTTATTCATGCCATGTTTTTTAATTGTAGTTGGTGGTCTTGATTGAAGTTCATGCACAAATAAGATGTCACATTATTAGTGTGAAATGTGGGAATAGTAGTACTAGCCATAGATGGAGGGCTAATATTGTAGTCAATGTAATTGGCAGTACTTTTGTTTTTGTCGTTTGTGGGATTTGATGGAGCAAGGAACTTGTTCATTATTTGATCCAACAATCCAAGCTCTATATAGGAATTCTTAGCACTAGCATTTTTAGTGTTGGAAGTGAATGGTTTTGGTGACAATGGGCTAGAAATCTTAGATGAGTGCAATAATAGATTGTTCCAACAAATAGAGAAGATATCGGTTCCAACTTGGTTTTGCAAAGATAATGTAATAGGATTCATGGAGGGGATTGTATTGGTAATGTAGGTGGTTTGAAAAGAAGATTGAACAATAGAGTTGGAGGAGAGTTGGCGACATTGAAATGAGAATGGAATGATCAAGTCATTAGTAGTGGCACTTTGATAACACATTTCAAGATTGTCCAATTCTAGTGCAAAGGATAAATTTGAGAATTAGGTTCATGATTACCTAGGTGCCATATTCCCATGGAGGCATTATAATGGCCATGCTAGCATTGGCGGTGGTAGGTTATATAGGAAAAGAGACTGAAATGTGGAAGTGGAAGTTGTTGTAGATTTTACCTTCTAACACAAGAGGTTAGTTGGAGAGGAACTTAGATGGCTCTAAATTGATATAGAGGAAATTTGTTATTGCCTTGCCACCTCTCTTGAAAATTGTTTGAAATATCATAAGCATCTTTTTCTATTGTATCAAACGTTCCTAACTATCAATGTATGTGTAAATAACAATGTTTATCCAACATGCATGATATATCTATAGTGCATTGTGAATGCATGGATGTAAGCAATGATAATTGACTAATTGTTTTCCATAACAACCGATAAAATTCCCATCCATCGACATCCAATTGACCAAATAGATCTTGCAATATAATCGTTGAAGCTCTCTTGAAGATGTAAAGGCTTGTCGTTATGTTATGCTTCTTTCTTCCTGACGTCAGCATCCAAATTTTGTCAAGGAATATTTGACGGCAGCTTCGTGGTGCGCACTTCGAGATAAAATTTTGAGTAGTCTACTATAAAATTGTCAAGGAGTAATAGAAGATAGTCATGCAATGAGAGAATATGCTAGCTCCGGCCACTAAGAAGTGCCAACGTTTTTGACCCGTTAAAATAGTCCTGCTCTTTCCTTTGTTAAGGTAACATCAATCCACATCTATTTACCAGCGGGGAAGAACGGAGAACCTAAGCATTCTTTGTTTGTACTAATTCCTCTACAAATGATAAGTCCGTCATGTCTTGACCATTCCTCGTCCATTACAACGACTGGTTCAACACTTCATGATCAAGGCATCCTAAGTCGCAACACTCGTATCATTGCTTCCCTAATGCTTGAGTGTTGTAAGGATTTACAATTTTTATATCTTCTAGAAACTCACCAAATCGTAATAGTCAAGTTATCCTCAGTCAAACTGCTAGCAGATCAACTTTATAATTTCGAGTGAAGATTAAAAGATAGAATGCAAGAGTACCATAGACCTAGGATGATATGCTCTAATAATTCTACTATGATGCTCTCGTAAATCTTCTATTAATAAGACTTTAGCATGCTTTTCTTGATAAACCCTAAGCGATCCATTTCCAATTAGAGTTATTCTTTAAATACATCACTCTAGTGAGTAATTTGGTTAAATTCACATTTTAGTTAGCTCATAATGACTAGTGAAAGTTGGAGAAAATTTTGAAACTTGATACTTCGAGGGTCAAAGCCATGGTTATGGACCTAATCTATATTTGGTTTGTATTTGTGTATCTAACCCAAAGAAGGAAGACAAACTATTTATGGAATGTAGTGAAATATGAGGATGTGTGATAATGTGATTCAAGAACAGGTGATGTTATTTTCCATTTTCCTTGCAAATTAGACCATCTTACACATTATTTAATGAATTAAAGACAAACTATACATCATGGACCAAAACATAAGGGAAAAGGGCATGGGTATGTATTTTTCCCTTTAAAATAAAATGTATTATTGTCAAGGCACTACCTTTCCATAAGAAACAATGAACTTGGAGAGTGGCAACTTCCTTCACTATACTAGTCGATGAATTCATAAGAGAGAATAGATACATTCATCAAAGAAAATCAATAAATTTGTGTTGGACTGTGCCAAAGAATGGATGAAACTTTTTTATAATGCTTCCCTTATTATAATATGAGGCTTCTTCTTATATGTTAATTGGATTTGGTTTTATAACATAATTAAGAATTAAGGAAGTGATGGACACAATTTATAGGTGAATATAAGAAGGTGCTCGACTTTGAGAGTAATGATAGATAATCAATTTACCATATTATTAGAATATATAAACATAAGAATTTTGAGACCTCTCTTTTAGAATGCCTTCACTTTCACAGGGGATGTTAGAATGAAATACTCATCTTAAACTTGTTGATGTTTTACTGGCGGGAGATATTCTTCTCCCAAATTTAAATAATGAAAAGACACCGACGCATATGAAGAGACGTCTTGCTTTGTATATATACAAGGCAATGATCATTCATTGTATCATCAACTTTTATTAGCAGATCAATATCAAGAAGGAATCATATTTGTTTGTATATTTGCATCTAAGAGAGGTGTGATCTTTCATTACCTCAATTTAGTCTTGTGTTTGCGCCAAGTTGTTGTTAGTGTAGGTTTTTATTTCCTAGTTGGGTTATTTATTTTTTCCTATTTTCCTAGGTTTTTCCTACACTTCTATTAATCTCACTTAAGTTAATAAAATATGTCTTATTAGGTGAGTGGTTGCGAGGTGTCACCTTCCTACATGTGAGCATCCATTAGCTATCTTGGGAAGATACTTTGCTATCTTTAGTTTGATAGATGGTTGCTCCTTATTGGTCGGTGTTGCCACCTCCTTCCTCTCCCTGATCTATATAAGCATGCTACCTGTCTTGTATTTTTTATCTTTTGCTTTTGCATCCTCTTAATGTTAATTCGCTTCTAGCATTTGCATTACTCTCTTGGAGACTAACTCTATGTTGCTATTTTGATTTCATATCATTTGTATTCATAGTTTAGATATCTATTCTTTGCACTAGTTTTCTGGGTTAATAATCTTTTCAGATTCTAACATGGTATTAGAGCATTGCTATGTGCAAGAGTAGATTTTAGTTTCCTTATTTGAGAGATTCGGGGGGGGGGGGCTAATTAAGCTTATTGCAGTTTTTTGAAAAAGCCAGTATGCTCTTCTCTTGCATCTTCGGATGATCTTGAGAATCAGAAAAGTTTGATGGAAACTTTATTAATCTCTGGGGTTTGCACATGTGTTTTATGAAATCTGGGTGATTGCAGCATTTATGGTTATACTGGCAGCATTTTTGGGCTATTCCAACACATCCAGGAGGCTTGAGAAAGTCAGATTTATTTTTCATTTCACCGAAATCAAAGATTGTCATACACAGTTGCGGAACCGGGGTTTTCAAGCTCAAATCTGACAACCAGCTTGCATATTTGGTGTTTTCAATCAATATTGTAGGTTCTAGCATGCCTTTGCTTGTCTTAGGTAGCTGATTTAGCCTTTGCATGTCATTTTTTAGTTGTTGGGGTCATTTTTTGTAGCTAAAGGCGTTTTGTTTACACTGGAGCAACATTTTTTGTACATCAACAAGAAAAACACCTTCTAGGTTTTGTTCGCAGTACAGAAAAACCATATGGGTATCTTTCTATTTTTGCATGCAGTCTACATATTTTGCAGAAATGTGCTCAGAAAGCTACAACAGGACCCCTCTCCATTGGCAGTTGCAGTTTTGAAGGCAGTTTTCAAATGCTCCATTCTTGCTCACACGGACTCCTTTTCCCACGAAATGTTTTTTGATTTTGATGCCAAGATTTTTTAGAAATTACAGATTCGCAGTCGTGACATTGCACAGTTCTCGTTTTGGGAACTTCAGAGGATCATAATTTTCACATACGACCTTGTATCGTGGCGATTCTTTTTCTGAAAGTGCATGATTTTTTCGAGTAGATCATAGTGGTGCTGTTTATTTCTTTGGATATTATGCCAAAGTTGTATTTTCAGCATATGCTCTTCATGAGGGTTTTGTAATGCATTGAAATCAAGACCATTTAGTATTTCTTGCTAGTGGTAGTTGTAAACGCACTAATATAAAGTGCCAAATCATATTTTCTTGGGGGGGTTCTTTGATTGAGTGAAAAGGGGGGTTGTCTTGGTTGGGTTCTCTTCTTTTTGACACCTCTTCTCTGCATTTCTTCACCATGGATAAAACAAATCTGCCCATCCTAACTCCATACAATTACTTTGAGTGGAAATCATGCATGACAATTCACTTAAGGAAAGCTAGACTAAATAGGATAACTATGGGACTTGAAACTGAACCTGCTAAAGATGAAGATAAGCCTAAGTGGTTTAACAAATGTGATGAAGCATATGGAATATTGTGTTTGTCTGTTTCTCCTTATTTGCTCTTTCACATTGAGTCTTTAAATACACCAAATGAAATCTAGACAAAGCTAGAAAAACTATTTGGCACACAAGATTCAATGAGGGGTCATATGTTAAAAAATGAACTAATTAGTTTAAGTCCAGGGAATTTCAACACAATCCAAGATTTCTTCACTAAATTGAAATCACTAAGGCTGCAGTTAAAACAATGTGGAATTGAAAAGAAAGATGAACAACTAATTCTTAGTATTCTCTCTAAGCTAAGTTCAGAATATTATGTGTTTGTTTCTATTTTCTATGCTACTAAGGGTGCACTTGGTACTCAATTCACCATGCCATCTTTAGATGATTTTGCTGTCAATCTTACTCGGGAACATGACAAGCTAATCTAGATGGGCACTCTTAAGTCCTCTAAGTCACATGCCTTGGCTGCCAACCAAGGCACAAAAGAATATAAAGGACAAAGTAGTAACAACAATAGTAAGGATAAGAAACATAAGAATAGCAAGGAGAAGAAGGATCAAATACTAGTTGCTTCAAAAGCAACTAATGAGACCCAATCTTCCAAGGGCGACAAACCTAAGAAAGAGAGGGTCCAATGTGCCTATTATAAAAGACCCGGTCATGATGATCATAAATATCTGAAGAAACAAATTCATCACTTGACACACATTCTTGAGAAGAATAATATCAGTGTTCCTGAGTCTATCAAACAGAGTTCTAATGAGGGGTCTAATAAGGCAAAAGAAAACAGCAAAGGGAAAGGAAAGGGCAAGGCCCTTGTTGCAGTTGCTTCTTCACCATCCACTTGGGTTCTTGATTTTGGTGCTTCGCACCACATAGCTTCATCTAAGGAAGAACTTGCATCTTTGGAGCCGTGTACTATGCCTTCTATTTTGATGGGTGATGACATTTTTGTTGAGGTGTGTGGGAGAGGGTCTGTTGATGTGGGGGATGGCACATTCCATGATGTTCTTTGTGTGCCCTCATTGTCAACTAATCTCCTATCGGTATACCAGATCACTCACATAGGTTCAGGCAAGCGAATTGAGTTCACTCCCGATTCAGTAGAGATTTGTGAGTTGCACAGTGGTTCTATAGTTGCATTTGGGAGAGCATATCATTAGTCACGGCTCTATTTGTTTTCTCACTTTGTTCCTGATCCTCCTTCGACTATTTTGCTCACTCATTTTGATGATGTGAGTAGATTATGGCATGAGCGGTTTGGCCATCTTAACTTCCACTACTTGCAGCAGCTCAACCAGCAGAGCATGGTCACAGTGTTGCCTTCAGTTCAGTTTTCAGGTGGTGTTTGCTAAGGTTGCATTCTTGGTAAGCATCCTAAGGAAAAGTTTGACAAAGGCAAGGCATGGAGAGCTTCACAGATACTGGAGTTAGTTCACAGTGATTTGGCTGGTCCATTTCAGCATCCTTCTTTTAGTAGGGATAGATATGTCCTCACATTCATTAATGACTTTTCTCGATATACTTGGGTGTACTTTCTCAAACAGAACTCAAAGGTATTTGATCATTTTCAGGACTTCAAAACTTTTGTAGAGAAGCAATCTGGGAAAGCTATCAAAGTTTTGAGCACTAACAATGGTAGTGAGTATGTCAACCATCGGTTTGAGAGGTTTTGTACTTCAGAGGGGATTAATTTGTAGCATTTAGTTCCATACAATCCTCATCAGAATGGTGTTGCAGAATGGAAGAATAGGTCCTTGAAGGAAATGGCGAACTGCATGATTCACTCCAGATCTCTTGCACCACAGTAATTGGCAGAGGCCATTAACTGTGCTTGTTATATCCAGAACCGTGTTCCTCACCGAGCACTCCTTTTGAAGCTTGGAGCGGTCAGAAACTATCAGTTAAGCACTTTCAAGTTTCTGGTTCTCTTGCATGGGCCCACATTCCTGCAGAGAAATGCAAGGCCTTGGATCCGCAGAGCAGACCTTGCATATTTGTAGGTTATCCTGATGGTGTGAAGGGTTATCGGTTGCTCCACCCTACTACACATGAGTTGTTCATTGAGAGGAGTGTTCAGTTTGAGGAGGGCTCTTTGAGCTCACTTTCTATCACTTCTCCAACTCCTTCTACTTTGACATTAGAGTCACTTGGGATACATGACAGATCTTTTGATGAGTCAGATTCACCTGAGCAGTCTTCTACCTCCACTTCTGATGCAAAGAGAGATTGAGAGGACTCACCTCCTTCCTCTCCTAGTCATCATTCAGAGGTTGATGATTTTCCTCCAGATTCTCCATCTTCTGGTCCACTTTGGGCTAGACAAACCTTGCAGTCTGCAGGTGATTGGGTTGGGGATCCATCAGACACCAGGCAGACTCATTCACAGTTTCAGGATGCTCCACATGTCTTCATTGCTATTGCCTCAAATCCACAGTCTTTTCATGAGGCTTCTAGTATTCCTGAGTGGGATACAGCTATGTAGGAGGAGTATAGTTCCTTGATGAGGAACCACACTTGGGATCTTGTCCCTCTTCCTAAGGGAAGAAAACTTGTTCAATGTAAGTGGATCTATCGAAAAAAATTTACAACAGATGGGTTGGTTAACAAGCATAAGGCTCGCTTGGTCGCCAAAGGATTCTCCCAGGTTCTTGGGATTGACTACTCTAAGACTTTTGCACCAGTTACCCGAATGAATTCCGTCTGACTTATTCTTGCCATTGCTACAACTAATCATTGGGAAGTACACCAGATGGATGTGAAGAGTGCTTTTCTTCACGGTGACCTTCAGGAGGAGATCTACATGGAGTAGCCATAGGGGTTCATTCAGGATTCTTCACTTGTGTGCCATCTTCAGAAGTCTCTCTATGGCCTCAAATAGGCTCCTCGGGCCTGGTATGCCAAGATGGACTCCTTCCTTCTATCAGTTGGGTTCAATCGGTGCCATTATGATCCCAATGTCTACATTCTGCAACAGGATGATTCACTCCTATTTCTGGTTCTGTATGTTGATGACTTGCTGATCACAGGGAGTTCTTCATCCACCATTGGGGCTATCAAAACTGCCCTTCATGACAGGTTTTTGATGACTGACTTGGGCTTGTTGCATTACTTTCTCAGAATTGAGATCTACCAGTCTGCTTCCAGGATCACCATCATATAGTCCAAGTATGCTCTAGATTTCCTCTCGAGGTTTCATATGGCTGACTGTAAGCCTGCTCTGACTCCCTTCCTTTCTGGAGTCAAACTTGAGGCTCAATGTTCTTCTCCACTTGTTGATGGCACTTTGTACCGATAGCTTGTTGGGAGTCTCATTTATCTAACTCATACGAGACCTGACATTTCATATGTTGTAGGCATGTTCTCTTGATTCATGTAGGAGCCTCATGAGCTGCACTGGAAATAGCCAAGCGGATCCTTCACTACATTCAGGGTACTCATGGTTTTGGGATTCACTACGCAGTGGGCATTGAGCTTGACTTGGTGGGCTACATAGATTCAGATTGGGCGGGTGATTCTCAGGATCGCAAGTCTACTTCGGGTTATAGCTTCTCACTTGGTTCAAGTCTTTTTTGTTGGTCGAGCAAGAAGCAGTCTGCTATTGCTCTATCTTCTACTGAGGCTGAGTATCGAGGGGCTGTGAATGCCACCACTGAGGCCATTTGGCTTCAGAATCTTCTCACTGAGTTTGGTATCCAGATTAGACAGCCATCAGTCATATTTTGTGACAACCAGAGTGCCATTCAAATCTCACGAAATCTGGTCCATCATCAGCAGACCAAACATATAGAGGTCCACATGCACTACATCTGGGAGCTCATCCATGGCCATGTCATCGACCTTCGCTATTGTCTGACTTCCAAGTGGGTTGTTGACATCTTCACCAAACCCTTCACTGAAAGCAAGTTCCTTCATTTGCGAGCTTTGTTGGGGGTGTGGGATGTTTCATCTTCTGGGGGGCTTCTTCCTCTCACTCGGAGTCCTGGCTCTCTCTACTTTTGGGGGGGTCTCTTCTCTCTCTATTTTTTTTTTTGGGGGGGGGTTCTCTCTCTTTGGGGGGGAATTTTATGTACATGGGTACCTCATCAGGCTTGATTTGCCAGGACCCATTTCTCCATCCACCTAAGCTTCGCTTATGGGGGGTGTTAGTGTAGGTTTTTATTTCCTACTTGGGTTATTTATTTTTCCCTATTTTCTTAGGTTTTTCCTACACTTCTATTAATCTCGCTTAGGTTAATAAAGCATGTCTTATTAGGTGAGTGGTTGCAAAGTGTCACCTTCCTACATGTGAGCATCCATTAGCTATCTTGGGAAGATACTTTGTTATCTTTAGTCTGATAGATGGTTAATCCTCATTAGTCGGTGTTGCCACCTCCTCCCTCTCCCTGGTCTATATAAGCATGCTACCTAGCTTGTATTTTGTATCTTTTGCTTTTGCATCCTCTTAATGCTATTTCGCTTCTAGCATTTGCATTACTCTCTTGGAGACTAACTGTATGTTGCTATTTTGATTTCGTATCATTTGCATTCATAGTTTAGATATCTATTCTTTGGACTAGTTTTCTAGGTTAATAATTTTTTTAGATTCTAATAGTTGTAAGTAGATTTCTGCTCTTTTCATTCAATATATAAGAGATATATTTGGCTGGGTTTTTCTCCCTTGAGAAGGAGGGTTTTCCCAGGGTATTTGCTGTGTTTGATTGCTCATCATTTTGTATTTCTTCTTATCTTCATTTCTGGTCTCTAACATTAACATTGTATCAGAGCAGGTCTAAGAAAAGATCTGATCAGATTTGTTTAAGAAGTCAAGTCTATTCTTCTTGCAGAAGGAGGGCTAATTATTATCTATGAGTCTATGGTGGCCTCCTCTTCTCACTATGGTATTTCATTTCCCAAAGAAGAGGATTTGATGGTCGAAGTAGAGGAGATGGTACGAGGTTTGTTGGCGAATGTCTACTGTATTTCATATCCCAAAGAAAGAGCTGCTTCCGATATATTGGAAATTCAGAGGGGGGTAAATAAGAAGAGAAAGTGTACTACAGAACCTGGGTATAAAGGCGTAAGGCAACGCAGGTTGCAGAAATTGGAAACCAAGGAACAAGGGTTTGGCTAGGCACTTACAACACTACCGAGGATGTTGCCAGGGCTTATGATCGAGAGGTTTTTCAGATCAAAGGAGCCAATGCCAAGCTTAATTTTCCCACAGCAGAGGCGCTACCAAATTTAGACAATGGTCTAAATTTAAAGGAGCGGGTAGCAGATGTTGAAGCTGTCCCAAAGGCTAGCAGTGCCCTGCAGGGCAAAGTTCAGCTCATTAACAAGGGGAAGGGAAAATGATGGAAAAGGAAGAGATCTTGTTATATTGGCACTAAATGATCTTTCCCAATCTTGGGAGCCCTTTATCCAAAGCATCAGTGGGAGATCTAAGTTGCCCAAGTTTGATCATCTTCGAGTTGATTGTATTCAAGAAGAGTCCAAGTTGGCAGCAAGAGGAATTGAGTGAAACTATCATGATGTAGAAAATCAAGTTCTTGCTACACATACTTCTAGAGAAAGAGGCAAAGGAAGAAAGATGAATAGAGACAGAGAATCAGATTCTGCCTCAGAACCAAAGAAGAAGAAGGATCTCTCTCACATTTAGTGTTTTAGGTGTGACAATTATGGTCACTTTGCTCGAGATTACAAATTAAGGTCTACACAACTTGTTTCTATTGCAGAAATTGCCATGGGGACATCTCAGAAGGAGCCAAGCTCTAAAGAAGGTTTCTTATTCTAAAGTTGATCAGTTTCTTCGAAGAGGAGGAATTAACATTTAGAGGGAGTCTGACAAACCAACAGAGGCAACCTTGGACGAGGAGGTCAGGAGGTTGATGTTAGTACTTGGAGCTTCAGAGGGAGTCACATAATCATGAAGGTTCCTTGTAGTAGTGTATATTTCTCTGAGACGGAGAAATATGAGGTGAAAGCCCTTGTAGTATATATATCTCTGAGACGGAGAAATATAAGGTGAAAGCCCTTGTAGTGTATATTTCTCTGAGATAGAGAAATATGAGGTTCGAGCCCTTGTTCATCTCCGAGACTGAGATGGGATGTCATGTTAAGAGACTCCATGACAACATCACGTTGAGAGACTTCGTGATGAATCCTTTGTACTTGTGTTTTTTCCACACATGGGAGTAGCCATGGTGGGCGTCATGTTGAGAGACTCCATGACGACATCACGTTGAGAGACTCCGTGATGGGCACTTGTGCACATGTTTCTTTCCACACATGGGAGTAGACATGGTGGACGTCATGTTGAGTGACTCCATGACGATATCACGTTGAGAAACTCCATGATGAACTATTTCACAAATGGGTGTAGCCATTGTGATGTCATGTTGAGAGACTCCATGACTTGGATATCTGGAAGGATACCTCCCTAGCTAAAAGGGAGTGTTGATGTTTTAGTGGCGGGAGATATTCTTCTCCCAAATTTAAATAATGAAAAGACACCGACGCATATGAAGAGACGCCTTGCTTTGTATATATACAAGGCAATGATCATTCATTTTATCATCAACTTTTATCAATAGATCAATATCAAGGAGGAATCATATTTGTTTGTATATTTGCATCTAAGAGAGGTGTGATCTTTCATTACTTCAATTCAGTCTTGTGTTTGGGCCAAGTTGTAAGTAGGTTTCTACTCTTTTCATTGAATATATAAGAGATATATTTTGCTGGGTTTTTCTCCCTTGAGAAGGAGGGTTTTCCCATAGTATTTGTTGTGTTTGATTGTTCATCATTTTGTATTTCTACTTATCTTCATTTCTGGTCTAACATTAACAAAACTAATTCATATATCTATGTAAAAATTCTTATTTACTATGATTTATTAAAAACGTTAAGTCCGCTGACATTCCTTGCATGTGACTGCAAGAAATCAAAAATAAGAAAGAAAATATGATGGGTTTGTATGAAAAAAAAATTATTGCCCAAAATTTCACAAATTATTGCCTAAACTTTCACAAAAGCAAAAAGAAGTGATGCAAAATCAGTTTAGAAAAACTAAGGTTGTAGAGTGCAAAAAAATTGTGAACCAAATTGACGATGCTTTTTTAAAATCACTCTCTTTCCCATTTTCTTCTAAACATACGACAAGAGTTTCATTTTCTCGGCACTTTCCCATCACCGAAAATTTTATCCCTACTTATTCATTACGTTCAAACTCTATCTATTAAAGATTTGCATGTGACTTGTCATATCAAAAGAAATATGAGATGGGGGATCGAAATATGGTTGCTTACGCTATATTCCTGTGGCAAATTTCTACAATTCCAACAAGAATATGTGGCCTTCATCTAAACGATATGTAAAAAGGACACCGCCTTCAAAAGGATGGAGAAAAACATGACGAGGGGATTCCGGCTATAAAGCATTAATTCCACACTCATTGGCCCGGAATCACTTATTTTCC
Organism: Cunninghamia lanceolata; assembly: GCA_027924645.1. NCBI lineage: Eukaryota > Viridiplantae > Streptophyta > Pinopsida > Cupressales > Cupressaceae > Cunninghamia > Cunninghamia lanceolata. The sequence goes on along the minus strand of BSBN01000084.1, from coordinate 37,733,119 downwards.
ATTACTATTAGTATTATAAAAATTATATCATTATATAAAATTAGTTAATTGAAAAAAAAAAAAAAACTTAAAACTAAAAATAAATCATTAAATTAATTTTTCAAATATTAAAAAAATATATAATGAATTATATATTTCATCTAAATGTCACCTACTTTTAATCAACTTAAAAAGAATTCTTAAAAAAATAGCGATATTTTGTGAAAAATCAAAATATAAAAAGAAGTTTTATAAAAATCAAGATATGATCGGAAAACACAGTAAATCTTGGAAAAATACTCGTAGAAGAGAAGAACTATCACACAATGCTAAAAAATGACCGTTAAAACGAAAATGGCGTTTAGTCCGTTTTAACGAAACGACCTCCGCCCGTCATGTTTTTGGTAACAAAGATGATATTACACTCAATATTTCATGTATCATTAAACAAATATAATAATGATTTTTTATCACAAACCTACCACTTAAAATTATTCCAAATATCTCATTATTAGTTAACTGTTAATAAATTTAGTAAATTTTTTTTTTAAATAACATTCTTTATTATTATTAAGATATGATTCTAGAAAGTAAAAATTAACAAGCAAAGTGACCATTACAATAAAAATAAGAAATTTTATAAAGGTTTGAGAATCCCTTTGCTTTGAACATATAATGACTAGAGAACTTATATCATGCACAACAACGGGTTGGCTAAGAACAACAACACAACATTTCAGAAAATCACAAGCCAAAACATTAAAATGGAAGACAACTTTGGCATGTACTCTCATGATCACATTTTACAATGTTGAGCGTACATGACCTAACCATCTTCTACAATCCAAAACTCACCACATAGGGGGATCATTCATCACGCCTTCCCTATTAGACTATGTATAGTACATAGCCTAACCATGTTCTAAGAATTAAACTAGGAACACTACAAGTCTTCTCCATGTTATGGGTTCCATTTTATGCCATGCATTGAGATCTTCCTTACTAATAGGGAACTAATGCATTACATCAACCATTATGCACTCATGTTGCCACATTGGAGGCATATAAATTTCCTATTGCCTTATGTACCTACATGGGTGTTTTTGGTCATTTATGGTCATATTGCCACCTTCATTTACCCATGTTGGAGGCAACATTATTTCTCAATATCATACTTAGCGAATGTGCTTACCACGATTATCCTTTTGCCAAATATCAGTTGCTTACCACATGATATATTCATTTCAACTATTTCATTATATGATTTATATACTTACATCCTTATCTTAAATTTATATTTCACATAATTTTTCCGCATCTCCTCCAACCCCTTGCATCTAATGGATGCAACCAATTGAAGAGGACATATTATGTCACTAACTTTCCTATGATTAAGATTTTAGGTAGTGAATAATGCTACATAGATACTCCTCACCATGATTAGACATATCATTATCAAATGATACTCCAATGCCCCATGCACCCTCTCATCCCATAACCATCAAGAAAGGTGGAGCATTACCACTTTCTATACAACTGGAATCACTCTAAGTCTACTTCCTCCTTTATCTCTTTTGTTACTTATGATCATTGGTAGTAAAATTTTGGTTGAAGTTGTTTTATTTTTTACTCGTGTGACAGAAGCCATGTATAAATATTTTCCCTATATTTTGTAGCTTCCTATAGAGAATAAATGTTGAAGGATGAACTTACACAATGACATTCAATAAGGTCCATCATTTTATATGGACAATAGAATATCCTTTTAGTCTAAATAGTTTATTTACATGCATGTTCATGAGTAATACATAATTTGAGATACACAATCATTTTATGACTGGCAGGCACCTCAAAGTGGGGGGGAAATGTAGTGATAAAAATTACATACCCATGTCATTTCCCATTTAATTTTGTATTGATTTTGAGAGAATGAATTAATCTATTTATATATTGACAAATGACACAACTTTGTGCAAAGACAAGCTCCTTTCCACATGCCCTTGATCCTCTATTTACATAGATTCCTACACATTTATACCCCACCCTATCCAATTATGCACAACTTCTGATATATTCACCCTAATTATGCATTTAATACACATATTCCATGGATCCATTATCCACTCTAATTTTACCATTTTCATGTCCCAGGTGGTTTATGTTAGTGTGGATTTGACCCTTGAAATTTCAAAACTCAAATTCAATTTTTGGTTGGCTCTTGCATAGTTGTTTCCCAATTAGAGTCAGCTAAACACATGTTTGTGCAATTTATTTCTTTGACTTTGTATTTAAAGGAATTAAATTGCATTCATTTGAACATCTCCTCATCATTTAGTATCCTCCAATCTCATTCAATATTTTACATTAAAGGAGCATGTGAGCAACATATCCATTAGTGCATTAAGATGAATCTATACTGACATAGTCATTCTAGAGCATTTGCATGATAGAAGATTGTTTTTTTCTTTCATTCGCATGACCATAAAACTAGTCATTTTATAAGGGTTGACCTAGGTTAATGTGAACCTGTTGTACCCAACCAAATTTTTTACTTCATTAAGGCATTTTGAAACAAGTCTAGAAATTTTTTAGTCAAAAAGTCAAAAAAGCAAAATTTCTAAAAATAGACGTCGATTTAGGTTTTCTGGGTTTCTTGAGATATGGATGTTGGCAAAACTTTCTAAAAATAAAAAGTTTCTAAAAATAGAATCTCCAAATCAGGTGTCGCGCTTGATTCTCATTCGTCAATTTTGCTTCACGATCGCGCGATTCAGACGGAATCTTCAGACGACCAAGTTTTCTCTACTAGGTCATTTTTGCTTTTTCACAAGGTGAAGCATGAACTTGAAAGTCATCAACACAGAAAAGTTCACCTGCCAGAACTCTTCGACGAGTTTCCAACGCTGTTTCAACGACACAAAACTCACAAACGGCTGTCGACTCGACGATGCACGCAAAATGATGCAGGATGGATCCAAGGTGAATTGAAAAGTTGGAAAATCATAAATTTGGCTAAGTCTGGTGAAACTGGGCGCCCCAAGAGGCTTGGGGCGCCAATCTTCTCCTGTGTTAGTTTTTTTTTCACGTTTTTCAAGAAACGTCAAAAATGCTTCCGTCAGCTCTTTTCTGGTTGGTCAAACTTGGTCAAACTTGGTCAAAAGTTAGTCAAAGCCAGGATTTCATCACAGATATGTGTAGACTACTTAGATCACCCTCCGTCTCGCCTCAACAATCGTCAAAACGACCAAAATCGAAGATCGAATAGGAGCCGTCGGCATAGAAATCGAGAAAAGGTACAAGATTGAAAATTTTTGAAAAATTTTCTAGGTGTTGACAAACCAGGCACCCCAGGAGGCTTGGGGCGCCCAAACTCTCTAGAGTTAGATTATTTTTATGTTTTCTCAAAAAACGTGAATCTCCTTCCGTTAGCCCGATCTGGTTTAGCATTGATCAATTTGGCACATTTTTTGAGGCAACCAGAAGGTACAATCAGCTCAGTTTTCATCAGAATTGCATATTTACCAAATCACTAGACTCATTTTCATCCCAGTTGATAGAAATTGATAGCCAAACAGGGGTCCTGTGCCTCTGAAACGTGCACGCAAACCAAGAAATTGAAAAAATTGGAAAAATTGAAAAAATGGCTAAGTGTTGGGAAACCAGGCACCCCAGGAGGCTTGGGGTGCCCAACTTGAGCAGTGTTAAAATATTTTCATGTTTTTAGCGTTTTCTGACATGCCTTGTTACCAATCTTCACTCGTTGGCAGTTTCTGAAAGGTCAAACTTGGTCAAACGATGTCAGATCGTCGAATGGAGACAGGGGATGGTATCTCAGTTGATCAATCTCCAAAATGTTAGGATCAGTCAGCCTTTTCAATTAATGACAACATTTTGCCACCTTGTCAAAGTCAGAGACAGGCCATATTTGAGTCAAAACGAGTGTTGAAGTGTCAAAAATGAAGAAAATTTTGTTAGTACTTCTTTCAACTCGCGTGTTCGATGACATCATCGAAGAGTGTTCGATGACATCATCGAAGAAGATATTTGTTGTCATCTTGCACATGAAGCCATAGGCTCCTACAAAATAGGGATTCTTCCTATTCGAAGACATCCACTTGGATTTATGCTTTAAAAGATGCTTTCTTCATGGATGAGGGTGAAGTTTTCTTCTCACACAAATAAAGCTGCTTTTTCGACCAAAAGATTTATAAAGACAAGCTTTGGGCTTCTTTATTTCATTATCTTTTGTAGGTTGCATCCAGAGGAAAGATTTTATTTTTCTTTCAATGAAGATTCGAAGACCCAAACCAGGTGCTTTTTCAGTGTTCTTCATAGATTCGGGTTGAGGAAGAAGAGAGGCTTGCTTTTTCAGGGTCCTTGTTTCAAGGAGATCATTTTTCAGAAATCTGACTAAAGCTTTTTTAGTTTTCGTCGAGATGGGTCCATCCAGATTATCATCCTCTTGAAGATTGGGAGTTCTATTTTTTTTCAGGAAACTACTTTTTTCCTGCTTTTTTGAGAAAATCTCCGCTTTTTCAAAATCTGACAATCTGGGTTGCTTAGAAACAGAATTATCTATAAAACCCATGTGCCAGCTTTTTTAGCTCACTCTACTTTTTATAAAAATCAGCAAATAATTTTCATCCATCTATCCAATACTTTTTCCAACATAGGCGTGTTCATAGTCGATTTTCAAATCTTCCAACATGCAGTACTCTCCAACACAAATCAGGCACAAAACAGCATTGGTTCATGATTACCTGAAAACTTGTGAAACAGACTTGGATAAAGTACTTCCAGTAATCAATTTACACTCCTTGGAGGATGCAGGAAATAATGCTATCAGGAATCTTGGACACTCCGGTTTGCTTGCAGCGACATCCTTTCCTATCACCGTGCAAAGTATCAAGTTTGTGATTACTTGCGTGACGCATTACAACTCGGTCACAAGAGAAATTCAGTTAAGTGATGGACGTGTGCTCTGCAGCTTGAGGCCAAATGACATTGAAAAGTGTTTTACAATACCTATTTGGAGAGAGAACTTAACTGTTTCACTTGAAGAATGCAAGAGGGTTTGGAACAATGATAAGGAAAAATACAGAAAAAAGATTGGTCAGAGGTGGTTGAAAGAAAAGCAGAATATTATGCCAAAGAACGTTGGACATGGAGAATTCAAGGAGGAGCATGCAATAATGATTACTCTGCTAAGTCATATCATGAGTCAAGCAGATGCAAACAAATTTCAACCTTGGATGTTTTACATCATGTCCCAGATTGTTGACGGAACTGAATTCTATGATTGGTCGGCACTAATCAGTGATAGTCTCCACCAACAAATAATTGATTTTCAAAGGGCTCATGAATTCCACATGATATCATACCTTGTGTATTTGATGGCTTTTTAGGGTCAATTCAGAGGTTTGAATGTTGTTGGAACTCTGGGTACTTAGCATGTGTATCATCATTTCCCGCAGTTAGAGATCTCTCAAGCTGAATGACATTACAGGTGGGTGAATGATGAATTCTTGATGCATGCAGTGCGAGACATGGAGAAGGAGTTACATATATGGTTTTCTGTAGAGGCTAGAATAGCAATGGCAGAATGGGCTGATTAGTTTATCCAATTTCCTACTTTTTCCTACATTAGAGTATATGGCTTCTCAAGAGAGCCAGCCATGTTGCCATGATATCCTACAGACGAAATAACATTTATGGAATTTTTGAGGCAAGCTTATGAAGTGCATACATTTTTGCGTAGCAGACGCAAGACAGCCTTCAATTTTCCACTTGGGATGAGTATTTACAGATGTAGATCTGGAGCAGATGCCAAGGCAATTGGTAATGAATCATCCAGATATGGTCTTAAGTTTTTCAACGGGAGATCTTCATATGATCCCCGTGGTGTTTATGAATCACATCTTGGTCAGAATTGTACGCACAAGTTTGCAGTTGAAGACTTCTAGGCTAATTGTGCTGATGAGTTTGAAGTGCGAGGACGCAATTACAGCAGGTTCACTCTTCAACAAATGTCTGATATCCTATCAGAAGACATAGAAGGTTTGACAGAGAGTGGTGAAGTTCTACTTCCCACGTATTTCAGAGACCAAATTGAGCAACAACCGTTGCCGCCAGTTAATTGGTCAGTAAAAGAGAGCACTTCCATTGAGGAGAGAACAAGTCAAGTGGTTAAAAATAGTTTGATATTCTTGAAGACTAAGCGGAAGGATAATATTCCATTAGCAGAGCTTCCAGTTGTGCAACCATCAGAGCCTTCCACTTCCAAGCCAAAACAAAGAGTAAAAGCTATGAGTGTTCTCCTAGAGGGAACAAAAATGGCAAAGTTAAAGAGGAAAAAGGATGAGTCTCCAGCTCATGTCCAACAGGAACATCCACTAGTTGAACTAGAAGCTCCTGTTGAAACAATGCCGCATGTTGAAGTGTTACCTTCGGATCATGTATCTCCCCCTTCTTCACCAATCTCTTCTCCTATTCACATAAATTCAGAGCCAGATTCACCAGTTCGTAACTTTGATCCAAGCATTGATTCATCGGGAGCTGATGAGGCAAGAACCGAGTTTCCAAGAGAGGATGGCCCATCCTGGCTTGAAAACATTCTGGGAAGGAAGAGAAGAAAGCACTCATATTAGCTAGATTTAACAGAGCTAAAAAGCATCTATCAAGACACACCAGACAAGTAGCTAAAGAAGCAGATTCGCATTGAGAAGAATGCGGATGGAGAAATAATTCTTGAGACTGGAACACCTCTAGAAAATAGAAGTGCTAATGATGTTGAGGTTGATGACTTCACAGTTGTCAAAGCTAACCTTGGCAGAAGTACTCATCATACAGACATCAATCTCTTTGAGGTTGCATCGGATAGCTTGAAGGAAAGGGTGTTGAGAGATGGAGAAGACAAGGCAGCTCTCAAATCTGAAGTTCGACAGTTGCGGCAATACATTTCCAACCTTTTCCATGGCACTTCACAGGCTGATTTGCTTCTTCCACCAAATCTTGGATCACCAGCCGATTAGCGGCATTTTAGTAAGTTGGTCCTCTATGGGAGGCACATGGACAGTTGGGTAGAAGAATTCGTGACCAAAGGGAGAGTTGTACTTGCAGAGCTTTATCAGTTGAAGTACAATGCTCATGATTTATGCTAAGGCATACAGGGGTTGCAGCAGATCATGGCAGAAAATAGACTGGTATTTGAGATCATTATCTCCGACTTGAAGATTGCACTTGATACTGTTGATTCAACTAAAGATAAGAAGATAGTTTCAACTTGGAAAGCGCAATATCTATTCATAGTAAAAACTTATGACAGTATGAGTTCAGAGTTGACAAAATGGAAAGAAAAGGTAGTCGGCATCCTCAAGTTTGTTAGATCCTTTATCTCTCAGATCCTGTGTTCATATGAGAAAGAAGATGGTACCCTGTATGATCTCGGGGAAGTGCAAGAAGAGTTCCAGACTCTCATCTGCAACAACTTTAATGATGATATCAATGCCAGTAAGATGAGTCGTTTTGCCGCAATGACAGTGAAATTTGACAAGGCTGCGGGTGAAATTCACGAATTTCTTAAGATGGTTGCCAATGGTGAAGAAATGTTAGAGAATCAGAATATTGTTCTAGAGAGTATCAATGTTCCTGGCAGAGATGCGGTCACTCACTTTTTAGAAGATATTGTTTCCCAGAATATCAATAGATGACATCACCAAAAAGCTAGAATGTTGATGAGGATGCATTTCAAAATAAAGTAGCTTTAAAACATATGCTTTTTGTTTTAAAGCATGTGCTTTCATCCTAAGCTCATCCATTCTATATTTAGAAAGAAATCACCTTGTGATAGTTGGAATCTTCTTTGCTTTAAAGCATTTGTTTATTATATCTTTGTCTTAGAATAGTAATAAAGATTGTGAGTTAGGGTTAATCAAGGAGCCTTTAGGGTTCCCTACTCCTTTGATTTTAGTATAAATAAGGGCATCCTTGCCCATTGTTTGTAATGACTTTTGTGATAGCAAATTTGCTGTGTCTATTCTAGCCTGCAAACATTGTTATTCCAGGTGTTTGTTCACTTTGTGCTCATTGTTCTCCAGTGTTTGATCTCTTACTGTATGCCTGCCTTTTGCTGCAGTATTGTTATCCTAGAGTTGTGCTAAACTTTGTGATATTGAATAGAAGTCTCATGCCTACTTTGCTCTGATATTCTATATTGATTCATTAAATTATTGTCATCAAATGTGTAGCTTCTGTAGCTTTCATTTTCAGCTTTCATCATTAAAGTACCCTTAGTCTTGTGGTGTAAATATGGAGGAAAACTGCTTAAGTTTTTGTGTTAACAATCATTCCTCGTTCACTTTCAACTTCCTTTGCTCTAAATTTACTCAGGAGGTTGAGAGCGTCATTAGTCTATGCTAGTTGTAGTAAAAGTTTTATAAAAAGGAAAAAACCTCTTCTACAGTGTTTAGAGTTTTATAACCTTGTGCTCGCAGCTGAGAATCAAAAAGAAGATAGGCGAAGTTTCATTCAAGTTATCTTTTCAGCGAACATCAAAAAGAAAGGGAACTCCCCCTTCCAATAGGAGAGCAGTTTATCTGTGCATAGCTGTCCTTTTCCAAATCGCATACCAGAGGTGTGAATTAAAACGCCAACAATTTTCTGGCGCCCACTGTGGGGCACGAGGCATAAAACTTCAAGCAAGCTTAGGCTTATGACACGGTAATGACTCTCTGGCATCCTTCTGCTCCAATTCAACAACCAAATCTTACACCACCTATTATTCATCCAAATTTTGTACGAGTGGAAGGAGAGTAAATGGACATCATTAGCAGCCTTAGAAGTTTCATATTTGTGCAAAAGGAAAGTCCTGATCAGTGGAAAAACATGGCTGCTATCCTTGACGAAGAAGAACACAAAGCAGATCTTGTAGTAGGAAGACTAGTACTACCACCTCCCGTGTGGCAATAGATAATCCTGGCTCACAGGGTTTATTCAAGAAAGGGAAAAGGTGGTGCTACGGATCCTTTCTTTCAAGATCTTGATTCTGCAAAAGTTGGAGAAGCATCCAACATAGTTCGAGAAATTTAGATAGTTCCTGAAGTCAAGCAGGAAGAGTTACAAGAAGAACCAGTAATCCAGCCTAGAGCAATGGGTGATGCAAATAACAACAATCACAATGATCCAAATCAAAGGCGACCACCACCATTGCCTTGGGGAAATAACATTGGACCTTTGGCCCTACAAGCACATCATGATTTACTAAAGGGGTCAATGAAGCACTTTCCTCGGTTCCATGGCGATGGAACTCAACATCCTGATGAACACATCTCTGCATTCACAACAGCTTGCGCTGTTTTGCATGTATCACATGAAGATGTTACCGTGCGTCTCTTCGTTGAGATTCTCGCGAGAAATGCTGCCGATTGGTTCAATCATCTGGAACTAGGAATCATTACAAGTTGGGCAACCATGAGCGAGAAATTCTTGGCAAGGTTCAAGCCTGCCGAAGATGGTCATAGATTGTTCACCCAACTCTCAAATTCAAAGATGGAAAATAATGAACCAATGAGGGAATTTGTGGCAAGGTTTAATCACCTAGTTACACGTCTTTCTCATACTCTTAATCCATCTCCGCAAATTCTGTTGAGCAGTTTCATTAACGCTCTTCCTTCTGAGATAGCCTTCTTTTTGAGATCGGCTAATGAAATAGAATTATCCAATGCACAAGAAAATGCCATCAAGTTAGAGGACGACATGATTACCTCTGGCAAGATGAAAATGGATTCAATTAGGCCTCTAGTTCAGAGTTCTACAGATCCACTGCTACATAAGGTAGCAAACAAAGTGACTATCATGAAGAGACAGTTGCCTACTCAGGGGCAACCCGCGCAACAGCCGTATCAGTCATCACAACAACAATACCAACCACAGCAACAGTATCAACCTCAGCAACCATATCAGCCTAAGAGGAACAATTTTTAGCCTTTCAATAACTATAGGCCCAGGTTGCCAGCACCACCACTAAGACAATCAATTGATGCTGCTCAAAATGCAGTGTTTTGTTCCTTTCATGAGACTGATGCACATACTAGAGCCACGTGTCCTGAAAATTTAAGGATGAATCAAATCATGGGATATGCTGATGCTACACCTATTTCAAACATTTTTCCTTCCCCAAGTGCGAATGTTGTCTTACCACAGATGGACAACTTCGATGGCGACTCTACCATGGGATACTTCCAGAACAAACCCATTATAATGAAGGAAGAACAAGATGATTTTCATCAATATTCTCTTGCAATGAATCATGAAAATCTTTCAACTCCTGTGTTTACATGTACTCAACATTTTAAAGCACAGAAGGAAGGAGAGGATAGACAAAGACCAAAAGAAAAGGAGAAGGAAGTGGCTTCCACTTCCAATGCTCAACCATCACGTGAAAATGTTCAGACTGCTCAAAATTCATCTTCAACAAATTTTGATATAGTCGATTCCATGATGAAGACAAAGGTGCAGATTTCTCAGCTGGAATATCTTCAAGACCATCTAGATCAGCTGGATAGAATAGTCAAGTATGTCAAGAAAGATACTGTCATGTAGCCCACATTGCTAGAATCTTCTGTTTCGGCAGGAGAGAAGCCAAAGCCCTTCTATATTTCTCTGTATATAGGAGGTTATAAATTGAGCAATTGTATCATTGATTCAGGAGCCTCAAACAATGTCATTCCTTTGTAGGTAATGAACACTTTGGGACTCTCATGCACCAAAACACATGACAAGTGTTATTTGCTTGAGTCTAAATCAGTGCCATTGGTTGGACAATTGAAGGATGCTCAAGTTCGATTAGCGGATTGCCCATAGAAGAAAATAATGATGACTATCTTGGTAGCTGACATCCCAGCCAGCTATGGGATGCTGCTAAGTAGAAGTTTCTGCAAAGATCTTGGAGGAGAAATACAATTGGATTGGTCATCTGCAACCATTCCTTTAAAGAAAGGTAATTTCAAATTGGAACCAGAAACCAAGTCACAGTTCACGGTAGTGAAATCTCAGGATCCTCAAGCACAAGTGCTATATCAAGAAATGGGTCCTGGTACATACGCTATGCTGTCTGAAATAACTGAAGAAAATTAGGAGGTTGTCTATGCAGTTGACAAATCAGAGGAAGAATCTAAAGAAATGTACAACTTACAAACCTTCTTTGATGAAGAAGAAGTGCGACATTCTTCTCAAGAACGCAACAATGATGAATTAGATTTGTTTTTCTTGTCTTTTGAAGGCTGGTTTGAAGAACCTGTGTCAAATATATCCAAGGGAGAGACCCAAAAAGTTCTGCAAGCAGAGCAAGAGCATGATCTTCTTTTTGAAGATGATTTCTTCCTGGAAGAATTTTTCAGAATGGAGATCATATGGAAGTTCCATTATCAGATCTAAATTGTTTTCAACATCAGTGGGAAAGTGATTCTTCAATGGAAGATACTGCAGACTTTTCTTTAAAATATAGCCCATCTTCACCTGCATCTCGAGAATCTTTCATACATACTAGTGAAGAGGACGATGTTGAATCCATCTATGAACCTGTACAAGAAAAAGACTTTATTGATACTATGCAACCGGTGTGGAATACAACATATGAAGAGGTTAATGGAGAAGAGGAGTTCATGGAATATTCAGCTTTGGTCACTAAAGAGGATGATATTGAAAAATCAGAGATTATTGACAAATGTCTTTTGAGATACGTCGTGTGTGAGATTGATCAAGAAGAAGAAAAAGAAACATATGATTCAGATGAAGTTGTCTTTGATTCTACTCCTTTTACAGAAGAAGAAAGATACATGAATGCTGAAGAAGAAGTGATGATGGATATCCGCATTGAAGAAGAGTACTCTACGGAGGATGACGAGATTCCAGGTAATGAATGGGAAAGTGAGCTAACAGGTGAAGATGTTCAAGAGTTTAAGCATTCAGATCTTGATGATTCATCAGATTTTGGAGAGTGGATGGATGAAAACACAACCAATGAAGGAGTCCCTGAAGCACTTGAAAAGTGGGCGATGATAGTTGTGGACCCTATAAGCCAAGAATCAGTAATGAGAGTTGTGTATGAGCAATTTGCACCTTTTCTAGAAGATGATGCATTGACTGAATACAAAGTTGCGTGTGTACAAGATATAAATGAAACTCATATTCAATATGTGGTGATGACCATTCCAACAGATGTACTTGGGCCACAAGACTTTCCTGTATATCTTCAGAAGGAAGTTATGTATCTTCACTTGTTACAGAGGTTGCTTGCATTGGAGGAAGATGCTCCACCTGATCCCTGGCATATCAATCAGTTTCTCAGAAACTTCTAATGGCCTGAATGTGAATACCCTCCTGAATCATGGCTCTTTGAGAGGATGTTGCAGAGAAAGAAAAGTTTTGTGCTACCAAGGCAATCTTCATAGCTAAAGAGAGATGGTTCTTACTTTTCTGAGTCGATTGATGGCTTTATGTGATAGTCCTAAATCTCTTCTCATCCTTGCTTAGGAAAAAGAGTGCATGAAACACTTTTTGTTCTCGTGATGTGTTTCCCCTTTCTGTGATGTGACCGTTATGTCGTAATGTTTTTCCCCTTTCCATAATGTGACAGTTGTGTTCCTGTTGTGTTCTGAAGTTCCAACTCCCTAAGTGATTTTAGGAAGTCCGGTCTTAGGTGATGTAGGAAAAAGTCTTGTTCTAGGTGATTAGGAATGTAACCTGACTCTATTGCCCAACTGATAAGGCACTGGTCCAACTTGCAAAAGTCTAGAGATTCTTGATTCTCCTATGCCGTAAGTATCCGCCATGGTCCCCAGACAGAGCCAATTGTTGTACCCAACCAAATTTTTTGCTTCATTAAGGCATTTTGAAACAAGTCTAGAATTTTTTTTGTCAAAAAAGCAAAATTTCTAAAAATAGAAATTTCTATTTTTAGAAATTTCTAAAAATACACGTCGAGTTAGGTTTTCTGGGTTTCTTCAGATATGGATGTTGGCAAAACTTTCTAAACATAGAATCTCCAAATCAGGTGTTGCGCTTGATTCTTATTGGTCGATTTTGCTTCACGATCGGCACGGTTCAGACGGAATCTTTAAACGACCAAGTTTTCTCTACTGGATCATTTTTACTTTTTTCACAAGGTGTAGCATGAGCTCGAAAGTCATCAACACAGAAAAGTTCACCTACCAGAACTCTTCGACGAGTTTCCAACGCTGTTCCAATGACGCAAAACTGACAAACGGCCGTCAACTTGATGATGCACGTAAAACGATGCAAGATGGATCCAAGGTGAATTGAAAAGTTGGAATATCATAAATTTGGCTAAGTCTGGTGAAACTGGGTGCCCCAAGAGGCTTGGGGCACCCATCTTCTCCTGTGTTAGTTTTTTTTCACGTTTTTCGAGAAACATTGAAAATGCTTCCGTCAGCTCTTTTCCAGTTGGTCAAACTTGGTCAAAAGTCAGTCAAAGCTAGGATTTCATCATAGATATGTGCAGACTGCTCAGATCGCCCTCTGTCCCGCCTCAACAGTCATCAAAACGACCGAAATTGAATATCGAATAGGCGCTGTCGGCACAGAAATCGAGAAAAGGTACAAGATTGAAAATTTTTGAAAAATTTTCTAAGTGTTGACAAACCAGGCGCCCCAGGAGGCTTGGGGCGCCCAAACTCTCTAGAGTTGGATTATTTTTGATGTTTTTCTTGAAAAATGTGAATCTCCTTCCATTAGCCCGGTTTGGTTCAGTATTGATCAGTTTGGCACATTTTTTGAGGTAAACAAAAGGTACAATCAGCTCAGTTTTCATCAGGCTTGCATATTTACCAGATCATCAGACTCATTTTCATCCTAGTTGATAGAAATTGACAGCAAAATAGGGGACCTGTGCCTCCGGAACGTGCACGCAAACCAAGAAATTGAAAAAATTGGAAAAATTGAAAAAATGGCTAAGTGTTGGGAAACCAGGCGCCCCAGGAGGCTTGGGGCACCCAACTTGAGCAGTGTTAGAATATTTTCATGTTTTCAACATTTTCTGACATGCCTTGTTACCAATCTTCGCCCGTTGGCAGTTTCTAGAAGGTCAAACTTGGTCAAACGATGTCAGATCGTCGAACGGAGATAGGGGTGGAATCTCAGTTGATCAATCTCTAAAATGTCAGGATCAGTCAGCTTTTTCAATTAATGACGACATTTTGCCACCTTGTCAAAGTCGGAGACAGGCCATATTTGAGTCAAAACGAGTGTTGAAGTGTCGAAAATGAAGAAAATTTTGTTAGCACTTCTTTCAACTCGCGTGTTCAATGACATCATCGAAGAAGATATTTTTTGTCATCTTGCACATGAAGCCATAGGCTCCTACAAAATAGGGATTCTTCCTATTCGAAGACATCCACGGGTAAATGCAAGAAGTTGTGTCCACTTAAGGTGAAAGTTTCAGAGGTAGAAAAAAATCCGAAATCGAGTTAACCAAAATGGGATCCCGTTTTGCTTCGGGATCCCGAACCAAAAGTGGGATCCTGTTTTGAGTTTCATAAAAGGTTTATATTTTAACCTTTATGAAACGAAACGGGATTCCATTTCATAAAGGTTAAAATATTAACCTTTTATGAAACGGGATCCTGTTTTAAAACGGGATCCCATTATTTAAAATTTGAATTCTAAGCTCAGGTTTTGCTTTGTAACCCAGTTCGGGAAATTCTTTGGGGACCCGAACCTGACCTCTGGACTAGGTTTGACCTGCAACTTGAAGGTCCTGTCAATGTCACAACAAAATAGTGACTTTGGGCATATATCTGAAGGTCTATTTTCCATAATATTTTGACGAAATTAAAACCCATTATAGATGAGATAGTGTAGATTCCAAATATGTAATTTTTTTTACAATTGGATTAATTTTTCTATTTTTTAATCAATTTCTGATGAAATAGGTCCATAAACATGAATTATTAGGGTTTTTTAGTATTTTAACAACTTTTTATTAACATATTTTTTTGTAAAAAAATTGTAGGAAAATGTACTTTAGACAATTCTTTTCAATTTAAAAAAAAAATTCAAAAAATATTAAGCTTAGGTCATCTTATGCGTGACGTACACAATGATTTTTTAAAAGACCAAAAATGGCCAATAAAAAATTAATTAAAAAAATATATTCAATAAAAAATTACAAAAAATATGGAAAACATGCTTCAGTGAGTTACAAATCTTTTCCCAAAAGGATTTTGAAAAATATGATTATTTAGGTCAAAATATGGATGACGTACATGTACATGGTATAGTAAAAAAAAAGTGACTTTTAAACAGTAGTTTTTAGAAACACCTATTCAAATCACTTTCTATCATCTGGGTATTGAAAAAAATTACATATTTGGAAACTAGACTCTGAGTACTACATTTCATATTTAGTGACTTTTTCCAAGATTCCACCGTTAAGTGCTTCAAATTTTTATGTCAAATGTGACAAATTCTGAAAATTAGGGAAAACACTTCCACTTTTTGGCCAATAAGTGGACGCAACTTCTTGCACACACGGACTTGGATTTATGCTTTAAAAGATGCTTTCTTCATAGATGAGGGTGAAGTTTTCTTCTCACACAAATAAAGCTGCTTTTTCGACTAAAAGATTTATAAAGACAAGCTTTGGGCTTCTTTATTTCATTATCTTTTGCAGGTTGCATCCAGAGGAAAGATTTTATTTTTCTTTCAACAAAGGTTCGTAGACCCAAACTAGGTGCTTTATCAGTGTTCTTCATAGATTTGGGTTGAGGAAGAAGAGAGGCTTGCTTTTTCAAGGTCCTTGTTTCAAGGAGATCATTTTTTAGAAATCTGACCAGAGCTTTTTCAGTTTTCATCAAGATGGGTCCATCCAGATTATCATCCTCTTGAAGATTGGGAGTTGTTCTTTTTTTTGGGAAACTACTTTTTTCCTGCTTTTTTGAGAAAATCTCTGCTTTTTCAAAATCTGACAATCTGGGTTGCTTAGAAATAGAATTATCTACAAAACCTATGTGCCAGTGTTTTTAGCTCACACTCTGCTTTTTCTAAAAATTAGCAAATAATTTTTAGCCATCTGTCCAATACTTTTTCCAACATAGGCGTGTTCACAGTTGATTTTCAAATTTTCCAATATGCAATACTCTCCAACACAAATCAGGCACAAAACAACATTGGTTCTTGATTACCTGAAAACTTGTGAAATAGACTTGCATAAAGTACTTCTAGTAATCAATTTACACTCCTTGGAGGATGCAGGAAATAATGCTATCAGGAATCTTGGACACTTCGGTTTGCTTGCAGCGACATCCTTTCCTATCACCGTGCAAAGTATCAAGTTTGTGATTGCTTGCGTGACACATTACAACTCGGTCACAAGAGAAATTCAGTCAAGTGATGGACGCGTGCTCTGCAGCTTGAGGCCAAACGACATTGAAAAGTGTTTTACAATACCTGTTTGGAGAGAGAACTTAACTGTTTCACTTGAAGAATGCAAGAGGGTTTGGAACAATGATAAGGAAAAATACAGAAAAAAGATTGGTCAGAGGTGGTTGAAAGAAAAGCAGAATATTATGCCAAAGAACGTTGGATGTGGAGAATTCAAGGAGAAGCATGCAATAATGATTACTCTGCTAAGTCGTATCATGGCTCAAGCAGATGCAAACAAATTTCAACCTTGGATGTTTTACATCATGTCCCAGATTGTTGACGGAACCGAATTCTATGATTGGTCGGCACTAATCAGTGATAGTCTCCACCAACAAATAATTGATTTTCAAAGGGCTCACGAATTCCACATGATATCATACCTTGTGTATTTGATGGCTTTTCAGGGTCAATTCAAAGGTTTGAATGTTGTTGGAACTCTGGGTACTCAGCATGTGTATCATTATTTCCCGCAGTTAGAGATCTCTCAAGTTGAACGACATTACAGGCGGGTGAATGATGCATTCTTGATGCATGCAGTGTGAGACATGGACAAGGAGTTGCATATACAGTTTTCTGTAGAGGCTAGAATAACAATGGTAGAATGGGCTGATTGGTTTATCCAATTTCCTACTTTTTCCTACATCAGAGTATATGGCTTCTCAGGAGAGCTAGCCATGTTGCCACGATATCCTATAGATGAAATAACATTTATAAAATTTTTGAGGCAAGCTTATGAAGTGCATACATTTTTGCGTAGCAGACGCAAGACAACCTTCAATTTTCCACTTGAGATGAGTATTTACAGATGTAGATCTGGAGCAGATGCCAAGGCAATCGGTAATGAATCATCCAGATATTGTCTTAAGTTTTTTGACAGGAGATCTTCATATGATCCCCGTGGTGTTTATGCATCACATCTTGGTCAGAATTGTATGCACAAGTTTGCAGTTGAAGACTTCTGGGCTAATTGTGCTGATGAGTTTGAAGTGCGAGGACGCAGTTGCAGCAAGTTCACTCTTCAACAAATGTCTGATATCCTATCAAAAGACATAGAAGGTTTGATAGAGAGTGGTGAAGTTCTACTTCCCACGTATTTCAGAGACCAAATTGAGCAACAACCGTTGCCGCCAGTTAATTGGTCAGTAAAAGAGAGCACTTCCATTGAAGAGAGAACAAGTCGAGTGGTTAAAAATAGTTTGATATTCTTGAAGACTAAGCAGAAGGATAATATTCCATTAGCAGAGCCGCTAGTTGTGCAACCATCAGAGCCTTCCACTTCCAAGCCAAAATAAAGAGTAAAAGCTATGAGTGTTCTCCCAGAGAGAACAAAAATGGCAAAGTTAAAGAGGAAAAAGGACAAGTCTCCAGCTCATCTCCAACAGGAACATCCACCAGTTGAACTAGAAGCTCCTGTTGAAACAACGCCGCATGTCGAAGTGTTACCTTCAGATCATGTATCTTCCCCTTCTTCACCGATCTCTTCTCCTATTCACATAGATTTAGAGTTGGATTCACCGGTTCGTAACTTTGATGCAAGCATTGATTCATCAGGAGCTGATGAGGCGAGAACTGAGTTTCCAAGAGAGGATGGCCCATCCTAGCTTGAAAACATTCTAGGAAGGAAGAGAAGAAAGCCCTCATATCAGCTGGATTTAATAGAGTTAAAAAGCGTCTATCAAGACACACCAGACAAGCAGCTGAATAAGAAGATTCGCATTGAGAAGAATGCGGATGGAGAAATAATTCTTGAGACTGCAACACCTCTAGAAAATAGAAGTGCTAATGATGTTGATGACTTCACAGTTGTCAAAGCTAACCTTGGCAGAAGTACTCATCATACAGACATCAATCTCTTCAAGGTTGCATCGGATAGCTTGAAGGAAAGGGTGTTGAGAGATGGAGAAGACAGGGTAGCTCTCAAAGCTAAAGTTTGACAGTTGCAGCAATACATTTCTAACCTTTTCCATAGCACTTCACAGGCTGATTTGCTTCTTCCACCAAATCTTGGATGACCAGCCGATCAATGATATTTCAGTAAGTTGGTCCTCTATGGGAGGCACATGGACAATTGGGTAGAAGAATTCGTGACCAAAGGGAGAGTTGTACTTGCAGAGCTTTATCAGTTGAAGTACAACGCTCATGATTTACGCCAAGGCATACAAGGGTTGCAGCAGATCATGGCAGAAAATAGACTGATATTTGAGATCATTATCTCTGACTTGAAGATTGCACTTGATACTGTTGATTCAACTGAAGATAAGAAGACAATTTCTACTTGGAAAGCGTAATATCTTTTCACAGTAAAAATTTATGACAGTATGAGTTTAGAGTTGACAGAATGGAAAGAAAAGGTAGTCGGCATCCTCAAGTTTGTCAGATCCTTTGTCTCTCAGATCCCGTGTTCATATGAGGAAGAAGATGGTACCTTGTATGATCTCAGGGAAGTGCAAGCAGAGTTCCAGACTCTCGTCCGCAACAACTTTAATGATGATATCAATGCCAGCAAGATGAGTCGTCTTGCCGCAATGATAGTAAAATTTGACAAGGCTGCGGGTGAAGTTCACAAATTTCTTCAGATGGTTGCCAATGGTGAAGAAATGTTAGAGAATTAGAATATTGTTCTAGAGAGTATCAGTGTTCCTTACAGAGATATGGTCACTCGCTTTTTAGAAGATATTGTTTCCCAGAATATCAATGGATGACATCACCAAAAAGCTAGAATGTTGATGAGGATGCATTTCAAAATAAAGTAGCTTTAAAACATATGCTTTTTGTTTTAAAGCATGTGCCTTTCATCCTAAGCTCATCCATTCTATATTTAGAAAGAAATCACCTTGTGATAGTTGGAATCTTCTTTGCTTTAAAGTAGATTGCTTTAAAGCATTTGTTTATTATATCTTTGTCTTAGAATAGTAATAAAGCTTGCTAGTTGGCAAGTTAGGGTTAATCAAGGAGATTTTAGGGTTCCCTACTCCTTTGATTTTAGTATAAATAAGGGCATCCTTGCCCATTGTTTGTAATGACTTTTGTGATAGCAAATTTGCTTTGCCTATTCTAGCCTGCAAACATTGTTATTCCAGGTGTTTGTTCACTTTGTGCTCATTGTTCTCCAGTGTTTGATCATTTACTATATGCCTGCCTTTTGCTGTAGTATTGCTATCCTGAAGTTGTGTTAAACTTTGTGATATTGAATAGAAGTCTCATGCCTACTTTTCTCTGATATTCTATATCGATTCATTAAGTTATCATCGTCAGATGTGTAGCTTCTGTAGCTTTCATTTTTAGCTTTCATCATTAAAGTACTCTTAGTCTTGTGGTGTAAATCTGGAGGAAAACTGCTTAAGTTTTTGTGTTAACAATCATTCCTTGTTCACTTTCAACTTCCTTTGCTCTGAATTTACTCAGGAGGTTGAAAGCGTCATTAGTCTATGATAATTTTAGTAGAAGTTTTATAAAAAGGAAAAAACCTCTTCTGTAGTGTTTAGAGTTTTATAACCTTGTGCTCGCAGCTGAGAATCAAAAAGAAGATAGGCGAAGTTTCATTCAAGTTATCTTTTCAGCGAACATCAGCAAGAAAGGGAACTCCCCCTTCCAATAGAAGAGCAGTTTATCTGTGCATAGTTGTCTGTTTCCAAATCGCATACCAGAGGTGCGAATTGAAACGCCAACAGAACCTTAGCGATCTGATAGACCTCTAAACATATCCATAAATATTGCTAGTCTAAATAGTAGCTAGCTATAATTAGCATATTAGGTAAATGAAAAAACATACTTGTACATATAGTTAGATCATTTCTATGGGTTATAGGATAGATCTACATCTACGGATAAGGCCCAAACTCATAGACTCAACCCCTCACATCGTGCATAGATTGTTTAGATTATGAGATAAAGCTCAATGACCTGGGATTAGTTTTCAATTCCCAAACATCCATAGTCTAGTGACATATCATGATTATTTTTGTCCCTTGAACATTGAACTAAGTACTTTCATTTATCACATCTACTTGAAGTTGAAGATGAATATAGATGAGGATAGACAAGAGTGACCATTCTTTAGCATTTAATTCTACATTTCCAATGTCCATTCAATTATTAATCTAGGTAGATTTTATACTTGTGTGTGTACATTTTATTAGATTAGCTTAGATTAAATTTAGGAAAAAGTTATTTTATGTTACACTAATAAACTTATTGTATTTGATTTCTATTAGTTCTATAGATCAATTTTAATCTTAACCAAATCTTATTTATATATAATTAAAAAACTAAGTAAAACTTAAAAATATGAATTAATCATATCATTAAACAAATCTAATAGTTATTTATTATAATATATTTTACAACTTAAAATTGGTCCAAATATCTCATTATTAATTAACCATTAATAAATTAAATAAATAATTTATTGTAACATTTTTTATTATTAAGATATAATTCTAGAAAGTTAAAAAAAACAAGCAAAATGACCATAACCCAAAAAAAAAAAAAAAGGAATTACATTACTGTTTGAGAATCCTTTTGTTTTGAACATACTAGAGAACTTATATCATGCACAACAACAGGTTGGCTGAGAACAACAACACAATATTTCAGAAAATTACGAGCCAAAAATATTAAAATGTAAGACTATTTTTTTAAGTGAAAACATTAAGACTATTTTTTTAAGTGAAAACATTTCTATCAAATAATATAGGTATCTATATATAGAATTTATTATAATATTATGAGAGAGCATATATTTGTATCTATAACAATTTTGAATTATAACAATCTTGAATTGAAGAATCATCATCACCACCAATTAAACTATAACCCTCCAATAAAATCATTAAATCCCTTACATAAGCCATCTGAGACCCTCTCCTGTCTTGCCGCTGCATTTTTGGATATGCCATTTTCTTTGCTTGAGATCATTGAGACCCACCATCTGTCTGGCCTCACTTATAGGAATTGTAATTGAAAGGTCGTGTTTGTTGTCCAGGACCAACAGATTCACATCTGCTAGCTCTGGATCACTTATCAACCGCCATCACCAATCTAGATTCTGAATATGGCTGCGTGAAATCCGTGAAGAATCATGCATTTATGAAAGATGGAAAAGTCATCAAATTAAAATTCCTCACAATCAGTCAAGAATTGGTCACGACCCTCTATAAAATAGGAAATCAAACATATTTTATAATCTTATAAAAACAAAAGAACTAATGCAAATACCTTATAAAAAATAAAGCATTTCCTCCATGGACTTACATCGATTCCTTGGAAAGAGATTCTTTTGTTTTATATTCGCACTCCCCTTCATCTCATCTCAAATCTTGCAATTTGTTATTCTCGCCTAAGTTATTTGCTTTCAACAGATATCGAGCACTGTAAGCACACGAAGGCCAGTTTCAAGCTTGCAAGGGGACGATTTTCAGCGGTTACGTTTTAGAAGAAGGTTCAGAAGGGTTGAAACTGAAAGGTATCCTCTAAAATATAGGAACTGGTTTTCTGGGATAGAATCGAAACCTGGCAGCCTGAAGGTTTTTCCACGAAATAACCACCCCGAGAGGAAGGTAACTTTCATAGGAGAAACTCAAGGCTTCAAAGAGGACGGAAGGTGGCGAAGAGAGACCACTGTTTCTAGACAAAGAAAGCCTCCCTTACGATCTCAAGAGGATGAGTTTCGAAGATTTCAAAGTCCCTGTTGGATATGAAACCCAACAGTCACCTCGTCCTTTTGTGGTGACTCTTCATTGTTCAGCTCCTTCTCTTGGCTTCTATTGTAATCTATAAAAGCATATGTATATGCTGTTGTAAACACATCTGAGAACACACTAATATAAGAGTTTTCCCCTGCTTTGTGGACGTAGCCATACATATGGTGAACCACGTTAAATATCTTTGCACTGTGTGATTGTTTACTGTTCTTTTCTTTTTTGCTATTCCATTGTTTTAACAATTGGTATCAGAGCTCGGGTAAGGAGCTGGTTGAGAAATTTGTGACGGATTTCGAAGAAATGGAAGAAGCAGACAAGTGGAGAATAGAAAAGTTTTCAGGGCAGAATTTTGGGCTTTGAAAGCTGCAAATTCGTGCCGTGCTAATTCAAAAAGACTTAGCTATCACGCTGAAAGGAAAAACAGCAAAACCAGAAAAGATGACAGATGACGAATGGGATGTGTTGGATCAAAAAGCAGCCTCTACAATCATCCTCTTGCTATCCAGCAACGTCTTATTTAATGTTGCAATAGAAACTTCGGTAAAGCAGATCTAGGATAAGCTTTGCGACATGTATGAAACGGCATCCGCAACCAATAGAGTCTTCTTGCTAAAGAAGTTGTTTAACCTGAAAATGAAAGAGGGAAAAATATTTTCAAATCACTTGAACGAATTCAACATTGCAATCAGCCAACTAGTTTCTGTAGAAATCAATTTTGATGGTGAAATGAGGGCTATGCTACTCCTGTGCTCGCTTCCCGATAGTTGGGATAATGTCATGATGACGATCAGCAATTCAGCATCTAGGAGAAGAGGATCTGAAAACAAGGAAAAGAAAGCATTGTTAAGATTTGACGATGTTGTTGCCACCCTCCTCAACAAAGACATGAGGAGAGGACAAAATAAAATATCTGGTAAAGCCTTGATTCTAGGCAATAGGGGAAGAACCCAAGATCGAGGAAAACAAAACAGGAGAAGATCTAAATCAGCGAAGAGATCAAAGTCAAGAGGACGGAAAGAAGGTTGCTAGTTTTGCAGGAAAGATGGACATGTCAAGAAGGATTGTTGGTGTTACAAGAAAGCTCAAAAACAACTGAAAGAAAATGAGATTAACACAACTCTTGAAGATGATGGAGGAGCTCTTGTCTTGGCAACAAGTGAAGCTGAAGCTGACTCATGGATTTTAGACTCCGGTGCCTCCTTTCACGCAGCTTCAAATCAGGATGCCTTCCAAACATATCAAGAAGGAAAATTTGGCAAGGTTTATCTTGAAGACAATGAGCCGTGCGAGATTGTCGGCAAAGGTGACATATTGCTACAACTAAAAAATGGAAGCAAGTGGCTACTGAATGATGTCAGACATGTTCCTAAACTTAAGAGGAACTTGATTTCAGCTGGACAACTTGATGCGCAAGGCTGCAGCATCACTTTCTCTTCCAACATTTGGAAAGTAACTAAAGGCGCTTTAGTTGTTGCAAAAGGCAGTAAATCAGGATCTCTTTATGTGATCGAATGCGCCGCTGAAGTGGGAGCGGTGATGGTCGTAGTTGACAGCGGGACAGAATTGTGGCATAGGAGACTTGGCCACATGAGCAAAAAAGGAATGGAAGTATTGCTCAAAAGAGGCCAACTTTCTGGTTTACAATCAGCAGATTTAGAACTTTGTGAGCATTGCATTTACGGGAAACAAGGGCAGGCCAGCTTCTCCAAAACTGGACACGACAAGAAAGCAAAACCCTTGGAACTCGTGCATTCGGATGTCTTCAGTCCCACAGAGGTAACCTCCATTGGAGGAGCAAACTACTTTGTAACTTTTTTAGATGATTGCACCCATAAGCTTTGGGTTTATATGCTCAACAGAAAATCAAAAGTGTTTGCAAAATTCAAAATTTTTAAGGCTGTTGCTGAAAATCAATTAGGAACAAAATTAAATGTCTTAAAACTGACAATGGGGGGAGTTTTGCTCTTTAGATTTTGATGCTTTTTGTGCAGACAACGGCATTCAGCACATCAAGATTGTGCCATTTACACTTCAGGAAAATGGTGCAACCGAAAGAATGAATCGCACGATTCTAGAGAGGGCACGTAGCATGCTCTCAAATGCTGGTTTGAGTAAAGAATTCTAGGCTAAGGCAGTTAACATGGTGATTTATTTGATCAACCGAAGTCCTTCCACCAAACTAGACTTTGATATTCTGGAAGAAGAATAGTTTGAAAAGAAGGTCTCCTACAATCACCTTCGAGTCTTTGGCTGCGAGGCGTTTGCTCACATTCCAAAAGAAAAGCGAACGAAATTGGATTTCAAATCCAAACGTTGCATCTTCGTCGGTTATGGGGAAGAGCAATACGGTTTCAGATTATGGGATCATGTTGCAAAGCAAATCATTCGCAGTCGTGATGTGGTATTCAACGAAAAAGTTTTCCCAGCCCTGCAAACACAAAACACACAAGAAAAGGAGTATATATCAGTTGATGATTTTGGGAGCAATACTCAGTCTTCATATCCAAGTGTGGCATCACATACAGATGGACATTCAAATCCAGGTAACCAAATTATTCTCCCACCTCTTAGTTTCGGTTCACATCCTAGAAATGTTGATATAATGTAGTGCTTTGGCTCCTCTCTGACGTCCATGAATTCCCAATCATCACATTCAGTGGGAGTAATACCTTTGAATATGCAAGTGTTTGGTACACATGAATCAAACACACCACCAGATCATACGCTGCCCTCTAACAATTCAATGCAGTTTTCGTTAGATGCTACACCATCTGTTACACAGACCACCTCTATTCCTTCGCAGCCTATATATATTCCATCGTTGTCGGTTGAGAGTTCAACACAGCCAATACCGACTTCTTCATTTGAAGTGTTTTCCCCTCCGTATCCAAATAGTCTCCCTCCATTAACTACCATGCAGCATCCTTGGCATCCTATGCAGCCAGTGAATTGAGACTTCGCAAGAACAAAATATATAGTTACCACACCGGTGGAGGATGGTGTTGGTCCACAAAGGTCAAAAGCATCACAAGATGCCTTGGAACTGCCTTCCGCTGTATCTAACACAGCCTCACATAAAGATTTGCAGCCTATGCAATTTCCCTTGCACCCAGCGCCGCCTCCATCCTTGGTAAACACGTCTTTTCTGCAAAGCCAAATTTCATTGACTCCTACGCAGCGTCCCTGGAATTCTATAGAGGATACAAACTATGTTTCAGTTTATAATGATGTAGGTATGAGATGGGCTAAGGGTGGTGAGTCAAACGCAGGCTCACAAGTTTTTCAGCCATCCCCTATGATGATTATGCAGCCTTCAAAAGGTGAATGTTTCAAAAAGGTTGTGTCACAGTCCACGCCAACAGCAAGGAATTCACAGGACATACAGAGGTAGAAGATTGAATCACAGCAAACACAAAAAGGTAATGCTAGGACTAATAATCAACAACAAAATGTTGAAATACAGGGCAGTGATGTTCAAAAATAGAGTATTGCATAGGGCATATTGCAGGGACAAATTCCTCCATTGAGGAGATCTACCAGGGAGAGGAAACCTCCTCCAAAATTTGATGATTATCAATTACTTGTTGCTGATCTATCAGAACTAAATACATTTCAAGAGGCTTGCAATGATAGAGACAGTGAGAAGTGGATGGCAGCTATGAAGGATGAAATGGACTCTCTAATGGCAAACCATACTTGGGATCTGATCCAGCTTCCACCTGATCGCAAACCTTTGAAGAATCGGTGGGTCTACAGAATCAAAGAGGAAGAAGGCGGCACAAAACGCTACAGGGCCAGACTTGTTGTGAAAGGATATGATCAACAAAAGGGAGTGGACTTCAATGAGATTTTCTCACCAGTCGTGAGGATGAACACAATTCAAGCCGTTTTGGCTTTGACAGCAGTTTATGACCTTGAGCTTGAGCAACTCGATGTCAAAACTGCATTTCTCCATGGTGACATAGAAGAGGAATTGTACATGCATCAGCCAGAAGGTTTTGTCAAGCAAGGGCATGAATATCTGTTTTGCAGATTAAGGAGGAGCTTGTATGGGCTGAAACAAGCCCCAAGGCAGTGGTACATCAAGTTTGATAACTTCATGATGGAAAATTAGTTTACATGTTCTGAATCTGATCCATGTTTATACTACAAGATTTTGCCAAGTGGTGAATTTGTTTTGTTGCTACTTTATGTTGATGACATGCTCATTACTGGCACCAACATGAGAGTCATTGCTGATTTGAAGCAACTCTTGGGAAACAAATTTGCAATGAAGGACCTCGGGGCAGCAAAGAAGATTCTTGGCATGACCATCATTCGGGACAGAAAGAAAAAAGAAATCAGATTGTCTCAGCAAAAATATGTTGAAAAAGTTTTGGACAGATTCAATATGAAAAGTGCTAAGCCAGTTAGCACTCCACTTGCTGATCATTTTCACTTGTCTTCAGCATTGTGCCCCAAGACACAAGAAGAACAAGATTACATGAAGAACATTCCATATTCTTCAGCCGTGGGAAGTCTTATGTATGCAATGATATGCACCCGTCCTGATATTTCCCAAGCAGTGGGAGTTGTGAGCCAGTTCATGAGTAATCCTGGAAAAACTCATTGGGAAGCTGTGAAGTGGATATTGAGGTATCTAAAAGGCACTTCAGATTATGCCTTATGTTTTGGTGGGAAAGTTGCACAGCTACAAGGCCTCGTTGACTCTGATATGGCGGGTGACTTGGATAAAAGAAGGTCTACATCCGGCTATGTTTTCACTTTTGCCAGGGCAGCTATCAGCTAGGTCTCAAGATTGCAACAAGTAGTTGCTCTTTCTACTACTGAGGCTGAGTACATTGCCCTCACTGAAGGAGCAAAAGAAATGGTTTGGTTGTAGTGTTTGTTTACTAAATTAGGTTCCAAACAGCAAGCTTTCACACTTTTTTGTGACAGTAACAGCGCTATTCATTTGGCCAAGAATACGGCATTTCACAACAGAACCAAACACATTGAGCTGAGTTATCATTTCATCCGTAGCATGATTGAAGAAGGCAAGTTGCAAGTTCAAAAGATCGACACCAAGATCAATCCGGCTAATGCATTGACCAAGGTTGTACCTCGAGAGAAGTTTGAATTTTGCCGCGCTTCTCTCGGCATTGTCAAACTTTGACAATAGGCTTAAAGTAGGGGAATAGCTCTGAATGTTTGCAGCAGTCGTTGGGTTTCAAGTGGGAGATTGTTGGATATGAAACCCAACGGTCACCTCGTCCTTTTGTGGTGACTCTTCATTGTTCAGCTCCTTCTCTTGGCTTCTATTGTAATCTATAAAAGCATATGTATATGTTGTTGTAAACACATTTGAGAACACACTAATATAAGAGTTTTCCCCTGCTTTGTGGACGTAGCCATACATATGGTGAACCGCATTAAATATCTTTGCACTGTGTGATTGTTTACTATTCTTTTCTTTTTCACTGTTCCATTGTTTTAACAGTCCCCCGGAGGAAAAAGGCTCGAACTAAGGGTTATGAGAACAGGAGTTGGAGGCCTTACAATAACTAGAAAGGTCCTAACCCCCATGGAAGAAACAAGAGCGGTAAGAGCAGGTCCAAACAATAGAAAGGAGGACGAAGATTACCAAGGGTTCTAGGAAATAATGAAAAAAGTTATTATAGACTTAAATAGAGTCTTCCGCAAGTTATTCACAGAAAAGCTCCGATGACATGAGTTCAATTATCTGAAGATATGTTCAAGAGGAGAGTAGAATCCTTGAGGAAGACTGCACTAATAGGTAAGGTCCTTTCTCCTCGCTTCTTGATTATTGATCTAAAGAGTGGGTAGTCAAGCATTGGTGTCATATGGAGGGTTTCTTTGCTTTTAAATGTTTTAACTAGGAAGAAAAGACTCCCCTTTTAAATGTTTTAATTAGGAAGAAAAGGACAAAATTTTACATAATAGCTTGTGGAAATTAGGGGAGACTTTGATCTTCTACCAACCTTGGAAAGCTAACTTTACCACAAGTAAAGAAAAAATTCCTTTTCTTCCTCTTTGGGTACAAATTCCAAACCTCCCCATCGAGTATAGGGATGTAGAGACACTGAGAAAAATAGGTAACACTTTGGGGGATTGTCAAGAAATTGAGACACATACAAACAACTCCTGGCTTTCAACAATCAGAATGTGCGTCCTAATGAAGATAGAGGAGGAACTTCTGAAAAAGATTCAGATTGAAATGTTTGAAGGGCTCTGGGTTCAAGACATCTTTTATGAAGGTGCGGACTTTATGGAGTAGACTACTCCTCGGGATCTTGTTCTAGAGGGAAGAAGAAAGGTCACATGGGAAAATATTGATCTAGAGAAATTGGAGGCACGACAGATGCTAGATTGTCTGAAGGAAAAAGAACAAAGGTTTTGCAATCTTGTGAACGAGGTAATCTTAGATGGAACCCACATGGTGAATGATCAAATCAACCTTCAGGTGGTTTTCTCCCCTCTGTCGGGGGATAAAGTTGTCATGTTCCCTCGTAATAATATTATGCTCCCTCGTAGTATGGATACTAAGATTGTGGTTACCCGAGACAAATCAAGGAGATTATGGTCTTTAAGACAGCAAATGTATTGTTACATGAACTAAATAAATTCAAGAGCCACGAAGCATTAACATAGTATGAAATGATGAAATCATTAATTAGAACTAATACATATTACCAGGAGCAACGTCTCTTGAGAAGGACAACCGCTGCTAGGGACGTGACTTTTCAAATAAATATATAATGATGGGAAAAAGGCACATCGAAGGGAATAGAAAGAGAATGAGAAAATAAGACACATAATATAGAAACTAACCAGAACACTAATAGGATCTCGTGGGAATATCAAATACTCATCAGCAGCAGATCTGACATATCTGCAGTCACCTACAAACCATCCATTGGAGTCAGCAATTAAGGAACATTGGAATTACATCTTAAGGCCAAAAAGGTATATCTATCTCTCAACTTCATAATGTTAGTATGCATGCTTTATAAACCATATGATGCATTTACATTTGAGTATGTTTTAGATGAACAATTATATAAGAAAGTAGTATTATAGTTGTTATCAGTTAAGGAATGAATTTTGAGAATAATATAGATTCCTTATGTGCATGGATATGAGAAAAGATGTAACTTGAAATGAATGTTGTAATTCAATGAATGTGATAGTTAAAATCTTTAAAACAATTAACTGTATGAAACTGTGAAAGATATGGAACCATGAGGCACATGAATAAACATGAAAACTATGAAAGAAGGCATATGGAAAGCCTCATTATGAAATCATGGCATCTTGTGATCCATGGTGGATCACAAGATGAGAAACATGGACAACCTTAGGACACAACTCATGATCCATTCAAGAGAGGTGTTCGAACCTCCTTATTAATCACCTTTTCGTCCATCATAGTAGGATGAATTAGGGATGTATATGGAACGTAGGTGAACCCCAAGTGGATGAAGAACACCGCGTGTTGTGTGAAGTCCCTTGGGCTAAGAGATGAAGAACACCGCATGTAGTGTGAAGCTCTTGGGCCTATGATAATTTATGAGCTCATAATAGTTGTGCCCGACATGAGGTGACTCTTGATGGAATGAAGAATGCCACGTGTTGCATGAAGTTCCATCAAGCCAAATGGTGAAGAACACCGCATGTAGTGTGAAGCCTTTGGGCCTCCGTAGGGATGAAATGTGCCCTAATACATCTGTACTTAGGTGGAAGACGAGGATGATTAATGAGAAGGAATCAAGAACCCAATCAAGGTGGAGCATGGGAAGTGTATGAATAAATGATAAGTTGGAAACATTATATAAGGACATGAATATACAATTTGAATATGAATGAATAGTGATTATATTGTTAATATGATGAAATGAAAAGAGAATGGAACTCTAATGTTCTCTTTTGTGAGTTGAATTGTGCAAGGTCAAAGGAAAAATTGGGACTCACCAGAAGGGGACATTACAAGTGGTATCGGAGCATTCGACCTGGCATCCTATGAGGAAATTTGATGCAAGCTTACCCAAGAAGGTACAACACATGTAACAATAACAACCAAATAGACGAGACACTAAGAGCATTCATAGTGGAACAAAACAAGACAAACTAAGCTCTCCATCAAGCATTACAAAATATGGACAACACTATCGAGAGTTTGAAGACCCAAGTAACTAATGGAAGGGAAGTGGGATCAAACCACAATGAAAATAGCCAATCCTCATCCACTCCAAGAGTGCCCATGCCATCCTTCCTCCCAAATGAAGAAGCTCCGAACGAGGAAGATGTTGATAACTGAGAGGGGGGGGGTGAATCAGTTATCCTAATTATTTCCTCTATTGAACTTTCTTATTAATTAATGCAGCATTGAATCAAACACAAAAACATTACCATGAAATAAGAAACACATGACACAGTATTTTTGACGTGGAAACCCTGTTAAGGGAGAAAACCACGGGGTGATTAACCCAAAAATTATTCTCTGTTAGAAGAATAGGAAATTACAAAATGGCACTTGCCAATTAGGGCTCACTGCCTGAGCACACTGCTCACAAGAGGCCCACTACCTACAAGAAGACACACTGTCTACAAAGTGATAAGAATCATAGTCTTAAACTTATTGGTAGCATCTGCATATGCTGGAGTTCAGTTCCGGTTAGGCTTAGTACACTGATCTGCTGCACTTCATCTTTCCTCTGTTCTTTACTCTGCTATCCTTTCACATACCGGATCTTTCTTGGTACTTCTGCTCTGTTCTGCACTTGTTCGCATATATCTTTTCACAGTCACACACTTCACAACTAAATCCATCCTCTATATATATCCGCACAAGTAATTTCATCACCTTTCTAGTCGGCATCCGGAACAGTCTAGTTTCTTACAAACTCTGTTCTGTCGGCTGAATCCTTGCTCACCAAGTAATGCGGATCAAGCATATACTTGTAAATATCATTAATCATGTCAGCCAAACATGATTCATGCCTTCACAACCTTTATCATCAACAGTAACAAATCCGGAAAGTAGTCTGATACTCTGTCAGTCAGTTCTTCCTCTGTTTTCACTGTCTCTCAGGAATCCGGTACTCAACTATTCATATCTTTTTACTTGTCCATCACCGGAGGCTAAATCCTTGGAATATACCACTCAAGGTAGTCCTCTTGACTTCCCCAAATCCGCACTGCACCAAGACACTTCCTCTGAGAGATCCGGACCAATCTGTCGGACCTTGCCACATGCTCTGTTCTTGTTCACCGGACCACAACAATCTTTATTCTGACTTCCGGTAGAGACACACCATGACTTGCGGATATGTGGGATGACCTTTGTTGCCATCAATGACAACAACCATGAATCCATAGTGTCTCTTGCCAACAGAAGAAAATACATCAACCGCCATGAGCGTGGATGATATAGCTACAGCTTATGCCAGCTTAGACCCTGAAGTGAGAAGGGTAGTTTCATTCAATGATTACTTTAATGCAAGGAGGAAAGATAGAGGACAAAGGGAAAGAAGGCCAATAAATAAAGATCTCAAGCAAAAGGCAAATAAAGTCAACCTCCCAAATTTTGATGGGACTAGCAAGATAACCCCTCATGCGTGGCTTCAAAAGCTAAATGACTATTTCCAACTCAACCCTATGATGAAGAAGGATGCTTTTCAATTTGCTATCCTACACCTAGAAGGGGCTGCTTATGAATGGTGGCACAATGGAAAACGAACTCAAGATCATGGATCCATCACATCTTATATGGAGTTTTCTAAGAGATTCCTCAAAAAGTTTGATAGAAGGCACCCGCAACAAGATTTCAAAGATTTGACCATGATAAGACAGCGAGGGACAGTGGATGATTAGGTGAGTGAATTTGAGAAAATAGCTCTCCGAGTTCCTGAGATGGGTGATGAAAAGCTCACCTTCCTTTTTATCCAAGGGTTAGATGAAAAGCTAAAAGGGTTAGTGGGAGCACTTAGGCCCTCAAATATGGATTATGCCATAGAGATAGCAACCCAATTAGAAACCACTAAGACCTTCCAACCATTCACTAAACCCTATTCTAAACCCTTTAATAGACCATTCCAAAAGGGAGGAAAATTCCAAAAGCCTTTCCCTACTACAAATGAGGAAAAAGATAAAAACCCTTGCCAAAGATGTGGTGAGCCATGGAAATCAGGGCATATATGTCAAAAAGATGAGTTGAGGGCAAAAGCGCTATGTTTCAAATGTAAGGAAAAATGGGGTCCCGGACATAGGTGTAGTCAAGTCCGAACTCTAGAGGCCTTAAGTGATAATGAGGAAGATGAAACACCCTCTAAAAGACAAAGATGTGATAATCAAGAAAAGGTAGCCCTTGCTTCCATCTCTAAGGTGTCTAAACATCATCCATTCCGACTCAAATGTAATCTAAAGGGTAATAAACTAATTGCCTTAGTTGATAGTGGGGCCACCCACAATTTCATAGATAAGGCTCTAGTTAAAAGACTAAAATTAGATGCTCAAGATTTTGAAGGGTTCACAGTTGCCCTAGCCGATGAAACCCTACGTGAATGCTCAAAAATATTACCCCAATTAGAGATGACCTTAGGAAAATTTCATGTTAAGGATGACTTCTATGTGGTAAACATAGGGAGTAATGATATCATTCTAGGGATGCCATGGTTACACTCATTAGGACAAGTCACCATAGACTTCCCCAAGTTAGAAATCCACTTTGAAGATCAAGGAAACAAAGTAGTCCTTCAAGGTTTATCCGATGGGTCTCCCCGAGTAGTCTCATGTAAACGTATGGCTAAGATATTTAGACATAACCAAGTGGATTGGGCAGCCCAATGCCTAGTTTTAGACAAGTCCACACCCCAAGGAAAAGCCTTTCATATAGATATACAATTGATTTTAAAGAAATACAAGAGAGTGTTCAATGACATACCTCCAGGCTTACCCCCCAAAAGAGGTTTTGAACACATCATTGAAATGGAAAAAGGGGCAAAACCTATCATAACCACCCCCTATAGGCACCCGCAAAAGTTTAAGGAGGAAATCGAAAATACTATCAACGAACTCCTAGAGATGGGTCATATTCAACCTAGCTCCAGCCCATTTGCTTCATCCGTGGTACTTGTAAAGAAGAAAGATGGCACCCTCCAGATGTGCATAGACTACCGAGCCCTAAACAAACAAACCATCAAGAATCACTATCCGATTCCAAGGGTGGATGAACTTATTGATGAACTACATGGGGCTAAATATTTCTCTAAGATTGACCTCCGATCAGGGTACCACCAAATAAGGATGAGGGAGGAGGATATACCCAAGATAGCTTTCCGATGTCATTATGGACATTTTGAATTTTTGGTTCTACCCTTCGGGCTAACCAACGCCCCGTCAACCTTCCAATCATGCATGAACCACACCTTCCGAATACAGCTCCGGAAGTTCCTCCTAATTTTCTTTGATGACATATTAATATATAGCAAGACATGGGAGGAGCACTTGAAACATATAGAAGAAGTGCTATCTATATTAGAGCAAGAGTCCCTTTATGCCAAAATGTCTAAATGTGAATTTGGGATGGAAGAAATTCTATACTTGGGGCATAAGATTAGTGCAGAAGGTGTCAAGGTGGATGAGGAAAAGATTAAGGCCATAAGGGAATGGCCTAGACCTAAAACTTTAACGCAACTTTGAGGATTTCTAGGGCTCTGCAGCTACTATAGAAGGTTTGTGAAGAATTTCTCCCGAATAGCAGCCCCTTTGTCGGACTTAACCAAAAAAGGGCTATTCCATTAGAGTGATGCCACAGAGAAGGCTTTTGAGGAGCTAAAGAATGTTATGAGTACCTGCCCAGTACTAGCCATAGCAGACTTCTCCCAGCCTTTTGAGTTAGAATGTGATGCTTTTGGTGTGGGAATTGGTGCCGTACTAATGCAAAACAAACATCCGATAGCATTTGAAAGCCGTAAATTGACAGCCACAGAGAGATTGTATTCGACCTATGACAAAGAGATGTTGGCCATTATGCATGCCCTGGCCAAATTTAGGTAGTATCTTGTGTGTGGGAAGTTCTCCGTCCGGACTGATCATAATAGCCTACAACACTTTCTCAAGCAGCGAGACTTAAATGACTGGTAACAAAAATGGGTAAGTAGGCTCCAAGCCTATAATTTTGATATCTCATATATGAAGGGGAAGAATAATGTGGTGGCAGATGCTTTATCCTGAAGACCACACATATGCTCCATGACCAGTGTCTCTTTGAATTGGAAATATCTTATCATAGCCGAGTATGCCAAAGATCCTGTTACAAAGGCCATTATGGAAGGACAGGCTAAAGAAGAAGGTTATGAGGTCAAGGAAGAACTTATCTTTTATAAGAATAGGATATACCTAACTACAAACTCTAAGGTAAAAGATCATGTGATTAAGGAGTTCCATGATAGCCCTCTTGCTGGACACTAGGGCTATTACAAGACTTATAAATAGGTCCGAGAGAGATTTGCATGGAAAGGCCAAAAAAGGGACATCCTCCGGTATGTTCAAGAATGTGATACTTGTTAGAGGAACAAAGTGGAACATTTTCATCCTACCAGACTCTTGCAACCACTAGCCATCCCAGATAAAAAGTGGAGTAGCATATCCATGGATTTTATTACCGGGTTTCCAAAGGTGCAAGGGCGAGATTGTATTTATGTAGTGGTGGACAGACTCACCAAATATGCGCATTTCATGGCCATATCCTTTGAATACAAGGCTCCACAGGTGGCTGAATTATTTTTCAAAGAGATATTCAGACTTCATGGACTACCCCAAAATATTGTTAGTGATCGAGACTGTAGGTTTATGAGCTTGTTCTGGCAGGAATTATTCAGACTAACTGGAACAGAACTCACCCCAAGCACAAGTTATCACCCACAAACTGATGGTCAAATGGAAAAAGTAAATCAGTGGCTTGAAGGATACTTAAGGAATTATGTCACCGGCCAGCAGAAAGCATGGATAAAGTGGTTATATATGGGAGAATATTGTTATAACACTACGCATCACATGTCTATAGGAATGAGTCCATTTGAGGCCTTATATGGGTATGAGGCAATGACATTTGGGAAGCTACTCACACCAGATAGTAAAGTACCCAAAGCCAAGGACTTCTTGCAATAGCATGAGGACCTAATGAGAGTCCTTAAAGATAATTTGCATCACGCTCAGAACCAACAAAAAATCTATGCAGATAGGAAGCGTGTGGAAAGATCTTTTGAGGTAGGAGACATGGTATTCCTCAGACTCCAGCCCTATAAACAGTCATCCATCAAGAATAGCGGGGCCAAAAAACTCAAACCAAGGTTTTATGGGCCTTATAAAGTCTTGAGAAGAATTGGAGAAGTGGCATATGAGTTGGATCTTCCCCTCACCAGTAAGATCCACAACGTGTTTCATGTATCACGGCTTAAGAAGGTACTTGGACAGAAAGTTACTCCGAGTGAAGAATTGCCCCCGCTCGATGATGAAGGCCAGTTGACCTTAGAACCCGAGAAAGTCTTGAGTACTAGGGAAAGAAGGTTGAGAAACCGAACCATTATAGAGTACCTTATCAAGTGAAAGAGTTTGCCTGATGATGATGCTACATGGGAAGGAGAAGAAATACTCCAACATCTAGATTTAAACATTGCTTGAGGACAAGCAATCTCAAGAGGGGAGGCTTGTCATGTTCCCTCGTAATAA
Source organism: Cunninghamia lanceolata (assembly GCA_027924645.1). Taxonomy (NCBI): domain Eukaryota; kingdom Viridiplantae; phylum Streptophyta; class Pinopsida; order Cupressales; family Cupressaceae; genus Cunninghamia; species Cunninghamia lanceolata. Next base: position 37,697,267 of record BSBN01000084.1, on the reverse strand, counting down.
TATTATGCTCCCTCGTAGTATGCATACTAAGATTGTGGTTACCCGAGACAGATCAAGGAGATTATGGTCTTTAAGATAGCAAATGTATTGTTACATGAACTAAATAAATTCAAGAGCCACGAAGCATTAACATAGTATGAAATGATGAAATCATTAATTAGAACTAATACATATTACCGGGAGCAACGTCTCTTGAGAAGGACAACCACTGCCAGGGACGTGACTTTTCAAATAAATATATAATGATGGGAAAAAGGCACATCGAAGGGAACAGAAAAAGAATGAGAAAATAAGACACATAATATAGAAACTAACCAGAACACTAATAGGATCTCGCGGGAATATCAAATACTCATCAGCAGCGGATCTGACATATCTGCAGTCACCTACAAACCATCCATTGGAGTCAGCAATTAAGGAACATTGGAATTACATCTTAAGGCCAAAAAGGTATATCTATCTCTCAACTTCATAATGTTAGTATGCATGCTTTATAAACCATATGATGCATTTACATTTCAGTATGTTTTAGATGAACAATTATATAAGAAAGTAGTATTATAGCTGTTATCAGTGAAGGAATGAATCCATTAAATAATATCATGAATTTTGGGAGTAAGTGATTTTGTATTAGCCTAATGATTACACATGAATTTAATGAATAATATAGATTCCTTATGTGCATGGATATGAGAAAAGATGTAACTTGAAATGAATGTTGTAATTCAACGAATGTGATAGTTAAAATCTTTAAAACAATTAACTGTATGAAACTGTGAAAGATATGGAACCATGAGGCACATGAATAAACATGAAAACTATGAAAGAAGGCATATGGAAAGCCTCATTATGAAATCATGGCATCTTGTGATCCATGGTGGATCACAAGATGAGAAACATGGACAACCTTAGGACACAACTCATGATCCATTCAAGAGAGGTGTTTGAACCTCCTTATTAATCACCTTTTCGTCCATCATAGTAGGATGAATTAGGGATGTATATGGAACGTAGGTGAACCCCAAGTGGATGAAGAACACCGCGTGTTGTGTGAAGTCCCTTGGGCCAAGAGATGAAGAACACCGCATGTAGTGTGAAGCTCTTGGGCCTATGATAATTTATGAGCTCATAATAGTTGTGCCCGACGTGAGGTGACTCTTGATGGAATGAAGAATGCCGCGTGTTGCATGAAGTTCCATCAAGCCAAATGGTGAAGAACACCACATGTAGTGGGTAAATGTAAGAAGTTGTGTCCACTTAAGGTGGAAGTTTCAGAGTTAGAAAAAAATCCGAAATCGGGTTAACCAAAACGGGATCCCGCTTTTTATGAAACGGGATCTTGTTTTGCTTCGGGTTCCCGAGCCAAAAGCGGGATCCCGTTTTCAAGAAACGGGATCCCGTTTTGAGTTCCATAAAAGGTTAATATTTTAACCTTTATGAAACAGGATCCCATTTTGAGATCCATAAAAGGTTAATATTTTAACCTTTTATGAAACGGGATCCCGTTATTTAAAATTTGAATTTTAAGCTCGGGTTTTGCTTTGTAACCCGGTTCGGGAAATACTTTGGGGACCCGAACCTGACCTCTGGACCAGGTTTGACCTGCAACTTGAAGGTCCTGTCAATGTCACAACAAAATAGTGACTTTGGGCATATATCTGAAGGTCTATTTTGCAGAATATTTTGACGAAATTAAAACCCATTATAGATGAGACAGTGTAGATTCCAAATATGTAATTTTTTTACAATTGGATTAATTTTTTTATTTTTTAATCAATTTTTGATGAAATAGGTCCATAAACTTGAATTATTAGGGTTTTTTAGTATTTTAATAACTTTTTATTAATATATTTTTTTAGAAAAAAAATTGTAGGAAAACGTACTTTAGACAATTCTTTTCAATTTAAAAAAAAAAAATTTCAAAAAATGTTAAGTTTAGGTCATCTTATGCGTGACGTACACGATGATTTTTTAAAAGACCAAAAATGGCCAATAAAAAATTAATTAAAAAAAAAAAATTCAATAAAAAATTACAAAAAAAAAAGGAAAACGTGCTTCAGTGAGTTACAAATATTTTCCCAAAAGGATATTGAAAAATATGATTATTTAGGTCAAAATATGGATGATGTACACGTAAATGGTATAGTAAAAAAAAAGTGACTTTTAAACAGTGGTTTTTAGAAACACCTATTCAAAATCACTTTCTATCATCTGGGTATTGAAAAAAATTACATATCTGGAAACTAGACTCTGAGTACTACATTTCATATTTAGTGAATTTTTCCAAGATTCCACCGTTAAGTGCTTCAAATTTTTAGGTCAAATGTGACAAATTATTAAAATCAGGGAAAACACTTCCACTTTTTGGCCAATAAGTGGACACAACTTCTTGCACACACCCTAGTGTGAATCCTTTAGGCCTCCGTAGGGATGAAATGTGCCCTAATACATCCGTACTTAGGTGGAAGACGAGGATGATTAATGAGAAGGAATCAAGAACCCAATCAAGGTGGAGCATGGGAAGTGTATGAATAAATGATAAGTTGGAAACATTATATAAGGACATGAATATACAATTTGAATATGAATGAATAGTGATTATATTGTTAATATGATGAAATGAAAAGAGAATGGAACTCTAATGTTCTCTTTTGTGAGTTGAATTGTGCAAGGTCAAAGGAAAAATTGGGACTCACCAGAAGGGGACATTACAAAAGTTATGAACAAGGAAGAGGTTAATAACAAGATTGAGGGAATAGAGTGTAGCCTATTAGGCACTGCAATGGAGGATAAGGATGAAGAAGACAAGGCCTTTGAGGAAGACGAAGGTGAAGCTCCTCAGGTAGACCTAGAATGACATACTAATAAGATGAAGGGTGCGGAAGCAAGAGAAGGTTTGATAGAAATAGATAATTTTGGGTTAGAGGCACTTTTGGAGGAGGCACTGGAAAAAGTCACAAATGATATTTGTGACAAGATTGCTAAGGAAGTTCTTTAGGAGGACAAGGTAGAGGATGAGTTTAAAACCTTGGGTACATTTCCCAAGCAGTCATGGAGTCGAAAGGGACCAGGAGTACTCCTACGTCGTCAAGGAGGAGCTCCAAACAGAGGAAATCAAAGACACAAAAAGAAATAGTAGTGGGTATACAAATCACCATTGACAAAGCCTTGAAGAAGAGGGGAGCCAAATTCTCTCCTCGGGAGCAATGAGAGTTCTAACGTGGAATGTTAGGGGTATCAACACCCCTAACAAAAGATGCCTCATCAAATCACGGATTGATGGAGTTGGAGCGGATATTGTTCGTTTGAAGGAAACAAAACTCTTGACAAACCAAGGTTTATCAGTATTTGGCAAGTGGAAGGATTGGGAGTCAACCTTGTAGCTGGCTTGTGGAGCCTCAAGAGGATTGGTGATCCTTTGGAAGAAGCATCTTCTGAAACTTGAGGTAATAGGGTGCAGAGAAAATTGGATCTTAGGTAATTTTTTAAAAGTTTTAGATTTTGAGGATTTATGGATCATGTGTGTGTATGGGCCTATGGGATCTTCTCAAAAATAATATCTCTGGAGTCATCAGGGTATGATACTCAGAATCATAAAAAATGAGATGGTGATTCTGGGAGGTGATTTTAAAGCGGTGTTAGATGATTCAAAAAAATTAGGAGGTATACCTATCCCCTCAAGAGTGTAGAGGGATTTCAAAGATTTTATTGACTCAAATAATCTCATAGATTGCAGACCCATGAATGCAAAATTTACATGGACCAATCGATGGAAGGACTTCCTGAGAATAGTGGAAAGATTAGATAGAATCCTTATTTCTTCTTAGTGCATGCAAGGCAATCTTAATTTCATAGCAGAAATTCTTCCCCTCTCCAGTTTAGATCATTTCCCAATAAGTTTAAAGATAGGAGAGTACATGAAGGTTCAGAGGTGCTACTTTATGTTTCAGGAGATGTGGTTAAGGGATTTAGATTTCATTCCATAGTTACAAGTTTGGTGGCAGTCAACTCCGTTTGTGAGAGGCTCAAGGATGTTTCAATTAGTCAACAAATTATAGTTTCTGAAAGGGAAGATCATTGAATGGAATAAAGTTCATTTTAAGAACATATTCTTAGAGAAGAATAGAGTTCAACGAGACCTCAATGTCACAGTCGAAGAAATAATTTAGTTTGGTATGGATATCGATAGATACAAGAAGGAGAAAGCTTTAAGGGGTGATCTAGAGGAAATCCTGATGAGGGAGGAAGTGTATTGGTGCCAGAAATCAAGGGAATCCTAGTTAAAAGAGGGTGACAGAAATACGACGTTCTTTCATCTCTCTTCCAAAATTTGATGTCATGCAAATTCCATTCATAGCATTAGGAAGACTAATGGGGTGGTGACTTGTAGCATGGATGAGATCAAGGGAGAAGCGATGGATTTCTTCAAATATCTATTATCTAAGGAAGCTACTTCACAGAAAGGTGGAATTTGCAATGTTAGTTTGCTTAAATTGGTGTCGAATGAGCAAAATGTAGATCTTATGAAGGAGTTTACACTAGAAGAGGTTAGAGCTGCAGTCTTTTCCATGTAAGGAGAGAAGGCTCCAAGTCCGGATGGTTGGTCTAACCTTTTCTTTCAAAAGTGTTGGGACATTGTAGGTAGGGATGTATTTTTAGCAGTTGAAGAATCAAGAAAATTCAAGAACGTACTTCAAGAGATCAAGCGTACAAATATTATATGCTCATTCCTAAAGTCAAAATGTCAGTCTCCTTTGAGGAATTTAGACCAATATCTTTGTGCAACTTCATATATAAACCTGTTTGGCCTCTATATTACTAGGAATCATATCATAGGAACATGAAGGATTCATACCTGGTAAAGAAACAACCAAAGGTGCAATCTTAACTCATGAGATCCTTCATTCAATAAAGTAAGGGAAAGATCCAAGTATGGTTTTAAAACTAGACATGGGCAAAGCATATGATAGGGTTAATTGGGAATTCTTGTTTAGTGTTTTGAATTCTTTAGGCTTCTCCAAACAGTGGATCAAATGGATATCAACGTGCGTTACAGGGATCAACTTCTCAGTTCTTGTTAACGACATGGAGACAAGTCCCTTTGTTTCATCCAAAGGTTTAAGGCAAGGAGATCCTATCTCACCGTACCTCTTTATCTTAATGGTAGAGGCGTTGACATGGGCTATTAGAGATGCAATCGAATTGAATCGATGGAAAAGTGTGAATTTGAAGAATTCAAATGAGGCTTTTACCCACGCTTTATTTGTAGATGACACTATCTTATTTGGTAGAGCTTCTAAGAGGGAATCACAATCCATCAAGAATGTCATTGATTCTTATTGTGAAGCCTCATGTCAAAGGATTAATGAGAGGAAATCAAAGATTTATCTCTTTTTTTCAGAAGAGGAAAGGCAGAAGGAGATATCCAAGATTTTTAATTTTAAAGTGGAGTCATTAGCTGGCAGGTATCTTAAGATCCCATTGTTCAATGGAAGACATAGGAAAGATTTTTGGAAAGGTGTTTTAGAAAATATGGTACACAAAATAGGTACCTGGAAAGGGAAATGGCTGACCTTAGCTGGAAGATTGACAGTGATCAAAGTTGTTTTAAAAGCGATTCCTACATATATGATTTCCACTTTACAGTTGCCCAGAGGCATAGCATCTGAGATGGAAAAAGTTTGTAGAAAGTTCTTATGGCAGGGTTCCACTGATATGAAAAAGATTCATTTAATTTCATGGGAGAAGGTATGCAAATCAAAATCTCAAGGAGGGGCAAACATAATCAATCAGGAATTCCAGAACCTAGCTTTAGGAGCAAAATTGGCATGGAGAATGTACAAGAAGTCCCATACAAAATGGGCCAAGCTAATGCAATCCAAATATCTAGATAATAAAGAGCTCGAGAGGATCTTCACAGTCAAAAATCCACTACAAGGATTGTGAATGTGGAACTTCATCTTAAGGAGCAAAGAACTCATCTTACCAAAGCTTTCTTGGATTATCCATAATGGATCAAAAGAAAATTTGTAAGATGATTCATGGAATGGGTGGCCTAAATTGTCATCTAGAGGGGACTTAAAAGAATCCAAAGCATATCTTAAGATACATTGGGGAGCGAAGGATCAAAACTATTGGTTTTTTTTATGATTAAGTGCTACCAGTGGGGGTAGCCCCTTTATACTATATAGAAGTAAAAATAAAATAGATCACAACATAGAGGGGCTGGGTTTTTCCAATGTTACTCTTTCTACAAGGCCAGACCATCTATCTCCAGCTAAATAAAAAATTAAAGGTGTTGTCTAGGCCACTCCAAAATTACCTAACAAATCTGTAGCTCTATTTGTTTCTCTATAGGCATGGTTAATGGTGAAATATTGAATGGACTCCAGGGATTCCTAGATAACTATGAGTGCCGGTTGTAATTCCCAATAGGAAATGTAATTTTTCTTGATGGCTTCGATGCAGATCTGTGAGTCCCCCTCAATGTCAACATGGTTGAGGCAGCCCTGCTGCATGCAAATAGTCGGGCCAGCATTTAGTGCCTCAAACTCTACCTTGTTATTCATTGCCCAAGGAATGCTATTTGATAGTGCCCAAATCAATTGACCTTTCTCATCCTGCAGTATACTCCTAGTGCTCGCTGCTCTAGGGTTGCCTTTCGAGGCACCATCAAAATTCAAATTCAAGTGTCCTTTTGGAGGGCTAGTCCATTTGATGTGTTTCCTCTTTTTGTTTTTAGACTCTGCCGAGGTGTAACCTATAGGAATTTGTACCATTGGTAGGTTCTTCATTAGAGTGTTGTCCCAGCTTGAAAAAGGAAGAGTCATTCTTTTCTTGGCTGCCACCATCATACATTCATAGATGCCTCTCTTAATTCCTTCGAATAATCTTTCCCTGGTGAGAGCTGTGTCTTGAAAAATCTAGTGGTTCCATTCCTTCCACAAGTGACATAGCATCACGGACAGACCAATAGCCCAGAAATAGTCCCACAAGGAAGCACACTTTGGGGGAGACCAAGAATCCAACTAGTTCCTTAGCTCCTATGATCTTGGGCTATGCCAACCAGCCATGTTTTGAAGCCAATCCCAGCACTTGCTTGTGAAGGGGTAGTGTAGCAAAAGATGATTCGATGTCTCTAATTCCTCTTTGCAAAGAACACACCTTGATGGTCCTTAAACTCCAATCTTCCATAGCTTGTCCTATGTAAGGCACCTTCCATGGATTGTTGTTCAAGCAAAGGTGCCTACCTTGGGCAGAACATCCTTTCCCCAACATAATTTACTTGGCCACTCTCCTATCCTATGATGGCATTGAGCCAAATAGCCCATTTTAACTGAATATCTCCTTGAGCTAGTAGCACACCAAACTACTTTGTCACTTGCTCTATTTAAGTGGTGGGTGGGGTTCCCCATGATTTCCAATAGCATCAATTTTGCTTCAATGCTCAATTGAAGTCTGTTGAGCCTACTACTAAATAGCTCCAAATTTCCATTGAATATTAAGTAGTTTGCCACTTTCTCACTAAATTCCTCTTTTAACATCATGGCCTAGGAGGAGAGGGATGAAACTTCAATGAGGGGTTTCATGCCTCCCTAGGAGAAGAAATCCACCTGCTTGCCATCATTAATTTGCCAAGTAAGGTGATTGGTGATGATTTTCCTACAATCCATCATGAACCTCTAGATGTAAGAGCCCAGAGGAAGGTTGGCCACTATGAAGATTCTTTTAGGGTCCAAAGAATCCAAATATTTTTTTTGCAAAATTTTGCACCATAGTTTGTTTGGAGAGGTGTATATTTTCCACACAATTTTAGCCCCTAGGGCTTGGTTCTGAAGTTTGATATCCCAGATGCCTGCACCTCCATTCTCCTTGGGTTCTCTTACTCTATCCCAATGGATCAATGGGATGCATCTCAGATCATTAGAACCTACCCACATGAACTTTTTTAGGATGCTATTGAAGGAGTATACCGCTTTGGATGTGAGCTTGTTGAAGGCCATCCTATGGATCGGAATGGCCATTAAAATTGCCTTTATCATGGTGATTCTACTCACGAATGTGAGCCATTTCCATGTCCAGCCTGAGGCTCAATTCTGGCATCTCTCGATCACTTCATTCCAAAGGCTCAATCTCGTGATACCTTGGAAGATTGGGAATCCCAGATATTTGCGTGGTGTAGAGTTCGTGTTCATCTCTAGAATCGCTTCTATCCTTCGCTGAAGGGATTTTTTGGTGAAGAAAAAGAAAATCCTGGATTTAGCTTGATTTATTATTTGTCTAGATAGCTCCACATACTTCCCCAAAATCCTTTTAATGACAAGTGCTTCCCTTTCGCAGGCTTCCTCGTATATGATGGTATCATCTACGAATTGGAGATGTGTTAGTGGATCAACATTATTAGCTACTAAGACTCCTTTCCAATTACCTTCCATTCTTTGAACCTCAATCATTCTGCTAAGTGCTTTTACCATGATGACAAAGAGGAATGGTGATAAGGGATTGCCTTGGCATAGGCCATTCGAGCTCTCGAAGAAACTGTAGGAAGAACCATTTACAATCACAGAGAAGCAAGTTGTGGAGATACACTGATATATCATCTTCAACCAGTCATCGTAGAAGCCAAATTTTTCTAGTATTTTCATTAAGAAGTGCCACTTTACTCTATCATAGGCTTTGCTTATATCAAGCTTGATCATCATACTCGGTTGTCTACCGCAATTGATGGAATGAAGGGCTTCATTTGCCATGATGATACTATCGATAATTTCTCTCCCTAGAGTAAAACTACCTTGAGTTTGTGATGTAATCATTTCCAGAATTGATTTTAATCGAGACACCATAGCCTTCGATATGATCTTGTATACCGTATTGCACAATGATATCGGCCTAAAATCATCAAATGTTTTGGAGTCCTCTTTTTTGGGGATGAGAACTAAAGTAGTGTTGTTCATGTCTTTGATGAATATGTTCTTCTTCCTTATATCTTCTATTATCTCCTTTATCTCCTTTCCAAGGAAGTGCCAGCATTTCTGGTAAAATAGCGCTGGGAACCCATTTGGACCTGGCGCTTTGTCGGGATTCATCTCAAAGACTGCAGATTTCAATTCTTCCTCACAAAAAGATTTCATTAGATCATGATTTTGCTCTTGAATGATTATTCTCAGGGTACAATCTGAGACCTCGCTTAGGTCCAATGTGTTGGCTACTTCCTTCAGGTTGAGGAGACTTTGAAAGAATTAAACTGCTATAATTTGTATGCTCTTTGGTTCTGTGTGTACTCCTCCTTCTTGATCTTGGATGGCTATGATCTTGTTGTGCAACTTCCTTACCTTGGAAGAATTATGGAAGAAACATGTGTTTAAATCACTCTCCTCAAGTCATATTTCCTATGATTTGGCTCTCCAATATTCCTCTTCTCTAGCTAGAATTTTAGAGTGTTGAGCTAGGAGAGATTTCTCTATCTTGAAATCAGCTAATCCCATTCCTCTTTCAATAACCACTTCATTCAACTCTTTAATTTCCTTTTCTATTCTTGACTTATCTTCAAAAATGTTCCCGAATGAAGATTTGCTCCATGTGATCAAATTGGATTTTATGTTGTAATCGAAAAAATTGGACAAAAATGAAATATAAAACATAACATGCAATACCTTTTTACCCAAACCCTTTGAATACCTCAGATTGATGTGTTGGTGCTCATTTTGGCTTGGGGGTTAACCTTGCATGTGGAGGGTTTCTTCTTTTAAACCCTAGGCTTTCCTCTCCATTGGCGTAAGTTTGTGAGCGTTTTTGCGATCACGTTGATAGCACGGTGTGTTCTTTTTACATCGCTGAGACTTCGTGCTATCGGCAAAGGAGTTTATGTTTCTGCCAACGGTGTTGGTCATGCTGATGGGGATGTCTCAAGTGTTCATCAGCTGGACTTATATTATCGGCCAGTGTGTTTTGTGGTTCGCCGATAGAAGGAAGTCACCCCGATGGGGAATGCCATCGGAATGACTTTGTGTTCGGTATGGCCGACGGTGGAATTGACGTTCGGCACATCGGCGAGACTATTGAGATCGGGCTAGCAGTTGGAGGGTCCGCCGATGGGGTAGTGTTTGGACAATGAAGATTCATCGGCGTGTGTTTGGCCGACGGAAGGATGAGGCCATAGTTCATCGGCATGAACGCAGGTGTTGGCATAGGTTCGAGATGTTTTCCCGATAGTTCTGGTCTGGCCGATGATGGGAAATGTGAAGTAGGCATCGGTGAGACTAGTAAGGTCGGCAAGAAAATTATGGAGTAGGTCGATGGTTTGTGTCACAACGATGGGTATTTGGCGAAGGGTTGTGTGTCGAGCGTGGCTAAATGCTCGACACCTATTATGTTTGCAGCCCTGTTTATAAACTAATGAAGTGATCTCCTCACCATGCATGTGGGATTATTCCCCTGTGTAGTTTGAACCTGTGAAGAAGCGTTTTGGCGGGAATTTCCTTCTTGAGTGATGCGACTGTTTTCTCGATGGCTGCAGGTGGTTGAGCCATCAATGGCGACTGTGTTGAGGCATGGACAACTTGTTAAACAGTCATGTACCTGATTTTTAGCATGAGGACTTCCAGATGGTGGCGCATGGCTCGAGACCCCTCTTTGTTTGCTGCATTAATATCTTTTGAGCACCATTCCTTCTGAGGACTGTATCTGGCAGAATTTTTGTCAAAGCCATGTAATTAATTGCTTATGGTACACTACCTGGCTGTTATAAGCAGGAAGTGTTACCACTTTTTGGTTGTTGAAAGTTAAACATTTTTGGCTCTGTGATACAATACAGTTGGTTTTGGCTGCTCTGTCCATAAAAAAAACTTGTGAGTTTATGTATCTCCTGTTGTATGCTTTGCGTGAATCCACTGATTTCATGGTTAATTCTATATGAGAAATGCTATGTTAGCATGTGTTTTGTTAATTCTGTCTCCATTATTGCATGTATCTTTCTTCTGAGTCTGAATATTCAAGGAATGTTTAAAACTCTAGAACATAGAATTCCTGTGTTGAATGTCTGATCTCTTAACTTCTGCTCAAGGGTAGCTTAAACTGTTTTCAGATTGAACATTGGGAAGGGTATATTGCAGTAGGGATGCCATAAGTATAGATAGCTTAACACTTTGTATTGGGAGATATCTGTAAGGCAGGTATCATATGTGTCCCCCTGAAATCTAGCTTTAGTTGTTCATGCATATCACCCACAGGTGTATGTCTACTGACTCCAGGCCCTGGATAGGCACCAATCTTGCTTTGTGTTTGTATTACAACCATGTCCAACTTTGCATCCAAACTATAAATCAAAATCAAACTCTAAAACAACCATCAGGACATTAGAATTAGCTTTAAGATCCAAGTCCTCTGTCTACAACTGAAAATAGGCCCAAAGCCAGCCCCTTTGCTCTTATCTTGCAGTTTTGGTCTACTTACAGGAGGACTTATCTGCTTTCTGTCAGCATCCCAGCCTTTGTATGCATATCCCCATGGATGTTGAGTAGGGAATACCCCCCTAGGTTTTGCAGAGCCTGAAGAAGAAGAGGAGATAAAATAGAGTCTATCTCCTATACTGTTGGCCCCTGGCCTAGAGATCCTGTTGATCATTGATGGCTACCTTGTAGGGAAATCTGGGAATAAGCATCCAGTCTGAGAAAAAACCAACATGATGCATGTATGATTGATCACTTGAATGATTGGATGTTGATTGCTCACAGTCACATCATAATGTTGATAGGAGATAACTAGATGGAAGATAATAGATGAGGATGGATGAGAAGATTGAAGAAGAATGATGCAAAGGTTCTAATGATAATTTGACAACATAAGGATATCAAACTCAATGCATACCAAATGGCTTGGTTGTGAGCTATATTATAGGCAAAGGTGAGAGGATGATCAACGATGGAGGATAAAAGGAAAGATCAATGGCTAAGAATGATCGAGAGGAGAGGATGAATGTGTATGCACCATGTGTCCCTAAAAAAGGTTATTTTTGAAAAAGGCTTAGTGGGGTTTGAAGAGGATAAGATTCTTCTCTTCAAAATAGCATGCTTTTTAACTATTTTAAGAGTTGGATGAGTAATGGATTGATTTTTGAATTCTTTTTGACTTTTTCCCACACATTTGAGTTTTCCCTATTTTTAGGGGTGAAAAAGCATGATCGCACATTAATAGGAGAAAGTGGAGGAGTGGGATAAGAGTGGAGGGAATAAATGAATTAAATAAATAAAATTTATTTAATTCATGTGCAAGTGGGAAATAAAAATAAAATAATTTTATTTTATTTATTTATTGATGGAGAGAAAGTGGGAATGATTAAATAATTAAAATTATTTAATCATAGATGAAAAATAGAAGAATAAAGATATTTAATTAATAGAGGAAAAATGAAATGATTGAATAATTTAAAAATTATTTAACTATAGACACAAAGAATAAGAATAATGAAGATTAATTAAATAAATAAAATTTATTTAATTAATTGAGAGGAAAACGATTTAATTAAATATGAGTATGTCAGAGAGAAATGATGTATGCGATGCAATGAGTTTAATAATGAAATGGGTCAATTTTGGGTGTCTACATTTTGCCTCTCTTTGAGATGATTTTCAAGATGATGAAATTTGTGTCGAGTAACATCATTTAAAATAAGTTAAGGTATAGGTGGAGGAAAAGGGGTGGATGATAGAAAGATAGGATGATGATGCGTCCTCAAGAGGATAGGCGGGTTGGAAAAACATGGGTATGCTCTTGAAATGAGATGAAATGATAAAGGAGGTATAAGATGAATGATGCAAGATAGGAAGTGGAGGAAAGAGATGAAGGATACATTATGCTGTAATGAAAGTGAGCAATCATATGTAAATGATTTAGCACTAGATGTTATGCACCAGGGTATGAGGACCAAGGTGATGATGTGTCTCGTGCCCCAGCATAATACAACCTTGTCTAGATACAAGATATGAATATTAGCTGGGAGTGATTCAGATGTGATACAAATGCAAGATAAAAAGATAACACACACAAGCAAGCAAGCAAGCATGTGCACAAATGATTCAAAAACAAACAAGGTATTTCCCCTTTCAAGTTGTAAACCAATGATTGATTGCTGATTGATTGATGATGATAGATAGATAGTGTTGTCATTGTGGGAACGATATATCCCTAGATCAACACAAGGATGTGGGAATGATATATCCCATTGATGATGATGATGATTGATTGATTGATTAATGTTTGGTTTATGACAAGATTAGGATCAAGACCGTTGATGTGATTGGATAATTTGACAAGCTTGATTAACTTGATTGGTATGGTTTTAAAGGTTGATTTGTATTTGAGTTTATTGTTGATGAGATTGATTGGAAGAAGTGATGGATTGATTATTTGAAGAAGTGATTGATTGGAAGAATTGATTTTGAAAGAATTGGATTGATAAAGGAAGAAGTGATTTGATGGATTGATGAATTGATGAAGATAGATGATAGAAGAAATGAGAGATGGATGAAGATGATGATTGGTGAAGATTAGAAGAATGATGAAAGAGGGAAGTGGTCTATCGCCCATGCCTAAATCTGAGTACTTCCTTCATATCCCAGATTGCCTACATACAATGTATCCATGAGATCAAGGCACTTAACGATAGAGATGAGATGTAGTTCTAATTGTGTTTTATTGGTGGTGATGATGAAGGGGGATGAATTGATTGATTGGGTTATGGATTGATGGGGATTGATTAGATGATGTTATTGATGGGATTTGATTTGATTTCGATGATGTGATGGATTTGATTTGATTTGATGATGGATTGATTTGAGTTTGATGATTGGAGTGATTTGATTAATTGAAATGATTTGACATTGATGTGATAGATTGATTTTGATGATAGAATTTAACGATTGGATTTGATGATTGGATTTAATAATTCGATTTGGTGATTGAATGATTTGATTGATTTTGATGAATGACTTTGATGAATTTTTGGATTTTTGTTGGATTTTATGATTTTTTTGTATTTTTTTTAGGACTTTTTATTTTTTTGGTATTTTTTTAGGACTTTTTGTGATTTTTTTGTATTTTTTCAGGACTTTATATAATTTTTTGTCTTTTTGGGAATATTTTTATTTTTTAGGGTTTTTGGAAATATTTTGATTTTTTGGGTTTTTGAAAATATTTTGATTTTTTGGGTTTTGTTATGTTTTGATTTTTTTGGATTTTTGGAAATATTTTGATTTTTTGGGTTTTGTTATGTCTTGATTTTTTGGGTTTTGTTGGGAATGTTTAGGTATAACAATTGGATGACAATTTAGGTAGCTATTGTGCTAGGTACCAATGACAAGGGGGAAACCAAGTCTAGGTGCAAGGAGGTAGGTAGGATGGATGGATAAAAGGATGGGTGATAGTAGATGGGATGGAAGACTCGTGATAAATGGATGTGTAAGAGGATAGGCTATAGTGTATGGGATGGAATACTCATGATATATGGATGTGTAAGAGGATAGGCTGTAGTGTATAGGATGGAAGACTAGTGATATATGGATGGATAAGGGGATAGATGACAATGGATGTATGTATCATAAGGGAGCTAGGATGTGATCTTCAAAGACTATGTTGCTTGGAATAACATGCCCCATTCTAGGTAAATTGCTTAGGATTTTACATGACAAAGCTTATGATGATAGGATGGGTTGGATTTGTTGGAAAGGATGAGGTATATCAAGAGATATCTAAGGCATGTTTCAACATTTTTTCCCCGAATTTTATCAAGATCAAAAGAGGAAGGGATGAATGGACTCAATATGATAGGTATGTGTATGTGGATACAATGGATAAGGGTGGTAAGATGGAAATGGTATGATAGGATATGATAAGATGGGAAATGATATGTAGGATGAAACAATGTGCCTCCAATTGTAGGTGACATAGAAGATCAATTTACACATGACACCTATTTGCCATGTTTTTATCATGGTACTTATCTAGGGTGCCTGTTTACCAAGTTTTCACTGTTAGATGAAGGGATTTCTCTTTACTATTTTGATTTTTTTTTTCTTTTCTCTCTCTTTTTTTTTTAATTTTTAGATGGGATGGGTGAATATGGACATGAGGGACTCAAATGTCTAGTGCCAATGAAAGTGATAGTCCCACTAGAGAAAGATGCCGTCACATGGACCATGTCATTATGGTCATCAGTGTTGGTAAGGGATTGCGTGAAAGTGAGATGGAGATGAATTAGGTAGATAGTGAATTGTGGTAGGAATAATAGTTGATTATGATACGGATTATGTAGGGAAGATGAATGGGAGGCTTAGCCAAAAGCATGGACCATAGGAATAGGATGCGGGAGATATGTAGGGTAGTGGAAGGATGTATGTGGAATTGTTGCGTGATGAAATGGAATCATGACCAATGGTTGCACACACTATGATAAATATTGAAGCTTGTGATGTGGAGGGGGTGTGGGAAGAAATGGAGATGTTTTCTTAGGAGATGGTTAATGAAGTGCTTTAGGTACCCACATAGACTTAGTATTTTTATGATTTTTTCTTTTCATGTGGGATGGAGGAATTTGATATTTTTGAATGGAATAAATTGAAGAGGAGAAAGTGGATGGTTGGGATTTTTTAGAGGTGGATGCCTCATTTAGCTTGCTTTCTTTTTGCTTAGGGACCCATACCATTTTGCTCTTATGCTTTGCTTGTGAAGGTATGGGCTTGGGTTGCTTTTTGGATGGATTTTTCTTTGATTATTTGCTTTTGTACCCTAAGACATTAAGATTTATAGGATTTTTAGCTTTATGAGTGTAGGCATCCAAATTTTTATTTTTGAATCCCATAGGGTGAATGGAATGAGTGGAATCTTTATGTTTAAATGATGTGTACTTTTGTTGGTCACGATTAGGAGTTTTAGAGGATTTATGGATGGGTGGATAAGGTGTTGGAAGTAGTGGAGGTAGATTCGATGGAGGGATGTGAGGAGTTAGAAGTAGCGGAGGCAAAGTGGATGGTGGAAGGTGTACAGTCACACGCTTTTGACATTCATAAGAGGATGAAGGTGGAATGGCAACATATGTTTTTGGAGTATGATGGGATTGGTGATGGAAACTGGACTTAGAATGGATGGAGGAAGTACCGACATTTCTAGGTTGTCCTCCTTGGGGTGTGTATCCAAGTCCATATGAGTGTGGAGGGATCTTGACATGGATTGGCTCCAAAATACCTTGTTCAAGAAGGCCTAGGCCTTTATCTTGATAGTTCATGTTTTGAAGCATGTGATCGACAATGGGACTAGGTGTAGGTGGAACACTAGACACGAGCTCCTTATTGGATGAAGAAGATGAAGTGGAAGACAAAGGTTGTTGTGTTCCTAGGGAGGAACATTCATGAATGAGGATGGAAAAACTAATAGGATGTGATGTCTTTGAAATAGGATCGATGGTGGATGTGGAAGGAGGATCATTAAGATCTTTCTTATATTAATTGTGATCCAAGGTATTTGTTTGATCTTCTATGCTTATGTGTTCTTGGGAGGCATGTGTCTCATCAAGGGAAATAGATGTTTGCTCATTATGTATAGGGCTAGGTGGAGGATGGATAGGAGCAATTTGGATATCTTACTCATGGATACTTATAGGATCATGGATAAGATCAAGGTGCTCATGGATAGCTTCTTCATGGATGTCATCTTGATCATAGAAAAGATAGATTTTATGAATGGGTTGCATGGAAAGGATTTGATCTTGATTAGGACAAGGGCTAGACATTTCCACATGCTTAGGATCATACTCTTGATATAACTCTTGTGGTTTTATGGAAGTGAAAGTGGGAGCCTCTTGGATAAGTTTGATAGGTTCTTGGTATTCATCCATAAGAGAGTATGATGGACTTTGATTTGGGCTCATGATAGGAGGCTCTTCAATTGGCTCAATGGCCTATAGGTCACATGATAGGATTGATGGATTTTGACTAGGACTTATGGGAGAAGTCTGTTCAATAAGCTTAATGGTTTGTGGACCACATGGTGGCATTGGAGAAATAAGCATGTCATTTGAAGGCTTGTTGTTAGGTTCTAAGATAGGTTTTTGACATGGAGATAAGTTGTTCCTAGATAGTAGCCAATGGATCACATCCTTTGCAAGAGAATGGGTAGATGGACAATATAGGGGATGGACAATAATGGTAGATACGGTGGTAGGCTTTGGATTAGGATTTGGTGGATAGTTTGGATTGGGATTAGATGGATTGGACATAATAGGGTTTGGATTGGGACTAGGATTGGATGGAGGAATGTTAGCATCGGATGAATTAGGACTTGGATTAGAATTGGATAGAAGAACAATGTGGTTGGAAGATGTAGGCTTTGGGCTAGGATTGGGATCACATGAAGGTGTTAGGAGAGGGCTAATAGACTCATGGATTGGCATTGGAATAGATGGTGATGGAGGATGCTCATAGGGTGTATGACCTATATTGGTATCTCCCTCGTCAAAGGATATCAAAGCTTGCTTGAAAGATTGACTTAAGGACACTTGACTTATGTACAAGGGGCCACTTGGAGTAGGATTAGGTGACACATAGGTATCTCCCTTGTCAAAAGATATTAGATCTTCTTCCAAAAGTGGACTTAAGGATGTTTGATTTATGTACAAAGGGCTATTTAGACTTGCATGTACCTGTTGCGAGAACACCTTTTGGCCTTGGAAATGGGTTTGATGGTGTGGTGGCATGTTGGAAGAAGGAATTGGATAAGTTGATATGGTATTGACATTATAGGTAGATGGGTTAGGTTGGCATGATGATGAAGGTGACACATAGGATTGAGATAAAATGGGTTGGAGGTTTGGATGGTGTTGTGATGTGATTGGTTGTTTTATTATTTGTTGTTGAACATCTTGATGTTGGAATTGTTGGATAGGTTGATGTTGTTGTGGTTGAAGGTGTTGATGTTGTGTTGGATGAGGGATCACATAAGATAATGGTTGGTGATAGGTGGATTGATATGGATAAGGGTTGAAATTAGAAGAGGTGTGATAGGTTGATGAAGGGTTGATGTGACATGTGGATGGATGAGGTTGACATGATGGGATTGGTGACACATAGGATTGATGTGGCATTGGTTGATGATGTGTCTGTTGGATTTGACAGGTGGCCAAGATGTGTTGGATTTATGCTATGAGGTGTTGCTTATGTGGGGATTGGTTTATTTGCAATTTTTGGATTATCTCTTGGATGTCTTGGAGGGTTTGTTGATCTAGAAATGATTGGCTTGTTTGAGTTTGTTGAAGTGAATGAGTTTTTGTGCTAGGTCTTCTAATGTTGGCATGGTGTCACTTTTAACAAATGTTTGATTAGGATGTGATTGCTTAAATGATAAGGAAAGATTGATAGTTTGACTTGGGGAATATCAAACACAATGTAAATGCATAAACACACATGCTAAGCACAATGTTCAAATTTCCTTTCAAGATTTTATGTTATGATTAAGCAAACACTTGCAAACACAACAACAAGCCCTAATGATTAATCAGATAGGATATGGCCAATAGGTCTTAAGCTAGGCTACACAAGGGTTAACTAAGGGTGTCCCTGATATACACAAGGTATGAGGGGCCCAAATCTATGAACACTAGCCCGTTGAAGGGATGTGGTATAAGCGTAAGCGAATACCACTTCACCTTGTGTCTGGAATCACTCGGGGCCACAAGGCTATCCCAATGACTATGTAGCTAGATTGAGGTACAACTTTCACTTTCCCCCCTTTGATATACCCTTCTAGAACATGTGGTTGAAGTCATCCCTAGGGGTGATAAAATCCACTAGCAAGCCTCCTAGATAGGGTTTGACAAATCGTAGTTGTTAATTAACCCTTAGAAATGAAATGTGTGATAAGAAGACAATGCAGACACTTGTTCATTTTAAGATCCCAAATCCAAATATATAGGAAGACAGTTGTTCATTTTAGCCTGATTTCAATAATGTGATAGCAAACAAGATTGATTTTTAAGCCCCAAATTGAAATGTGAAGGCAAGCAATGTTTAGAGATGAGAGATGGATTGATTGCACTTGATTGATTTCCATCCTTAAATCTATTATGTATGTTAATGCCACTACTACCCCAGCTCCTTAGATGCCCCTAAAAGTCACCGAGACAAGAAAACCAAACTTGCAAGCAAAAGGCAGATTAGGTCAAAATATATGATCTATTAAAAATTTTATATGGATGATCTGATATAGCAAGATAGACTACATAAACAGAAAGTCCACAAAATTCCATGCACTTTTTAAAAAAAAATTCACTGAAATTGGATATGTTTTGCTCAAGTTATGTGCATTTGAAGTTTGAAAGGAAGCTTATGTTTGACTGAGAAATTACCTATTGAAATGGTAGAATTACCTAATAAAAACTTTACAGCTGCAAATTTTGCCAAATTACCTTTCCAACGAGTGCTTGTTTGCACGATTACAAGTTCGTATGACCAAGTTATAGCCAAAAGAAAAAAAATACCTCCTTTGGCATGTTTGAAGAAGATAGGTTGACTAAAGTTGACTTTGTTTGATTGTCAACTGGTTTGCAAAGTCTTTTCGATGGAACATGTTTGCTTGGAAGATAGTTTTAGTATTTGTGGTTGTATTTTTATATTGATAGTTCAAAATAGGCCTCACCCCCCTAAAGCTTAAGACTATAATGCTAACTATGACATTAAGTCTTAAATGCTAAGTTAAAAGCTAAAATGCATCCTAAGTGTTGTCACTTTTTAGACTTCGACCAAGCTTTGATTTTAATGATCGACTATGGGTGGCGACGGAAGTGTGAACTATGGTCAGTCAGCCAGCTATTTCATTGGGAATTCTGATTTGTGCAATCTAGAATGCCTGAAATCATCAGCTCAATCCTTTAGCGGTCTCCCAAATTGATCCATTTTTTTTTATTATCACAGGATCGTTTGCTTTTGGAGCTATTATTCTCATAGCCATGGTGTACTTGTATGTTCACAGGGGAAAAGAGAGTACTTTGTACACTGAGAGAGATTTGTTCGTAAAGCAAGAGATAGTCAAATTAAATCTCAATGCGTTGTTCCATGCGACTTCAGGTTTTAATGATACAAACATAGTCAGCTCCGATAGCATGGCAACTATGTATGGTGGAAGGCTAAATATATCTGGAAGAGACCAAACTGTAGCGACGTTAAAATGGGTGGCGACTAAGCCTTTTGGGACTACGACAGGGGGTTAAGGGGTTTCGACTACAATGGATAGGTTTTGTGAGGTTGCATGCAAGTGATTTATAGGTTGCGACAATGGAATAAACACTGTGACAAGGAGGATGTTTAGGTATTTAAGCCATGGTGGATATGATTTTGCAAACAACGACAGAGGATTTCCGAGTCTACGACAAGGGAGGATTAGAGGTGACGAGTTAAAGTATGCTGACATAAATTGATGGTGACTGAGATTTCAAGGATTGTGAGTGCTGAACGATGGTGATGGAATGTTGTCGACTGGAGTTCTTTTGGTGGCGTTGCCAACAGTTTAAGGATAGTGACCAAGAGTATAAGGGAATCTAGGGTTTGGTCGGCAAGGAAGATTTAAACTGCAACTAACCAAATTTCACCTCAGAACCTTATGAAAATCTTACAACATAATCCCAATGTCCTACAAGAACCAAATCAGACTTAATTGCATATCTGTGATGTACGGATCTATATAGATCCGTATAGCACGGCTGCAAAATTAAAAAAAATTCAAAATTTTACTAAAATTTTTCCTATGACGAAACCCTGACAAGTTTATAGTCAGAAAACCTGGAAACGACCTCCTAGACATGATGGCATAGTCAATTTGAGCCCCAAAGATCACCTGTGATAGATCCTTGCAAAACTTGACAATAGGGGTTAGAGAAAACACAAATTTTTATACCAAAAATCTGCAAAAATGATCAACCGAAGTGGGTCCCACTGGGCGTCCCAGAAATGTAACCAAAAAATTTGGACAAAAATGAAAGATAAAACATAACATGCAATACCTTTTTACCCAAACCCTTCAAATATATTAGATTGATGCATGCATGATTGATCACTTGAATGATTGGATGTTGATTGCTCATAGTCACAACATAACGTTGATAGGAGATAACTAGATGGAAGATAATAGATGAGGATGGATGAGAAGATTGAAGAAGAATGATGTAAAAGTTCTAATGATAATTCAACAACATAATGATATCAAACTCAATGCATACCAAATGGCTTGGTTGTGGGCCAATTTATAGACAAAGGTGAGAGGATGATCAATGGTGGAGGATAAAAGGAAAGATCAATGGCTGAGAACAATCGGGAGGAGAGGATGAATGTGCACACACCATTTGTCCTTAAAAAAAGGTTATTTTTGAAAAAGGCTTAGTGGGGTTTGAAGAGGATAAGATTATTCTCTCAAAATAGAACGCTTTTAACTATTTTGAGAGTTGGATGAGTTATGGATTGATTTTTGAATTCTTTTTGACTTTTTCCCACACATTTGAGTTTTCCCTATTTTTAGAGGCGAAAAAGCATGCTCACACATTTATAGGAGAAAGTGGAGGAGTGGGATATGAGTGGAGGCAATAAATGAATTAAATAAATAAAATTTATTTAATTTATGTGCAAGTGGGAAACAAATAAAATATTTTAATTTTATTTATTTATTGATGGAGAGAAAGTGGGAATGATTAAATAATTAAAATTATTTAATCATAGATGAAAAATAGAGGAATAAAGATAATTAATTAAATAAAGATAATTTATTTAATTAATAGAGGAATAATTAAATGATTAAATAATTTAAAAATTATTTAACCATAGACAGAAAGAATAAGAATAATGAAGATTAATTAAATAAATAAAATTTATTTAATTAATTAAGAGGAAAATGATTTAATTAAATATGAGTATGTCAGACAGAAATGATGTATGCGATGCAATATGAGTTTAATGCATAAATAATGAAATGGGTCAATTTTGGTTGTCTACATACATATTACAACTTGCACATGAATCTGCAGCTGATTGTTCCCACCCTTTTAGGGGCACTTTTCCACCAGGTCTCAAGTAGCGATAGTAGATCCTTGCTACGAAACCACGTTCTTTCACATTTGAAAAGGTTGTTCTTTGGTTGTGTCGGCCAATATGTTCAGTTCTAGTGGATAATGATCCGAGCTTGACATTGGTAGAATAACTACTGAGAGGTCGAAATAAGATCCCAACCACAGGGCATTGAAGAAAAAATAGTCTAACTTCTCAGCAATGTTTGTAAACGTGTCTCGTCCATTGGTCCAAGTGTGGATCCCGTTCTTAATTTGACCTTCGATCAGTTCAAGTGAATCTATAAACCTTCTAAAATCCTTCATTGCCTGCAATTCAACTTGTACTTCTCCGCTTTTCTCCCCGAGTTCTAGAATGGCGTTAAAGTCACCACCAAGTACCATCTTCTCCTCTTTATATTGGTTCAAAAGAGCTTGCAAAGTTCCCCATAGAGCCTATTTTTTTGGGTTGTTGGTAGGGCCATAAATATTCAACAAAAGGAAGGATAATTGAGTGGTTAAACATGTTATGTTCAGTAGCATCCAATTTTTATCGGCTGCTTATAGGTTTGTGTTGATCTCACTTCTTTTCCATATCACACCTAATCCATCGATCGTGCCTTGAGCATCCAAGAATAAGGAACCCCATCTGTGGTCGTTCAGTTCAAATAGAGGATGAGAATTGCCTTTAATTTTAGTCTCTTGTAGGATGATGATATCTGCCATACCTATCTCTATTTGATGCTTAACCAAGCGTTGCTTGTTAGGGGCATTTATGCCCCTAACATTCCAAGTGGCGATCTTCATTGGTTCCTAAGGGAGGGGTTTCCTCCCTTAGTACTGTTTAGGAAATCTTTGACACTGGTGAGATCTTTCTCATTAGCCTTTTCTTCCCTAATCTGTTTGAAAGTCTTCTGGCCTTTTTTCCTCTCGAGCTTGATGTTGCATTTTAGCAAGATGGAAGCAGTTTGAGACAAACTCTTAGGATCAAAAATCCCAAATTCCTTGAAGTCCCCTTCCTCTTCTAAATCCAAATCTATAAAAAACCCGTCTTCCCCGTTAGAATCTTGAAATATTTGAGTTCCCTCAAGTTGAGCTGACGGAGGCATTATTTGTGGGCTCTCTAAGCTGACTCTCCTTTCCTCTTCATTGTTGTTTGTCTTCCCTTCAGATATTTGTTCCAAATTGTCTTTCTGTGCTTGGTCATCCTCGGCTACCTCTGGTTGTTAGGCTTCCACAAGGGTCGGGCCTCTAGATTGATTAGGGTTTTGTGTCCCTTGTGCTTCTAAGTTCCTTCTGAGTTTCTGACGGCATTCCTCGGTTGGGTGATTTCTTTTGTTAAAGAAAGAGTAGAAGAACTTTTTCTCCTTGATTTTGACCTCTTGCTCCCAAATCCCTTCACCAGATTCGAGTTAGATGGATGTTGGGATCGACAAAATTGCAACAATGCATAGACTTGGATATAGATATGAGTTGTTTTCCATAATGCCTTCATCAATTGCTATCAAGGTACCCAGTGAGTTGCTAATCTTCCTTAAGCAAGCCTCTGACCAAAATTCCAACAAGGGATTATATAATCTTATCCTTAGAGGCTCGCTGTATAGGGTGAAGGCTTGGGGGTTAAATCTTGGCGACTAATGCTGCATATGGAGTGGAAAGTCATTGATCCTCCAATTTCCTTTGGACATGACTTCCTCCCTTGCTTCTACGGATTGAAAGATCACTGCGAATAATCCATTTGGAAGAAATTTGATCACATGCTTTGGTTGCCAATTGGTCACTCCCCAAGCTAGGATTTGGCTTCTATTCAACTTCAATCCAATTAGGTGGAAAATAATAGCATTTCTCTCTAGAATTCTACATTCTACTTTTGCTTCCTTGGAGATATCGATGCACAGGGTATGTCCCTCAACTGCAGGGTCCTCTTGGGCTTTGCTCTTGACATTAGTGCTAGGGTTTCCCTTAGGGTCATGAAGACAGATTCTGCTCTGCTCCTTCATCACTTTTTTTAGAACTATTTTATTTGCTACATCCAGAACTACTATTTATTAGATACAAGATGCTTCCCAAATAAAGTGGTTTGGAGAAGTTTCAAGGATTGTAATTTTCCTTATGAGAAAAAGATCTTGTTGAGAGACATCCTAAGCTTGAGAATTGTGTTCATGTCACATAAGGAGGATGAGTTGATATGGACTGGGGATAGGTTAGGAAATTATAAGGTGAAGTAAGGCTATAAGTTTTTATCTTCAAGTGAGAAATCTAACTGGCCAACGCATTTATGTTGGTCGGATGCTATACTACCTAAGGCTGGTTCTTTTACCTGGATAGATCTTCATAGGAGAATCCTTACGAAAGAAAGGATCCAAGAGTTGTCTATTGGGGCAAGCTTCAAATGTGTTTTGTGTGGGGAAGTTGAGGAGAGCCTTGACCACCTTCTAGATACTGTATTGTAAGTTCAGTGGGGATTGCTGGCGCTGGCTATGAAGGCAGCTAAATTTTGTTACACCGCTCCCAAAAACCTTGGTACAACTCTTAAAAAGTTGGCATAATCTTTATCCTGCATCAACTTTGGAATGTTTATGCATAATCAGCCCGTCGATGATCATATGGCATATACGGAAGAAAAGGAACTTAAGGATTTTTAAGCAAAAGTTGAAGTCTAGCCAAGAGGTTTGTAAGGATTTGGATGTGGCTATTTCAAAGGTCATAAATGCTAAGCTTAGAAGAACAAGTAGCAAGAACTCAATGTGGATGAGTTGGGATGACCTAATGGCTAAAAATTGGAAGAATCTGGATTGGAAATCTCATGGATCGACATCTGAAGGAACCTCTCAAAAAGTGGACAGGAGTTGTGTCAAATGGTGCCCACTGAAACAGCCTTATGTCAAGCTAAAATTCAATGGAGCTTGTCGTGGTAATCCAGGGCCCTCAGGCATGTGTTGTATAATCAGAGACTATGGGGGGAAGCTATTAATGGCCAAATCTACTAAATTGCCTAATGGGACTAATAATGTGGTGAAAGCCTCAGCACTTGTACATGGTCTTCAACTGGGATTAGAACATGGTTTTAGGACTATTTGGATTGAGGGTGACTCCATAAATATTATTAGGGAAACTAAGACTAGAAAGACAAAGAATTGGCAAATAGAGTATATCCTTCACCAAGTTTGGGAGCTAACAGAGAAGTTGGACTCCTTCCAAATCTCAGATTGCTATAGAGAGGGTAACAAGGTAGCAGACTACTTGGCCAATAGTGTAATTGATCAAATGCAGGAGGAGGTTCTTTTCAATCCTCTCCAGGGAAATATTTCTCCTAATTTGTTAACTTTTATTAGTAATGACAGAGATATGATGGAGGTTTAGAGGATGTTTCTACCAGGGTTTTGGGGTGTCGGTTCTTTGTGTGTTGAGAAGGATTTTGTTTTTGCTTGTTTTAGTGAATCTGCCAATGCTCCTGGAGATCTTATTCAGGAGTCTTATATGTTCCAAATCAGTTTGGGGTTAGCTTTCTACAAGGTAAATATAGTTTTACTTCACCTCTGGTTGGTTTGATGAGCATTGGGTCTCAAGGCGACTAGAAAGGAGATGCGGAGGTGGAGTTTGGGTGAGTCTTTTCCACGAGGTCAAGAAAGGATAAGTTAGGAGGACGGATCTGCATACAAGACAAACAAGACATTATGCCAAAGACCTTTCCATTTATTGCATATGTATCAGACATGGGAGATCCCAACGTCCAATAAGAATGTCAAATCCTTGGGACCATTGTGTTATCCAATTTAAATTTTTAATCTCTAGAGGTGTTGAAGTAAGGATGGATCTTAGTCTGGTTACCTTGCCAGGAGACTAGTTGATAATGCAGGGATATAGGGAAAATGCCATAGGGGGCAGGAATGTATGCAGACAGGTAGTGCAGAGATGCAAGGTATGATTAGACAGTCATTATATGTCAGGAGGTTTCCTGTCCTAGATAACATCTAATAGTGTGATATGGATTTGGAAGATTTTATAAGGTCAGTAGTCTTTATGATAGGTTGTTGTGGACATACATCTAAGCATAATTGCATATCATAGATTTGATTTGTAATGTTGTTTGCAAACGATTGACAACTTGTAATACTATTTGGATCCTTTGTGACTATATACCAAGAGTTAATTTAGATCATTATTGACTATACATATCAAATATCACAAATTGCTTTGGACAACTGTCTTCTCAATGATAGTGATTGCTAATGTAATATCATAGTGACAGATTCTGTTGAAGTCTTTGTTGCTTTAATAGTATATATGAGACTTGGTGTAACTATCAAGAAAATGCATGCAGACTCCTTGATCTTTGCTAGTATATTTCATGTTTAAAATAGAACTTTGTTAGTGATCTTGATGTTGCTTTGATTGTTGTCAAACTTTTTAAGTAGTTCAAGATAGTGATCAGCACTATGTTTTAATAAGATAGCAAAGAAGAGACAACATATAGTACAAGGTACAAGGATAGTCTAATAAAACATTGCAAGGATAGTCCCTATTTGTGATGTTGGACATTCTGTCCAAGTGCTTTGATGAGTGCCAGTGTTTATTGACAAGAAGAGGATAGTGTAACAGTAGTATTGAGTAGTCATGATGAGGATACATAGCAGTCATGAGGAGTATGCAAAGTGTAGGCATATTACCAAAAGTACATGCATTGGGATTGCCAAAAATGCAGGAATACTGTGCAAGGATAATGTGCAGACAATAAAAGAAGGTTGATCAAATGGATATAGAGATAAAGTCATTAGGATAGAGCATGCATGAGTAAGATCAGTCATCAGGACAGTATGCAAGGTTTGCAAGATACGATAGTGCTTCCTGACAGGGGGAGCTTTACTGGATGATAGATTTTCCTACCTTTGGCATTGATGTCAAAGGGGGAATAGTAGGACAGTTGGTAAGTGATGGTTAGTTTCTTAGTTGCAGATTAGGATAGTCAGTTGGCAAATGATGGTTGGTAAGTTAACTTATATATCATGTTGCCATCGATACCAAAGGGGGAGATTGTTGGCCGTCTGGCATCTAGAATATAAGATTGGTATGTTTGCATTGATGTCAACATAGTGTGGAGTTAGGAGAATCCTCTCTTTGATGCTCAGTGTGCTCAGTGAAATCTCCTTAGTATGATCAGCTATTCCATGGATAAAATTTGTTGTTAGAGCTATATGGGTTCATTGATGATGGTGTGGACATATGTGATTCGTTGTCATGCAAATGGATTGTCAAAGTTCATACAAAGGAATGATGTTTGGTGTTAATTTCAAAGTTATCAGTATGAGGGAGATTGAGTGGTAAATCATGTTCATCTTCATGCCATTGAAGTGAATGTTCTACATGATAATGGGTTTGCTCAGTAAGGAGAATGGTGATTTTGTCACTGTATATTGTTGATGTCAGTGAAGATCTCTTTTTTCCCTCTGTTATATCTCAGGAGTTTGGTTTATGGTCTTATCCTTTTGTCTAATTTGGGGTTTGTCATGTGTTTGCAACCATAACCTTTCAATGTTCAAGGCCTTCTCTCATCTATTCCTACTTGTTTATTCTTCTCTGCTCGGAAGTTTATGAGGGTCTGGAGTCAATTTTGTATGTCTTAAACTTTTAGGTTTTGTGTATCTCTAATCAAAACTTATGTCCTAATAGTTTAAGTTTTAATCTCCTAAGTTGTAATTGTTTGAAACCCTAATTTTTCTTGGTTCATAGAATGTGGTTCTTCTTTGTTCTAGATTGGTTTCTATCAACATTATTGGTCACAAAATTTAGGGTTTAATTATACCTGCATTCATGTCTTATCCTAAGTCCTAAGTCTTAAAAAAACCTAAGTCCTAACACTATTTTAAACCCTAAACATATACTTTTAAGCCTAATGTGATTACTTTACTTTATGTTATAATTTAATGTTGACTAGTGATAATAGGTGAACTACCACTTAAGTTATAAAGTGAAGGGTTCATCTTCGTGGTATGACCACCCCCTCACCTAGGGAGACCGGTCCTCGCAGGTTATATTCCTTTTAATGGGAGCCAAATATACATCAAAGGCCATTGAAACCTAATGACTCCTTGGTTAGAGTAAACTTTGACTGCCAGAGGGCAGTATTGGCAGTTAGATGCAATTTTGATAACAGTCTGCTAACTATTTTTAAACCCGACCAACACAGGGTTTTAATATCTTCTTCCATAGGTTTTCAAGTTTTTTTCAAAGAGATGATACACAATTTTTGGTCTACTAATGCTTCATATACCTCGTGTGGTGTGAAGAATATTTTTATGCTAACTATGAACAGTAGGATTTAATGGTTTTATATTGATTTTGTATTGAAATACAGAGAGGGTAGAAGTGATTTTTGAGGTATCATTGTCAGTGTGGAGTATGTAATGATGCTTATGTCTTTATGAAGAATTTTTACAGAGGGTTTTATGTATGTTTTAAACTGGTGCAAATCAGATTGTATAGGATCAACACTTGCACATAAATCCTTATCAAATTATAGGAGATTGGTGTCTTAGATTCATTGAGTTAGGTTGGTACCTCATTGGGGTTGGTGCCTCAAGCAGAGTGTATTATTTTCCAAGTGTGCATTGTACCTTGAGATTGGAGTCTTGAAAATAGTGTAGTAGGTGTGGTTGTACCTTGAAGTGGGTGCTTCTAAAACAATTGTAATCTTTTTCTTTTGAGGTTGGATTTGAGCAGTACACTCAAGCAACTCAAAGTGGTTTTTTCCCTCATAGGGTTTCCACGTAAATTTTGGTGTCATGTGTGAATGCTTTGCTTGGTTTTCATTCATATTGTTTTCTTTGAAGAGTTTTAATATTGTTGAATAAGGTGTTGGATTGAACTACATTGGTTGACCCCCCTCTCAATGTAACTATGCTCTTTTAAATTGGTATCAGAGCCAAGTTCCTAGTAGAGGTTTAATCAACTTGGGTAGATCCTGGTAGTATGTTACACTCATGGCTTGTCAAGAAGGTTCTTCCACTTTCAAAGCACCTCTCTTTGATGGTTCTAGTTTTTCCTTTTGGAGTTTCAGGATGGAGTCTTATTTGTAGTCCTTAGTCTTATTTGTAGTCCTTAGGTTATGATGTGTGGGCAGTAGTTGAGAATGGATATACTGTACCCTCTCAACCATCATCCACTACTGATGCAAAAAGAGAGTATTAATGCAATGCAAAGGCCAAGAATGCCATATGTTGTTGGCTGACAAATAAAATTTTAGTCAAGGTTATGCACTGTAAATCTACAAAGGAAGTGTGGGATAAGTTGGTTAGTATTTACCAAGGTGATGTTAAGGTCAAAGAAGCTAAGTTGTAAACCTTTAGAGAAAAGTTTGAAGGACTGAAAATAATTGAAGATGAAAATATTGCAGATTATCTCTTAAGAGTTCAAGAAACAGTTAATGCCATTAGTGGTCTAGGAGAGGAAGTGAAAGATCCAGTGGTGGTTAAAAAGGTTTTAAGGTCATTGTCTTCAAATTATGATTCTAAGGTCTCTACAATTGAAGAGGCTAGGGATTTGAGCAAACTTTCCTTAGATGAACTACATGGTACCCTCACAGCCTATGAAATGAGGATTTGCAATGATGAGTCTACAAGCAAAGATGCAGCCTTTAAATCTGTCAAAAAGGATAAAGAGGCAGATTCAGATTCTAAGGAGTTAGATGATCAAGATTCCAACTTTGTAAGAAGATTGAAAAGAGGATCAAGCAAGTACAATGGTAAGTTGCCTTTTAAGTGCTTTAACTATGGCAAAGTTGGCCATTTTACTTCCAAATGTCCTCTAGGTGCAAAAAATAAAGAAGATAACCCTAAGAATCATGATAACTCAGAAAAGGGAAAAAAATCTTTTGGCACAAGGAAGAAAATATGGTATGTAGATTAAGATAGCAGTTCTGATAATAACTCATATGCTAGTAACCAAAATGAATGTGTGGCATTTGAAAAAGAAGAGAACTCATCTAATAAAGAAGAAGAAGACAACTTTATTGTGGAAGAATATGATGATTCTGAAGAAGAAGTTGATTTTGAGGGAGAGTTTATTTTTCTAGTTGCTAACCTAAAACATGAAAGAAGAAGAAATGAAAAACTTAAGGTAAGACTTGAAGAATCTGATAAACAACTTGTAGATATGAAATTACAATTGGAAGAGTCTAAAACAATTGAAGAAGTCACAAAATTGGACTTGTAAACAAGGCTAGAGGATTGTCATAAGTTAGAGGCAGAAGTTGTGTCCTTGAGAAAGAAGTTACAGAAGGTGAAAGAAGAGTTAAACTAGTCCCTTAAACATGAGCAAAGTACTAAACTTTTTGACAAGTTGATTCAAAGTTAGAAATTTGTGTTAAAAAATTTAGGACTAGGTTGTGAAGGAGAAAGAAGTTTTAAAGATGTAATTAGTAAGTCAATTGGTTTGGCATACTCATCAAAAGGTACAACATGTGAGAAAGGAGAATCTAGTACTGCTACTAGAAAATCAGAAGTTAAGGCTACAAATGATGTTGGATTCATGAGAGTTCACACTCCTAAGCAAGGATTTCAAAGAAACTCAGTTCTGAGACAAACCAATTTCTTTTATGCTTTTAATGGTTATTGCTTTTATTGCAATCAATATGGACACAAAGCAAGTAATTGTATAAGTAGGTCTAGAAGAATCAGTAGATCTGATTTTGTTGGCAACATTCCTTTTGCTCCATTAGCTGGATTGAATAATGTATGTTATATTTGTAACAATTTTGGTCACATTGCAAAGTTTTTTAGAAGTGAATTCAGGCAGCCTCAAAAATTAGAGTTCAAACAATTTACATCAACAAACAGGTATATACTTTGAGTAGGAGGAAGAAAGGTATTATAAAGGTTTGGAGAAGAAAGCAGGACTAGGAAAAAGAACATCCTAAACTTGTGCATACTACACAAGAGGCATCACCAATTGCATAAGAAGCAACTTGAGGTCAGGGGGAGATATTCAATGCTCTATCATTTACCCCCAAGGTGAAAATAATGAGGTTGTAGCAGTCAAGGAGCAAGTGGAAATATATGGGCATAGTAAGCAATCAAGTGTTTCTTTCTTCAAAGATCAGATCTTATAATATTGCCTAGGAAAGTCATAGTTTACTGAATCAATGACACAGTGGAAGACCTCCTAGAAATTTGATATATACAATGTCCTTCA
The DNA here is from genome assembly GCA_027924645.1 of Cunninghamia lanceolata. Classification (NCBI taxonomy): domain Eukaryota; kingdom Viridiplantae; phylum Streptophyta; class Pinopsida; order Cupressales; family Cupressaceae; genus Cunninghamia; species Cunninghamia lanceolata. The sequence continues at coordinate 37,666,006 of BSBN01000084.1, read as the reverse complement.
TTGAAAAGAGAATGACATAGGGACAGTGAATCTGCAGTAAGCAGATCTTGACAGCATTCAAGGAGATACAGTTGGCAGGTGTAACTTCAAACTCTTCAATCTTGGCCAACATTCTTGTAATCAGTTTCAAATAGAAAGCTTTGCAACAGGATATGGAATCCATCAAAATATATAGACTATTGTGAAATGTTGCAGTTGCAAGTGTCCTGATAGACTTGTTAGCAAAATGTGGCAGATTAGATAGGGCACATGAACTCTGTGCCACATGTATGTATAGTGTAGACACTGTCATAGACAGTACAAACTAATGTCACGGAAAAATATTCTAAAACTTGCAAACAGTACAATGCATGCCCTAACAACCCAATGGAGTACTAAATAACCTAGGATTAAGCAAATGCAAGCATAAAACATGAAATCCTAGACTACTAGTGTGAATTCTCCATTGTTTCTCCCAAATTTTGTAGTAGTTTACTCTCAAATTTGCAAACCTACAAACACAATGAGAAGCTTAGGAGTATGGCTATGGAAAAATCAAAGAGAGGATGCTCAAAGTATGCAAGTGTGTAGTGTAGAAATGAGGGTGAGATGGTGTTTTTATAGAGGAGTAGGGTTTGAATGGAGGGTTGTGATTAAGAGTTTGAATTTTGATAAGACGAAGGGTGGAGATTGATTAGGGTTCACAGTCACTAGAGAACAAAAGACAATTTTTTATTTGAAGAAATGGTGAGGTGTGATATGATTTTTAAATTAAATAAATTGTTCGTTTATTTAATTTAATTGTGAAAGGGGATTATGTAATGTGATTTAATTAAATAGATAGAACCTATTTAATTAGGGCAAGACCTATAATTTAAATAAATATGTATTTATTTAAATTAATAGGGTAAAGTGGACATTGGGCTAGTGAACAATTAAATAATTGATTAATTATTAAATTATAGAAGAAATCAGAAGAAAATTGCTAGGTAATTAAATAAATAAAATTTATTTAATTAGAAGAAAAAGGGGGAAAGTGAATTAATTAAATAATTCTAAATTATTTAATTAATAGTGGAATATAAAATTGGGATGAATTATGTGTCGAAATGTCGTTCGCAGGCTCGAGACAATTTTAAGTGTACATTTTTCCCCTCTTTGATACAATGTTGATTTCGGTGTTGTGCCAAAGAAAAATTGAGAAATATGCTCTAGACATGTCCTGGTGTGACCCAGATGAGGTGTGATGGCCTTATGCCCCCTCGGGAATTTTTTCAAATTTTCTAAAAAATTTTCAAAAAATTTGGAATTTTTTTTGAAAAGGTGTACTTGATGCCAAAAAGTGATTTAGGAGTGATAAATCAATCCTGAAAAGTGTCCAACATGTAAAAATCAGTCATAGGTTGATCAATTTTGCAAATGGGGGCCCACTTAGGTCAAAGAAGTCTATAAATAGCTCTTAGGGGGGCCCATAAAGCTCATTTGTGCACTTAGCTTGTAGAGAATTCAGAGAGAGGAGAGCATCATGTTTAAGATTTCTTGTGGAGCAGCTCTCAGAATGTCTCCAGTTCCACTTCACCTGAATCATGGCACAAGGGTCAGGACCCATGGTTAGCTCCCCAGGACAGGCATGACGGTATGTGTCAAACCTTAGCTTTTCAATTTGTGCATTTTTTGCTAGATTTAGGGGCCTTAAAATATGGCACACATGTGGTGCAATTTTGTGCGCCGCATGCGCTATCACATTTGATGCCTGCGCTAAGGCATGCGACGCCTGCATTTTGGTGTGACACATGATTTGCAATGATGCCTGCTCAAGGGGGTGTGACACCTCCAATTTAGGCATCACACATTTGCAGAATGTGATGCATGGGTAGAGTAGAGTGACACATGCACAAAAGTGTGACACCTGCGACCGGTAGTGTGATGCACTCACCAAAGTGTGACGCATGCACAAGGTAGTATGATGCATGCACTTAGTTGTGATACTTGGGAATGACAGTGTGACACATGCATGTGTTTAGTAGTTTAGAAATGCACTTTGCCCATATTATTTCCCCTGTTTTCCTACAAATGCTTTGCTTAGGGTTTTCAGATTGATGCAGTGTCTTGGCTTTGTGAATACATGTGAGATTGCTGCTGATTTACACACGTGAGAGCCATCCTATAGGATACCAATTGTGGGACCACCTTCAGTGGTGGAGCAGGATACTCTGGATGCCTTAGGGTTATATGGTGTTGCATTTATGCCCATGATTAGGGCTAACTGAGGCCTACTAACTGCATTGGTCGAGCAGTGGCACTCAGAGATGAGTTCATTCCATCTACCAACAGGAGAGACCACTGTTACCCTACTGGATGTTTGGTGGATTCTTCAGCTACCAATTCATGGAGAGCAAGTTATCTATAGTCCAAAGAGAGGATTGTCGGCACTCTGGCATTTATTTGAGATTGATGATGATGCGGCCTTAGGAGTTGAGGAGCATGAGATTCACTGGGACACTCTAACAAATTAGTACGATCGGCTGATTGTGGTCCTATGCACTTGTACTGGTGGTATCGTATGTCTAGATCAGTGTGGTCATCAATTTCCTGTAGACTGGGGGGAGATGTTGGAGGGTATGATGGTAGATGCTATAGTATATGCTTAGGGACCTTGCCTCCTAGCTCAATTGTATCACTAGTTACATGGGGTTGCTTACTGTGGCTAGCAGTCCATCAGCTATGGCATCACTTTATTGATGATCTAGGCTTGGCAGCACATTCCCATATGTAGGCCACCTATGGAGCATGAGATTTTGGAGGAGCTGCCCTATGTTTTCTATTACACTAGGGCAGTTTTACAAATACATATCGGCGATGTTGGATACTGGAGGCATGCAGTTGATCACATGGGCACATTTGTCTGGAGGCCTTATAGGGGTTGTCCCAAGTGGACAGAGGATGCAGAGTAGCTTCCCTTTTGCAGGCATACACGATACCTGATTAGATAGATTGTGTAGACACAACATATTATAGAGCACCATCTGCTAGAGTGGGTTTTTAGACAGTATGGAGAGTGCCATGGTACTCCAGATGGCATTGCAGAGTTTTCCTGAGTCACTCAAGAGATTCCATTTTGGGGGTAGATGATTGCAGTATAGACGACAATTGATGAGATTGCTGGGTTATAGTCAGTGTAGTGGGGAGCAAATGATGTCGTCAATGCCAATACCACTCCTGTGTATGATGCATGGTGGGCCACCCATAGGCCAGTTCCTTGGTGCTAGGGCCAAGAGGTAGGTTCAGAGGACGGGGCCAAGGTAGAGGTAGAGATGGAGGGGATGGTGGCAAGAGGTGGTGATGGAGGAGGTGATGATGGAAGAGCAGAAGGTGGTTGAGGAGATAGGGGTTGAGAAGGCCAGGGGAGGGGAGTCAGGGATAGAGGATGAGATGGACAAGGAGGTCTGCATCTTGCTCTGATTCAGGAGGAGGGAGAGGGGACTGTAGGACAAGTAGGCACCATAGTGGGGAAGATGCAAATGGAAGGTGGGGAGTAGGATGCAGAGATGGAGGATATTAGGGGAGGAGACTTTGGTGGAGAGGAGATGGAGGAGGGTGAGGAGAAGGTCGATGAGGAGGAGGAGCAGATTAAGGAGGAGGTACTGTAGGATGTGTCCATTGTGGAGGTCGGTGATGATGAGGCGGAGGAGGATGTAGGAGACTAAGGAGGAGATTTGGCTGCACAAATAGAGGCTTTACAGACCCAGATGCAGGGGATGTGACTATAGATTCAGGAGGTGGAGGGCCATCTTGATCAGAGGATAGGCGAGAGAGATATGGCCATCATCAGGGCCGAAAGGTTTGAGTAGTGAAGCATTGATTTCATGGCTACTATTAGCGGTCTAGTTGTGGAGTTTGTACATGCATTGTACTGAGCCACGTAGGAGGCTCAATATTACAGAGGGCTATATGAGGGGTTGGTTCCAGTAGATTAGAGGTTGCCGAGTTTCTAGAGTCAAAGTGCCAGTAGGTCACACTCGCAGAGGTCTCACAATAGTGTAGGGGTCTCTCACTCTCAGAGGAGGGCTTCGCCATATGATAGGCCATCGGGTTCCAGGGCAAGGACAGAGCAGAGGGGTCCTCTTGTAGGGCGGACAGGATCTAGAGGCCATGATAGCAGTCATTAGGCTATTTTTATATATGATGTATATTACGATCGAGCCTGCATGCTTTAGTTTTTGATTGAGCCTATGAGCTCTATTTTTGACACATGGACTATGATTATTGTACTGTGACACACATTTTGAGATATATATAGATGTGTAGCGGTTTACTTATGATGATGATTTCTTTATTTCTACATGCATATGATGTGATGGATTCTTATGATTATGTTGTTTATATGGCTCTATGGTTATGCTTTGTGATTTATGATTTATGATGAGATGATGTAATTATATGATGATGTTTATGATGCGATGTATGATGTGACTTATGGATGCCTATGTTGAGATGCCATTATATGTGTATGTAATGATATTTATGTTATTTTTATGTGATGGTTATATGCATACTACATGGATGCATATATGTATGTATTAAATGTTTTTATGATAGATGTATGCAGATGATAATTTTATGTGTTATAATGCAGTACTAATGATCTAATATGATGATGATATTTACGGTGGATATAGTCTTTATGCTTATGATGTGATGTATATGATGGACTAACATGTGTATGTATGTAGACCTATGAGATCTAATGCATTCTTTTTGGTGTGTCATAGTAGGACAAATAATGATCAGAAGAAATGGGGACAAGAAATGCGAAAGATGAGGGTTGGCTAGAAGAATGGATCCAGATTTACCTTGAGAGACTTTTCAGCTTCTTTCTTGTAGTTGCTACTTATCATCATAGAGCTTATTATGTTAAAGGATGAAAATCACCATGGCATGTCGAAGGCCAAGGCATAAGGTGTGGTCCCTTGTGAAATAGGCACAAGATAGACAAGGAGCGCCTGAATCAAACTAAGTAACTATGGTATCTTGTTGGTACATGCGATGAGATACCCATGGAGTATGCAAATCCCGATGCAAGGAAGCATGTATACCTTCTGATGCATAGGATGTCTTTGATTCATACCTAATGGAATACTGACCACACGTAAGAAACCTAGTTACCCCAGTCATCTTGTTAAGACAAACCACAAACAACAATCAAATAAAAGGTCTCTCTCTATCCTCACTTCTCTTCATCACTTAGGGACTACCTTGAGAAGCATAAGAATGAGACTGTAAAGTAAATAAGACAGGTAAGACCCAGAGTCAACAGCCATGTAGATCATTTGCTGAGTGTGCATGAGTTTGTTTGTTTGATTGGTTGTGATAGGTTGAATGATGCCTAGTTTCAAGATGGAAACTTTGTCGTATAAGATGTCGGGTCTAGTTTTGACAATGCCCCTACCCATCTAAGGCAAGTGATAGGATTGTGATACCCTGTATAAGACATGTGGTCTAGTTTTGGGAATGCCACAAGTTGTGAGATGATTGACATGCGAGGATTTGATGATGTTTGAAAGATGAAACATGTTGTCAAAGGCATAAAGCCTGGTTTCGACTATACTCCATGGGGTTGTTGATCAAAATTGTTCATAGCAATGTGATTATCACCATGCACATGATGAGGAATGATTATGTGGCTACTCTTTTGATGAGCTATCTTGTTGATGTGTGACGTTGTTTTTCTTGTGAAAGGTTGATTGCTTTAATCTGATCAAAGTGTCCATCTCATTAAGGGATGACTTATTATGACAGTTCACTTGACGGGTCCTAAGGGACTGACCTAATGCCTCAAGGGCTCATCGAAGATGGCCTTGCCTACGCGAAAGCTCAGAGGTGTCGTAGTTAAACCATGTGGACTTTGGGTGACCTAAGACCTAAGGGGGAAATGCCTCGGGGGCTCATCAGAGATGGCCTTGCCTATGTGAAAGCTCAGAGACATCATAGTTCGACCAGGTGTTTTTGACATGGTTTATTGCATGGAGTTTTTTGATTGGTTATATGATTTTTTTGTGATTTTTGACGATATTCGATCTTTTTGGGATTTTTGAGAATATTTGGATGTTTTTGGTTTTTTTTAAAAAATATTTGAATGTTTTTAAATTTTTGTAGTATTTTATTTTTTTGTATTTTTGGAATATGTGAATTTTTTGGATTTTTGTGAATAGGTGTCCTTGAATACCGAATTTAGGATCACAAAATGCCCCCAGTCAGGTATAGGGTAAAGTTATGACCATGACAAGACAGGATGGGGATGATAACCTGCTGTGAAAAGTGGAGAGACGTAAAATGCCAACTTATTTCTAAGCCATGAAAAGGACAATGCAGATTATGATGTGGATGATGGAGTGGGTTACATGGGGTTTACTTGTGGAGAGCAAAACACTAGATAGAGTAGCGATAGACAATGGAGCCAAGATCAACTAGATATGATGCTTGTTACTAGGTTTGCACCATGGTACTTATCCAAAGTGTCATCGAAGTGGTTTTCACTTTTGGACGAATTATTTCTCTTTACTATTTTATTGCTTTTTTTGATTTTTTGTATTTTTTCTATATTTTTTTAATTTTTTTGCTTTTTTTATTTAGGTATAATATCTTCAAAGGTGCATGATGTTGATTGGCTTAGGTAGCAGTTCACCTTCAGGGGTAGCAAGTTGATATGATCCCGATCCATATGCTACAGTGATGATATAGGGACCCAACCAGTTTGGTTCAAACTTTCCCTACTTCTCCCTTTCCATTTGATTCTTAGGGTTTTCTTTCAAGACCAAGTCTCCAATGTTGAACTCTTGAACTTTGACCCTTTATTATAGCTGTGTCAGAGATGATTCTAATATGCTTGTAGGTGTACCTGTCATGCTCACATTTTCCATGCTTTCATGACATGCAACACACGTGTCATGTCCACATTTGTCATATGGTCATGACACGAAATATCAAAAACTTTTCCACATGTCCCTAGAAACCCCCTCGCATGTGTCAGTGTGCTCGGTGGCAATACACATAAGGCATAGATGTGTCAATCAAACTTGGAGAAGAGCATTTACATACGTAATCCCCTGCGCGATGATGGTCGACTAGGGGGTTATGCAACGTGAGGAGCATCGCTACTAGGGTTAGGATAGAATGGATCCGAACCTTAAGTTTCCGAAGTGAGTGACATGATTCCGACAGGAGTCGAAATCTACCCTAATACTAGAGCACAAAAATAAATTAAAACTATGCCCTCATTAAAAATGATAAAAGCAAGGTAAAATAAATGTTGCTTAGTGTTAAGAAATCTCGATTAAATTAACTGCCCTAAGTCTCAGAAAATTTTGGCAGCATAATGTGTTTCTAACGTTTGAAATAAATATTTTAAAAAGGTCTCCCTCTAAAATATTTTAGGAGAAATATTAAATAGAAAGATTAAATTAAATTAAATTTACCTAATTAACATTATAAAAATCACCCACCCAATTGAATGTAAATCAATTTAAATAAAATCATAAAATAATTAATCCCAAAAATAACAAAGGTCTATGAATAAATATAATTCCAACAATTATATTTATTCGATAAAATCAAGGTCAAAATTAAAATCAGTAACCTACGTTATAAAATATGTCCTCCATTTAAAAACTCATTAAATTAAATAGAATGATTAAGTAATTACTTACCCCTAAATAAAATATATTAATATAACCCAACTAATAAAAATAGCCCAAACAATTAAATAGAATGATTAAGTAATTACTTACCCCAAAATAAAATATATTAATATAACCCAACTAATAAAAATAGCCCAAACAATTAAATTTTGTTTAACAACTTAACTTATTAATCCAATGATGTCAAAAGGCTTACATTTAATCTCACAATAATATAATTAAAAATAAAATAAAATAAGGAACTATAAAGATCTAATTAAATAAATTTTCTAAATGATTTTCCCCACTTAACTCATTAAAGCAGAAAAGACAACTAGATAAGAAATTAGAAAGATATAAATTAAATAAATTACCCACCTACTCAATAAATCAAAAGGCAATAGTCTAAGTTTTAAAACAAATAAGCATTCAACTTAATAAAATGAAGCATTAATTTAAAAGCTCAAAATCTAAGCTCAAATAAAAGCCACAACACATAATAATAAAATAATATTATTAAATCATGAAAAGGGTTTTCCCTATATAAATAAAATAAATTAAAATTCCCACTTAAAAAGAATAACATGGAGTTCAATAAATTAAATTATAAAAGGGATAGGAAATCCCACTTAAATATAAATCACAAAACCCCAATAAAATTTCAAATTTAAAAATATAAAAAAAAATACCATAGTATCATTTAAACTAAAGAACAAATTAAATAACTCACCTCCCACATGAGGTGAAGTCAAAAATTAAATAAGAGAAAGTAAAATTAAATAATCTAAAAAAAGTCAAGAGGGAAAACATAGGAGTCTAAAAATTAAAAATGCACAGGGGGGAAAATTCCCACTTAGCCCATAGCTAACACTAGAGTCTAATAAAAAAATAATTAAAGATAAAATTCCCTCACTTATGAAAGGGGTCCAACAAGGAAAAATCACCCAAAGGAAAAATTAAAAGTTTAAAAGAGAAAAAGAGAGGGATAAGTCACGTGCATGAGAAAAAAGAAATAAAATAAATTAATTATTTCTAATTTCCCACTTAAACTCAACCCTAAAACCCATTCTTATTATTTTATTACTTTCTTTTTTTAGTTTTGCCCTAACCCTATCTCTATCTTCTCTCTTTCATTTCTTTTCTTCTTTCATTTTGTTGCCTCCATTTTTTTTGTTTCTCTTTGTTTGTAGGTTGGCTTCCTCTTCAATGGCTTCACAGCCATGAAAATACCTCTCACAGAGGTATATATTCATTTTATATATACGTAGGATATATGTGTGTGTGTGTGTACATATGTATATAAATAAATATATACATTTGTTATAAAATCTGAAGATGCATAGATGTACTATTTTGTTTGAAACCACAGTGACCAAAATAAATAAATAAATAAATACATATATATATATATATATATATATTCTTTTTTTTTATTTGTAGATTTTAAATGATTTATAGGCATATATCCAAAAGGGCCGAATGGCATATGTGCAGAGGAAGGACAGAAATACCCCACGTCGCCATCGCCGTGGGGAAGCATTTGTAACAAGTTTAAGTTTTTTGGACTACGACTTTGGGTGTGGGTGGGGGCACGGCCCCCTCCCCACACCCCTCCCATGACCAGCAAAAGATCCCTATGGTGGGTAGTAGCAATGGCCGCTATCCACCCCAACTCCTCTCTCCTTTAAAAAAACAAAAGGGCTACATTCAGAACCCTCGTCGGCATGGGGTTCGGCTCCACAATAATTGCAGTTTTCTCTCTTGTTTAATTTACAAGTCAGTTAAATATACTTTGCACAATAATACTATTGGATCATTATTATATTTAAAACAGTTTGTTTATATATATATATATATATATATACACACACTGTTTACTTAGTTTCAACAGTGAGGTAAGATATATTTCAGGTAAGATGTATTTAAAATTAGAAAAATATATATATATTCACAATCATATTATGGAATAATAAAATTAGATTTGTATCTTATAATAATCTAGGAGTATATACATTTTTCACGCAAAATAAATAAACCAGAATTACTATTTCCTCTTTTTTTTTCTTACAGAATATAAATAAGACATAATAAAATATTTTTATTTTGAAACAAATTTTCACTCTACCACTATTCTTTCAATAGCAAGTAAAATGACAGTTGTGTATGAGGAAAAATTGATTAATATTTAACTAATTAAATCAAAGAACCCAATAACATGAAGAAACGAATTTAAATAAAAGCCATGACAAATAAATCAATGAAATAAAGACTTTTACCAAAATTTGTATTGTTTCCTTTGGATTGAATGTGGATTGCTCAATGAAGTTGTGAAACCATAGCTGCAAGAAGCAAATAGTGTGCTCAAGAGATCAATGTCAAAAGATCGTAAGTTTGCTCAATCGAATTGTTGTATGCTCAAAGCGCTATTAAGTATGCCTGAGAATAAAATCGAAGAGAGAGAGGCTTAATGAAGGAGATGAAGGGGGTTTATATAAGTTTCAATGAAGATCAATCAACGGTCCGGATAATTCCGAAGAATCAACAGAGGAGAATAGTTGAGGAACGTGCAACGAATAAGAAGAAGACAAGTTTCTTGCTTTCTTTTGTATGAGAGGAGTTATCAAGAATAGAAGAATGAGTTAACTGAAGAGATAAATCAATTAAAAGAATAAAATAATCAGTTAAGTGATTTAAAACAAGAAGAAGGGATTTGCATGAAAATAAGAAAATATTTTGTTTTATTTAAATATTAGAAATATTTAATTGTATGGGCAAGAAAGCTTGAGTTATATTAGAGATAACTCAATTTAAAAAAAAAACAATTTAAATAAATATTTGATTTATTTAAATTTAGAGAAGATATTATTGGAAGAAGTAATTAAATAATTAGAATTATTTAATTTAGAAGATTTGAAATAAATAAATTTATTTAATTGTTGTGCATAATTTTGGAAGAATGATTTTGATTTAAACAAATAATGTAAATTATTTAATTATAGATAAGATAGAATTTGTGATGAATTAATTAAATAATTAGATTTATCTAATTAATGTGGATTTGATTTTTGGAAAGAGGATAATGATCTAATTAAATAATTAAAATTATTTAATTGTAGAAGAATAATAGAGGAATTTAATTTAATTAATTAAATAAAGAGAATTTATTTAATTGATGTTGCAAGTATGTGATTTAGAAGAATTTGGTGAAATTAATTAAATAATTAAATTATTTAATTAACATTGAAATACAGGTGATTAGATAGATTATGAAATGCAAGTGATTCGACGACATGGTCATTTTAGGGTGTCTACATTTTGCCCCTCTTTGATGCAATGCAATTTATAGCGTTGTGTCAAAGAAAATGATTGTTGAAGACATGATACAATTTATTGATGCCCCAGTGTAGGTAGTTGCCCCAGCATAGTTGGCGTAGGGTGCCCCCTCGAGCGGAAAGACAGGGAAGTGAAAGAAGAATTGGGTTGACGCTCGACTAGAAGATTGCGCGACAAGGTGAGAAGGAAAAAGTAGAATGGGTAGGAAGAAAAAAGGAGGGAGGGATGCTATAAATAGGACCCATGGGGACCACAATCATCATTTGCAACCTAGGAGCTTCTAAATTTAGAGAGTAGAGCCTCCAAGCTTAGATTGAGAGAGTGGAGCAGACAGCGCGTAGAGATGTCGATTCCAGTGCACAGGCATTGGGCGGAGCTAGTGCGGACATACAGGAGGCTAGTAGGAGCTCCGGCAGCGGTAAGTGCTCAAAAATGTCATTTTATTTTATTGATTTAGGGCAGTTTAGGGCTAGGTCTGGGTAGGTTGATTAGGTCAGCCAAAAGTGCTTTAGGGTGGCTCAGCGCTCTTGGTAGTCAGTTTAGGTGCTTTTGGCGCGCCGCAGCACATTTGGTAGGCAGGTGCACCGCTTTTGGTAAAAATAGAGCACTGTTGGTTGGAGGGCTAGCGCCGCAGCGCGGTTGGCAAAATGTTGCAGCGCGTTTGGTATAGTAGTGTGGTAGGCTAGCGCGATTGGTGGGGAAGTGGGAAAATCACGTTGCCTCTGGTAGTATAGAACGACGCGGTTGATAGCATAGTGAGGCGCACTTGCTAAAAACAAGGTGCACTTGGTATAGAAAGCACAGCGCATTTGTAGAAATACTAGAGGGCTATTGGTAACACATGGTAGCGCTTTGTGGAAATCAAGGCACCTTTGGTTTGGATAGAAGAAATTGATAAGTACAGTTGACTGAAGGGTTGACTACCCTAACTTAGGAAAGGGGAGAGTTGGTCTGGGGTTTTATAGAGAAGAATAGATGCATGTAGAAAAGGTTAAACTAACTGACAAGTGGTTGCTTGGATGCAAAGGATTATGCCACCGCTGATGTCGAGGGAGCGACACCACTCTATAGCCCATGAGGTAGTACAACTGACGTGGGAGGAGGATGCATTCTTGGAGCACGCAGGATTGTGGCATGTGGCCCACTTGACTCACATTAGGGTGAATCTCGCCCTACTGACAGCAGTGGTAGAGAGATATCACAGCGAGACCTCGTCATTTCACTTTCTGACGAGGGAGGCGACAGTGACACTGGAGGATGTATACCGCATCCTGAGGATCCAGATTGATGGAGAGATGGTGGATTTCGACCCGGCGCGGGGTGAGGCAGGCTTGGTGGAGGTCTTCTGCACAGATGACCTTTGGATAGTTGATGGGGAGATTCGATGGGCAGACATCCTGAGACTCTGCGATAGGATTAGATGGATAGTGGCGTCACTGATTGGTGGCTTCTTGTGTCCAGATAGGAGATCAAGGGGACTATCAGTTGGATGGGGTACAGTATTATCTGGGATGTTCACACATGGTAGACAGTACGCATGGGGCCCATGTGTGCTAGGACAGTTATATCGAGACATGCATCACTGCGTGTATAGGAGAGGTCAGAGTCTCTCAGCAGGGGTGACACTTCTATAGGTGTGGGCGTGGGAGCATATCCCTGTGATTAGACCTATGACACAGCGCCAGCGGGGGAGGGGAGAGCCTTATGCGTTCCTGTACGAGGGTGTCATTACACATAGGAGGCTGGGATCTGTTAGCCACTGGAGGCGACAGATCGACGAGATGGACCTCTTTGTTTGGAGGCCATGGCTACTTTGCGAGGAGTGGGAGGATGAGCATGAGCAGCTAATGTACTGCAGACAGGCTCGGTATCTGTTCGGGAGACAGATAGACATGATTGAGAGATACCTGCCAGAGCGGGTACTGAGACAGTTTGGATTACCACAGGGACTACCAGTGGGGGAGGTGACACATGCCAGGACGCGGAGGGAGGTTGGAGACTGGGATGCAAAGATTCCAATGGCTATAGCATTAGCAGAGGTACGGGGACTTGTCCCCCTGAGATGGGATTGGGACACAGGATTGGCAAACCCAGGTACACTGCCAAAGTATGACAGGTACTGGCAGGCACACAGACGAGTGAGATTGACTACACCAGGTGTAGCAGGAGTAGTGGGGGAGGTACTAGTCCCCGGTGTGGAGGCTAGGATGAGACGATAGGCTAGAGTAGCTAGGCAGTAGGCCGGTGGAGAGGGCGGCGGCCAGCAGGCAGTTGGAGAGGGCAGCGGCCAGCAGGCAGAGGTGGAGATGGTGGAGGCAGAGGACCCGGTCATAGAGACTGATTTACAGAGGGTCGAGTGGCTGCTACAAGAGGAGATAGCCCGGAGGACTCGATTAGAGCTCCGGATGGTACGGTTGAGGAGGGACAGGGATGCAGCACGGGCTGAGGTGAGATAGGCTGAGGCCATAGCCCAGGCATAGACATAGGTAGCAGCAGCAGTAGAGACAGCCTTGGCACATGCACAGGCACAGCTACAGGTCCAGGCACTGGCACAGGCATAGGGATAGATACAGCCACCAGTTGTACCAGTAGCAAATGACAGGCAGCTAGCCCAGGTGACGAGGGAGAGAGACGCAGAGGTGTAGCTACGGTTGACAGTAGAGGCCACACTCTTTAGAGTGAGGTGGGAGAGAGATGAGGCACACCGTGCATTGGGTGCAAACCAGAGGACCTTATACAGTGAGCTCGTCCATGTGCAGGGAGAGCTAGTATCAGCTGGTAGAGAGGCAGAGTATTACAGGGGTCTGTATGCGAGTGTGGTGCCAGTAGCTCAGCAGGCACCGAGTTACAAAGATAGGAGCAGATCTGGGGTATCCGAATCTCGTAGGACAGGGCAGTTAGTGTCCTTAGTGAGAGGACCTTTTTTGCCACTAGGGGAAGGAGGAGGACCAGCAGGGGGACCCCCACTGAGCACAGGGGGAGGATAGGGACCATAGCAGGAGGGGAGCTCTACCCACTAGAGCACATACACTTGTATATTTGTATCATATTTGTACCATACTTGTATCATGATGGACACTTGTACGTTGTACCATTTGTATCATTTTAGACAGATGCCTGTGTGCACCCTGATGTATATTTTGCAGGCTCTTAATAGCCTTGATGTACTATATTGATGTATATATGGACTATTGATGTAGACACATACATTGTGCATTATGATGACCTTTACATGAGATACATGATGATCTATTCGGCTCACTGTTGTTCATGCTTTTGTGTATGCATTCATTGATGTCATGGATGTGATGATATGTATGTATGATTATGGATTCATGTGATGACATATGTTGCTTATATGATGCTTATAGATGTATGATGATAGAGTTTTATGATGATATATATGTGATGACTAGTGATATTTGACATGTGGGTTTTGCAGATATACACCAGAGAAAAGAAACAAGAGGAGATGGAGGAGAGAGACTGTTGATCGATCATTGTAATGAAAACGATATAAAGGTTGTGGGAATGGATGAGTGAGCTTGTTGCAGTGGTTTTACAATTTGTATATAAAGAACCATCCTTATTTTTGATATAACACATGGATAGTTCACCACCGAGGTATAAAAGACCAAGGTGTAGTAATATCCGAGTGCGTGGACGTTGACTCTGCAAGCAAGCTGTTTGAACTTAGATCCCCTTAGACATAATATAACCTTGTAGGTATATGTGAATGAGCCATAGTCTTGAACATAAAATAAACTTCAATACATGTAAATGCAAGAAGAATATTAATATGTAAGATGCTAGGTCATAACACACACAAGATAAATATAATGCTAAGAAAGATACTAAAGATCATTCCTCAAACACAACACACAAAAAGCAATGACTATGCCCCCAAATCCGCACCGCATCACAACATACCAAGATTATAGATAAATCAAGGTAGCCTTGAATAGGTAATGGACAAAGGAGCAGAAGATAAACTATAAAAGCAAATTGACTGACTTACAAAGTAAACATACAGCCAACATATTCTCTTGCCAAAGAGGTTGCTCAAGATAGATTGGATAGGAAAGATAACAGCCTTATCGTAGGAGCAATGTGTTCGTTAAAGGGTGCTATCTACCTAAAAAGACAATATCTTGCTGTGGGAGATGCCGCATGTCGTAGGAGATGTGTGTGTTGGTCTCGACAATGGAACATTCTACAAAAGACAAGCTTGTTGATCTAAGGCTTTGGTTAAGTGGGACTTAGCTGATGTTGGCAATCAGAACAGTAGGATAGTAGATGACTTTGGAAGCAAGCTGCTTTGCTTCAAGTTTGTTAAGAACGTTTGCTTTGAAAGGATGCGCTAGCTTGTTGCTTGAGTTAGTCAAGTCGAGGTGAATGGGTTTTGATAAACGAAAGACTAGAAAGATGACATGCTAATGGGTTGAGATGGGTGGAGAATGATGAATCGTATGTGCCTGAGTACTAGATACATCCTTCGTATTCCAGACTGCCTACATACCTTGTATCCATGGGATCAAGGCACATTACGAGGAAAGTTGAAAGTGATAAATATGTAGTTCTGGATAGAGTGATGAGATGGATTGAGGTGGATAGGAGGGGAAGAGGAAATGATGAGATCTTATGTACCTGAGTACTGGATACTTTCTTCGTATTCCAGACTGCCTACATACCCATATCCATGGGATTAAGGCACCTTAAGATTGAAATGAGATGATATGTAGTTCTGGTTGATGTGAAGATGTAGGAAAAGTGTTGAGAAGATAACAGCCTTATTGTAGGAGCGATGTGTCTGTTAAAGGGTGTTATCTGCGAGAAGGAGAAAGATTGATGTGAGCACGTTGCGAACCACGAACAAGGAACCAATCCTAGACCTAAGTTAAGGAAAGAGTTGCCCCCATTTCAGTAGAGGAATTTGCATAGGTGACTGACCAAGAAGACATAGAGAACCATGACCTAGGACAAGACAGTGTTAACTGTAGACATAGATCAAGACGTAGGATGACGATGATGGACATTGACAAATTTCCAAGCTATACTAGATAGGGAGATGGAAATGCAAACAAGGTCAATGGTTTTATTATGGATGGGTGAAGGGTGTTGTGACATAGAAATGGAATGAATAGGACTCGATAGAAGATGGATGCTAACTCTACACATAGCGCATGTTTGCCAAGTTTTCACTATGGTACTTATCCAAGGCACCCGTTTGCCAGGTTTTCACCAGAGGACGGATTTTATTGTGTTTTTTATGTTTTTCATTTTTTTTGGAATACTCTGAGGATCAGGCATAGAACTTTTTGAGATGAACACTGTTAAGTGGCTCATCCAAAGGAATGCCATCAGGTGTAGCTAAAGTATAAGCTCCTGATCCATATGCTGCTATGACAATAAAGGGACCTAACCAGTTAGGCTCAAACTTGCCCTTCTTCTCTCGATCTGCTTGATTTCTCTGATTCTCTTTGAGGACAAGATCACCAACTTGAAACCGTCTTTCTTTAATCTTTTTGTTGTAATTATGCTGGAGGCAGTTTTGATAGACATGGAGGTGATTAAGTGCTGCAAGGTGCCTCTCATCTAGTAGCTCTAGCTCAGCTAATCTGGAAGTGCGATACCCCTCTCCATTAATCAGGTCCTGCATAGATACTCTGAGGGATGGGATCTCGACCTCTATAGGTAGGATGGCTTCAGAGCCATAGACCAAGGCATAAGATGTGGCACCAGTTGGTGTTCTGATACCAGTGCGGTAGGCCCAAAGGGCGGGATTGAGTTGCAAGTGCCAATCATGACTAGCTTCATTGACTATTTTCTTAACGATTTTGAGAATGGTTTTATTGGAAGCCTCAGCTTGGCCATTACTCTGCGGATAGTAGGGAGTTGAGAAGCGATGTTGGATATTGTATTGTATGCACAAGGCATGGACATCTTGGTTCTTAAATGGCCTCCCATTATCAGTGACAATGGCTTGGGGGATACCATACCAGCATATGAGGTAGTTAAGGATAAACTTGGCTATTTTCTTACCGGTGATATAGGTCATGGGAATCACTTCAACCCACTTCGTGAAATACTCAGTGGCGGTAATGATAAATTTGTGGCCATTGGAAGAGGATGGGTGGATCTGTCCTACGAGGTCGAGACCCCATTAAGAAAAAGGCCATGGAGTTGTCACAGGTTGTAGTTCATGAGCTGGTGCGTGAATCAAATCTCCATGTTGCTGGCATTGTAGGCACTTCTTAGCAAACTATGTAGCATCTTGCTCTATTGTAGGCTAGTAGTAACCTGTTCTGAGTATCTTCTTAGCAAGATTAGGACCAGTAGAATGTGCACCATAGACACCTTCATGTATGTCTAGTAAGGTAGCTTTAGCTTCTTCTGCGTTAAGACATCATAAGAGGATACCATCGAGACTCCAGTGATATAGTGTATCACCTAGAATGGTGTAATGGGAGGATCGACAGATAAAGGTTTTGTGTTGGGTGGAGGAAAGGTCAGAGGGAAAGGTATTGTTTTTAAGGTATTCATAGATATCTTCATACCATGGGGAATTGGGACCAACAAGTTCACAGATGATTTCAGTAACTGGAACGTTGACGGCTGGTATCAACAATTGCTCGATCAAGAATTCAAATTTTTGTGTGTTAGCAGGCATGTCAATCAGTGACCCGACAGAAGCCATAGAATTTGTAGCTTTGTTATGCTCTCTTGGGATTTGCTCAAATGTGATGCAAGAGAAGTGTGGTTTGTAGGCATCCACTAGTTGCTTGTAGGGGACCAACTTTTCATCCTTTGTTTGGTACTCATCTGTGACTTGGCGAATGACTAGCTGTGAGTCTCCATATACTTGTAATTCTGTGATGTCCCATTGAACTACTGTATTGACCTATGAGGAGTGCTTCATACTCAGCTATGTTGTTGGTACAAGGGAATACAAGCCGATATGACTTTGGTATATAGTCATTTTGAGGTGTGACAAATAAGATGCCAGCTCCTGATCCATGCTGTGTGTAAGAACCGTCAAAATACAACTTCCACATTATGGAGTTAGCAAGAGTGAAGAGATTCTCATCAGGAAAGTCTGCTACCATAGGATGTGTATCTCTCATGGGTGCTTCTGCTAGTTGATCGGTGAGGGCTTGTCCTTTGATTGCTTTACGATCCGTGTACTCAATGTTGAACTCACTAAGGATCATGACCCATTTAGCTAGTCTACTTGTGAGAGCTGCTTTTGCTAGTAGATACTTCAAGGGATCAATCTTGGCTATCAGATTTGTGTGTTGGTTCAACATGTAATGCCGCAACTATTGAGAAGCAAACACTACTGCTAAACAAGCCCTTTCCATTGGTGAATAATTGAGCTCATATCCCACCAAGGTTCTACTGATATAATAAATTGCATGCTCCTTTCCTGATTCATCATTTTGTGCTAGCAGGCCCCCCAGGGCCGAATTTGTAGTGGAGATATATAATATCAAAGGTTTGTCCGCGACTGGTGGAACTAATACAGGAGGTGTAGCTAGATACTCTTTAAGTTGATCAAACACTACCTGACACTTATCGTCCCATCGAAATGAGACATCCTTTCAGAGCAAGTGTTGAAATAGTTTACATTTATCTGCTAGCTGTGAGATGAAACGCTGAATGGACTGCAACCTTCCCTAAAGGCTCCTTAGTGCTTTAAGGTTCTTGGGTGGAGGCATCTCCACTATAGCCTTTACCTTCCTTGGATCTACTTTGATGCCTCTATGAGATACTATATATCCCAATAGCTTCCCTGATGTTACACCAAATACACATTTCTTTGGATTGAGTCTTACTTGGTATTTTTTGAGCTTGTCGAAGATCTGTCCTAAAACCTATATGTGATCTGCCCTAGAAGATTTAGCCAGTATATCATCCACATAGTCCTCCATGATGTGATGAAAGAGATCATGGAAGATCACTGTCATTGCTCTCTGATAGGTTGCTCCTGCATTCTTCAGACCAAACAACATGACACACCAATAATAATTGCCCCACGGACAAGTAAACGTTATTTTATGATGATCTTCCTCAGCTATCCTTATCTGGTTGTAGCCTGAGAATCCATCCATGAGAGAAAGCATCTCGTGACCTACTGTCAAGTCCATTATAATGTCAATGTTTGGTAGTGGAAAGTCATCTTTGGGACATGCCTTGTTGAGATCTCTGAAATCATTATACATGCGGATGCACCCATTGGGTTTAGACACAGGTACAATGTTTGAGACCCAATCTGAATAGTCAATGGGTCGTATGAACTTTGCATCTAATAATTTTTGTATTTCCACTTTTACCAAAAGAGCGATCTGTGGGTGCATCTTTCTCAACTTTTGTTTGACTGGTTTCACTTTGGGATCAACTGTGAGATAATGAACTACCAACTTAGGGTCTAACCTTGGCATATCGGCATATGTCCATGCAAAGTTAATGGTTCTCTGTAAGAAGAATGCATTAAGATTTCTATGCTCTGTTTCAGATAATGATGCTGCTAGGAATGTGGTCTTTGGATTTTGTTTTGTGCCAAGGTTTATCTCTATAGAATCTTCCACCAGGAGTGCTGACTTCTCTTAGTACTTAGATGGTAGGGGAAGGTCAAATCCTCCATCCTTGGGTGCCACAGTGTGGTTTTCACCTAGAGATCTTTCTTTATTTTAACTTTTGCGACTGGAGGATTTGGCATTCTCACCAAAATAAGCTGTTGGCTCAAGTTCCATTACAAAACCTGCTTTATGATCGCCAAGAGGGATACCTTCCCGAAGTCCCATGAACTCAGCTAAAGCTTCGTCATTCTGAAATACATCTATAACAGGGGACCCTTGTTGGTCCCAATTGATAAGTTCAAGGTAGACAAGTGTGACATTCTGGGTGTTTGTGGTGGAGGTTAAGGATATGGAGGATAATGTAAAAATGGAGGATTCTACGAATAGGTTGGTCATATGGAGGGAAGAGTCATCGATGATATCCTCTATAGATGTCGAATCAGCAGGAAAAGTGTTAGCTACCTCGTCGAGGATATGCTCAATGTCCAAGGCGTATGGTACCTTCTTACCAAATCCTAATCCCTTCTTGTCTAGCTTCTTTGTCACAACAATGGGTTCCATAGTTCCTTGATTCTGTTTCCCAAGGCCACCTTTGCCTTTATAGCCCATGTTTTTTACTATCCTTAAGCCATTGCCATATTGCTTGACTGGTACTATGACTGGTTCTTTCTCCTTATAGAGCCAAGAAGAGATGTCCTCAATAGTTTCCTCTTCCAATAACTTTCCCTGTTGGAATTGGGTTAGGAATGCTAGGGGAGGAATAGCCACTTTTTTAGTTACTTTGGCAATGGGTGGTTGGCCGTAAGGTTTAGGGGATAAAGGTATTCGCCCTACACAACAAGATTTTGAGATATCATAGGTTCCAAAGCCTATATCCCGAATGTGAGCTGTGATTTCAGGGAGGGGTTTAGGTTCACTTGTAGAGGCTTGTGTCAGAGTTTCAGGATCAACATATAGTGGGGATTCAAGGGCTTTGTCATTTTTAGGCACTTGGTTGCAATTTTTATAGCTGCCTTACAAGACACGATAGAATTCAAAAGGATTAGAGTCTCCTGGGATGGTGATCTCTATACAATTGAATGGGAATTTAAGGGAATGATGGTACGTGGAGGGAATAGCTTTCATTGCATGGATCCATGGGCGGCCTAGGATAATGTTGTAAGGTAGCTCAATATCAAGGACTTGACACCTAGTTTCAAGCATGACAGGGCCCAGTTGTATAGGCAAGTGGATAACACCTTCTGAACGACGTTTAGCATCATCATACCCCTTGATTGTAATACTATGATCAGAGTTGACATGATCCTCAGAGTATCCCAATTGCTTAAGTAATTTTAAAGAATAGATGTTGAGACCAGCACCACCATCTATGAGTATGTGTTTGATTTTACGCTTATGGATGAGAACCTCAATATGAAGGGCATCATTGTGACATGGATCATGGGATGGGAGGTCCTTCTCAGAGAAGACCACATTGTAGGGCGAAGCAATGTTACCTACTATAGCTTGGAAATCCGTGACTGCAATGTTGTTAGGAACCGAAGACTCTTGGAGGGCTTTTTCTAGCACTACTCTATGTGCAGGTGATGACCGTAGAAGGTCCAAGATAGAGATTTGTGTTGGCATTTTCCCTAGATGTTCGACAAGATTATAATCAGATTGAGCCAGAAGACTGGGTGTAGGACCACGAATGGTGACACGACCATGACGAGTAGTAATAGCGCAATCCGTAGATTTTCCTTTGATTGTGAGGGTAGATACTTGACTCTCTTCAAAATGACCTACAATGGAATCAAAGGATGTGGAAGCATGATTGATACCCTTATCTCTATCCTGAGGAGGAGGTGGACCATGATGAGGGAATGGTTCCTTGTACATATCGAGGTCTTTGTTCGTGTGTTGAGCTGGTGGCTCATTTTCAACAGTGATTTGGTTGCCTTTGATGAGATTTTGGATTAGGTGCTTGAGTTTCATGCACGATGCAGTTCTGTACCCTTTGCTCCTATGGAATTCACAATATTCATTGTCTCTGTAATGTGCAGTTTTGTAAACAGGTTCACCATATGGGGGAGCATCAGGTAAGGTGATGAGCCCTCTCTGCAAAATTTGTTGTAAGACCAATTCGATGGGCACCCCCAAGGGAGTGAATTGACGTCACGGAGGGTAATCTTGTTGAGGCCGCTCTTGTTGTCATTGTTGTTGGTTTTGATAAGGTTGCCATTGTTGCTGCTGTTGTTGAGGTGGAGATTGACTTGGTTTGGAGAGCTACAACAGTGTTTGCAATGTTTGGACATGTTTAGAATCGACCACACCATCGTTGACCATGTTTTTGTTTTTGTTCCAATATTTGGGTTTATCGCTCGATTGTTGATGAGGAGCATTTTCTTTCATTTCTTTGAAGATTTTGACCACACCCTTAGCAATGAGGGCTTTTTCAATGTTGATTCCCTTGTATGTGATTTCGTCAAAGGTTGTAGCACTAAGAATTTGCAAATGGAAACCTAACTCTTGGTTGAGGTTTTGCACAAATATGCTAACAAGCTATTTCTTGGGAATCTTGAAAGGGAATTTGCTAGCCATTTGTCTCCATCGTTGAAGGAAATGAATAATATTTAACTAATTAAATCAAAGAACCCAATAACATAAAGAAAACGAATTTAAATAAAAGCCATGATAAATAAATCAATGAAATAAAGACTTTTACTGAAATTTGTATTGTTTCCTTTGGATTGAATGTGGATTGCTCAATGAAGTTGCGAAACCATAGCTGCAACAAGCAACTAGTGTGCTCAAGAGATCAATGTCAAAAGATCGTAAGTTTGCTCAATCGAATCGTTGTATGCTCAAAGCGCTATTAAGTATGCCTGAGAATAAAATCGAAGAGAGATAGGCTTAATGAAGGAGATGAGGGGGGTTTATATAAGTTTCAATGAAGATCAATCAACGGTCCAGATAATTCAGAAGAATCAACAGAGGAGAATAGTTGAGGAACATGCAACGAATAAGAAGAAGATAAGTGTCTTGCTTTCTTTTGCATGAGAGGAGTTATCACGAATAGAAGAATGAGTTAAATGAAGAGATAAATCAATTAAAAGAATAAAATAATCAGTTAAGTGATTTAAAACAAGAAGGGATTCGCATGAAAATAAGAAGATATTTTGTTTTATTTAAATATTAGAAATATTTAATTGCATGAGCAAGAAAGCTTGAGTTATATTGGAGATAACTCAATTTTAAAAAAAAAGCAATTTAAATAAATATTTGATTTATTTAAATTTAGAGAAGATACTATTGGAAGAAGTAATTAAATAATTAGAATTATTTAATTTAGAAGATTTGAAAGCAAATTAAATAAATAAATTTATTTAATTGTTGTGCATGATTTTGGAAGAATGATTTTGATTTAATTAAATAATGTAAATTATTTAATTATAGATAAGATAGAATTTGTGATGAATTAATTAAATAATTAGATTTATTTAATTAATGTGGATTTGATTTTTGGAAAGAGGATAATGATCTAATTAAATAATTAAAATTATTTAATTGTGGAAGAATAACAGAGGAATTTAATTTAATTAATTAAATAAAGAGAATTTATTTAATTAATGTTGCAAGTATGTGATTTAGAAGAATTTGGTGAAATTAATTAAATAATTAGATTATTTAATTAACGTTGAAATATAGGTGATTAGACAGATTATGAAATGCAAGTGATTCGACGACACAGTCATTTTAGGGTGTCTACAACAATCCTATTTCTTTTTTTATGTGAACATACAATATAATTTGAACAACATTATCTCTTTTTTTGTTTCCAAAACCCATTTCAAACAAAACTGATTTATTTGTTTTTCTATTATAGCATACAACAAAAAAATCAACACTACAATATATATATATATATATATATATATATATATATATATATATATATATATATATATATATATATATATATATATATATATAAAATAAAAAAGCAGCAAGTTATATTTTCTTTTTCTAGCAAAAAGCAAACAACAAGTATTTTGAGTAAGAAACATTTTTTTTTCTAAGAACCATAAAATATATTTCACTAACTTTTCTTTCTACTCTAGCTTTTTACACAACAATTATTTTGACCAGAAAATAACATGTAACATAGGGTAGCAAGAAATATTTTAATTTACATCAATAATAAATGCATTACAATGGAAGATTTTCTTGCATACTTAAGAATAGATTACATTTCTTCATCTCAACATTAAGAGTACAATATTTTTTTTGACAACAAAATACATTAAGGCTTCCAAGGCCATGGCTCTCAAATAGCCAACCAAATAAAGCAAATAAGACTAAACTAAACTTTTCTCCAAAATTCCAAGAATCCAAAATGACCTGCAATAAAAACAAACCCAAGAGGGGGAAAGCCAAGCCACAAAAATCGCCCTCCTCTCTACCATAGACCCGCTAGTGGGTCACCCCCGAGTTGGGAGGTAGTCTCACATGGGTTTCTCATGCCACAACATAAATCACAACACAAATTCACCCAAGGATATTGCACATAACAAAATTCATTAAATGAGTTTGGAGTGGGTAGGGGAGTGGACCCCTCAACTCAAGAGGTCACTCCAAAATTTAATAATCACAATACCACAAGGCCTCAAGCCAAAATAATATCTCCATAAAACTCAAAATCACCATGGCACTCTTGCCAACCAAAATACTCCCAAATACCATAGAATGCCCTCAAGGCTATAAATAGATCAACACTAGGAGGTGACTTTGAGGAGGTTCACTCTCCCCCACCCCTTACAAGTTTAGGTTTTTCTCCAATGGAGATGCTCTCACCAACACCTAAAACCCATACAAAAGAAAATAACACCCAACACAAAATTTCAAGCACACAATCAAAAGTAAAAATAAGCATAAGGAATGTCTAATTCCATAGGGCTTACCTTAAGAGCCCAACAATGGATGCACTTTGAAGAAGAGCCCACAAGCTTTCTCCAAGTCTCCAAACCTCCAAGATTTCTCCAACTCCTTCCCAAAAATCTCCAAAGATAGAAAAATTTCAAAAAGCAAGAACCCCCAACTCCTCTTCAAGAGGAGATAAAATAGGCCTCCAAATTAGGCCCTGAGGAATGAGAAGGTGACACTTGTCACCTTCTCCTTCCTCATCCCATGCCACTTGCAAGGAAGAAGGAATGTGAGGTGACAAGTTTCACCCTCTTATCCATTCAAACCCTCACCTTATCCACTTGTGCTCTCACACATGTGAGAGCCCAAGTGGAGAGGTGGCATCTCTCCCCATGGCTCCATGAGGATAAGGGATGACACATGTCATCCCTTTACTTCTCAAGAGAGCCCCTTCTCTCCAATATGCTCTCACACATGTGTGAGTGTCTTGGAGGAAGGTTCCACACACTTGGGGGTCTTGAAGACTCCCCAAGTCTTGAAGGTGGAGGAATCCCCAAGCCTTGGGAAGGGAGATGGGCCTTTTCCAAGGCATGACTCATCTCCCACCCTTAGCCATTTTGAAATTTCTTCACTTTTACTAAACCCAAGTTTAGAGTGACTAGATGGGGGTTACCCTAGGGTTTATTAAGTCTAAATAGACCCTAGATCCTAGGGGTACCACCTAGGGTAAGTTTGGAACTCTAATAAATACTTAGGGAGGTGTAAAATCACATTAAATGGCCCAAAAAATAAAAAGAACACCAAATGGTGTAAATTAAAACACAAGTTTTACAACACATAATTTAAATCAAATAAAAGGGGTGAACTAGGCCAATAATTAGAATCAAGCATTTATGAAAACACCATTCGATCAAACATGATCCTCATCCCTCTTGGGAATGGATCAGCTTAACCAGGAATTACATAAGTGTGAGAACTACCTCTGAATTTTTGTGGCCTAGAAAATCACCTACGCACTCAATCAAACAATCAATCCAACATAGATATATCATAGCTGAAGCAACATAATGAAATAATCATGTCATCGCATAATTCATACACAACATAAACAACTCACATCATAATTAAGATTTAAAATTGCATTTTCTATCTAATATCTCAGAATTAGAATTCAATAACAAATCTATAACATGAGCTCATAGTCATCATCAATAATAATCATCAAATGTATCTCACATGTCTAGCATCATAAGAGCATCAAAATGGAATCTAATCAAATCACCACATAACTAATCAAAACTAATCCAAATCAAGAGATATAGTCTAAATCTACATAATGGAAATCAATAGTCTCTAAATGTCTGATAATGTCTCCACCTATAATGTAAAATGATCAAAATAGGGAAGTGAAATAAATCAGCCTTCCAGTACCAAGGCATTCTACCTTCTCTCATCTAATAGCTTGAGCTCATTTATCCTGGATACTCTGTAGTCTTCGTCATCCACAAATTGCCTCAACGATACTCTTAGGGAGGGTAACTCAACCTTGATGGGTAGGATGGATTCAAAACCATAGACAAGGGAATATGGGACAACTCTAGTGGGAGTGCAGATGCTGGTGCGGTAAGTCCACAAGGCAGGATTGAGTTGTACATGCCAGTCATGGCCAGCGTCATTGAGAGTCTTCTTGAGAATTTTATAATGGTTTTATTTGACACCTCAGCTTGACCATTGCCTTAGGGATAGTATGGATTGGCAAAATGGTGTTGAATATGGAATCTTTCACATAACTCACAAATGTCTTGATTTTTAAAAGGACAACCATTATCTGTGACAATAGACTGAGGCATGCCATACCGGCATATGATGTAGTTGAGAATGAATTTGGCTATTTGTTTGTCGGTGATGTATGTCATGGGGATGGCCTCAATCCACTTTGTGAAATATCCTATGGCAATGATAATGAACTTGTGTCTGTTGGTTGAGGTGGGATGGATTTTGCCCATGAGGTTGAGTCCCCATTGAGTGAATGGCCATGGAGATGTAAGTGGTTGCAAATCTTGGGTAGGTGCATGCACAAGATCTCCGTGTATCTGACATTGTCTGCATTTTTTGGTGAAATGATAGGCATCCTTCTCCATGGTAGGCCAATAGTATCTAGCTCTGAGAATCTTTTTGGCTAGAGGAGGACCACTAGAATGAGCTCCGTATATACCCTCATGTACTTCACGTAGAGCCATTTGTGCTTCCTCGGTGTCGAGACATCGTAGGAGGGTATTATCAAATCTGCGGTGGTAGAGGGTGTCACCGATGATGACATATTTGGTAGATTAGTGGATGAAGGATTTACGTTGGTTGGCGGATAGGTTAGGTGGTAGAATTTGGTCATGGAGATATGTATGGATATCATGATACCAGGGAGACATGGGACCAACCATCTCGTACACTAGCTTAGATTTAGGGACATCAAAGGTTGGGACCAACAGTTGTTCCACAAGGAACTCAAATTGAGGTGCATTTATTAGGATATCAAGGAGAGACCCATTTGTTGCCATTGCATCTGCTGCTCTATTCTAGATTCGAGGAATTTGATCAAATACTACTACAACAAAATATAACATGAAACTATCAACCATTCTCTTATATGGCATGAACTTTTCATCCTTTGTGTTGTATTCATTGTTGACCTGCTTGATGACTAACTATGAATCACCGAAAACTTGTAACATTTTGATTTTCCAGTTGATAGCCATTCATAATCCCATGAACAATGCCTCATATTCCACTATGTTATTTGTACAAGGAAAGGCTATCTGAAATGCTTTAGGAATGGCTTCACCTTGAGGAGTGATGAACAAAATGCCAGTGCCTGAACTGTGATTTGTCCACGGTCCATCAAAGAATAGTCTCCATTTTTGAGGAACATCAACTATGAAGATTGATTCATCAGGAAAGTCTATGACCATGGGATGATCTACTATTGTAGGTGTTTTTGCTAGTTGGTCTGTGATCACTTGTCCTTTTATTGCTTTTTGATCCACATATTCTATATTAAATTCACTCAATACCATAACCCATTTGGCTAGTTGTCCTGTTAGGATTGCTTTGTTGAGTAAGTATTTCAATGGGTCAATCTTTGTGATTAGCTTTGTCTTATGATTCGACATATAATGTCATAGCTTTTGTGTGGAAAAACTATGGCAAGGCAAGCGCAATCAATAGGACTGTAGTTCAACTCATTTCCCACTAATGTTCTGCTGATATAGTAGATTGTCCTTTCCTTTCTTTCCTCATCATTTTGTGCTAATAATGACCCCAGTGCTGAAGGTGTTGTTGATATGTATAATAAAAGGAGCTTTCCTGGTATCAGAGGCATGAGAACTAGTGGTGACAACAAATAGTCCTTAATCTTATGAAAAGCTTCCTAGCAATGTTCTATCCATACAAAGGGTACCCCTTTGCGGAGTAAGTGCTAGAACGGGTGGCATTTGTCAACTAGTTGTGCGATGAACCTCCTGATTGACTGTAACTTTCCTTGTAGACTGTGTAATTTTTTGAGAGTTGTTGGTGGAGGCATATCCATTATTGTTTTCACTTTAGCGGGGTCAACTTCTATGCCTTGGCACAAAACAATATAGCCTAGTAGTTTGCCTGATGTAACCCCGAACAAGCATTTATTAGGATTTAATATGACTTTGTAATCTTCAATCCTTTTGAAGATCTTATCTAATACCTCGAGATGAATGTTTCTTGTGACTGATTTGGCCAGTAAGTCATCAACATAATCTTCCATACATGTGTGCATATAGTCATGAAATATTGTTGTCATTGCTCTTTGGTATGTAGCTCCTGCATTTTTGAGGCCAAAGGGCATGACGATCCAACAATTTGTACCCCATGGACATGTGAACGTTTTTATATGTTGACCTTTATGTGCTATCTTTATCTGATTATGTCTTGAGAAGTTATCCATCAGTGAGAGCTTTTCAAAGCCAATAGTAAGGTCGACGATAATGTTTATGTTTGGTAATGGAAAATCATCTTTCGAACATGCTTTGTTCAAATCCCTGGAATATTCACAAATTTAGATCTGGTCATTGGGTTTTGTGACTGGTACAAGATTAGATACCCACTTTGGATAGTCTATTGATCTGATGAAGCCCACATCTAGTTGCTTTTTCAACTCTGCTTATTACCAAGAGTGCAATCTGTAATGCATTTTTCTTAATTTCTGCTTCATTGGTTTGGTGTTTGGTAGTAGTGGCACATGATGTAAGATGAATTGTGGATCAACCCCAAGCATGTCCCCATATGACCAAGTGAAATTGACTTGTCTTGCTGAGACTAAGTCTTTGAATTAAGGTTGTTCCAGTTATCCTAATGACTTAGCAAAATGAATAATCTTAGGCTCTTCTTCTGTACCGAGGTTGGTTTCAATGGTCGTCTCAACTAATAGTAGTGATCTCTCCTATATAATAGGAAACACTTCCAACCCTCCATCCTTGGGTGCCTTGGAGAAGTTTTCACCCTCGGATACATCCTTTATTTTTACTTTTTCATGGTCAATAAGTGCCTTTCAGTTTTCACTTAGAGACCTTTTTTTCTTTTTTATTATCACTTTTGCGACTAGAGGGTGGAGTGGATTCTCTAAAATAAGCCGAGTCGTCGAGATCCATGATGTAACGAATGTTGTGGTCTCCCCGAGGTATACCTTCACGAAGTCCCATGAACTCAACAATGGCTTCGTCATTCTTGAATAAATCCAAGCTAGGTGGATTTTGTTAATCCCAATCTATGAGCTTGGGATGGACTAAGGGCAATCCATCATCAGTGTTTAGGTAACTTATGGTAATGGGGGTTAAAGTGTAGATGGAGGTATTGTCTAGATCCCAAAAGATGCCGATCCATGTGGCTCCATTAAGTAAGTCAGGTGTTGAGGATTCAGGCTCAAGTTCGGGTGGGTCCTGTGATGTCCCAACGTCCTTGGAAGTACTTGTGTCCCTACCCAAAAGTAAATTAGTACTAGGAGTACTCTCTCTTCATGATGTATACCATAGGCCCTTGTTGTGAGGTCACTTGGTTGGTTGAATAGGTTCCATTATCCCACTTTTGTTAGGTCCCAATCCACTATGCCCATCATATCCTTGTTTTTTTACAAATTCATAGCCTTTACCAGATCGTTCCATGGGCAATTGTACGTGCTTGACCTCTTCTTCTTCCTTGTATAGCCACTTTACGACATCATCATCCACATCCTCCTTGCTTAATTCTCTCCATTTGGTGAAGGTGGTGGGGGTAGCAGTGATGGTCTCCTTAGGCTTGATTGGGCTAGGTTTACCGTGAGACCTTGGTGATGTTGGGAGCTTGCTGATGCAATATGAGCTTTCTATATTAGACTCCCCACATCCTTTGTCTTGGATTTGAACTTTAGGGTTGTGTGGTGGGGTGAATGGGGTGGTGGATTTGGATAACATGGATGGGTTGACATAGTGTAATGAGGTGGAGGGTAAAATTCCCCTATTTATAGGCACTTGATGTTGTGGGATTTCTCTTAGGTGGCTGCAATACTCAAAGGCATCAGGATCACCAGGTATAGTGATTTCGGTGCCGTTGTAAGGGAATTTAATGCATTGGTGGTAGGTGGATGGTATGACCTTCATGGCATGGATCCATGGTTGTTCGAGGATGAGATTGTAGGGGAGTTTAGTATCCAAGACATGAAATGTAGTATTAAGAGTGGTGGGCCCAACTCTTACGAGGAGTGTGATCACTCCCTTGGAGGAACATTCTACATCATTGTAAGCTTTGATGACAATTCTCTTGGTGGGATCCACACATGCTTCAAACTAACCCATGTTGCAAGTATGGGCCTAACCGGTGTTGTCATTGATATCAACATACTCTTGTTGCATTATTGTCAAGGATTGGATGAGTTGTGTGCTGAGGATATTGAGAAAATTAGTCCTATCAGAAATAGAGAAAATAAGTGTAAATAGTGAAGATCTATGAAGTGAATATCCCAGATAGATGAAGATCAGAGAATGCACATCAAAGGGTTTGTAGCTATGTGTCTGAAGATGATCCAGCCAGGATTTGAGATATCTGCATGAAAATTTGGAGGAGTTATGGCCATGAGAATAAAACTAGTTCTAGCAACTATTTAGAGGTGACAGAGTGACACAAATAGGTTTGGTGAGATCCAAAAATGCAATATCTTATTCTATGGATCTGGTGGCATGTTTGGGAAGCTAATGTGAATAGACAACTCAATTGGTTCATTGTTTGGAGGTCCACAAGCAATCCTTCTAATGTGACAGTAATGACCGACTGTGTTCTTGAGGTTCCAGATGAAGATGCGAATGATTTCAGTAAGCAGAAGTGGTACGGATGTTCTTGGTGATTCAAACAAGCTTGTGGGGGTCTCTAGATTGTTTCCAGTTCGTGTTGGTGGACCGCATTGAAGATAGAGCTCGTAATTGAAGATTTGCCTTCTAGTGATGGTGTTCTTCCTAATCTTGGCTGACCAGATGTCTTACACTTATTGTGGATGATCTTGAAGATGTTTTGCAAAGCCTGGCATGTTCCACAAAGCAAATTGAAGTCCCAGCTATGGGTAGCTGACAGTATAGTAGTGCGCATGAAGCTTTTGTAATAAGTCAAGTTATATTTTTGTAATTACTCTATAATAAAATAAGTGTATGTTGTGCTGACTTTGATGATCTTTCCAAAGTTGATGTATTGTATAAATAAGAATTCCGAAGTTATTCAAAAGCATCCTTGTAGCGATGAGAAGGTGGTAAGGAAAAAGAAAAGAAAGGTAGAGCAGAGGTATTGGGCTTAAATGGAACTGACTCAAACATAGTGAAGATGCTGATCTTCAGTTCAAGTATGTAATATTTATATTATTCTGTAGACAGTGTGTCTCCTGTAGGCAGTAGGCCTCTTGTGAGCAGTGTACTCGGGTAGTGAGCCCTAACTAACAAGTGCCATTTTATTCATCCTTATTCTTCTAATAAAGAATACAATCTTGGGTTAATCACCCCATGGTTTTTCCCTTAACTAGGTTTTCCACGTCAAAATCTTTGGTGTTATATGTGTTGAATTTGTTTCTGCTCTTGAATTATTGCATTATGCTTCCTTGATTAATCTTTGATATGCTATTGAAATATAAGAAGGCTTAAAGTAACAAAGATTTTGGTAACTAATTCACCCCTCCTCCTAGTTGTCTGTCCTAAATCCAACAATTTGTATTAGAGCTAAGTTCCTCTAGAAGAAGCTTAACTGCTTGAGGAGATCTAGAATTTTGACCTACAAGGACAGTCCAAGGTTTGATGGTTCAAACTTCACTGCCTAGAAAAGTCGCATGGAATGTCACATATAATGCATGGGATATTAGTATTGGAACATAACCTCAACTAAATATGTTCCCCCAAGGAATGGCCCCACAACTCTAGATGAAATCAGAGATGCAAAGAATAATATTCGAGCTAAAGAAGCCCTACTGAGTGCCTTGTCTGATTCAGAACTGACAAATGTTATGGGATTGAAGACTGCCTATGAAATTTGGACAAAGCTTGAAAATCTATATGAAGGAGACAAATATGTTAAGTGTGCCAAGATGCAAAGTTTGAAAGGAAAGTTTGAAAACTTAAAGATGAATGAAGATGAGAATATCACTTCTTATATGACAAAAGTAAATGAGCTTGTTTGTGGCATCAGATGTGCTGGTGGAGTCCTGGATGAAGATGAAATTGTTGCTAAAGTTCTCAGATCTTTACCCCCTACTTATAAACACAAAGTTGTCGCCATTAAGGAAATCAGATCTTTGACAACTGTCACAAGGGATCAACTGGTTGGTAAGATATCTGCATTTGAGTTAGCTGAGTTTGGTGATGCACTCCCTAAGATTGAATCTGCATTCAAAGATAGTGCCTCTACAAAAGGCAAACAGAGATATGATCCAGGTGAAATTTCCTCAAGAAAATCAACTTGGTATGAGAAAAGAAGAAAAGATCTAGAAGAGGATGAACTAGAAGCTGAACAACTTGAGGCCCTCATTGCAAAGAGACTGCCAAGAGGATCCAATAAGTATGAAGGAAAATTACCTTTTAAATGCTTTGCCTGCAATAAGATTGGTCATTTTGCCTCAAGATGTCCGGAAAGGTTTTCAAGGCTAAGCCCTAATAGATCAAGGTTTTAGAAAAAGTGTTACTATGTTTAAGAAGATGATGATGAAGGAGTAACAGATAATGAATCTGAGATAGGAAACAAATCTGGAAGTGACTAAGTGTTTATTACCATCAAAGAAGAAGATCCAATGCCTATTGAATCTATCAATCATAAGATGATAGAAAGTTCTTTGGCGGCCTAGGTTGAAGAAAAAGATGAATGGGTTATTGACAGTGGATGCTCTCACCATATGACTGGTGACAAGAGTAAGTTCTTAAGCTTGGAAAGATATTAAGGTGGAATTGTAAAGTTTGGAGATAATTCTATTGGCAAAATTAAAGGCAGAGGAACTATTTATTTTGATGGAAAGAACAAAACCAGTGATGTTCTATATGTTGAAGGTCTGAAGCATAATCTTCTCAATGTTGGATAGTTGGTGGACAAAGGCTATGATCTCCAATTCACAAATAGAAAATGCAAGATTTTTGAAAGCTCTGGAGTTGAGATTACATCTGGTATGCAGACAAAAGGTAACATCTTCCAATTGGTTGGTACTGGTAAAAGTTGTTTATTTATTCAAATTGATCAGATCTGGTTATGGCATAGGAGAATGTGTCATGTAAATTTTGATAATATCATCAAGATAAGCAACACACAGGCTGTAAGAGATCTTCCAAGATTGGTGAAACCTACTAATAGTTTGTGCAAAGAATGTTAGTTGGGAAAACAGAATAGAGTCATATTCAAAAGTAAGGAACAAACTTCAACCACATTGTTAGACTTGGTACACACTGATCTCTATGGTTCGGAAAGAATCATGAGTCTACAAGGAGATAGGTATTTCATGTTGCTGATTGATGACCACTCCCGGATGATGTGGGTAACTTTCTTAAAGGAGAAATATGAAGCACTTGAGAAGTTCAAAATATTCAAGTCTATGGTAGAAAATGAAACTGGCATGAACATAAAATGCCTCAGGTCTGATAGAGGTGGAGTATTCACATCCGATGAGTTCATATCATTCTGTGAGAAGCATGGGATAAAGAGATAGTTTTCCACTCCAAGGTCTCCACAACAGAGTGGGGTAGTGGAGAGAAAGAACCAGACCATCCAGGAAGCATCTAGAATCATGATGATGGAAGCAAATGTTCCTCACATCTATTGGAGAAAAGCTATAAGCACTGTTGTCTATACTCTTAATTGAGTACAAATCAGAGGCAATACTGGTAAGACTCCTTATGAACTATGGTTTGGCATCAATCCTACTGTGAAGTATTTCAGAGTCTTTGGTAGTAAATGCTATATCAAAAGAGATGAAGATCTTGGCAAGTTTGATGCTAGAAGTGATGAAGGAATTTTCTTGGGAAATTCTACTCAAAGCAAAGCATGCCGGTGTTACAACAAGAGATTGAGAAAGATTGTAGAAAGTACAAATGTGAAGGT
Source organism: Cunninghamia lanceolata (assembly GCA_027924645.1). Classification (NCBI taxonomy): domain Eukaryota; kingdom Viridiplantae; phylum Streptophyta; class Pinopsida; order Cupressales; family Cupressaceae; genus Cunninghamia; species Cunninghamia lanceolata. The sequence continues at coordinate 37,631,925 of BSBN01000084.1, read as the reverse complement.
TGATGAAGGCATGGAAAATCCCTCAAGGTATTATGACTATGAAGCAGATGATTAGGATAATATCTCAAATCAAGGTGAACCAGTCCCCACTCCAGTTCAAATTCAAACTGATCCAGAGAATCTTGACATACAAGAGGAAGAGACATGCTTAGAAGAACCTGTCCAAGAATCAGAAGTGCAAGAGAATCCCAAAACTCCTAGGTATGTAAGATTGAATCATTCTGAAGATCAAATTATAGGAGATAGAAACAAAGGTGTTCAAACAAGAAGAAATATTGCTCAAGATTCAGTGAAGTACTATTTGATTTCAAAAATTGAACCAAAAATAATAAGTGAAGCTTACAATGATGAGATTTGGGCTAAAGCAACGGAGGAAGAATTGATTTAGATTGAAAAGAATAACACTTGGGATCTTTTCCCCAGACCTAAGGACAAAAATGTGATTGGGACTAAGTGGGTCTTCTGAAATAAACTAAATGAAGAAGGTGAAGTAGTAAGAAAGAAAGCCAGATTGGTCTGTAAGGGTTATTCTCAAGTAGAAGGAATTGACTTTGAAGAGACTTTTGCTTCGGTGGCTAGAATTGAAGCAGTTAGATTATTTCTTGCCTTTGTTACCTTCAAGGATTTCAAAGTATATTAGATGGATGTCAAGTCTGCCTTCCTAAATGCTGATTTGGAAGAAGAGGTATACATTGAGCAACCAGATGGATTTCAATTGTCTGATCATCATGATATGGTTTGCAAATTGAAGAAAGCATTGTATGGACTCAAACAAGCTCTAAGAGCCTAGTATGAAAGATTGGACAAACATCTTTTGAAGATTGGTTTCAACAAAGGCACTGCTAACAGTAATCTATATTTTAAGATTGATCATGAAAATATCTTGATTGTGGAGCTATTTGTTGATGATATCATTTTTGGAGGGAAAGATAGTATGTGCAAGACTTTTGCAAATCAAATGCAAAGTGAATTTGAAATGTCTACGTTTGGGGAAATGAATTTCTTCTTGGGTCTGCAAATCACTCAAACAAAGAAAGGAATCTTCATATCACAAACCAAATATGTGAAAGAATTGTTGAAGAAATTTGGGATGGAAGATTCAAAGGCAATGAATACACCCATGGCAACCGGATGTAAGCTAAGTAAAGATGACGAATCCCCTAAGACTGATAAGAAAAAGTACAGGTCAATGATTGGAGGGCTGTTCTATCTTACTCAAACTAGACCTAATATTATAAATGTTGTTGGTCTTGTTGCCAAATTCCAAGCTGATCCTAGAGAATCTCATGTCATGGCAATCAAGAGAATTCTTAGATATTTGAAGGGAACAGTTGAGTATGGATTATGGTATCCTAAGGATCATGATTTCTCTCTTCATGCATATACAGATGTTGATTGGGTAGGAGATGTGGATGAATGGAAGAGTACTAGTGGTGGTGCATTCTTTTTGGGAAGAAGGTTGGTTTCTTGGCTAAGCAAGAAACAAGAGGCAATATCTCTGTCCACTGCAGAAGCAGAGTATATTCCAGTAGCAGGCTGTTGCACTCAAGTATTATGGATGAAGCAAATGCTAAGAGATATCAGATTAGAGTATGAGGAACCTATCACAATTTTCTGTGATAACTCAAGTGCAATAAATATATCAAAAAATCCAGTGTTGGGTGAGTGCGAGATCATGATGGGCCAAACAATGGTAATGGAGAAAAAACTTGTTGGATGAAAAAGTGCTAACATTTTGACTAATATTTAGATTTGGATGGAAAGGATGTTAATATTTCTAGCTCAAATATGGATTTCCTCCAAAAATTTTTTAGGATTACTTTATATTTGGGCAAGTGGGAGTCCTAAAACTTGCCAAAGAAACTTGAAAAAACACCCATTTAGTGTATCCTGAAATTTTCCACAATTTCATCCTTGAAGTTAAAAGACTTTTTTGTAACTAAATTCAATCAAATGAAAAGGGTTTAGAGAGGAACCTATTAAGATTCTAAAAATATCATATACACCTCATAATAATTTTAATAGGTAATTATTATTAATTTTCTACATACGCTATGTCTGATTTCCAAATAATATACATATTGAAAAACATCCATAACTTTTAACATATTAATCCTTTTTTAAATCCAAAAGATGTGTCACATTCTAGGATTTATTGGGTATACATTAAAATTTAAAATTTTTGAGTTTCATATATTTTTGACCAAGTTAGGTTGGCTGGAAAATTAATTTTTAATAATTAAAAAAAATCACAGTAAAAAATTCATAAATAATTATTTATTTACTTAAAAAATTCAAAAAAATATGTCACATCTGCTCATGTGTCCTTTACTTAAATCCAAATCATGGAGGAAAAATATTATCTTTTTCTCATACTTAGGTTGGCCGAAATGACACCTAATTCTTACGTTTTTTCTAAAAATTTTAGTAGTGATTCATTGAAATATCCAATTTTCACCAAACTATTTTTAAAATTTTCAAAAAACTAGTAGCCCATAAACTACATTCAATTTATTACAACTTTTATTACTACCTTATTCCTAGATTATTTAGATAACTCATTCAATTTTTGACATGAAGTTACTTAAGTCTGTTTTTCACATTTACATTGCCACTTAGGGGTAGTGTTTGGCCCATCATGATCATGCACTCACCCTGACATTGCATTTAAAGACAAAACATATATCCATCAAGTTTCACTTTTTAAGAGAGCAGGTGAACAAGAATGAAGTCAGATTGGAGTTTGTGCCCTCAAAGAATTAGATTGCAGACATTTTTACTAAACCTCTACCTAAGGACTCTTTTGAGTATCTCAGGTAGAAGCTAGGGGTTATTACCCCTTCGGTTCTAAATTAAGGTGCACTGATGTGCATCAGTCCGGTGGATCCCACAATCATATCTTGTGATCCAGATTGATGTTAAGAGGCTACTACTCAGTGGGAGCAGTCAATATGATTTTGAAGTATGAGAAGTGGTTGCAAGTATGTGCCCTTTGCCATTGATGTCAAAGGGGGAGAAAAGGCATGTGAAAAATAAAAAGTGGTTGTTGATCAAAGGGGGAGCAGTAAAAGGAAGAGAAGACATGTGAATGGCTACTATTGATAGGGGGAGCTATGTCAATAAGTAAGGAGAAGTTCTTGTCTTGATGGTTATAACAATTTTTCACAGTATATGTTGCCATCAATGATAAAGGGGGAGATTGTTCCAAGTAAGGGCCTAACCGGTGTTGTCATTGATGTCAACATACTCTTGTTGCATTAATGTCAAGGATTGTATGAGTTGTGTGCTGAGGATATTGAGAAAATTAGTCTTATTAGAAGCAAAGAAAATCAGTGTAAACAGTGACGCTCTATGAAATGAATATCCCAGATAGATGAAGATCAGAGAATGCGCATCAAAGGGTTTGTAGCTATGTGTCTGAAGATGATCCAGCCAGGATTTGAGAGATCCACATGAAAATTTGGAGGAGTTATGGCCATGAGAATAAAACCAGTTCTAGCAACTGTTCAGAGGTGACAGAGTGACACAAATAGGTCTGGTGAGATCTGGAAATGCCATATCTTATTCTGCGGATCTGGTGGCATGTTTGGGAAGCTAATGTGAATAGACAACTCAATTGGTTCAATGTTTGGAGGTCCACAAGCAATCCTTCTAATGTGATAGTAATGATTGACTGTGTTCTTGAGGTTCCAGATGAAGATGCGAATGATTTCAGTAAGTAGAAGTGGTATGGATGTTCTTGGTGATTCAAGCAAGCTTGTGGAGGTCTCTAGATTGTGTCTAGTTCGTGTTGGCAGACCGCATTGAAAATAGAGCTCGTAATTGAAGATTTGCCTTCCAGTGATGGTGTTCTTCCTAATCTTGGCTAACTAGATGTCTTACACTTATTGTGGATGATCTTGAAGATGTTTTGCAAAGCCTGGCATGTTCCACAAAGTAGATTGAACTCCTAGCTATGGGTAGCTGACAGTATAGTAGTGCGCATGAAGCTTTTGTAATAAGTCAAGTTATATTTTTGTAATTGCTCTATAATAAAATAAGTGTATGTTGTGCCGACTTTGATGATCTTTCCAAAGTTGATGTCTTGTATAGATAATAATTGCAAAGTCATTCAAAAGCATCCTTATAGCGATGAGAAGGTGGTAAGGAAAATGAAAAGAAATGCAGAGCAGAGGTATTGGGCTTAAATGAAACTAACTCAAGCATAGTGAAGATGCTGATCTTCAATTCAAGTATGTAATATTTATATTATTCTGTAGATAGTGTGTCTCATGTAGGCAGTGGGCCTCTTGTGAGCAATGTGCTTGGGCAGTGATCCCTAACTGGCAAGTGCCATTTTATTCATCCTTATTCTTCTAATAGAGAATACAATCTTGGGTTAATCACCCCATGGTTTTTCCCTTAACCGGGTTTTCCATGTAAAAATTTTGGTGTTATATGTGTTGAATTTGTTTTTGCTCTTGAATTATTGCATTATGCTTCCTTGATTAATCTTTGATATGCTGTTGAAATATAAGAAGGCTTAAAGTAACATAGATTTGGTAACAACTGATTCACCCCCCCTCTCAGTTGTTTGTCCTAAATCCAACAACCCAACATCATCACTAACTTTAGGGGACATATATTCAATCCAGCTCCACTATCTACTAGGACTTGTCTAATCTTGTGTTTGTTAATGAAGACCTTGAGGTGAAGTGGGTCGATGTGATTTGGTCATTGCAAAGGTACATCACGTTTAGTGAAGGTGACATGGTTGGAGGTGGCTAAGTGTCCCACCATGGTTTGGAATTGATTGACATTTAGGTCTATGGGAACAAAAGATTCCAATAAAGCTTTGTCGCAAATGGCCTTGTGCTCTGGGGATAGGTGAAGGAGTTCAAAGATGGATATTTGGGTCAAGGTATTTTTCAAGTGGTCCAAGAGAATGTATTGGGTCTTCAGTTGTGCATTAGATGGATTAGATGGGGTGCCTTGTAGTGTTACCTTGGCTCTATGAGTGGTGACGACACACTCGGGACAGGATTTTATAGTGATCATGGAGACATTATTGTCAAAGGCGTTGATGCTATTAACAGTATACTCGTATGCGACATTGTTGTAATTAACATGATCATGCGGCTTGGTTCCCAAGGTGGAGGTTATTCCTAATCCATGATTTTCTAAAGGATCTTGAAAGATAGTATGATCGATATTGGAGGAGCTGTGTGGATTATCTACAGTGACATCTCCTTGGTCAATGAAATCTTGTATGATCTTCAGTTTGTAACTGTTATGTCAGTGTTTAATGTGAAATATGAAGAGGATTTTTTTTAGGGTTGATTTTGGTGTTTTAAGTAAATCCTCCCTTCTCCACTAAACATTCAAGGTCTTAAGCTGAGTAGGGAGTCTACTACAGGCCTTCAGTCACTCAGAACATAGGGTAAGATTAGAATTGTGTGATTTTGTTGTTCAATTAAGTCCAATTATGTTCAAAACCCTAATTATGCAAATTTAGAAGCAAAAAGACAAATTATAGTAAATACTCATGCACAGAGATATCAAATGACAATCAAATGCGTACCAGATTTTGAAGTTTGGAAAATAGAGAAGTCAGGGACTAACGAGTGGGCACCCTAGTCTAGTGCTACCATTTTTGTCAGGATCTGGGAATCTTGTCTTCAACTTGTTCCTTTTGTTCTAGAGATTCTTTAGTTGCGGGATCTAGAGGACTAATGAGCGGGTCTAGGTCCCTATTTTCTTCTCTGATATACAATTTTGACAGTCTGCACTACTCTCTTGCAACTCCACTTTTTCTGCTCCTGCAAATTGTAACCTACAATCACAAAAAAATGGGTTGGGGGTTGTGGTGTTTAGAGGCTTGCCTCATTCAAGCCCCGGAGAGACATTCAAGTCTTTCGAACATCATTGTCAGATAAAGAGTGTGTATCCCTATGGGATAGAGGTGAAATCTAAATGATAAATATTGAAAACACAAATGATATCACCTTGTAGTGAAGATCTCATGGAAGGAAGATGCCCTTCATGCCATGAGGAGATGGATGCCAAATTTGCAAATACAAACACAAGAACAACACAAATTCTGCTCTGTAACACTATGAATGCCTTGAATCACTTTCACAAAAGCTTTTGAATCCAAATTGTCATCTAATTTCCATCTAGTTTACAAATGAATCACTAATCATGCTTATATATGCAACTACAAACATTCCCGCCAAGAATTTCGTAATTGAAACTTACTGTGTCGGCCTAGGGCCTAAATAACAGTCATAAACTGATACTTAAAAATTGGTCCTAACCTAAAATAGGGCAGGACTAGGGCGTGGCCACCCAAGTCTTCCCCCGTTATTTCAGGTAGAACTTATGTCAAGTGCATCCCCTAGGTCCCATTTACCATGAAACTTTAGGGTTTTCTCATCAGGATGTCAAATTATCATGCAAGATGCTCTAAACACATAAACAGGACTCGGGAGCTAAACCTTAAGAGGGAAAAGCCCCCAAGAGGACATTTTCCAACATAACATTTAGCCCCCACTTTGATGTATGTATAAATGCAAGGCCAATACATGCATTAAAGTATGGTCAACAAACACAACAAACATGCCAAGCATAGAGAAGACACACCAATCACAAAGAAGACAGTAACAGGCATGCAAAACATAGAGAAGATAGTTACAGTCATGCAAAACATGGAGAAGATAGCATTGAAGACACACAAAACATAGTTGATACAGTGAATGCAGTGAAGAAAGTGATAATTTTCTTTTTTTCTTTTTCATTTTCATATATATGAAATGTAGATGCAATTACAAGGAAAGTAAACACATCACCCATGATGGAGGAGGGACTCATCACCACCAATCTTTAAGACTGCATATGGGGCAACAGACATGCCAAACAAATCAAGCACACCATACAAATCAAACATGCCATACAAATCCCAAAGCATAGGAGGGACTCATTGCCACCGGTCTTTAAGACTATGCTTTGGAACAAACATGCAATACACACACACTTGGAAGACACAGAGAAAACATGGCAGACAAGTGATGGAGTGTTCCTATTTCTAGGTTCATCACCATCTCAGGCACATTACAGACACACAGTGACGATTGGGCTTCACCACAACAATCACTGAAGACATGCTTAAGGGTTGTGTTAGTCACATAACTGCTCCTCGCCTTTGTAGAGGACTTTTAAAATGATAGGATATGCACTTTCCACGAGAAATACACCATCCACACCTCTGTAGAGGGCTTAAGAAAAGGATGTGATATCTTGCCTCCACAAAGGGCTTAAATGATTGTAATAGATTTCAAACAAATCTCAGAGTGCAAGAGGGACTCATAACCACCAGTATTTAAGACTACACCTAAGAACAAACACATTGCTAACATCTAAAATAGACAACTTACCTTATATATATGCCCCCACCTTAAGATGGTTGATATCGTGTATCGATATCAAGCACGTTAAGGTAGGAAGAAAACACACAAGGGAACATGAGCTCTCAGAAATCCCATGCCCCCTAGAGGTGACATGTACTTTATGATTGCCAAATGTTCCAACAAACACATCCCTACAACAAAAGTGTTTGTGTCCATATAATCATGATAAACAACAATGCATAGAGAACTAAGGAATGCAAGATTCAAGATAGACAAAGTGCACAGAGCAGTAGTATTTCTATGTTTTGTAAGTGCGAGAAGACAACATCGAGATCACACGGAGTGCTTCTACTAGCCAAGCGTCGGATAATATATAACAACCCCATCGCCATATAGGAACTAAGTCTAATTTTGTATTTCTCGCTAAAGGGACACTAGGTCTGCATCAGTATAAAATGCTTTTTGTTATCCGCCTACTAGATAGAAACGCTAGAGGAAGGGAAACAATAAATCAAGAGAGGAGAAAAATGTGCCTTAGGGACAGTCATGTGGGAGGGTGCCCCCAAGTCACCTGACCACAACGCTATGTCCATAAGACACAACACACAACAATGAAAATAGAGAAGAAGCAATATAGAAGAATGATGATACAAATAGAAGAAGGGTCAAAACAGAGGTGGTCTCCTAGTATCCTTGACTTACAAGAGAATCAAGGGTCATCCTAGGAGGCCTAAACAACACATAAAACATCACGGGGGAAACACATCATGAGAGATAAAGGGTTAGAAATACTTACATGTAAGGACAACCTAATTAAAGGTTGTCAACAAGCAAGTCATCATCATCATCTTCCCACTCCCGAATGTTAGAGGAAAGTGGGACATAAGGTACCATAGCCCAACTCTTATCTTCTTTGTTTGATTCGATGTTTTGTGAGATGTTTTCTTGTTGAGATGCAAGTCATTGGGCATAAGCTTGTCGTCTTCTCCTCCTTTCTTTTGCTTGTCTATTTCTTTTTGTCTTACCACTTATCTCTTGTAAGATAGTGTTTTTCTCTTCGATAGGTTTTTGCATTTTAGAGGAGGAAGCACTAGGATCAAATCTCATTTGTCTAGGTGGAATGTTTTGCTGTTGATAATTACCTCTCAATCCTTGTAAGGATGGTGGGGGAGAAACCTCAGTATAGGGTCCATTTCCTTTTGGTCTAGGATTCTCTTCAAATGCGGGTTGTTCATCTCTTGTTGTTTCTTGCATAGAAGGACTGGCCACTTGATGTAATAGTTTTATTTTGTAGTTTCTATATATCAAGAAGGTAAAATCCATATGTGGCTCTAATTCCCTTTCAGATCTTTCCCAAAAGTAATCAAGTGTAAAGTGTTGTTTTGTAATCAAAGGTTTATACCTATTGTGATGTATAGTATGCACTTTTCCATTCAAGGGAAATTTTACAAAGTTATAAATTGTTGAAGGGACACCTTTCATAGTCTTTAACCATGAATGTCCTAGTTTTATATGAAAAAGGTCAGAAATAGGGACAACATCAAACCATTGTTCTATAGATTTCTCAAATACAGTAACTAATAAGGATATCTTCCTAGAAGTATTTATAAAGGTTCCCTTATGTGTCTTAATCATCATATTTGAAGGGTCATAAAAGCCTTGCATTAATTGATGTGAATAGAGGAACTCTTCTGTTGCCACATTAGTCATGCAATTAGGATCAATAAGGGTTCCATCCATAGGATTTCCCATTATTTTCAGAGTTATATAGAGAGGTCCTTCAGTTTCTCCAATTGTTCTATCATGAGGTGTAAACACAATTTCAGGTTCAGGGACCTTTCTTTTCATGTAAGCACTACAATGGAACCTATTGTTGTTGTTGTGAATAGAAGCCATGTGTATATGTATTTAGATCAATGTGAAATCGGATTTTAAAATATTTTCAAATTTGATGCAAGAGACTAGTGCAAAACTATGTATGAAAATGACCTAAAATGCTTTATTTTTTTCAACTTTTTTCAATGCAAATAAGTGAAAGAAAAGGTGTTGTAAATAAATTGATCAAGTCCAGAAAGTAATATTTCTTATATTAGTCCAATAAAGAAATAATATTCTTCACAACACACTTTTGATGCAAATCTAGAATGATGACAAGTCAAAACCTAGTGAAAATGTGCTAAAATATGCAATTTTCACAACTTTTCAATGCAAAGACCCAATAAAAGAGGTGTTGTAAAGAATTTTAGGAGGTGTAACAGATTATAGAAGTTATATAAGTCACCTAAAGCCATAAAATCCATAACAACATGCTTGGAGTGCAAATCTAAATCAAACCCTAGGGCAAATATAGTCAAAATATGTAATTTTTCACCAAATTTCAATGCAAAAGAGTATGAAAAAGGGTGTTGTGAGGAAAATGATGATTGAAAACAAATTATAATAGTAATAACAACCACCTAATGCCAAAAAATCTGTCACAACACACTTATAGTGCTACTCAAGGTCAAACCCTAGGGAAAATATAGCCAAATAATGCAATTTTTCACCAAATGTTCACTGTAAGAGCCCAATAAAAAGGTGTTGTAAAGAATTTTAGGATGGGAATAAGATAACAACCCTGATAAGAGCCAATTAGTGTAGAAAAATCCTTTACAACATGCCTATGGTGCAAATCTAGGGAGACGATAAGGCTAAAATCTAGTGAAAAATGAAGGTTTTCAAACCCTAGGCATGGAATTTTACAAGACCACTATAATGCAACACTACAATTAGAAATCATTCCTAATGATTGTTTTAAAAGGGTAGTAAAATCTGAAACAAGATTTTGACTACAAACCCTGGCTAATGCAAAACTAGGTTATATGGAAAAATGCACAATTTCAAGGAATTTTTATCAATTTAAACATGAAAATGCAATCTAAATGATTGATGAATAAAAACAAATTATGTATTTTAAATAAGATCTAATGATAATGATAGAAATTTATTGAAATAAAATTGCAATTAATCCAAATTACTTGAAAATGCAAGCTAAAAATGCCAATTTTTTCAATTTTTCAAAAAACATTTTTTGTAATTTTCCAAATGCAATAAGATGAAAAATGATATGAATGTAAATCTAAAGCACAACACTCAGAAAGGTGTAAAATTCATTAGAAACATAGGTTCACCAAAATGTTTAATGTGAAATTGTTGGGTGAATATTTTGTCTTCAACTAACTAAAGGCAAAATGGTTATATCGACCACAGTGTAATGAGATAAATCTCTCCTCTCAGAAAGTGGAGGTTGCCTATCAATTATCACAAACTTATTTAAACTAAATACTAATTCAGTGGTGACACCATATGATCCATTTCTCTTTTTTCAGAAATGATGTTTACAAAATGAAAGAGCACTTTCTTGATACAAATTGAATAACCAAGAAACCCACGAGAGCACAAAGTCTATCGTTGCTTCTTTTACTGATTTATAACTTAGAACTAAGTAGAATAAGGTACAGCCCAAAGTCTTCACCGAATACTACAATGAAATATATGATCACAAAAGATAATAGTAGTTCAAAGCCTTTCCAATATCTTTTACTTCAAAACATAAAATCACAAACTAAAGATAATTGTTGTAGCACAAAGTCTCCACAATCAGCTTTAGAGCATCTCCCAGATTATTCACACTCACACTACAATTTGATCAAATAGATAAGATAGTATTAGGAAAAGGACATAAGAACAATTTCCAATACGCCACAAGTTATTCCAACACAAAGATTGAATGATCATTTGCTTTCTTATTCACTTGATAAAATTTGATTTACAATTTGAACACAAAGTCTCAAAATGCTCTTCAATTTGGCAGAGTTTCACTTCAATAACTAAAAGATCATATTTACAATGGGGGTCCTCTTTATTTATAAGAGGAACCAAGAGCAAAAATAGGAAAAGAAAAACTAACTATGACTTATTCAACAAAGGAGTCCTTTTTGATTTGGGACTTCCTATGTTTTTACATGTAATTACATATGAGAATAGTACATGTAAATATGTCCAAAATTATTCCAAAAGTACATCTAAAAAGTGGAAAATAAACTAAGTAATGGAAAAGCTACTTCAACTTGTATTGCCTTCTTTCTTCATATGGCAATCATACATGGTGAATGTTGCTTGCATCCCAAGACTATCCACACTAACCGTGTTCTTGAAAATCATCCGGGATCTAACTATTGCATCTCTGACCGTGGTGACTGAATTTGCGTGACTAGTTAACTTGGCCTTCAGATTATCCAAAGTTAACTGATTGTCAAGAATATTATCCACGGAGGTCATTGAAAATGTTTTGTCCTCGAACTTTTTCTAAAACATATTTTCAAATTCCTGAATCATCTCTTCTGTAGAAAGAAATCGATTATCCTGTGACACCAGATTGCATGGCAACTCCTCCAACTTATGCAAAATACTAACATCACTTTGATCACTTAGTTTCCTTGCAGTTTCTAGGTCATTGATCAAATCTTTCACCACACGCCTCCGATATGTCAATGCCTCTTTGGTTTCAGTATATGAATCCCTATTTGGAATGACACCAATTGATATCAGAGTGCTTATTTTTAGCTTTCTCATCTCCACCCACTTCTCATGATTCTATTCTAGGCGCTCAATATCTTGAGAAATAACATCAATCAAGTCAGTAGTACTCATGATATTTCCACAATCCATGATAAATAAAATGTATGCTTCTGGAAAGATTGTGTGGCTTTTTTTACATCGACGTTTCAGATCACACTTCGTGATCTGTCATCAGGGAGAAAAGAGAGAATGTGAAATGGTTCAATTGCAGAGATAGAATAGCCTTAAAAGGTGAGAGAGAGGGGGGGGTTTTTTTGCATGGAGACCAAAGTAGATAGGAGGAAGGGAAGTCAAAGGAGGAGGAAGTGAAAAATAAGAAAAATAATAAAATGAAAGGTAAAACTTTAAAAAGAGGCTAACAAGTCAGGGAATAAGAATAAAGAGAGAGTTAATAAAAATAGAAAGACATGCTTTCTATAATAAGAGAGCAATGTTTAGAAGTTTCTTCATTATTAGGCATAATGGAGAAAAGTCTAAACATGAAAATAAGAAACAAAGGGTAGAAAAACAACAAAAATGAAGGACAAGAGAGAAAAGCTCATAATGAAGGAAATAAACTAGTGAAGGAGAGTGTGTAGGGGAGGTCAGAAGATGAGGGAAGATGACCACAAAAGAGATAACCAATAAAAGGAGAAAAAATATAAGTTGCGCGGTTGAGAGAAAAATGAGAGAAAAGACAAACAATAAAATTATAAAAGCAAAGGGGTGAGAAAAGTTGTACCTCAAAGAGGATAAATAAAAAGTGGGAAAATCAAGAGAGGACTCCATAAAAATCTTAGAATCCAAAAATTGATAACGAAGGAGAAAGGCGCAACATCAAAAAAGAAGAAAATAAGGAAAGACCAAGTAGTAAAAGAGATAAAAAAGAAGAGAGGGCGAGAGGGTTAAGAAAGAGACAAAGACAAAATTGGGAGACAAGGGATGAAAAGGAAAAATAGAGGAAAAAGGAAAGATCACAAAAGAAGGATCAAGATCAAAAATGAAAGGCCAAAAGGGGAGCATGAGCCGAGAGAGAGAGAGAGAGACAAGGTAAAGAGCAAGAGGACAAGGAGAAGAAAGATAAAAATGCAAAATTGAAGACCGACAAGAGGGAAGGAAATAAGAACAAAAAGAAGAAAAATACAAAGAATAATAAATAAAAGCAAGGATGGAGGAAAGGGGTAGAGCCGAGCCACGAGGCAAGTGAGCAAAGAAGGAAAATGAGAAAGAGAACAAAAACAAGAAAGGAAGGCAATAAGGGAGCACAAGAAGAGAGAGAGAGAAAACAAAAAGCAAGCCAGAAAAGTAAGGAAAGGAAAAAATTAAGCTAAATCAAGGAATGACAAGAAGGTAGGAAGAGGAAAATAAGCATGCGTGTAAGAGTGCAAGTAATGCGAGTGTGTGGGAAGAGAGGCAAAAACAACACCAGAAAAACCAAGGGAGACAAAAGTAAAGGGCAAATAAAAAGACATAACACACAAAAATAAATAAACTCTCACACACACATACCCCCACCCACAAATACAAGAGGAGAGAAGAACCCGAACCTGGAGACAAAGGTAGGAGGTTAGGAATAAAGAAGGGGTCAACAGGAGGTAGAATGAGTGGAGTGAGGGGAGAGAAAGAGGGAGGGGGAGAGAGGGGGGGAAAAAAAGAGGGTTGGCAAGACATGGTAGAGAGAGGGAAAAAAGGAGGAGAAGAGAGGCCAACGAGAAGGGGGGTTATCTCATGAGAGAATTTAATAGAGGATTCCATGTGTGGCTTATGGTCCACCCATCATCCCTATTAAGGTTGGTGGGGTTAGTTTTGATGAAGATAGCCTCTTTAAGTTTTTGTTTAAAGTAGTTATCTTCCTTGGCTAGGACAAGGGTGTCCTCAAGATGGATGTGATGTTTGGTGTTAGAGGAATGTTCAGCAAGAGTCGATTTAGAGGTCCTTTCATGTCTAATATCTGCAGTATGTTCTTTAATTCTCGTGCAGATAGACCTACCTGTTTTACCAATGTAAGGGATGTCACAAGAGCAGTCTATTTTATAGACCCTAGAGTTTAGGAGAATGTTTTTGGGGTCTTTGGTGGAAGGGATGAGGTTTCTAATGGTGGAAAGTGGTTTGAAGGCACAAGAGATGCCTTTCTTGTGGAGGATTTTGGCAATTTTATGAGAGATACCTTCAATGAAAGGAAGGGTGGCCCCAAAAACAAAATCAGAGTCTAATTTGTTAGGTTTAGAATGGAGGCAGGTTTGGGCTAGTTTAAAAGTCCTGTTGATGTATTTGGAGCGGTACCCATTGAGTTTAAAGACCTTGGAGAGGTGGGCCAACTCCAAGCTTATGTGATCATCATCACAAATGTGGAGGGCCCTAGTAGTCAAGGTTTTAAGGACACTAGCCTTTTGGGCTGGGTGGTGGTGAGAAGAGGCTGGAAGATAGAGGTTGGTGTGGGTGGATTTTCTGAAGACCCGGCGGCGAAGCGAACTGTTGCCCTTCCTAATCAGGAGGATGTCAAGGAAGGGGAGTTGGTTGTCGGTTTCAAGTTCTTTGGTAAACTTGATGCAAGGGGTAATGTTATTGAGGTGATTGTGGAAAGCTTCAAGTTGGTCAAGGCCATGCGGCCAACATATGTTAGTGTCATCCACATAGTGTTTCCACCAAGATGTTTGGATGGGGAAGGAGTTCAAGGCCAGCTCTTCGAAATGCTCCATATAAAGGTTGGCAATAACAAGGGATAAAGGAGATCCCATGGCCACTCCATCAGATTACTCATAAACCATGTCTTGGAAGGTGAAGAATGTGGAGGTTAAGCATAATTCAACCAGAGATGCTATTTCTTCATTGTTCTTTTGTTTGACAAGTGCAATGGAATCCTATAGGGGGACTTTGGTGAAGAGGGAGACTACATCAAAGCTAACAAGAATGTCTCGATCTTTAACCTTTTATCTTTGATGAAGTCAACAAAATGGGATGAGTCTTTGATGAAGGAAGAAGACTGCCCAATAAGGGGGGAAATCAACTTGGCTAAGTGGGCAGCAAGGTTGTACATGGGGGAATGGGTGGTGTCGACAATGGGACGTAGGGGAATGTCGGGTTTGTGTATTTAGGCACACCATAGATGCGTGGTGTGATTTCTTTATTGGGAAGATGATGTTTTTTGGTGATATTGTCAAAGGAAGATTTGGAGATGGCAAGCTTCACCATTTTCACAATTTTAGAAATGGGATTATGGGGAAGGGGTTTATAGCTGCCACTATTGTTAAGGTAGTCAAGCATTTTGGTAATGTAGTCGGGTTTGTCCATGATCACAGTGGCATTTCCCTTATCAGCTTTAATGACAATGACATCTTGTTTAAGGAGTCTTTTGAAAGCCAAAAACTCATCCTTGGGGATGTTTCTTTTGGGGGGCTTGGCATGTCGGAGAGCCACGACACAATCTTGACAGACCTCATCAGCTATGTCTCCGGGCAAGGAATGAACAACCTTCTCTATTTCGATGAGAAAATCAACTTTGGGGATATGGGTCGGGGTAATAGCAAAGTCGAAGCCTCTCCTTAGAAAATTGAGGGCAAGGGGTTCAATGGGGAGGTTAGAAAGGTTAACAACTAGTTTGTCTTCCCAATCTTGAAACTCAGATAACATCGTAGGAATGCAAGAAGGGGGGTAAGGACGTTTGACAAAGGCAAATTTAGAAGAGGGGACAGCAAGTAGAAAACAAGGAGGGGGAGGAGGCTGGCGAGTCCAATCAGTTGAAAGGTTGGAGTGACTGGTTTTGGCATAGACCAGGTGTGATTGGGGGTGGTAGCGTGGATAAATGGGTGTGAGAGGATTGGCAGGGTAGCAGGATGTAACAGGAGTTTTAAGAAGGTTGGCGGCTATATTATAGTAGTTAATGGGTGAGCTGACTATCTTGGGAGTGGGTACGGAAAGAGAGAGGGGCAGGTGAAGAGTATCATACTCACCATTAATTGTTACGAGTTGAGTGGTGGAGTTCAATGGAGCAACACTGAGCGAAGAATCAATGTAAACATTTGGTTCAAAGCTCAAGGTTGAGGTGTTGCAAATGGGTGGGGTTGGCGTGTTAGAAAGAGAAGAATTATGAGCATCATTAATGCTAAAAACATTTGACAAGAGAAGGCTGAGGGAGTTACCTAGATCCGAGGGAGAAGGACGTTGGTTGACAATATGCTGACAAAGAGCTGTTGCATGAGGGGGAGGACTGCTGGTTGGAGGTCGACTGCCGATGGTAGGAGAGTTGGCCGAATGGAGAATAGGTAGCATCAAGCTGCGTAGGTATTGCGAAGCTGCCGCACTAGATGTCAGAGAGGAAGTTGTTGTTGGAGGGGAGAGACCTTGAACATCTGGAAGAGAGAGTGTTGCCAAAGCTAGGGATGATATTTGTTCTGAGCCTGGAGAGCTGGGCGGTGTAGACTTCATGGTTAGGTGTGCTTTGCAGAGGAGAAAGGGCTGCCTCGTGTTGAGCAAGTTTTGAGAGATGGCTTTGCAGGTTGAAAGAGATGCATAATTAGCTATGGCAAGATCTTAATCCACAGGATCAACATGATTGGTGGAGAAGCATGATGAAGAATGTGTGGCTTGGAGTGTTTGGTTGACTGAAAGGACGTTGGACTCATTTGCAATGAGTAGGTTCACAGAAGTGGCTACGAAGGTTGGAGGAGATCTCCTTAATGTTGAGTGAAGATCTCAGACCACAGGAGGAAAGAGCAAAGTAGAAATATGGGAAGACAAGTCAAAAGAGCCAGGAGAGGATGACTGCAGGGGTCGGTCAGCTTGGTAGAGGCTACCATCATGTGTAAGAAGATCTCAAGCTGTCCTTTGTTTTTTATACGGGCTATGCGACCTACTAACAAGATTAGAGAACTTTCGTTTTTGTCTGATGGTGTTGTCTTGTTTGAGCCCATTTTCTCTAGTTTGCGAAGAGATGTTGAATAGGGTCCAAAGGTTAGGTCACAGGATAGCCAAAAGTTCTAGATGGAGAGAATAGATCCGTGAAGAGAGGTGATCATTAGTCACCTCTCTTCGTAGCTCTATTCTCTCCATCTAGAACTTTCAGCTATCCTGTGACCTAACCTTTGGATCCTATTCGACATCTCTTCGCAAGCCAGAGCAGATGGGCTCAAATGAGACAGCACCATCAGATAGAAATGAAAGTTCTCCAATCTCATTAGCAGGTCGCACAACTCGTATCAAAAACAAAGGGTAGCTCAAGATCTTCTTACACATGATGGTAGCCTCTACCAAGATGACCTACCCCTGCAGTCATCCTCTCCTGGCTCTTTTGACTTGTCTTCCCGTATTTCTTCTTTGCTCTCTCCTCCTGTGGTCTGAGATCTTGACTCAGCATCAAGGAGATCTCCTCCAACCTTCGTGGCCACTTCTATGAACCTGCTCATTATAAATGAGTCCAACCTCCTTTCAGTCAACCAAACACTCCAAGCCACACGTTCTTCATCATGTTGCTCTGCCAATCATGCTAGTCCTGTGGATCAAGATCTTGCCATAGCTAATCATGCATCTCTTTCAACCTATGAAGCCATCTCTCAGAACTCACTCAACACGAGGTAGCCCTTTCTCCTCTGCAAAGCACACCTAACCATGCAGTCTACACCGCTCGACTCTCTAGGTTCAAAACATATATCATCCCTGGCTTTGGCAATGCTCTCTCTTCTAAATGTTCAAGGTCTCTCCCCTCCAACAACAACTTCCTCTCTGACATCTAGTGTGGTGGCTTTGCAGTACCTACATAGCTCGATGCTACCTATTCTCCATTCGGCCAACTCTCCTACCATCGGCAGTCGACCTCCAACCAGTAGTCCTCCCCCTCACACAATAGCTCTTTGTCAGTGTCTTGTCAGCCAACGTCCTTCTCCCTCAGATCCAGGTAACTCCCTCATCCTTCTTTTATCAAATGTTTTTTATCATTAATGATGCTCAGAATTCTTCTCCTCTTTCTAACACGCCAACCCCACCCATTCGCCATGCCTCAACCTCGAGCTTTGAACCAAATGTTTACGTTGATTCTTTGCTCAGCGTTGCTCCATTGAACTCCACCACTCAACTCATAATAATTAATGGTGAGTATAATACTCTTCACGTGCCCCTCCCTCTTTCCACACCCACTCCCAAGATAGTTAGCTCACCCATTAACAACTATAATATAGCCACCAACCTTCTTAAAACTCTTATTACGTCCTGCTACTCCACCAATCCTCTCACACCTGTTTCTCTATACTGCCACCCCCAGTCACACCCGGTCTATGCCAACACCGGTCACTCCAACCTTTCAGCTGATTGGACTTGTCAACCTCCTCCCCCTCCTTGTTTTTGGTCTGTTGTCCCCTCTTCTAAATTTTCCTCTATCAAAAGTTCTATCTTCCACTGCCTTTGCCAACTTCAGTGCCAGCAATTCCAAGGTAATAGGTATCTCTGCATTCAGACCATACAGAAGCTAAAAATGCGACATACCTATCGCTCTTTTAGGGGTAATCGTGTCTGCCCATAAAGCATCAACAACACTTTATGCCAAGTTCTCTAATTATCTTCCACCAGTTTCCTGATAATAGTAACCAGATTTTTGTTACTTGATTCCACCTAACCATTTCCTTGTGGATAATAGTCTGAAGAGTGGGAAAGAATGATCCCATGCTCATAGCAAAATCTAGTAATCTCGTGGGAAGAGAAACAAGTAGCGTTATCTGCTACAACCTTGTTTGGGACTCCAAACCGGGAAATAATATTTTCCTTAAGGAAATTACATACCACTTCAGAAGTAGCATGTTTCACTCAGATGGCTTCCACCCACTTGGTAAAATAATCTGTCGCAGTGAGAACAAAGTTGTGTCCAACACTTGATGGTGGGTTCATAGTGCCAATGAAATCGATGCCCCATTGCTGAAAAGGTTCTTCAATCACTACTGGCTTAAGAGGTAGTGCGACCAACAACCTTATATAGAAACAACCTTCTTATCCCTACCACTACCAACGTATATAAACAAAAACCATGTATAGACATTGTTGCAAGTATGTGCTAATTAGTGTTGTCATTGATGTCAACAAGCTTGTGTTATCATTGGTGTCAGCTGTGTCAAGAGTATGAGTTAAGAAATGATGCAAGAGTATGAGTAGTTTGCGTTAAGCAGAGATCAAAA
This sequence comes from Cunninghamia lanceolata, assembly GCA_027924645.1. NCBI lineage: Eukaryota > Viridiplantae > Streptophyta > Pinopsida > Cupressales > Cupressaceae > Cunninghamia > Cunninghamia lanceolata. The sequence continues at coordinate 37,612,784 of BSBN01000084.1, read as the reverse complement.
ATAAGGTTGTGCAAAGATGAGGGTATGAGTTATTGTTGAAGGTGATTTGATTACTTTGTAGAAGTGATGAAGATGTTAATAATATGGTTCTAATGGTTGGCTTCCAAGTGCTTCTGAGAAAATTTGATTAATAAAGGGAACAATGTGTTGAAGATGTGTTTTGGCTTAACAAAGTTGTGATCGAGTTTTGCTTCCCAATTCTTCTTCATTAAAGATTTGCTTTTGTGGTTTGAATATATTATTTAGAGGTGGTCAGAGATGATATGTTCCAGGTTTTGTGCTCCAGTTTGTTGCGCAGAGAAAGTTGTGTTCACCAGTATGTGGATTATGTTTCTGGGTTGTGCAGAGGTGTCTGGGAGAAACTATTTTGCTCCGTATTCCTCTGCAGGTTTGTTTCTAGCCTTGTGGTTTTGGATTCATGCTTATAAGGTCTATATCTTTCTTTAGTTCAAGTGGTTCATGGTTTGGTGCTCTGCAAGTTCATTTCTTAAGTTGCAATTGATGATAGAGTATGATAGAGCTGGTTAAGTACTCTGGTGTGAACTTTATTCAGGTGAAAGATGTTGTAAAAGATTTGTTGTTTTTCAGGTGCTTGTGAATGTTTCTAGATCACGTTCAATCTTGGTGTGTGATCCACATGTCATCATTTGATGTTGAGGAAGTGTACACTTAAATTTCATAGTGTTAACACAAGATTGGTCGACTTGGTTGTTTACACTTAATTACGGTTGTGCTTCATTGATTGTGAAAGCCTAATGAAACATGTAAGAGTGGATTTATGTATGTCCTAATGTGTGATGTGGTCCACATTCATTCCTTTCCTCTGCAGTAATGTTTTGGTCCATACCTAACTTGAATTTTATGGGTTAAGATGTGTTATCGAACTTGGAGAATGTTTTCAAGGTTGATGATGGTATAAATAAGTGTCAAGGATTCGTGAGTATGGCATGCATGATGGATATGATGTTTGTGATGCAAACTTGATCAGTGCAGTGAGAGCTTGTTGAAAATGAAGGTAGAACTGCTGCTATAAACTTTAAAATTTTGTGTATGCAAAGCTGAAATAAAGATTAATCTGTAACAATTAATGAACAAATAATTTGCACATTTAATCCAATGTAGAAGAGAAGAAAAGAGAAGAGAAAAAGTTTGCACAGTATTTACATGGAGAAACCCTTTTGGGAAAAAATTCCACACTCAAAGATGTTTCCTGCTTGTATTAAATCTCTTTTGAAAATATTACATTCAATACTAAAATTTCTCTGAGTCCTTGATGTACTTCACAAAAAAGCTTCTTGTTTTTTCCTCTAAGTCTTTCTCAAAAACTTTTGCTTTTTTCTTCTAAGTCCTTTTTCCTGAAATCAACTCTTTGGAAAATGTGTGGGGTTTACAATTAAATCATGAAGCTTCATTTAATTCAAAAGCTTGAAACTCAAATTACAATAAATTATAGTTGATAACATAGCTTCCAAAGCTCATGCAAAAACTAAGCACACTTAAATTAAGAAGACTGAACTCAAACAAAGTCCAAGCTTTGAGTTAACTACCCCTTTATGATGTGGGCACCCAAGATGGCTAAATATAACCATCCCAACATCAAACTTATCACCAAATAAAAGCATCAAAAACTCTTCCATTTGGGTGTCCATATTTGCCCAATGAGTTTATGTTAACTGAAGTGACCAAGACACATCAATTTCATGCAAACAACATGCAATATTGATGTCCCCAAGGTTATTCTGAAATATCTTGTTCTGTACATGCAAGTGATATGCAAACACTGGATCCAACATGCAACTGATACCCATTACTTGAAATATTAAGATGTACCATCCTGCAACTTTTAACTCTATTTTTAGGCTTAGGAGAAGTCAACAAGGTCTTCTGGGCTCCTATCTCAAAGTGGGCGCCCAAGTTTGACATTATCCATTTAGAACTTAATTACAAAAGTCAAACTGATGTAATTAATAAATAATTAATCTCTCAAAGTCCTAATGTGTTGGGGAACACATTCTAAGAACTTTGGAGACACATGAATTGGTTAGGATTGTAAGTTAATGGCAACTTATCCCAACATTTTCCCACTTGACATTATACATTGCAATAACTCTAAATGATATAATTCAAATTTAAAATCAAGTATAGTGATCAAGGCCAATGGCCTTCCTGCACCAAGAGAACTTATCTATAGTAACTGGCTTCGTAAGATAATCTACAACATTAACTAAAGTGTCAACTTTTTCAATCAAAACCTTACTATTCTCAACTATTTCTCGCACAAAGTGATAATGAACATCAACATGCTTAGTACGAGCATGATACATAGGATTTTTGGCTAAACAAATAACACTCTGACTGTCACAATTAAGTCTTACTGTCCTGCAATAAAAACTAATACATTTCAAAAGTCTCTTTAACCAAACTAACTCTTTAGAGGGATGTGTAGCATCTATATACTTTGCTTCTATAGTAGACAAAGCAACTGTGGGTTGCCTTTTACTCATCCAACTTACCACGGCTCCAAAAAAAGTAAACACATAGCCACTTGTGGACCTTCAACTATCCAAGTCACATTGCCAATCAAAATCAACAAAACTTGTATGTCCAATGATCTGTCAACACTATCAATACCATGATAAATCAAACAATAATTAGAAGTTCCTTGCAAATATCTAAACACCCTCTTAACATAAGTCCAATGTTCTTTACTGGGTTAGACATAAACCTACTTAAAACTCTCACTGCTTGTGTAATATTTGGTCTAGTGCAAACCATTGCATACATTAAACTACCAACAACACTAGCATAAGTAACATTATACATCTCTTCAAGAGCATCATTAGTGGTAGGACACATGTCTAATTTTAGAATAGTACCAATAGGAAAAGGAATACTAATTGGTTTGCAATCATGCATATTAAATCTTTGCAAAATTGTATCAACATACTTACTCTAACTTAACCATAGATTTCTGTGAACATGATCCCTATTGATCTCCATTCCAAGAATGTATTTTGTAGCCCCTAAGTCTTTCATATCAAAAGATTTACAAAGTTGATTTTTAATATCTCTAATCATTTCCTTGTTGTTTTTCAATAAACATGTCATCAACATACAAGACAATAATTAGAACTTGATCATCAATAATCTTAAGATAAACACAAGGATCTTCTTCACTTCTAACAAAACCAACTTTCAATGCAAAAACATCAAACTTCTTATACCACATTCTAGGTGACTATTTCAAACCATACAAAGATCTTTTCAATTTGCAAACCAAGTCTTCCTTCCCTTTAACAACAAAACCATCAGGTTGCCTCATATAAATCTCCTCTTCAAGATCCCCATACAAGAAAGTAGTTTTAACATCCATTTGCTCAATCTCAAAATCAAAATTTGCAGCAATAGATAAAAGGAATCTAATAGAAATTAATTTAGTAACTGGAGAGAAAATTTCATTAAAATCAACACCCTCTCTCTGGGAGTAGCCCTTGGCTACCAATCTAGCCTTGTACCTTTCTAGATTACCATCTACATCAATTTTCTTCTTATAAACCCACTTACAACCAATGGGATTTCTTCCTTTGGGCAAATGTACAAGATCCCAAGTGTCACAAGTGTCCAAGGAAATCATTTCCTCATGCATAGCTTGCAACCAAGACTTACTTTCTTCTGAAGAAAGAGCCTCCCTGAAAGATCTAGGTTCATCATTAGTACACAATAAAATAATTTTACAACAAAAATCAGGAGGGCTATACCAGTCAATTGGATTCCTTTGCCTTGTGGATTTTCTTACAGTAGGAGTAAGACGCTCTACATGTTCTTCTGTATGCTCATCCTAAACATCATTATCTGAACTTCCTGAACTATCTTCTTCTTCTCCATTCCCAAACCCATCTAGTTGTTCTTCAACATGTGCATCTTCTTGCTTATTTGTAATTGTTTCAAAATGCACTATTTTTCCTTTTTCTTGTTCCTTTGGTTGTTCCTCACCTTTATAAACTCTAAACTCTCTAAAAATAACATCTCTTGATAAAATCATTTTCTTGGTTAGAGGGTTCCAGAGTTTGTAACCTTTTACATTCTCACCATAACCTACAAAGATGCATTTTTGAGCTTTTGGATCCAGTTTAGTTCTTTTCTCTTTAGGCACATGAACAAAAGCCTCACAACCAAATATCCTTAAATGTGAAATAGAAGTTCTTTTTAACCACATTTCATAAAAAGTCTTATCTTCAAGAATAGAGCAAGGAGATCTATTAATTAAATAACAAGAAGTACTTACAACCTCAGCCCAAAAACACTGATCTAGCTTAGAACTGCTTAACATGCTCATAGCTCTTTCCATTAAGGTTCAGGTCATTTTTTTTGTTACCTCATTTTGTTGAGGAGTATAAGGAGTTGTTTTCTGTCTCACAATACTTGCATGCTTAGAAAATTCATCAAATTCCTTTGAACAATATTCACCACCATTATCTGATCTCAACACCTTTATTTTACAATCTATTTGCTTCTCAACTAAGGCCTTAAATTCTTTAAACTTAGTGAAAACTTCAGATTTTGCATTCATAAAATAAATCCAAGTGTATCTTGATACATCATCAATGAATGTGACATAATATCGAGATTTTGCAAAAGATTCAACATCCACAGGTCCAATAACATCTGAATGTATAATCTCTAATAAACTCTGCATTATTTGTTCCACTAGGAAATGAAGATCTACTTTGTTTTCCAAACACACAAAGCTCATAAAAATCATTTTTACCAACAGAATAATCTAAAATACCATCAACCAATTTTTTATTAATAATGGTCTGAAGACCTTTTTCACTGATGTGGCCCAATCTATGGTGCCACAACATACATGTATTTTCAGTGTATGTTACATTGGCTGAATTATTCAAAGTAGATGCATTTAATCTAAACAAGTTTCCCATCTGAGATCCTTTAGCAACCACCCAATTCCCTCTCACTAACCTATAACCAGACTTCTCAAATGTCACATTCATTCTGGAATCATTTAACTTTGATACAAAAAGTAAGTTTCTTGCTAGTCCTGGAATATGCAAAACATCATGAAGGGTTTTAACCCTTCCATCACTAAAATATAACTTTACCTTTCCTTTACCAATTATCTATTTTGTACTAGTCACCAAGGAAAACTTCACCTCCATCATATGCTGAATATTTTGAGAACCATTCCTTGTTGGGAGTCATATGGTAGGAGCAACCTGAATCAATAAGCCAAGCATCATTACTTATTGTGTTAGCTGAAATAATTAATGCATCATTGTCACCATCCTTTGAGGATTTTGCAGTGAAAGAATCTGAGCTTTTTTTCTTGCTCTTACAATCTTTCTTCACATGTCCTCATTTGCCACAATTCCAACATTTTACCTTTCTCTTACCAGATCGGGTTTTAGAACGACCTTTAGACTTACCCTTCTTCTTATCTCATTTGGGTGTCTTTTCCTTAGTTCTACCCCTTACATGTAAAGCATCCACCATTTTTGGACTTTCTTCTCATTTCTTCTGAAAGAAGTGTAGCAATGCGATCGTCCATCTTTGGATCTATACCACTACCACTGATAGCAACAATTAGATTTTTCCAAGATTCTGGCAAAGAACATAATTATAAGATACATTTATCCTCATCCTTAAGCTTAACACCTATAGATGCAAGTTGACTTAAAATCAAATTAAATGAATTCAAATGGTTTGCAAAAGAATCTCCATTTTTCATCTTCAATGAATACAACTGTCTTTTGAGGTATAACTTGTTAGTTAAACTTTTGGTTTGATAAATATCACCTATCCTCTTCCATAACTTGTATACAATAGCTTCAGTAGAAACATTCAAGAGGACAACATCTACAAGGCACAACCTTATGATTCCTCATGCTTTTTTATCAAGTTTCAACCATTCTTCATCAGACATAGTTATAGATGGATTCTTCTCATTTGAAACTACAACCCATTGTTCTCTTTCTTCTAAGAGATCTTCCATTTTCAATTTCCACATCTCATAGCCAGATCCATTAAATTTCTCAATATCCATAGAGAGGTAGAACCCATTGTATACAATCTCCTTTATAAATCTGCAAAACCTACAAAAACAAAGCTCCCACTGCAGCCAAAAAACCTTCAACACTTTAAGAGAAAGGCATCCCTCACTCTACACAATCGTTAGCTCTGATACCAAATGTTGAAAATAAAGGTAGAACTACTGCTATAAGCTTTAAAATTTTGTGTATGCAAAGCTAAAATAAAGATTAATCTATAACAATTAATGAACAATTGATTTGCACATTCAATCCAATGTAGAAGAGAAGAGAAGAGAAGAGAAAAAACTTGCACAGTATTTACATGGAGAAACCCTTTTGGAAAAAAACTCCACACTCAAAGATGTTTCCTGCTTATATTAAATCTCTTTTGAAAAGATTACATTCAATACTGAAATTTCTCTAAGTCCTTGATGCACTTCACAAAAAAGCTTCTTGTTTTTTTTCTCTAAGTCTTTTTCAAAAACTTTTGCTTTTTTCTTCTCAGTCCTTTTGCCTCAAATCAATTCTCTAGAAAATGTATGGGGTTTACAATTAAATCATGAAGCTTCATTCAATTCAAGAGCTTCTTAGTTCAAAATCTTGAAACTCAAATTACAATAAATTGTAGTTGATAATATAGCTTCCAAAGCTCATGCAAAAACCAAGCACACTTAAATTGAGAAGATTGAACTCAAACAAATTCTAAGCTTTGAGTTAACTGCCCCTTCATGATGTGGGCACCCAAGATGGCTAAAGATAGCTATCCCAACATCAAACTTATCACCAAATAAAAGTAATATTAAAAACTCTTCCATTTGGGCGTCCATATTTGCCTAATGAGTTTCTGTTAACTGAAGTGACTGAGACACATCAATTTCATGCAAAAAACATGCAATATTGATGTCCCCAGGGTTATTCTAAAATATATTGTTCTATACATGCAAGTGACATGCAAACACCATATCCAACATACAATTGATACCCATTACCTTAAATATTGAGATGTACCATCTTGCAACTTTCAGGGGTTGGAGTGTCCTACAAGTAATATCTTAAAATTGACATGCAAGCATTTTCAACAACATGCAACTGATACCCATTTCTTGAATCACTGAGATGTACCATCCTACAAGTTTCTGGAGTTGGAGTGTTCTGCAAGTAATCTCACAAAACTGACATGAAACTGCATGAAAGGTCATATAACTGATATGCAAGAACATGCAAGGTCATACAAGTCCATAGGAGTGACATACAACAACATGCAAGTGACATGTAACAACATGCAAGGTTATGCAAGTGACATGAAACAACATGCAAGTCCATATGAGCAACATGCAACAACATGCAAGTACATGCAAGTAACATGCAACAACATGCAAAAACATGCAAGCTACATGCAAGTCCATGCAAGCTATTTTGACCATATGCAAGCAATATCTAATTCATGTATCTCTATCACTGTAGTTAACTCCAACATTATATCTATGCAAGGTGTCTCAACATTATCCACTCATGTACATAAAAAACAACAACTCCAAGTCTAAAAATAAGTCCCCATGAAAAAGGGAATGCCCAAGTCTAACTCCCACTCACTAGGAGTTATCAAACTCTATTTTTAGACTTAGGAGAAATCAACAAGGTCTTCATGGCTCCCATCACAAAGTGGGCACCTAAGTTTGACATTATCCATTTAGAACTTAATTACAAAAGTCAAAGTGATGTAATCAATAAGTAATTAATCTCTTAAAGTCCTAATGTGTTGGGGAACACATTCCAAGAACTTTGGAGACACATGAATTGGTTAGGATTAAAAGTTAATGGCAACTTATCCTAACAGAGCTTTCATGTGTTAGGTGACTAGATGCAGTGAGTAGAAGATGTCTACTATTTTTTAGTGTTGCTGCAAAGGTGTTGTTTGTGTTGTGGTGAATATTGAGCTTCATTGGAACTAAACTCCATGCATAGGTTAGTTACAATTATATTAGTTCATCCCTATAGTGCGCCTTCTTTTCTATTTCTTTCTTCTGAACAATGAGTCCTTTGACAGTGAGCCTTTATTTCTTCTAGGCAGTGAGCCCTGGGTAGTAAGCCTTTTATAATTTAGTGTTGCTACTACTTTATATTTTGAGCTAATCCTCACCATAGTTTTTCCCTTCTTAGGTTTTCCACGTAAAATCTGGTGTTGCCTTGTGTTTGGTTCTTTTGTTATTTGCTTTTCATGTTTAATCATCACAACAAGTTTAAAGGTTAATGTGGATCTGAATGTTAGCGAGGGTTTAAAATTTTTGATACAACTGATTCAGCCCCCCTCTCAGTTGTCTTGTGCATTCAATAATTGGTATCAGAGCGATGTTCCTTTAAAGAAAGCTTAACAGCTTGAGGTAGATCCAGGATGGCACACAAGAAGTATATTTCCTTGTTTGATGGATCAGACTATGCTCTCTGGAAGGTAAGGATGGAAGTCTTTCTAATTGCTCTCGGTTATGAGATCTGGAAATCTGTTAGGTCTAATTACACTATAACTGAGAATGGTATAAATATTGATTATGAGATCAAAGCTGCTAAAATTGATGGTAAGGAAAAACATGCTCTTTTAAGTGGTCTTACTAATTCTGAGTTGGTGAAAGTTGTGAATTTGAAAACTGCTAATGAGATTTGGAAAAAGTTGAAAAGTGTTTATGAAGGAGATGATAAGGTCAAACAAGTTAAAATGTGGAATTTGAAGCTCACTTTTGAGACCATGTGAATGTCTGAAGATGAAAACATCATAAGCTACTTGCAGAAGGTGGATGAAGTTGTCAATGGAATCAAAGGACTTGGTGGAAATATAGATGATAAAGAAGTGATATTGAAGGTACTCATAACTCTTCCTAAAGCTTTCTATTATAAGGTTTCTGCTATTGAAGAATTACAAAATTTGAATCAGTTTACCAAATATCAGTTGCTTGGCACCTTATCTGCTTTTGAAATAAGAGAGTTTGGCACAATTGGTGGAACTGCAAAGGATGAGACTTTTTTTAAGGCTAGCAAATCAGAGAAGACTATGTAATCAGATCTAGAAGACCTTGATGAAGTGGAAGCTAACTTTGTGAGAAGGATGAAAAAGGGTACTAGAAAGTTTAGTGGTAAGTTTCCTTTTAAATGTTTCAGTTGTGGAAAAATAGGTCATTATGCTTCAAGATGTCTAGATAGAGCTATGAGAATTAAGAATAGGGAAAATAAAGGTAATATGGTTAAGAAAAGTTACTATGTCAGAGAAGATGTAAGTATTTATGATGATGAATCTGATTATGAGGATGATAATGATAATGAATGCTTATTCATAGCCCTAAGAGATGAAGTTGTTTCTGTTAACTCTGGAAGCTATGTGAAGGAAAAGGGTATGGAAGCAAGTACTAACCCTGAAGACACTATAATGTTAGCTTTTCATGCTAGAAGAGAAAAAGATGACTGGGTCATTGATAGTGGATGCTCAAATCATATGACAAGTGATAAGAGTAATTTTGTTAAACTTGAAAAATATGATGGTGGAGTACTTAGGTTTGGTGATGATGCAGCTACTAAGATTTGTGGAAAAGGTTCAATCAGTTTTGATGGAAGGCATAACACTTATGATGTTCTTTATGTCAAAGGTTTAAAGCATAATCTCTTGAGTGTTGGACAAATGTGTAGCAAGGGTTACAATCTTATGTTTCAAGATGATGGCTGTGAGATCAGAAAAAGCTCTAGAACAGTGATTGTTGCTAGAAGAGGACAGGTGGAAAAGTTTATCATCTCAAAGGTGGTGATAGTTATTGCTTTATGACTCAGATCAGTGAGAGTTAGCTATGGCATAGGAGATTGTGTCACATCAATTTTGATATCCTGGTAAGGATAAGTTCAGTTCAAGCTGTGAGAGATCCGCCAAAGATTACAAAGCCCATCAATGTTGTTTGTAAGGAATGTCAGATTGGAAAGAAAACAAGAAGAAGCTTCAAAGTCAAGGATCAGTCATCTACTGGACTCTTGGAACTGGTACATATAGATCTTTATGGTCCTACCAGAGTAAGGAGTTTTCAAGGTGATAGGTATTTTATGTTATTTATTGGTGATTGCTCTAGAATGACATGGGTCACTTTTCTTAAGGAAAAATCAGAAGCCCTAGATAAGTTTAAAGCCTTTGAAGCAATTGTTGAAAATGAAAAGGATATGAAGATCAAATGTTTGAGGTTTGATAGAGGTGGATAATTTACTTCTAATGAGTTTAACATGTTTTGTGAGGATCATGGGATAAAGAGGCATTTATCTGCCCCTAGGACTCCTCAGTAGAATGGAGTGGTTGAAAGGAAGAACAAGATGGTTCAAGAAGCTACAAGGACAATGATTAAAGAAGAAAACCTACTAGAAGCCTACTAGAGAGAAGCAATTCATATTGTTGTCTACATACAGAACATAGTACAAGTTAAAGTAAATGACACAAAGACTCCCTATGAGCTATGGTATGGAAAGATTCCTACTGTTAAGTATTTCAAAGTTTTTGGAAGTAGATGTTATATTAGAAGAGATGAGGAACTAGGAAAGTTTGATGCAAGGTGTGATGAAGATATTTTCCTTGGGTATTCTACTAGAAGCAAAGCTTATCGGTGCCGCAACTAAAGGCTAAGAAAAATTATTGAAAGTGCTAATGTTAAGGTTGATGAAGATATATAGAAGATATCAGAGGTTAATGAATATGAATAAGATGAGCCTTCTTGTTAAGAAGAAGAAGAAGCTAAAGAAAAAGAAGTATAGGTTGAAGAACAAGAAGCTCCAGATAGAATCCCTAAAACTTCCAAGTATGTGTAGAAGCATCACTCTAAAGACTAGATCATTGGTGATAAGAGAAAAGATGTATTTACAAGAAGGAGAGCTACTAAATAATAGGTAAATCTATGTTTAATTTCTAAAGTTGAACCTAAAATAGTGGTTGAGGCATGCAAGGATGAGTATTGGACCAAGGCTATGGAAGAAGAACTAATGCAGATTGAGAAGAATCAGACTTGCGAGCTTGTCCCAAGTCCAAAGAACAAAAATGTAATTGGAACTAAGTAGGTATTCTAGAAGAAGGCAAGACTTCTGTGTGTTGAAAATGAAGGTAGAACTGCTGCTATAAATTTTAAAATTTTGTGTATGCAAAGCTGAAATTAAGATTAATCTATAACAATTAATGAACAAGTGCTTATGCACTTTCAAACCAATGTAGAAGAGAAGAGAAGAGATGAGAAAAGCTTGCATAGTATTTACATAGAGAAACCCTTTCGGGAAAAAACTCCACACTCAAAGATATTTCTTGCTTTTGTTAAATCTCTTTGGAAAATATTACATTCAATACTGAAATTTCTCTAAGTCCTTGATGCACTTCACAAAAACTTCTTCAATCTTCAAACCTGTTAAAAACTTCAAAAAAGCTTCTTACTTTTTTCTTCAAAAGCTTCTTCAATAAAAAAAAACTTCTTGTTCTTTTTTCTTCCAAGTCTTTTACAAAAAACTTTTGCTTTTTTCTTCTAAGTCTTTTTCCTCAAATCAACTCTCTAGAAAATGTATGGGGTTTTTAATTAAATCAAAAACTCTCTTTTAATTCAAAAGTTTGAACTCAAATTACAATAAATTGTAATTTATAACATAGCTTCCAAAGATCATGCAAAAATCAGTCTCACTTAAATTGAGAAGACTGAACTCAAACAAAGTCCAAGCTTTGAGTTAATTGCCCCTTCATGATGTGTGCACATAAGTATGCTAAAATTAGCTTTGCCAACATCAAACATATTTCTAAATAAAAGCAACAACAAAAAATCTTCCAATTGGGTGTCCATATTTTCCCAATTACTTTCTGTTGACTGAAGTGATCAATACACATCAATTTCATGCAAACAACATGCAAGATTGATGTCCCCAATGTTATTCTAAAATATCTTGTTTTGTACATGCAAGTGACATGCAAACACCGAATTCAACATGCAACTGATACCCATTACTTGAAACACTGAGATGTACAATTCTGCAACTTTCGGGAGTTGGAGTGTCTTGCAAGTAATATATTAACACTGACATGCAAGCATTTTTAACAACATGCAACTGATACCTATTTCCTGAATCACTGAGATGTACCATCTTGCAAGTTTCTGGAGTTGGAGTGTTCTATAAGTAATCTCACAAAAATGACATGCAACTACATGCAAGGTCATATAACTGACATGCAAGAACATGCAAGGTCCATAGGAATGACATGCAACAACATGCAAGCACATGCAACAACATGCAAAATCATACAAGTCTATAGGAGTGACATGCAACATGCAAGCACATGCAAGTGACATGCAAGCACATGTAAGTCCATATGAGCAACATGCAGCAACATGCATCAACATGCAATAACATGCAAGTACATGCAAGTTACATGCAAAAATATGCAAGTCCATGCAAGCTATTTTGACCACATGCAAGCAATTTTCAATTCATGCATCTCTAACACTATAGTTAACTCCAACATTATATCTATGCAAGGTGTCTCAACATTATCCACTCTTGTACATAATAAAACACAACTCCAAGTCTAAAAATAAGTCCCAAGTCTAACTCCCACTCACTAGGAGTTATCAAACTCTATTTTAAGACTTAGGAGAAGTCAACAAGGTCTTCATGGCCCCCACTCTGAAAATGGATGCCCAAGTTTAACCTTATCAATTAGGAATTGATTGCAAAAGTGATATAATTAATAAATAATTAATCTCTCAAAGTCCTTATGTGTTGGGGGAACACATTCCAAGAACTTTGGAGACACATAAATTGGTTAGGATTGCAAGTTAATGGCAATTTTTCCCAACATTCTCCCACTTGACATTATACATTGCAATTACTCTAAATGATATAATCAAACTTTAAATCACAGTGAAAAATAACCCTAGCCATCAATGTACCATTGATTCTTCAACATGCTTTTGTGCTCCAACAAGATACATACAAAAGCAACCATGATAACCATCATCTCAAATAAGAACTCCTTACATCATGTCACCCATGATAAACAAGAAACATGCCAAGATGAAACATATCAACTATCATTGAAACTTGCACCAATCTCAACATGAACACAAGCATCAAATCATATGATAATATAATACTCTGAGTGTTTGCCACACTCATACCAAATGGAAAAGCAACCACAACAAGCTGCTAGCTCATCCAAAATATCCATACCTCAAAACTAGGGTAAACAACACCATCATAGGTAGAACTCCATGCCATCAACATACCAACTCAGAACAACAATCAAGTCCCTGTAAAATAATCCTGCTAATCATCCATCCTCTCATCTCAATGCAACATACCAATGTACAAATGACCAAAGACAAGGTCAACAAACAAAATTCGTAATAACACGGAATGGATCTGTGGATATTGACAATCCACATCCAAGTCTTCAATGCAACCAATGGGTAAATACAACCCACTAAACCTGTACAACTCGTAGATCCAAATAGTGAAACATGCAAATTCATCTTCACATCAATAACCTGCAAACTGAGACAACCAAGAAGATATCGTGACAATAAAGAGCATATAGATCCAGGAACTCCCACTGCATGGGTAATGTCAAATCTAAAAATAAGATCAAGGCATTAACAAATCCTCCTATAGCACTTCTCTTAGAGGATGTGGCTAAATCTTCTACCATATAGTGTCAAAACATATAATGATATACATAAAACATCTCTCTTTGCAAATCTCTGAATAACTCTCCCAAGTCCTCTTAACCAATGAAGAAAAAGATCGAGCTACCAAATTATTGTTAACAACAATAACACTTGAATCCAATACAAACCTCAACTCCATAAACATGAGAATCTTTAAGAAGAAGACAATATATGAGGAAAGAGAGAAACTGCAAAATCATACCATGTCTTTATGCCACACTAACATGTGCCAAACTATGTAAAGTAAGATCTCTTTCAACACTCCCAAACTGAAAAGGTATCAACATATAACATCCAAATTATGATGAAATCATGGCAGCAATAGATGTTAACCTCTCACTGAAAGTAGATCAAACTAGCCAAACATTCCCACAACAAAGGGAATAAGTCCAAAAACCACAAACCATTTATGTACCTCTCCAAAACAAATCCTCGAAACTAGTTCCATAGCTCAAGATCAAATAATAATGAGAACAACAAAAATCCATAAACCCATGCATCTACTTCTCAACAACCCTTTTCAAGACTAGTGTAAAAGAGAGGATAAGATACATATAAATAATGCATCTAATAATCAAGTGGGCAACACCTATTAGATCATTTACTTGTCGAGTAGACCAAGAGTGGGATACAAGATTGTCCTTGCATATAACACCAAGCAATAAAAGCTTATAATAAAGACAACCTTATCATAAGGTCTATAATGGAATCACATCCATTTCCAAGTGTAGGCTTCTCAGTCCTTTTGTTGACATCTCATAATGAGAAATCGGGTAGATGCAAGAAGTTGTGTCCACTTAAGGTGGAAGTTTTAGAGTTAGAAAAAAATCCAAAATTAGGGAACGAAAAACGGGATCCCGTTTATATAAAACGCGATCCCATTTTGCCTTGGGATCCCGAGCCTAGAACCAAAAACGCGATCCCATTTTTCCTGGGATCCCGAACCTAGAGGCCATAAACGCGATCCCGTTTTATATAATGGGATCGCGTTATATAAAACGGGATCCCGTTTGTGAAAAGTATTAAATTTTTTAAAAAACAGCAGAGACCCCATTTTCAACAGCGACAGGCGACAGAGGAAAACGGGATCCCGAGTTCTCAGAGCATCCAGCCAGGTAAGTGGATTTTTCCACTTGTAAAAATTACCCATCAATTGTTTATACCTTCCATTGTTTGTTTTTGATGTAAAATACAATCAAAATTTAAATTTTGAATTGTTATTTAGGGTTTAGGGTTTATAAAATCAGTAGTTGATTTTTGACAATTTAGATGTAAAATACAATTGAAATTTTGAAAGACTATATCATATAAAATGTTAGAATTTGAACAAACTGTCAAAATTATGTTTAAAATTGAGAATTGAATAGATATATTTAGGCATTTTAGCTGTAAAATACAATTGAAATTTTGAAAATACTGTATCATATGAAAGGAGAGATTTTGAACAAACTGTCAAAATTTGAGTTCAATTTGAGTGTTGAATAGTTCTATTTAAACATTTTAGCTGTAAAATAGAATTGAAATTTTGAAAATATTGTATCATATGAAAGGAGAGATTTTGAACAAACTGTCAAAATTTGAGTTCAATTTGAGTGTTGAATAGCTGTATTTAAACATTTTAGCTGGAAAATGCAATTGAAATTTTGAAACGATTGTATCATATGAAAGGAGAGATTTTGAACAAACTGTCAAAAATTATATAGCAAATTGGGATGATATGTATATTTGGTTTTTATAAAATTTACTTATAACAATGTATGTCATTGTATTTTAAAGGCATTATTGAATAGCTAACTATCATGTAAAAAAATTACAACAAACCATAATAAAACCAAGTTATCACATCCTTCATAATCAAACATTTAGAGACAACTAGAACTAATCAAGAATTGAGAAAATTTTACAGTTTTTGTGATAGCCAACTAATTAAGAATGAAATGAAGCCAACATTTATGTAACTTTTGATATACTCAAGTAGCTATCCTCACCAGCTAGGTTATGCCCCTGGAATGAACATCGTGATGTTAATTGTGATACGAGCTTGAAACCTCATTGGTAATGCTTTCCCTAATCTTAATGACATTGATGTAGGCTCCACTCATGATCCTTACGAAGATCTTTCCACCACTAACCTCTTTCATGATAGGTCACTATCCTCACCATCTCCTTAGACCTAGAATACCTTGAGCTTATCGATTGGGACCAACACGACCCTTTATGATTTGATGTTTTCCAAAATGATGAAGCCATCATGAAACTTATCAAGTGTCAAGACCACATCCCCATTGTAATCATAAGAAAGACTTTTCCACCATACTTAACACCTACATATATTCTTATTTTGGAGAGAAAGAAAGAACCCTTCAGTCCTGAGGCACCCTAGTCTAGGCAAAATAGCAACAATCTATATAAGAAGAAACTTGTGATCGATTAAAATGATATAATAAAAATGGACACTTCCCAAGAGCTCCTCAATTTGACAAACTTCACCTTCCATTAGATACCACTTAGATACAAGACATGACTCCCCTCTCCTTGTTGAGGACATGCTATAAACATCAACCTGTGAATAGAAGCTTGGACCCTAAACTCTCTAAGATAGTAGCTCCACTGGACCTTGACATCAAAGAAGGCATATATAACCATGTCACCATGTTAAATATTACGTTGATTTCTTCATGTGGTCTTATGGTGATATGCCTTGAGACTCCATCTTTAAAGTCATGCATCATCTTGTGGTTCACCTCAATACCAAACCTATTCAATAAAAGCTACGCAAAATGCACCCCCAAGTAGCCCTCGTGGTCATAGAAGAATTGTATAAACTCTTGGATGTCCAGGGTTCATTCAGACTATTACTTTTCCTAAATGGGTAGATCTAATGTGGTCTTAGTTAACAAGAAAACTAAGGGAATTCATGTTTGCACTAACTTTTGAGACATCAAAAAAGGATCTACCCCAACTTAGATAACTTTTCTCTACCAAACATTGATATGGTCGTGGATCTTGTGCATAGCCATATATATAAAATTTTATCATTAATCTGGATATAATATGGACCAAGTTGAAACATTTGAGTTAGACATGGAGACACCTAGATTATGGAGCTCGGTCTATGTAAGAAAACACCTCTTATAGACTCAACACAAACTTATCCCTCAACCCTCTAAATTGTGACTTACATCATTTGATTACCCTGGAACACACTATATAGACAACTCTATACAAATTTGGCAAAATATATTTTCTCCTAACAGAAACTTGTATATGTAGAAGTATCTACTACTACATTAGATTTGATATACTTCTTAAAAGGAAAGAGTTGGGACTAACAACTAAATAGAAAACAATAACTAGTTTTGCATTTTCTAGGAAATAGGAAACAAAATTGAGCTAGAACCATCTTGACTAATTTATCTATTTCTAGCTAGATTGAACCCTAATTCTATATGCAATTCCAACCCTAACCCTATCACTAATTCTAACCCTAATCCTAACCCTAATTCTATATGCAATTCAAACCCTAACCCTTATTATAACCCTAATCATAACCCTAACCCTAACTCTACTTGTAATTGTAATTGTAACTCTAACTCTAGCCCTAACCCTAACCCTAACGAGCTACTTGTAATTGTAATTGTAACCCTAACTCTAGCCGTAACCCAAACCATAATTGTAGCTCTAATACTTACCCTAATTTAGCAACCCTTGAATTCTAATTCTAACCCTAACCTCAATTCTAACCCTAAGCTTGATCCTAATTGAAACCCTAACCCTAACTTTAATTAATCACGAGTCATGCTACAGGGATTTCTTCTACATATTTTGTATGCATGTGTTATTCCCTTATTGCATGTGAGTTCACCAATTATTTGGAAGTCTCCTAACTGGGAGGCAAGCTTGTATTCAAGCCCTATAAATTTTGTGTTTATAGGTGTTATGTTTAAAGCTATATGGAGACTTGTAATAGGAGGTCTTGAATTTGGTATCAATGATTGTGAGTTCCTTGTCTAGAATATGATGAACCTTTTGAACAAGAGAACCTTGTAGACCATGATGCATATCTTGAAATTTAAACTTGAACATTATCGTCATGTGAATGCTTTTAGCCATCCTACAACCTCCTATCACCCTTCATCCTCTTATAGGGATATGCCACACAACCTCTCCAAGTTGACCATGCCAAACCTAAAGTCACAATCGTAAGAGGTAAAGAATCTTTTGGCCCCATTCAAGTCCACTCCCTAATAGGAGTGATACAATGCTAATAGGGTTGTGAAGGTAATTAAGTTCTTGATTAGCATGTTGGGTGTATCTAAGCATAATGATGATATAGTTAGTCTTGATTTCATTAATCTTAAGATCATTGAGCTAGAGTACTTAATATATATGGTATAGTTTTGTTCAATCAATAGTGGTAGGGAAAATTAATATACTACAATGACATGAAACATAAACCAATAGGTGTCTTAAGATATATTAGTGGTAGGGAAAATTATAGTGGCCCTAACCCTAGTAGAGTAATAAGTTGAAGTAGTGTTAGAATTACTAATAAACTAAAAAACTTTATCCTAGGGTGGTGGGACAAATTACACAAGCCTTACAAAGCCTCTACCACTTCCTTGACATTTTTAACATTGTTCGAATTTGATAGGAGGGATTTATGTCACCTCCTCCTCATCTTAATTCTCATAGTGGATAGAATCATCCAATTTAGCATCAAGACATGAAGGTTTATCTTCATTATCTTAGAAATATCCTCCAAGGCTTTGTGCATATGCTCATGCCACACATTGAAGATGTGGAATTTATCTAAGTAGCAATATAGAAATCCTTAGCCTAACCTTCTACCCCTTCAATATCATTGTATAGAAGGTAGATACAAGTAACATTTGATAGCATGGAGGCACAACTTAGGGATTTCAAGTTGAATGTAAAAAAAATATTCTTCCCAACAAATGCTAGATGTCTAGGAGCAATTTAATGATTTCTTCCATTATCTGCCTAGTCTAGAATATAATTACCTTTTCTTTTGATATGTTTGAAGGAGATAGATTTAAACAAGTATTCACCAAGTTTCTAGGTTCCAATATATAATAGTTTCCAATAACCACAAGCTTCATCTATGCTTTTTCATATGATCAATGTTGATCTTGGAATCTCCTTCCACACTAAGGGATATCTTGTTTAGTTTCCAAGTCATCTTGAGGCCCTGGATATCATGGCCCTAGAATCTACCATATTAGTGTTCTTGACACCAAAATCATAAGCTTTAAGATAGGTAGAGGTTTTCCCTTATCATCTCTTAATAACATACTCCTCCTACTTCACTAGGATTACCCTTGGCTACCCATCAAAATTTCAAGCTTAATCCATCCCAATGTAGGTGTGGACCAAAGGGTGTGAATATCAACATGGGTATCTCCTTGTTTTAACCTTATTCAAAGCAACCTTGGCCAAGTATGAGCCTAATCAGTGCCTCTTCTAGCATGATCATATATTCCTCTTTACCCCAACAATCACCAAGTTCCTAAATGCACCATATTTCTTTAAAATAGTCCAAAATTTGGGATGCATATTCACATTTAAGAATTACATGATGATTGTCCAGAGAAGTTTCCTTACTTAAATGCACATTGAAATTTTGAAATATATATTGCCCATTGTATCAATCATTATGGTAGTCCTAATAGCTCGCTTACATTTTGAAATTTGTACATGCATGTATACATTATTTGTATGTTTTTAATTTAAATTTATTTCAAGTGTAATTTCTTGAAACATATATATATATTCTTGATTTAATTTTAAATTTGTACTAAAGTTTGTATGTTTATATGTATATATATGCAGGTTCATATCTAGATTTTTATATATACATCATGAATCTAGATGATATTCACTTTGATGTTGAGGACTTTCTTAATGCACAAGATGATCCGGCCGCACTCCCACCCCCACCCCCACCCCCAGCGCCAAATGCCCCACCTCTCGATGCCCCACCTGCAGATGACCCACCTCCACCTCCACCTCCACCCCCACCTGGAACTGACCAGGCTCGCTTGCGAGCCATAATAAATGAAAATGTGGATTCGATACAAGAAAAACTGAATTCCATTCGCAGTGAACAATTCATGCCACCTCACATAGTATGTTTTGCATCTTTGATGCAAAACATTGTAGATTCTGTGAGGTCTATTGACTCAGATTTTGATGGATTCCAGAAATGGAGAGAGGAGAGGCACCAATTTTATGCTGATGGCCTCTCCTATAAGACTATTTTGGATCTTAAAATCACAAAAGCTCATTTAGCACAATATTTTAGACATCCCATTACAAATGAACCTATTCCTGCAAATAAGAAAAGAATATCAATCAGGTGGTGTAGGCATGAAGGAATGTCTGCTAATTTTTGGGATAGATGGTGGATGGTGTTTGATTATCCACCTCATGCTAATTGTGAGGTTCCTTTATATTTTTTGAGAAAATTATATGTAGAGTTTGTTATGAATAAAAAACCCAACTACTTTGATTTTAGATCATTCCAAGGTGTTGGTGGTGGCATGCCACAACAGAGGTTGGGGGCACGGGTTGATCCCCAATGACCGGTGCCTATTCAACCTCTTATTGACCCTCCTGTTGCTGCCATTCCTTCGCCCTTCGAGCATCGTGCAGTGGTATCCACACTAGGCACATTGAGTGCACTCTCAGGTAGCCTACATGAGCAGACTTCTATGATGGTAGCTCGAGTTAGAGAGCATGGAGGAGTTGATGATGGAAGTGGTCCTAGTGCCACTCCACATGTGTCGATGCCTCATACATGTACGAGTTGCAATCAGTTGTGTTATGGACCTGATCAGGCAGTTGCACCCACTTCAGCTACACATGCATCATCTGATAATGTGGGCACTGAATCATTTGTTGATTATCTATTTGCTAAGGATCATCCCACTGATCATTCGACACAGGTATATATAGGTTATGTACACATGTTGAATTTAAAACAATTTTTTAACCACGTGTTTTTAATCAACATATAGATGATCAATTAAATTGTAATATTTTAACAATCGAATTGTTTGGTTTGTTTGGTGTAGATGATGGCAACAGGGGTCACAATTGATCGAATTAATTTTTCATCGACACCTGTTCATCTCAGGCACCCATTTGGGGTACATTTTCAATGATTTGTAATTTTGTAAAATTCAGTCTTGAATGTGTGTACAATTAAATATTTATGAACTTATTTATGAACTGGTTCAGGGTTCTTCCACATTGAATCCTCCATCTCAGGGTGTCTCGAGCGCTCCTCCATCATTGGGCATCTCACATGACACTCTTACAGTATGTACACATATTGTTTTAAAAAACTGTATATATATACTTAAATTTTTCTATTTTGATAGATACACACATTTAAATATTTATGAACTTATATATGAACTGGTTCAGGGTTCTTCCACATTGAATCCTCCATCTCAGGGTGTCTCGAGCGCTCCTCCATCATTGGGCATCTCACATGACACTCTTACAGTATGTACACATATTGTTTTAAAAAACTGTATATATATACTTAAATTTTTCTATTTTGATATTAGTGTATCTAAAAACGTGCACATGTACTATTTAATATTTTATAAATATGTCTATGCAGGTTGACACAACTATGAGGATGGGCATTGTAGCACACTTGGATAATCCAAGTTTATATCAGGAGTCGACTGCATTTCAGGTTGTTGAAAAACGTATTTAATAACATGTACACTGTAAGTCAATTATATATATGTTTTAAAACCTAATTTGTATACACATGTGCTAACTTAAATATAAATGACATTGTAGGAGCTTGTTAGTGACACGTTTCATGAGCAACACACAGCACATGCAGAGCAGGAGGACAGAGGAGATGGGCAACCTGATACGGTATAATTTAAAATTTAGATTAGATTTAAATTGAACAATTAAAATATACGTTGTGAACTTAAAGTAAATTTCTTGATATATATATATATATATATATATATATATATATATATATATATGTTGACATGTACATTCAAAATTTTTTTTTCTTAAATTATAGCTCGATACATGTCATGGAGCTAAGCCTATAGAGACAGGTCCTGGAATAGAGGATTCACAACAAGTTCCTCTTACGGTATAATAATTTTTAAATATGATAGTTCTTATAAATTAAATTCAATTAAATCATTTTTAAAATCGTCAAGTATATCTAATTTCAACTTAAACTTTCTCTTGTATTAATAGATTGATTCAGAGCATGGAGACACAGGTCCAAGTGCACCAGAGCATGCCTCTCAGCCTCACACAGTAATTTAATTTTATGATATAAATTATAAATTTAAAAATTGTCATTAAATTATCTATTTCCTTATCATCTTACATCTAATTTCATATAAATCTTTCTCTTTTGTAGAGTGATTCAGGTCATCTGAGTAGTTCGCATGGTGTGAAGAGGACTCTTGATGATAGAGATAGTATGTGATAGGTTATTTCAAACATAGGCTAGATGTATAATTTGACTATTTCATGGACTATTTGTTATATACTGTTTGTCATGGACTTTATATATATATATATTGTTGAACACATGGACTTTATATATTTTTTTGAACATGGACCTGGACTTTATATATTTGACTATTTCATGGACTATTTGTTATATACTGTTTGTCATGGACTTTATATATATATATATATTGTTGAACATGTGGACTTTATATATTTTTTGAACATGGACCTGGACTTTATATATATATTGTTGAACCTGGACTATATATTTTTACATGTCACACAATAAATGCAATCTTGTCGTAGTTCAAAATCATACACATGTCAAAGTAATAATCATGTAAAACCATCATGTTAGTTTAGGTGCATCCATATTTATATATATGTTATCCATGCATACATACATTGCATATACATCATAAACTATAAAAGCATAACATCACATACATATGTATATACAAGCATCCCTAAATTTAATCATAAATCAAACACTAATCTAGAACCATGTGCATGAAGGAAAAGAAATGTAAACATTTGAGATCAACCATAATAAGATATATAGATTGACATCAATAGAAATAATCAATTGTCATATATAAATCTACAAGTGTCAGAGTGTTGATCTAGATTTGCGCTTAATGAAGAAATTGCATTGAAAGAATTTATGTAGTGATGAGGTCCTAATAAAGTTCCTCCATTCATTCACGGTATGCATATTTAGGTCCTGGTCAAATTTTAAGCAATAAAATGGTAAGCAAATCAAAACAAAGCATTAAAAAGTGAGATAAGTTCATGAGGATCTCTTGCCTACTAGGAGGGATCAATCTCTCACATCTTCTCATCTAGAGATCAACTAAGTTATATTAAATGATCCTAGCATGGTTATAGTTATATTTATCCAAGTGCCTTGGTGCTTGAACATCTTGTGTTGATCATGTAATTTAAGATGTCTTAAGGGGTCCTAATTTACGATGTCTTAAGTGGACACAACTTCTTCACCAAATGGGTGGAGGAGTGCCTACAAGGATAATTGTTGCTAAAAAAACATGTGAACTATAACTTTGGAACTAGGCCTACAATTTATTAGTGGAGGTGGGAATTTCATTGTAGCATAAATGACACAAATTAGGAATGAAGTTAGTAGAAATCTTCCCCTTTGGTAGCCTACAAAAATTACCTATTTAGAGATCTACAATGATCTCAACTCCCCATAGTTATGAATCATTAGCCTTTCCAAAATCACATGTCTAATAATGACACCCATCTAGCATTTAAATGTATTGAGTCTTTGTTCCCAAATAGTTTGCACATCATAATCATGGCCTCTTTCATTTCACTCGGAAAACTTACAATTGTGTAATCCTCCACATTCCTTAACTTTTTAAATCCACATTAGGACTAGCCCAATCTTTTAACACTTCAATTACATTATACTCTTGAGACCATTACCTTGCAACTATAACATTGTACCTCAAAGTGGGTTCAAGTGAATTCAACATTTATTTGAAAACTACTTCTCTCACCATTATTATAGTCTAATTTTCTACATTATTGATATAGTCTACATTTATGGTACAATGCCTAAAAGTATCTAGCAAGATATCTAAAAAGTTAAACACATCAAATTTTCTATCCAGCCTATGTAAGTAGGATGCTCTAACCTACCAACATTTGTGACTACATCTCCTTTGTCCTCTAGCTAATCTATGAAGAAATATTATATTAAATTAAATCCCAAGGCCTTATGTGGGTATCATGGAGTGTCCTTGCAATCTAGTAACTTAGATTCCATTTATGCTTCTACACAAACTATTTATAGTTGAATAAACTCTCATCACTTTGGTTCTAGTTGACTTCTTATTTTGTTTCACAGTCTTCTCCACAATAAGATTCATATACATGTATTTGAGAAATAATCATGAGAAATCACTTGATTTGATAAGTTGATTAATAAACAACTTAATTTACAAGACAAAAGATTTCATCATAGATTTACTTCATTAATGCAAAGAAAATTGATGGGATATTCCAATATTTTACAAAATGAAACCTTAGTGTAACTTTAATTAGGATTTGTCAACTTTAATTTCAAATCTTAGTGTAACTACTAAAATGAGAACTTCTCTTAGTCCTTTTAATACGATCTTTAGTGTCCATTAGGACTCAAGGAAATCTTGTGCTTGACATGTTTCATCCTATGAACACAAACTCAGGATGTGAATCAAAATTTAAAATAAGTTTAGGTCTGCAGGAACTTATAAGATCTTAATACTTTACATTTTTAGACAAAAGGCCCTGGATCTCATCTATTTCTCCCCTCCACTTCCTAGCTATGGTCCCATATGGTTCTCCCACAATTTATATTCCTTTGTATCTTCCCTTCCCTCCACTTTGTGAAAGCTAGATTAACTTTAGGATATGATTTATCCCATCCCACTTCCTATCCTATTGTCTAGTTTTACATCATTTCCCCATAACATCGAAACACTCATTTCTTCCTAATTGTAGAAGCCTAACTACCTTGAAGAAATCATTCCTTTCTTCAATTCATTTCATCCAATTCCCACTTGAAGTTTTGTAACATTTTTTGCAAAAGTTTGCCAAGTTCATATACCCTGTCCCAAGTCAAATTTTTACAACTTCTTCAAAAGATTCCACCCACCCCAAGTACTCCCCTGCATGACTTAGGACCACCATTAATGACTTTCAATGGACATGATATGATGTAATATTTCCTCCAAATTCCTCTTAACATCGGTGGACCCCTCAAAAATATGATGAGTTCAAAATAGAAATAAAGTGAGGAAAAGCACAAGTTAGCACAAAAAATGGGAGTTAAAATGGGTTAAAAATCAAGAAGAAAAGATAAAAATATGAGTTATTTCATGCATTAAAAACCACAAGGTCACCCATTTTAGGAATAAGGTCACCACTTTTACTAATTAAGGTCACTCAAGTAACCTAGAGACACTAGGGGCAACCCTAAGACACAAAGAGGTGACCCTAAGTAGGAAAAATGAAGGAGGCACTAGGTAAAAATGTGAGGTAGGGAAGGTCAATTTGGGGGTTGAAAAAGATGCTCAAGAGGGGGAAGAACACACAAGACATGCCACCAAGAGTGAAACTACTGGTAGGAGTGTAATTCACACCTACATGACTATGATTAGGACTTATTTATCATCATCAAATTGTCATGTAGGCTTGATGTGATTTTACTACTTATAGATACCAAATGTTAGGAGTTTCAATCCACAAATACTAATTCCACATAACCTTAATGAGAGAAGCTATGCTAACTTTTTGAATGTCTTAAGGGGTCCTAATTTACAATGTCTTAAGGGGACGTCTTAAGTTCTCAAAATTTGGTGAAGTTGCCCAAGGCAACCAAATTGAACAATATAATAAATCAAATTTAAAGTAAATTTTAAGTAGAAAAACATGGACATTTAACAAATAAAATACATAAAATAATAATTTTGATAAATTTAATACTGTAGAGTATAAAATTGTGTACATACACATGTATACAAATTTCTGAACAAAATGTGTAATAATGTAATTGTGTATGTACATATATGCCAACTCAAAATAATGTAAATACAAAATGTCGTTATATGCCATCTCAAGAAAATCCAAAACTTGAGGAGAATGTAGCAGGTCTTCATGCCACCTGATATAAAAATAATACAAGCAATTTATCAATATATCTGAATCAAAATATGTATTTTAATTTATATAAAACTATCTAGATATACACAATTTGTACCTGTATTTACGAGTGCCTCTCAAGTTTTTGTTTCAAAGTATTTGATGAATTTGTGATGATGGCCTGAGGATATAAAAGGATAAATTAAATCAATTTCAACTAATAACGCACAAGAAATATCAAAACATGTATTTAATACATATTTAAAACAACAATATAAATCTATTTAACTATATTTACCTGTATTTACTTATTCCATTGTACCATCTCCATCCTCTCTTTTTTCCAACGCATCGATGATTGTCTCATGGTCTTCCATAGAAATGTTCCATAACTCTTTATTTGTAGGTTTTCCGCGATACCTCTCCAGTTTTATATTTGTTGCCAACACCAAATGTGAGTAGTGTATAATCTTCTTATGTGTTTCATAATCTTTGAATGCAGGAAAACCATTCTTCCTTATTAGGTATTTCCGTAGCCAAGTGCCAACAACCACCACCGAACCTATTGGATAATGATAGGCATCATCAAAGAAATACTTAAAATTTGCTTAAGGGGATCAAAGAAGTTCTTAAAATATGCTTAAGGGGATGTCTTAAGGGGATCATCAAACCTGTTGGATAAGGAAAGCCATCATCATCTTCTTGAGGTGCTGTTAACTTATGTTTAGTCTCCACACAACGAGCCAACCAATATTCAGTTTCCTCTTCATTATTCTTTGGTGCAACAACAGCATACACATGTCCTGCAAAACAAATTTTGATTCAATAGCTTGCACATGTCCATAAAATTTGACCAATCAACATACATGCATTCATATGTACACATAAATAAATAAAAGCACTACAAATTAGTAATCAAAGTGAAATAAAATGAAATGATTTGAATTAAATTACCTTCTTGTACAAGGTCTGAAACACGGTCATAATCGTCTGATACAAACAGTTGATCATTGTCTTCAATTGTTGTTTCACTTTGATTATGTGCTTGTGCAAGTGTCAATGGTCTTTGTTTCCACTCTTCAACCCATTCTGTATTCTCACATGCTTCCCAATCTCCTGAAATACAAAACTGACAAAAACATGCAAGCTCCCTTGTCCAGATAGTCCATGTACTTGCATTCGAACTCCTAAATGAATGCCATTTAGTAGATCCACTGATTGTTTGGCAATCAAGTCTAGGTAGAATATTTTCTTCTTCAACCAACCAAAAGAATCGACGAACTGTAGAGTACTCGCTTGATCCAGGTGTACATAATCTTGTATTGCACCAATCTACAATCCCACGTGCATCTTTAAATTTTACTGCATCCTCAAATTTTAATTGTTGTCTAGCAAGAATTCTTTTAACACATGCACCAGCTCCATCATGTTCTCCTTTACTATGTCTACCTTCAAAAAAATTCCACATATGTTGGACATTATTCTTCTTGTGAACCCTACATAACCAATAGAACATTCGAGCATTCTTGAACTGCCCCGTACAATTATCTGACCATATAAGATGTTCAGTCATCTGGATTCCTCTTTCTCTTAAATTTGTATAAAATATATTGAAACAATATTGAACAAACTCTGACGAGTGTAACCGGTTGTCACTCAAATAGAAATGATACTCCCTCAAAACTTTTCTATCATTCTCTGTGCTATCATCTGCATGTCTATAAACAATATGAACAAACATAGCAACCTGCACTGAATTGTAATATTGTGATTGAATTTCCTCTTGCGGAGCTAAAGTATAGTTTTCTGCAAAATCAACCACTGATAGTATAGTACCAACTGGAAATGTGTTTCTACATTCACGAAATTGTCCATCAAGCCATCGAGCTTGTTGAGAGTGCTTGACATATTTTGGTACAATTTTACTTTTAAATTCTGATATGAATGCATGCACACTAACCTTTTTTGTAATTAAATCACAACGCTTTCCAAATTTTCCATCTTTTAAAGAATATTCAACATTGTTAAATCTTTTAACATCCACTAATTATTGTCCAAAATCATTTTCAACACTTTCATGCATACAAACTCTTAACAAAGAAAGATTGCCACAACTAGTGCATTGTCCAGAAATACATGAACTTAAATAAAAACCTTTTTCATTAGATCTTTCATAGAACAAACTTGATATAAACTCTTTTATTGCTGCAGTTGGCATATTAATATCACATTCCTGTATAATCATGTTACGATGTAAAGTACAACGTATATATTGAAACACATCATAATAATAACGAAATTGAACATGCGTTTTACAACAAGATATTCGTTCCTTATTAATCTTTACATACCATGGTTTGCATTTTTCAAAAGATCTTTGACTTATTTTAATATTACCAGGTAACACTAATTCATCACAAAATTTTCTATAAAATTCAGTTTGCGTTGTATCTAATAGGTGTTTTGGATGAGGATCGTGAACTTTGGACCCCACTCTTAATTTTAAAACATCTCTAGCATTAGACGATATCCTAGTATTATCATGCCAATATTTTTCGATCAAAGATCTGATTTCAACATTTAGTTTCATGTCAGATCTCGGGAGTCAACCACTAAAACTCCAACATTGGTTAATTGGATCATTTTCTATACTTTTTCTTCTTTTTGCCGCTCTTACCAATGTTTTAGGATGTATTTTTAGAATTCCACTAATATTGCTTACCATTCTTCTATTCAAAGTTGTTTTATTCACTATAGCAGTTGTTATAGCTCGTCTTGCTGCATTTTTATCTTTGGATCGACTATTACTTCCAATAGACTCAATGGCACTAGCAACAGTAGACATAGCATGTTTTAGTGATTGATCTTTTTTTCTTGGTTTAACAAAAATGCCTAACATTTTCATTACTTTTCTCATTTTCCACATTCTCATTAATTGCATCATTAGTTGACATTGAAATGATAGTTTTTTACGATAAAAAAATTCCTTATATAATCTATTGGCATGTGTTCTTATTTGTCTCCAAGAAATTTTACCAGGAAGATTATCCAAAATATCTCTTTCAATTTTGAAAAAATATTTCTCATTTTCAACATCACTTCCTAAATTTTCATTTTCATTTTCAACTTCAAAATGATTTTCATTTTCAACAACAAAATGGTTTTCATTTTCATTTTCAACAAAAGGATTTTTGTTTTCATTTCCAACAACAAAACAGTTTTCATTTTCATTTTCAACAAAAGGATTTTCGTTTTCATTTTCAACAACAAAACGGTTTTCATTTTCATTTTCAACAACAAAACGGTTTTCATTTTCATTTTCAACAACAAAAGGATTTTCATTTTCATTTTCAACAAAAGGATTTTCATTTTCATTTTCAACTACAATTTGTTTCAAATTTTGATCTCTACGAATATTATCAATCTCAACATTGTTATATCCAGCTTGTTTTAAATCTCCTATCAACACTATTTCCATTTCATTCAAAAGTGGATTTGAAGAAGTACCTGGATTTGTGCCCATTGAAACATTCTCCATAGCATTAATAGAGGGATTTGAAGACATACCAGGAGTAGTTTGCATAATCGTATTAGTTTCCACATTCACCTCTTGTAAACTTGCATCATCTATATCCATGGTCTCCTCAATGTTTTTATCTTCAATAGTTGTGGAATTGGATGCTTCAACATTATTCATTGATTGAATCTTTACTCTTCTATCTCTTTGCCTTTTTGCCTCCTTCACTCTCTTTGCTTCAATTTCTTCAGGGGTTAATAGCTTCCTATCTTTCCTCTTATTACGACTTTGTGATCCCATGATTAAAAAATTTATGAAGCATGTAATGTCAAAAACTTGAATGTGTTTCAAATCCTTCAAACAAGTACCAATTCAACAAAATTCCACTCAAATAACGTCTCTATGATGGCTTCTATCAAAATACCAACAATACTTCAAGTTGATGGACCTGCAAAAGAAAGAAATATGCCAAAGAATGCTATAAGAGTCGCTGTCGGCCGTACTGTAGGGCAAGTTGCAGAAATGACAGTCATAGTACAGTCTTATTAAAAAAATGGGCAAATAAAAAACAGGATCTCGTTATATAAAATGGGATCCCGTTTAATAAACGGGATCCCGTTTACTACGCGATCCCGTTTATTAAACGGGATCCCGTTTTATTCACGACCGATGGAGTAGTAAACGGGATCCCGTTTTATAAACGGGATCGCATTCTATAAACGGGATCCCGTTATTCAAAATTTGAATTTTAGGCTCGGGTTTTGCTTTGTAACCCGCTTCAGAAAATGCTTTGGGGACCCGACCCTGACCTCTGGTCCTAGTTTGACCTGCACCTTGAAGGCCCTGTCAATGTTACAACAAAATAGTGACTTTGGGCATATATTTAAAGGTATATTTTGCAGAATATTTTGACGAAATTAAAACCCATTATAGAGGAGACAATGTAGATTCTAAATATGTAATTTTTTTTACAATTAAATTATTATTATTTTTTTTAATCAATTTATGATGAAATAGGTTCATAACCTTGAATTATCAAGGTTTTTTAATATTTTAATAACTTTTTATTAAAATATTTTTTTGTAAAAAAAATTGTATGAAAACGTACTTTAGACAATTCTTTTCAATTTAAAAAAAAAAATTCAAAAAATGTTAAGTTTAGGTCATCTTATGCGTGACGTACACGATGATTTTTTAAAAGACAAAAAATGACCAATAAAAAATTAATAAAAAAAAATTATTCAATAAAAAATTACAAATAAATATGGAAAACGTGCTTCAGTGAGTTACAAAGCTTTTCCCAAAAGGATTTTGAAAAATATGATTATTTAGGTCAAAATATGGATGACGTACACGTACATGGTATAGTAAAAAAAAAGTGACTTTTAAACAGTGGTTTTTAGAAACGCCTATTCAAAATCAATTTCTATCATCTGGGTATTGAAAAAAATTACATATTTGGAAACTAGACTCCGAGTACTACATTTCATATTTAGTGACTTTTTCAAGATTCCACCTTTAAGTGCTTCAAATGTTTAGGTCAAATGTGACAAATTCTGAAAATCAGGAAAAACACTTCCACTTTTTGGCCAAAAAGTGGACACAACTTCTTGCACACACCCAATCTTTCCAACACATATCTCTAAGTTCAAGAGATATCAAGCCTCACCCAAGTCTCTCTAGTATCCATGAGTTTTTAGCAATCAATCCATGCCAACTTCAAATGCAATCTATACAATCATGAAGCTCCAAGAAAATGATTAATACTTCAAAACCAAAGAGAACTAACCAAACCATTGTCAAAATTCTAACTCTAGAATCAAGAATATATCATGACATCATGACCTAACATCTCAAAAAAAAAAGATCATATGCTCCAATGAACATATCTTGCTCCCAAGAGCACGTGTATTATGCCAAAAAAATTAACTCATGATCAAGAGTGCATCATGACATAATACTATACATCCTCTAAACCAAGGATCATATATCAAAAACTGATAAGTTATAAGCTCAACACCTCACCAAAAAAAATCCAAGAGTCCTCCATGGAAAATCAAGATGTCAACCTCTTCAAAAAACTTGAAGATCTAGCATCCTTTGTCAATAGAACCAAAAATGTCAATGAACCCTTAGTGCATACTAAAGGCATAATCCAAGAGCTTCTTATGACACCAACAACCATTGTAAAAGATCATCCATCTTCTAATCAAAGATTTTGCATAGCTCACAACACTGCAACAACAACTTAGAACCAATATCTTTAAACAAAGAAGATAGAACACATTATATAATTGCAAAATCTCCCATTGAAAGTGATACATAGTTATGCATGGTATCATGATCAACATCATTACCAAAACTCCACTGAAAGAGAAAAAAGATTCTTATGCAACATAACTTTACTGCTATAGATTCCAATGAATAACTAAATCAGGTACTCCAAACTACCCTTTTGTCTCAATACAAAAAATACCAATGTAATTAAGGTGACCAAGAAGGGGCCTACCAAATAGAACCCTCATCAACTTATTCACAAGATCTACATACATGTAACATCTCATAGGAGAAAAACATGATCAGTGCTCCAACCTTTAATAATTGAAAAATAGATTCAACCCCACATCAATAACATGTAAAAAAAAATGTAACCAGGTATAACATGTAGATTTCCAAGACTCAAACACCAAAATTGACTCTAAATCTGATTTGCCAAATAAATCCACATAGGAAAAACCTGAAATTATTTCCATCCAGAAAGTGTATGAACACAATTTTCCACAAATCTACAAACCACATATTTTGATTAACATGTAAAATCTGCAAAACCATATCTCTGTAAATCTAAAACCACTTAAACATCCAAACATTCACACCATCAAATATTTCATCTGAAAATAATAGAATATCATAGATCTACAAACCCACAATCTTTTGAAATAGGAAAAACTGTGAAAACCTACAAATTCAAAAAGCATGAATATGAGAAAGGAGAAACTAGGTTGTTCAGGAGTGTCCATATCATAAAAAATATCAACTCGACAACCTCCATACAACCAGTGATAAATCATCCAGTGCTTTCATGTAACCATGGACTGAAACCATGAACCCAACATAAGCACTCCAAACTATAGTCCAAGAGATGAGTGTTTTTCCATGTGATTAAGGTACTAGAAGTAACCATCCAACATAAACACCCTTTCACTACACATGACCACAAGGTAAAAGAATAAAACCACCAAACAAGAGAATATACACATATTGTCAAAATGGAGATCCAAATCACTATCACAGGATCAACTCCATAAAGATCCATAACCTTGAGCTTCAAGTGCCCAACAAAGATTCTTTTGACAATATTCATCTGAAAGGTAAATACAATGGCTTTCAAACTCACAGATCTGCAAAACCTACAAAATAAAGCTTCCACTACAGCCATAAAACCTTCAACACTTTAAGAGAAAGGCATCCCTCACTCTACACAACCGTTAGCTCTGATACCAAATGTTGAAAATGAAGGTAGAACTGCTGCTATAAACTTTAAAATTTTGTGTATGGAAAGCTGAAATTAAGATTAATCTGTAACAATCAATGAACAAGT
This sequence comes from Cunninghamia lanceolata, assembly GCA_027924645.1. Classification (NCBI taxonomy): domain Eukaryota; kingdom Viridiplantae; phylum Streptophyta; class Pinopsida; order Cupressales; family Cupressaceae; genus Cunninghamia; species Cunninghamia lanceolata. The sequence continues at coordinate 37,579,727 of BSBN01000084.1, read as the reverse complement.
GCTTATGCACTTTCAAACCAATGTAGAAGAGAAGAGAAGAGAAGAGAAAAATTTGCACAGTATTTACGTGGAGAAACCCTTTCGAGAAAAAACTCCACATTCAAAGATGTTTCTTGCTTGTATTAAATCTCTTTAGAAAAGATTACATTCAATACTAAAATTTCTCTAAGTCCTTGATGCACCTCACAAAAACTTCTTCAATCTTTAAACCTGTAAAAAACTTCAAAAAAGCTTTTTGATTTTTTCTTCAAAAGCTTCTTAAATAAAAAAAAACTTGTTTTTTTTTTCTTCTAAGCCAAAAAAGCTTCTTGCTTTTTTCTTCCAAGTCTTTTACAAAAAACTTTTGCTTTTTTCTTCTAAGTCTTTCTTCCTCAAATCAACTCTCTAGAAAATGTATGGGGTTTTTAATTCAATCAAAAACCCTCTTTTAATTCAAAAGCTTCTTAATTCAAAAGCTTGAAACTCAAATTACAATAAATTGTAATTGATAACATATCTTCTAAAGCTCATGCAAAAATCAATCTCACTTAAATTGAGAAGACTGAACTCAAACAAAGTCCAAGCTTTGAGTTAACTGCCCCTTCATGATGTGTGCACACAAGTATACTAAAATTAGCTTTGCTAACATCAAACATATTTATAAATAAAAGCAACAACAAAAAGTCTTCCAATTGGGTGTCCATATTTGCCCAATTACTTTTTATTGACTGAAGTGATTAATACACATCAATTTCATGCAAATAACATGTAGGATTGATGTCCCCAAGGTTATTCTAAAATATTTTGTTCTGTACATGCAAGTGACATGTAAATATCGGATTCAAGATGCAATTAATACCCATTACCTGAAACACTAAGACGTACCATCCTGTAACTTTCAGGAGTTGGAGTGTCCTGCAAGTAATATCTTAAAAATGACATGCAAGCATTTTCAACAACATGCGACTGATACACATTTCCTGAATCACTGTGATGTACCATCCTGTAAGTTTCTAGAGTTGGAGTGTTCTACAAGTAATCTCACAAAACTAATATGCAACTACATGCAAGGTCATATAAGTGACATGCAAGAACATGCAAGGTCATACAAGTCCATAGGAATGACATGCAACAACATGTAAGGTCATACAAGTCCATAGGAGTGACATGCAACAACATGCAAACACATGCAAGTGACATGCAAGTCCATATGAGTGACATGCAACAACATGCATCAACATGCATCAACATGCAAGTAACATGCAACAACATGCAAGTACATGCAAACTACATGCAAAAACATGCAAGTCCATGCAAGCTATTCTGACCACATGCAAGCAATTTCTAATTCATGCATCTCTAACACTGTAGTTAACTCCAACATTATATCCATGCAAGGTGTCTCAACATTATCCACTCATGTACATAAAAAAGCACAACTGCAAGTCTAAAAATAAGTCCCAAGTCTAACTCCCACTTACTAGGAGTTATCAAACTCTATTTTAAGACTTATGAAAAGTCAACAAGGTCTTCATGGCCCCCACTCTAAAAATGGATGCCCAAGTTTAACCTTATCAATTAGGAATTGATTGCAAAAGTCAAAGTGATATAATTAATAAATAATTAATCTCTCAAAGTCCTTATGTGTTGGGGAACACATTCCAAGAACTTTGGAGACACATAAATTAGTTAGGATTGCAAGTTAATGGCAACTTATCCCAACACTATGTAAAGGCTACTCACAAGTAGAAGGAATAGACTATGAGGAAACTTATGCTCTGGTGGAAAGAATGGAGGCCATTAGGATGTTTCTAAATTTTGCAGCACATAAGGAATTTAAAGTATTTCAAATGGATGTGAAGTTTGCTTTCTTGAATGGTGAGTTGGAAGAGGAAGTGTACATAGAGCAACCAAAAGGATTTCAATTGTTAGATAAGCCAGATATAGTTTACAGGTTGAAGAAGGCACTATATGGATTGAAGCAAGTCCCTAGAGCTTGGTATGCAAGGCTAGACAAGTATTTACTACAACAAGGATTCAATAAAGGGTTTGTAGATAGCAATCTGTATATCAAAGTAAGAAAAGATCAAATTCTAATTGTGGAAGTGTATGTAGATGATATAATCTTTGGTGGAAATGAAGGTATGTGTAAGAGTTTTGTAGATGAAATACAAAAAGAATTTGAAATGTCAATGTGTGGGGAAATGAACTTCTTCCTTGGCTTACAAATCAATCAGACAGATAAAGGTATTTTCATTTCTTAGTTAAAGTATGTAAAAAAGTTGTTAAAGAAGTTTTAAGGGAAGATTCTAAACTAGTTTGTACTCCTATGGTTACTAGTTGTAAGTTGAGAAAGAATGATGAATCTCCTAAGGATGATCAGAACAAGTACAGATCAATGATTGGAGGATTACTATATCTGACTGCTACTAGACCAGATATTATGCATGCAGTCTGTCTTGTAGATAGATTTCAAGAAGATCGTAGAGAATCACATGTTATGGAAATTAAGAGGAATATTCATATATTTAAAGGGCACTTTGGATCATGGCTTGTGGTATCCAAAAGATAGTGACTTTACTCTAAGTGTGTCTACAGATACAGATTGGGCTGGTTGTGTAGATGACAGGAAAAGTAGAAGTGGTGGTGCATTCTCTCTTGGATGCAGTTTTGTGTCTTGGCTAAGTAAGAAACAAGATTCAGTGTCTTTATCTACTGTAGAGGTAGATTATATTGCTACAACATCATTTTGCACACATGTGTTATGGATGAGACAAACCTTAAAGGATATCAAAGTTGTGTATGATGAGCCAATTCCTATTTTATGTGACAAGACAAGTGCTATTAACATTTCAAAGAATCTAATGATGCATTTAAGGACAAAGCATATCTCAATTAGGTATCACTTTTTGAGAGAGAAGGTTGCAAAGGATGAATTGATGCTTGAGTATGTGCCCATAAAGGTTTAGGTTGCTGGCATATTCACTAAGGCTCTTCCTAAGGATACATTTGAGTATCTCTGGGAGAAGTTAGGGGTTATTTCCCCTCCTTTGAACTAGATGCATAAGGAGATGCATCAATCAAATAGATTTCAAGATTCATTCTTTTTTGAGCTGATGTTGGAAGCTACCTCTCAGGGGGAGCAAGTAGTGGTCATGTTGATTGTTGTAGTCAGGGGGAGTAAGAGTTGATACAGTTTGGCGTACACTCCTAAAGGGGACTATTCAAAGTAGTGAAAAGAAAAGATCATGTGACCTAATAAGAGTGAAAGAAGAAGTGTACATCACCCTTTTCCATTGATGTCAAAGGGGGAGAGAGAGCAATGTGAAAAAGAAAAGAATCAATGATCGGGGAGAGAGAGTAAGATGTGTAAAAGAAAGGGGGCGAGTAAGAAAGTAAAGATGATTGGTGTAGAGTTGTGTCTTGATGGCTTTTCACATTATGTGTTGCCAACAATGGAAAAGGGGGAGATTGTTGCAAGTATGTGCTAATTGGTATTTTCATTGATGTCAACAAGCTTGTGTTGTCATTGGTGTCAACTATGTCAAGAGTATGAGTTAAGAAATGATGCAAGAGTATGAGTAGTTTGTGTTAATCAGAGATCAGGTTGTGTAGAGATGAGGGTATGAGCTATTGCTGAAGGTGATTTGGTTACTTTGTAGAAGTGATGAATATGTTAAGAATATGGTTATGATGGTTGGTTTCCAAGTGCTTTTGAGAAAATTTTATTAATAAAGGAAACAATGTGTTGAAGATATGTTCTGGCTTAACAAAGTTGTGATCGAGTTTTGCTCCGCATTTCTTCCTCATTGAAGATCTACTTTTGCAGTTTGAATATGTTGTTCAGAGGTGGTTAGAGATGATATGTTCTAGATTTTGTGCTCTGATTTGTTGTGCAGAGAAAGTTGTGTTCACCAATATGTGGATTGTGTTTCTAGGTTGTGTAGAGGTGTCTGGGAGAAATTGTTTTGCTTCTCATTTCTCCGCAGATTTGTTTCTAGCTTTACAGTTCTGGATTCATGCTTATAAGGTCTATATCTTTCTTTAGTTCAAGTGATTCATGGTTTGATGCTTCGTAAATTCATTTCTTAAGTTGTAGTTGATGACAAAGTATGATAGAGCTAGTTAAGTACTCCGGTGTGAACTTTTTTCAAGTGAAAGATGTTGTAAAATATTTTGTTTGCTTTCAGGTGCTTGTGGATGTTTCTAGATCATGTTCAAGCTTGGTGCATGATCCTCATGTCATCATTTGATGTTGGGGAAGCGTACACTTAAAATTTCATAGTGTTAACACAAGATTGGCTGACTAGGTTGTTTACACTAAATTGTGATTGTGCTTTGATTGTGAAAATGTAATGAAGTGTGTAAGAGTGGATTTAGGTCTGTGCTAAGGCACGATGTGGTTTGCATTCATTCCTTTCCTCCATGGGAATGTTTTGGTCCAGACCTAATTTGAATTTTATGGGTTAAGATGTGTTACCGACCTTGGAGAATGTTTTCAAGGTTGATGATGGTATAAATAAGTGTCAAGGATTTGTGAGTATGGCATGTGCGATGGATATGATGTTTGTGATGTGAATTTGATTAGTGTAGTGAGAGATTTCATGTATTAGGCTACTGGATGTAGTGAGCAGAAGGTGTCTACTATTTTTCAGTGTTGTTGCAAAGGTATTGTTTGTGTTGTGGTGAATATTGAGCTTCATTGGAACTAAACTCCATGCATAGGTTAGTTGCAATTATATCAATTCATCCTTGGTAGTGAACCTTCTCTTCTATCTCTTTCTTCTAGACAGTGAGTCCTTTGGCATTGAGCCCTGGACAATGAGCCTTTTGTAATTCGGTGTTGCTACTACTTTATATTGTGAGCTAATCCTCACTATGGTTTGTCCCTTCTTGGGTTTTCCATGTAAAATCTAGTGTTGTCTTGTGTTTGGTGTTGTTATGATTTAGTTTTTGTTATTTGCTTTTCATGCTTAATCATCATAACAAGTTTAAAGGTTAATGTGGATCTGAATGTTAGTGAGGGTTTAAAATTTTTGATACAACTGATTCACCCCCTCTCAGTTGTCTTGTACATTCAACATACATTGCATAAAATATAAACATAAACTACCTAGACTATGTGAGAATCAAGCATTTGGATCCACCTCATAATAAAAGTTGATAAAATCTTGCATCCACTCAAACTCCTATTCCAAACCCATGATTTTCTTTAAGAATATGACCCCCATTGCCACCTTATGCTTTCAAGCTGCTACTCTACCAGACATTCCTTCTATAATTAATGGGAGCTAAACCACTGAATCCCCTACCTCATTGATTTTATGAAATTCATTCGAACGGGATCCCAACACCTATTCTTTCCACCTCGAGCACCTTAGTCCATCCCTTTAAGAACTCATCCTCCACCATAGCTTCCATTATCTATTTTACCACATTCTTGTTTTCCCCTAAATCTAATAGTGAGGCTAAAAACATTGAAGAAATATCAAAATTAACTTGATATTTATATCCTCCACCCACAAAATCTTCACCCAAAATCCATTCCACTACAAACAACACTAACCCACATTGGGACTTAAACACCTATTGCAATCTCTTTGCTGTGATACCACCTAGAAATGCCATTTGGTATTTTGCAAACCTCAGGCATATTAGTGTATCCATCACTTGTTCTCTATCAAAATAAAAATCCTGAATGCCGAAATGTCTTCTACCAGCATCGGTTCAAGATTGCCACTCTTCATTAATTCTAACACACTTTGCCACCTCACTATTACATGACTAAAAAGACAACTTATCATTTATTCATCATCTCCCCTAGCCGATCGACATTCTTCTGGTGGCTACCACTTCCCTTACATCATTCCTCTAATAACTCTCAACTCAACTTGTTGCAATCATTTCTCCAATGTCTCCCAAAACAACTCATTACAATCATTGATAGCCATATTAGCAAGGATTTCCGCTTCACCATTAGCCTCTCAATAAATATGATTTATCGTGTATGCATAAAATTTTTCCAATAAGGTTAAGGCTTCATCTAGTAGGGATTTTAACCTCCAATTTTGCATATTTTTATTCCTTATCGCATTTACTACAACCTGAGAATCCTCTTCTATTTCGACATTCCTTAGATTCAAAGAGTGACAAAATTGAACTCCCAAGACTAATGCTTGCAATTTTGCTACATTATTTGTTCCTTTGACTAGTTTCTTTGCGGCCTTACCAATCAACTTACCATTCTAATATCTGATAATACATCCTCCACCGACTCTCCTAGGTTACCTCTAGAAGCTCCATCGAAATTCAACTTAATTCATCCTTCTTCCGGTGGTTCCCATTTAGCCTCATCTCTCTTCTTGCATGATATAACTTCACCCATCCCATTAACGAGGTTCAAGAAATAAATAATTAAAATAACATTCTTTATTATTAAGAAGATATGATTGTAGAAAGTAATTAATGAGCAAAGTGACCATTACAATAAAATAAGAAATTTTATAAAGGTTTGAGAATCATTTTGCTTTGAACATATAATGACTAGAGGACTTATATCATGCACAACAACAGGTTTGCTAAGAAAAACAACATAACATTTTAGAAAATCACAAGCCAAAACATTAAAATGTAAGACAACGTTGACATGTACTCTCATGATCAAATTCTACAATTTTGTGCTTACATGACCTAACCATCTTTGACAATCCAACTCACCACATAGGAAGGATCATTCATAATGCCTTCCCTATTAGACTATGACTCATATAGCCTTACCATGTTCTAAGAATTAAACCAGGAACACTACAAGTCTTCTCCATATTATGGGTTCCATTTTATGCCATGCATTTGAGATCTTCCTTACTAATAGGGAACTAATGCCTTACATCAACCATTATGCACGCATGTTGCCACATTGGAGTCATATGTATTTCCTATTGCCTTATGTACCTACATGGGTGTTTTTGGTCATTTATGGTCACATCACCACATTCATTTGCCCATGTTGGAGGCAACATTATATCTCAATATCATATTTAGTGAATGTGCTTACCATGATTATCTTTTGATAAATTTTACTTGCTTATCACAAGATATATTCATTTCAACTATTTTATTATATGATTTATATACTTACATGCTTATCTTAAACATATATTTCATGTACTTTTTACTCATCTCCTCCAACCGCTTGCATCTAATGGATGCAACCAATTAAAGGGGATATATTATGTCACTAACGTTCCTATAATTGAGGTTTTAGGTAGTGACAAATGCTACATAGATGCACCTCACCATGATTAGGCACATCATTATCAAATGATATTACAATGCCCCATGCACCCTCTCGTCCCATAACCACCAAGCAAGGTGGAGCATTACCACTTTCTATACAACTAGAATCTCTCTAACTCTACTTCCTCCTCTATCTCTTTTTTCTACTTACGATATTGGTAGTAAAATTTAGCTTGAATTTATTTTCTATTTTACTCGTGTAATAGAAGCCACGTATACTTTTTTTCCTCTATTTTGTAGCTTCATATAGAGTATACATGTTGAAGTATGAACTTACACAATGACATTCAATAAGGTCCATTATTTTATATGGACTATAGAATATCCTTTTAGTATAAATAGTAGATTTACATGCATGAAATTGTGAGTAATACATAATTTGAGAAACATAATCATTTTATGATTTGCATGCACCTAAAAGTGGGAGAAAAATGTAGTGGTAAAATTTGCATACCCATGTCATTTGCCATTTAATTTCATGTTGATTTTGAGAAAATAACTTAATCCATTTATATATTGACAAATGAAACAACTTTGTGCAAAGTCAAGCTCCTTTCCCCATGTCATTACTCATCTATTTACATAGATTCCTACACATTTATGCCCCACCCTATCCAATTTCTCACAACTTATGATATATTCACCCCAATTATGCATTTATTACACATATTCATACACATATTCCATACATCCATTATCCACTCTAATTTTACCATTTCCATGTCCCAGGTGGTTTATGTTAGTGTGGATTTGACCCTTGAAATTTCAAGATTCAAATTCAAATTTTGGTTGAATCTTGCATAGTTCTTTCCCAATTAGAGTCAACTAAACACATGTTTGTACAATTTATTTCTATGACTTTGTATTAAAAGGAATTAAATTGCATTCATTTGAACATCTCCTCATCATTTAGTTTCCTCCAATCTCATTCAATCTTTTACATTAAAGGAGCATGTGAGGAACCCATTCATTAGTGCACTAAGATAAATCTAGACCTTCATGGTCATCCTGGAGAATTTGCATGATAGAAGCTTGTTGTTTTCTTTCATTGGAATTGTAATGTTATTTTTTCTAGAATTATTTAATTAATTGCAGTGGATTTTAATATAATTAATGCTTAAATGATTTAATGTATGTAAAGTTATTAATTCCAATGTAAATTGTAACATATGATAATTTAATAGGAACTCTAAAGTAAATAATTAACAAAGTTGTAACGTGGAAAAAGTAGGGAAAAGATAGTTTGTATAAACCAAATCAAGCCCCTCTTTCACTTATATCACATTAGGAAATAGGAACCGAGCTGGCTCACTATGAGGGATCAAGCTACTAATTTCTATGTCCTTTTATGCTTGTTGTAACTGAATAGATGTCTCAATTAGGTTTTTACAAGATTCAAGCAACAAAATATCATGAAACCCTAATTATAAGATATATAATAACTAACTAATTTTTGACATAGAAACTGGCAAACAAACTATAGAAATGCAGAGCAGAGGTTACATATATTGATCAACTCTTCTATGTAACATCTGGTCTTTAGACCCTCTTATTGTAAAAATGTTTAATATTTTAATATAATATATTATGATGCCTAGCATCCTTACTGATAAAAAAAATTATATTTGTAAGGGTTTTATCACATCCTAATTAATTTTATTTAAACTACTTAAATAAATGTAATCCTTGAAGTAATAATTAACTTAGATAATAAATGTTGATTAAATAAATGCAATCATTGAAGGAATAATTAATTTAGATAACAATGTTGGGGTTGATTGTTGTATAAATTGCAAGTAAATACATAAAAATTAAATAGAATAAATGTATGTATGGGTACTACTTAGTTTTAATTTTGATGTAGAAATATTTCTCCATATTTATAATCTATCTACCAATACTTTGAATTTATGTCAGTTTATACTTTTTTATTAAAAAAATGTGAATTACATAGAGGTAAGGTAGTCAAAAGACTATTGAGAAAATACAGAACAAAACAAACAGAGACACAAACTATAACATAATATCTTCCACAGGGATGACACTTAGAACATCTAGAAACACAACTCCAAAACATTCACCAGTGGAATGGAGTGAAATATAACCCATGGCTTACACACAGTAGTATACATATGCATACAGTACCACCAAAAATACCAAAAAAACCTGGCAATGACATACAAGACCAAAACAATAGAGCACAATATAGAACCAACCCAAAGTGTCCACCTTTGTGAAATGAAGAACCAACAGAAGGACCAAAGACTAGCTATCCTTGGAAAGTAGAAGAAAAAAATTGATCCAGCATTTCAAACTGAATCAGTACCTAGTTGCTCATCCTATAGGGACAATTGTAGCATATAGGGACATAATGAGCTCCTTGATGATGCACCATGGATTCCCATAATTGGAAGTCTTTCTAATATTAACACTCCATTTCAGTGAATGAAAAATAAAAGGTTCTGCCACAGAGTAACAACTTGTAATAAAGAAGCCAAGAAACCCTTGAATCTCTTCCACTCAAAACTGCCTTTAACATAACTCCTTAAGATGACCCCAAACAATAGATGTTGCAACTGAAGCAAAAAGAAGCACTTGAGAAGAGTCCCAGTGTATTCCCAGTTAGAACCACCATCGCAGTGAATTGAACATTCATTTCATAGAAATTATAATCTTGTCTAACTTTGGGTCCAAAGCCCTATTTCTTTGAAGCTGAAGCAGTTGCACTTTAACAAGCTACATTTGATCACCCATTTTTCATTTTTCTTTGAATCTCTCTGAAGTTGTGTAATTAAGGAAACAATTTGCATGAACACATCAGAGTAAATCCTTATAATTCATGCTTCCTGATGAGAATCGGATTTAGAAAAAATTGCCAAACATATAATTTTCCAAATATGCAACAGAATAACCTATCTGACAACATTAGCAAAACAATTATTATGCAGAACCACCCCCAAAAAAGCTTCATGCCAGTTCAATTGATGCTCAAAAATAGTAGGTAGATCATTATGAATATGCTTCCAAAGTTTTTTAACATACAAACATTCCCAAAAAATATGTTTCATGCTTTCATTTAGATGAAAAAATGGACATTTGGGAGGATAAGCTAGAAAGCATCTCATCATGTCTTCAATAGGCAATTTAAGATGTAGAATTTTCCAGGCCAAAAATTGAGCATCCATATCAGTTTTAAAATCCCATATTTGGGCAAACAATTTAGTCCAAAATTTCCCACTAAATCTGCATCTCCACTATAAGTTTAAACATGGATTTAAAAGTAACTATGGCACAAGTCATCTGTAGATTTTCTTCAAGGGAAATGCAGTAAAGTGAAAAATAGAAAGCCATTGCCAATCCTTAAACAAATTACAAGGAACATTGGTACATATTTTCATAGAAAGTTCTATAGGAATCAAAGATTGGATAAAAATAAGAAAATGTTCCCAATTATTGTTTAACCTGAAGCAAAGTTTAACAGATTGCCAAGGAGCCTAGTTCAACATAGTGAAATCCCAAATATCTCCAACCTGACAAAACCCTTTCTTAAACAAATAGTAGGCTTGTCTAGGAAAGCTCATAGTAAGAGGTTGACCGTGGCATTGAATCTGTTTATTCCACCATAATGATGAGGAACCAAAATTGAAGCCATATTGGAGAGATGAACCATTCCACTCAAGTAAATGGAAACACATGTTGCCACACCTTCAACACAAATTGAAGAGGAGGTGACACTTTGATTTTAAAATACGTTGCCATGAGAATCTTATCCCACCAGTTAATAGACTGCCATTTGCTTTTAACAGATTGATGCAGGAGCATCAATTAGGCCTTGATTCAAATTAGTTGATATTTTTAAGTTTGTCTTAATTAGCTATGCAGTTTTGTTTTGGCTGAAAGAAGGGGTTGAGAGATGTTAGTTCTTGTCCCCAAACCACCAGAAGAAGTTGAAACTACCAAAAGACGGTTAGAGGGAGGAAGTTGGAAATCAGTCAGAAGGTAGAGTTAGGCTAGATTTTTTAAAAGATGGCCATCCACGCAGAGAAGGACAAATGGCTGGGAAGTGAAATGAAAGAAGCTCGACCAAACCAGGCAGAACTTGAAGAATAAAACACCATGGGATTACAGAGATAGAGAGAACAAAGTGGATTGAGTAAACAAAGAAGATCGATGCCCAACAGAGGATGAAATGAGGTTGAGCAGTTGAAGACCATTAGTAAATAAGGAAGGATCGGTAGGGTGGAATCATAATAGAAAGGAGGAAGATAATGTTATCACTATGAGGACATAAAAGAAAGATGAAGCCACTGATATGAGAAGAAGAAGATATGAAGGATATTGATAGTGGAAAGAAGGTCGATGGTGAATGGAGAGGATACTGACTATGTGAATGAAAGCCAGGTATATTAAATTATGTAAAGAAAGATAAGTCTTAGAGTAGACGAATGTGTCATGTTTGTACTCCTGACTCATATTGAATTTAAATAAGAGACTTCTGTTAACACAATTTTGCAATCAGATTTCAACTACTTGTGTGATAAGATGTTCTTGTTTAAATTCATTTCAGTTCTAGATTGATTCATGGCCATGAAAAGGTTCCTGTCATTGTAATTAGATTCATTGAAAGATTCCTGTCACTGAGATAGTTTCACTTGGGGTTCCTGTCACTGAGTATAATCTGGAAAGTTTCTGTAGCCTAGAATGTTCTGATACAAAGTTATGTAATTTGTTGTCCTAGTTCCTTCACTGTTTGGTTAAAAAGCTTGTAGAAGTCTAAAGGTTCTGTCTAAAGGTAAGAGGCTGAGTATCAAAGCTAGTGTAAGAGGTTGTGTGCTATCACAGATGCAGGGTTAATTATATGACAAACTAACACTTTCCAAGGTTCATCTCCTCGGATCACCCTGATTATCCATTTGGCAGATAAGCAAATTCCTTGTGTCCTTGGGTCAATCAAACCAAGACCTCCTTGAGATCTGGGTTGAATACATTGTGCCTCATAAGTAGCTTTAAAGCCAACACTATTGATGAGGTATAAACAACCTCATTTCTTTGATGAAACAAATAACCCTTTTTGCATTGCTCAATCCCCTAGCCTTGCCAATTTGTTTATTTTTTATAAGCAATGATATTTATCTATTTTTAATAAAATGTTGTACAAATCTTTATTTCCCAAATTGATTGAAATTAGCTTTTAAATGTTGATATAATGGTATGTAGAGTTGGGTAATTGTGTAGGGTTAATGCATGGCCTACAAGAGAAGTGGACTTTGTGCAGCTGAGGTCAAGTGTGCTAGAAGTTGAGGGCGTGCATTGATTGAAGACTCTTTTTAGTTATGTTATTCCTGTTGGTTATCCAAGACATTATGGCTCCACTCAGAGCCTTTTATATGTTTTAAAGACATCAGTAGTTAAAGATTATGTTTTTTTTGTTATAAGACTTTTTCAAATGGCATTTTACTGCCATCTGAAATTAAGGAGTTTGAATATAGTTCATTTTTAGTTGGTTGCTCAAAACATATATATATATATATATATATATATATATATATATATATATATATGGATGGATGAAAATTAATCTTTAGTTTTTGGAAATAATCAGAGCTCTGTACTACAATTTTTCCATGAATGCAAATAGTGTTGTTTTGAGTATTTTCTTTTGAGATATAAAGATCTGAATAGAATTACCATGTTGCTGTGAAAATGATTGAATGTGACTTGAGTTAGAGATGAATTTCTCCCAAGAGCTAGCCACTTGTGGGATTGTAGAGTAGATAAGTATTTTTGTTTCTATGGATATTTCATTTCAGCTAAAGTTATTTTATGTTTAGTTTTCTATTGTGAACCTACAGGGTGTATTGTTTAAGGCAGTAGTTCTAGAACTCTGTTTGTTTAAATGTTTCCAGAGCATATGCTTTAGTTTAAACTACTGTTTGCTAATAGTTGAAAGTTTAAATGTTTTGTGCAGTATAGAATTTGTCATCGTTTAAGATCAGAGTAAAGTTGCATGTATGAATTTCTAGTATAGAGTTTATATGCTTTCTAGTGTAGAATTTATATGTTTTTTCGTATAGAGTTCAAATGCTTTCTGTAGTAAGATATAACTGCTTTTTAGTTTAATATGTTGTGTAAATCTTTTAAAGGAACTAAAAAATTGTTTCTAAATGAGATATCGAAACTCCCTATTGCATACAGCCTCGGACACTACCCCGGTTGATAAACTAATATTTTCCAACTAAAGTGTTAGGACCTCATGACAGCCTGTCAACTACCATCCCATTTAGACCACAAAAATTAATGAATTATTTTGTTCAGATCCTCATAACCTCTATTAGAAGGCATCCAACAAGAAAAATAATGGACATGGGTGGCTATGAAAATTTTGTTTGCTACTTGGATTTTTCCTACCAAAGATAAAAATTTATTTCCCCTACCAAAGATAAAAATTTATTTCCCCAATAAATTTTTTTTTTCTTGAGCCTATCTATGAACCATGTCCACATATCAGTGAGTGAAACACCCAAACCAAAAGGTATCTTGAGGTATCTAGGAATTTCTCCATGCCTAATTTGTTTCCACTCTTTAGGTATCCATTGAGGACTTGGGCTTGATTGAGTCATTAGAAATTCAATTTTGTTGTGTACGAGCTGAGAACCTGAGACAACACAATAAAAATCTAGAATTTCCATGGCATTGTTGATTTCATCTTCAACGTTTTGTAGGAACAACATGCTATCATCAACAAAATGAGAATTAATGACCACAACATTTTGAAGGATTAAAACTCCTGATACAAGCTTCAGCTGATTGGCCTTTTGTAATAGATACCCTAGTGCATCAGCTGTGAGAACATACAAGAATGGTGATAACAGGAAACCCTATCCGATAGAACGTTGTAGAGGAAAGGAGTCAGTTACAGCTTTATTGATCAAAATTTAAGCATTAGCATCCTTAAACAACATTTGAACATGAAATTAGATTTTGCATCCAAAACCAAACCATTGCATCATCTTAAGTATAAAATTCCATCGAATTATATCATAGGCCTTGTCAAAATCTAGTTTAATTAAAAGAGCATCTCAACTTGATTGTTGAGCCCATTATGCAATTTCCCAAGCTAGAAAATGATTATCAAAAATGTATCTTCCAGCCAAAAAACTAGTTTGTTCCTGCCTTACAATACCTTGTACCACAGGGTTGATTCGAATAGCCAATGCTTTTGCTATTATTTTATAAGAAGTATTTAGAAGGGTTATTGGTCTCCATCCCGAAATGGTGTCTTCATTTTTCCCTTTAGGTAAAAGCTTGATAAGGCCCCTATTTATGATGGGACCTAAAGAACATTTTTCAAAGGCTTTCAAATAAAATAAGTAAAAATCCTCTTTGATGTGTGGCCACATAGCTTGATAGAATTCCAATGGAAGACCATTAATACGTGGTCTCTTATTATAAGCCATCAAATACAAAGCATGCTCAAGCTCTTCCAAAGAAAGCATCCGATCTAAGAAACGACTATAACCAGGATCAATTTTATTACGAATATAATCTTCAACAATCTCCTCCAAAGTAGATTGGATATCATTCCATGGATGGTCATCTTTGAAAATATTTTCATAATTTTTTTGAAAGATCATACTTATCTCAAAGGGGTTGGTATAAAGATTATCAAATTCATCTTTTATTGCACAAATTCTTTCTTTTTTATTCTTGTAGTTTAAAAAATTGAAGAAATACTTGGAGCCTTTGTTCCCTTTTATCCAATGTAATCTAGTGCAAATCTTAGCCCTTTGTCCTTTATAGTAATCAATTTGGCGCAGTTGTGCCTCCATGGCAGCAATAGAGGTTTGCAAATTAATTAGGGTTAGTATTCAGTTTATTTCTAGCTTGCTCCAACTTTCCTTGAAGGGATCTTTCTTTGTGTTTGCGTTTGCTGGCCATTTTTCTTCCAAAGGTATGAAGAAAGGTCATGCATTGATCAATTGCAACACACCACCAGTCAATCCTTGATTCACCTTCTTGTGGTTTTGAGAAAGAATTCCACATCCCCACTAAGGCAGATAAGCAATCTTGGTTTTTTAGATGAGAAATATTAAGTTTAAAAGAAAGTGGAGAGACAATATTTGATTTTGGATCACATGAAACAATGTAGATTATTGGATAATGATAAGATAATGTAGTAGAGTAGTCCACATGAATGTAAGCAACAAAAGAAGCATGAATCAATGACAGATTAGGTGAAAGATAAAACCTATCCAACCTACTCAATTTTCTATCATCGCCTAATCTACAATTGGTCCAAGTAAACTAGTTGCTAGCATGACTAGTAAATCTGTCATGAATTGGGTCAACTACCCCTAAGGAATTCTGACAATACAACCAACTATTAAAAATTCTTCATTGTTAAGTTTAAAAGGACTAACCCAACTTCGATCACAATGATGTTCTACCATATTGAAATCCCCACCAATAATCCAATCAGCAATAGGGAGAGTTTTATCGATCCAATCCCAAAGATCGACTCGTTCTTCTGTAATGTTAGAAGCATATATAGAGCAAAAACCCAATCGATTGTCCATAGATAATAGTGAGGGCCCACACACAACTATGTGAAGGGTCCTCACCCTTATCAATGACAAATTTAGAAATCCATGGTGCAATACCCATAACAACTCCTCCTTTATCGTCTCAATGAGATGTGTGTAAAAAGAAAGCATCTTTCCATACATGTGATAGAGCTGCTTCTAATCTGTTATCACCAATTTTAACTTCTTCTAAGAATAAAATATCTGGCTTCCATTTAATAACAATCCTCTTAACCTTGTATTTATGATGGGGGAGAGTAATCCCCCTTACATTCCAAGAAAGAATGTTGAATTTCATGGTGCGGATGGAACATCAGTAGAGTCCTCTTGTGGCAGCACACTAAAACTATTAGCTAGACTAACTTGTTGATTATTGTTCATATGTTCAAGTGAGGTTGAAGAAGGAGATCTAGACCTTTAGCGTGAAGAGGGTGGGGGAGAAACAAGATTATGGTTATTTTGAATGGACGGCTTAGGGAAATGACAAGAAGAATCATCATGGTGCTGGGAGATGTTATTAGTGTGGGAAGGGGATCCAGATGGTTCTTTTATCTTTTTTTACCATTCTCCAACCATCGGTCATAATATCATCTTTATAGGAAGAAGAAAGAACCAGAGGCGATTTAGGAGAAATGTGAGAAGTTGGTTGCAGAGGACGAGAACATTGTGATGAAGGGGGTGATGGAGTTGAGGGGGTGGTATTGTGGTGATGGAAGACATTAGAGGGGGGGTTTGTAGACTAGTTTGTAGGGGATGAAACCAAAACTTGTGAAGGTCTATTTCTCCTAAAAGGACGATTACGAGTCAAATGGCCTTTTTTTGGTTAAAAAAACATGCATTTGGATTGTTCAAATAGAATAAAGACTGTTCCATTTCAAAACCTAGGCCAACTAATTTAATATACTCAGATAATGGATTGTTCAATTCCATTTTTACACATCCTCTAGGATGCACTCTTTTATACTTGTTGTAAAGGAGAAGTTTCTTTTGGAAGTTCCTAAAGTGCACTTATTGTACACTTTCAGTGTACACACCTCAATTATCCCACTTTACAACCACAAGAAAATTATAGTGCTTTTATTGTGAGAACTTTCAGTGTACACACCTCAATTATCCCACTTTACAATCACCGAGAAAATTACAGCGCTTTTATTGTGAGAAATGTGTACTTGAAATTAAAGTAAAACAAACGCTTGCGGGGCGGAGCATGATTGCAAACTAAAATTAAAATAAAAAACACTCGCTTTGTAGAAATCTTAGAGAAACTCTTTCAGATGTAAAGGCTTGTCGATATGTTATGCTTCTTTCTTACTGACGTCGGCATCCAAATTTTGTAAAGGAATATTTGAAGGTTGCTTCGTAGTGCGCAGTTGTCTACTATAAAATTGTAAGGAGTAATAGAAGGCAGTCATGCGTCGACGGAAGATGCTAGCTCTGCCCACTAAGAAGTGCCAACGTTTTTGACCCGTTAAAATAGTCCTGCTCTTTCCTTTGTTGAAGTGACATCAATCCACATCGGGGGAAGCACGAAGAACCTAAGCATTCTTTGTTCGTACTAATTCCTCTACACATGATAAGTCCGTCATGTCTTGACCATTGCTCGTCCATTACAACGACTGGTTCAACACTTCATGAGCAAGGCATCCTAAGTCGCAACACTCATATCATTGCTTCCCTAATGCTTGAGTGTTGTAAGGATTTACAATTTTATATCTTTTGGAAACTCATCAAATTGTAATGGTCAAGTTATCTTCAATCAAACTCTTAGCGGATTAATTTTATGACTTTGAGTGAAGATTAAAAGATAGAATGTAAGAGTACCATAGACCTAGGATGATATGCTCAAATAAATGCTCTAATAATTTTATTATGATGCTCTCATAAATATTCTATTAATAAGACACTAGCATACTTCTCTTGATAAACCCTAAATGATCCATTTCTAATTAGGGTTATTCTTTATATAGATCACTCTATTGAGTAATTTGACTTAATTTACACTTTAGTTAACTCATAACGACTAGTGAAAGTTTGAGAAAATTTTGAATTTTGAAACTTCGAGGGTCAAAGCCATGGGCATGGACCTAATCTATATTTGGTTTGTATTTGTGTATCTAACCCAGAGAAGGGTGAAATATCAGGATGTGTGATAATGGGATTTAGGAACAGGTGATGTTATTTGCCATTTTCCTTTCAAATTAGACCATCTTACACATTATTTAATGAATTAAAGACAACCTATACATTTTGAGACAAAACATAAGGGAAAAGAGCATGGGTATGTATTTTTCCCATTAAAATATAATTTATTATTGTCAAGGCAATACCCTTCCATAAGAAAGAATGAACTTGGAGAGTGGTCATTTCCTTCACTGTACTAGTCGATGAATGCATAAGAAAGATTAGATACCTTCATCAAAGAAAATCAATGAGTGCCACGACTCAAGAGGCTTGTTAGACATTGCCAATCATTAGGAGAGTGTGAGTTGTTGAATCAAACTAGATCGATGATCACCACTCCTCCATCACTTCATAAAGCACCTCTAACCCATTAAACAAATAAAAGTGATGGACACAATAAAAGTTTTTTACTCAAATAAAAGTGAAGGTGAATCCTCTACCTTGGTCACCATAAGCACATGCCAAGGAATGGATGCAACTTTGTTATAATGCTTCCCTTATGATAATACGACCTTTCTTCTCATATGTTAATTGGATTTGGTTTTATAACGTAATTAAAAATTAAGGAACGGATGGACACAATTTGTAGGTGAATATAAGAAGGTGCTTGACTTTGACAGAAGTGATAGATAATCAATTTACCATATTATTAATATATATAAACATAAGAATGCCCAAACCTCTCTTTTAGAAGCCCAGCCGTAAACAGCCAGTGAGTTGTGGCCGATCGGTTGTATGGCTCCTTCCATTATAACACCAGTCGATGAAACCTAATAACTGTTTAGACTCACTTCTTCTCGACCAACCGCTATTCAACCTGCCGTACACCTGTTTCAACTCTGTTGTACAAATTTTGACCAACCGGTCATTTGCAACGCACTGGCTGGTTAAGGTTAACCCTTTTAGAATGCCTTCACTTTCACCTTCACTTTCACATGGGATGTTAGAATGAATAAATCAGCTTAAACTAATTCATATATCTGTGTAAAAATTCTTATTTAATATGATTTATTAAAGACGTTAAGTCAGCTGACATTCCTTGTATGTGACTCCAAGAAATCAAAAATAAGAAAGAAAATAACATGGCTTTGCATGTAAAAAAATTATTGCCCAAAATTAAGGGAAATTTTTCATTACGTTCAAACTCTGTCTATTAAAGATTTGCATGTGACTTGTCATATGAGATGGGGGATCGAATTATGGTTACTTATGCTATATTACTGTGGCAAATTTCTATAATTCCCATAAGAATATGTGGCCTTCATCTAAACATGTAAAAAGAACACCTCCCTCAAAAAGATGGAGAAAAACATGACGAGGGGATTCTAGCTATAAAGCGTCAATCCCACACTCACTAGCCCAGGTGCACCGTGGGACAATGCTTATTTTTAATCACAAATCTACCACTTAAAATTAGTCCAAATATCTCATTATTAATTAACCGTTAATAAATTCAATAAATAATTTATTAAAATAATATTTTTTATTCCAAGAACTTAAACATGGGGGCTGTTTACTGTGAGCGTTTTTTATTATTAAGAAGATATGATAACAAGTAAAGTGACCATTACAATTTAAAAAAATAATTCCATAAAGATTTGAGATTCCTTTTGCTTTGAACATATAATGATTAGATAACTTATATCATGCAACACAACATTTTAAAAAAACACCAGCCAAAAATCTTCAAGTGTAAGACTAATCTTGTTAATTGGAAACAACTCTATTATATAAATATTGGCATCTATATAAAATCTATTATAATATTACGAGGGAGTATATATTTGTATCTTTAATAATTTTGAATTGAAGATATCATCATCCTCATCAATTAAGTTATAACCCTCTAATAAAATCACAAACTTCAATTAAGCAAATCTAATCAAAGCAATTATTGGACTACTAAAATTGTGCTTACAATTGAACTAAAACACACTACTAAAGTTGGCTGACCATTTCAAACCATTCAACCCATTCAGATTTCTGTACCTTTATATCTCCACTCTTCCTTTCCTCTTCAGATAGATAATTACTCTTTGCAATTTGGCTTGCTTTGTAGCAATCACATGTTTTAGACAATACTTTACCAAAACCCTAGGATTCCTCTTTGTCAATCTTCTAAGGAGTGTCCAGAGCTCTCCTTTCTTGCTTCCTCAATTGGGTTTTCTTCCTTGGTAAAAGAAGATCCATGAGGAGGTCTCTCATTTGCAGCCTTCAATGCTTCAAACAACTCTTCCAGTGCTCTTGTTGGATTGGCACGATATTTTATGAGGATTTCACTGATATCTGCAGGTGTCATCTGGGCAACCTCAATAATCTGCTCCAGTTTTGGGAACAGTTCATGCCTTTCAATACCAAGATAGTTCCTAACTAGAATTTTCAAGGCAGGGAATGTGCAAAATGACATTAAGATGTGCATATCCATCCTGCCAGACCTTAACAATGCGCGGTCAAGCTTCTCTATATGATTAGTGGTGAAGACAAATATTCTTTCACTACCACAGCATGACCATAGCCCATCGGTGAAATTCAGCAATCCAGAGAGGGTAATTGAATTGTTTTTATCATCAGATATATCGATTGGAGACTCTGATCTACCCTCTAACCTGCAAGGCTTTTTGGCACGGTCAGAAAGATTAAGGGAGCAATCAATATCCTCAATAACAATGATAGACTTGTTAGTAGTCTTGATTAGTAGTTTCCTCAGGTCTCCATTTCTATGGACCTCTGTAAGTTCAAGGTCATATACATCATAGCACAAGTGATTAGCCATAGCTGCAATCATGCTAGATTTACCTGTTCCTGGAGGTCCATGAAGCAAATACCCTCTTTTCCAGGCTCTTCCAGTATTCTGATAAAACTCCTTCCCTGTGGCAAAGGCATCAAGGTCTGCCATGATCTCTGATTTACTAACTGGGTCTAGTGCCAAAGTATCAAATGTGCTTGGATGCTTGAAGGGCACTGAATCCCAAGGCTGAGCTCTGGATTCCATACTCTCTTTAGAATTTGTGTACAACAAACGGTCTCTATTCTTTCTTCTGATCTGTGAAGCATGCTCCGTGACGTGTCCAAGATATGAATTCAAGACACGGTCTTTGTCCTTCTTGTGAATCCATAAAACAAATCGTTTCTTCTCCTCTGGCAGTGGCCTCCATGAAAATCCTTGGTTCTGCCTCTGGGTCACACGGTGCTCCCACCAGATGGTAACTCCTTTGTATTTGTCAGCAACCTTGACATTGTCTGCAAGAGTAAAAGAGACAGAGGTTGAATTTGTAGACCTGCTGAGATTAGTTGCAGAAATGGATGGAGAATTGCTTAGGTGAAGCTGCACGTCACTGTAAAGCTCATTGGTGTTGACACCATCTACGTCCATGATTTCAAAGTAACTGTAGGCTGAAAACCAATCAAGGATACGAAGGATGAACATGCTAAAAGCGGCACGAAGCTCAGGGGGAAGGATTCCACGTGCCTGCATGAATATCTCCCTAAAGGCTAGAACCGCCATCAAAGGAGCCATTGACGTCAATAACGCCATAGCTCTCCAAGAAGAGAAAAATGATTTATTGGGTGCAAAACTAAAACTGGTATTGAGTTATATAGTCGAACTGATCGAACTATTAACAGATGACTAAATCTAATATTAATCTCTACATCGTTCGTCTCCGTTCGTTCCATCCAGCATCACAAAATTGATCTCTACTTTTAAAATGGCTTTAAAAAAGATAACCTATCTTGGAAGACATTAATTAAAGTGCCCGTCACCTTCAGTTTTGGAGGTCGCGGAAATTTTGAATAAACTTTCCACCGTCCAACTTGGACGCGTGCGGAAATTTTGTTTTGCGCAAACTTTCCACCGGCCCATGACTATGTAGTATTAATTTGGTCTTCGATGTTGTGCGGAAAAGAATCTGGGAAATGGGTTTTTTCATTTTTGTCAAGATGTACACGGAAAGATAAAAACAAACGAGTGCCGTGTAGTAGCAACCTTTCTTTGTTTTCATTTGTTTTTTGTTTTTTTATGTTCAAATTGACTTCTGATTGTTGAAGTGGATGATATTCAAGTATAGCCTATTTAGAGTGGTAGAAATGAATGCATTGGAACAAACATTTGGAACTTGTAATTGTGGAATGCATTTAGTAAGAATTCTAATATCAATGTTAAGTTTGATTTTGTATTACAATTTGCTAAAATAAGAATTTGTCATGTATTAAATCACAGTCATTAAAAATGTTTTATATTTTTGTTTCCAAAATACTAGTATTGATAAACAAAATTGAAATTGATGAGAAGACAATATTTTGCATTATAACAAAGTCTTTCAACTGGCCATATCATTGTCTATGAAGTAGTTTCCTTCAAGATTTACTCTAGAAGAGTGCCTATTTTATTGATAGAAGAAGTGTAACATTGATGAGTAATTGGGAATTCATTAGTGATGAACATGTTATTCATACCATATTTTTTAATTGTAGTTGGTGGTCTTGATTGAAGTTCGTGCACAAATTAGATGTCACATTATTAGTGTGAAATGTGGGAATAGAAGTACTAGCCATATATGGAAGGCTAATATTGTAGTCAATGTAATTGGCAGTACTTTTCTTTTTGTTGTTTGTGGGAATTGATGGAGCAAGGAACTTGTTCATTATTTGATCCAACAATCCAAACTTTGTATAGGAATTCTTAGCACTAGCATTTTTAGTGTTGGAAGTGAATGGTTTTGGTGACAATGGGCTAGAAATCTTAGATGAGGGTGCAATAATAGACTGTTCCAACAAATAGAGAAGATATTAGTTTCCAACTTGGTTTTGCAAAGAGAATGTAATAAGATTCATGGAGGGGATTGTATTGGTATTGTAGGTGGTTTGAAAAGAAGATTGAACAATAGAGTTGGAGGAGAGTTGGTGACATTGAAATAAGAATGGAATGATCAAGTCATTAGTAGTGGTACTTTGATAACACATTTCAAGATTGTCCAATTCTAGTGCAGAGGATAACTTTGAGAATTAGGTTCATGATTTCTTGGGCGATATTCCCATGGAAGCATTATAATGGCCATGCTAGCATTGGTGGTGGTAGGATATGTAGGAAAAGAGATTGGAATGTGGAAGTTGTAGATTTTACCTTCTAAGACAAGAGGTTGGTTGGAGAGGAACTTAAATGGCTCTAAATTGATATAGAGGAAATTTGTTATTGCCTTGCTGCCTTTCTTAAAAATTGTTGCAATATCATAAGCATAAACATCTTTTTTTGTTGTATCAAATGTTTCAAACTATCTTTTTCTATTGTATTAATTTATCTTATGTATAGAAATGTGTGTGGATCGAAATAAGATAGTGTAAAATATGTAAACTTATGTGTAAATAATAATGTTTATCCAATATACATGATGCATCTATAGGGAACGTCTTAACCAGCCGGTGAGTTGTAATCGACCGGCTGGTCGACATCAGGTACGGACGGTCTAAACAGCGACATAACGCGTACGGCAGACCACCGACGAGCTCAGGTCGAAGAAAGAAGTCGAAACAGTATTTAAGATTGATCGACGGGGGCAGTGGACTGCCCAGCCGTACAGTCGGTGAGTTACAACTCACCAGCTGTTTACGGCTGGCGCATCTATAGTGCATACATGATGCATCTATAGTACATTGTGAATGCATGGATGCAAGCAATGATAATTGACTAATTTTTTTCCATAACAACTAATAAAATTCCCATCCATCGACATCCAATTGACCAAATGGATCTTGCAATATAATCGTTGAAGCTCTTTCAGATGTGAAGGCTTGTCGATATGTTATTCTTCTTTCTTCCTGACGGCAGCATCGAAATTTTGTCTAGGAATATTTGACGGCAGCTTCGTAGTGCGCACAGAATTTTTTTTTGAGTAGTCTACTATAAAATTGTCAAGGAGTAATAGAAGGCAGTCATGCGACGAGAGAAGATGCTAGCTCCGCCCACTAAGAAGTGCTAACGTTTTTGACCCGTTAAAATAGTCATGGTCTTTCCTTTGTTAACGTAACATCAATCCGCATCTCTTTACGAGGGGGGAAGAACGGAGAACCTAAGCATTCTTTGTTCATACTAATTCCACTACATCATGTCTCTCCTTTGCATAGGTTGTGCTTCATCAATTCAGTCCTCAAACTATTCTAGTTTTTTCAGGTGCCATAAATTCATTTGCCAGAGTGCCGGTCCTCCACAAGTTAGGAAAAAACTCTTGCATAAAAAAGCACTATGAGATCAAACACAAATCGGATATTAAATGCACATTTAGTCATATATATTTATCAACAAAATAGACTAATACTGGCAGCCAAACAAGTGTAAGTGTTTTCAAATTGTATCTGACATAAGGGAGAGAAGTCGGAATGTGCATACCCAATTTTTGACGCTCCATGTTGAATGCCATGTGGACTAGTAAAAAAATTTGCAACTTATTCAGATAAAAAAATTAATAATAAACAATAGAAAATCCAACTTGGAAATAAAATAACCATATCATAAAAGTTTGCACCCTTCCCCATAAATATTCAAACCCAATTGTTGCACCAATCCAAGCATCACTTACAGATTAATCACAACTACACAACAAAATAGAGGTGCCATGTCAACACAGTTCAAACCCATGTGTCCGATCTT
This sequence comes from Cunninghamia lanceolata, assembly GCA_027924645.1. Lineage (NCBI taxonomy): Eukaryota > Viridiplantae > Streptophyta > Pinopsida > Cupressales > Cupressaceae > Cunninghamia > Cunninghamia lanceolata. The sequence continues at coordinate 37,555,046 of BSBN01000084.1, read as the reverse complement.
CGACCAAAATGCTAACCCATTACAACCATGTTACCCACCATAGCATAACCTAAACAATTCACAAATGCATCTGCTTGTCTCATCAAATATGAGACCTACAACATGTATCAGTAGGAGTCTCTCCCATCTCGCCAAGTAGGGTGTGCATGTACTAGCTCCTTCCCCTAAAAACCCACCCGCATCCAAAAAAACAAGCTGCAAGGCCACCATTATTCATTAAAAAAATATGGAAACAAATGCAAACAATACACCAAACCAATCAACTCAAGAATTAATGGCTCAAATCAATCAAATCTGCAATTCATATCACCCAAAATTCAAATTTCAAATAGGATAGGGATTTAATTCACCACACCAAACAAGCATCAATCAAATTCAAATAATTCCTAATTCAAATAGCCCTTGATTATTTTTCTTCACATTGATGCTAGAATGTGTTGGCTTAAGGTCTCTACAACTTCAATCCCACCACCACTACATGTTACACTCGGAGTCCGACCGTGTCCCTTCCAGCTTCTTTATATATATGTATATGCATATGTATAGACATATACATATACATATGTATATACCTAATAGACATATACTACTTCCATGACATCCTGTGTAAACTTTGAGCTAACTTGGATTTAATGCTCCCGGTGCCTCGCATAGCTTGCCAACTTTAGAGCCTTTCAATCTACATCAATTCAATCATGGCAACTTTAGAGTCTTTCAATCTACCATCTTTTTGAATTTTCTTCACATTGATGCCAGAATGTGTTTGGGGGTGTTTTCTTTTGCATAGATTATACTTCATCAATTGAGTCCTACAACTATTGTATTGCAATTAGGTGCCTTAGATTGCAATTTGGGGGTGTTAGCTTTTTTATAGGTTATGCTACATCAATTCAGTCATCCAACTATTGTAGTTTTCTTAGGTGCCATTGATTAATTTGGGGGTGTTCTCTTTTGCATAGGTTCATTATCATTAGTTAAGTCCTGCAACTATTGTATGCTTTTTAGGTGCCATTAATTGATTTGGGGATGTTCTCTTTTTTATAGGTTCTACTACTTCAATTCACTCATGCAACTATTGTAGCTTTCTTAGGTGCCATTGATTAATTCGGGGCTGTTCTCTTTTGCATAGCTTATACTTCTTCAAATCAATCCTTTAACTATTGTATCTTTTTTAGGTGCCATTGATTAATTTGGGGATGTTCTATTTTTTAGAGGTTCTACTACATCAATTCAGTCATGCAACTATTGTAGTTTTCTTAGGTGCCATTGATTAATTTGGGGGTGTTCTCTTTTGCATACCTTATGCTTCATCAATTCAATCCTACAACTATTGTATCTTTTTTAGGTGCCATTGATTAATTTTGGGGCTGTTCTCTTTTTTAGAGGTTCTGCTACATCAATTCAGTCATGCAACTATTGTAGTGTTATTAGGTGCCATTGATTAATTTGGGGGTGTTCTCTTTTGCATACCTTATGCTTCATCAATTCAGTCTTGCAACTATTGTATCTTTTTTAGGTGCCATCGATTCATTTGGGGGTGTTCTCTTTTGCATAGGTTCTACTTCATCAATTCAGTCATGCAACTATTATAGCTTTCTTAGGTGCCATTGATTAATTCAGATGTGTTCTTTTTTGCATAGGTTATGCTTCATCATTTTAGTCCTCTAACTATTGTATCTTTTTTAGGTGCCATAGTTTAATTCGGGGGTGTTCTCTTTTGCATACCTTATGCTTCATCAATTCAATCCTGCAACTATTGTATCTTTTTAGGTGCCATTGATTAATTTTGGGGTGTTATCTTTTGCGTAGGTTCTGCTTCATCAATTCAGTCATGCAACTATGGTAGCTTTCTTAGGCACCATTGATTAATTCGGGTGTGTTCTCTTTTGCACAGGTTATGCTTCATCATTTTAGTCCTCTAACTATTGTATCTTTTTTAGGTGCCATTGACTAATTTGGGGATGTTATCTTTTTTAGAGATTCTGCTACATCAAATCAGTCATGCAACTATTGTAGTTTTCTTAGGTGCCATTGATTAATTCGGGGGTGTTCTCTTTTGCATACCTTATGCTTCATCAATTTAGTCATGCAACTATTATAGCTAAATCTTAGGTGTCATTGATTAATTCAGGGGTGTTCTCTTTTGCATAGCTTACGCTTCTTCAATTCAATCCTCTAACTATTGTATCTTTTTTAGGTGCCATTGATTAATTTGGGGATGTTCTCTTTTTTATAGGTTTTGCTACATCAATTCGGTCATGCAACTATTGTAGTTTTCTTAAGTGCCATTGATTAATTTGGAGGTGTTCTCTTTTGTATACCTTATGCTTCATCAATTCAGTGCTGCAACTATTGTAAATTTTTTAGGTGCCATTGATTAATTTGGGGGTGTTCTCTTTTGCATAGGTTCTGCTTCATCAATTCAGTCATGCATCTATTGTAGCTTTCTTAGGTACCATTGATTAATTTTGGGGTGTTCTCTTTTGAATAGGTTTTGTTACATCAATTCAATCATGCAACTATTATAGCTTTCTTAGGTGTCATTGATTAATTAGGGGGTGTTCTCTTTTGCATAGGTTATGCTTCATCAATTCAATCCTCTAACTATTGTATCTTTTTTAGGTGCCATTGATTAATTTGGGGGTGTTCTCTTTTGTATAGGTTCTGCTTCATCATTTCAGTCCTGCAAGTATTGTCTGTTCATCAAATAATGATAGACCGTGAAAGATGTCTATCTTTTCAAGACATACGTGATCTACTGTGGATGTTTTGATCCATGGACAACATTTATATCCTGAACAGATAAGACTTTTATTAGTGTGTTCATCATTGCAGAAACTTTCACACTACAAATTGTTTTTAATATTTGTATGGATGGAAGTTAAAAGTGTTTGAAGAGTATAAGTTGGCCACCCTTTCACTCCATTGGCTCACATTAATCTCTCATTGCCCCTACCAATTCTTTTGTACAGTCCTCTTTAATGCACATCCCCTCCTATTAGCTCCATGACATGTTATTGAAATGAAAAATAAACAACCCTAGATTTATCTATGGCACTGAAACAACCAACAATATTATTTCTTACTGTGATGAAAATAAAAACAACCCTAGATTTATACATACATGCATACATTGGTTTCTTGCATTATTTTTCTTACATTGGACAAACCAACAATATTTATATGTTTGGATTGAAGAACAACGACAAAATAAATATGTATAAACATATATACATATTCATATATCTGTATGTGTGTGTGTGTGTGTACATATTTACATGACTGAATAGATGAATTAGAACATATGAGAAAAAGGTATATACTTATACATATATGCATACATTGGTCACTTGCATTGTTTTGCTTACATTGGACAAACCAACAATATTTATATGTCCAAATTGAAGAACAACAACAAAATATAATTGTATAAACATATATGGGTGTGTGTGTGCATGTGTGTGTGTGTGTGTGTGTGTGTGTGTGTGTGTGTGTGTGCATATTTACATGATTGAATAGATGAAGCAAAACCTATGAAAAAGAGAACACCCCCAAATTAATCAATGGCATGTAAAAAAGTTGCAATAGTTGCATGACTGAATTGAACAACAACAAAATAGATTTATGTACATATATCTATATGTATATTTATGTGTATACATGTACATATACGTATATGTATATTTATGTGTATACATGTACATATACGTATATGTATATTTATATGTATACAGTCTATGTATATGTATACATATACATATACATAAACATACATATGTATAAGTCTATGTATATGAATATGTATATACATACACATATACAGATGTATATGTATATACCACATGCATAAACATAGACATATATGTATATGTAACAATATAAAGAAGCTGGAAGGGACACTGGAGTTTGAGTGTAGCATGTTGTGGTGGTGGGATGGAAGTTGCAGAGACATCAACCAAGCGCCTTCTGTTGGACAAGTTAGGAAAATTTGAGAAGATGGTTGATTGAAAGGCTCTAAAGTTGGCAAGGTGTGCGAGGCACTGTGATCATTGAATGGAGGTTGGCTTGAAGTTTATGTGGGATGCCGTGGAAACACCAAGAGGGGATGTGCAGTAATGAGGAGTGTACACTAGAATTGGAAGGGGTGGCGAGACATTAATGCGATGCAGTGGAGTGTTATGATGGTGGAGTGATTTGTGGTGACATGGTAGGGCTTTTCACTTTGGACGCCATGCCACACACCAACTGGCACTCTAACTGCCTACGTTTCGGTCGCATGGACAAATTTTTTTTTTCCTGATCGATAAATCTCATCCTCCCACGTGGCAAATAACTCCAAATATAAAAATTGAAAATGAGAAACTATGAATTGAGCATAGGTAGAAATATGTAGCATAAATACAACATGCATTGCAATCTGATAAAAAAACATTGCAAATCAAAATAATAATGTTGCATCTATAGTTATCATAAATTTAAAACTTTGTTCAACAAGGGCGCATTTTTAGATATGAAAACTTATAAAGTGTCTAAAACATGAATTGCATATGAAATCAAATTAAGGCTACATCTAGCTACTGTGATAGAGAAATTATGGTTGGCTACTCGGGGTGCCACTGGTCATGTTCTCATCCCCTTCCAATCGATGAGGAGTGCTACTTACATGAATTGGAGTTGGACTGGAAAATTGGGTGCAAGTGACGTGTTAGGGGAGGTGGTGAACACATCTATACATCTTGAGTCATAGTCTAATTTAGATATTGAGTGCACCTGAAGTCAGATTGTGAGATGGTTGAATAATTCATTCCTGTGGAGAAGTTAGGGATATTAATGTTGAGAATATCATGGAATATTGCATTACTTTAAGACAAGGGATTAGTAGGGGTCCTTAACTGCCTTTCTCTTTGTAAAGCCCTTTGCACCTCAATCTTTTTTTCCTTTCGGTCCTATTCCCTTTGAAGCCTCTCTAGCTCCTTTTAATGGAAACACCCTCATGGCTAATTCTAGTGTAAATAAGCATAGTTTAACCATTAATTGATTCAAATAGCAATAAAAATGGAGCCTCCCCTTTCTGAGAGGAGAGATTTAATCTCATCATACTATGGTTGATATAACCATTTTATCCTCAATTAGTTGAGAACAAAATATTCACCCAACAAAAACTTATGACAACTTGTAGCTGTCATAGATTCTGTACATGCACCTACCAAACATTATGACAATTGTCATACATGCTTAAAATAGTATATTCTCCCAAGGTGGCGCCTACACTCATTTAATCATGAGTTTTACAATTGCCAATAGTAAATGTCACTCCATAACTATTGTCAGTAACTCCAGAATGACCACTACCAATGAAACTACCTCATTCCCTTATGGGTAATTGCAAATTACAAATAATAAATGGAATAAATACAATATTGGAATTTAAAAGGTTAATGGCACCTTATTGCAACATTCTCCTACTTTACATTATATTATAAATCAACCCATAGGAAATCAAATGAATTAATCAGGTACTAGAAACAAGGCCCATGGCCTCTCTGCACCACATGAACTTCTCTGTGCTCACAAGTTTGATCAATGAATATGTAACATTCTCCTAAGTGTCTATCTTCTTTAGCTCAATCTATCCATTTGCATCCAACTCTTGAACAAAGTTATACTAAACATCAACATGCTTAGTCCAAGCATGATACATAGGATTCTTGGCCAAAAATATAGCACTCTGGCTATCACAACCAATCTGAATGATCCTTCAATCAAATCCAATACTTGTACATAGTCTCCTCAACCAAACTACCTCCTTGGAGACATGAGTAGCAACCATATACTTTGCTTCTATGGTAGACAACCCAACTGTGGGCTGCCTCTTACTCATCCAACTCATTACTCCTCCAAATAGAGTAAACACATAGCCACTAGTGGACCTTCGACTATCCAAGTCACTTGCCCAATATGAATCAACAAAACCCTGGATGTCCAAAGATTTATTAGCACTATCAGTACCAGAATAAACCAAATAATGATCAGGAGTACTTGTAAGATATTTAAGCACCCTCTTCACATAATTCTAATGTTGTCTACCAAGGTTAGACATAAATCTTCTCAAAACTCTGAGTGCTTGGGTAATATCTATCCTAGTGAAAACCACTGCATACATCAAACTCCCTATAACACTAGCATATGGTACATTAGACATATCCTCAAGATCATCCTTAGTCTTTGGACACATGTCTAATGAAAGCTTAGTACCAATGGGTAAAGGAACTCTAACTGCCCAGGTTACAGTCTTGCATACTAATCTCTGCAAAATGGTATTCACATACTTACTCTGTGAGAACCAAAGTTTTATGCTACCTTTGTCCCTCCTAATCTCCATACCCAAAATATACCTGGTAGCTCCAAGATCTTTCATATCAAATGCACCTAAAAGTTGAGCTTTTAGCTCACTAATCATACCCTTCGTATTGTTGAAAAATAACATGTCATCAACATACAATGCAATGATCAGTATAGAATCATCAACACAATAAATGTAAACATACTAATCCTTCTTGCTTCTAACAAAACCTAATTTCAATATAAATGAATCAAATTTTTGATACCACATTCTGGGGGACTGTTTCAAACCATAAAGTGACCTCTTCAATCTACAAACCCAATGTTCTTTTCCTTTTACCTCAAAACTTGTAGGTTGTTGCATATAAATCTATTCCTCAATATCTCCATGCAAAAACGTAGTCTTAACATCCATTTGCTCAATCTTCCAATGAAAGGTTGTAGCAATGGATAAAATAAATCTAATAGAAGTCAATTTAGCAATAGGAGAGAAAATCTCACCAAAATCAACTCCCTCTCTTTGGGAGTAGCCCTTGGTTACCAATCTAGCCTTGTACTTCTCCAATGACCTGTCTGCTCCAAGCTTCTTTTTGAAGACCCACTTACAACCTATGACCTTTCTTCCATTGGGCAAACAAACAAGATCCCAGGTGTTACAAGAGTCTAAAGCCACCATCTCCTCCTGCATGGCTAACTGCCAATACTCACTATCATTTGCAAGAATAGCTTCCCTGTAGGATCTAGTCTCATCGTTAGTACTCAATAAACAAATATACAATAGAAATCTGGTGGGCTATATGGTCTATCAACTAGATTTTGTTGTCTTGTGGATCTCCTCAAGGGTGGAGTAAGAGTCTCAACTTGTTCTTCTGCATGATCATCTGTACCAACTGTTGATAACTGAGAGGGGGGTTGAATCAGTTATCCTAATTATCTCTGCTTTCTGAACTTTATTAATAATCAATGTAACATTAATTCAAACAAGCAATCATAACCATGAAATGGAAGTACACAAGACACAATATTTTTGACGTGGAAACCCTGTTAAGGGAGAAAACCATGGGGTGATTAACTCAAGATTGTATTCTCTGTTAGAAGAATGGAAATACAAAATGGCACTTGCCAATTAGGGCTCACTGCCTGAGCACACTGCTCACAAGAGGCATATTGCGTACAAGAGACTCACTGTCTACAAAAAGAGTGTTATACAATACTTGAACTGATTGGGAGCATCTACATATGCTGGAGTTAAGTTCTGGTTAGGCTCAGTACACTGATCTGCTGCACTTCATCTTTCCTCTTCTTTTATGCTGCTTTCCTTTCACATACCGGACCTTCTTTACTACTTCTACTCTGCTCTTCTATTTTTATTCACACATCACTTACAACCACGGCACATCTCACAACTAAATCCATCTTGTATATATATCCACAAAAGTGATTTCATCACCTTTCTAGTCGGCACCTGGAATAGTCAATCTTTTCACAAACTCTGATCTGTCGGCTGAATCCTTGCACATCAAGTAATACGGATCAAGCATATACTTGTAGAAGTCATCAATCATGTCGGCCAAACATAACTTATGCCTTAAGAACCTTTTCCATCATCAGTAACACATCTGGAATAATGTCTGATGTTCTGCCAGTCAGTTCTTCCTTTGTTCATACTGTCACTCAAGAACCCGGTACTCAAGTATTCATATCTTTTTCCTCATCTATCACCGGAGGCTAAATCCTTGGAATCTATTACTCAAGGTAGTCCTCTTGACTTCCCCAAATCTGCACTTCACCAAGATACTTCCTCTGAGAGATCTGGACCTATCTGTCGGACCTCGCCACATGCTCTGTTCTTGTTTACTGGACCACAACATTCTTCACTCTGACTTTCGGTAGAGACACACCATGTCCTACGGATGTGTGGGATGAACTTTGTTGCCATCAATGACGACAATCATGAATCCATATAGTGTCTCTTGCCAACAATCTCCCCCTTTGGCATTGATGGCAACACTTAGTGAAAAATGACTAAATGTTTACACTATGCTCCCCCTTGGCTGATGCTCTATTTTTATATACATTTTTCGGAGCTCCCCTTTAGTTGGATTCCTCATTTTTCACTACTCCTCACTCCCCCTTTGACATCAATGGCAAAGGGTAGGGTCCGCATACCAAAATTTTCAAAAATTTAACTATACTTAGCCGCATGTTACATGCTCACATAAACTAAAGAATGTCTGCAAAGGATGTCTTCAATTGGATGAGTTCTGCAGCCCAACTTTGCTTCATTCTATCCAAAATTGAGATGTGACCACTCAACAGGAATGCAAAAGCTTCTGCCCTCTTAAGAACTGTTGGATCACTGGTTCGGGCAGTAGTCTGAGCATCACTTATGGCCTCATGCATGGCCTCTAACTTAGGGATAATAATCCTTCTAAGTTCACCCATCCGGCTAATTATCTTCTTCCTTTCCTTCTCAAAATTCTTTATTGCATTTGTGATTGCAATAGTTTGACACTCTTGATTTACTATGGAGGAAGAGAGAGGATAAAAAATTTGAGACAAACTTAGTAGTTTATCCTCTTGCTCTTTTGTTTTCTTCTCAATCTCCACTGTTGCTTTGGACCAGGAAATACAAAATTTGTATACTTCTCTGCCATTTTTAAGAGCATTTTCTAAGCTCTTTATCCCAATATTCATATTTCTCCTATCATTAATGATCAACCCTTGTACCTCTGAGAATCTCTTATCCAAAAACTCCTTCCAGACCTTTTCTTCAGCTGACTTCTCTAGAGATTCAAAATGTGTACTAACACTGCTAACTAGAGTTTTGAGATTATTGAAAGAGGAGGATGTGGGATCCTTCTGAAAAGATGGCATGATCTTTTCCAAAACTCTGGATGCTACCTCTATAAGCTCATAGTCTTCCATGTGAGATTTCAGTAGCTTCTCTTTGGCCTTTGCATTTGCAAATGAAGCTATCTTCATTGTTTGCACCGGAGATAGAGAGTCAAAGTCTAGAGGCCCTTTTAATAGATCCGGTTCATCAATCTCCATAGATTCTTTTGTCAAAAATTCCTTGACTGATTCTGCAGTGTCTCTTGCCGGAGACAGATTTTTCTTTTCTTCTACAGTCACTGCACTATCTTTTGGAGTTTTCTCTCCTTCCACAACCTTTGCACTGATATCTTCTTTTCCCTTCACCTCTGCTTCTTTCTCCTTTTCTCTTTCTTCTCCTTTGGATCTAGAGTCAGTAGGGGAAACCGGAGGGGAGATATTTGTTTGTTCATGAACCACCTCTACCTTTTCCGGAACAGAGGATTCTAAGTCCTTGTCCTTTTCTGTACCGGTGTCCATTGCTTCTTCTGCCATTTTCTCAGTGAACTCTTCTACAATATTTGTGGCTGAGGGGTCAGCAACCAAGTCCTCTATGATAGGAAGATTGAATCTTTTGAAGGCTTTCCGGAGAATCTCTTATGTGTCCTTAGCTACCTTGTCGATCTCACCAAGCATAAGTTGATTCATCCTTGCTTTGCTCCTGAACTCATCCTTGCAATCTTTGAATACCATATTCATTATCTTGGGATCGATTGAAGGATATAGCTGAATAGCTATCTATTCCCGGATCTCAAGGTCTTTTGTCATGTCATTAGTCTTTCTCATTTCTAACTCCATTTCTAGGCTCTTAGGAATAAGAGATATAATTTTAATGAAAGCCTTATTATATATATTCAGATACTTGATTGTAGCTTCCTGCAAGATCTTTTGGTCAGCCTCATTGTAATCATCATAGAATTCGGCCATTGGTTGAAGGTTTCAATCCACAGTGACTGATTTGATTACACTTTCTAAAGATAGGGTGGGCTTTTCAACAAATTCCTCTGCCATTTCTTCCTTGTCTTGACCCGTGGAAGGTTTACTGGATCCTTTCTTCTTCTGCTTCTTTATTTCCTTTATCCCCTCATCTGATTCAGTTTCCTCTTCATCTCTTTGACTGGCATAAGCCCTTGTGGCTTTTGTCTTTGATCTTTTCTCTCCTTTGCCGGATGCCTGGACTTCTAGTTTTGATGTTCTTGAGCTTTTGATTGGGACAGGTGCTGATCTCTTTGATGATCTAGTCCGGGTGGAAGTTTCTACTGGAGTACTTTTCTCACTTTTCTTTTCTACCTCTTTCTTCTCTTCCTCAACCCTTTCCATCTTTTTCCTTTGGGCATCAAGTGCCTCCTTTGAGATGCCAAGGCTTTTGGCAACATTTTCTACTTCTTTTCTCACCTTCCTCTTGATCTCTGGTTCTCTGAGTTCCACATGAATCTTTTCACTCAGCTCCTCAAAGGTTCCAAACCTTTCTGCCTTTGGATCCTTTGGCTGACTTAGCATGTGTTGAACATGCAGCTCCACATTTTGTTCATCAACTTCATACCCCATGGGCATGATCCATACAGTTCTTGGTTCTACTACCTCCATTAGGCACTGATCAGTCTCTACCATAAAACAAACTGTGTCTTTGTATTTCTCAACAAGAGACTAGGGAATCCTTTCTCTTGCTTGCATCATGTTCTGAAAGTTCTTGAAGTATCCCCACAGAGCTGTATTTTGTGCTTTGTTATCACCAAGTCCATGCAAATAATCTCTGATTTGGATAGCTACTGGCCTATCATTCTCCCACACCCAGCCACTAGATCCGGGAAGTTCATTCATAAAGTAGGAAAATAAGCACAATATTAATCCACCATACTTGAATGAATTCTTTTTATCTTTCTTTATTTTTTGCAGATTCTCCAAGAGTTGGTTTAAGAGAAGCTGACAAAGATCATAGTCTGCATCCTTTCTTAGCATTTCATAAGTGGTGTAGATGGCAGTTCTAGGTACAGAATTTTCCCTGCTAGAATGATAGATTTTATAACCAATGATCATGGAGGCAAACTTGACATCCGGATCAGAGATGTCATCTACTGTCATTGCTCTTTTGTCAAACTTGGATCTGGTAGCCTCACTCATAGTTTGATTCTTCACAGATTTAAGAACAGGAATCCCACCGGATGAGTGTAATCTGGTAACTGCCCTGATGGCATCTTTTGTGATTTTGAATGGTCCATTTAACCACATGAAGTTGTCATGTATTTTGCTCAAAATGTACCTGACCCATTCATCCTTAGTAAAATAGGGGAAATGTATGTATTATGCAAAGTGCTTATTCCAGAGGCCCTTGTATTGGGGTTTGAGCTCAAATGAATCATCTAACAGTTGTTTGTGATAGATATCTCTTAGTTTGAATTCCCCAAACTCTTCAATATTCGTATGTATGTAAACCTTAATGTTTCTGTATGCAATACACCATGCGAAACATTGGAAAATGCTCCTAGGGGATCTACCTCCAAGGATTTGTATGGATGTTTCTTAAATGTGGGACGAGGTCTATCAGAAATCTTTACTATATTTAGAGTAGCCATCATCAAAGAATCTTACTGAAGGATAAGAACGAAGAATACCTTTTACGCAGTTTAGGGCACACGATGAAATCCAGGTTGAGCTGTATGAAGAATCGTCTTGATCTTTGGGAGAAGTTGTTGCAAAGCTCCTTTTCATTTCTTCTTGAATGCAGAATGAACAAGTGATTAATGAGAAAACCCTTATATTGCTCCACAAACCCTAATGTCAGGTTGCAATAAATGCTTGACCTAAGTTATTCTGGTTTGCCTTATTCGGATGACTTGAAGAACCAGATCAATCCTAATTTTCAAACATCATACGGATCTTCCAAATCTTAACCATAGTTTGTTTGGATGTTTTCCTTATGAGCCTTTCAATCTACAACTCTTCTTGTGCCAGTTCCGGCACCGATTGACTGGGTAGGGGAACAAGGTTTACTTTGTGTCTCCCCCTGAGCTAGAGCTCACTTTTTAATTTTTGGAAAGAATATCAGCACTAGAGTCTGGTGCAGATCCAACCTCTGCATTCTCTGTACTTTTCTTCACCCAAATCTTGTTCATCTCACTTTTGACTTCATCCACATTCACTTTTTGTTTACCCTTATCTTGATTCTGATTATGATGTACCGGACCTCTTTTGTCCTGATTCTTGCTTCTATAGAATTTTGCAATATGATCAGATCTATTGCAAATTTGGCAAACAACATTTCTTTACATATTTGATTGATATCATCTTGATCTGCATTAATTAGCCATATGACCTATTCTATTGCATGCAAAGCATCTACCATTGAATGATTTGTTCATTTGCATATTTCTGCATTCATGAGATTTGTGACCATACCTTTTGTAGTTAAAACACTGTCCGAAGAAGGATGAATTAGTCCGATTCATTCTCTTTTTGCATTGATTAGCTTTATGACCAAAGTTATTACAGTTGTGGTAGTATCCATTGAAGGATTGATATCTTTGAGCATTAGGCTGTCTTACCGGAGGTCTTCTAGGCCTGTTCCTTGGATTTTTTGATCCAAAATTCTTCTAACTGGATCCAGATCTTTCTCCTTTCTCATATCCCAAACCACACTTGTCATCTACCCTCTTTTGACTTCCAAGAAGAACTTCAAGTTGAGTAGAACTTATCTTGAATTTCTCTTTATATTCATTTGCTGTTTGAAGATCCCTTTTGAGAGAGACAATTTGATCCTTAAGTTTTTCTTCATTATCTTTAGCATCTTCAAGATCAGATTCAAGATGTCTGATAATTTTATCCATTTCGTGGCAATCTTCTGATTTCTCTTTCAGAGATTGTCTTAAATTATCTTCATTTTTTCTTTTCTCTTCAACTTCCTAAGTGAACTTCATAACTCCTGATTCCATTTCATGTCTTACCATAATGATTTCTTTTGATAACTTTTCACATAACTTGGTTTTCTCATTCAGCTCTTCATTTGCATCATTTGCTTCACCTTGTCTTGCCAATTGCTGAAGCAGCTCCTTTCTCTTTTTGATAGAGAGACTTAATTTGTCTTTTAGTTCTCTCATGAAATCATCAACCTGTTTGAGTCTTTCCTTTAATTCATTAACTTCAGAGTTTGACTGCTCAAGATCTTCAAGGGTAGTCTTGAGTTGCTCCCTTAAACCATATGCATCCATTTGAATTCCCAGATCTTCCTCAAGCTGTTAGACTCTATTAGGAGGAACTTGGCTCTGATACCAATTGTTGATAATTGAGAGGGGGTGAATCAGTTATCCTAATTATCTCTGCTTTCTGAACTTTATTAATAATCAATGTAACATTAATTCAAACAAGCAATCATAACCATGAAATGGAAGTACACAAGACACAATATTTTTGATGTGGAAACCATGTTAAGGGAGAAAACCATAGGGTGATTAACCCAAGATTGTATTCTCTGTTAGAAGAATGGAAATACAAAATGGCACTTGCCAATTAGGGCTTACTCCCCGAGCACACTGCTCACAAGAGGCATACTACCTACAAGAGACTCACTGTCTACAAAAAGAGTGTTATACAATACTTGAACTGATTGGGAGCATCTACATATGCTGGAGTTTAGTTCTGGTTAGGCTCAGTACATTGATCTGCTGCACTTCATCTTTCCTCTTCTTTTATGCTGCTTTCCTTTCACATACAGGACCTTCTTTACTGCTTCTGCTCTGCTCTTCTTCTTTTATTCGCACATCACTTACAACCATGACACATCTCACAACTAAATCCATCTTGTATATATATCCGCAAAAGTGATTTCATCACCTTTCTAGTCGGCACCTGGAATAGTCAATCTTTTCACAAACTCTGATTTGTCAGCTGAATCCTTGCACATCAAGTAATACGGATCAAGCATATACTTGTAGAAGTCATCAATCATGTCGGCCAAACATAACTTATGCCTTAAGAACCTTTTCCATCATCAGTAACACATCCGGAATAATGTCTGATGTTCTGCTAGTCAGTTCTTCCTCTGTTCATACTGTCACTCAGGAACCCGGTACTCAAGTATTCATATCTTTTTCCTCATCTATCAGCAGAGGCTAAATCCTTGGAATCTATTACTCAAGGTAGTCCTCTTGACTTCCCCAAATCTGTACTTCACCAAGATACTTCCTCTGAGAGATCCGGACCTGTCTGTCAGACCTCGCCACATGCTCTATTCTTGTTTACCAGACCACAACATTCTTCACTCTGACTTCCAGTAGAGACACACAATGTCCTGCGGATGTGTGGGATGAACTTTGTTGCCATCAATGAAAACAATCATGAATCCATATAGTGTCTCTTTCCAACACCAACTTCTTATGTAACAATAGATTCATCTTCATCAGAACTACTCAAATATTCTTCTTCTTCTTCACCCCCCAATCCATCATTCTGTTCTTCTTTAGGTGCATCTTACTGCTCTTTAACCAAAGTGCACTCTCTTTAGCTTTTCATCTTTTTCTTTTGGCTACTCAGGTTCAATAATAGCTCTAAGTTCCTTGAAAATAACATCTCTAGAAAAGATAATCTTATGGGTTAGTGGATTCTAAAGCTTATAACCTTTGACATTATCACCATATCCAATGAATGTACACTTTTCATCTATAGATCCAACTTAGATCACTTTTCTTTAGGCACATGAACAAAAGCCTCATAGCCAAAAACTCTTAAATGTGAAATAGAAGGTTTCTTACCTGTCCACACTTCTTAAGGTGTCAAATCAAGATCCCTACAAAGAGATATGTTAATCAAGTAGCAATCAGTACACACAGCCTCTACCCAAAAATATTTATCCAACTGTGCATCACTCAACATACTTCTTGCTCTGTCCATGATTGTTTGGTTCATCCTTTCTACAACACCATTCTACTATGGTGTATACGGAGTTGTCTTTTGTCTGATAATACCTGCATGCTTGTAAAACTCATAAAATTCCTTAGAGCAATATTCTTCTCCTTTGTCAGATCTTAATATTTTTATCTTCAATCCCAACTGGTTTTCAACTAAGACTTTAAAATCCTTAAACTTAGTGAAAACTTTATATTTGTGTTTCATAAAATAAATCCATGTAAATCTGGATACATCATCAATGAAGGAAACAAAATAATGAGATTTTCTGATATAATCATTATCAATAGGTCCAAACACATTCATATGAATAATTTCTAAATTCTCTTTTGCTCTATTGCTTCCTAGGAAATGATTTTCTATTTTGTTTACCAAACACACGATGCTCACAAAAATCAAAGTGCTCATTAGAATAAGAGAAACCATCCAACAAATCTTTATTCTTAATAGTTTTCAAAACATTAATACTTGTGTGACCCAATCCACGGTGCCACAACATACAAGTGTTTTCAAAAGACTTAGAAACATAAGAGGCATTACAAACTATAGTGGCTTCTAGCTTAAAAAAGTTTTCCAATCTCTTTCCCTTCACTACCACCATGTTTCCTCTCAACAATCTGTAGCCATGCTTATCAAACGTTACATGCATTCCCAAATCATTCAACTCCAAAACTAAAATCAGATTTCTAGCTAATCCAGGAAAATGCAAAACACGAGGGAGGGTTTTAATCCTCCAATCACTGAAACACAACATTACCTTACCTTTCCCAACTATCAAATATGTCGAGTTGTCTCCAAGGTAGATATTACCTCCATCATACTCTTTGTATGTGGAAAACCATTCCTTATGCGGGGTCATATGAAGTGAGCATCCTAAGTCAACCAACCAGTGATCATTAGAAACAATATTACATGCAAAAAGTAAAACATCTTCACTTGCATTTGAAGACTTATTCAAAGCACTCTTCCACTGTTCCTTTGGGTTTCTGTACTCCTTCACATGTGTCCCATTTTACCGCAGTTCCAACACTTAACTCTGTTCTTCTTCCCATGAGTCTTAGATCAGCCCTTGGACTTGTCCTTAGCCCCTTTCTGATCTCTTTTTGGTCCTCTTTCCTTAGACCTTCCCCTGACACTAAGAGCGTCCCCTGAACTATCTGAACTCTTCTTCCTCAATTCATGTGATAGTAGAACTGAAACGATGTAAAGCCCTCAATTTCATCATAAAAGCAAATGAAGTAAATAATCAACTTAAATACAACATCACAATATCCATAGTAAAAAGATGTAATTAATCAACTTAATTACAATATAAAAGATAAAATGGGTGTAATTAATCCTCTTAATTACAATATCACAAGTAAAATGAGCCATCTCATAAATATAAATCATAATGTCATTAAATCTTACAAAACCACATGCTCAATCTAGTAAAAAGCACTATATAAATAATATAGAAAATCCATGGGCATTCATGCCATAATACATCCAATTTCAAGTACAATCATCATGTACAACAAAAATAAATAAATCAATATGCTCATCAGTCGCACGAACCAAGTAGTCCACCACCTGCGAGTTGAGAGACGGAAACATGGCCCTGGTGCATTTCCACCCAACCATGAAGTAATTACACTTCCCCAAATCCCTTCATGAAAAGAAGGAAACCTAGCCTTGCATGAAATGTCTAGCTACCTAGAAACAACTGGTAGGGGAGAACACCCGATACAACCCTCATGTCTGAATGTGCAATTTTAAATAATGAA